>OY728136.1:2078856177-2080222177 GCA_963277665.1 Viscum album | reverse complement strand
TTAGAGGTTAAAAAATAAGTACCCAATTTAGATTGATAAGAATGTAATCATAAAAGTTTAAGACCAATTATTCATTAAAAGTGTTTTTTATAAAATGGTGTGTTTTATATATTTTTCTCTTATAGTTAAATATTTAGATTCCTAAATATGTTATGATAAAATGGATTACATTTTTTGTCTATCCAATCGATATTTATATAGTTATTTATTATGGATTTATCAAAAATAGATAATTTATAAGCCAATTGTAAAAAATAAAAAATAACAAAACACTATTACATGTATGCCACTAAGAGAATATAAATATGAATTAATATATTAGATAAAATTCATCTTAAAAAATATTAAATTATATATAATTATTCTAAAAATATAACATTATATTTAGATATTCGTTTTTAAATTTTTTCCAATATATGTAATGTTTTTTATTTCTTTAAATGATATTTTCATAAATTCAATTTTACTATTGTTTTCATAGGGTTACATTAAAATATTATTATTTTACATCTAATAATTATCATTTAATTTAACAGAATCTAATTATTTTCATGGAATCTCACGATTTTGGCATAATTTTTTTTATACAAATGATGAGATTATTTCTTAAAATGAATTATAATTGAAATTTATGAATATAAATTTAATTTTATATTTTATAGATTATAAAAAATAATTCCTGAAAATTTATACCAATTTTGGAAAATAAATTATTAAAAGAATAAAAGGCCAATATCAATTTTAATCGATATAACTTATTATTATTATAAAATTATGGAACCTCATAAAAGGTTAAAATTGTAAAAACTAGGATTAAATTATGGAATAATACCAGAACCCCTTTACAAAAAATGTATTTATTTCATTAGAAGTTCTTATTTCATTAAATCTCATTATATGATAAAAAATATAATAATTTAGTTCCATTTTTATTTGATAAAGAACACATTAATATTTTTTGTAATGAATAAATAAAATATTCCCTCCCTTTTAATATATATATATTTTAGTCATAAGAAAATAAATTATTTAAAATGATTATGAATGTTTATTTTCAAGATGAATAAATTAGTTTCATTATAATACATTATTTTTTATTTTTGGTTATGATATAATTTCCTGAACCCTTACACATCGTTGATGCATCATTTGTGAATGTAGTTCAAAGGTAATGTAATTTTTTTTAAAACATCAAAAGTAGTTTTTGGAATTCAATATGGGGTTGAATGAAATTTTATAATAACTATAAAGAATTATATTTTGTGAAATTATTTATAATTGAATTATATTATTATCCTGATTCCATTAAAGTAAAAGTATATGAATTGTGTAGAAAATATAATTATGAATATTTTATTTTAAATAATATTTTATTAATTGATTTAATTATAATTCATGATTAAATATTGTTTTTTGGTTTAATTACTCCTTTTTCAATATTCTATTTGAAACTAAAACAAATTTATAGTCACCTAATATATTTATGAAATTTATTATTTAATAAATATTCAAATATTTATTCGGTTTACACAAATCTCAATAATAATAGGGTTCCTCATCTACTCACATATACACATGTATAGTTCCACTAACCCTAGAAATCAATTATCCAAATATAAAATCAACATCCTTATAATTATCGCCAACATTATTAATATTTCCAAAAAAATTAAAGTATGATTAATTGTTAAGAAAAAGTAGTTCTCTCAAAAAAGATGTGATCATCTTAATTAGCTCATTTTAATTTCATTATTATTCTAACTCATTAATAAATATTATGTCCATAATAATATTATATAATTATTATAATAAATATATTGAAATTTTATTATGTTTACTTATTAATTATTTTCTACGTCGTCTCAAAATGATCGAAAATGGAATCTTTGGTCTTGCATATGGGAAGATTATAGTTTCCAAAAAAGTTAAATGTATCTTCATTCATCAACAACTAAAATGATTTGTTATAGAGATCGATATAATAAATATATATAATTTATATTTGACCTATTTATGATTGTTTAATGAAAACATATTATCTACCTTCTTGATCATAAATCTTTTGAAATACAATAACAACACTCAAGCATACTTGCAGACTATCTTATTGACAAAGTGATATTATTAGTTATTCCTTTATACATTACATGGATGATCATAAATATTGATTTAATAAATATATATGATAATTATTTCATAATTTTATAATGTTAAAAATTTATAAAATTTCATCTCGATAATGAAAATGTCATCATGCGTGTGAGAATACTACCATCTCTATAAATAAAATAAAATTTTTTTAAATTATTTCATATGAATTATAGGTATTAAATTATAAAAAATTAATAAATATTATCTTCAAAAATTATTAAAATTATGTCGAATATTTTACTATTCCATAACAAATATAGGTATACTTAATGTACAAATGCGTTTTTTGATAAAATGAATTAACAACCTTAAGTGGGTGACATAAGTAAGAACGATACAGTAAATAGATGTAAAATGATTATAAAATAAGCATAAAATATATAATATATATGAAAATTAATTTTATATATTTATTTAAATTAGAATAATATATTTCATTCAACCTAGCAAGAATCCATGATAATATTTTTCATCTCAATTCCAATTCATTGAGAAATAATCTATATTATCTATATAATTTCAATTAATTGTTTATATACTACGTGTACAACTTATCATAACATTAATTTATATATATTAATTTTATTTACAATTACAATTCATGTTATATTTTTTAATAATTTATTATTAGAAATTTATTAATTCTATAAGGGTTTATGTAACAATCTCAATCATATTCAAGATTATTCATGTTTACAATTATTTTAGATGCACTATATGATCCAACTTTATTAAAACAAGTATATTTTATTCCACCTTTTTTAATTTTGAGGATTTTATGTTCTATTCTAAAATTTTATCTCTTTGACACGAGGTGTAACCAAATGATTTTTTATAAGAAAAATGGACTGTATACATATTTTCTATTTGAAAATATTTTTCATCCATCTCAATATTTTCCTAATTTTTATATCGATGATTTTATATATAATTAAAATTTTTATGAGCTTTTTATTGTACCAACTAATTTATTTTTAATTTTTTAAAATAAATCAAAATGAATATTTATACAGAATTAAATTTTGACTTTATCAAAATTTTGAATGGAATTCAATTTTTAAGACATACAACATGAACAACTATTCCTTGAATAATTAATGTCATTATCTATTTATATTCAGATATACATATTTTGAATGAAGATATTATTTATATTTTCAATGATTTTGTTGTTGGTACATTTCATTATATTATTATTTTAAAATTCATAATAGATATTAAATTTTAATTATGTTTATTTAATTTTGTAGTATACAATTTTTATTATAAGGATATTAGTCTTTTCAAGATTGTAAATAATGTTATGAAAAATATTTTAAAATAATTTACAAAAAATCATACAAATATTATATAAATGATTTATAAATTTAATTTTACAATAAATGTACAATAGGATAAAAAAATAATTTTTAATGTTTCACTTTAATTTTCCTTTCCAATTCTTAAAACAAATCCATTTACTTGAAAACCAATATTTCATATGAATTGAGGGTATTCCATCATCCACTTCTGATTTATGATTGATACCTCATTCATTAACAAAAACTAATATAGTATCATAAAATAGATGTTATATATCATTATAAATTAATATTTTTACAATATATCTATATTTTTAATTTATTTATCAATCTATTATTGTCTTAACAGTAGCCCAAGAAAAAAAAGTTTCTAATTTCTAGGTATATTATGAAGAAATTTTTTCATTTACTAGGGAAATATTAATGTTTTATATTATTGATTAATATGAATATTAAATAATTTATAAGACATGTAATGGATTGATTATGTTTTTTTTAAATATATGATGATTTAGTTTGACATATATATGTTACATGTCGGGCCCGATTATAAATATCTAGTTTATGTATTGACAGGACTCACACAACAATCAATAACTTGTATTTCTCTAAATATGAAAACCCATGAAATGAGAATTATTCAGCATAAGTAATTAGTGGAATATAATATATCCTATGAGAATTCAATGATGATAAAATGTGTGGTTCTATTGAATTATTCATTGAATACATGATCCTGAATATCTGACAACATAGATTTATTTCATAAGGAATTTAAGTATTAGTTTCTATGTGACTTAAATGTTAACCCTCTCTACAAATGTATTTTGATCTAATGTTGATAAGTTAATGAAATGTGTTATTTATTCACCAGACCATATATATTATTTCGTATTTACTCATGATTTTTTTTAGAATTCTCACTTTTATGAGTTTAACATCTATAAGTTGTTGCAATTTATAGGATTTTATTTTAAATAAATTATTGTTTCAATATTTATAATTCACTAGTTTCGAGGTTAAGTAGAATTGTATTTATGGATAATGGTTCAAGTTTTGAAGACCAATGAGTTAATAATGGTTTTATTTTTGGTGTGGTTAGACAATAAAAACTGGATTGTTAGTGAAACCCACCTACAAGACTATGTTGTTTTAGTAGTTCAACTAGCTTCAACAATACTAATAATCTATCCAGTTTCTTAGATGGATTTAATGCAATTATGAATGGAACACCAGTCAACTGATGTCCAATCACTATCTACTTGGTGGTCCCACCCATGGCCCGATGATTCCCACTAGGAAACTAATGTGCCTAGATGAAGGGTGAAATTAACTCACTCTCTTACTATTAATTAAACATATTTTACCACTTAAACATTAAAATCGAAAACCCATGGACATAATTATAATCATCAATATTATCTCTTTATTTCGGAAAAACCTATTCTTCAGCTTTAATATATATTGAACTGGAATGATAAAAAATGATATATTGATGAGTTTCATTTATATCTATTCCAATTTCTTCACCCATCGTAAAATATGATAATTAATCTCAGATATATTTATTTTTTATCATTATAGGATGACGAATTATCACTTCTATAGAGAAATGGTGGATGATCTAGACTGTTGATGTTATCCCTTGATAAAACATATATCTACCTTAAAAAATGAGCATTCCTCATGTGCTGTTGAATAATATTTTTAAAACACTTATCAAGAGTATATTTAGGATTGAATATTAATGATTTTATTAATTCATGCATGATTATTGGAAACATAAATGTGTAATTGAAAATATCATGGATTGAATAGAATTCTTATGTTCGTATGCATTTTTTTACCAGGATTGATTTTGTATTCATGGGGATTTATATAGTCATAAAGACTAATTATGATTCCTGGTTTTGTGAGTTTTTATAGAGTATATTACTTTCATTTTTTATAATTATATCATGTTGTTTTATTTTTATACTACATTCTCAAGGTGATATTTCATGAATGACTTTTACAACATACCTTTTTATGTTTATTGCCATTCCATGGTAGTTATTCTAGGGATTTTCTACAATTGGCATATCATGATATGTTTATCTATTGTAACGACTGTTTATATGGATTGAAATAATGATGATGATGGATAATGATGATGATGGATTTTAGTATATGGTAGCTACATTAAGACCTCAATACTTGACATAAGGCACCGTGTTAAAAGAATAATGGCCTAGAGTCCTAAGTCAAGGAATAGATGGCGTATGATGATCTGGTGGCTCGAACCATGGCTATGTCATTATACGTTGGTTTATAGATATTATCTAAATCAATTCCATGAGACTACTGAGAGAAGTGTTTGTGAAACATATGTCTTGTTAATTCTCATTTAGAATATCATAAAATTTTATTTATGGTATTGATATGAAGTTGGTATAGCTGGGGGTCTATACTGTTATGGTTAGAGAACTACCTCTCATAAAATTATTTTATTTTTTATGCATCTAAAAAATTTATTATTTAAATCGAATAAATCTGTCTTATATAATAATATATTTTTAGGAAAAAATATTGGTTATCTATAGTTATTTACAACTCAAACATTGCAAAGACATCATGATGTTCATACGAAAATCACATATAAGGATATGGGTATCAAAAATGAGAAAATTCATAATGGCTGAGAAAAGGATCATTGATATTGGAGTGGTATATGGATAGAAAATAAAAGATTATTATAGTTTTTCTAATTTACTAACTACCTACACATATACTGATATTTGTATTTATATTTTGGAATTCTATTATTTATTTTATAAATAGTATTCCATGTACAATTTTTATGCATGTTTATTCTTAATATTATATTATATTATATTTTATTATTTTATTTTATTTTATTTTATTTCATTTTATATTATTTTATTTTAAATAATATTATATTTTTTTATATTCTTATATATTATATTATATTATATTATATTATATTATATTATATTATGTTATGTTATGTTATGTTATGTTATGTTATGTTATGTTATGTTATATTATGTTATATTATATTATATTATATTATATTATATTATATTATATTCTTTATTTCACAAGTACATGATATTAATGGTATATTATCCAAATTTAGGGAAGTAAACACTTATAAATGGTTGAAAACCACTTTTGTGTGGCGAGGCATGTATGATTTTATGTAGAGCTCTGGTTCAAACATAGTGGATTGGGTTGGGTAATTAAAAAATATTAGTATAGAATAGTTTTATAATTTCTTATTATACATTCTTAGGATATGGTAGAATGGTTATAGTTGGCTTGAAATTGAGTAGGGGTTTTTCAACGTTCCTCACTAGATCTTCTGTATCAAACCTTTGAGTTACTATTAATATAATTATTGTTAAAAATTTATTGAAATTTTTTGTGTGTTCATGTATCATTACAAGACATATAAAATCATATGTTATATATATAACTCTTGTTTTTATTCGTATTAGGACCTTCATGTAATCCCATAATGAGTATATTTTGTTCATGATACACATGTATTCTTTTACTATTTGATATATATTTTTTCCATTGTATTGTGATATTTATATTATTGCATAAATTATTATAACTTGATAATAATGAATATATATATATATATTGACTTACAAAATGGATACAAACTTTAATTAGTGTTTGGAGCGATATACATTTGGTATAATATTGAAACCTATATAAACCATATAGATATTCCTTACAGTGATTAGGTTTTATCCCAATGAATTTGACTCCCCTAAACACTTTCCTTAATGTCACATAGATGCCTCCTCGTAGAATATGAAGAGGAAACTAGGTGAGGTGGGCTAGGGTGTGCCTGATTCCCCTTTTCCACAGCATTCTTCTCATGTTTGTGTTGTAGGGAATGTTACCAAACGTACTCATATATCATAAAAAAATAGGACAACTTCATATTGGATTCATTCACTAGGGTCATCAAGCACAAAAAATCCACAATCAATTCTTGGAACTAGAACGTTATATGATGTGAAGGACTAGATTGAATTGATATAGAGTGTCTCATTAACATTGAAAAACTATAGGAATATAAGGTTAAGATGGAAACATTCATGCTTCGGGGACCCACCTAATTTCGGTAGAGTGTTATAGTGTATGTTGGAGGACATGATGGTCTCACCTGCGATTCATTCGAAGACCCAGTCATTATGGAATTATTTCACTATTTGATAAATCTAGATAGACTATTGGTGTTCACATAGCTATTGTTGGGTTCCATGATAACATCAACATACACCACTCATTTCATAGATTATATAATTGTTTTTCTCTAGGCTGACAAAGATACATATAAGTCTAAGAAACTGGATATCAAACTTCCTCAGGAAATTAAATAGTTCATACGTTGTTTAACCCTACTGACATAAAAATAGAATTTGAGAAAAGCATTTGGAGATAATGAAGGTATTAGAAAAAATTCAACTAATATTACTTATTTTATAGATTAGTATATATGTGGGTGGAACACTTTCTGTAATGATGATACCGTTTCTGGTATTATGAAGTGAAAGAATTTAGATATACATTATATTATTCAATTGTGTGTAGATAAAGGATTAACTTCTTCAATTCCATCAGGAGGTGATCCCTAATGATTTACCTATGAAGTTATCAGACACTAACATTGGTCATAGTTGGTACATTAATGAAATGGTAGGAATTGCAAAATGTGAATCCATATATAGTATATATTAAAAAAACATCAAGGGAAGGATTCCATCGAAGATTTGGGAAGACATGTTTAGGAAACTAGGGATCTAGCTGAGGTCCTCAACAATAAGAATAAAAAATAATGAATCAAACTTTTCATGTGTCTTATGGACAAGGTTTTGTAGCTAAGTTATGATTTGTTCATATAGTTGAACACAGTACAGTAAACAGTGGTGACATACCATCACTATTAAAGGTATTGTTTAATCACCTATAACTTATATACTATCATTTTGATTCATATAATTTCAACTAAATTATATCATCACATATTGTGATGGAAATGACTAATCATTCATTTTATACTCTGATCCATATTATCATGATACACTACCGCGAATAAAAGAGGATTATCATCAGTAATACTCAGAGTGACCTGAAATCTATTTATTTTTTTGGAAAATTTATAGGAATTCATGAATATAGATACTATAAGATATGATGTTATTCATGACATAGAATATAATGATATAACATTTGGTAACATTTATTTTAAATAACTAATATTTTATAAATGAAATCAACTTTTTGTTTAACTAACTAATTTATCAGGTAATATATATATAGAATCTCATTTATTACATTAGTTATTTTATTCAATTATCATCTACATTATTTAATATAACATCATCTATAATAAATATTTATAATATATCTATTGTATAATGACTATTAAGATTAATATATCCAGGGTTATTATAAACACCAGTAGGAAAAGACGGAAGAAGCAATGACTTCAACCAGTATGACCATTCCTTATAAATTCCTTTTTTTGTGATTTTTATGGATATTGAATCATTGATATTTTCGATTAACTAAGACAGTTCTACGATCCCACAACTAATAAATGAGAAAACCTAATTATGGGAGAATTTCAGGATCATCGAGATCATGATCCAAACCATTTTATTCGAACACCCCAAGAATATATCACCATCAAAGACATTACACATTTGGCATTCATTGGTGTAATAAAAGGACATGTATGTAGACACAAATCGTATCAAATTGAACATATTCCTCTAAATAAAAAATTTATTTCATTTATCACTTTTTAATATTACATTTTAAATTATTAAATAATGTGTTTTATAACATATTGAATTTTTATGATGAGAAAAAGTTGTATTTCTTGGAAATATGTAGTAAACATCAAGTCACACATTCTGAAAAAAATAAAATTTATATATAAATTATTATTTAATATAATTTTGATATAAAGAAATAATTTTTTAATATAAATGAAAATAATATTTTATGAAGAAAAATCTAATTTTTATAATGGTGAAAAAGATGTTATTGTAAAAATGATTATTTTTCAATGAATATATATTTTTTATTTAAAAATGTGAATTATTATAGTTATATATTTATTCTAATTAATATAAATTTTATTTCTGGAATAAATATTCTGACTTTATCCAACAAGGATTTATTAAAATTTTCCCTGATTGTAAAATATTTTCTGACAAAATCTAATACGGTATAATTATGTAAAATGTATTTAGAAATGACAGTGACCAAAAAGTGATGTAATATATTCCATAAAATCTATCAATGACTTGAATTATTTTTCCATATTAAAATAATGTGTTTTTAGGTTATTTGATTAATTTTATAATACCTGAATGAATCCTAAGAAATTATATTATATTTTATGTTTCCAAAATTCATTTCTTTATTTAAATTAATATTTTCCACATCACTATGGAAATTGTTATATTTTTTTTTCAATTCATAGATTTTAAAACATTTGAAAACTACTACACATTGGTGAAAACAGTGGAAAATAACTACATTGAAGAGAATGAATTTTATTAATTTATCATATAGATTATAAAACTGATGTCTAAAAATTAATAATTAATTGTCTTATCTTTTTTTATATATACACTCCATAAATATCAGTACACGTCAGTAAAATTGTGTTTAGAATACAATTACTCACCATTAACATCTCAATAGTCTCCCCATGTTTCCCCTAATCTTATATAATTTTCATATCATGCTTTTAGTATTTTCCTCCCAATGTATAGGATCCTCTAGTTCTACACTTTTTTCAATTACCATATTTATGCCATGAATTTTAATTTCCAATTTTTCAGGTTGGAATATGTTCTTATATAACTATATTGTAATTATTCGCATTTAATGTGTGACATCTTTTTCTATCATTTGGAACATTGATAATCATTTCTGTACATATAATATGTTTCAAAAATTATCCTGTGATTTTCCATGCCAAACATTTGTGTCTTGAAATATCATATCCATTTCATCATAATGAAATCCACCAAGTAGTGCATATATTAATAGTATTCCATATTTACATATAGAAATATCGTTATATTTAATTACAGGGTAAAAATTAATTAAATACATCATTACATTATACAATATATGTGGCACACTTATGAGTGTACATGATATAAAATTGAAGGATTCAACTAGAATTGTATATTCCGCCAATGAAGTGGGCAATGTGTTTGTTTCATGATATCCCATTGATGGTTCATGAGATGTTACTTATATGTTGTTTTGATAGTATGTTGTGGTAGCCATCCTTGGCTTACGTTTATTTTGTGATTTTTTAGGTAGTTTAAATATTAATATGTTTAAATTTGGTTATCATGTTATATAATGCCTCATTGGTAATGTTTATGATTATAAAGCCTCTTGTATTACATTGATTTACAACATGAATCACATGTACTACATTAGTATATGATATGATTTTATTATTGACTCACTATGATTAATAACTCACCCATTTCTCATTACCATCTCCATATTATTGTTGATGTTTGGACGAAAAATGGAAATTTAGAAGCATGTTAAGGGATTGTTCAAAAATGTTATAAAATTAATGTTACAATTTGTTATTATATGAACATAAATTCATTACCACAGAAAATTAAGGATTTCTATGGTATTTAATAATATGTTCCATTATGTAATAAATAAGTAATTATGATTTACTAAATATATAAGTTTTCATAGTTGGTATCACATGAAAATCTAGTTATTTTGGGGGGATAGGAATAGAAAACAATAATGAAAGCCTTTGGGATAAGTATAATAATAGGAAGACATACATAAATTTTAGTAACGAATATTTTAGGTTGTTTTCATGAAAATACTCCCTTGTGTAGATACAATAGGAGGATGTGGTTTTATCAAAGTTCAACGTTGGTGTAAAAACACTGTAAAGGTAGAATTTTTCTAGAATCAATCATCCCATAGTGCATGAAAATGATTTTCTATGCAAAAATAGTTTTATAATATTAATGAAAAATATTGGTTAAATTCAAAATCTCTTTATAAGACATTGTGAAGGGAAACATCAATGTATGATTTTTTTGTTAAGATATAGATCATGGAAAAATTATATTTAAACCGAGAAATTAATGGGTGTAATTATATTTTTAGTATACGAGTTACCCTATAAATTTTTATTATAATATCTTTAATTATAATATAGTTCGTAATTTTATATCCCTAATACTAGTTTGGAAGAAGAAAATGATCAGAACTAGAATAAAATAGATAAAGGGAGACTTATCATATATGTTTCGAGAATTTTTTTCATATCACACATATTCAGTATACGTATTCAAAAAAACCACAAAAAATTATGTAAGGATATTAGTGAAGTCAAAAAATGGGTCACTTATTGCATCATAATTTTATGAAATATCCCCTATCCATATGTTTGGGTTAATTTTACCAATACAACACATCATACAATGCTCAGAGAAATTCCATTCTATATTTGGATTGGGATTGGATTTACTTATATAGAGACAACATAAATAAATTAATTAATGATGTCCCAATTTTTATTCAAAATAACCCTATGATTATATAGAACTAAAAGGAGGAGTTAAAAAATTAATAGGTTCAAAAATCATTAGAATATATATTATTAAATTGAGTTAAATCATATATATCCTAAATGATTGAATCTGTAGAAAGGATCATCCTCGATGAAATTCCCATTTTATGTGAATTTGATGATGTCTACCTTAATTAATTTCCTAGTTGAATTCATTTTCATGATGTTGAGTTCCCAATTGAGCTCATATCGAGAACCTTAATAGTGTCCAATACTACTTATAGAATTTAGGTTACTGAACATGATGATCTGAAGAAATAATTATAAGATAATATAGATAAATGGATTATTATCCAATTTTCATTACAATAGGTTGTACTGACCCCCATTAATAAATAGATGAATTGGAAAAAACCACCTAATTTATTATAATGAGATCTATGAAATCATACTAATGAAACAAATTCTTACGCTAGGGAACGATGGATTTATAGGTTAGATAAGTGGATAAAAATACTTCTCTAAGGTTGATCATCATTTTTTATATTATCAAGTAATGGGGAAGAAAGAGGATGAATCCAGACTTATCCTCATATATTTATTTGTTCTATGAGTCCATAGTTATGAAATTTTAACCCAGTAATACTCCAGAAAATTTTATGGACAAAATTAATTGAGTCTTTAAAGATTAAACAGAAAAATTTGGTATAGTATTTAAATATGATTTTAATATATGCTCCAAAATAAAGGAGGAACCTGGGCAACCATTAAATTAAATACAAAAAACTATTATAAAATATAGTATATAAAAAAGTATAGTAACTATGAGCTTTGGTTCGAGCTAGTAACATTGATAGGGAGTTTAATTTCAAACCAATGGATATATATGGGTCCTTCAAAATGATGAAATTTAAATATGGACTATAATAGCATATATGATTGAAATCTCTAGTATCCTATGATTAATTAGTTACTATAATAAATTTATAGGAAACATCTCATGATTTAATTATGGAATAGCTAAGATTACTCTTAATTAGAAGCAGTGTTACGACACCCCACTATTTTTTAAAAACTAATTTTAAAATAAATGTAATATTATTGTTATTTTTATCACATGAAATTTTTATTTTAACATTCATTACATGAATAACTAAGAATATCTTGCATTACAGACAACATAAAGTGGGAACAAACCATGGAATTCTATTAAAATATTTTATTAATATGATAGTTTTTACATATCTCTTTGAAACGATGGTATGAATATGATTAATTTCTTTTTGAAAATATATTGTTTATAAATGTATATAAAATGAATTATATAGTGAGCAATTATTTATAAATGAAAATAAAAACTATTTGATTAAAAATAATTTCTTCTAAAAAACTCTTTTTCAAAAACAAATCAATATTAACATAATAAATTAAATAAATCAAATTTGGGGAATTGTTTTTTTTAAACTTATATATTATATATTAAATACATCATTAAACATTTTCTCTATTTTATTTATATACTAGGGATAATAAGAAATCAAATTTTATGATAAAAATGCATTTTTTCTAAAAACAAATTCTTCTATTTTTGTGAATTTTTGATAATATTATGAATAGATTAATTTTTTGATGAATGGTGATGATCAAGAGGTTTTATTACAAATTTTCATTTGTATTGAAGCATATAGGAACATCTATATTTCATGAATGTAATTTTAAAAGTTGAATTAGTTTAATTATTTATCATTTTTTTCTTTTTATGTCATTTTAATTAATTTTATGTTTAATTGATATATTAAAACATTATATATTTATGAAACTATTCCATTTGAAAAACTATTTTCTCGTTACATATGAATGTTTAATTTTCAATCAAATTTTTTGATATCTATGATTTTTAAATAAAAAATTCGTTCCATATTTTTATTCATCATAATTTATATTATCAAATGTTGTAAAAATATTTTCTAACTAAATTTAATAGTATAATAATTTAAACTAATTTACCATGGTTGTTGGAAAAATCTGTTATCTAGGGGTTAAAAAAAGATAAGGGTTATACATGACTAAAATCTTATCAAAAAACATCATATATCTATATTTAGACCCTATAACATAGATTATAATTAATGGACTATACGGTAAACTTTTGGAATGTGATAAATGTGGTTACACCTTTCTCTTTAAAAAAATACATCATTGTGACACACTTTACCTATAAATGGCCACTCCTCTCTTTTTCTCTTCACAAATAAAACCCCCCATTTTATTAAATAGAATCTACTAAAATCACTTACATAAATAAATATTCTTATCCTTTAATCCTATTTTGTTCTATATATGAAATTTATGATGGTTTTTTCTTCTGAAGACCAAAATAGTTTGTCTAGAGAAGTGGTAACATCTCTATTAGAAAATTTATTGTTTCACATAGACCAACTAAAATTATTAATAAAACATTATTATGATGTAACATAATTATATTAACTATATATATTTTATTATTATAATTTAATAACTTTAATAATTTTTTTGAATCAAATGTGTTAAGAAAAAATTAATTTTATATATGGTGTACTGCCGCCTCGAAAAGAAATATTATTCATTTTCCATCAACACCTCTCACACCATGATATAATAATAGATTAATTATTTATAAATTATATTTTTTTTATATCATTATTCTTTTTAAATCATTATATCACATATTATATCTTTTTACCTAATATGTGGGAATATGATAACATTATTCATGTGTACGGATGACTGTCACATCTTGAAGCGGTGTGATTCATCCACTCATTTCATAAAAAGTATTAAGGGTTGTTTTAATGAATATATATCATATATATGAAATTTAAATTATTTTTTAATGTTAATTTATTATTTAACATTCATTCTTTCAACTAGTTATGAAAATGAAAACAATATTCACGAGCATGCACGGTCCACCATCTCCTTGGAAGGTGTATTTCAATATATACATATATAAAATTTATAGAGTACTATGAGTACATATAAAAATAATATATATGTTATTTATATTATGGTAATTATTTTGGGGATGATTGAATCATGATAAAACTAATAACAATAAATAACAAATCAAAAAAACATGAAAAAATATAGTTGTTATTTTCCAAATATTCATATTGACATAGAATTTTTAATATACTCGTAATAAGAGGTAATAAGTGAATAATATATTTTATTAAATATATAGTTATATTTATATAACGTATTTATAACAAAACATTATATATTTTATTGGTTTTTTGTTTTTTTATGGAGGAATTTGCGAGTTATGGTAAGGGCATTCCATCTTACGTTTTAATACATTGAGAAAAATTCCATATTCAACAACTATTTCATTTATGTGGTGTATATGATTACCTTGGATGTGTTTAATTATTTTTTCTTAATAATTATTAGTATATATATATACATTTTATAATCTTACATTTTTGTGTTTATGGATCAAAATTTACCAACGCGGTAATAGATATTTGTCTCAATTTTCCTTCATTAAGAAAACTGTTATGTTATGAATCCATCTCATTTAATGAGTTATATATGAATCCCCATGAACATATAATCTAGAAATATTTTATTATTTATCTTATTATTTAATGTTTTGTTTAATTTAATTTTCTCATGGGGATTACAATTCAACAATACCGAAGAGGGAAAAGTTTTATTATAAGATATTATTATTATTAGGATTGTTAATAATTATGTTTCATATGATCAAATCATGTGACCTGTATCCAAATAAAATCATTATTTTTATTATACAATTTTATTTCATGAGAATATATATTTTCCCTTTATTTCATCTCGCTAATTATCCATGCGTTCAAAGTAACATTTTTTTTACAATAAACTTTGTTTATCTCTTATATCGATAATGCATTTTTTATCTATATACATGTTTTCTATAAATGTTTTAAAAAATGGTTTTAACATTATATAAATAATTTATAAAAATAATATTTACCCATGTTTTAATTTTTCACAAATATATATAAATAAATATTGATTATGTTTTAAAATAAATACCTATTTTTAATTTTCCAAATATGTGAAACTAATCATTCTGTTAACATATAGGGAATGAATATTATTTTATGATGTCATGATCAAACAATTATTTTAAATGTAACTTTATTTTTCTCAATTTTTATTTTTAATGAATGTGATTTCAAGAAAATTTATTAATTTTAAGTATATTTAAATTTCCTCATGAAATTTTCCAAGTGATTTTTCAAAATATATTTTCAAATAAGATAAAATAATCTGTTGTTATTTATGATTTGTTTGGGATATGATCAATGGAAAAAATAGTTATTCTATTTCTGAAATTTTTATGTGTATGATAATAAATTTATTACAAAACATATTTCATTAACAAGATTTATCCCTTCAAAAAATGATTATGAGATCTGCTACTTTTTTCTATTGGTTACGATAATATAAAATAATGAAATATATATGAAACAAATTTCTTTTACATGTTTATGAAATGATTTATTTTTTATGATATTATGGGACACTCATGTATGATTTTAATTATGTTCAAGCAGTTTCGGTAAAATAACAGATGGTGTTTATGTTATACCCATGGATGATGATTATGTTATTACCATGACAGTTGTGACCTATATCTCTTTATAATGCATTAGGATATTATTAATCCTATATGATCAAAAATTATAAAAAATTGGTTATCCCAATCAAAAAAGGGGCTAATTGGAGGTTATCCCAATCCTAATAGAGGGTACACGAGTGGTTATCTGAATCCCAAAGCAGGTAAATGGGTGGATAGCCCAAAAATAACCTGCAATGAATGTCATGGTGGGTATCCTTAACTTCAAATTTGATATGTTTAGGTATATACCCAAAATCAATATCTTATTCTAAATTTATGGTTTGATGGATCAATTTATTTGATTCCACTATGATCCATGTCTAATTAACAATAAATATTTATGTAATTCTCTATGTTTATAATTTGTAATATATAGGGTATGGTTTTCAAATCTTATTCTCAGGTTCTAATACATATTTCCTAGTGTTATATTTATATTTCTCTTGTATACCATTACTAAGAATGTATCCCAACCTTTCTTATAGTTACATTCCTTATGATATGATGAATGCAATTATGTATGATATGTATAATAAGGTAACATGTTATGTATAACTTAGAGGGAGATGACATAGCTCACTTATGGAATGGTTGTTCAAATTTAAATTTTTCTAAATCAACTATAACTAAATGATTATATAATTTATATTCACTCCATTTAATGTATATTCATATAATAATATGTAATATTTATGTTTCAGAAGTTATGATCTTTATAAGTTATCCTAACATTAATGATTTGATAACATTGTGTCTAATAAGAAAAGTGTGTAATATATATTTAATAAAATAATCAATTATTAATTCACACCAATAGAGATTAACATGTTCCAATGAACATGGCTAGAGATGATCAAGTATGATGATTTTTTAATAAATTAACTTATTGAAAATTCCACCAAAGTCGAAGGTTCTCTGAGTAGAAAGGATCTTACAACCCAATCCAAGATTTTAATTACTAGGAATCTAGTATTTTTGTAAATGAAAATGATGGATTTGGTAATAATATAAGGAAATGTAATAAAAATCTCAAATAACTTATCTAAACACTATTATTTAGAGTCCTAATGTGTCCTAGAAATATGAATATATTCTACAAAATAAGGTAGTGGATATTTCAGAGTACAAATTTTTAGTAGACTATGTTATAAGGTCTGAAACATAGATATGCCAATAATGAAAAATAGAATTTAAGATGGATCCCTTGGATTATTCTCAATGATCCCCATTATCTATTCAGCAATGAAGTGCTATGTATTATCGTTAAGTGGAGAAAAACAAATGGGGGATAAAATTTAGTTGGACCTTAAAATGTTTTTATCTCGATACGTTGTATACCCACAAGTCAACGTGGAATAATTGTGGTTTAAGGGTATTGTTATCCACTTTATCATAATAATATGAAAATTAAAAAATACAATGGATTTCATTAAAGGAGTCTCCATGACAACAAAAGGTAATAATTCCATCATGGAGATAAATGATTTCTATTTAAAACGATCACATTTAATTACTATGAAGGAATATATCTCTCATGTCTGTATCTCTACGATATATAAATGTGAAGATGAAATACTTCATGGAGTTCTACTCAATATTTTGTCTAATCAAGATATGAGATATTTATGTGGATTTTGGAGAAACATTCAATAAAGATTGGATATGGAGTTGAACTTATGCACTACATATCAGCCTCATACGGATATTCAATATGAATAGAACATTCAATATCTAGGTGATACACTGAAATAATATTGAATGGATTTCTAGGGATGATGGTATAAAGACATTCCACAAGTGGAGATCTCTTATAATAATAGATTCAACTCTAGCATTCAAATGATACCTTATAATTATCATTATAGGAATAATTTTAAGAATCCAACATGTTGAGATGATGTTGGTGAGCAGGATGGAGTGGTACCCATTATTTTCCAATATATGATAAAGAATTTTCAAACCATTCATCATTGTCTAAAATATACACAATGATTTCAAAAAATCTGTCCATAAAATCATAAATGAGACACGAAGTTTGAGCTCAATGATAATGTGTTTCATTTTATATCAACATGGAACAAATCCATTATTTTTTGGAAGAATGGAATGAATTTTCCGGGATACATTGAAATATTTGGGATACTAGATAACATCATAGTAGTGGAATACCGAATAGTTATCCCCCATAACTTGCCTCAATTACATGATTTTTTTCTTATATCACTTTTGAGGAAGTATATACAAGACACCGCCAATTCATTGAATAATGAGGTTGTACTATTAGAGAACTATCATTTAAATGTGAAGTAACTGGTGATGATATAATAACATAGAGGAAATATTCTATGAAACAATACAACTCACATAGTATAAGTATTATAGTATAATCATGGGTTTTATTATGTGACATGGGAACTATAAGAAGAGATGAAACAGAATTTAACTCACCTATTTTAGTGTCTCAAACGAATATTTCATGCGTAACATTCCTTAACATTGGATAAATGTAATTACCCAATCATTTATAAATTAATATTTATAAAATAACAAATTACTTATCAAGTAATCTAGTTATATAAAACACATACCCTACATTGAATGTATTGGACAGTTTTTTTCCATTGGAATTAAAATATTTTATATCATTTGATCCATTTATAATGTAGTCATTATATAGTGAAATGAAATATTAGTATATTGATAGACATGATAATGTCCAATTCACATAGATTAATGAAGTGATAGCCTTAAATAGTGATATCATACAATACAAATCCCATTTAAGGGAGCATCAGAGATAGATAGTATTGTAAGTATCTTACCTTGAAAAAAAATCAAAACCATGACTCAACATTTATTGTACATGTGAATCCAATTATATGTGAAGTTCAATCTCATCGATATCATGACCCAAAATATGTTCCCAAAACCACCCCATGAAAATGTTACCTTCGAAAATCATTCCATTAGGGAATTAAATAGTGTTATAAAGGGTCGTGTATCTAGACCACTCATAAATAATTTTTTAATATTTCATTTATTATTATTTTATATTTATATATTTTTAATATTTACTATTTAAACGATTGATTAATTGTTTGAAAAAAATAACGATTTTGATAGGATGAGAATGATCGATGTTTTTGTGATTAAATTGATTCAATCATATCACCCTATGTAATTATTTAAAAAAAAGTAAAATAAATTTCTTTTGAATAATTATTATTATTAAATTAAATTTATTAAATATAAATGTTAATATAATTTTAAAAATTAATATATATTTTTTATAATAGTAAGAAAAAGCTTATTGTCAAAAAAACAACTGCATTTATGTAACTAAGAAGTGATTTTAAAAGTGTATATTTTTAAATTTAGATAATTATGATGATAAAATTAATAATATTTTTTAAATTGTCACATTTAAATTTTCTGTATGTGATTTTTTTAAAATTTCTTATGTTAGTTGAAATTGTTGGGTATAAATTAAATAAAATATAATTTTGAGGTTTGTATTATGAAGTCACAATGACCTTAATTTTATGAAACAAATCACAAAAAAATATCATAACCAATATTTTCTTTAATATATAAAAATCAGTTTCTAAAATTATTTAATTATTTTAATAAATAATTAATTATTCCTACAAAACCTATAATATATTTTTGAGGTTTTAAAATCAGTTCAATAAAATAATGTCACACTTCCAAATCACCGAGGTGTGTACATTAATTTTTTATAGAATTATAAAATAACTAAAACCAATATTATTTCCAAGAATATGTGGGATAACTAGGGGAAGGTTTATTCCTTACTTTACCTTTTCATAATGATTCCAAAACATATATTTAAAATTTAATAATAAATTATCATCTATTTTGGTATATAATCCCACCAAAAGACCATGAAATCTTATAAAACACCATTTAGATTTAAATTATCTAACCTTTACCTATCTATATTTTTTCAATAGTCCCCAAAGCTCTTAATAATCTCTACCTATTCTTTTAGAACCTTCTTATATGGTAAGGGATGCTCTCCTCTTTATTTAAGAATCTTATTCATTTAATTATTTTGATTACATATTGATCTATTTAGGATATGATTGTATACATTATTAATACTATCATTATGAATCCCATTTTATGAGAGAGGCCACATGATCTCATTCAACCATTCTATATGACTTTTTGTATATTTTTTAGGGTTTTGAAATTGTCCAATGATTTTACATGATTAAAAACTTTGTAGGGAATACATTTCTACATTTCAATACTAAGATATTGACCTTATTTTAAATTTGAATAGTTTAATGTTGATTTACAGTTATATATCCCACACTCCTTAAACATGGGGTTAAAATTTATAAATATATCCTTACATTCAATGATATATATGACACAATTTTTCATGTATAATATATACTAGTGATGGGTGGTCCGAGAATTATATAGTCATATAATGCATTCCGTAATACATTAATATTTTTAAAGGACGCATTTGGTTCACTTTAGGTAATCCAATATTTATTATTTTTTGATATATTTATTTTTATCCAGGACTTTTGGTAACAGTGTAATGTCTTTGGTTGATTCCATAGTCATTTGTTTCTTATTTTTGATCATGTTATATCATGCAACATTTTTCTGAAGTATGATTATCACCATTTTTATGTGATGTTTTTATGCATCATGATTATAATATTATAATATAACTAATGATATTGTTTCTTTATTCCATTCATTTCAATTATATATGACACCGTTATTATGTACACCACTAATATATCCCCTAAATATTTTGAAGAATGATTTAATTTTACGAGATTTATAATCATGTTTTCAATGATGTAGTTGTTATTTTGTTGAATGTTTTTATTCTATGTATATAATTTCAGAAATACACTAATCTTTACAATATTATGGTATTTTGAAAAGTATAACATAATCTAAAAAATCATGAATAAATATCTATTAAAAATCTGACTTATCATATTGATATTCATCATAGACGAGTTCATTTAATTCACCAAATGGAGAGGCTTTCATGAAAACTAGGTAGTTTGACATGAGGGAATGTAGGCTTTGTGTAGTCATAAGTCATTTGCGGGAAATTATGATGCATATTGTGTGCCTGGATCATTCATCCTGATCAGTGGAATCCCCCTCAAATTATTCTCAAGTCATGGATATCTATCAGGAACTCGCTCTAGATGACTTCATATTACTCCCCGTAGTATATGAGTTAAATTTGAGATGTATCGCAATTCATATGTCCAATAAATTTCAATACAACTTATCTTATAGAATAGGAAACTTTAAAAGATCTGAATGTGTAGTTAGGTGACTTGGAGGACAATTGATTTAACAAATCGAGAACATCACCATGGGGTGAAAATATAATGTTTTTTATGAAGGGATATTTCATTATAAAAGTAATAATAGATTACTATAAACAAAATAATGTTATATTGAATAATAAATATTCTTTTCCAGGGACCACTGGCTATTTTTATCAGTTATGGGATCCCGATGTTACTCCATGATTGATCACCAATCAAGATCTCACCACTATGCATTGGAGAGGAGGAAATCCATAAGAATACATTTAAAAGTAACATTGGGATATTCGAGTACATGGTGATTATATTTGGATTGATGACAGAAAATGACTTTTTTGTGGACCTTATGAAATAGTTCTCTATTCAATATCTAGATTCGTTCATCAAAGTGTTTGTTGATGAAATTTTCATCAACATGCAGATCTAAGACAATAATTTTATATTTATCATGATTGGTTCAAGTATTATTTGATTACACCGACTATACACTAAGTCGTCAAAGTGTATGTTTTATAATAAAAGAGTTGAAATTCATGGGTAATATGGTTTTCAAGATATATATATCTTTGGACACATAAAATAATAAGGAATTGATATCCTAAAAATGTTACTAGAACATGTTGGAGGTTAAGAACAATATATTTTTATAAATATACTACCTATATATCAGCACTCAAGACTATGATTTCGAAGTATGCACTATCATTCTGGTGCTTAGACCATTTTTAAGTGGCATTACTTGATCTAATTTGGAGGTTGGATACTGCTCCAATGATGATAGATCCCATGAATACGATTGTTAATGTTGTATAAAATGATTCATCGGGAATTGGTGGAGGACTAATATTGATATTGAGGGAGTAATATGTAGGATTTTATTCATTTCATCTGTTACCACATGAGAGGAACCATCCAACTAATGACATAGATCTTAAAATTATGGTATATATATTGATGTGCTTATTTCATAGTTTATTTGGTTATATGTCTATTTTCTATATGAATCACAAGAACATTCACTAAAAATTCACATAATAGGATCATAGTATGGGTAAGATATAATGGATATCGTATATATAGATTTTGAAATTGAGATACCATATAAAACTCGTAAGGGTATCAACATTAAAAATACTCTTATCTATTAGACATATACAGTGCAGATTATTCACGAATGAAATTTAGAGGGAAATTTTGTTCTTAACAATATTTTTGGAAAATAAGAGGATCGATGATTATAAGGACCCAAGATAGAATATTTAATCCCATTTGATGATCTCATATTCACCAATAGAATGAGTGAAAGAAATTTGTTATTTTAAAAAAATATATATGATGTGATAGCCACTATAAAGTTGTGTTCCTATACCAAATTGATCAATGAACATAAATTATGTGACCATGGTATATCTAAGAGTAGTTCTCCCATGTTAGATTAATGAATTGTTGATGAAATACTTCCTTATGTCTAGGTGGGTGATACACCCAATAGAAATAATATGTATCATTACATGACATTATAGTTATGGTGTCTAGGGTTAAAGGGGGATATTTTTTGTAATTTTTCACAAATTTTATAATTTCGTGTAAGTAAATGATGAAAACTATATCCCCGATTGAATACACCATCATCATATTATTAATTTTTAGAGGTTGTATGATTTAATGATGGTCTTTTTGATGTGGTTACCCCAGACCCAAATGATTCATAGTGTGGTTAGGTTATTTTCGATTTGTTATTGATGGTTAATCACTTATTTTAGATCCATGAGACCCACATAGTATATGAGATAAGAAAAATTTATGTCCATGAGATAGTTTACTATTTATAAAATTTCCATGATATTTGTATCTCATATAGATACATTTTTATTTATAAATGTTCTATATAGGGATTTTAAAAGGCCATAACAACTCAAATGAGATGGATAACATAAAAATATCCCAACACTAATATAGATTCAATTTGGGAAATTCATATACTCTATAATAAGAATAATGTTTATTCCCTAGACTATAATGAAGAATGGTTTAATTATCTATCCATTGATGAGTTAGTATTAAACAATTGTTACCAAGATTTAATTCAGAGAAAACCTTATAAGGGTCTTTCATGTCACCGGTCTATTGCAATATGGTTGGAGACATATAAACCCAATACCATTATACATATTTTTACGTTATTTTAATAATGAACATTAAATAATCATGAAACCAATGACTATTAGTCATATAGTCTTTTGATGAATAAATTCAAAATTTATACAAAGGAAACTCAAACATGAAATCTTTATTTAATTCCATGCTTTTTTCTCCTAGATCACATTGAATTCATAAAACTAAATATGATAAACTATTGAATACATAAAAGAAATTTGTGAAAAATAATGTTCAATATGGGAATTATCACAAAAAAAATATCAAAGTATATGATTCCATTTGAATATAATTATATCATAAGAGAAAA
Source organism: Viscum album (assembly GCA_963277665.1). Classification (NCBI taxonomy): domain Eukaryota; kingdom Viridiplantae; phylum Streptophyta; class Magnoliopsida; order Santalales; family Viscaceae; genus Viscum; species Viscum album. The sequence continues at coordinate 2,080,197,657 of OY728136.1, read as the reverse complement.
TAATCATGACTAATTATATGGATTTGTAACTTAATTAATATTTTGTCATGAAATTATTTAAAATATTATTACGGTATAAACATAAAACATGATATAAGCATAATTCAAGGTTATCCACAATGACAAAATCACATTGTGGATAGACTCCCATCATGGATTAGGTTTTCTCCCCAATCAAATACTCACAATATTGCGAGACATAAATTTTACCTAATGTATTTGAGTGATATTTGGGAACATACATCGTTACATGTACATGTGATTTTTTTCAAAAATAGGAAAACAATTGTAAGGAATACACAATATAAATACCAATGAAACGAAATTGCTTGAAAATATATCATTATATAATAATAAATGGAGGTTTTTTTAATATTACAAATAAAACATAATTAAATATTTTGGAAATTAAAATCAGATTATACGAGAATAGTTCTAAAAATATGATGTTAATTTAAGAATAATTTCCTGAGAAGTTGTATATAATTGGATGTTTATATGATATTTCAATATCATATTTTAGAGGATCAATTAATTAATTTTAAAGAAAGAATAAGTATGGAATTTTCTCTGAAAAAGAATGGAAAACTATAATGGTTATGCCAAAATTTATTCCAATATGTTATGATATCATGAATGGGAATATATCCATTAAATTAGTACTATATATTTGTATTTTGGGATTGAAAACCCACCCATATTTGGGTTGTTTGCCATGAATATAATTTTCATTAACACAAGGAATGAATTTACCCATCATATGATCAGAGAATAAGCTGGATGTACATATAATAGAAATAAATAAAAAATTAAATAATTATACACGATAATAAAGAAATATAATATTTTTTTTATATTGAGAGGTTTTGTTACCCCAAAAAATGGTGTTTCAGAGAGATACCTTATCTTTTGTTATATAATTGTTATATATGGGATATTAATATCTTGAATAGTAAAATTATTTTTTCAAATAATTATTTCAGATGCATTTCTATTTATATTTGATTATATAAAATAATATTAAATTTCTTTAAATCAATTTCATTGAGATATAAATTCAAATATCTTTGTTCTGAGTGTGTTTGTTTCTTGTTAACAAGGATATATCACTTTTGGTTAATTATTGAACATCATCTCAAATGGTACAATAAAACTAGATTTGAAATGTAATAGTATACATGCTATTCCAAAAAGTTAAATGGTACCATGTCCACTATTTTGTTCTAATATTGTTATGGTGAACTTAATAAAAACGTTTATTTCATGTTGTTAATTAATTTAGTCAATTTACAGACCATTAAAAAGTATATACATATTATTTAAATACATAATTATCAAAAAATTAATGAATAAGAAATAACTTATAATATATTTACTGTAATTATATTTATAGATAATAGTATATTTATAACCATCATTTATGGTGGTGGATATCAATGACAAACATTAATCATGGTTGTTTTGAACCATCTATATGGTAAAAAATGTTTTTATTCTAGAATAAATTGAGGGAAATAAAGTGGATAGATGAAAGATATCTAATCAAAAAGAAAATTCAATTATATAAAATATATTTATGTTAGTATACCATGTTGGATGGGTTTTTTTGTAGTATGATGTGGAATGAAAATTTAATTACTCAATTGATTTACCATAACATTTAGATGTACCATTATTGGATTATACCAAAGGAAACATAGAATACTATTTTAGAGAGATAGTCAACAAAAAAACATGGAGGAGTATTTGCAAGTGATTTTTTCTAAAATTAGGAATGTTTAAAGGAATATCTGTTTTGAGGAAGAGGGGTTATAAGGGGTGGTTTTCATAAGGGGAGGATATGAGGTTTTTCTTATATTATATTGTTTATTATATTTTTTCATCTCAGGAATATCAATAGTATTGATTTATGTGACTATATATATAGAATATAACAATTGTGTTTTATAGAATTGGTTATTAGATCATAATTTAATGAAACATTCATGAATTTATCTTATAATGTTAAATATTATGATTTTTCATTTTTCAAAATTCTGTAAAAATATTTATATTTTAGAAAAATACTAAAAATTCACTATAAAAATTTAAATTTTCTAGATCCCAAAACAATCTGATTTCAAGAATAAATTTTCAAATATGAGAAATTTATTTCAAATAAAATATTGATTTATTCTAAAAATACCATCTTTAATATCATGACCTATTATCTATCCCTTTGAAAAATTATATATTGTTTAATAAAAAAAATCTTATATTTATAATAAAACAAAAAGTTATTTTATTATCCAATTATATATTTTTAAAGTATCATTCAAATATTATTATTTTTGTCGAAATAATAATCAATCATATCTATTTTGAAAAAGGGGAACCCATATTTAATAATTTGAATGTTACTTATTACCTTTTTTTAATGTTATAGATATATATTATTATCATTTTATATGATACAAAAGTATTGTTTCACATATTTTTAAGTTTTATTACTATTCTAATGGTCAGGTTACTTTTCATAATAGTCAGATTACTCTTCCAATGGTCAGGTAACTATTATAATGGCCAGATTACTATTACAATGAACACATTTGTTTCAGCCATATGTGATCACTACATTTTATAAATACATAATATTTCATTCATTATTTATTCACTTTTATTCTCTCAAATATTTATATATATATATATATATATTTAATATTCACATTGCAGTGCTATAATTATTCTTCATTTCAATAGTGTTGTTCATGAGTGCGATTATTCTTAGATATTGATAAAATCTATATTTTCACATTAATTTTATATTTCGTCCCATTTCAATATGGTTTAAACATTTGGTTAATTTTATTCTATAAATGTTTTATTAAAATAATTTAAACACTATATTTTTGGGTTTATCATATGATTCACGTGTTTTGCTCAAATAGAATCATTTATATATTCAGTATGGAATATTTATTGATTGAATTCTAGATCACTATATTCATCCCCCCATAATGAAATTTCTATATCATTTTCATTCTACAACAATATGTTAATACGATAGGATACCTCTACATCATGGAACCTGTAGGTTTTTTTTGGTCCATATACTTATCATTTTTGTATAGTAATTTGTCTATTTGAGTTCCATAGTTGTTGGGAATATTTTATCTATGGTAAATGATCTCCAATATATTATTCTAAAAAGAGTGATTATTATCAAGCTAAACTGCCTTCGAATTTATCACTATTTAGGTATATAGTATTTAATTCTTGTAGATATATATATAGAATAAATAATTTAAATGAGAACAGGTATGTAAGAGTTATAATTGAGAATCCACAACATTGATGTGACTGAGAACCACATAGGGTCCTATGTACTAGGGATTAGAATTCACTTCTTCCCAAATATTATGAATCTCTTCCAAAACATTATGTGGATGAAAAATGTATAACTAATTTCAAACTCCATGTATCATTTAATATTATTAGCATAAACCTTTTTTCTATATTAATAAATTGTCATGTGCTTCTGAATGGTATTGACATTTTCTGATATTTCATTGTACATTTGAAGACCACACAACTTGTGTGAACAAATATCACTAATGATATCAAGTTTTTTATACACATTCTCATAAATGGATTCATATGGATCTATTTGGATACTTTATTGGAAACTATTTTTGATGTGAAATAAACCAAAGGAATATGTTCATACCATTACCCTTTTAAAATCCATTAATAATCTTCTAAACATGACCCCATAATTCATTATATTTTGCTAAAAGTTTCCACTATCATGGGTTTGGTAAGGAATATTAATGTTCAACTTAATTTTTAGTGAATATTAGAATAATTTTTAGAACATTTATGAAAATCTAGGATCATGATCATATATAATTCATAACAATTCATCACAACATCCCTGATGTATGTTCTTGCAATTTTATAGAGTTAGAATTCCACACGAATCAAAATGTAGTAATGTGTCTTTATAAAATGATAAAAAACATATAGAATTATTTAATCATGATGTATTTGAAATACCTTTGATATATTCCATGATGATTATCCCATTTCTATGTATGTATCAGAAATAATTGTTTCATCCCATTGTAATTTTTTCTTTCGTCCTTAACCTATAATTAATATAAAAATTTTAATGTAATTTATGTGATATCATTATTTATAAGTTACCAAAAATAGATCTATTTATTATCCTAATACTTATATATACAACCCTTGAAGATGTAGAAGGGAATGATATATAAATTATTTAACATTTCATTCATTTTCTCATGATTTGATGGTACACATTGTAATGAACCACATATTATAACTCATTATTCAATAATTTTTAAATATAAGGATTTAAATTTTCTTATAGATTAAAATTTTCATTGGTATATCCACTTCATGATATTTATGATCTTTTATTACCTATAGAATAGATTATTGATCAATCATTTGAGATATGGTTGATGATGTTCCTTCCTTTAGGATTCTCAAGTGCATCCTTTTAATGTCTCAAAAGATGAGATCCTTCTAAATTATTAATATTGCTAATATTACCACATCCAACCCACATAGGGAATCTACCACATTATTTTATATTCTTGGATTTTAGGGAATTGAGTTTTAATATTACTTGGAAAAATTAAAGCAATCATTTAAGAAGAATATTAATATTCTTCATTATGAATATATATTTGAGTCTCTTATGATCTGTTGATATTTTAGAAATCTCCCCATAGAGATAATACATTTATTTTCTTAATTTAAATACCTCTATTTAAAATTCCATATCATAAATTTGGTGGTTTTTATCATTAAATATCAACTATCTCGATCCATAGGCTATAACCCTATCATTATGTAAAAGTTTAAATCTGAATCCCTTCATTGAATAATTGATGTATACTAAGAAATGTTCTCCATATGTGTGATGTAGGAGGATGGGTGTAGTGAGAATACTCATTATTAATTCCTTGAATCTATTCTAAATTTTTTTATTCTATAGAAACATTACTCCTTTCATAGTCAGCATGGTTAGTGGGTTTGATAATTGATACAATTTTCACACAAATCATCAGTTATTACAACCTAGTCTAAGGACACTATAGATATCAACTATAGTTGATGGTATGTGAATATCCTTAATTTCCATTTCATTGGAATTTTCCACATATATATTTTAATTGGTGAAATCATTACCTAATAATGATACTCCCTCTATTTTGAACTTATATTTATGATACCTTAAATATTTTTAATTTATTTGAAAATCAATAACACTATATTTAAATAATTCACATACTTATTTATTTTGAATTATATCATAATATCATATATAAATACAACCATAAATTTTTAAGGTAATCTTTAAGGACATTATTAATTAATTTTGTGAATTTATTTGAAGAATTATTGAGTTTTTAGGGAATAATTATGAACACCTAGTGCCCAATTTTTTTCCAACATATGTTTTTTGAATAATATCTCACTTCATCATTAATTATTTTAATGGTCAGACCTAGATAAATAATGGACCCTTCATAGTTGATTGAACAGATAATTCTTTATTCTCATGGGATTAGTTTTCATTATCATCTTTTTTGTTCTAAAACAATGCAGTGATGTATTTACCAACAAGACAAGAGAACTATACAATAAACTAATCATGTGTATACTAACATGTACATTATTATATTGTAAATTAGTATTCATTTCATCAATCTAAATGGTGGAATTTTATACGGTGTCTTATGTATTGGTATAGAACCATGTATAAGTTTGACTGTGAAATCGACCTCTCTTTTAGTATGAAAAAGAAGAAATTCTGTAGCGAATAAACCAATAAAATTCTTCATAATGTAAATATCATCAATCTTGGTTAACTACTCTAACTAAATTAGTTGATATAGATATGGTTTATTATTGTTTAAAAATTTCCACACATGGGGAGATTATTCTAATATAGATTCATCCTCCAATGATCATTATTTTGGGTTTAGAGGATAAATCTGGATGTGAAAAATTATCTCTGTCTTCCAAATGATTCTATTAGCATTATATAATGATGGTAAATAAATTCCCAATATTGAATCAGAATCTACTAAATGATATATTAAAATGGTTTCTATGAGGAATAGAATAAAAAATTGACAAAATATTATTTATATACATTCGATAAAATAATCGCCTCAGTTACTATTATCATAGATATTTGAACGCCCATGTTTTGTGGTGGTGTTTGAATACATATTAAAAATTATAATATATAATGTAATGTGTACAACCATGATCAAATAGTATAATCCTAAATCATGGATAAATTAGTAGTTTACTTTTAACGATAACATTCATGGGATTCACTTTATCATTAGTGAAAATATACTCCCTATCTTTCTCTTTAGGGTATATATATTTTTTTTGTCATTGATTTTTTCCAATAGACCTTGGAATAGGACATTGGTCTACATAAATTAAAAGTTCTATTTAGTGGAAACACTTTACCATATATTGATTTTTGATCTTAAGATTATTTTTATCCAAAACATTAGTGGGTTTATTCATTGTTATTTGGAAATAATTTTTAGGATTCCCCATTTTTCAACAAATAATGAATATCCAAGTTAACATAAGGAATTTTACAAGATGATTTCCCCAACATTATTTACATGTGGGATGTTGGGTTTTTTTTCTAGGACATTTATCCATTTATCCTACCAAAGATAACTCAATTTTATGTTTTCGATTACAAGAACAATGAGACTTCTAAGGGTTGCGAATTTCCCTCTCTATCATAAATTTACATTGAAAAATACCATCATAGCATTAATGGAATTGACTTGATAAATATCCTAAAACACATGGTTTTAATTTTGTAATGATATAGTATATGTTACATTCATAATTGATGAAAATGATGGATGTGTACCATGCATGAAATGTGATTCCTTCATTGTATAACATGATATAGTCATATTACTTTTTTCAATGTCCATGGAACATACTCTCTTTTATAAGTCTTAAAATTTTGGGATAGTATTTATTGAAACATATTTTAATCAACTCTATTAATTTAGTGGAATCTATTTCTTCTTGGGGTACATGTTCATTATTAGTGTCCACCATCGAATAATTTACCATTATCGAAGATAGATAGGCCAAAATATTTCTCTAGTTATCCAAATTATTGGACATAGAGTATCTTTTTAGTTGAGTTAATCCATTATTCCAAACTAACAGGGTCAAAAGATCAACTAAAGGTAGAATGAATTTTTCATATAACATATTCCACTAAAGCATGAACATTCATATTAGAAAGAGGGTGTTCCATATTATTTACATTATTATAATTATCTTAATATGGTTGAGACATTATTTCAATGATCTTTCTAATATCTACTAAAATTATGTTAGGAATATAATTATGAAATGAAAATAAGATTGTAGAAGGAATGAATTACAAATTGAATATATTCCACACCTTATGAGTCACTAAATTTCAATATAGTGTATCTAGGTATTATAAACTAATAATCCATAAATTAACTTAATAATGCTTCATAAAATATTCTTTTTGGAAAAGAATATCCCATATAACTATCAAACATGGTTGGAAGAAAGGGATTATTTTCCTGTACCATGTAGAAATTTCATTCATACACAACTTTCCCATTTCATATTTGTTAACCCATGTTAAAACTATTCTTGATGCATGTCAAACATTAGTGTCCAGGTAGGAATTTAATTTCATGTAAGAAACTCATATAAAAAAAATATCGAGATATTTTCTTATTCATAGACATACCCATAGATCTCTCACTATATTATTATAGTAAAAAACAATTATGGAATTTTTCATGATACCAATTATATTTATGAAATCCTTTTACAGAAATTATTACATGTTTTCAAACATAAAAATCATATAAAGGCAATCTAAGTGTCAAAAATTATAGGGTATTAGGAAGTCTGGGTTTATAATATATCAAAATGAAATGAAAAAAAAGTATTTTATTATTGTTATTTCTCTCAAATATACATTTTAAAAAGATTTATATAGGATAACCTATAGATTTCATAAATGAAATTGGTGTTCAATAAAGCCATATAACAGAATAAACATTGTAATCGAGCATATCATATGAGTCCAATGGAATAATATTATTTAATTAAAGACCTTATTAATGAATAATAATATAGTGAAATAACATAATGAACTTAAGATAATGAGAAAACAGAAACTTAGAAAATTATCCACTTTATAAAACAAGATATAATCAAAAGTAATGGATAACCATAAAGACAACATCATATGGTTGAATGAGTCCCATTATGGATTTGGTTTACTCCATAATCCCACAAATACAACCTCATGAGAAAAAACCATTATCCAGTGAATTGGAGTTATATCTTGGTAGACCAATTATTTCGTATACACAATTATGATTTCCCCAAAAGTGAATCAATCAAAATTAATTTACCTACGAATTTCATATTAAATGAAATGTGTTACATAATATAGCTACATATCATAATCATATGTTATTTCATAATGATTCTAAAGAGAATAAGGAATTAAATATTTATAAAATTCAAATATATTTACAAATTTAAAGGTATAAAAATTTGTTGTTCATTTTGAAATAACATCATCTGAAAGGGTAACGAATTTGGTATAGAAATACAAAATCAAAATGGCGTTTTAACGAATCATTTAATGAAATTTTCAGAAAGAATAATTAAGTATATTACATGAAAATTAGACATAAAATTTCATGCTTATACCTAAATTATTTCTTTATTTCATATAATCATGAATGGTAATAAGGTCTTTAAATTTGAATAACAAAACAGTATTAAGAGATAAAAAACATCATATTATTCATGTTTGATTTTAAAGTATTCAATTAAAAAATTAATATAAATAGATGATTTATCCATAAAAGGTGGATAATAATCTAGTTATATATTTAAGAGATATACGTATAGAATGTATAAGAATTTAATCTATCAATGATACAGTGAATGTATGTTAGTCAGGGAAATATTATATCCTAATGAAAAATTGTGGTTTGAAGAGATACATTTACGTATGATCCATTTACTTTTTAGTTACTTATAATATAATGAATAATAAAATTATATTCAATATGTTAAAAATTAAAAAAATAACTTCTATATTAAATTTAATTTATTTATTATATTAATTTAAAACAATTAGATTTAAATAAAATAGACAATTTCGTTGTAATGATAATGTTCATTTCATGGTTCCATGGCTGTTTCAGTTTGGATAATTATTGATATTCATTTAAAATAATACAATAATCCAAAAAGTTAAATTAAATGATCTTCATGTGAATTCTAAAATTTAAATTCTCACCTATATCCAAAAGTTTTCTATCAATGGTGAGATTAACATAGTAATAATGTTAATGTTATGTGGTTAGTTCATTTTGACTATTTTACCACCCGTCACATAATATATTTGTTAAATTTAATTAAATTATTATTAAAATAATAAAAAATTAAAACTAATATATAATATACATATTATAATCATTATTTATCATTACAACTATTCTTGAGGAATTTAAGAAAAAGGAAGAACGTTTTTAATGGAGGAATATAATAAACTATATTATAAATGACATTTTATTTTTAGAATAAATTTATGGAAGGGTAAGAAGATCGATGGTAGATATTCAAATAAAAAATAACATTATATTTAATATTTGATATTATATGTATTATTCCATGTTTTAATGAAATTATTTTTGAGGATGAGGAGGAAGGGAAAAAATAATTGTTTGATGGAATTAACCTATCCTTTGGGTATGTCCTCTTGGGATTATAATTATAGAACCTCATAATAGTATTTTGGTGAGAGCAGATGAAATTAGATATGGGGGATGGTATTTACAATTTAATTAAGCAAAAATGTTTAAATTCAGATAGATTATATGTTTTGAGGATAAATGGTTTTGAAGGGTGGTATTTATTTAAGCAGGAGAGTGGTGTTTTTAAATATTATAAAAACTAATTTATTATTTGTGTTAGTGAAAATAATAGTTGTAATTATTGTGACTATATACAAAAACTGGTTTATTTAAATTCAAAAAATGGTAGGTAATTTCATCAATTATATAAAAATTAATGTATTGTTCATAAATTGTTAAATATAATAGAATACCATATTACACTATTTACCATAATTAATCTATTTATAAAAAATAATATAAAATTAGTGATGAAATTTTCTAATTTTTATAATAAAAAAATGAAATCCAATTAATGAAACTAATATACTTAATTTGAGAATATATATTTTTAAATATAGTCCACATATTCATTAAAAAACACATTTTAATAAAATGGTCAACTTTATAACCCATTAAAATTTCAATTATGGTTTTATATGATTATGTTATCATTCTAATAAACAAATAATATTAATTTAAAATACCAATATATAAAATAAAATTCCTTCTCATCTCAATATTTATTATATAAATTAAATTATATCATATCTATTTTACCAAAATTTAAAAAATTATTTGATAATGAATGAAATAATTATTTACTTATATTTAAATTTTAATATATCATACTGTATTTTTATAATAAACCTACATATTATTTTACATTTCTATTGGTTTATTTTCTATTCTCTCTATTGTGATTGAATTCATAATTTTCAGAGTAGTCTTCCAATAAACTAGTTACTATTCTAGAGGTAATATTTAAATTTGAGGGTGATATTTATAAATGTTAATTAGGATCCCTATATTCTATAACTATATTATATTTCATTAATTATACATTCTATTATATGATATCTAAATGAAATATATTTTTATTCATATTTAAAAGTAATATTTCATTGCTATGATTCTACTTTATTTCTATAGTGTTGTTCACGAGTGTAATTATATTGGGGGATAAATATTTTTAAATGTTTCATATTATTATAATATTATTTTCTATTATTTTACAACAATAATGAATTTAATTCATAATCCCCCATTAATTCTCCATATATAATGATTATATTATTATAATATATTTTTTGGGTTTTATCATGTTGTCATACAATTTACTATATATAATACATTTATATGAAAAAAAAAATAATGTCCACTGATAGAATTATGGGGTTTTACATGAGATTTTGTAGTTTTGGGGAAAATATTTTTGATTGATAGTCTAGAGAGGGAATCTAAAGCATATGTTTTTTATCATATCTTAAATTCAACGAAAATTGTTTTCTAAACAGGGGGAATCAATTGATATTTTCATTATGTAATTTGGTTAATAAGATATTGAAGTCTTGTATTTTACATTGAAATTTTATTATGTAATGGAGTTTTGAGACATAGTATATTTCACCCATTGGGATCTCTAAGAGTTATGGGATAGGGTTATACTGACTGGAGATTCCTTCTTAATACCGTCGAATTTATAGTTGTTTTCCTATCTCACATGTCAATAAAAAACAAAAAATCCAGCCAATGTAATCAATTGTTTGGTTGTGGAGTATCAGCCTAACACATCCTACATGTCATTTCGGTTTTGAATTACAAAACAGAGAGAGAAACTACTTTTATGGGTTGTGGTTCCACTTGTTCAAATTCGATTGTTTGATTGATGGATCCAGAAGGATACATCAGATTGATAAGATGATGTTTCTTCTAAAAAGAAAATTATGTTTACTAATAACATCTTATGGTACTTCATGGGTATGATAATTTATCGGTGTAGGGTAATTATAACATATACACTATTATTAATGAATGAGAATTCAATTTTATCATATTTTTTTCATATATATTTGGGACGCTAAGAAGGTGATTTCTGATGGATTAGGGTATGATACAAGATGGTGGTTGAGTTGACAGAATGGATTGGTCTTTGGTTGGTGTAATCAATCCAATATTTATTTGGTGGAGTTAATATAGGTTTTTTTCTAAAAAAATACCCTACTGACCAGTTGGTGGATGAGGTAATATTAACATGACCATTTAAGGAACAACCTCCAATGGTTAGCTAGTCACTGGGAATCCTAGAGTCCCATCGACTAGCCAATGAGTCCTACCAATTAGTCGGAACTCCCAGTCCGACAGCTAAATTAATCCACCCTACAAGATTTAAATTCCACAAAAAATCCTCTTTTAACTTCTCTATATAATCCGTTATATATAATTCAAACAATTAATATAGTCTATTTATTCTTAGGATACCCATTCCACCTTATTAGGATATCCTTTTATAAAATAATATGAAAACAGTTTATCATTGAATATTATTTATATCTTAAAAAATGAATCATTCTTATTGTAAGATGATCATATATCTATGATAGATCTATTTTTTAAATAAAAAACCATTGATTAATTATCTAGTTAATTGAACAATACTGATAGATTATGAAATGTGGTGTTGTCTCATGGTCAATCCAATATTTACCTTGACCTACGAGTTTCTAATATGTATGTAATTTTGAATACTCTTGATTGACCTCTTCTAGATGTTGTTTCATTGATGGAACCAAAATCATTGATGAAATTGTTGAATATTGGTATGTGAATTGATGTTTTAATTAAGTGATCTCATGATTGTAAAAATTCCTCAATAATGTGTACTTTTCTGGGTAAATTTCAAAGAATTATAATTTTGATACTTCATTATTATTGAATTACTACTATTTTTATTGAATAATGATTGAAGGACGATCATTTCATATACCCAATCCTCTCTTACAATATCCAAAATTAATTAAATATCTTTTTTTGATCAGTGAGAATATTTAGTTAATTGGAATTCAATAAATTGATATACCTAAAAACCTATGTTGTTTAATGACTACTAATGATATGTGTCTGTAAGAAAATGTTATTGAGATTGTATTCTCTTGAGATTAGTTCAAATCCTCTTTGATTATAACAAAAACTGAATTCAACTACCCTTAATATGTGTGGTTCTTATGTTTGGTATATAATGAAAAATTTCATCAATTCATTATTAATATTGTAGTTAATAAGAAAATGAATTCTATTCGAAATATATTTACTTTTTGGGGGCTATTTCTGAAACATTTTCCTTAGTATAATTCTTATTTTGTAAAACATTGTTTACCATTCTTGATTATGATGGCATGTAGGTGTTTGTGGGGCTTTTCAGACCTTTAATGTTTATGGATTCCATAGGTAGCACTATAGAAGATTTCATCCATGTTTTATGATTATCACATGTTTTATTATGTAAATAGTACATTAAGATGATTTATTCCATGTTTTGCTTATATGTTTTACTTTTAATATGAATAAACACGACCTGGTGGGTGTTCTTGAAAGATATGCTTGGTGGACCATTGTGTGATGTCTATCCCATTGAGGATGACTGATCATGAATTATGACAATGGAAAACAAGGAAATTGTCACAGGATAGGGAAAAGAGGTGTGGTGTGAAGGATCACATTATGGGCTTGAATGATTCATGGACTATCCCAAGGCGTAGAAATGGTATGATGGTCTGGAGGACTAATACATGATAGAGCCTAGATATTGTGTCATAGGGGAACTGATCTAACTCAATGAATTAAATATTAATAAGGAAGTGTTTATGAGAGATGTTTATGGTTCTTTATTACAAGTGATATCATACTATTATCATTTTTTAAGGAGATGAATTTATAATTAACAAGGATTCATGGTAGATTGGTTAGATCATATCCAATGAATATGTGATTGTACATTTGTTATTATTTTTACATAATTTTTATTTTACATGAATACACCTCTGAACCCTTAGTTAATATTATTTTTCATAATACTAACCCCTATTTATCAGGAGTTAGAGGATCACACTTTTAGATTCATCCATTCCATATCATATTTATAAATTCTAATGAAACTAAACCTAATAAATTTTTTTATCACTTTTACACATGTGTAAACATCAATCATAATCAAAGTTCCTCATGTCCTTTATATCTAAAGGATACTCCAAGAGTAGATCCAAATTCTCAAATGAAAGCGTTTCCTTACCTTTATCTTCAATTTATTGAAATTCGTATCCAACATACACCAATATTTTTCTAATTATATGTATATAATGGAATATAGATAAATATTATTCAAAAATGTAACTATAGTTATTATATAACCACTACCTTTTCCATTCCCATTCAATTGATAAAAAACATTTCCCGTATTCATGTGTGGACTAGTGCCTCTCTAAAGACAAGGATTCATTTTTTCATCAAACTATATATTGATGGCTAATAAAAGGTTTTAAGAGATTAGATATTTTATTTACACCTTGATTTATATTATTAAAATAGAGATTTTTTATTTTATTTGAAATTTTATCAAAAATGATCATAGAAAAACCATCCACCTGAAAATGACATAATAGGAGGAAAAAATATATTTATTAACATATTAATAAATATTTATCATTTAAATTATTTAGATAACACATAAAAATTATCATCAATCACATTAATGATAGAGAAATTTTATCATTATATGCTTGGATAATGATATTTTAAATAAAAGTACATATTCTAAAGAAATACGCACACAGTGATGGGAATATTAATTTATTAGATTGGTTTAAGCACCAATAAAAAAAGATAAACATTTATATCATATAAGGATTTATATTATTAATATTCGATATTAATATGTAAATAATAATTGATTTGGATTATTTTTTTGGGTAATATAATCACTGAACACATAAATTATATTTCCACTAATAATTTATTAAAAATCAATATAAGATATGAAATATTAATTTCATCTATAATAACCATAACAAAAAAAATTCATGTGATGAAATTATAGGATAATAAAATAAAAAATGAAAATAAATTATTGTATTTTTTATGACTAGACAGTGATTACCATTTTGTTAAGAACAAATAACAACACTGTTACTATAAAACTAGATTGTAAATTGAAGATTACATAGAGTCAAACTATTATATTGACAAGTCTAAACAAATATAAATGTAGAGAATAATAATAAAATATTGTTATAAAATGTAAGAAAATTATTATGTTTACTAATATGGTTACTAAGAAAGTTGTTTTGAAAATAAAAGGGTTATATTACATCTAGAAAAATAGTGACTAAGATTAAGGTATATTGGTAAATGAAACCTCATTTTTATATTTATGTAGTTTCTTTTTAAACATTAATGTTCTATGTTTCTCATTATAAAATTATCTCATTTTAAATAAGATGAATATTTTACCACAATAAAGAATTTGAAATAATATTTCCAATCATCTTTATAAGTGTTTTTATTTTCTATAAAATCAATATATATTCATACAATTTACAACATCTTATATTTTGATTTATATTAAATGGTTATTTCCATCAGTTCCTTGTGTTTACATAAATGTTTTTGTCAATTTATTGTATTTAAATATATATATGTAATAATACATGTGATATTTAGGAATTCATTATAATGATATTATTTGTTAAAATATTTTTTCATTTTTCATTTGTTTTACCATTATTTCATAAGGGATCTATTTTAAATTATTTCATGTTTTTTAATTCTACCACTAAATGGATTTATGATGTTCCAAATTTGGGTTCATGAGTTTTGTATCAATATTTTTTGGTTTATGTGGTCATTTTTTCTTACCTTTTGAAATGTATTATGAAACTAATTTTATCTATATTTTATGATTGTGATGTTTTCTTGTTGAACACATGTTTATTTATAATATTTAAATGATAGGTGTTACCAAAATATCCCCCCAATTCATTAATTTATTATTTTTATATCATGGAATAATGGAGAAATGTGTACAAGTTTTTGAACCCAAATTAAAAATTGGTTAGGATACCATATCTGACATGTAATATATGTTGTAATTCCTACTCGACTATATGAAACTGGTGTTAACTCATGATCCAAATTATTTTTCTTTTATTTTCACCACACTTATTTGGAATGTGATTATACTGATCTCCCTAACTCATGATTTAAACATCATGTTTATCTATTCATTATGATATGTAATATATTTTTTCATATGGGAATATTTATTCTCCTATATTGTCTTTTGAAACTTGTTTATAATCCTTTATTCACTAAAATATTTATTTCTCTTGTATATATATTTAATCATAAGGTTATGACCTCTCCATGTAAATGTGAAGATTATTTTTCCATGATGAGTGATTGATGTCAACCATATTTATGCATCCATTTATAGGGGAATGATGATGATTTTAGTAGGAGATATTTTTAAAAGAAGACATAATATTATTAAAATATGCAGAAATACTCACAAGAATTATAAAATAAGTAACTTATGTAGTTAGTATCAATAATCACTATACGTATAAATTCTTACAATATGGAGTATATTTTGAAATTTAATTATTTTAATTGTGGAAATGATGTTTAATAGAACCATTTTTAGCAGTGGTCACCTCTGTCTGTATTAAAAAATGGTATAGTTAATTATAATGAATATTTTAGTTACCTTTTCTGTTATGTTTAAAAAAATATATTTAAGAAACAAGATATGATTCCTTTTATGTGATGATATCCTAAAATTTTATTAATGACTCGTGTATGCATTTTTCTTACTGACAAACCCTCTCTGGATGTGACATGTTCTCTTTGGATGCGAAAATTGGATAAATATACAAGAATAAATGTACTTATGAGTGTTAAACCCAACATTATAATATTGGGTATTAACTCAATAATGAAAAATCTCCCAGAAAATAATTAAAAATAAAATGACACTTTGAATCTCCGAAGCGGTATTCTTCAGATGATAACATTGCATTTATAAGATAATATTAAGGATCACATTCCTAGTAACATTATGAGTTTAGTTTAAAAATAATATGATAAAATACATTAAATATATCATGAAATAATATATTATATTAAAAAATTAAATTACGGTGTCATTATTGGTGATGAGTGTAGATTTATTTTTCATATTCTTATGATCATTTACTCAGAATCTACTAGACATTATCCTTGTGATTTTTTATTTAGGATTTGGTTGAAATGATATGGTGAAAATGATGTCTAGAATGATGTGTATTTAGAAACCTTGATGACCAATAATAAAATAATTTATCATATTTAAATGGTTGGGAATCGTCGTATATTCCCATTATCATAAAAAGGCGAGTATCTGAGTCTTACATAAGGTAGAAGGGATGATATCCTAAATGAAATTAATTTTAGATACCTTTGTCTATTTTTATTAGTGGGTATATATTTATTATTGATATTTTGGAAAATTGTAAACATTATGAGTCTTTTTTGAGATGTATATGTATTTCACTTTATTTATTTTTATTGTTTTTTTAAAATATATTAAATTATATAAAAAACATTCAAAAAGTGATTTTATTGAATTTTTATATTTATTCATATTAAAATTGATAAATAAAATGTTAATAGATGGATAACACATAGGTTAAATTTACAATTTATATTAAAATAATAATGGGTCGATTGTTTCTGAAAAATTATGTTAAATAATCTGGGTGACCATGGGAATGTTAATTGATTCATATTAATTTTTTTGATGTAAATTTAAATAACATACTAACCCCCCCATTTATTTGATAAACGGAGGACGGTGTTACTGACCCTAGGTGACATCCCCAAGACACCAAAAGCTGAAAATATTATTAGAGGACCTAAAACATTGTTGGGGAAATATTTTATCATTTAATTATATTACATAAAAACAATAATAACATAATTAATAAACCCCATAATGATGGTTGAGTATAAAAATACTTCCCAAATATAAACTAGGTCGATAGACATATCAGAGAACAAGAATAAACCAAGTGTCATATCAAAAAGAATCCAAAGACAAAACCCCCTAAAAAACTAAAGATATTCATCCAGTAAATCCCATGATTCTATAAGCTTCATCATTAAAATCCATGAACATCCCCCTGTCAGAGTACCAGAATAATCTATCTATCTTATTCAATGGAATTAAAAGTCAAAAATACCCTTAGACACCAAAGGTATCCATCTAATAAATCCCATTATTCTATAGGACACAACAAGATAGTCTAGGATCATAGTATCCAAAAGCTTCAATTAAGAACATAGATACCTTCCTTTACTTGTGTCTTGATAGATGACAGATAAAAATGCACAATATATCGAAAGAAGGTGGTGATTATTAAATCAATATGTTTTCTGTAATAAAATCCTAACTAATTCCAACCAGAAAAATATTAATATCTTATTTAGATAAAATAATATTAAAATGTGGAAATTGTTTATCTTAATTCCAATAATATTTTCCATTAATGATAATAAAAACATTGGTTTAAAACATTATAAATTATATTGGGATTACCCATTCCATGATTACACCCATTCTCACAATGAAGCTTATACACATGAAATCTCATGAGGCAGTTATATACTCTTGAGTGTTCTCTCAATTAGGTACTGTGTTTTCTCAAGGAAATCCATAAATAGTTCCCAAATGTCACACACCCCTTCATAAGGCTAAATTATAATGAAAATGAACTCATAAAAACCATGTATTAAAATTCTATTTCAATACATTTCAGAAAAAAATTTCTGTCATTAAAATATTAAAAACAACTATGTATCAAATCAAAAACATAATTTTAAAACAACCATTTTAAAATTATCATCTAAGAGGTTATTATAAAAACCAACCCAATTTCAATAATTTCTCAAAACCATCACAAAATAGGTTCCCCATAAGAAGCACTAAATCATTTAATAGTCAGTTCAAGGAAAGGAAATTATTACAACATGTTACTTCATGTATGAATCCTCTCGATCATTGGGAGAATCCACTTACGACACATTGGTTTGTGAAAATGAAGAACGACATAATGGTTCTCTAGAGAGATTCATAAACCACATTTTCATTCCTAGGTATAGAAATGATTAAACATGATATCCTCATGAATATATCAATTTACTTGGATATATATTAATTTTATGGGATATATGGTTATGAGTGAGTTTGGGATATGATATCCACCAAGAACATACAATAATGAAGTCATAGATACCAAAATGGACCTCTAATTAGATTTTAATCACCTAAAATAACGAATAATATTGAAGGGGGTATGTATCTCATGTATAGGCAGAAATGGTAATTCATGAATATAAATGAATATAGAAAAGGGGTCTAGGGACGTAATTTGAGTTTGATCCAAAATTTTCTTATTTATAAATTAATGTGACAATGCTTAGATAATTGGTGTGGAAAACATTGTAACAAACTTATTGTTCTACTATCTCAATTAAACCACTCATATACTTAGATCACCTTGTTTGATAAACCACCACCCAACCATGAAATTACCCTATATCAATAAATACATGTTCTCCCAAAGATATCCACATTGATTCTACAAAACATATGAAATCCATGAGGACATACTATCCCTCCTACAAAAAGGAACATGATTTCATTGATTTTGTGTTTAGTTTATACTAAAAGTGAACATTAATAAAATCCTCTAAATTATTCAACAAATCCTCTCAAATATCTAAAACATAAGATAATAATTATATATATAAAAAATTCACAAATAAATGGTCACATAATTAAATATAGGGGTTCCAAATTCTACCAATAATTGGTCATTTCATCACCTAAAAGTATAAAAACAATGTCGTGCTCGATTAGTATGGGACCCTACTCCAACATTTCCATTTCAGGATCCCATGTTTCATCCTTGATTCCACCACATCACATAAAAACCCACTCTAGAATGATTATTTTAGCATGAAAGTATTTGTATTACCTATCCACATCTCGTACAAATAGATTAATCAACATAGTATCCATCTATAAGTCAATTTCGTCCCATTGAATCACATGGTTAGGGTGAATATGAAACTTCATCAACTATGATAAATGATTTTTTTAAATTAACAGAACTTAACTGTAAAATAACTATGATATTCCACCACTCAAATATGTTTATATATCTTAAATAGAACATTGTATTGATTACATAACATTCCATGATTACAAAAATTATGATGCCTTTGCCTTGGGAAGATTATAAAGAACACAAGTTCACGCACCACAAATGAAAATTGGGATCAACGGTAATCTATATTCAATTTTTGAACACCTTCTGCCACATCCAACCTATTCCTTATAATATGTATAATATTCATTGTATATTTCATAAGACTGGGTCCAACCATATATGTATCACACATTTCCACCCAAAAATGTATAGAACGGAAATAGAAACCCCGAAATTTATTAAAATTTGAAATATTTATCGAGGTACCATTACAGTTATTGTATAAAAACTCCATAAAAGTATCATCACTTCCCGGGATCCACTAAAATACATTACATAGGACCTAAAAATATTATCCACCATTTAGATTAGTATTTTAAATTTTCCATCAATTTCTGGGTGATATATCAAGTTTATAGACAACTAGGTCCCAAGCTATTTCTATAAGTAATTTTAAAAACAAATTGTAAAACTGAGGTCTTGGTCAGATAAAATTAATCGTTAAATTCCATGAATGTTTACAACCACTCATATATATATATTTATATAATAATCACCACTATATCATTTTCAATAATGGGGATGAACTGAGAAGAATTTTTTTTTCTAATATACTCTCATCCATATTAAATCATGTTTCATAAATATTCTTAGTAAAATTCTCATTTAATTCATTGTTGTCTACACCGAATTCCACATGATAATAAGAGAAGATTTAAACATGAACATATCTCTTTGGTGTTCACCCTTATCCACTAGAGATGTGATGGATATTAGAATAATATATTCCAATTTTATTTTCATAACAGCACAACTGAAATGTTCACCTAATAAATTATACATATTCTAAATCCTCGGTTTAACTGTTCATAGAAAATTGTGGTAGGAAATAAGAAGTTGTTCATGAAATATAAAAGGTAGGAATACAAAACCTATAAAAATATAACCAAAACTACCATCCATCTTGCATCACTTAATGTTATTTTTACCATTTTGTTTTTACCTCATATAAACACATTCAAAATTTGATTTTAGAGCCTCTTCACAATCTGAACAAAATTTGTGGACAATCAAAACCGGTATTAAAACAGCCACATCACCGTGGTCAGTATAATATAGGTGAATTTCTTCTATAAATGACATCATTATCCGTTGATATGTTTCATATTTAAGAAATTTATTATACAACATCCTATATAATGAACCCACCACATAATTTTGAATACCCAGTCTAAATATCAAGTCAATGTAAAAAAATTTAATGTATTCACTCTATCTTACATTAATTAGAGTCAAATACCTTCTTGATGAAATATATTAAATTCTCTTATACTCTATTAAAACCCAAGATTCTTCACAAAAAAAATTTATTATCCCATGTAATCCAAGCGTGGAAAACCACCACTAATTAAATAACATTTGTTAAGTAGTTCTTCTCATGAAATCATAACAGTCATCCACCATATGCAACAACATGATCCCCTATCCTGATATCACATCCCAAACCAGATTGTAATTCATCATAATAGAAAACATACCCTTTTCTAGACTCCAGAAATGTAAGGGATAGTCCTATTGAAAGTCAAAACATGTGTTCAATATAGGATTTTTGACATTCCTCATTCCACTAGAGTTGTATTCCTTTCTTCATCAAAATTGTCTTCAATGATTCCAAGTATGTTAAATCACCTTCAAAACATCTATTTTATTATGTTAATCCCTAGAAACAATGTATCACAATGAATTATATGGTGGTTTCTATGATAAAACATCATCACTCAGTTCCTAATAAATAAAAATGATTTCATTATAATTTAAATGGCTATGGAATCGTATATATTGTTTCAAGATATCAAAATTTGATAACATGGATTATATAAAATGGACCTGAATGATAGTCAAAACAATAGACAACTGGTTCTCATGATCTTACTTTGTCCTATAATACACTAGTATTTCATCTAAAAGAACCATATAAATGGATTCATGATAACATTAAAATATCTGATTGAGAAATTACATTATTATTGAATGTTAATTCACAAGAAAAAAATTAATATGTGATAAATCATAAAGGCCGTATTTTATTATAACAGTTATCATTATAATATCTTCCATAAAAACAATAGTTAGTGATATCATAAAAATAAGTCAATTTTATAGAAAAATGTGGCTCCAATGAACTGACCAAAAAGTTCATATATAGTTGTAATAGGATACCAATAATTTATCAAAATGTGTTTTTGAAAATAATAGTATTCAAAATGTTTAATATTTCAATCCACCTTATTCATAATAAGAACTATTTATCCAAATTTAGACTAATTTATTTAGATTATACCTTTACATTAAGCCTCATACAAATTTCATTTAATTTCCTCAATTATATTAGTTTAATCCAATAAGATGGAAGTTAAATAATGATTTTCCCTAGTATGAGATTAATCATATACTGTAATTCTCTTTTGGGTGGAAACCTTGATATTTTTTTGGAAAACCATCACAGAACTGGTCTATAATGGTTGGAAAATTTCAATTCTCAACCCCATCAATCAATGCCAAATTTACTACTATAAAATAGTAAGTGATAGTTCATAATACTATAATCAAGGGTTATACTATGTTGTCATAGAATACCTAATTTCATTTAGAGATATGGCTAATCCAATCAAAATATTTGATACTCAGATTTCATACATAACAATTGATATCGGACTCAATGTTCATAAAGAAGTCGAATATTAAAATCAAGTCAATTAAAACCATCACAATCATAGTGAAAATTTATAACAAAAAAATTTAATCAATTATTATTTAACACATTAAAAATTTCAATGATTGACCCTATCATTTCCTCCAAGGTTATTATTGTTTCAAAATAGAACGCATCAACTCATTTTGTAAACCCATCAGATCAACGTCACACAAAGAAATATTATATTTTGATGTGGCTATATCAAACAATGATTTCATATGTGTAGAATTTGGAAGAGTTATACATCTCACCTATTATGCTCCCAATTGATCATCCATGAACATTTTCATAGATCTTTATATTTAATATTCAATTAAATTTTCTCTTTTTTACCTTGTTGAGATATAACTAGTTGAGGAGTCATGGTGCTCCTAGAATCACCCTGGATTTCTCAATTCTAATTTTGAGATTTATTTTACTCCACTCAAAATATCAAATAATATTTTCCCTAGAAATCATGATATGTTTCTATATTACATAGACATGGATCACTATGACAATAGCACTGATGATTTCCCATATGTGAGAACTGGTTATAAACTCTTTTTGGTTATGTATAATATCATTTAATATTTTTTTAGAAGAACCATTGTAAAACATATAACACTAAAATTTGGCCAAATTTGTATGTAGACCAATACCATAGTTTTATTATTAGATAAACCACCAATTGGGAATATGTTACCCTCCCCCACTTGTTTGTATAATTTTAGTTCCCACATTTTCTCATAGGAATATACCTACATCCACTAACCATGATTCCAAATATGTTTCTTTCTATCACCATAATGACATTTAACATTTCTATATAATCTTTAATAAAGAGAATGAAAATACCTGATAGAATATCTATTCAAAACCAAAAATCAAGAAAAAATTTCCTTCTAGGATTCACTTATTTAAACCACATTGATAATGAAACTAAATTTATAAATTAGTCCGAATATTATTTTACCAACATACTATTGTACTTCAAAAAAAAATATTTTCCAGAAATTAATATTGTGTGAGGATATAATTTTCTATTGAACAATTATTCATAATCCACTTTTATTGTTCCTTGTTTTAATTTAGCATGAATTAAAAAATCCAACCATTATTTTGATAAATAATCCCACATATATGTTTCAAACTTTAGTTTCATCTCTCTTATTTTCTCAAGGTAACTAAAAATATAATTTATTATTTTAAAACATACTTTTACTTATTCTAGATCTATATCCCCATAAAATATGGGTGGAGTATTCTTTTATAATTGATTATAATGATCTCATTACATTTTTGAATCCATTTTGTTCCCTATATCGAAAGATAATATTTTTTGGATAATAAATTTGACCGACTATTGGTTCCCTAATGGCTCAGATGAAACCACATTCTTAGATGTCTCCTCCAGTTGGTTCTTACAGTTCCTAACCATTTCAATTATTGAAGGAATGTGATCTCCATTTAGTCATAGTCATTTGAAAGATAAGTATTATCTATACCAAATTAACTTTTTGGCATATTAAACAACCATATTTATCCAAATTAAACTACTTTAACAATCGCAAAAAAAAATCATCATTCCATCTAAAAAATTCATCAATTGAAAAAATTTCCAATTTTTTTCAAAAACAATTAATATTTTTCCTTACAATAATTCAGTATATCAATAATGAAAAATTTAGTTCTTCAAGAATTTCATAACATTATCTCATTTCATTCTACTCTAATCATCTAAAACAAAATTATGAGGTAAAAAATTTCAATGATATGTCATAAATAATGGATAATGTGTTTTAGGAAAGAGAAGTTAGGACACTATAGACCCACACTCCCATATCAGGTTCAATAAACACAAAACATATATAGTAGACTCAATAACAACTATTAACAACAAGAAATAAGTATCTTATGCTATTGTTACATAAATAATGTACGACGTAACATACATTCTGATGACCATATCAGTTTATTGTTTTATATATTGGGTAAAACACTAGTTTTAACCATGTCTTTATTAACTAATGGATTTCCCCCACACTATAAAAATCTACATAATACATACGAATTATTCAAAATATATAATAAATTCATTTAGATGAATTATTTTTTTAGACATGCCACATTTAATACATTACTTCAAACATATGGAAATTGAAATATATAAAGGGGTGATTTCAATATTGGATTATGAGAATCATATAATTGATGATGTAAATAATAGAATACTTTTATACAAAATAGGAAAAGAATAAATTAATAGAATAAATCTATAATAATCTAAAAAATATTGAATTCTATAACAATGAAAATATTGGAATATAAGAATATCAGTAATACTAATCTCATACTGATTTAATACGTAATTCATAACATCAAAAAAAATCTTTCAAGGACTTTTCACTTGACTCTATCAAACATTGAGAATCGAAATCCATAAAAACCCATAATTTTTTCCTCATGAGATGTAGAAGTTCATAAAAGGTCCATTAATTATAGGTCCCACCCATCATCTAAATAAATCCAATGCATTCAAACTATGGTTCATCAATATATTTCATAATATTTTCAAAGGAAAAACTAACTGAATAAATAAATTTTTCCCATGAAAGTAAGAATACAAATATTCCATTCACAATCAACCAATGTCAATAGTCAAGAATATTCATGAATTTCAATAAATTTATATATTTTAATAATATATATAATAGGATCATAATACATACAGACCATGAATATTTATGGTTATACAATAAAAAAAATATTTATCATTAATCATACACATAGGCATAACAACATAAGGATATCCAATACATTTATCCAATTGATTAAAATAGAATTATTTCTAGGTAAACAAAATCCTATCATAATTATATAATATGTGATATTCACATAATATTATAAAATAAATATATAATTGACTCAAATTTGGAATAACATAATCAAATTAAATACATAGGATGAAGGTGGATGATTGAAAAATAAAACTATATTAGTTTGATAAGGGGATCATTGAATGGTTTGGATGTAAATAAAAAACATCATCAATAAGATAATTCATAAAATTATATGAGAAAAGAAGGGTTATAAATTTTTTTGATAAAACTTATTCAATTCACCAATTGATATATGAATATATATATATATATATATATTAAAATGATTAATGAAACAAAAAATGAATTAGGTTAAATATTTATTAAAAATGATATTTGAAATTAATGTAAAATTATAAAAGATAGTTTATAATTTTTTAACATTAAAAATGAAATAAAAATTTTCAACGTACATTAGAAGGTAACTTTTAAAAATATTATTTAAATAAAGAGGTTCATCGATGGTTCATATGATATGCATAGTTAATGAATTAGTGAATAAAATATGATTGGGTGTGTTGGATTTTTATCCAATACATGAGTCATACTCAAATTAAAATCAACTTATACCTTGTAATATAAAATAAAATTTTTATTTAATGATTCATTGATCATGATTCATTCCTTTTATGATGTTTTAGAGAGTTTTTATGGTTTTTAAAAGAATCAAAAATTAATTATGTTTAATACTCTGATTTTATGATATGTTTTCTTTAAATAAATAATTTTTTTTGATAGATTTCCATACATGATAGGGCGATCATAAACAAATAATGAAATATATTTTTTAAATATTTTTTTTATAATATAGTATTTGATGTGGTGGGTATTGGAAATGTCATTTTACAGAAGTTAGATAGATGATAAACCATATCTCTTTAAAATTGCGAACAGTTAGGGTTTCCCGAGCCTGATTCCTCAAGGTCTCTCTAATGGATGCTGCATTTATCAGGACTAGAGATTTTACTTCTCATCACATTGCGTCTATTTGGAAGGATCGCTGTCATTATGTGCAAGATTCTTTTGTGGAATATCAAAGAGACAAATCCCTTGAAGAAAAATATTCCATCACACATGATCGCTGGTAGAACCCAAGGAAGAAAATTATTGGATTCCCTGAATGGTACCGAGCTATGAAAAGTGTAAAAAATGAAACCCCCTCAATTCCAAAGACTCGACGATGGTGGATTCGTGGTGGAAGAAGTCCCGGATGCGCTACAACAATGCTCCCAATTTTGAAAATACTATGTCATGGGACACATCACTTACCTTAAAGTGGATCATCATTGGTATTTTCTTAATTTACAGTAATAGATAACAAATTTCTAGAACGTCTATATCTAGAAACTGGTTCCAATAGGAAAACGATACTATCACATAATATTAAAATCCCACGATTATCTTGATAATGTTTGGAGGGCATTAAAAATTATCCTAGAGCTGTTATTTCTTAGATTATCATATCGGGACTATGAATTTAACCCACATACATATAGGAATACCATGGCACATTTTTGGGTTAAACTACATGGGTTGAATTGGAATTTTTGGCATCCTAAAATACTAAATGATATTGTTGCTTGAATTGGAACTCATCTCAAAATAGATCATAGAACATTAAATGTTGATTTCGGTCTCCTTGAGAGAGTGATGGTGGAAATTAATTTAGATTCAAAAGCACCCTAATATTATTTGTATTGCTACAAACGATTATAAAATTGAAATCGGAATATTATATGTGAGAAAACCACCCTATTGTGTTCTTTGTATGATTATTGGACATATAATCACTAATTGTAGGGTGGTTAGAAAACCTGCAAATCAACCGAACCAAAATGAATCGAATGAAATAAGGAAAAAATACTAGGCCCCCATTGTAGACATACCTGAATAATCAAAAAAGGGAAATGAAATATTCATGAAAAACCACAGAATTTGACACACATTGTGGAAAATACAGGTATATCATTGGAAATTGAAGATGAAAAGGAGGATGCCCCCACAAAAGAGAAAAACCACTTAAATTTAATAAATTTTTTTTATATGTCATTAGAATTTCCAACCCAGATGTAGATACAATAGAAAATTTCACTTGTCAATATTAACAGATTTCTTACTCTAATTGAATCAATGGTACTGAATCTGGTTCAATGTCTACAGAACATATGTTCCCAAAAAAACCTACAGATGTTACTACATATTTGGATTTGGACACTAACCAGAAAAAAATAAACACACATGTTACTCTTGGTAAGTGAGAAACACTGTCTCAATATGAGCAGATCAAATATAATGCTCACATCACGTCATATTCACTCACTCACACCACTAATTAATAGGGGTTATCTACAAAGAATTATTTGAAAGAACACACTCTTTCCAATATGGACACTTAACAGATCTAGGGAATCGCCATGATACTGTTACAATAGAGTTTATGTAGAAAAACACTAACAAGGCTACCAACCTATGTTCTTGTCCCTTTATTCATGAGCATACTGTTAACATCACTCAAAATCTAGACACCACTAATTTCACAATTAAATTTAAAATTATTCTTACTATATAGAAGGAAGCTCACACTAATGAAAAATCCACAAATAATCCTAATTAATCTGAAGACAATCATATAAAATTTGTGAATTCCACACTTCCACCTATAGAAGGAAATTTTCCCTCGGTAAAGGCCCCAACACAATTTCAGAAAAAATAGGTTGTTTCTATCCCGATTTTGAAGGATACTGCTTATCATGATGAACTGATGTAGTTCCCTCCACCTGCTATGGAAACTATAAAACCCTAGTCTTCTTTGATTGACACTAAGGAACTAGTGGTTCAAAGGAAACAAAAAGATATATTTTGTGTGGTTCCATAGCAGGATGAAAATTCCCTTGGTGCAGATACACTTGCACATCTTTCTAAATTAATTTCTATTGATGGTTCTCATTTTATTAATACCATTGTTAGTCTTTAGCATTCCAAAAATATTTATTCTAACCAAAATTTTAACTCTTTGGTTATATTTAACAAAAATAATAAATATTTTACTACCTTAAAGACTGAATTTACAAAGAGGAATGTTATAGATTCAAACAGCCCTCCTAAAATATCTACAATTGTTAAAAATAGATCACTAATGGTGATAATGTTGAAATAGTAATAGGAACTTACAGAAATAAAAAATCTGGGGAAAAGAGAAAATGGATATCTAACTCTACATATAATATTAAATGAAGATTCTTTCCTAGATGTGAGAGGGTATAACTAACTCTGAGACATTCACTTTTCTAAAAAGAATGTTGAACACTCATCATCCGTTGTTATTTTCTATTATGGAATCAAAATTAAAATTCTAACAAACATTCACAATTATTCCAGCATAGCTACTCGTTTATTGGTGAAATAAAAAATACCAATAATGTTGAAACAGTACGGAATTTTTCACACTTTTCCATAAAAATGTTAATATCATTAATGTTTCTGACCAAGTGTTCACCTGAAACTTTAACACTAATAATTCTTAATTATTCTTCACTTTTGTTTATGAAAACAAATAGATATAAATAAAGGAGACAAATTTCTAATGACCTATAATATATAGGAACCAATATTAATGAACATTGATTTTTTATTGGATACTTCAATTCCATTCTCAACTCAGGTAAAAAATAGGTCCCTCCCATTATACAATTTCCATGAGGGAATTTATTGAATTAATTGAAGACAACAATATAATTGAAAATAATCTCACTAGAGAAGAATTTACGTAGTATAGAAGAAATTACAATATATTAGTTTCCTCTAAGAGTGATTGAGATTTCACAAATGTTAATGCCTTAGATAAATGGGACACTATATCTAGCTCCACACATCACAAGATGAACTCTCACCGTCATCCCATCCAGGTCAATGTCTCCACCAAAGGCTTGAGGCCACTATTACCGTTCTGATTTAACAATACATGGTTATCTGATGATGAATGCACTAATACTATCAATAAAAATTGGTTCTCAATGTATCAAAACTGTCACGACCCGACCCTACCCGGGCTCGAGCCGCAACTACCCCATGCCCGCCTCCATATGCCAGGTGCTAGAGACTAGCGCCGAAGGCACAACAACACAGGGAGGCCTTTTCCTAAGTACCTGTACCCACACGCGCAGGAAACTCAATGCAAAAGTGCAGAGTAAAAAGGAAAAGAAAAGGGAAACTGCTATAAATAAACCTCAATGTGAATTGACCTCTAACAGTACAAGTACAGTGCTGAAAAGGAAAAAGGGTCAAATCACGCGCCCGACCAGAAAAATTGCCACAACCCGGCAACAGGTAAACAAAAAGGAAACAGTTGACGGGTCTCCCACCTTGAACCCAGCCACGACCACCGCACGCGGTCCCTGCTCCCATGCTCTTACGCTCCACTCTAGTCACGCTCCACTTGTTCGTCGTCTGTAAGGGCACACCAAGTGCGGGCAAAGCCCAAGAAGGGGTGAGTATAAAAATAATCAGTAGGATACCCCGAAGGCTCGAGTTAGGAACAAAGGAGGTACTGAAGGGTGAGCAGTAGAGAGAACAAGGAATAGAATGGAAGTACAACAGAAACAGCGCAGTAAAGAGTCCAGCACAAGGCAACAAGAGGAAGGAAGTAGACTCGTCCAGGAACAAGGAGCTGAAAACGGTGTGAAGATGAACTTCCCATCGAGTCTTCGCTACCTATATCAGGAGAGTAGACTCAACCAACCATGATAATCTAGAAACGGATAGAACGTGTCATACCCCACGCGTCTTCGCCTCTCCTGGAGGGAGAGTATCCAAGCCCAAGAAGTGGGTACTCGAAAAAGGTATATACATATCTATATTCTCTTTTCAAGAAGCCCGAACAATGTCGTAGGGGGATCTCTGTCCCGTAGCTCAGCCCAAGAAAGAGTAGCCAGTAGTTCCAGACATAACACCATTGATGTCCAACATCCCACACGTCTGCCCTGAACCGCAAGCCAAGGGGCTCAATCACCGCACCTCGACACTATCCGCTTTGGGCGGCACTGACTCACCCGCACGATTTTAGATCACGTCACAAGAACGCGTCTCATTGGGGAATGTTTCCCTCGAACTTGAGAGTTCTAGGGAATGTCAAACCACACCTCGTCACTGCCTGGCAGTTGAGAGGACTCCTCAATGTCAAGCCGTCACAAAACTGACCCGTATAACCAAGGGTCTCCCTCCGGTAATCATAGAGGTAAGCCACAGACTAGCCTAGTCGAGAGGACTGAGTCTGAAATGCCAACCGGTGTCCCCACTGCCCAGCCCTGCTGGAGGGTAATGCATAACCATATATCGGGTGTCCCATTGCCCAGTCCTACTTGAGGGTAAACCCTAATACATCATCAGGTGACCCGCTACCCAGCCCCGCTTGAGGGTAAACCATAATAAGATATTGGGTGACCCACTGCCCAGCCCTGCTGGAGGGTAAACCATTACACATCATCCGGCGACCCACTTCCCAGCCCCACTGGAGGGTAGACCTGGAATAAGGCGACAGGCGACCCACTGCCCAGCCTTGCTGGAGGGTATACCTAGAACTAGACGATGGGTGACCCACTGCCCTGCCCTGCTAGAGGGTAGACCCTAAGAGGTCCTCGGGTGACCCATTGCCCAGTCTCTACTGGAGGGTAAACCCTAAGAGGTCGTCGGGTGACCCACTGCCCAGTCTCTGCTGGAGGGTATACCCTAAGAGGTCGTCGGGTGACCCACTGCCCAGTCTCCGCTGGAGGGTAAACCTTAAGAGGTCGTCGGGTGACCCACTGCCCAGTATCTGCTGGATGGTAAACCTTAATAGCATCGGGTGACCCACTTCCCATTCTCTGCTAGAGGGTAAACCCTAGAAGTCAGTGAGCAACCCACTGCCCAGCCTTGCTGGAGGGTAAGCCCGAGGAAGTCGATGAGTAACCCACTGCCCAGCCCCGCTGGAGGGTAAAACTCAGAACCGCTCTGGCAATCTATACAGGAGGGTACAACTCTGGCCAACCGAACACGAAGTGGGTGTCTCCCAACCACCCAACTCCAGAAAAACTCTCCCAAATGAGGTGCAGCGTCTGCTTCATCCCTAGGTGTCCCTAGCACCACTACCGACCAATCCATCGAGAACAAAACCAGGGGGAGACCACTCAACCCTGCTGGTCAATCAAACAAGCACAAAGGGACCCTCTACGCCGCAAGAGGTCTAAGTACGCAAAGCAAAACCCGGAACGCAGGTGGGGACCACACCACATGTGGGCCCAAGTCAACCCCAACTGAGCGCACAAACATCCTCAGGTAAAAACAACCACACGTACCTCCAAGCGCTCCCGTATACTCTCAGAGTATACCTCGTTCCAGCCCATAGGCTATTGTGAAAACGGAACCCAACATCAACACGAAGGCATGGCATAACAACTCAAACCTACCACCTCATCACCTGAGGCACAACCAACCCCATCTCAAGAACCATTTATATCACTCTCCCAAGAGTGCGCGAACACACGCCAAGGGTCCTCTACAAACAAGGTAGGGCGAACCACCGCTGGAGCACCTTCCATGATTCCACATTTCCCAAGATCGTGCAAGAGGCTCCACATATCCAAAGGGATCAAACTGTAGTAATCCTCGTAGAAAAACACACGAGATCGACTACTTACTCGCCTCCAACGGATATCCGACGGAAAAGTCACCATCACCGCCTCACGCCCGAACGGCGTCCCGTGATCCTGAGCCTCGGCCTTGAAAACAGTCGGGCGCATCGCACCATTGTGATCCCCTCAGGAAAACACATTAAAAGCACTACTCACTTGAGTGCAACAGATATCCGAAGAAAAAGATGCATTCCGGCGCACCGCACACGAGCAGTGCCACGTGGGACCCGCATCCCGGTCCCGAAACTCAACGAACGGATCGCACCGTTGCGATCCCCTAGAAAAGTACACGAAATAGACTATCCACTTGTCCAAAATGGTCACCCGGTGATAATGATGGAAAATCACCGTCAACGCCCAAACGCCCCTCGTGGGCCTCGCACCATCATGCCGAATTAGGGCGGGTGGATTGCACCACTACAATCCCCTCAGAAAAACATCCAGAAACGATTTCTCGCATGCCCCGAACAGACGTCCGGTGAAAAAGTCATGAAACACTGCCCGCAGCTCAAAGGACAGGTCGTGGGGCCCATGCCTCAACTTCGGCCTCAACGCCTGGAACCGCCCTGGAAAGCTTCGCCCCAACGCCAGGGTCCCAACGCCGCTGAAGGCGCTCAAGAAGGACGTCGGACGCGTCTGCGCCGTCCGAAATAAGAATCTCGGGAAAAACGCTCGACCACATGAAGATGCGTCGCAGCTCCGAGGCCCCTCGTTTCGGGAACAAAAAATTCTCGAAACCATCTCAAAAGCTTCTCCTCGACGCCAGGCTCGCGCCACCATAGACGGCGCACGAATCGGACGTCCGTAGCGAAAGCTACAGACGTCGGAAGTTAGAAAGGGGGGGGGGGGACCCCTTGGGCCGGACCGGCCCTTGGCCCGAACGGCCGGTCTCGCTGCGCCCCCGCGGAGAGCCGCGGTTCGCGGGTCTCTGTCCACCAAGGTCGCGCCGTGCCGCGACCCCGGGTCGCCGCCCCGTGTCGGCGCCCTCGGCCTGCCGCCGCTGAGCCAAAGGCCGCCGCCAACACCAGCGCCGGAAAGCGCCGCCGCCGGCTGAGGCCCCTACCGCCGTCCCGGAACTGCTGTCTGCCGCCTCGGACCAGTGCCGCGCCGCCCTGGGAACCCGCCGGACAGCCGGAAATCATCGGGGCAACCGAGAATTCCCGCAACCTTCAACGATCAACCCCGATCTCATCCGACCTCGGATTTTGATTCCGAAATATGCGTTGGAAAGATAAAAAAGTATACTACGCATATATGGGATTTATTTTAAGGTTTACCATTAAATTGAAACATAAAATCGAACTCAAGGGGGGGTTCGGAAATGAAAACGCAACGAAACCTCCAACCTCGCTGGGCATCGCCCGGAGCTTCGCGTCGATCCGCCAGCACCACCGCACCTTGCCGGAGTTGCCTCGTCGGATCTCTCCTCGCCGGAGCTGCCTCTCCGGAGTTGGAGGGGGAGGAGGGTTTGAGGAAGAATATGATGAAGGGGGTGGGGGTGTTTACGTACAAATCACTTAAACGCCCGCCCGACAGCCCCGAGCCCGAACTCCCGACGGTGTCTGGATTTAGCCTCCTATAGGCTAAGATCCACTCTCTGAGCGCAACTGCAGTCTTGGAATTTTAATCCGAGACCCCGTTCAAAAGTTATAAAATTTAACGTCTGAAGATGATAAATTACGAAAACGCCCCTGGGTCCATTTTTCACAAACAGTCCGCGCCTGCAAAACTTATACCCCTACTAGGGTAAACGGCATTTTACGAGCTCAACGGTGCTCTCATTTTTCTAATCTGAGCCATCGTTTAAGATATACTTGAGTTTCACCATTAATCGAATAAATAAATAAATTAATTAATCCATTTAACCTTCCAGAAACGGGCGAGGGGTCCAAACATCCCGCGCCGACAAGTTTTATGTCATCCCTAGGGTAAACAACCCATTCCAGACCCATCCGTACACTCAGATCTCTGATCCAGAACTCCGTTTAGATGTTATCCCATTTATTTGGCGTTTCCATTGTGAACGCACTAAAATTTTAATTCCGGCCACTATGGGGCTCGGAATTGCACGCCGTTTGAAGGCGCTGCTCTGGAATATCATCAAGAATATTCCAAAGTCTTTCGTAGAAAAAACAGGGTTCTTACATCATTCCCTCCTTCAAGATTTTCGTCCCCGAAATGAAAAACTAGGGAGCCACATAGGGTACTAAGCCCACACTTGGCATTCCCATACCTAGAAGAACCCACGCACAGCTCTGTGTCACCGCACAAAGACCAAAGGAATGATCTGTTCACGCTAGGTCAGCCCTAGCCGATGTCGCGCACCCACTCCAGACTTTGGGGTTAGGGCAAGGTGGTAGGAAACCTCGCCATCCCTTTGCACGATCTCAAACGGCCCGAAGGCCCTTGGGGGTAGCTCACCTCCCCGGTCAAACCTCTACGTCGCACGCCGCGACTGGAATCACCGCCCACACCTAGAACAAGGCCCGGTGATTCCCCCCTTCAGAATATCCATATGGTGAAACACCCAAGGATATCTGGTCACGCAAGGTTCCACAATCGATGCTCTCTTACACGCTCAAAAGGCGAATGAGTCAACACCATCGACTAAAGGAAAAGGTCTCACGCCTTTTTCCATACCAACACAGGGTTACACCCGACGCCCTGCGTCACCCTAGTAACACCTCAAACAAGGAGAAGGGAGAAAAGCATTTCCCATGCAGAGCCTAACAATTCTACTGAAAAAAGTAGAAGAGTTGTAGAGCGTACCTCTTATCACCTCATGCTCTGTAGGATAATAGACATACAAAGCTCGCGGATGCCCGCGGTCCCAACAGTCAGCTCCCGAAGCCTAACGTGGACCACCTAATGGTGATGGGGAGATCTCGTAATGTCGTCCCCCCCCCCACCTCCAGCTCATCCCGCTCCTCTGCTAGCACCACCTCTCTGGGTACTACTCCGATCACGGTGCTGCCTCCACCGTGGTGGTGTGCCTGCTGCCTGCCCTAAGCTCTTAGCAACTCGGGTCGGGCAGTCTCGTGCCATGTGACCTCGCCCGTCACAAGCATAGCACCGGCGCTCTCCAGGATGCTCTTGTCCCCTCCAGCGCCACTATCGTGTACAACCACGGCCCGGGATCCATTCACGAAAGGGCACCCTCGGCTGAGGCCCTACGCCTTTTCGCCACAGTAGTATATGACCACGTCTCTGAAACCGGCAGTGGGAAGGCCACATGCATCGAGGTCCTGTCCTCCGGCGCCTTCTAGCTACGACAGACGTCCCGGCTCCGTCGAGCCAACTGCCACTACCAACCGCAAAAAATGACATGAATCCCTCTGTCACCAGCGCCTGCTCTAGCACCCCGACATATGTGGAAATGCCCAAGGGTACTCTGACAGTAGAAATCTCTCGGCGGAGACCCTGCTCAAACTTCCGCGCTCGGAAGTTGTCGTCATGGACCATGTTTGAGTAAAAGCATGCACGATCTGTAAAACTAGCTGCGTACTCGTCCACCGTCATCCCTCCCTGCTGAAACTGCAGGAGTTCCTGAATCCGAATGGAGCGCAAGAAGGAGGGGAAAATCTCCTCACGAAACAACAACTGAATGTCGCCCCATGAAAGTGAAGAATCGTCAAGAAACTGAGTCACCAGACTCCACAAATGTCAAGATGATCCATAGAAAAGGCTGGCTGCCAAAGCCACTCTCTGATCTATCGGCGTCTGAACAAGCCTGAAAAGGAAAACCACTGTCTCTAACCAAACCTCTGCTGCCAAAGGGTCTGGCACACCACTGAACCTCAGTGGTCCCTACCGCTGGAACTCACGGAGCGCGCTCAACCTGCGCTCAAGATCAGCCTGCTCTGCTGAAAATACATGCTCCTCATCAGGTGGGGGTGCTTCTATCAGCACACCCGGAGAAAGGGCTCACATGATCGGTCTTATACTTTGGCCTCATAGATCACAGGGTCGTCGTCACGAACCAAAGATGGTATCCTGGCTGGCTGTCCTCGCAGAGACATCCTGAATATTATCAAGGACTGTCCCGGTAAGATGAGAAAATATGTATATACCAACAACAACAATGATGGGGAACTGACTCAAGAAGTACAGTCATGAATCAGTCCTATTTGATGAACAAACAAATTTCCCTACAACAAGTGTCTCATCATGCCGAGTCTACAAGAGGGTTATCAAGGTCCTGGTGAATGGATACGTCGGCCGCAGCACCATCCCTAGACTCCCTGGCCTGAGAGCCGCTATCGAGACACGTTAACACTGTTTCCCTAACTCCCAACCAATTCATCTTTTAGGGACGTCAGCACAACATCCCAAGGAACGAATCACTACTGATACCACTTTGTCACGACCCGGCCCTACCCGGGCTCAAGTCGCAACTACCTCAAGCCCGCCTCAATAGGCCAAGGGTTGGCGACTAGTGCCGAAAGCACAACAACTCGGGGAGGCCTTTGCCTAAGTACCTGTACACACGCGCGCAAAAAACTCAATGAAAAAGTGAAGAGTAAAAAAGGAAAAGCAAAGGGAACTTCTATAAATAAACCACAGTGTGCATCGACCTCTAACAGTACATGTACAGTGCTGAAAAGGAAAAGGGGGCAAAACATGCGCCCAACCAGAAAAGGTGTCACAACCCGGCAACGGGTAAAAAAAAGGAAACAGCTGATGGGTCTCCCACCTGGAACCCATCCACGACCACCGCACACGGTCCATGCTCCCAAGCACCTACGCTCCACTGTAGTCACGCTCCACTTGTCCGTTGTCTGCAAGGGAACACCAAGTGCGGGAAAATCCCAAGCAGGGGTGAGTATAAAAATACTCAGTAGGATACCCCGAAGGCTCGAGGGAATGACAAAGGAGGTACCGAAGGGTGAGCAGTAGAGAGAACAAGGAATAGAACGGAAGTAAAACAGAAAGAGCGTAGTCAAGAGTCCAGCTCAACCCAACAAGAGGAAGGAAGTAGACTCTTCCAGGAACAAGGATCTAGAAACGGTGAGAAGATGAACTTCCCATCGAGTCTTTGCTACCTATAGCAGGAGAGTAGACTCACCCAACCATGAGAAGCTGGACACGGAAACCACGTGGCATACCATGTGCGTCTTCTCCTCTCCTGGAGGGAGAGTAACCAATCCCAAGAAGTGGGTACTCGAACAAGGTATATACATATCTATATGCTCTGTCAAGAAGCCCGAACAACGTCGTAGGGGGATCTTCGTCTCGTAGATCAGCCCGAGAAAGAGTAGCCAACAGTCCCAGACATAACACCATCGATGCCCAACATCCCGCACGTCTGCCCCGAACCGCAAGCCAAGGGGCTCAATCATCGCACCTCGACACTATCCACTTTTGGCGGCACTGACTCACCCACACAGTTTTAGATCGCGTCACAAGAACATGTCTCGGTGGGGAAAGTGACCCTCGAACTTGAGAGTTCTAGGGAAATTCAAACCACACCTCGTCACTTCCCTACAGTCGAGAGGTCTCCTCAAAGTCAAGCCGTCACAACACTGACCCGTATAACCAAGGGTCCCGCTCTAGTAATCACGGAGGTAAGCCACAGAATATCCTAGTTGAGAGGACTGAGTCTAAAATGCCAACTGATGTCCCCACTGCCCAGCCCTGCTGGAGGGTAATTCATAACCAGATATCGGGTGTCCCACTGCCCAGCCCTACTGGAGGGTAAACCCTAATACATCATCAGGCGACCCGCTGCCCAACCCCACTAGAGGGTAAACCATAATAAGATACTGGGTGACCCACTGCCCAGCCCTACTGGAGGGTAAACCATATCACATCATCCGGTGACCCACTGCCCAGCCCCGCTGGAGGGTACACCTGAAATTAGTCGACAGGCGACCCACTGCCCAGCCTTGCTAGAGCGTAGACCTTGAACTAGACGACGGGTGACCCACTGCCCAGCCCTGCTGGAGGGTAGACCCTAAGAGGTCGTCGGGTGACCCACTACCCAGTCTCTGCTGGATGGTAAACCTTAAGAGGTCGTCGGGTGACCCACTACCCAGTCTCTACTGGAGGGTAAACCTTAATAGCGTCAGGTGACCCACTGCCCAGTCTCTACTAGAGGGTAAACCCTAGAAGTTAGTGAGCAACCCACTACCCAGCCTTGCTGGAGGGTAAGCCCGAGGAAGTCGATGAGTAACCCACTGCCCAGCCCCGCTGGTGGGTAAAACCCAGAACTGCTCTGGCCATCTCTACGGGAGGGTACAACTCTGGCCAATTGAACACGTAGTGGGTGTCATGCATCCACCCAACTCCAGAACAACTCTTCCAAAAGAGGTGCAACTTCTGCTCTAGCCCTAGGTGTCACTAGCACCGCTACCGGCCAATCCATCGAGAATGAAACCAGGGGGAGACCACTCAACCCTGCTGGTCAAACAAATGAGCACAAATGGACCCTCTACGCCGCGAGAGGTCCAAGTACACAAAGCAGAAC
Source organism: Viscum album (assembly GCA_963277665.1). Taxonomy (NCBI): domain Eukaryota; kingdom Viridiplantae; phylum Streptophyta; class Magnoliopsida; order Santalales; family Viscaceae; genus Viscum; species Viscum album. The sequence goes on along the minus strand of OY728136.1, from coordinate 2,080,158,848 downwards.
CCGGCACGAATGTGGGGCCCACACCACGTGTGGCCCTAAGTCAACCCCAACTGAGCGCACAAACATCCTCAAGTACAAACAACCACACGTACCTCCAAGCGCTCCCGTATACTCCCAGAGTATACCTCATTCGAGCCCATAGGCTATCGTGGACACGACACCCAACGTCAACGCGAAGGCATGACATAACAACTCCAACCTGCCACCTCATCAGCTAAGGCACAGCCAACCCCATCTCAAGAACCATTTATATAACTCTCCCAAGAGTGTGCGAACACACGGCAAGGCTCCGCTACAAACATGGTAGGGCGAACCCCCACTGGAGAACCTTCCATGCTTCCACATTTCCCAAGATCGCGCAAGAGGCTCCGCACAGCCAAACGGATCACACCATTGTAATCCTCGTGGAAAAACACGTGAGATCGACGACTTACTCGCCTACAACGGATATCCGACAGAAAAGTCACCAATACCGCCTCACGCCCGAACGACGTCTCGTGATCCGGAGCCTCGGCCCTGAAAACAGTCGGGCGCATCACACTATTGCGATCCCCTCGGGAAAACATATCAAAATCACTACTCACTTGATTTCAATGGATATCTGGAGAAAAAAATGCATTCCGGCGCACCGCACACGAGCGGTGCCATGTGGCACCCACATCCCGGTCCCGAAACTCAACGAACGGATCACACCGTTGCGGTCCTCTGGAAAAAGTACACAAAATGGACTATCCACTTTTCCAAAATGTTCACCCGATGATAAAGATGGAAAATCACCATCAACGCCCAAACGCCCCTCGTGGGCCCCGCACCATCGTGTCGAATTAGGGCGGGCGGATTGCACCACTGCAATACCCTCGGAAAAACATCCAGAAACGACTGCTCGCACGCCCCGAATGGACATCCGGTGAAAAAGTCGTGAAACGCTGCCCGTAGCTCAAAGGACGGGCCATGGGGCCCGCGCCTCAACTTCAGCCTCAATGCCTGGAACCGCCCTGGAAAGCTTCGCCCCTGCGCCAGGGTCCCAACACCGCTGACGCCGCTCAAAACAGACATCGGACGAATCATCTTGCCGCGGCCTCCCAACACCAGATCGGCCCGGACGGCCGGTCTCGCTGCGCCCCCGCGGAGACCCACGGTTCGCGGGTCTCTGTCCACCGAGGTCCCACCGCGCCGCGACCCCGGTTCGCCGCCCCGTGTCGGAGCCCTCGGCCTGCCGCCGCCGAGCCAAAGGCCGCCACCAACCCCAGCGCCGGAAAGCGTCGCCGCTAGCCGAGGCCCCTTCCGCCATCCCGTAACCGCCGTCCACCGCCTTGGACCGAAGCTGCACCGCCCTGGTAACCCGCCAGACCGCCGAAAATCCCCAGGGCAACCCAGAATTCCCGCAACCTTCAACGATCAACCCCGAACTCATCCGACCTCGGATTTTGATTCCGAAATATGCGTTGGAAAGATGAAAAAGTATAATACGCATCTATGAGATTTATTTGATGGTTTAACATCAAATTGACACATAAAATTGAACTCAAAGGGGGGGGGGTGGAGTCGGAAATGAAAACTCAATGAAACCGCCTACCTCGCTGGGCTTCGCCCAGAGCTTCGCCTTGATCCGCCGGCACCACCGCACCTTGCCGGAGTTGCCTTGCCGGAGCTCGCCTCACCGGAGCTGCCATGCCGGAGGTGGAGGGGGAGGAGGGTTTGAGGAAGAAGAAGAAGAAGAAGAAGGGGGGGTGTTTAAGTACAAATCACTTAAACGCCCGCCCGACAGCCCCGAACCCAAACTCCCGACGGGGTCCGGATTTAGCCTCATATAGGCTATGAACCACGCTCTGAGCACAACGGCGGTCTCGGAATTTTAATCCGAGACCCCTTTCAAAAGTTATAAAATTTTACTTCTGAAGCAGCTAAATTACGAAAATGCCCCCGAGGCCATTTTTCACGAACGGTCTACGCCCGCAAAACTTATACCCCTACTAGGGTAAACGGCACGCTCCGAACTCAACGGTGACCTCGGTTTTCTAATCCGAGCCACCGTTTAAGAGATACTCTAGTTTCACCATTAAACGAATAAATAAATAAATTAATTTATCTGTTTAACGTTCCAGAAGTGGGCGAGGGGTCCAAACATCCCGCGTCGACAAGTTTTATGTCATCCCTAGGGTAAAAACCCCATTCCAGACCCATCCATACACTCGAATCCCTGATCCGGAACTCAATTTAGATGTTATCCCATTTATTTGGCGTTTCCAGTGTGAACGCACTGAAAATTTAATTCCGGCCACTCCGGGGCTCGGAATCGCACGCCGTCTGAAGGCGCTGCTCTGGAATATCATCAAGAATATTCCAAAGACTTTTGTAGCAAAAACAGGATTCTTAAAAAAACAATGATGACATTTCTTATTTTTTAAAATTAAAGCACCTCAAACAGACTCTCAAAATATGGTGTAGCTTTTAAACCTAACAAATTAACAATTAAATCCTTCTTCTTGATAAAGGTCAAACTGATTAACAAAACTATAACACTAGAACAGATTTCAACATTGAACCTAATCAATATACAAACCTTGCGATTAAGCTCAACTATTTGGAAATATTAAGTAAAACATGAGGAAACATGTGTTTAAAGTAAAATGGTAGTCTAATGGTGACATAAAGACTTTTTTATATAATTCTATTCAATGAATCAAGAATACTTATAGACTTATATCATTTTTATAATATGGGAACAATATCATTGACAATGAAGAGGACATTACACATCACATTGTCTCTTACTATGTATCCATCTTCTATGGTCCTGATATCAAAAAAAACCTCTTTCCTAAGGTCATTCCAATTTTGGTCACTGATGATGATAAAAATTTCCTTCTCAACACTATGATGGATCATGAAATTAAAGACATTGTCTTTAGTTTGAATCCTGATATGCTCCGTGTCCTGATGGTTTCAATAATTAGTTTTTTCAACACTATTGGGATGTGATTCAATTATATGTTTTCAAACTTGTTAAATCCTTTTTTTATAATGGTGTAATTCCCCATTCACTTAGTTCTCAATTCATATTTTTAATACCAAATGTTTAAAATGCATATGTGAGTCAATTATTTAGACCCATTTCCCTTATAAATACCAATTATAATATAATCACTAAAATCATTTCCCATAGACTCTCAACAATCAAAGAGTAAATTATCTTATATAACCAATTCACTTTTATTAAGGGTAGATTCATTAAAGAATATATCTGTCTTGACTCAAAGTGTGACTATAATTTGAATAAAACAAACAAAGGAGGTAGCATTTCTTGTAAAGTAGACATTAATTTTTTGGACACCATAGACCAGATCTTGATCTTCAATGTTTGTCATAGATTTTTATTTAGTGTTTCATTCAATATTGAAATTAAATATTTGGTCAACTTGGTGTCTATCTCCATTTTAATCAATTTTTCTCCTAAGGGAAATTTCAAGTGCACCAAAGGTGTCAAAAAAGGAGACCCTCTCTCTATAATTTTCTTCTCGATACCAGAAGACTATCTTAGCTACTAGCTCATTCATCTAGTAGACCAGAATAAACTAAAACCCATCTATATCACTAGGAACAAGAATGCCCCCACTCACCTTTTTTATGATGAATACATCATACATTTCCTTCAAGGTGATAAAAAAACATTCTAAAAATTAAACAAACACTCTGTCACTATGAATAGGTTTCAAGAGAAACCATTTTTTGAAATAAATCATGCATTTTATTTGGGAAGAACGTTGTGTCCGAAAAAAATATAACATTATTAGTGGCGTACATCTAAAAGAAGGTACTATACACACTAAATATCATGGTGTTCTTATTTTTTGGGGCATACCCAATTATTTCCACTTTAATACAATTGTTGATCCAGCCCTAACACATATATCTTCTTGGAATGGTATATATATCTTTATGGATAATTGAATATGTCTGGTCAAACCCAAAATTGTTTCCATGTTGGTTCACTCCATAATTTTCCATAAATGGATGCTTGGTCTTATCAATAAAATGAACACTACAATAAAAAATTTTATTTAGTCTTGAGGAACTCTTGAAAGAATGATTGTGACTGCTCACTGCTGATCTTGTTGCATGCCTATTGAAAAAGGTGGTATCCACAAAAAAATATAATCTACTTTAATAAATATCATCAATCCAAACTCACTTGGAACATTATTCATGTTAATTATGAATCTATTACCATCCTCAAAAATATATTTCTTAAAAAACATAAGTCGAGAAACTCAAATTTCATTAATTCCCCTATCTGGCCATCCATCACACATTCCTTCTCTAATAATTTGAATAATTCTAGATGACTGGTCTCCAAGGACTCCTCAATGAAATTATTGTTGGATAACTAGACTAGCATGAACATAATTACTGTAATTTATCTTGATCAAAACCCTAAGAGTACAAACCTCTCTATTAGGGACATTTTAAACTCTCAACATGATCATATCCATAAAAATATTCTGAATGCCATTAAAAACATCCATTTTTCAAATAATAATAATTTCTTAATTTGGGAACCTTAAAATAATGGAATTCATAACTATTAATATTTTTACAATCATTAGTTTTGTAACTAAGAAAGTGACATCAGTTGGATAAATAATTTTAACAAGCCTTGGATAAAGCCTTCATGATTCAATTCCATCTAAAGGCTTGTGCACAATAGAGTTCCCACAGAGAGTTGTCTTTAATCTTTTGGAATCCAGCTTTGTTCGAAATGTAAACACTGTAACCAACATAAAGAATATTCGAATCATCTACATCGTTCATTTGGTACTACTTATGCACTTTGGAACTTTATTCTTTACAATTTTTTTTGTAGATGGTTTGTTCTTGACTCTGTTAAGACTAGAAAAAAGTGCAGAAATGGACATCTCTTAGAAAATCAAGAACGTCATATTAGATGCAATTTCAATGCTCCATCATGTGATCAGGTATGATAGGAATGTAATTTTTAATAAAAATTACATGCCTGATCAAAATTATTGTCGGGTTCAGATCTTCATTGATATACAGGAAGACACTATGATGCAAAATGAACATTGATGCAACACTATTCATGACTTTGAAATCCTACGATGTCTTCGTATTAATGGAAATTATTGTCAACCTAGTCTCACTCTATAAGTGTTCTGGAATTATCTTCGCCCGGGATGGATTATAGTTAATATTGATGGTACCTCCAAAGGCAATACAGGCACTGCGAGTTGCAGTGCTATCTTCAAGAATCATCTTGGTCAGATCGTTGGATGCTTCATGGGTAAATACGCCATCACTACCTCTCATGAAGCTGAGATGATGAGTTTAATAAATGTTATTGCCTTCAAAAAAATCATTGTTTAGAGAAATATCAAGATTTAATTTTATTCAACTACCATCTTGTTGGAGATTTGGAATGGCATTATACAGATTGAATGGCTGGTTACTACCCATTGGATGGACTACACCTGTTAACTTATCGATCTAAACTGTATCATCACAAATGTTTATCAAGAAGAAAACACTGTGGAATATGGACTAGATATCATGGGTTTAAATAAAGATATCACCTGGTTCGAAGACCTCCCTAATGTATTACATACCCTTTATGAAAAAGATTATAATATGATCCCGTACATTAGAATTCTGTAAAATCATTATGTTATAATAAATATTCCTTGGTCTTTTTGGGCCAAGGCATAATATTGTTTTTTAAAAATAGATGTAGTGGGTATAAATAATATTACAGAAATATTAAATATATATATATATATATATATTTAATGAACTTAATCAATAAAAATGAATTTAATTAATCATAGGAAATTAGTACTCAATTTTATGTAATGATATTTTACACCACAAAAAAAATTTTACATTAAAAATGATTTTATTCAAAATATATTATAAGAAATTTCAAAAATTGTATTTAATATTATTTAAATAACAAAATATCATTTTTTATAAAAATTTTATCAGAATTAATTATAGTGAATTTTATGAATTTTTATGAAAAGCATCTTTTTCTAGTGAATATTGAGAAATTACCATTTTTATTAAAATTTATTTTTTTAAATGTTTCGAATGTTAGGCGTTTCTTACTGTATGATTTTAAGTAAAATAAGATTTATTATATAATTTTTATTTTAATTAGATTTAATGGATCGTAATTTATGATAGAATTTTGATTAACAACATTTTTAAAACCTAAAAAAAAAATTTGAAAATCGTTTTTTCCTTACATATTATTTATTTATACTAATATTAGTATATACATATATAAGTAGATGAATTTTATTCAATATAATTTATTTTTATATTTATATATTCAATTTTTTCCTATTATTATTTTTGAATATTTTATCTGAATAAAATAAATTTTAAGTATATATATAAAAATATTATAGTTATTTTGAAACACAACAACTTCAAAGATATTTCTAAGACAAAATATATAGTATATATATTTAAGACAAATTAGGAATGAATCGTGTATAATAAAATAGAGAAAATTGTATAAAAAAAATTCAAAATATGAAAGTTATAGTTTAATCCATAATCAAATTGAAAATCGTTTTCAATGCTGACAAAGTGATAGCGCTACATAGGAAAAGTCAAATTATGAACTATAACAATTGTATTTGGGATATGACATGTCATATATCAATTTAATTATAAAAAATAATGTATTTTGTTTTATTTTTATGGATATAATTTAATTGTTAAGATACATAATAAGTGGATTATCCAAATTCTTGTCCAATTCTATTACAAGGACCAAAAGTTAAATAAACATATTAAACATAATTACATGACATGAATGTGTTAAAATACAAATTAAATGAATTTTTATTTATTTTTACAATATGGATATATTTTTTAATTATGAAAAATTAATTATATTATTTATTTTTTTAAAAATACCTTATATTTCTATAAAACACTAAGAGAATAATTATTAAATTATCAGAAAAAAAATTGATATTTAAAAACAAAAAGAATTATATTTTAGAAAATTAATTTTAATAACTAATTAAAATGATTAATATGGCATGTGAGGGCTGCGATAAAGTATTTTTAAAAATTATACTTGTTGTATGTATTATATTAATATATATATATATATATATAATGAATAGATCTATAATTTAGAATTAATGATATTTTAAAATTTATATTTTTTAAATAATATAATTTTCATAAAAAAATATATTATATTTGTAATTTGACTACAATATAGCTTTTGGTATCGATCGTGGTCCTTTTGTGGTAAAAAGATTAATTTAATATAATTATATTGAACTGCAATGAGTAAAAAACATCATTGTCATGGAATGTTTGAAAAGGGTTAATGAAGAGTTAAAACCAAAATATATGGTTAAAAAAATACTGAAAACATTTATAATTTTTGTTTTGTTAATATAATTTTTCAATAATCAAAATATTCGATTATAATGTTTTTTTAATGGAAAAGTTTCCATGAAAATGACTTATATTTTATTTAATTCAATGAATGTTAAAAAAATTCAAAATCATTGTTTTTATTATATTTTATCTGTCAAAATGGGGAAAAATAATAAATGAATATAAATATTAATATTTTGAGTAATGATTTTTTTAATGATGAATATTAATTTCTAATTTTTTATAATTATAATATTATTATTAATAATTATTATACAACACTAAAGAAATATTTTTAAAATTTATAAATAATTCCATAAATTATTATAAATACGTTAAAAGAAATATAAATTGAGTGATTTTAGCAACCAAAACATATAACTCTTAGAGCCGATGTCTACTATCAATTAAATTTTCATGATTACAATGAATAAAATCATAAAGGACAGATCAATTTAATAGTTATATTAAACTAGATAAACACATGATTATTGCATTAAAAATAATTACACTACGTGATAATTTATATATTTTATACTAAAAAAATAAAATAGAGGATAATAATTTTATTCGATTTAGTGTATCCTCCATTGAATTTATCATTATAATTATTGAGTTCATAAGGAATGAAAACAAAATAAGGGTTATCTAAAATAGCTACAAAGGGTAAATTATAGAGGAACTGACTATAAATCCATACGAATAAATCAACATAGTAAGTAAAATAACTGAACACACTTTAAAAGTAATCAATAGGTCTAAAAAAAATTTAATAAAAAATCCTATGTAAATGAAAATGAATTCCATATAAATAACTAGATAAGGAAAAATAAATAATGCATGGTAAGAGACTAAAATGCATAACATTTAATCATTACATTGAAAAATAAATGCATCTATAGATATATCGACAAAAGATATCATGGTCAGATAATAAATGAAACTAAACAAAGGTAATGATTTCTTGATGGATTCCATGTTTAATGAACGTGAAAAGTTATTCCATTAATACCATTCAAAATATGATTTAGAACTATGGATAGAAACTAGTATAATTTTTGAATCTTTTTTGTAACATAAGGATCTCTCGATGTATTATGGTGATATAAATTCTTCTCGATCCACTGATAATTACTAGTCCAATAAATTCCACACATTAAATGACATACATAAATTATATTCCTTATCAAATATCCATATTTAATAAAGAATACATAATTTTAAATATATCCTAGAAAAATAAAATAACATTAAAATAAGTAATTGTATCTAAAATGGTATATGGTTTATGAAATAGAAATATACATTATATATTTAATCGATAATTATTGGAAAAATCAATTTTAAATAATCATAGTAGATTTAATATTTGTAGGTGACAAAAAAAATGAATCAGAGAAGTGGATATGATTACTAACCTTGGTCAAAATTTTATAAACTATTAATATAAAGAATAAGGATGGTATTAATAACATATATATCATATGGGTAAAAATAAAGGGTTATTGTCCTTGATTAATAATGATAAATATATCTTTTCAAAATATTCTTGAAAATTTTATCCTTTATTTTGAAAAACCATTGGATTTTTTTCAAAATATATTTGTAATAATTTTATTTAAAAATTAATCTTATAGAGATGAATTGGAAACATCACCAAAAAGATTAAGAGTAAATCTATACATGTCGTACTAGATAAAAATAACATTTTTACAACACAATAGAAATGTTAAAAAATGCCTTATTTAGAAGGAAACAAGAAGATTCCTTTGGAAACATTGGTAAAATAAAATAAGGTTAAAATTTCATTAATAAATCATATACTATTTTGTGAAACCCTTATTTTCAAAATGGGTTTTATATGAACAAATTTTCTCCAAATACAATGGTAAATAAATTCATGTTTTCTTAAAACATTTTCTAAAAAAATTTCACTCCTAAAGAGTGGAAATGGTAATATTAATTAAAAACGTATATAAATAACTAGATGACAAAATAATGAACGGAATAATTATACGATGAGAAAATAATTTCTTATATGTAAATAGAATTGTAAACAATTCTAAATTAAATGATATTGTGATGAAAATCCCTTTAGATTACCATATTTATGAAGAGAGAATAAATCTACAAATAAATTATGTATATAAAATGTAATTATTGATTTGGAAGTCTAAAAAATTGAATAGATATTCAATGTAATTTTAAAAAGAATAAAATAATATTTATGACTACTAAAGATTAATATAGCACAGTGAAAAAGGATTTTGGTTACGAAATCTCTTTTCCACATTGTAGCTTTTCACTCAAATCTAGAATAGAAGAAATAATTCAAATTGGAATTCAAAATACCCAGATGAATGAATGAATCATGATATAGTAAATAAATTCGGAAGTATATACATAATATATATGAAATAACATATACAAAAATAATATAACTAATTCAATTAAATGTTAAGAATCATGACATGTGGTGTGATTGCAAAGTTAATAATTAAAATGTTTTTGAGGATAATAATCTTAAAACATTCTTATTTGTTCCATTCTAATTTGAAACATTTGAATATTAATATATAACATGTAACAGAATTAAATGAGGTTTATAATATCATTAGAATAAATATGTTCATGATATAACATATCAAAGGGAAATATATGGACTATATAAAAGAAACTTGGTACATAACTACATATAAGTTTTTATGAAATGAAAATTGGTATGAAATCCCTTAACTACTATCAAACTTGTTCGATGCGTATTTATATCATTTAATAAAAAATATATGTTAATTATTTTCTAATCTGAGAAATTTCTTTCATATATACTAATACATTTATTTCACATTTTACAAACTTTTAGAAAATTACTTAAACAATTAATTTTAAATCTGGTGCTCTGGAAAAATTCAGATGATGTGTCAAAAACAACATTGGTAGGTCAACAATGGTCAAAGAGGTCACTACATAACATTATATAGAATAATAATCATGAAATTATTTCCATATTAATAATCATTTATACTTTTAAAATCAACCATTTACTATGGTAATGAAATGCGAATCAACATTACATTCATGGAGACTATAGGTCGTACGTACACATGAGTAACACTCATGTTTTTCAATGATCGTAATGGAATGAATGTAAGTAATGCCATATATTTCCAAAATGGTCGTTATATAATAAATAACATATTATTTAATCATATATAATTATATATATAATTCTTGTGATGAAAAATAAATCATATCATGTCAAAGAGGTGGTACTCTACATGTCTATGAATTACGTTATCACTATTTATCTATTTGAAATGGTAATAAAGAAAATAGTGTATAATACATTATAATAAATGTAATTTTGTCATGATTATCATATATATCTGTATTATTTCACATATTTTTAGTAAATACGATCATTTATACATTCTATGAACAAATATGAATGAATTACATCACATTGATTGGTGGTTGTCCACACTTCAGCAAATGATGTCATCATATTTAAAAAAATAGACTGTATAAGGAAATGTGTTGTAAAATAATTAAATGATATTAAAAATATAATAAATATAATATATAATATATTTAAATATATTTTCCATAATAATTTCCAAAATGAAAGAATGTAACAGGAAAATGAATAATCATCATTTCTTGATGTAGTAGTTTACCATACATAGAACGTGTATATTCGTTACCCAATTATGGATATGTGTCTACTTGTATGTCATACCATTAATATAACCACATATCAATATATTTTGGATAATTTTTGAATTATATTAATATTCAATAATATTTTTTCGTGGTGGTGGATATGTAAATGAATGAAAAAAGATCACAAAAAGGGTTACCTTAAAAATTAGGTAACTCCTTTGAAATTATACGAAATGGATTACATGGATTTATTTCTACCAAAATAGAGGTTCCATGGTCAATGTGAGGGATATTTGGAATCTGTTTGGTTAGATATTGGGGGATCTTATGTGGTTTTAATGTTTTTAATAATGGGGAGAAGTGGTTTCATTTTATAGTGGAGGAGGAGTGGCGCTCTTGTAATATTTTGAAAAAGAAATTGTTTGCACATTTTTTAGGTTTCAAGTGAAATAATATTGGTCCAATTTCAATATAAGATAATATAGGTTATATATATGACCATAAAATATCTCTTGGTAATATTTATACATTTTTAGTCTTTATAGTTATGTTTTATTCTGTTATTATTCTTAATTTAACATTAATCGGTTTAATTAATTTTAATTACATTCAATAATACTTTTTGTATATTTTTCTTTTATCTGTAAAAATTATATATTGTTTTTATTAACAATATAAAATAAATTTATCAAAATTATAATAAATTAATTGATATAAATTATTTTAAAATTCATCCCACAAACGGGACGATAATGCCGATTATTAAAGTAAAAACATCAAAATGGTTGAAATGTTTTAAATTAAATTTCAATGAAACATGATCAAAATGACATAAATTGGATTAATTAATAAAATTATGATATAATTATATATTATAACAGACTAAAAATATTATTTAATATTTTAAATATATTATAATCGAAACAGATTTGAACAAAAAATCAATATTTTTAACCATCCATTAAAAATGATATGTTTCTGGGAAAATAAAAAATTGACCCTAACAAAAAAAATTTGTTTCTATTTCAAATATGACATATATTTTTACATATAATTCTTATTATAGTGTCTAAATTTTGTCCTTAAATCTATCATCCATTAAAATGAGTTATAATTTATTTTATACAAAAAACATGGTTTGAAGTATAAAATTAGGTTTGTTCTTATCTTTTACATATAATGCATAATGGATGAATATAAAAAACATTTATAGAATATATTAAATATATATTTCTATAAAATAATTTACTTCTTTTAATCAAGAATTTCTATTAAGGAAATCATCATTATAATCATAAAAATAAAAAAATTTCCTTTTATATAAAATTGGTTATCATTTTCATTTCTCATAAATTGGTAGCCAATGAATTATTTTTACATGTATATAAACTATTGAAATTGAAATTTTAGTTGAAATTTTTAATAACCAATTAGATAATGACGAGGTTTTATCATATTATATGAAATGATAATATTTTAATAACATATCTTTCTTTGCTGAAACTCATTTTTTTGCATGTAAAGCACCCTATCAATGGATTTCATGTAACTAAATATATTGAGAAAGTTCCTATGGTGTATGATATAGGATAACTCATTATTTTGTGTGTCACAATATATATTAGTAATTAATTTATTTTAAATAGATAATATATATTGTAATGTCAATATATTCCCATAAACTCATTGTGATGTGTTTCATACACAACATCGAATACCATGTTGTATTGTAGAATGTTGGGTAGTTATAGTATCCCATCCATAATTAAATTGCGTTTTTGAAATTTAAATTGAATATTCGTAATTAATTATTTGATATTTTCTACATTGAAATCCCATATCATGATATGGGTTCATAAAACATTTTCTAGAATATAGAAAATAGTATGTAAAAAGGCTACATGGGCTGCAATTTGACAAGGTTTCTAATTAATAGAAAATTAGTGGATTTTGAAAATATGTACGTGGAAGAAAACCATAAATATATATATGGATTGGATGTGCCCACCAATCCCAAAAATTTTAATTACCAATACAATGTTTTGGGCTTCAAAGCCATAAATCTATGATGATTTAGAAGAACATAGACTCCAAAAAATTATGTTATTGTAATTTTTTTGTGATTAATAATAATAATATTGAGTAATTTATTTGCTGCCTATAGATGTAATGAAATTTTATTACTTGATTAATTTATATAAAAAAATATCATCCTTATGCTTTTCTTTGATTGGTTTTTGGATTTATATAAAAATTAAGTTTGATGCCTGGTGATTTAAAATACACTTCTAAAGGATTAGAAGGCATATAAATGATTGACATATATAACTATTTTTTATTAAAATACTAAAATAACTAGTATGGTTAATATATTAATCTCTAATCCTCAAGAGTGTTATTACTGGTTCATTTTTTTATTCATTTATCATATTTATTTACAAAAAACAACAAATAATTAACCATAACATAGTGTAAGTTATTGGTTGGTGTAAAGCCCTTATTGTTCTTCAGTCATGGGTATAATGCTGATGGATTTTCTATAAATTATTGGTTTACAAATGACTTAACAAATGTCATTTTCTAAAACCATGTTTATATAATTTCTAAAATAGATCTATTGGAAATCTTTGAAATATGTTTAATTACTAAATATAAATTTACATTCAAATTTAAATGAAACTCTATTACATAAATAATTTATCCATTTATTTCATCATATGAACTTCTATGGTCTAGTGTTGATCCATAATATAATTTTTTATATTTTTAAATCATGTAACCTTATCATAAATTTAAAACATTGTAGTCTAATCATATTATATTAATTATGATTATTTATTTCATTCCATCATATTTTTTTGTAATGTAAATTTGAATTAACCTAATAATATTCCCAAAGAGTGTCAATCCTTGTGCGTAGTGGGGCCCAATTTTTTGTACCAGGTTTTCCTGAGTTCTCATTGAGAGACACTATTGGATATATTACTCCAAAGTACATCTGTTCTAGATCCACGTTCACTTGTAGTATCTAGTCATGGATTTATTTTCAGTAAATCTACATAATCTATATGTATGAAAATTTCTAGAGCATTTATCGATACTAATCCTCAAAATTAATGGTTGGACATGTTATCTAATCCAAGTATTCCAAAATTTTGTTCCCATGGTTACTACTAAACTTCTTTTGATACCACCTATAATGACCCGAACACAGAAATATCGAAGTCGGTGTATCCTATAAATTAAATAGGATGATTAAATGGAATAAAATTATTTAAGACACCTTAGTTTATTGTTCTTGTTAATATAGATGCATACAAAATTATTTCATTAAAAAATAATACAATAAATACATCATAATTGTTTTCTTCTAGATAAATAACATTGAGGATAATTACATTATTCAATTTAGCATATCACATCATGCCATTATTATTATAATTATTTAGTTCTTAGGGAATGAAAAACAAATAATGCTTAGATCAAATGATGAGTAATGGAAATGACGAGGATCAGCTCGGCTCATGGCTCTCAGCAGCGATGCCCTAATGGAAACAGGGATGGCCTCAGCATTCCCCATTCCCGTCATCGATAAGGGGGAGAATCTCTCCCATCTGACTTTGAATCCCCACCCTTTCCTCCCATTCTCAAATCCGGATTCTCGCCCTATTTTTCTTGCCATTTCTCTTAGCCCGAAGGTCCCCGAGCAATTTGAAGACATACCTCAACTTCCATTATCTCTTTTGGAGTTCAAGGAAGCTTCAAGCCTCTTGGATATGACCTTAGTGGATCTTTTCTCTCATCGACGTCCTTGAGTAGTTGAATTTGAACTCATTGTCTTCAAATCCTGGGGGTTACAAGGGCGCATGATTGTTGGTCTTCTCGACAAATGGCACCTGATAGTTTGTTTCACCTCGGAGAAGATATGGTTCACGCGTGGTCCCTTTCTCCTCGTAAGTGCAGTGTTCTATGAAATTTCTTATTTCTATAGACTTATGATTTTCAAATGAACCGCGACTCCTCTTCAGTAGCAATTTGGGTGTCTTTCCCTGAACGTATGATGCCATTCCAAAACCCTGCAATCCTCCGGATGATAGGGAATGTGGTTGGACGTTTTCTATGCTCTGAAATCAAAACTCTGTCTGTCCGCCATCCGGTTAACCTATGGATATGTATAGAGGGTGATGTATTCAAGGAAACAATGGAGTGGGTATGGGAATCTATTGGTGATGAATTCAGGTGCATGAAAATTGTCTTCGTTGAATCCTCGATGGAGTATTGTAAGATGTGTATGAGGCTAAGTCATTTTGATTCCAATTGCCGGAAAGGAGCTAGGTGTGGGGGTGTTGTTCTGATGATTGACAGAGTTGAGGAAATAGATCAGGCATGAGGTAATTTTTTGGTGGAAGTAGAAAGTCATGCAATCAAGGTTGTGGATATTTTTTCATTTCTGAAGAATGATCTAGGAGATTATAAGGAGACTGATCATGACCCGATGGATTCAGAGAATGCTCAAGAGGATTGCATTGATGTATCCTTAGACATCAAGATGCTTTTACCTCATCTAGAGGCATTCAGTGATCAATAGGATATGACCTTGGCGGCAGTAGAGGAATACAAAGGTGACAAGGGTGATTCTTGTTTGTGATTCCAGCAAGGAGAACAGGTCATATTTAATGTGGTATGGGAAGTCATTCTTGCTTGCTGATTCAAAACCTTATAAGGGACAAGGAAGGTAGGATGGGTCGAGTGTATTGGGGCCCTAAGACCCAAAAATTCCCACTTCTAAGTCCCCATCGTTTCATAAGACTAGGATTGAAGAGAAGAATACTAATATCATGGAGGTTAAAGAAGGAAAGGTGGACTCTCCGTGCAGGCTGAAACCACTCAAAGAAGGCCCGGGGGTTGAGTTGAAAAATCGTTTTGATGGTCTGGCAGTTCAGGAACAAATGTTGATGTTTGAGGAAGAAGATTCAGGTGATAACATTTGTAGCCAAATTTCAGTGGACAGTTTGGACCCTTTCGAAGGGAAAGGTCCCCACAGCCCTAGAAGAAAGAATGGGAAAAAAGGAAATCGTGACTCAGGGAAATGCATTGTGGTCCAGGGGGAAAAACCAAGGGACAAAAACACTATTCTCACTTACCTAAACCTATGGAAACCAGGTTTTCTACGAATAGGTAAAGTAAAGAAAGAAAAGACCCACAAGGAGGAGAAAGTGGAGATAAAATCATCGAACCATGAGTGATCGAAGAAGAGGTAGGGGAATGTATGAGTCTCATATTCCACTCCATGGATGAAATGACTGAAAATATCAGTCGGCCCAACGCTTCAGATGAGGATATTCTAAAAATTTGTGAAAGAGGGTTGCAGGTTGAGGACACATAGGAGATAGAGGCGTGGATCAATAACCATGACTGAATCCTCACCTGAGGCTTCAACCAAGGCAAAATAAAACTGGAGGAATTCATTCAGATAATGGATAGAATGGTTTCTCACCTCGAAGAACACCTCAAAGAGAATCCAAACACCCAGGTTTCTACTCTGCACTAACAATTATATATAGTATCTGATTTAAATAATCTTAGTTTGGTGTTTAATAATTTTGTGAGCACTTTCAGCACGTAATGGTCCTTTTTTTTCAAACTATGGTTTCCCACTTTCCCATAAAATGGCTTAATAAAAATTTATATTTGCATGGATGGATAGAATGGTGAATAACATAAAAAATATTTCATGTATTTTATAGGCTGAAATTGAATTGATAAAAATAAGACATGGTATATGGAATCGTATTCCATTTTAATAACTAGATATGTAAAAACAAATATAGAAATGTAATAAATTAAAACACTTAGAATTCAATAAATGTGTTGAAAAAGAATTGATTTTATAGATATCTCAACAGAAAATCTCATGGATGAATACTAATTAATTTTAAATGAAGGAAATTATTTCTAAATGTACATTTTTTCTAAGACACTTGAAAACCTATATCGTGAATAAAATTCAAAATATGGGATTTAACTATGGATATAATTTTATTTTTTTTTCAAAAATTATTTGTTTCATGAGAATCTATAAATGCATCGAAGAGATATATAATTTCCAGGATCCACCTATCACTAGCAATCCAAACCATTCATCATATTGAATAATGAAAATAAAAAATATTCCTTATCAATTATCAATATAGTATATAGAATATATAATTACCAATATATCCCCAAATAATCAAATAACTAACGATATAGGCACCGTTGGTAAAATGGAATATGGATTTGACAATAGTAACATCCATGATTGATTAAATTCATAATTTGGGTAATGTAAAATGTTCAATAATCCTAAGAGATAGAATATTTCATGGGTAGTAACATATGAATCATGTAAGTGAATGTGACTACTATCCTAAATCAAATGTTAATAAACCATACACAGTAATGATAAGGATGGTGTAAAATAATGAGTTTTTTCATTGTTGGATAGGAATAATGATATATTATAAACAAATTTGAAGAAAAAATCCATTAGTTTTAAAATTATTCCTTAAAATATTTTTAGGAAAATAATTTTGAAGACATTTTATTAAAAAACAATACATTTATATATGAAAATTATTAACAAATTAAATGAATTTGAGTGTGACCATACTTTTAGTATGAGGTAAAATTAACATTTCTTTTTCATGGTAAATATGATAGAAAAATGTCTTCTTCAAAAAAGAATAAAATAATTCCATTGAAAATATTGAAAAAAATCAATATGGTTTAATTTTTTTTAAATCATGTAAAAAACATTTTTAAAATAAATTTTTATAAAATGGTGTTTTTATGAGAAAATAATGTGTCCGTATAAATAGAGGAATAAAATTGTTTTTTCATAAAAAAAAATTCAAAACATTTTGACTAGGAAAGAGTGAGAAAGTGGTAATATTACATGAGAGATGTCATTAATAATAATATGATAATAAAATGAAAGGGTTTAATAAGAAAATGAAAAAATTATTTCATCTGATGTAAATTCAAGTGTAAATAATTCCGAATAAAATTATATTTTTTATAAAACCCCATGAAAAGATCATAACATTGAAGTCAGAATCTATAGATGAAAAGTGTTTTTCAATCGAATCAAAATACTAAATAGGAAGTGGAAATACATAAATAAATAATCCAATTATTTATACAAATAATTAATGAATAAAAATTTAAATGAGAAGTTAGTATATCCAAATAAAAATGGGATTAGGTTATGAAATAAATTTTCCACTTTTTCACTATTAACTCAAATCCCCCAGAGATGAAATAATTAAAGTTGAAACTCAAAATATCATGATGAATGAATTAATCATGATATTATATGTAAAATTTGAATAATTTGTTCCATATATAAGAAATTAGGTGCAAAAAAAATAATTTCATTTTTTTATGATGAATTTTCCGATCATGAAGAGAAGTGATATTGTAATGATAAGCATTAAAATGTTCTCAAGGAGAATGATTATTAAACATTCAAAAGTGGCCCATATGACTTTTAAAAATTTGAATAAAAATAATATAAAATAAGTAATAAAATTAAATGAAACTAATAATATCTTGAAAATTTAGTGGTTTGTGATATAACATTTCAAATAACAATATATACACCGTATACAATAAACTAGGTGCATAACTACAAAAGAGTCTCAATCAAATGTAAATTGAGATGATATCACAAAAATAGTCTATGAATAGTATCATGTGACATTATATTTAAAAAATATATTTTATGTTATTTAATTAAGTTCTTTATAACAATTTTCATTCTTATAATTACTTTCATTTCAGTTGTTACTATGTTGTATGAAAGTACATAATTAATTAAGTTTACATCTACTGTTTCGACAAAATTTGGTTTATGTGTCAAAAAAAACGTTGGTAGGTTATATATTTTAAAATGGATCAAAGCATAAAAAATATAATAATTATAATTACAAATTATACTTTTTACACATAAATATTACTTTTATAACCAATCATTAAGCATGGGTAAGAAAAATGAATGGACATTACAATCATGGAGACTGTAGGTCATACGTACGCATGAGTAACGTTCCAGATATTCAATGATCATTATGGAAATAATTTATATAACACCATAAATTTTTATAATTACCATTATATAAAAAATAATATAATTTTTAATAAATTATACTTAAATTTATTAATAATGTGATTAATAATGAATCACATCATATTGAGGAGGTAATAGTCTAGACTTCCACGAATAACATTGTGACTTTTTAGGTTTGTGAAATTGTAATAAATAAAGTGATATATATTATATTTCTAGTAAGGTAATATATCATAAATATCATATATATGTTTTTATGTCACATATTTTTAGTAAAATCCATCCTTTTTACATTCCATGTATCGTATGAATGAATCACTTCAATTTGAGGGGGTGGTAGTCCACACATCCACAAACGATATAATCGTAATCAAAAAAATTAAATGTATAATAGTATGTGTTGTAAAGTAATTCCATAAGATTAAATAAATAATAAAAATCACATTTTACATATTTTAATATTTTTTCATATGAATGGATATCATTAGTGGTGGTAAATGAAAAAATTGAACAATCATAAATTCGTGAGGCAGAAGTTTGACATACACATAAATAGTATATTAATTACCCATTTGATTAATGTTTTCATAATTATATGTAAAAAAATTAATAGAAAAAATATTAGTATATTTTGGATACTGTTGTTATTATATTAACATTGTAGTTAAATATTTGAGGTGGTGTAAAATTAAAATAATGAAATGATATCTTTGGAAAGTGTTATCATAAAAATATGGATAATTCATTTCCATTCATACCAAATGTATTCCATGGAAGCATATCATCCAAAAGATGGGAATCAAGAAAGTGTGTAGGGATATTAAAAAAATGTACGGACAGATCATAGAAGAACCTATGTGGGATTTGAGGTGTGAGTAATGGGGAGATGTGGTGGCCTTTTATATTAATGGAAGAGTGACTCTCTTGTAATATTTTGAAAAAAGAATTACACACACAATTTTATGTTTCATGTGGATAAAATAATTGTCACATATAGAACCAATATGTGTTATGGTATATATATGTCCATAAAATATCTATTGGAAAAGTGTATAGGTCGTTTTGAACCATATGGGTAAGCTTTTGTTTATTATTAAGCATAATTTATCCCAAATTGTTGTAATTTAAGTTGATTACATTCACTAATAAATATTGTACGAAACTATTTTAGTCATTTTAGAATGTATAAATTACAGTGATTCCATATCAGATATATAATAACACAAATTCTAATAAATAATAGTTATAATTTAATTTAAAATCCATCCCAAATGACGGGCGACAATGCATGTTTTTAAAGTAAAAATGTCTAAATGTTTGATAAGTTTCTACATTCACATTCAAATTTAAATCGATCCAAATGATGAAAATTGAAATAATTTATAAAATTATTATCTTATTAATGTTTTTAACCAAATAAATTTATAATTTATCCTTATAAATTAATTAGATGAAAAAGTTGTTTTTATATGAAATTCAATATTTTTAACTATACAATAAAAATGGTATGTTTCTTTAAAATATAAAAAAACCATAAAATATTTTTTAAGTTTCTTCATAATATATAAAGTTAATTATTATATATTTAATCAATTAATGTTTCATATTTTATATTTAAAATGTGTTCTCCATTAAAAGGTTGTAAATTTTTATTTATGAAAATATCTGCTTTTTATGTGTGATATTGGGTTTGTTCTTATCATATTTCTATCAAACCTAATGGATAAATATAATTAATATTTTATTGAATATATAAAATATAAATATAATTATAATATTTAATTTATTTTAATTCATTATGTTTATTCAATAAAAAATCATTTGAAATCATAAAAATGATAATATTTTTTTATATCCAATTAGTTCTTATTTTAATTTCAATTAAATAGTAGAAAATAGATTTCTTTTATATTTATATAAACCCTAAATTTTAATATGTTATTTTATTATATTTATAACTAGTAATAGAAAATCTAGGTCGTATCATATTATATTATATAAAAATATTTTAGTAATATATTTTTGTTTGGTGAAAATCGTTCATGCGTGTAATGCATGCTATCAAGGAATGTCTCACTTGCGCCTAATGCATGCTAATGAGGAAAGTCAATTATTCATGGGATGTATTATAACATATATTATCATGAATTTGAAAGATATATAATGTATTTAATTTCAATAAATATTCAATGTATAGCAGTGTCTCGAGATATTATATTCTCTTACGTGCTTGGCGATTCATGTCATAAATATTATCGAATACAATGTATTAATTTATAATTTTCTAGTGTAACAATGTTTTAACAAATTAGGTTGTTTATATATATTAATGTTGCATATGTTTTATCATATAGAGTATTAAATATGAATTTAAAATATTTAATTATGTATAATAACTCAAAATAAATAAGTAGTTACAAAATTCACAATAGTTATATTTTGTAAGAATGATATTAAATTAAAGTATTTTAAAGTATCCAAAATATTGAAAAAACAAATATATATTATAATATTGTTTAGATTATAAAAAAACTCCCTTATATTCCAATTATCTTTTTTTATATAAAATATGACAACAATGTATATGAAAATTGTTTATCATTGTTAACGTTAAAATTTGTGAAAATGAAGTGACTAAAATTGATAATTTTATAAATAATGGGAAATTTTTTATAAAATATATTAGTATATATTTTTAAAACCCTATAATATATTTTCTTATAATCCATCTCCACTTGTGGAATATATATTGAAGATGTATTTTTTTATAAAATAATCATTTGACAATATCTAAAAGTACCCCTCCCCTCAATAAAAATAGTGAACCTCTTCCCTCAATAAATTACACCATACTGAACATTATATATTGAAATAAATCTACCAATTGATCTTATATAATTATTTTAAAACATTAAATAAGTAACATACTTCTCAAAAATCACATCCTAGATTCCAATAAAGGATATCTAAAGAAGTCATTTTGAGGAATAATTAATCACTTGAACTGTTCTCTTTCATGTCAACTCTAATCTACATCATATAAATATATTCTATAAACCATAAAATAATATCCTAGGAGTATGAAATATTATATAATGCTATTATTATTATTATAAATATACAATTATAAACCCTCTTTTATATAATTGATAAGGGAAAGTATCGCTACTGTGTATATTTGACTTACCGCAACCATGTAGTGATAGCATTTATTTCTCATCAATAACATTTGTGGATGGGTATTATGGTGGGTTAAATATTGATATATAATAATGATAAAATTATTTTATTATATTAATTGTAATATAACATTTACCGTCCAACCTTATGAACTATTGGAAAACAATAACATTTTACGTACACACATGTGGGCTACAACACCCAAGAAGTGACGCGATTCGTTTTCAATATCAAATTTAATTTTTTGTTGACATGGATAAATTTTATAAATATATATGATATATAAAGAAATTTAATCTTATATTAAATGTTAATTAATTTTTACGTTTCTCTCATTCAATATATCAAAATATAAATTTAGCATTCATGTGTATGTACAACTTACCATATCGATGAGTACTATAACTCAATTTCCATCAATAGATATACTTTGGATATAAAAATGTATATAATTAATATATATGAGATTTATAATCATTAAATTATTATGGAGGTTATTTCAAAATGAAAAAATGTTTATGGATCAGAATAACAATCATGAGGGACTAGTGACGAAATGAATAATTTAACACCCATAAATATTGATTTTTTTTAAAAATAGGTGTGTTGAAAAGTTATAAATGGATAAATACGTTATTATAATTATTAAAATTACTGTAATGTATAATTATATTAAATTTTAATTTATTATCATTGTTGTTAGAATATATATGAAGAATCTAATATCATGTTAAAGGATTTATAGTTTTTTTCTGGGAGACACATGTCATAATCCCCACGTGTTTATTTTTTGAATTAAATTTACATATTTAGAATATATTTTAATAATATTCATATGAATATAAAGATTATTTATAAATTCATATACCATTATTTCATTCATGGGGCTTATGAACCAAATGTTACTAAAGAAGAAATGGTTTTATTTCACAATGTTGTCATTATTCAGTATTGTTAATGTTTATGTTTCAAATAGATAATATTTTTCAACAATATGATTAATATATAAATAAATTCAAAGTATATATTTTTTTCATTGTCATTCAATTTTATATAATGATTTTTACACATTGTTGGATTTTGAAGAAATATATCTTGAAATAAATCATATTGTCATTTTCCAAACATATCACATTAAGAAATTTCATACATTAATAAATAAAGAATTGTTTTTTCAAACTCATATAGAATGAAAATTATTTAATCAATTTAATGTTGTATTTTCACAATGAATCATGCACTTCATTTTCAAAGAGTTATTTTAAAAGAAATTTGTTTCCTTTATAATTTTGTATATTTTAAAAATTGATTTCATAATTTAAATGTTATTTCCCCCAATAATTATTTCAGGTGATCCTTTAAAAAAATTCAATAAAATACGACATAATATGATGTTATTTATGATTTAAATGAAATATTATTTATGGATTACAACAATTTTGTTTCCCTAGATAGAAATTTAAAAATGAAAATATTTTTATTAAAACCATTTATTTTGATCAGTTATCATGTGATCAATGGTTTATGATCCTATGTAATACGTTTATATGATATTCTATATGGGAGGGTTGTGAAAAAAATATCTCCTCAATGAATAGGGTAAATATGGTTAACTCCAGATGTAAGTATGTTATGTTTAAACAAAATTTTATGTTCACAATTTAATGTCTACTATATACATTAATAACCATAATTTTATATATAGACTTGACATTTATTTCCATATGATCATTTGTGTTCCTAGTTTCAGGATAATAATATTATAAGAGGTTAATTTTTATATCATCAACATAATGAGTGAATATTTTTTGTATTTATAATTAATAAAATTTATATTTTTATGTTTGTTAAAAAAATATATTTTATTCCAATGTTATGATATCATTTTTCGAATTGTTCTTTTATTCATGTATTATGAAATACCATTTTTTATCCGAGTACATAATATTATGATCTATGATATGCATTGTGTTGATTTAAATGATGTTCTCATGTTCTCAAACTAGTATTCTCATGTTACGATAATGTGATCCATGATATATACCTTGTTTAACCTTACTAATCATCTAACACCGCACTTATGATTCCTTTACCACATGTTATGAAGAATGGAATTAATTATGATGTGTATTTATAGTCCGGTTGGTGTAAATAACATGGGAGAATATTTTGTTCATTTATAAACCAGTTTCTTATGCATTCGAAATTATAATGGTAGTAGAATAATTTTTTTTGGTTTGGATAAAATTGATATGCAATGAATATTCATCTATTTAGATATATTATCTATATATGAAATATATTGGTCAATATAGTTGGTATCAGAGTAAGGTTTAGTAATTATTAGAAAACAAGGATAGTAAACCTTTTGTGAGAACCATGGGAGGATAATCCTAAGTATAATAAAAGATAATAGTGTTTTTATAATGATCATATATATAATATAAAAGACCTAAGGTGTCATTTATTAAAAAGAGGATTTAATATGTATATATCCTTTAAAATATTTTTCATGATTATGTGGTCTCCCATGATGATTATTGTTTCTTACACTAAGATTCATAGTTTTAATAAGTGGAAATAACTAGAAGGAATCATGTTACAGATGAATAAGATGGTCAATACAATGATTTTTTGTGAGAATATCATTGAAACATGATATAGAATTACAAAATTTGTGGTTATTTTTAATTACTTGTATCATTATATTGTTGAAAATATCTACATTAGTTTAATTATTGACAATCCTAATAATAGAAATATAGAGATTGAAAAAGACCATGGAGGAAAGAGTATTAACCTTCCTAGTTTTACAAAATGTTCAAAAAATAACACAAGGGAATGTATGGATGAATTAATAACATTTTATTAGTATGTAATATATAGACAAGAAGTACATAATTTATGAGGAAAAAATAAAATGTCACTTAATGAAATTAATAAGAATAATGCTTTCCCAATGTTATTATCAACAATTGATTGCTATAAATGTAGACCGTATGAAAATTATAATAATTGATGTTATAAAGGGAATTATTTTAAAGTTAATGAGTAAGGTTATACATGAAATAGTTTTAATAATAATTAAGAAGTGACTATGAATTAAATATGAATGGTATGGTCTGATTTAAAAGTATTTATTTTGTAAAATGTAGAATAATGATTAAATTGAGGTTCGTTAATATGAATACATTTATTATATATATGAGTATAGTTATAATGTATTAGTAAATTTGATTATAATTAATATTTAATGGTTAAGGAGTATGTGGAATGACTGATGTTATGATGTATTTGGATTCAATAATTTTGTTGAATAACTATAAAACTAATGATATTTTACTGGTAAAAAATCATGAAATGTCTATAGATTTTTGTTGTTGGTTTTTTTATAGGGAATTGAAAAAGAACATTTAATGGTACTAATAACTATAAAAATTTATAATGATTTTTAGGGGTAAATGTATAATTAAAAATTATGTGATACTCTTGGGTACCATGAATATTAATGAGTGATTTTAGGATAAGTAGATATTGATTAGCTATAATTAATTATTTCTATTAGATTTATTTACTTTTCAAATACATTCAATAGTTTATGACCATAATTTTTGAACGAGGAGTGTTTTTTTGGAAGGATATATTTTTTCCTATCATAGATGCCAACATGGGTTTATAAGTATTAGGATGATCATGTTAAAAAGCCATAAACCCCCTTATGAGAATTTATGTAATGTTGTTTTTAGGTGACTAATAATATATTGGATAAATTTTATAGGGATGAGATACATGTAAACACTTGGTTTAATGAGAAGTATTATTATTGAATAATGAAATTATAATTTTGAGATGTATAAATAAATATACATGTTGAGTAAAAGGTATAAATATACATTATTATTGAGTTTATTAAAAATACTTGTGATATAGGGTCATTTATTTATAAAAATAATTATTATATCGTAGAGACTATGTGATTAGGGAATATAAATTTTTGTATATCAGTTTATAGGTGGCCGAAAAGTATCAAATCGAAATTTTAATTTAATATCCAAAGATTATGTGATGAAATAATTTTATTTTGGATTTCATAATAGTTTATGATTATTTAATTGAATTTTAAAGATAATTTTTTATACAATGATTTTATTTTATTTAGTCTTATGATTGAATTTTTATTAATGTGTATTTTATTTTTATAAATCATTATCAATTTTGAGAATTATATTACCTATGAAAACCACAATTTATTTTTTAATATACTGATATTGGATGAATAAATCATTATCTTTTTGTGGAATATTGTGAAATCTAGAAGATATTTTATTTTTCCAAGAATTAAATTTCCTCTCAATTACTAATTATATAGGTAATAAGATTATACTATGGAAGAAATTTATTGAAGGATGAAATTATTTATGTCATGCATTATACATAGATTATGTTCTTAATGAATTATGTAAAATAGTTAATCATCATTAGGAATTATATTTTGAAACAAATAATTTTTCCTTTTAATTTTATACCATGAATTCCATGTGTTTTTAACCACCATAGATTTATTGTTTTAGAATGGTAAAAATTATCCATTAAATGATCACCACCACTCTCTATCAGTCCTTGGGAGATAGGTTTTCCTTTCATGTAGATTATTTTTCAGAACACTAATATTATATAGTTATTTGACATAGTTTTGTGTTATTCCATATGACGTTTTAATTTATCATTTTGTCATATTGGGAGGGTGTTTTATTAAGCCTTCTTATAATGTATGACTCCATATAAGAATATTATAATATCAGTAATTTTATTACCATGACCAGGAAAATATTTCAATACAAAACATTGTTTAAGAAGGGGTAATGTTACACATAAATATTTTATTATGTTTTTTTGATTTCAAATTTAAATCTTCTTTGATAGATTTTGTTACACGCAAAACCAATCTCAAAAGAAAAAAAATATTAATATGTATTTAAAACATATATAATATATCATTTGAGTTAAAGGATGTATATTGTATTACATGGATTATGGGATATATTTATATATACTTAAACAACATACAAAATACAGATTAACAGAACATTGATATGAAATAAGTACTCAATTCTTAGAAAATATATTTTACACATTAGAAATTAGTCTCCTTCAAGAAAGATTACTAATTGAGAAAATATTATAACTACTATAAAAACCATTTATAAATTATATTTATAAAAAATATATTAATTTTTAAATCATTATATCAAAATTATCAATATGTTAATTTTCTTGTTTTTTGAAAAGATCGATTTTCTAGAGAATATTGAACATATTTAGTTTTCTAAAAACAGTATGTTTTACTACATGAATTTACAATGTACAGAATTATTTTAAAATTATTTCAATGTATAATTAGTTATATAATATAATTAATTATAAAATAAAAATCATTAAAATCAATTTTATTATATAATTTTGTGTAAAACATGTTTATAGCTAAAAAAGTCAATTTTAGAAAATATAATTTTATTTCATTTAATATATTTATATTTAAATTGATTAATATAACATATAAGAATAATATTATATAAAAAATTATTTTTTAAATCATAATGTTAAATTTATTATGTGATTATTTTTTTATAATTTTTATGAAGAAGATACATTTTTAATAAATATTAAAATAATCTGAGTTTTTTATAATTAGATACTTTTCGCGATGGTATTCTATTTATTATTTTACATATTGAATAAATAAGTTAAATACACATAAAAAACATACATTGTAATTATTTAAATAATGGATAATCAAATAAATGATATAAATAAGTGTAAAGTTATTATAATTTCAGATAATTTATTAGATCTAAGAATTTTAAAGATGAATATAAAATTTGGGGGATATAATTAAATAATTTTTCAAATTTTAATTATCATCACTATGTTTTGAATTTCGAAGTAAGGAATAGTTCTACAAATTGTCATTCATGATATTTTATTGTATATAATATTTTATTAAATGATATAAAATTTCTATAAATTTTATATTATTAAAAGTAACTGTTATATATAGTACAGTATCATCCATATTAAATTTAGTTGTATTTTTTGTCATATTCAGTCACTATATTAACTCTCAATGTGTAAATTCACTAATATTATTGTAGTATTGCAATAGGGTATAAAAATTGTTACAATCCAATGAAAAGGAAAAAAATAGTAAAAATTTATCCAAATTTGTTTAATGAATTTAATTAAAAAAATTCTTATTATACTCTAATATGAAAATTTTAATTGAAACAAATACATTTTAATGACTTGTAATTTATTTAAAAAATTGAAAGTTACAGAATGTCAC
This sequence comes from Viscum album, assembly GCA_963277665.1. Lineage (NCBI taxonomy): Eukaryota > Viridiplantae > Streptophyta > Magnoliopsida > Santalales > Viscaceae > Viscum > Viscum album. Next base: position 2,080,130,127 of record OY728136.1, on the reverse strand, counting down.
TCAAATTTTTATTTTTATGTCTTATTTATTGATATCGAAAAAAAATTATGAATAAATATTAATTATAATGTTATCTATAAATATATTTATTTTCATGATAGAAATATATTTCTAATATTTAGTAAGTATTTAATTAACATAAATTATTATACAATGCTGAATTTTTATTTTATAAATTAATAAAATATGTATAAAATTATTTCTTAAATATTAATTGAAATCTAATTTGACGAATTTAACAGGTTCAAATTAATTTTTAGGTTAATATATAATTTAATTCTTGTTTTCATGGATTATATTCAAATTAATATTTTTAATTGTTTAATTAAATTAAAATAAATTGAATATTGTCAAAATTGCAAGTAATTATATTATATAGAAATAAATAATTTTTAAATTAAATAAAATTTATATAAATCATAAAATAAAAAAAATTAATTATGAGGTTCATAATATCATAAATATTATTTTTATGTTTTATTTTAATAAATATATATAAAAATTTATGGTAAGTTAATATTGAAGTAATACGTTACTGTATTTAAAATTTAGAAAGGTAAATTATGGGTGAATAAAAATGATTCAGTATTAAATCTAAAAATATATATATAATATATCCGATGATTGGATTGAAATATTATCTAACATTTTAATCTAATCCATGTCCATTTTGAGAAATTTTTTGTTTCATGGAATTAATTATAAATTAATATTTTGGGAATTTTATAAAGTTAAACACTCATCAATTATAAAAGGGCCCCTCGTCAACCACATTATTACAAAAAAGACATTTATTATTATTTAATACCATAGAAAATTTATATGATAATATTCTCTATCCACATTATTGTGGTTTGTGTCTTCCCATAATTGTAACCATAAGGATGTTAAGAGTAGATATAAATGTGTCAATTCAATGAAGTGGGAATCACTTATACTCATTTATTTATTTTCTAATCTTATTTTACTACTTGATATAATGGTTATTTATAAAAAAATAATAAACATATTAATAGAAATATTTTTCAATGATATTTTTATTTTGAAAACAAAATTATATTCACACTTTTATACTAAATGAAAAGTGAATTTATCACTCTAGAATATATACGACTTACCATCTCCATTAAGTGGTGCAAATATTTTCTCATCACCATCATTTATTGATTTGTATTAAGATATGTATAATTATTATTCAATATAATAAAAAAATAATTAAATATATATAATTATCACATAACATACAACATCTTACCTTCGAAACCATTTGGAATCAATTGTGTTGTTCATCTATACATGTTGACTAACACCTCTATAAATAGATATGATTCATTTTAAAACATTATATTAATGGGCTTCTAATGAGGATATATTTAATTAATATAATATATATATATATTATAATTATTTAACAATGGTGAATTATTATTTACCTTTCTTTTATTCCATTTTCCCAAAAATAAAAACGATTTTCATGCATTCGTATGATATATTGTCACCATAAATGGTATAATTCATTTTTATGTATATAATATCATTTATGGATCTATATATATATAATGAATATATATTATATTTATATTGAAATTAGTATTCTATAAGTGATGGAACAATGTTAAATGTATAGGTACTAGATCCATCTAATTGAATTAGACGTTAATAAATGAAACTGTTAACCCATAAAAATTATGATTTACTAATTAATTGACAATAAATATATTACAAAGAGATAACATATGATATTAAATGGATGAAAATGTTTCTTTTTTAGAATTTTAATTAATTTAAATTTATAATACATGAGGATTGATTGATTACTATGAAATTTGATCTCATATTAATGAATTCGAAGTCTATTTTTTATTTCATAGAGAAACATGCCATATTAAACTCTTGTTTCTTTTTTAGGATGTAAATAAAGTAAATGGTAGTATTTTAGGATGCAAAATTATAATTTAATGGTTAGTTATAAATTCAAATAAGTCCAATTTTTTAATTTGTCTAATTATCCAACTCTTTCCAACATATTATCGATTTTTATTCACTATGTCATCAATATTATGGATTAAATATTTTTAAGTATATAGTGGGGAATATTTTTCATATATATATAACATATAAAAAAAATTAAATAATACATTTAATATTTTAATATGATTTTATAAGTTAATTTTCAATCATGTTTGAGTTTTTACAACCCATTTTGAAAAGAATTTCCTAAACATATTCTTAAAGAGGTGCTATTTGACATTGCTAAAAATTAAATTGATTGACTATTTGTAGACCTATATGAAATTAATATATTTTCCCATATTGATGTATAATTTTTTTTAATTTTATCATAGATTACAATTTTAAAAAAATTATTATAAATTACAATCCAATACATTAAAATTTCAAAACATTTTTAAAAGTTGTTCTTTCAGAATTGGAATGATATTTTCTTTAAAAATTATTTCAAATGATATTTAAAAATAAAATTCCAAATAAGATGAAATAGTTTTATGTTTTTATGATTTATTGGTAATTTGATCCATGGATAAAATCTTAATTATATTATACGGTGAGTTATAGTTATAATAATTTGATGTTTGTGAAACTCATTATTTTTATGGATTCTAATATGATGAATTGATTATGATCTTGGGGAAATCATTTTTATGTTTTACATTTTTTAATAGTTCGGCCCATAACTCCCTTCAAAGTATTCAGTAAATATGGATGACCTGTGTGGTAAATATGATAAGTGCAATCATGACATCAGGTTCAATATTTTATGTGTTAGAATAATTTTCATATAAATATGTATATGTGTAGAACGTGGTTTTAAGTTCATATGATCATATAAATATTGGGTTTCATGTCAATAATATGATGTGAGGACATTTTTTCATTTAATTAATTTTTTAATGAACCTATTCTTTTTATATATATTCCCAGTGTTTTATGTTTTTTCTTATTCTATCATTCCATGTCTGATTCCATTACTATGGTCTCAGGGATGATGTTCTATGAATATTTTATGTTTCTTATCGTGGGAACTAAAATCATTATTTTATTACTCAATATTATTATATATTATATATATATTATGAATTTCAAATTTCATCCTCATGATCTCACACGCTTAGAATATGTTATACGTATGTGATTGTTGATATCTCCCTTGCTAACCATTACATAGCATATAATCTCACAATTTTATATAATTAAAATACCTTAAGTTATAATGAAACATATTATGTATTATATGTATAAAAATTATTCTAGGTATGAATAACTATGTGGTAGAATAGGTGGTTAAATTATGACAATTTTTTTAATGTTTCCAATGTTCCACATCTAATTGAATAATATGATTCTGGCAAGGTCAAAATTGTTATAAAATAAATATTCTACTATTTAAAAGTAGTATTTCCGTATGAAAATTTTGGTTCACCATATGAATATTATTAAAATAAATAAATACCATAATAAGAATACCATTCCTATAGTGGACTGATTGTGAGAGATTCCTAGAAAGAAATCACTTATTGATAATGGTGCTTAGATGGTTATAATGATTTTGTGTTGTTACTATGTGAATCTTACAAGGACCCAAAAGTCATGGAGGTTCCAATGGTACTCTTAATTTGTTGATATGTTAAATGGAGTTGGAAAAAAAGGATATTGTGGTATCCATGGAAATTATACATTATACTTTGTAAAACTAGTATTTCACTATACTCGTGGTTGTTATTGAGGTAATATTTGTCCTATTAGTGGATCTATAGTAAAAACAACTAATTTAAAAGAAAATAACCATGTATATGAATGATATGATTTACTCGTTGAGTATTATTCAAAAATAGATAAATGTATGATGACCCCACCCATAGTGGTCTACATTTTGAAGAAAATTTCATATGTATTTTTCAGAAGGTTGTGGTGAAAACCATGTTGACAATTAGTTTCTTATTTAATCGATTTGGATTACATAGATTCATGAATTTATCAAGGTCTATATAATAGGATATATATATGGCTGGTTTTAGTAGAATAAATGATATCATAAAGATCAAAAAAATATAATGGTCCAAAAATAAAGTGAGTGTTGTTTATAATATTGGACGAAGATTAAATTTTTGGATTAAAATTTCAATTTTTTTTTGAATTTAATTTAATTATTTGTTACTACTATTATTAAAAGTGTGATTTCATGAAAATGTAGAAGAAGAGGAAGTGAAATTTTAAAACAAATTACGTGGTAAATGATGTTTGGTGAAAATTACCAAATAGTTAATAGAATATATATGAGTTTTTATAAGATGAGTAAGTAGTGGAAGAGCACAACTACATCGACAAATGAGGAATATTCCTTATTTTATTTCATCTTATTCATATAGATTACATTTTCATTATAATAGTATATGATGTATTATCATATTTTTTAGAATTTTTCTAACAAGATTTCATGAAAAACCCATATCTTTTGTGCTCACATGTTCAAACCAGACATTAGTATGATCTAGGTGAAATAAGGATAATGTTATGGATTAAAATTATAGATCTTAGAGGTGAACCATGTAAATACTATTTTCCATTACATTATGATTTTTGGGTAGAAAACATAATTCAAAATATTTAGTGATGGGTTTTTTTCACCATGGATATATGAAAAAGAATTAAATCATAGATTCACCCCTCAATGTTCTTTTTCACTAATAATGTAAGTTCTCTTCAGGTGGTATCAGTGATTTTCACTCCTCAATGATATGGATTGTATATTTGATATGATGATGAATTTAAAATCTAGAAATATTAGAATAATAAAGTGAAGGCATAAAATAATCCTTGAACTCAAATTATTAATGTTTGGAGCGATAAAATTTTTAACAATACAAATTCTTGTATTAAATGTAAATAGATTTACTGATGAAGAAGGAAAATATAAAATGAAATTATTTAAAAAAAATATCATCAATTCGTGAATAAATACAACAGTACAAAGGGTGTATAAATAATTTCGTACAATATTTTATGTGAAATTTATTATATAAGTTTAAAAATAGTTAATTTTGTAAAAAATAAGAGTAATTGTATATTTACACAGTTATTAATGATAACATTTTCCTTTCTAAGTTGGTGCAGAAGAATTTACCAGTGAAATTTATAGTGATATCGATGAAAATTAATAAAAAGATATATAATTTTTACCAAATATTGATCTCAAGGAGTTCCATTGAAATATTATCATTGTATTATTCTCTTTTTTTAAAATTAATATTTTATTAATTTATGATACTTTTTTAAATATATTTCAAAATTATAATTGAAAATAGTTCATATCGGAAAGTATATTTATTATTGTTACATATTCACAATTGTCATTTCACATCACATAGTATTAACCAATTATTCATATGAAATTTATTTTAATTTCAAATAATCATAATAAACATTTTATCCTAAAAACAATAATTTTAGAAAAAAACCTTTTATGTAATAAATTAAATTTTAGTGATATACTGTTTGAATTTGATTTGTATTAAATTTAGAAATTATATAATTTATATATATATATATATGTGTATACTTCTATTCACACCTAATAATTAAAAATCTATGTTTTTACCATCTAATCATAACATCATTTCATTCTGAATTTTTGATGTATCGTGTAGAGAAAACAATAAAACATTGTACCATATTTATGGATAACTGTATATTAAAATCTAAAGGTGATAAATTATCCCAATTAAATAAATTATACCCTAATAATTATATTCATGAGATAATATTAATATTACTAGGGATCCCATAACTTTCTTAATGTGTTAAATTTTCAGGGTATGATTTAACATGTGTAATGAGATTTATCTATTTGAAAACTGTTATATGTTCGTTATAATTAGATATGATGAATAATAATTTATCATAAAATATTACTAAGGTAATAATATCATGATATATAAAGAAAAACATCCCACAATAATATAAAATTATCTAAATGATAATTTTACTACCATGGGATTTATTTGTATCTGAATATACAATTATTGGTTAAAACACAGAATACACAAGACCATATAATATTTAGATTGAAAATTCAGTATCTGATTAATTAATAGAAGCAATATAGGCATTTCATTTTTCTAATGGATGACAGTTATTGTTTTCCTCATTTTCCATAGGTTTGGGACATTGATTTTCATAATTTTTTTGTCTCTTTAAATTTAATCAATAGAATATTGTAGCATCCATTTTGACATAGAGTTGTGAGTATGATTACCTTTTTCTTTGTAATTATATCACTTATTAGTCCTTTTATGTTAATATTCACCAAGATTCTTCCCAAATTTTTGACATGTTGGATATTAAATCATATCTTTTTCATCATCATCATCATTTGATCATTCATAAGACACTGTTTTAATCCATATTAGCTTGTTTTCGACATTGTCTATGTGCACAATATAAATCACTTTTCTTGATAGGCAGTTTGGGCTGGTACAATGGTTTCACACTCCATCTCCTTCGAGACTGTCAAATGTGGTTTGCAGTTATACCACTATATTGGGAACCAATTGATGATTAAATTAATAACTAATCATCCCTTTTCATGTACATTACTGTGATGTAAATTTATGACACAAACTTTATATTCTTATAATAAATATAAATTGATGTAATTCCTTGTAGAAATATATATTCAATACATTAAATTGTTTTACTATGTAATTCTACACATATACATATCCAAAATATATTAACAAAATCTCTCTTATCATACTCCCCAAATAAAATGTGCATTGTAAACTCAATGTTAATAAAAATAGTAGAAAAAGTAGTTTCTATAACATATATAATGATTAAACCTTATGATATCAATCAAAAAACTATTATCAATTAATTTTACCATCTACAATGATATAAAAATCTTTTTATTAGTACAAATATAGATGACTATGTCCCCAACTGCAAAATGTTTTTCCTTAAATGAATACATTACATAGTCTCATGAATACCAGCTCTAAATCCCATTATCAGACCATAATTAATTACAAAATCAATAACTTCTACTTCATCAATTATATCAAAATGAACAGTTCATTTTTATAAATTTAGATTTTTAATACCCAAAAATACTAAAAAGGTCACTATCTTTCTAAAGGAATGGAAATTTTCTACTATATATATATTATTACGTAATTTATTTAATATATAAAACACATCCCAGTACTAAACCCACATATAATACCATTTAAATTTTTTAGGTGTACTACTTTTCATTATAAACTAGAGGAATGATATCCGAAAAATGGATGATCTAAAGTACTTATTATGGGAAAATGTAAAACCGAAACAATCGTGGAATAAACATGGAATAAATTTTAATTTACGAACAAGTAACAAACATGAATCCATAATCAATATTAAATTGGAAGTATCATATATCTATGTAAATAAATATAAATAAGTATATAAATAAGACCAATCTCATAATGATGGTATGCATAATTTAGAACATTAAGAGCTTGTTTTTAAGGCCCTCTTCCAAGGCACAACCAATCATGGGAAGATGTATAAAACAATACCAACCTGGTTTCATCCAATGAGACATGTATATGAATCATGGGGAGATATAATATATGTTCATGCACATCACTTTATTATGACTAATAAATTCTGGAAAAATCTTCACAATACATTTCCTATCAATAATTAAGGAACCTCGTATAGAGAAAAAATAGGTATATTCATATGTTGATTGAAACATAATGTTAATATATAATGAACTTGTAGTTGTAGTCAATAATCATCATGAATGTCAAATATTTCAACCATTTAAATCGATAGGATAAAATTATTATAGACCATTAGGGCAATTAATGTACATGGTTAAACAATAAACAATAAACTATATAATAATTATCAATATTGGAATAAAAATATGTGGGAACCCAATAGATTTCATCATGTTATTAAAATTGATATAATGATCATAACTCGTCGAGAAAATGTATGGTCATGTGTCACGACCCCTTACCCATAGGGTATAACCCTCCTTGGATAGAAATGGGAGAAGAGAGAGAGTGATCCCATGAGTCCTTCTACATGTAGTTCCGAATATGGAGACTATAATCGGGGGTATAATAAAAACATTGATAGTAGGAACTACGCACTAAGGGAACCCATACAGAAGAGAGGGATAATATAGAAACTGAAAAAATATATAAAATACTCCATTATAAAAGTAAACCAATGTAATAATATGTAATTTAATTCAATAACTGCTATAACTAAATATGAAAATGGAAAGTACCAATTGAAAGTAAATATGACAGTGAAAATGAAACCCAAATAGCTCCTGCAAAACCTCAAGATAGTAGTGACCATCCAGAACTCTAGAATAATCCATATAACTAGAAAAACATTATATATATGTATATATATATAGGGTGAGGGTAAAATCATCCACAATAGTACCCTTCTAAAATATTCTCATACAATAGGTAAGGAAATCATGCTAACAAATTGTGAACAAAAAGTGAAACTAACTTCTCACCTAAATAGGTATACTATGTTTCTAGCCACACTATGGCCACTCTCACCATGTATCTCATACAACATAATATAATATAAAAAATAATATCAAGGGTACCCCTCTACCACTTCCCCAAATTATTTCTTCTTTTCCATAACATCACACATCTCGATAATCTATCTCCAAAAGGCTAGATAAAAATCACTTATGAAAACATCCAAAACACGATCCTCATTCACACAACAACATTTCCACATAATAAAGTGTAACCAAATAGTTTTTTGAAGATACCACATCACGTATAACATGAATCATAGATGAGGAATCATACTTCAATCCATCAAATTCCATAGACTGAGTAGGGACCCTTATGAAATGAAAACCAATAAACATTACACAAAAATAAGAACATCAGAAACAATATCAAGAATATTTTTGTGTGAAATAACCATTCCCTATAAAAACCCTATACAAACATATATGATAAAAAATAATTATCATGCATAAAATCACATGTATTTACCATGAGAAGGGAACGCGGAAAAATGCGGTAGTCATTCCTCCATCATCCAATGGAGTTGTTGGAGAAAATACACCCATGTGATCCAAATACCTAGGGTGTCAGTTACCCTATTTGACATGAAGGGTTAATGTATATAAAACAAAAATAATAGGATATAACATATCTAACAACACTATGGGAATAATGTATCTCAGACTCAACCATAGCTAACTTATCATAGACTCTCAACCGCCACTACTAAGACCAGTAATACTATATGAACAAGTCCATTTAAAGAGACACATTTAATTACATTATACTTTTTTATCATTTTAACATTAAAATAATAAATTATTAACCATTAGTTAAACATTATCATTTCCACATTATATTAAATTATCATGTCTAATAACATCTATTCCGTCTATGCATTAGAAAATTGTGTCCACAAATTATTACAATTTTAACCTCAACATTTCATCCCTACAAGATCCAACCCCATTTATTAATAAAAAATTTAGTTATTAACATTAATACATTAAATATCACCAGGAAATGTATATAATCATTATATTCTACCCAAACAGAAGGGGATTAACACTGTGAGTATATGAGCATTCCATCGTGTCATCCCTACCTATGGGAGGAGTGTAAACATTACCAACCATGGGGAGATAAAAATGGAACATTTGTGTCATAACCCACACTTATTTTCTTCCTCTATAAAGAGAGTAACCAAACATATACGTATGCCTCATTTTATGGGAAAAATATATTAGATAAACAAAAAACCAAAACACTAGCTGAAAAACTTATTTGATGAAGCTTCCAACTTTAATAACCACAGTTAATCCAATATTCAACCCATAATATTATATCCGTTGTCTTCACCAACACACACATGCATATACTAATTCATCCCACTTCCCAATGTGTCAAATGGTGACAAAACTAGGACTCTCTACCATATGTACCACATCGGACATCCAGGCTCACCCATGTAAAGATCAATTTACATCTGGGCCTCCCTACACCATTATAGGATCCAAATATTATATGTAGATGATAAATTACAATAGGAAGTGAATTGTACGTTTAAAAATATTCTTTTTTAACCTTAAGGAATAAAAGGTTTAACAATGTTAAACCAGGTAAATTCACAATCCCTAAAATAGTTATTTGAGAACCACTTGATAATGTTCTGAAAATTTGGTTTTAGAAATGAATCTTAAGAAAAATATTCATAGGAAATTATTCTACATTAAAGCATATACAATCATACTTATTAGTGTAAATACTAGTATAAAAAATTATAATAGTGCTATAATTTATTCCTTGAACAAAATATTGTGGAAATAAAACTTGAAAAAAAATTAGCATGTAAGAAATATTTTCAACCAATGCATTCGGTATCCAAAAACCATGGATAAATATCCATTAATTTATACATTCAAAGCATTTGGTCTTACCCACCCCAAGCTAAAACCTTGATTAATATATTAAAACTTTTCTTTTTTTTCATGCAAGACCTAGATATTTAAGATAGCCAAAACCATTATCTTATTATCACAAGAATTCTTCGAACATTAAGGTAGTCCGTACCTCTATCTTCCTATCCCTTAAAGCCCTCAACTGTACTCAGCAACAATCAGAGTTTTAAAAATCCATCTGAACATGGTTTTCAGAATACACAAATCATTATAGTCTATATCTCTAGAAATCCATTCTTATCATTTAATCTTTATATTGATCAAATGATCATGATCTCATTCAAATGAGCTCTTATTTATGGTAACAATTCAAATGGTTGACCCCCTCACCAACAATCATATTATTCCACAAATTACGGAGAGACCAATACATGTGTCACTAATCCAAAGATTATATAGAAATATATTGCATGACTTCTTTTCATAATAATAACATGTGTAATGAAAATTATGTATCGTAAAAATGTCTAATTTTATAGAGTCTGAGGAATAATAAAATTCAGATTGTAAACAAATAAAAAATATGATTCTATCAAACATGGATATTCATATTATGTTTTTCAATAAATTTTGAATCATAATTCAAAAGATTCCAGATTATAAATTCCAATGAATTCGTAATATAAATTCATAATAATTTGGAGTTTTTATACTCAGTAATTAGAAGGCCAAATTCTGAGGAATTCGGAATTGGAATTCAGAAATAGAATTCGAAATCAGAACACTAATGATTTTGGAGTCGAAATTATGAGAAATTCATAGTAATATTTTTGATTAATTCGGATTTTAAATTTTAGAGAATTGGGAGTCTGAATTTCATTGAATTCAGAGTCTAAATTTTAGATAATTTAGAGTCTAAATTACAATGAATTCAGAGTCTCAATTTAATTGAATTAAGAGTATAAATTTTAGACAATTTGGGAACTAAATTTAGAACACTCTATATCCATGGTATTATATGATTTAATGGTTTTAGATTCAAATCCAAATTTTTTACCTAGAAATAAAATAATTTCAATTATGATAAATTATAAAATGAGAAAATGAAAACTATGGTATACAAAAAATTTCCTTAGAGAACGGAAATTTTCAAGGGAAAAAATAATCCTTAGTGAAATATAATTTTTCTTGAGAAAACGTTTTAGTGATTTTAAAAACATAGAGGAATGAAAAAGTCTTAAAGAAACCATATTTACTCAACAATCAACACCTTTTTGGAAAGCACAAACAACCTTACGAAAAGGAATATAAGTGCATAAAAATGGATTTGTGAATTTTAAAAGAAAAATTATCTCACTTCACTTATGGGTAATTATCCACCCGACTAACTCCCCCTTAGGTTTTGAAATCATTATGTATCATATTATTTATTTTCTTATAGAGAATTTATTTTTTCTTGCATATGAATGACTTCTTTATGTATGCTCTCTCTTATTTAAACACCCCATTTCTTAGGTCATTCTCATATTTTTTCATTGTATTCTTTTTTAACTTTGTGATTTTCAAAAAGGAATAGAGCGAATGAAAAAAATAGTTCCTAAAATATTAAAAATATTAAAAACAAAAATAGATGAAGAACAATAAAATTTTTATTAATATTGTAAAAATTGGTATTGGAAGAGAAATACATAATGATTGGAATTAAAAGGAAAAATATTCATCCTTCTTTTTCCTCGAGTGTGATCTTCTTCACGATAGTCTCTAGCTTCTTATGATTCATTCAATCTGCTTCAAAGCTCTTGGGGAAATGTTCCTGATCTTAATTTATTTTTTTGATAGACTTGATATTTTCATCATGTTACTTATTAATTTTTGCCTTATACTTCGAAAGATCTTCATTCCGACTATTCTTTTACTCACGCCCTATTTTGAGATCCCTTTTCCTCTTCAATGTTTGAGAAACTGAATTTAGATCGCTATTCAGATATTTTTCATATGGATTCCAGGATACTTGTTCTAGGATCATCTTTTTAATAAAACATTTCATAGGATTTTTCAACCACTCATCTTCTCTATCAAAATAATCCATTACTAAATCATGAAAGTCAGTAATAATTCTTATGTCATAAATATATTTCTTGGACCACTTTTTAATCTCAATACAAGACTTTTTGTGTCCAACATAACCAATATAAAATGATATAAAATAATCATCAAGATTGATGAAATTTATCATGAGCAATACTATGGACTCTGTCTTTTGATTAAAGGAGTGTTGAAGCATCTTAAACCATGATTTTATACTCGTAAACAAGGTAATTGTGTATAAATTTTTTTCAGACACTGGACAACAATTTCATGACCCATAAAAGATGATTTCGAATCTAATTTCCTTGTAGGTGAGGAATCTTTTTCTATCTTAACAACCTTCATCTTAGATAATCTACCAATATCCTTCTTGACCATGATAATTTTATCAGTTGAATCAACTATCACCTATTTTTTCTATATTGGAAATATTTACTATGACCTTTGGTTATTCATGATCACAATGTAAAACTTGAATGATTTTATCTTCATCATCCTTTTTCTTCTCAAAAACTACCGTAAAATCATGAGGTTGAATGAAGTTGTGATTGTTACTATCATCATTTGTTGTTTTACTAACTTCTTCGTTGACCCTCATCAATTTTTACTTCTAATACAAGTTTCGATGAATTTTCCTTGGATGTACGGATCGATAGTTATTTTATATGGTCTTTTCTTCTCATGATATATTAGGATTTCCTTATCACATTATCACTCTCATATCTATCTTCTACTTCTTTTTTTCTATTTCCTCTTATTGAATAATTTCTTCATCCACATTAGGATCTAAAATTATCAATTTATTTCCTGGATTCACTGGTACAGATTCTTTAAAAAACTATTTTGGTACTTGGATTTGTTCAGATAATTTTTAGTACCCTTTATAAGATCTTGAATAATTGTTTCCTCAGACATTTCTGTTTTTCCTTCTTATGTTTTCATCTCTTTAATATTCATTAACATCCTCAATATTCATTTCATATTCCTCAGTAGGATCTATGACAATGCTATGATCTCATTCCTTCTAATTTTTCTTCTCTTCCCTCCACTTATCAATATCATCATCAGGGTTGGTTTTTTGTTTTGTTGACTTTGGGGTGCTGATTGAAATTTCAGATTTGAAGGCTTATCATTGGCTTCTAGTTTATTTTACTTTCCCTTATTCTCTTTTTTTTATGGATGCCTATTATACTTATTCTTTCATAGTTAAAGAATAAAAATCAGTTTCTAGTATATAAAAAAATTCATCAGATTTACTATTGAAACCCACTTTTATCCTCCTCAAGTTATCCTCACTCAACAGAAAAAATCTTGAAGGTTCTTGGATTGGATCTACAAGATATTTTCAACGAATCTCGATATAAGACTATTATTTTGGATATAATTTCTAGATACATGATAATTTTTTATTTGAGGTAACAATTCTTGATAATGGAAATCTTCAGCTGGATATACATTACAAAATTTATCTTCCTCAAGTTCACCAAAAAATCCAAAATGTAGTATTCATTTTTCTAAAAGAATTCATTAACTCATTTTCATTGAATTAGAATACACATAAAAAAATATTCTAAAATTTGTTGAGATGTGGTTGATCATATGTGTTTTTACACCCTTGAGTCATAGGCTTTCTATATATTAATCCTTTTAAAAGCTTCCAAATACCTATGTTTTCTTGTGGGTGTTGAAAATGTCTTCCCCATCATACCGAACTCTAATGATGCATGCAGTCATATTGATGGAAAGGGAATATGATTTCGCATAACCCATGCTAAAAAACTTGTTTCATCCCCCTTTACAAAAAAATATTATAGTCTCATAAAACACTATAAGTAATTGATGGTAAACTGGATCCTATATTTCTGGCTTGTCTATGCAAAGACTCTCACATCCATTGAGGTTGATATTTTGCATAATCAGGGAATTATACTAATTAAAAAATCTCTTACTATTAACCATTATCTATATATTTTCCACTCTGCTATTTCCTGGAATGTTGAAATTTTCATCTGAGGAGAGGCTTCCAATGACATCCATTATCTAAGAAAACTCAGAAATGCAGACTGTTCATTTTAAAGTGATGAAAATCATTGGGAATGAAAACCTTGATAACCATTGTGGGGTGAGAAATAGAGGGCCATTATATTGGAATTGAAGAGATGGTTTACATTCTAAAATTGATCCAATCGTTCAAATAAACATGATATGATCTGAATATTGAGATGATAGCTTATGAATGATTTGGTATGTTCTATTCATTTGAGTTTTTTATGATAAATATTTTGATTTGAAGAAAGTGAATTCGTAAATTTATCTTAAATCAAGATAAACATACTAACAAGTAAAATATTAGATTACAAATAAATATGTAAGGAAAAATAACTTCCTAATTTCAAGAAATATATTAGTAAATAAAAATATTCTTCTTGAGAAATTTTAGATTCTAAAAAATTATTATTATTGAAGAAGAATTTTGGATTCTGAAATTTTGATTTCGAAATTATGGTTTACAAATTGAAAAAAAATTATTACTCAAAAAACATTTGTTGAGAAGAATTTTGTTAGAAAAAATTTCATTAAAAATAAAAAAATTGGTTAAATAAATTTTGATTACGAAATTTCTGTTATGAAAAATTTGATAAATAAATGATTGAAAAACAAATATGCTTAAGTAAGCATATGTACTCTTTGAATGAAAATGAGCTTCTTAATGTAAGAATATATTATTCAACAAAAAGTTAATATGGATGATTAACATATAGTTATCATTCCTAACATTTGGTTAATGTTTTCAAAACAATCATAGGGTAAATATTTTGTGAAAATATCAGCAAGTTGATTTTTCATTATGATAAATTGAATAATAATATATCATGTATGTGTGTGATCCCTAAGAATGTGATTTGTAATATCTTTGGGTTTTTTTGAGAGAGAAGTGAATGATTTTTGCTTATGTAAATGGAAATAGTATTATCATATAAGATCAATATTTTGGTAAACCAAATTCTATATTGTATGAGTGTGTGTTTCATCTACACAACTTGAGCACACCATCTTCCTGCTGCTAAATATTTAGCTTCAACAGCGGAGAGTACTACTGAGTATTTCATCATTCACGAACAAGAAACTAAGGAATCTTCTTATGAAATGAAATATTGTTGATGTGTTTTTTAAATCCATTATGCATCCACAAAAATGAGCATCCAAAATTATTTTTATAACGAAATTATTTAATGAACTTTTGAAAAGTCCAAAATCCATGGTAATTATTAAAAAATAATTTGTTTCCCTGCTTTTAAATGATATTCCTTTGGATTATATTAATATCTTGCACATATGAATACTAAAAAAATAGAGCTTGGACGACTAGATAAAAAGTATAGTAAACTTTTTATGATACATCTAACTGATTTTTGATCTACTTTTTTCCATCCTTTATCATGATCAAGTGAATTTGAGGTACTGATTAGAGTGCATATTATTTTATTATTGTCATATCCATACATTTTAAGATGATATTTAATATAGTTATGTTGTGATATATATGTTTATACTAGGTTTTGAGAAACATGAACACCTTGTAAATTTGTTAACTCAACCATCATACGCATTCCAAACATATATTTCATTATATTTGCAATAGAATCAGATAATTATTGTTGAGTTGAGAAAAATATATAGTCATAAAGAGAAATTTTAAGAATCATATATTTTTTCATATCATTATTTATAAAAAAATTTGGATCTGAAGTTATTTTAGCATAATAGTTTTGTAACAAAAAACTTATAAGTCTATCATACAATGCTCTTGGGGCTAGAATAAGTCCATATAAAGCATTGGTATGTTTGAAAACATGTTCCGAATGTTTTGTTTCTTCAAAACCAAGAGTTTTTTTAACATAAACATTATGTTGATCATATCTGTTATAAAATATCACACTTCACATCCATTTGAAAAATTTTGAAATTAAAGAATACTTTAGAGGAAAGTAAAATTAAAATAGATATATTCCTAGCTATAGGATCATTGGTTAATTCATATTATGTTCCCACTTGTTGATAATAGAATCTAGAAAAAAATCTTATTTTATTTATTACTATGATACCATTTTAATCAAACTTATTTATTATGACCATATTACTCTAATTATAGATGTTTCCATTAGTCTTTCAACTAAGGTAACAATTTTTTTCATTTCCAATACATTTAACTCATCATTGATGGATTTCATCCAATCAATATTACATAAAGAATCATGAGTACTTTTTGGTTCTAATTTGGGGAAGAAATAAAATATTTTATACTTTATTTCTTAATGAAACACTAGTCCATAAAGGTCTATTTACATCACCAACGATACTATCATAAAGATGATTCTTAATAAACCATTTATTTGGGTTTTCTAAAACCTATTCATAAACATATGGTAGGAAATATTCTGGGTGAATTCATCCGATATATTTTCTTGAGAATTTTATTTGTTATAAGAATCATTATCAACGGTTAATAATGAATTTATGAAAACACATACAGATTTATATGCTGGGGTTGTTTTAAAAAAGGATCAACTTTATCAAATTTAACATGCATTGTTTCTTCAACAGTACATTTATTTTTATTAAAAAAAGTTATAAACCAAGGAGGTATTGGACTACCCCAGATAAATTCTTTCATTATATTTGGGTGAAAATTTATACAAGTTGTGTTTATTATTCGTGATGAATAATTTTAAACCAAATACTTTTAAGTAATAAGGTCTAGGTTTTATACCAATATACAATTTATAAGGTGTTTTATTAAGAAATGGTCTGATTAAAAATCGATTTTTAGAATAACAATCAGTACAAAAAGATTCTTCCCAATACTATATAGAAATATAATATTAACTCAACATGGTTCTATTTATCTCTTGAATATTTCAATTTCATCTTTTAACAAGCCCATTTTTTTGAGATGTCATTGGAGCTAAAAAGTTGTGAGTAATTCCTATCTTACCTAAAAAAATTAAAAATTTGAATAATGAAATTCTCTTCCATGATCACTATGAATATTTTATAATAGAAGGTTTTTATAATTACTAACATGGTATCTAAATTTTATAAAATAAGAAAATTCTCTATATTTATCTGCTAGAAAATAGACCCATATAAATCTAGTGTAATCGATAACTAAGACAAATATATAACATTTGCCTCAAATTCTTTCAGTTTGTGTGGAACCAAAATGATCCATATGAACTAACTGAAATTCATCATATGATGTTACTTTACTGATTGATATAAAACTTTTTTTATGTTGCTATTTATATCGACAAGAATCACAAACATTTGATGAATCAAATATATGGTTTGGTAGATCATTTACAAGTGTTTTCTTTAAGAGATTTAATAGGTTTATAATGTTATAGTGTCCTATCATTTTATACCAAAACCATTACTAATCATCTATTGCACTAAGGCAAGGTAGATATTGGATATTAAGGTATTCAATGTTTAGTTTGTATACATTCTCTTTCCTATGGGAAGAATGAATAAACTCTTCCCTATAATTGGGAAGTAAAAATTTATCATTCTTAAATTTCACAAGGTAACTTTAATCACATTATTTTATTATGATAATGAGGTTGTTCTGAAGACCAATAATAAATAAAAAAATTGAAGTATATGTTCTGTCAATAAGAAAATTGGTATATATATGTACAATTTCTCCCTGGGCATTATCTCTAAAAGTTACCATTCCTCCTTTTATCATGATAATCTATTCAATGATGTTTCTATTACCAGTCATATGGAAGGGACAACCACTATACATTTACCATATATTTCTATTATTACATTCTTTATTTTTTTTAAAATAATGTAGTTAGATTTTCAAAATAGAAAAAATCATGGATTTGGAAATTTCATAATTTAAAATCTTAAGAATCAATATTTTCATAGAAAAATAAGAATTATGAAATTGTAATGATTTTTTTTGTAAAAAGAAATATTTTTCTCCCAATGTCCACCGCAACATCATTTTTTAAAAAATAGGGCACTTTTGGGAGCATAGTAGTTATTACTAAAACTAGTTTAGAATAAATATAACCAAATCCATAAAGATTCTTTAAAAGACTAATTTGGAAATAAAGTTTTTTAATTTTTCCCTTACCAGAGGTAATATTTGACAAGAATTTCTATAAGAATGATATTTATGGATTTAGTTTAATAACCTTGTTTTTATTATAAAAGTTATAAATTTTAGAACTATAGTTATCATCTAAAAAATTATTCATAGAAATTAAATTTTCCCGATCCTTTGACAATTTACCATTCATAGAATTAACTTCATTATAGTTTTTATAAATAATTTAAAAATAAAATGTTTTATGATCATGATCTTTAGAATGATATGATACTTATTTTCTTAAAATTAAAATTCTGGAATTTTTCTTTCTTATGTTTTTTCCATGTGTTTAGAGTTATCAATTTCAAGAATTTTAAAAAATATAGTTAATTATTTAAATAAAGGTAAGAAATTATCATATGATGAGAAGGATTCATCATCTATAGACTCTTAATATCATTCGTTGGAAAATTACTCATTTAATGACATATTGGTTAAGGATTCAGTATTGCGTACCTTATCCATTAGACATCGATTATCAATGGATAGTTTGTCGAGTAGACCGATATCATTCAAGAAAAATATTCATTATCCAAAGATTCATTAGATTAGTCACCACCAATGGAACTCCATGTATCATTAGGCTTCAAGACATTATTTTCCTTATTCATGTAATACATCTTCCAATTTCTCTCAGAATTATTTTCATTTCTATATTTTCTCATAAGAATAAGACAATATGGCCTAATGTGTCCGACTCTTTTTCACTCATAGAAAGAGGCTTATGAGTCTTTCTGATCTTACGGTTCTTTCTTCTTATATCCTTATTAAAAGTCTTTCTTTCTTATTGTATTGTTCATCCTTTGTACAAGATTATCTAATTCATTCTCTGATTATTCACTTTCACTATACTAAGATAGAATAATTACATTCATAGAATTTGATTTTGTACCCTTTCTAGAGTAATGGATTTAGTGGTAATAAAGGCTACACTTCTCTTTCAATTTTTCTTCTTACTCATTTCAGCATCTAATTTCATTTTTGACTAACATTTAAGAAGGGTTCCAAAAAGTACATTAAGAGTAATATTAGAAACCTTAATGTTTCATCAGTAGTTAACCTTTTAAATTTCTACTCATTTAACATGATATCAATTATCTTTTTCACAAGAGATTCATCTTTATGAACAATCTCTCCCATAGATTGAATACATTTTACAATGGTCATAAATATTTTTTCAATTTTGAAAAATGGTTCTCTAAAGTGAAAAACGTAATCCTGATATTCAGATATTAGAATATCATCTATAATTTCAATCACTTTAGAAGTCCCAAAATGCATAACATCAAGTTTCATAAAAATCCAGTAGGATGTTTCACAAGAAGATATTTGACTATATATATTATTGGTCATAGAACATAATAATGTATTGAGAACATTGTAGTTTAGTTGATATTCTAATTTTTTTGATTGGTGGAGGGTTTTACTTCATTCTATATAGTTTTTTAATCACTAGTAAGCATTACAAAATCGCTTACACCAGTGTTAATTAAAAAATCCTTCATTCTAACTCGCTAGTTCTCATAATCATCACCATAAAAATTGTTGGTATGGTAGGATTGAAATTGCTGATGGAACCAAAATTCATACCATCCATTCAATAAGAAAATATTATTACACAAAACATATATGACGTAAAAGATTATAAAAAATATAAAAACCATTAAAGAAAACATATCCATGAAAATTTTGAACAAGGAAAACAGAAGAAATAAAAATTAAATGTGAATACAATTATTTCATAGACCTCATATGATACCAATTATAGGATGAAAATAGTAAATGTAGAAGATCAATTACAATACGGGGGGAATTGTATGTTTAAAAACATTAGTTTTCAACCTTTAGAAAACCCATGCTAAACAATGTTAATCAAGGTATATTACCAATCTATAAAATAGTTCTATGAGACAAAAATTCACAGGTTCCATAAATATAGTTCTAGAAATGAATCTTAATAAATGACTACTTAGGAATAGATTCCTCCATAAAGTTAATATAATCATATTTATTTGAGTAAATAAAAGTATAAGAATGTATAAGAAAGTTACACATTATTCATTTATCCAAATACAAGAGATGTAAAACATGTAACAAAACAATAAACAGTAATATATATCGTCACATAAAGAGTAGGGTATCCAACAACCATTGATAAAGGTCCCTTGATTTATAAACACAAGAAATATTTTCTTACCCACACTAGGGTAATCCATTCATAAGAATATCATAATCTATCTTGTTATCCCCGAAATAACATGATCTTTATGGTAGTCATCAAATCTGTATTAATATACCTGGAGTCCCTCGATCTTTAAGGTAGTCGGTACTTTATCCTTCCTATCACTAGAAGCCCTCGACTGTACATAGCAACTATCAGAGTTGCACAATGCCAGCTTAACATGGTATTCAGAATGCACAAATCATGAGTGTCTCTCTCTCTATAAATCACATCAAAAAATGTAAACTCAAGTTTGATCAATAGATCTTGTCATCGTTCAAATACTCTTTTATTTATAGGCACAACTACAATGGTCGACTCTCTCCTCCAATGGTAATATTTTTTCAGGAAAATCAAGGAGAACTGTAAATGTGTCAGTCAAAAAACTGTTAGTTAGAAATAGATTGCTTGAAATAACATCAAAATAATAATTTAGGTAAGGAAAATGATGTAGCTAATTCAAATATGATTTTTCTACATCTAATGAAAAATATAATTCAATTTTATTCATATAATCAGTATTATTCTATAGAAAATGGATATTCATATTCTATTTTTAAAAGACATTTCAATCATAATTCTAATGATTCTGGAGTATAAAGTCCAATAAATTCGGACTCTAAATTTTAATGAATTTGGTGTCTAAATTTTGAGGGATTTAGAAGCAGAATAATGAGGAATTTAGAGTCTAAATTCTGAAGAATCTAGAGTCTGATTTTTTTGGAATTCAGAATCCAAATTTTGTGGAATTTATAGGTGGAAATATGAGGAATTTGGAGTTTGAAATTCAGATAATTATAAATGTGAATTTTAGAGTATTCAAATTCTGAATATCATTGAATTTGGCGTCATAATTTCAATGAATTTGAAGACTTAATTTCATAGAATTCAAAGTCTGAATTTCCTAGAATTTGGAGTCTTAATTTCAAAGAATTCAGAGTCTATAAAAATAACTATCTATATCAAAGTAATTATAATATTTCCAGGTTTTAGATTCAAATCTTAACTTTTGACATAGAAATAAAATGAGTTTGACTATATGAAATTAGAAAATAAGTCAATGAAAACAAATATAATGATAAAATTTTCCTTAGAGAAGGGAAATTATCCTTAAAAATATAATCCTCAGAGAAAGATAATTTTAAATTTGATAAAGTGTTTGTGATTTTCAAAACATAAAGAAATGGAAAACTTATATTGAAACCTTATTGACTCAACAACTAAATACCATAATATACCTCTATGATCAGTCATATTATGCTCACATAACATCATAAGTAATTGGAAACAACATATAATTTAGCGTCATAGACCTAATCCTAGCATTCAGCCCTTACACACAATGAACTCTCACATATCTGAATCACTATTCACATGGACAATACCTGAAATTAGGAAACTCAAGCCCTAAAATGACATTATATTTTACCAAACAACTGGTTCATTATTCCATATTTAATTAAACTATTAATTAATCACATGTTGTAATTATGTGAAATATATGTGACCATCTATCTCAAGATATAAAAAATTAATTACACAATTAATTTAACAGTAAATAAATTCTTTTTTCAACATGATTCAGGTTAATTATCCAATTCAATTAAAAATTCACACTTTCATTAATTTTATTAACCAAAATTTACCATAATAATAAGATTCATTAAATATTCCTTTATAGTTCCATTATCGATTTAATTTTAAATAAATTCCATCAAGAACATTATTCTAAAGAAATAGAGGAGTGGAAATCATAGTCTCCAAAAAATAAACAGGAAAATTATTGTCACATAAAAAAACAACATCGCTAAGGGATCAATATCAATACTTTAATAATGTTTAAATTATCATTAGGTCAATTTCACTATGATTGAAGTGGATAAATCATGATATCTATACAATATCACGAAATAAAAATATGTCAGTAATGAATAACCTACATCAATGGCCTTCAATGTTATTAAAAAGTCAATAGAACAATCAATAGATATATGATCACCTCTTATGTATGATCTTTATCCATATGAGGATTCCACAACATTTCCATAATAACTACAACTATGAAGAATACCCATATAAATAATGGAGACCATCCTCTACCACATGGAAAGATGAAAATCATGAAAATAGATCAAAATAGAAGAAATGATTAGAAAATCCATGAAAACACACCTTAGATTATGCAGGGTCACCATTGATTGAAGATGGAATACATGTATTGACTTCGTTGAATAGATCACTAGAACACCTAAGATGGGACATTCGGGTCACCTGGGATGAGGGAGAGAAGATGAAGTTGTAGTCGTTGGGTATATAAACCTGTGTGGATGGAATAACACTTAAAACAATATTGTGTCATGGGATTAAATGACGTATAATTCCCTTTGACATTGTTTACGGACACATTGTAAATTTTTGCAGAAAAAATTTCACCTTTCAATTATATCTTATTTTTTTACCCCTAAAATATTATGTGACCTAAATCCCACATTCCCTTCGTGAAATTATTCTACACAGAAGGAAAACCACCTTCATGCCCTGAAAGTTCTCTACTCCCAGCTCTAAGCTCCTAAACAGTTCCAAAATTCATTCGTGCCTCCACCGAACACTGTGAGACTTGGGATCATGCAATGGGATGATCCCTAGAGATTTGGGACTTGAATATAATTCCTCTATAATCATTCTCATCCTAGAGAATCCAAATCCATCCAAGAGTGAAAAAATATAGGGGTCACCCTAATGACCACCCCACGAGATACCTCTTAAGGATAATGTCAACAAAAGAGCTTAACCACCTCACCCGGAAACGATGAAAAATAACAAAATAATCACAAATAACTCTTCAAAAACTATTTTAGTAGAGTTACCTATCAAAAGGGTGAAATCGACAATAAGAAACAAGAGAAATCCATATCACAACGAGAAATGGTTTACAACCACAAAAAACATTGTCGCGAGAAAATTGATAAACATAAAATAGATCCGGGTACTGTTCATGTAACTACGACTAATGTTCCTAGATACTATAATACACACAACTATGTCACCCCAATTCTTGAGCTAGTGGTACAACACATCCCCGTAACTCATTCTTCTGGTGGAAATAAACATCTAAAAGATTCTCCTTGAAGGTTTCATCATAATTAACATCTTTATCCAAAAAATCGATGATGCGAGAGTCGTCATGATTATAATGAAGGAGGATAGGCATCTGAAAAACATCCTGTATCGGGATAATTGATAGTGGAAACACTAACCGATACACCCAATATATAACACTATCAAAAAACATGGAATTCTAAAATAACCAGGATTAAATCTTACTCCCATTACCAAACCATCACTTACTACGATGGGGAGTCACCATAAAAAACACATGATCCCCAATATCAAATTACATAGGTCTCCTCCTATGAATAGCATAGGAATTGGAATGATCATGTTTTTCCTTCATCTTCTTTAGAATCCCCTAAACCATACCTGTTGTATTATGTACTAGCTCCCACCTGAAAATTGACTACTAAGAAACACCAATCTAATACAATAGATAATGATATGGTCATCCATATAAGGCTTCAAACGATGCAATGCTGGTGGTGGGGTGAAAAATATTATTCTAATAAACTCTACCAAGGGTTGTTTCCTCATTAGAAACCACCAAAATCTAGGACAATAATGTACAACATGTCTTCAAGAGTCTATATCTTCTGCGTAGTTTGACCATTCCTTTACAGATGAAAAGCTACGGTAATTCACAAGTGAGAACTAAATAATAGCTAGAGACCTATTCGGACCCTGGAAGTAAAATGAGGATCTCAATTGGAAAAAATCACTCTTGGGACAACATGGAGTCTCACCACACCACCCAGATAATCCCTTGACAAAATATCCACTGAGATCAACTCCTTGATTACTATGACGTGGGATGATTTCATCAAACAAGTTACTACAAAACATAGAGTATCATAAACATCCTATGATCATGGTAAACAGATAAAAAAGTCCATCGATATATCTTGCCACATCCACTGAGGAAAAAATAATCGGTAGAGAAAGAAAATGCGAAAACATTGTTCAGACCTCACTTTCTGGCAGAACCCACATGAAGACACAAACTCTAAAACATAATGATTCATCATAGGCAACCAAAACTGAACTCTATATGCTCTGTACATCATTTTAATTTTATAATATACTACTATGGGTGAGCTATGGGAATTTATGGGTACCATTTCACACATTTCCAAAGAAATGAGAATCCTCCTCTAAAACAACACTTGGTGATGTTCATCTTTAGACCAACCATCAGGGCCTCGACAAAAACATCTTAGTCTCTCTAGACATCTACCTCATGGTCCCCAAACTAGGATTCCTCCATTTGATACAATAGATATGATTAAATCATCATCTGAAATATACATACTCTTCCCACAACATTGCCCACATATATATGCAATACAGAATGCTCTCCCACCACTCTCCACGAATTGACTGATTCCCACTCAACATCATTATGATCCATCCTTCTCAGTGCATCAGCATCAATATTCCATTTTTTAAGAGAATAAAGAATTTTCTATGTTGTAATCATGTAAGAACTCCATCCTATAACACTAATGAGTGATCAAGTCTGACTGGGAGAAAACATACCTCAAGCTCGTATGATCACTGCAGACCAATAAATACTCACCACTGAGGTTAGTCACCACAACATCTGGAAAACCCCACAATTAACCACTCATGATATTGGGGTGACATTGTTGCTTTCATGGGGATGCAATTTCCATGTATCATATGAAATGAACAATCTCTTCTACAATAGAACACAACCCATATTTTGATGCAAATCCTCACAGAAAACCTGAAACGAAACTCCTTCTATTGGTAGACAATGAAGTGGTGCACTAAAAAACATCTCATTAAAACACTCAAAATTGACCAGACCTTGATTATTCAATATGAATTTCTGATCTGTTATGGTAAATTATTTAAATGAGTCACATCTTGAGATAAATTAGTTATAAACCACCTACTATACCTTGCAAGACCAAGTAAACTTCCCACCTCTACCATTGTATTGGGGGATGATGAATAAAAAAATGCCTATATCATCAATGGATCCATAAATACTCACTAATTTTATACAACATGTCCCCTGTAAAATAATTTTATCCCCAAAAACACACATTTCAAAAAACCCTAGATCAAATTCTCATGGGGAAGAAATTCTGAAATGGGACATTGTTGCTCTACATTCACCTCATTGGACATAGTTTTTACAAGGATTTCACCGAGGGAACCATCCATGAACATATAAACGAACTCACAGAACATATATTATATTAATCACATGATCATAGATGGAGAATTCATCACATTTAATAGAATCACAAATATCACATAATTCTTTGATCAACTACAAAAATCAGTCTTCATGATATCCTCATCCTTCACATGCATCAGATGATATCCTAGACTCAAATAAATATTCGAGAACCAACCTTCACCATTTTATTGATTTGATAATTCTTCAAACCATGGATGATTATAAAGGTAATTAACTATTAGTTGATTGAATCAACAATAATAGATACACTACCAGAAACATTTGTTAGACATCTTTGTGAAAAATATCCATGCCACACATGGTGACAAACATGGATGTATAAAACTGAACTAAAATAGACAATTTATTAATATATTCATATCTAAAAACATTTAGTGCACCATACAGTATGATGAAATAGAGATAGAAGTCATGCCTTATTATAGTTCGATGCTGAACATGATCTGTCTTCGAGGGGGTAATTCATCAACCTATGATCGATAGACATCATGGAAATATTCTATAACTATGGTAAACAATAAAAATAGATTTCTGACAAACTCAGTAGCATCTCAACCATTATGGATGACAACGATAAAAAATGTCTCTAACACACTTGAGGGTCTCACCCACCAAAAGCATAGCTGGATCTCTATCTGTATCGACGAAAATATCCTACATATTGAAGTAATCCATGATACCCTACACTGAATACAAAACATCTATGAATAGGATGATGTCATATGGTTTTATCTATAAATATTGTAAATGATTAAAAGAGAAATTCTACCACATCACTAGCTTAATGTCTCTACCCAATTGGAACAAGTTTTCTCAGCTTCTAGCAACCATAGTCAATGATAATGGCTCTAGACGTATCACTATGTCATGTCCCAAGAAATGTAATTTGGATGGATTCTTTAATGAGTGTCTCGCTCTTGGAAAAACAAGGTATTAACCCAATAATAAAAAAATAAAAGTGTGCCTCTAAAGATGTTTGGATCACCTGGTACATGAAACATAAAAGCATAAAGCTGAACAAGTCCTAATCCATAACATTTCAGACTATGTTGAAGTCCACATTTATGTCCATGTTCTACTCCCTGAGGATGGGTAGTGTCCCAGGGATCTCTTCTTCCTACCTCAACCACTCTCTACTAATCCCAAAATGGGGTAACCTACTACGGATTCCCCAACTATAACTACGTCATTGGAGAAAACTGATACGAAACAATTGTTTCTCATTGACTACATCAAAAGGACGATCACACAGATCGTTGATGACCTTGTCCTCCACAAGAAAAACATTAGTTTGATCCCTCATAATAGATCAAAAATCCACTACCCCTACATAAATGAGATATTGAGGGTTTTTTTAACAAACCTCATTGATCGGAAGATCATGTGTCCAAATAAATGGGGTCTTGAGACCACTAATATACTTCATGAAGAATCCTGAAGATGTCCTCATTGTGACATTAATGTTTTGGATAACATACTCATGACAACCTCTACACTCACCAAAATGTCATGATACTTCTTCAAGGGATGACCTAGAACTGGATCTCTAGTTATAAATCCTCCTTGAAATTCCCCACCCTGGCCCCCTCATCAGACAATAGGTTTGGACAATATTATCAATGTTTCCGGAAAAGAATTCCAATTTATTTCACACTATATCAACCCTTCCTAAGGGTAATATGAAACCTTTGAATATCATGAATTTTAGCAAAAAATTGAACTTGGGATCTAAACTACACATGAAACTCCTCCGATGAGACTGATGACTCCTCACGATCTCTATGGAACAAGAACAACCACTTACTCACTAATCTAGGAAACATTGTCACAACCATTGATAAAAAATGATTCTTTAAAGAAAGGGTCATGCTAAATGACATCTAAACATCATCTAACAATAATAATGTGACTGGCTCTAAAATATATCACTTATACCTTAGTAGACTCTAGTGACGAAACACTCAGAGCATCTTCCTCCAAGTGTAAACGTCATCAAACTCCACTATGTGATGATCTATTGGTGACACCTGCTGAATATATTCTACGTTGACTAAATGAGGTTTTCAAATTCGAGAAACACATATAAAATAAAAAAAATTAGCTGCATAACCTATGTTATAGAAGACTTTTAAATTAATTAATTAATTAATTATATTCAATTTAGTTTCAGATACCCCATTGAATACCAGTTCATATAGAAACTAAAATAATAATGATGTATGATCAATTAATATGTATCTACCATAGAACCCATATCTATACATTTAGTATACTAGGTAATCTTAATGGTTTGTGATAAAAATCATAGGGGGGCCAAAATACCAATGTCCCAACTGTCGTCTCATGTTTGAAACACTTTCTAAATATAGCTGGCCCTTTTAACATACCAATCCATGATACCCCATATGTTCTAAAATATAAACATCATCCTATTCCTTATCCATAACATTGATAAAACTCTATCATGTCCTCATACACATAATGTGTACCTAAAAATTTCTAGTGATGGGAAAAGATAAATAGTGGCCCCCGCGTCCTTCCCCTAGTATGCCCAATGTTGGTACAAGCACCAAGGGTATGATAAACACACAGATGAAAGGAATTATCCTCTAAGATAATACATGGAGGTGAGAGAGATAGATGATAGACACCCAACCCCTATATCTCAGTCCCTAATATAAACTAAAAACTAAATACTCATATTTAATTTCATACAAGATCTACTAAAACTGAAAGAGAAAACTACAAATAAAAAATGAATGTAAAGGAATGACTGACCATAAATCCCAAACTGCACCATCAAACCCCCATGATAGTAGTAATCATTATAACCTATATCCTCCACAAATAAACCTAAAAAATAGTTTATATTACATAGGGTGAGTAGAAATGTATACCCATTAGGATCCTCCTTGGCGGATCTCATGTAGAATGTATTGAAATATTGTTAAAGAAAAATGAAGAAAAATAGAAACTAACTCATCAACTAAAAGGTATACTATGTTCCAATACTCACCATTTTCACTCTCAACAAGTGTCACCTAAAATAGAATATAATATAATAATAAATATCAAGGGGTCCCAACTACCACTTCCCCATTGGTATTCGGTTCTTCCCCAATGTCGTATTTCCCAATCACCTGTCTTAAAAAAAGTTAGTCTATAGACATCTAGAAAATGAACTTCAACATGCACCTCATGGACACACCCCCATGTCCACATATCCAAGAGTAACCTTGTAGTTTTTGAGATCCACCACAACTATTAAAATTTGTATCATACATCATGTATTATACCTCAATCCATCCCTACCCATACACTGAGTAAGTATCCTCAAGACATCAAACACTATACATATTATACCCATATTAACCCATAGAAAATTACATAAAAAACAAATTTCTGTTCAATAAACACAGTACATTACAGTACTCTACACAAATATATGGGGAAATCTAACTACTGTACATACTAACACAAATAACTACCAAAGAATGGGAGTGAATCTAATTAGGGTAGTCAGTCATCCATCCTACCATGAGAATGTTGTGGAAAACACCACCCTCCAGTTTCAAAATCCTTGGGTGGT
This sequence comes from Viscum album, assembly GCA_963277665.1. Taxonomy (NCBI): domain Eukaryota; kingdom Viridiplantae; phylum Streptophyta; class Magnoliopsida; order Santalales; family Viscaceae; genus Viscum; species Viscum album. The sequence continues at coordinate 2,080,100,257 of OY728136.1, read as the reverse complement.
CTGTTTCCCTAATCGACATGGTAGATTAGAGTATTGAAATAAAAAAATTATAGGATAAAATATATCTTACAACCACAATATGGGCTTAATCTCTCTAAAACTCAATTTTAGATGACATCTATCGGGCTCCTGACTTCCACTACTAACACAAATTGTCATATATAAACACAACCATTTCAAAAGTCAATTCAAAACAATTTATTTCTTTTTCATCAGTTTTGCTGTAAATTTATTTATTTTTAATAATTAATTAATTTTTATCATTTCCAAATTAAATTACCTATTTTTTAATCAATGATCAATTCCCTCTATGCATTAGAAAACCGAGTTGATGACTTATCTTAATATCAACATCCACATTTCATCCCATCATGGCCCAACCCCATGGGATAATCATTTATAGATTTATTAACATTATTACTTTCTATATAGCTAGGGAATATAAGAAAACATTATACACTCCCAAAAAATATGGGGCTAAAGATGATGAGTATATGATCTACCCATATAGTATTATTCACCTATAAGAAGTGACAAAAATCATCAATCCATGATAATCTCACTATGAAATGTGTGTGAAATACCTCACAAATCTATATTTTTGATGTAAATACCTTTACCAAAAACACATATCTTCCACAAGCAATGGGGAAATTAAGGTAGATAAAAAAACAACCTCGTTAGAGGCTAAACAACTAATTCAAATAAGCATCTATCTTTCATGATAACTATTAAGAAAGATTCAGCCCATCCATTCATGTTCAGTGTCTTCCCCAACACCCACACGTATATAAAAATTAACATTTCCACTCGAGGTGTCAACTCATGCCAAAAAAACATGAGCTCCCCACCCCTCGTAAAACAACAGTACTATAAGATCATCCATCCCAAGATCACTTCACATCCAAACCTCCCTACCCCGCATCCCACAACAACCCTCCAGGCTTGTCAACACTTGGATCATGTAAAATCAAAAGTAGAATGAAACAATTATAGAATCCAGGCTCTTGGACCTAAATAATCCATTAATCCATTATGCACAACGAGTTCTCATGTCTACAAAGAACAAGGAACATGGAATTTATAATAATGTTAGAATATCAATCCCTACAATGAAATTATATTTTACTACACAGCTGATTTTTTATTCCCTATCGAATTAAATGAATCATTAATGACAATTTATAACTATAGAAACACTAAAAACAATCTATATCAATATCACATAGATTAATTGAACCATTAATTTTACATTCCATTAATTCAATTTACAACATGAATAATAATGCTTTATGTTCATTAACCAATTTAATTAAACATTAACTCATGAATAAATTTTATCAATTCCAATGTACTATAACATGTGGATTAATTAAACATTACCTTATACTTCTATTTTCCATTTAATTATAAAATAATACGATATTTTTATTTACTTTAACAATTTTTTAATTATAAAAACATGATAAACCAAAGAATTCATAGATATTACACTATCTAGAAAATAAATACCCACACTAATATTATAGTAAAAACCACAACACTACCATGTGATAGATATAAATTCATTAATCCAATTTCAATAAATATTATGTCAAATTAAGTAGGATTTAATTGTAAAATAAATTATAATTAAAAAATAAAACATAATAAAAATAGAGAAGCATGAATAATACTACTTCAAAAGTTCATTGATGTTCATATCATGATAATAGACCACAAAATTGTTCTACGATCACCTATCCAAAAAGATCTTCATCCATCTAGGGACTCTGCAGCACCACTACACAAACAAAAACTTAGAATAACTCTATTGAAAAAGGGTAGGAAATATTACATTGCGTGGAAATAATAACATGATGAAAATAGATCGAAATGGTTGAACCACTATAAAACGAATTAGAAACACAACTTCAATCATGCTAGGTTACTACAGATCTAAAATGGAAGTCCTAGATTGATTCTCAATGATGGGATCTAAAAAATGATGAAGAGAGTATTTTTGGGTCATCAAGGATGATAAAGAAGGAAGAAACAACCATAGGGTCTAACAACATAAAATGATGATGAAACATTCAATACATTGCATCATTGGAGGATTACATGATGTGTAACCCCCAATATTAATGAGTAATTCCTCAAATTAATTTTCAGATGAAAAAAACTATCTCCTTTATATTTTAATTTATTTTTCAAATTCCAAAAATATTACATGAATGGACTCCCACATTCGCATCATGAAATTATTCTGTGCATTGTAAACCCCTATTTCACACCATGAATGTCACCTAATCCCAGTTCTGAAAACCAGAACTCCACCGAACATCCTCCAAACATCTTCCGAGCACCGTGAGCCTCAGGAAAATGCAAAGGGTCATTAAACATGGATTTAGGCCCTTAAATGCTAGTTAAATAATACCTGATAGATTATTGAACAATAAAACATATTGAAATAAAAATATAAAAAATTATAATATTAATCAGCTTGTCAATAAAATAAAATACTCTCTCAGTGACCATCATATAATAAAAATTATTTGAAATTTGATTTTCACACCATATATGTCAATGAAAATATTGACCATCAATACTATAATAACGTGACCATAAGATAAATATTTTATGAATGTGGATGACATAAAAATAATGTTACCCCAATATAACAAGGAAACCTATAAGGGATTTCACATAATTAAAAAAGGCCTACACAAAATAATTCATGGAATTATATTATAATAATTAAATTTCTTGGTATGATGAGTTAATATCAATAATTAAATTGATATTACATATTTGAGGATAAATCATGAATAATAAACCCTATTAGGGTAAATTATTCTTAAAATAATAATGAATGTGGAAATGAATAAAAAACTCTTTTAGAAAACATTTCTAACATTGCAATGAAATAATAATTAGCATGTCCCTTTCAATAATAAATTTTTCAATTGTGGTGTAAATTCTCATTAAATATATTATATTCAAAAGGAAATCTAATAATTTATCCTTGAAAATACACATAGATATTTTGAGAGAAATTGGGATAGAAAGAAAAACTATTTTTATGTGAAAGAAAATATTCCTTTATAATATATAATCTTAAAATAAATTTATTGAAACTTATATTATAATAAGGGATATAAAATGTTATTTATTTTTATTTATTTTTACTAAATATGAATACTAAATCAATTATTTTAAATATTTTTATGGGATAACCCATTACTGAATGAAATATGTCCTTGATGAAACTAACTAACTCAAATAATTGAGATACGAGTTTTCAACATCTGTTTTTATAAATATAATCTTTTACGAATAGATAATTGGAAAACTGTTTCACGTAGTGAAGATGTATATAATGAGAGAACATAATGTTATATAATAAAAGGGAAGAAGACTCCCAAAATAGATGAAATATTATTTTGTGAATGAACATAACTCAATGAATGAAAATTAAATTACCAATAACTGTTAGGATGGGGGTTATGCTACAAAGAATATACATATGGATAAAAATAAGTTATTTGGATTAGTTTATAAAATTAAATATTGAAAAATTAATTAAATAAAATTCATGATATAATAAATTAGTGGAAAAACATTCATTGTACACATTTTATAAAATGTAAAAAGTCTCAATTAAGTATTATTTAGACATAGAAAAGACTTATTTTATAATATAATTTTATTCACAACCCCTTTAAAAATAGAGAATATAATTAAATAGAAACATCAGTAATAAAATATTTAACTCATTATATTATTTCTCAAATAGTAAATATATACCTTATATAAGTTAAATAAGTTTCAATATAACTAATATGTCAGAAAGTTGTGAATTTAAAGAAAAACCCATTACCTCATTCAATATTTAATCTTTACATTTAGAAAAGTAACATAATAATTAAATTCATATTATTAAATACTTAATAGTTTAAATTATTCATAATTATATAAATTTATATTATTCAATTAAAAATATTAAATATACCGAAATATTAGTCTATTTTTTTAAACATCGGTTGTATGTAGTATGTATCACATTGAATTAGTTTCATGAAAATAGTTTCTTTATCTATTATTTTTTCAAATTAAATATTCATTATAAGATATATATTACTCGAATATATGTTACTTGAATGTTTATAAATCTACAATTTCATTCCCTGGTATATTTGGTTTCATATGCTGAGTATAGAATTTGTTATATTCAAGCTTCATTGTTTCATTATGAATGAAAGGTGTTCACATAATTAATGAGTTATCGATTTATATTACCTAACCAACACTAACAAATAACAAAATATTTATTTTATTTTATAGTATTAAATATGTTTTCATATTCATATATGATATAGTTGAATAATATCGAACAATTATTTGGTCAGATCAAACCCACACAAACCATTTATGATTGACGAATGATTAGGAGTAAGTTTTGTTGTAATATTTTTATAATTGATTAAACAAATTATCTTATATGATGAAAACTATTATAATATATCAGAATAATAAATTATTTTAATGATAGGTTAAATTATACATAGTGATTACATAGAATTATGAGATCATTTTTTTTCTTAGTATGCTCATTTTGAATTATTTAATAAACTATAATTATTTAGTGATAATGACATTAATTGTTTCTAATATTTTCTATCATAAACTAGACTAAAAATCCTAGTTCCCTGATACCCAAGAAAACACATACATAGCACGAAGAGTATTCATAATCCCAACGGGTCGACGACAATCAACATGAATCATTAAAAAATAAAAGAGTAAACAGTGTTTCTTTAAAATAGTGGGAGCTAAAAAATAAAAGTGAGTTTTATAAAAAACCAAAGGGAGAAAGTACCAAAATACAAAAGGAATAACAGAAACCCAATGTATTACAATATCAAATTACTAGGATTAATGGAAAAATATATAAACCTGACATTATCAACAGATGGATCAATTGATCAATAATAACTGCAATATCTAACTAGTGATTTCCCATTTCTCAGACCTAGAATAAAAAAATCTAAAAATTCTAAATGGAAAAAGTATGTTCTAAGGCATAAATACCAATATTGTATGATCATGAATTCCATAATCAATTCGTAGAACGGTAAATTTATATTCTATAAATTCAAATTATACTAGGAAAGTCATTTTATTAGAACATTTTATACAAAAAGCATGATTTCAATTTAAATAAAAATTATATATATATCACACAATATTAGAGTAATATTTAATGAATATTTTATTTGAATAATTTTACAATAAACAAATTGAATGAATTAAATTTCTCAAAAATGTAAATTCATGTATAAAAAATTCATATTACTCAATGCCCCATGAAAAATGATTAACTATATAAATGGTTTTAGATAATACAATAATCAAACAACTTATAGTGATAAAGAATCAAGACTGGTGTGAAATACATACACACCAATATGGGGAACCCATAATGGGAGGAGTACAACACAATGTGGGAACCCATAATGGGCAGACAACCTATTGTTTTTTAGTAACATTTTTCATCATTGATCCAATATTAATGAAGAATGTTATTGGAATTATAATCTCTTTTACCACTAAATCACTAAGTTATCATATGCTTCAAAAATCAATAATATTTTCAATTAATCATTTAAAAAGAGTATAAAATGAAATAACTCAATTATTATTATATTCATACATTTCCCATTAAAAAATTTATGTCATCCTGATTTCATTCCATATGAAATAATCATTGATGTAGATACATTTTTTTCTAGGGCAACAAAATTTTGTTATCAATTATATTTCTAATTAAATAATTCATTTTTTCAAAATCAACCAAAAAATTTTAGTACCATTTAAATATTTGTTATTATCCATTTTCAAATCTATTATTTTAAAAATAAAAAATCATCAATAATATATATTTTTAAATAAAATATAAAAATATTGATTTTGTTCTAACAATTCCTAGATTCAATTGAATGTAAAATAATTATCGAATGGACAACCATTAATCAATGATCAATAATTGTCACCAGTAGTGATATCTTCTAACAACGATTGAAAAATCAAATGATAAGGAAGAAAACATGAATCAAGATCCCATCATATAGAGTTTAGATACAATTTAAACATTATGATCTTATTACATATAAGTAAATGATAATGAGAGACTATAAGAATACATATTATTGAATCTTTACATTCCATTATGATATTGAACATGACCATGCATGCGTTATTCAAGCATGAGAAAGGGATTGGTGAGTCGAAACCACATAATAGAGAGCCTCCGATGACAATAATTCATGTTATGTTGAGTGGGTTTTGACCAAAGTTGACACCAAGGGTTTCATATTTTCATAAATAAATTATAGTGAATAAAAACCACTATGCATGGTTTTATAGAAATGTAAACATGTTTAGAAAAAAAGTACTCCCTTACCATGAACCCCCTTTAGGATCACATTAAAAGTAACATTGTTTCTATTAGGTGGTCACATAGTTTTTTAAACCAAAACACAACCATGAAAAACCACACTGTATAACGTTATAGGCTTCCCACTGGGTGTTTCATGGTTTGGGAAAAATATGATCCATACATGCATAGCCTATAAAACCTAAAATATATAATAAATTTTCCCTAAAAAATATGAGATATTCCCCAAACATATCAGGACTAATATAAGGGTTGATGTATACCTGAAAATGATTAAGGGGATGGTATGACAACCATAAGAAAATTTACATCTCTACTAAGCCAATAAATATGTTTCCATATCCAACAAATGAGACCACTACTCTCTCCTCAGTGACTCATGCACTGGTGTCTCATAAGAATGAGAACCATTCTCTCATCATCCATGAAAAATGATTTCATCCTACCACAATGTACCTTTGTATCAGAATAAACAATCCTAACTTGATTGTCATTCAAAGACAAATATATATCAATATTAAGAACATCTTTTCTCCAAACATGATATGGCTCAAAGTTATTCTTTTTTATCTATTATACATGATTTAAAATATATATCAAAGTCATCGTCTATGGATGTGATAAACAGTAAGTCACTTTATACCTGGATTGACAACCTAAAAAAGTCACAAAAATTATGAGTAGGACTCTATTACAACCTAATCAATTATTGAAACATCCAGTTTGAAACTCTATAAATATTTGTTACAAAAATAATATGAAAATGGTATACAATAATGAATTGGTTTATAATTTTCCTAGCTTTGTTCATTACACATTATCTAAAATTAAATGGAATATTTTTCCATCCTCACATGAACTAAAATCTTTCTAACATGGATGTTTCACTAAAAACTAACCAAAACAATACTGATTTACAAGGACTATCATATGTGACATATAATGGATTTATTCAGATCACAGTATTTTAACATTTAGTATAAGAAAACTCAAATAGTTAAAAATTTTAAACATAAGCTCCAAAAATTTCAAGAACACAGAATCATATCATATCTTCATGATTTCGTATGTCCGTATATATTATACCATCCACATGTGGTTGGTATTCCATAATAAAATAAGAATGTGTTCACATCACCATATAATGTCCTCAAAAATATCGACGGGTAAAATAAAAATCACTATCAGAGACTATTTAAGATGAAACTCAATGAGAATAAATGATTTCATTAACCTATATATTTCACAACTCTTCAAATTTGGGTTTATGATTAATAGTCATAACGTGACATCATTTTTATAGCCTAACGATTACAAACCATATCACATTATTATTTTGATCTGTACCAGGAAAACTAACCATAATTCCCATAGAAATATCAACCCACATCAAAGATGGAATTTGTAGTGGCTTATGAAATATTTAAGGCCTTTAATTATTGTCCTTAATGAGTATGATAGAATAACAATGATAGAAAAATTAGTTATTCCAATTATCATTCCTAGAAACCATAATTGAAACAACATATCTTAAAAAATATGTCTGGTTCATGGGTTCATAACCCCTGGGAATTGTAGAAACCATCCATCACATATTTTTTCATTGGAAAATGTACAATTTACATGTTATTGAAAAAATTGATATTCTTCATTGAGAATGACCACTCATAAATGGTCTAAAAACAATAAAAAGAGTTCTTAATGAAAAAAATTCATCATTATGCTACTGTTTTTGAAAATTCATTTTAAAATGAGAAGATTTAAACTAAAAACATTCCATTATACACTAATCACCATTTTCTCAATGTCTTATATTAATCTATGTCAAAATATCAATCATGATCTACACTTCAGATGATTATTTCACACCATGGATTAGATGCTTCCAGATCAAAGAATTAACAACAACATTTACCTTTCCCAGTGTATAGGAATCATTGAAATTAAAATTATAAACGTAGTCTAACAAATAACTATAATGAATATTCATATATCTTTGGGATAATATATAATTATGGATTATGTTGTCAGAATACTTGGTAAACCATTAATCAAAAAGGAAATACCACTATCTCTTAATCAAATGCATAATGGATTTTAGTTCAGGTACATGGGTTGAATAATTATACTCAAGTGGACTAATCTTCTTGATACACATGGACTACCATGTTTTATCCCTTTACAATAAAACATCCTAATCGATAACCAGATGCCTCATAGATTACCACATTGAAATAAATGTCCTATAGAAGAGTCAACAACGATGTATAGTTCTAAAGGAACATCATCTCAATAATATAACTCTTAAATTTCTCATCCCAATAAAATTTACATCCCATAAAAATGAGATTTTAATTATATAATCCATCTTTGGTAAATACTTTATTAATCAATAATGATACCACACAAAACAAAATATGCTCTGAACTTAAAAAACATAATGTGGTTTTTTTCATGTCATAATAGTTTTTACTATGTAAGAGTGAACTATGATGTCATGTTTTGAGACCATGTATCCCGTCAACATCATTTCCTTAATACAAAAAATAAAAATTATCTATTTCAACATAGATTCAGTGATTTCACCAAAATTGAGGAACTGGTCTTAGTTATACCAAATGGAATGAGAAGATACTCACAATGTCCAATCATATTCTGGATTTCGTTTTCAAAATTTGAGATTATTATATTCTTAACTAATGATAACTAGACCACAGTTAAATCTCATAGAACCACATATCACCTTTCAATAAGTCATATATATCATAAATATTTTAAAATGGATAATTTATAATTACAGTAACTATGTTTAGTTTTTGATAATCACCAAATATTTTAAGTGTTACATCATCTGTGTTTGAAATGAAAACTATCCCAATGTCTTATGACACATTCGGGTTTATAAAGCCTTTATGAAATAGATCATACAACCATGTATTTATATATTTAATTTCATCGAAGTCCATATTTTTTGAAATAATGGATAATTTTTTAGTACTATAAACTAAATCAATGTAGAAATCTCTCTATCTTACATGTGAGAAACTAGAAAAATTAGAAGTAAAAATATCTTGAAACATATCAAAAAGAAGATGAATATTATAGATCAAAATTTCTTACAATATATAAAAAAAGCGATATCACATTCCCAAATTTTTTATACAATGGTCTGATTCTACTCAAACAGGAGTCCAAATCTCCTTGAAATATATGGATCACCACATTAAAAAAATTTAAGCATACCCATCAATGATAACAGTCAATTTAGGCCTTATTTCCAATTATATGATCCATCAAAAAAGTAATATCATGTTCTTTTAGGAAATATCTGTAAAATCCCATGTTACCACAATCTATGATAACATGATGACAACATAAAAACATTGGATACATTTCTCTCTCAACATTTCTAGTAATATAGTAATGTATATAAATTATGAAAAAAAACCTATATTGAAGGATTTATTTGATTTAAAATATGAGTTCAAATAAAATATTTTGATACACCAGTATCAAATAAAGCTATCAATAATGATGAATCTATATTTTTGGTACATATCACAATCACTAGACCTATATCAGTTTCATCTAGTGTGTCTTCCACTTTGTGATGACATTTCATTCCAGATCCATGTTTGTGTATCCCAATTGTTCGTGAATCATATGACTTAACTATATTAATTTAATGTAATGATAATCCCATTCGACTTAGATGAGTAGAAAAGAAATGTTATAGTTTATATAGGTGTTAAGATAAAACATGGGAACTATAGATATTTAGTTTTGTAATACAAATATTTATTGAAATCAATGTATTTCATCATTGGAAGAATGTAATTGGGAAATATATAGGCATTAGAGTTGGTGTAAAGGATGCCTTTGGGTGAGTATCACAATGAGAATCATCATAATTATTATTTCAATTAACGGATCAAATATAGATACATATATAAGGGAAATGAAAATTCATTAAATCAAGCATACCAGTATGTTTAAGCTCAAAATTGAGTTCTTCATCTAGTATACCTCCATAATAATTGATAATTATAAAGAAAACTATATATTTAATTCAAATAATATATCCATATTTAACTATACAGTCTTTATATTTTAATTCTATAAAATCTTAGGTTTAAAATTCACTATCTCATAATGGAGGTTTTCAAAATTAGTCATAGTCTTTCTAGCTGTTCTAGTTTGAAAAAATCTACATCTTCAAAAATATCCATAGAGTTCGGAGACATCTAATAAATGAAATGATACATAAATTTCAACCAATATGAAACCTCATTGTTTTTATTAATTACCATTTAATACTTTCATCTCTTTATATGTCCCTCTATCTAGAAGGAACACAATTTTACAATATTTGAATCAGTAATTTCAAATAAATAAAATAGAACCTCTATCTTTCTAAAAGAGTCTTCATCCTTTTGAGGATCATTATATCTGTGGAAATATGGTCACTTATTGATAATAAAATCATAAGAATTATTCTATGATTTATCCCTATATGGTTCCAAAACATGAGCTCAAACGATCATGGGTTTTTATTACTATACTTGAACATAGATAACATTCAAAATAATCTCAACAAGATTTTGGAGAATAAGAGGATCTTCTCAATGTGGTCCATCAATAGATTCCTCTTGGAGAAAATTTAAAGATATTTTTTGTTCCATGATGCTCCTAAAAATTATAAAATAACATGGAAGATATCTTATGAGGACTCAGATCAATAAATCAAAAGTGAGAAACTCATAAATTAAACATGTCAAATAAAATAGCATTACTTAGATTTAAACTTATCCAAATTAAATGTAATGAAAATACTATAATTGGATAAATTTTTTCATCAATACTCCTTTAATAAACAACCAATTATGGCTTCAGTCACATTATGATGAGATATTTTTTGGATCACAATCTTAAATACCACCAATGTTCTAGAAAGAGATCCCAAACTACATATTGACATCAAGGAACATTGCTCATCTAGAACATATGATATAACATTTTCACAAACCATCCACAAGAAAACTAAAGTCATAATACCTTAGCTGACACTATCAAATTCGGGATGGAATTCCGAATCCACATAGGATGGGAATAAGAAACTAACATCAAAAAAGATAAAAGATGGATTAAATATTCCAAAAACAATAGGGTGATAAAATTGGAAATTTAGTCCAATTGAAACTACAAAATGACAATTAAAAAGAAACCAAAAAGGAATAAAAACCTAATGAAATATATCATCATTTTATTTATAAACAATTCAAACATCCTAATCTGAAGGAAACAATCTATAGTGCAAAGGATCTAGAAGATCCATAATAAATAATTGGTTTTTTCCTTCTCTCGAAGCTCACATAAGAAAATCTAAAAATTCTCAATTGATAATGCAAGGTGTGAGGTATAAATCCCAATAATTTCTGACCATTTAATACATAATAAATTTCAAAAACAAAACACTTGATATGCAATAAATTTAATATATATTATTAGAAGTTCATATCTATATTTTAAACAAATGCATAATTTTATTTCAAATAGGTGGATGATATAGAAAAAAACATTCAATTAGTATTATTTGAAATTTATTAATAAATATGTTTATATAAATCATCTGGATGAAATAAAATAGTTCAAAAATCTAATTCCTGTTATAATGAAGTCAAAAAAATCACAGAAAAAAAATCCCCATTAACAAAATTACTTGGGTATGTTAGCATATTAGGTAATAGTTTTCTGACACATCTCAAAGTGATCAAGACTATTTTTGGTGAAAAACAAACAAGTAAAACGAAATATAGAGAGAATATAACTTTGAATCTATACCCTAATAGAAGAACATATAATGGGTAATAATTTTTGAAATTTTGTAGTAGTAGTTTTCATAATCATTCCATTTCTATGGAGGCAAGAACATAGTGTTATTTTTTATGATACAAAAAACATCCCATGATATAATTTTATTCAAAAATCAAACAAATTTGAAATTATTCATTTTAAAATGATTAAAATAAAATATCAAAATTTCAATTTTAATAATTCCTTCTCATTTTAAAACCAAAAAATGCCCATTTTTAATATTTCATGCCTATTCAAAACAACTTAACTTATTCATTTTTCTCAACATCAAAATTCAAATCATTTCCATTACAATTACTACCAATTAAATACATAATTTTTCATATTCCACCCCAAAATTAAAATTCCATCATAATCAGGGACTTAATCCATTTCCATATCCAAATGATCTAAAGGTCAAATAATAAAAAATACATGTTTTTATATACATTTAGAAAATTAAATTTAATCTATAAATTATGACTTATAATTGACGGTTATATAATCATGGAATTAAAAATTATAAATTGAATACCTTGAATTTAAAAATGAGGTATGATTGGAAAATGAAGAACGAAGGTTTTAAAGATTGAAAAATGTATACTAGAAACAATATATCATCATTTGGTGTTTAGGTCCATAAAAAATGGATAGTATAATACCCTATTTGGAGGAGAAAGTGAAGTACATAATGAAAACTCATGAGTGAAGATTCATGTAGGAGGAAGATATTTAACTAGATCAACTACACATTAATCCTCCAAGATAATGTGTTTGGAGACACAAAAACCCTTCTTGAGAGCATCCAAAGCATTGGAATTAATGTTAATACTAATGTAGGATTTTGTGAGGGTTAATTTGAGGGTTTGGGTTTTTAAAAATCCTTTTTGGATTAATTAAAATCTACATTAATAGTTTATTACAGAGGGTTTCATTGTTAATAAATACGTTAAACCAAATCATACACCCCTATGGACTCACTGTCCAATAGGGAAGATTCTCCTAACTGATCACACAACTTGTAAAATCATCTACCAAAAATGAAATACCTATCTATATTGGGTTTTATTATATCTCTTGGATGTTGTATGGCTTTGGAAAAACTATGCCCCATCCTTTCACAACATAGAAAAACTCCCAAATTTTAACATTTCAATTGAAACAAACTAAAACAAGCCCCAATAAAAGTATAATAATAAAAGGGTCAAGGAGTAGATGAAAATATGTAACAAGATGATAATTTATCCATAACAAAACCATAATAATATCATAATAATTATATTTAAGCATTAATACCATCTCCATCACTATCCATTTAAGACATTTATGAAATAAATTTAAATATATCATTCAATGAAGGCGGTAGTCCACATATACATATGTTGGATGATTTTATTTTCCATAAAAAGGAAGAGAGTATTAAAATCGATTAATATTTTAAAATTATAATGTTTATTTAATTATTATACTTAATTATTAAATTCCCCTTTATATTATCATTTTGTGGTAGTTAAAGAAAATGAATGTTGTTTTTTCAATGATGTGGTATTGCACAAAATGCAGAAATACCATGTTTTATTTTCTTAATAGAAGTGGGGAAAATGTAATTAATGATTATTAATACACCATAATAAAAATATGAATAAAAAATTAAACATTATTAAAATTGAATTTGAAATTTATAATTGTAAAAGAATAATTTAAAAGAAATAGCAAGGTAAAAATTTATTACTGACATTGATCAGTTTGATGTTTATTTGGAATACATAATAGGAATTGATGAGATAGGCTACTATCCTATTAAAAATGATTTAAAATGTGATCTAATGTACTCTCGGATTTAATAATGGAATGCTTCAATAGGGAAACATAGTTTCTAATTTACATTTAGTGTTGGTTAGTGGCTACTATTATAATTCACGAGAATTATTTTTTAAAAATATTACTACTTAATATACTTAGTGTACATGTTAATACTATAATTTTGATCTAAAATTGAGATTTATTTTCTGAAATAGATAATTTCATGGAAGAAATTATACAATTAATTATTCGAATTTATTTTATCATCATTCAATCCGTTTACCCATTGAATATTATCATTTCCCTTTTATCTTTTACCATGGAAAATATTTTCTTTTCTTAATGAAACATAATATTTATTCATAAAAATATATACATAATTATAATATAAATTTGACATAGTAATTATAAATTATAAATTTATTTAATTTAAAAAAATTTATAAAAGTGAAAAGAATAAGTTTTAAAATAAAAATGTATAATATATTAAATATTTATTGAAAAAATATTACATTTGTTATAAAATATATAATATGCGGTTTTTATTATAAAGGCCAATATTTTTAAAAATATAAAAGTTATATTTATGGTACTTATTTGATTTTAGAAAGATGTTTAATGAATTTCAGGTTCAAACTTACATACTCATAATGTAATAAATTTCATGTTATATATAAAAATGTTAATTTAAAAAATTCACATGAATATCATAATTTTTAAAAATTAAAAAAATACTTGAGTGTATATTATTTTTATTTTTATGATATTATTTCATTTTTTGAAATAATAATTATAATATTATTTATTTTTATATTTAGATAATATAATAAAATATAGAAGAAACTGTTCATACTGGGAAATTTCTGTCTAAAATGTAATTTATTTTCTGTTCGTATTTTATATAATTTATTATCAATGAATAATTAACATTGATTATATTTTATTATTATTTATCAATAATATAGTCAGTTTCATGGAATAAAACACAATATTAAGGAAAAATATATATTTTTATCTATAAGATGATTTTCTTTGTTGTCTTACTTAAACTATTTGACTTTCATTAGTGTAAAAAACATAAATCATCTTAATTATAAATATATTTCATAATTTTTTTAGAAAAATTCAGACCATTTAATTCAATGAATTATTTTTAAAAGTATATAAATATCATAATTTCTTTTTATGTTTTTATGTTTCATATGGAGAATGATATCAAACATATTAACTTATTTAATGGTTATAATATATTAAAATGTGACGTGGAGGGGTGGGGATATAGAAAAATGAATTATTTCAAATTTCATCATTCATTGCTAAAAAATGTCACTAGAATTGAGAAAGTTTTGTATTTTATAAAACTATATTTTCATTTCATGGTAGTTTCAGTCATGATCCATGAAATTGAAATCAATGATGAACGTGTTTCTTTTTCTAATTAATTAATGGTGATTTCTTAATTTATGTGCTAAAATTTAATATGAACATAACACAACCAGACATAATACCATATTAAATTATTTATATCATATTATTCAATTAAATTATTTCCTAGTAATCAACAATATAAATTAATATTATTGTTCAAGTTGGTGTTTGAACCATTGCAAACAAAATCCTACCATGATTAATGGGATATTATGAGGTGGTTTATTTATAGTATATTTATAATAAAAAGTAACTGTCTTATTTCGATCATATTAGTTTTCTTTATCTTAATTTTAAATAATTGTAATGGGAATATATTTCATATAAATTTATTTCATATTATGAAGATATTATTTCCATCTTAGTTCAATATTCTAAAATTATTTAATTGATGATAATATTTTATAGATCATACATTAATAGGTCCTACAATTTAACATAAAATAATCTTAATAACATCATAAAAATCATATTTGTTCATTAATACCTCTTCATCATGATCTATTTACTATTTAGATTAAAATAAAAAAAACAATTGGTCCATAGAGTCTATAGTCTACACATGCATACATTTTATATTTTTGATATCCATTGAATGTGAGAAAAGAGTAGTATGTTTTAATTTTTCAGAATCTTTTGAATTCAATAAATGTTATATTATTTTATTAAATTCATTATTTAGGCCATCCGTGAAGGTGGTGATGGAAAATGGAAGAGATGTTTTTATAGAGGTGGTAGTCTACATAATACAAAAAATATAGTTTCATTTTTCATTAAATAAAATGTAATAACCCTGAATTTTCATGTAATTTTTTTTATTAAATGGGTATTTTACGAGTCTGCAAAAATTTACGGTGCATGATTCCGAGACCCGAAGAACCTGGAATCAATTTCTGATGTTTTTTTCAGGTATGTTCTATGAAAGTTCGAGCGGGTTTTTATAACTTTTGAACCGGTGATCAAAATTGAAATCTGAGTGCACTATTGAAATCGCAGCACCGATAGTCGCTTAAGGAGAATTTCACCTAGATGGAAGTGGATCGAGAGTGAAAGATAGTTTTTGGGTTTTTAGAGAATAAATAAAATAAAAATAACGTTATGTAACTTTATTTTTTTTTGTTGGTTAAAACCTCCATGTGGAATTTATAGGTGGGAACCACCACTCCTTAACTTCCCATGAGAGGTTTTAATGGTGGGGACCACCCGGGGACTAAACCCTATGTTCATGTTTATTGTGGTGAGGACCGCCAGGGATTAAACCCCCATGAAACTCCCTATTAATGGGGAGAAACCCTCAAACATCCATTGAGTATAGGGGAGCCACTTCAACTCCCCTAACACTTATTTTTTATCAAATCCTCCCCATTAATTAATGGAGCACATTAAATAATTAATTTATATCTTTTTGACTTTTGGGAAAACAACTAAATAATTAAATTACATAAATATATTAGTTTGTCTTGGCTCTCTTTAAATAGTGTTGAACTTGAGAGAGGAGATTTTTTGGGGGAATACATCCAACGAACAACTTCATCTCCCTGTGAAGAACGCTCCAACAATGAAGAACGACTTCGAATTTATTCCTAGGAACCTCCTTCGACGTAGGATGTGCTTGTATACAATGAATCAATGTCCACCTTCCCATACCAACATCAACGTACAACGAACAAGGTGGAGAATTTATTTGAATATGATATTATTCCTTTAAATTTTCCCTTCTAAATAAATGAATCATTGTGGATATTTTCCATGCGGAATGGGAATTGTTTGGTGGGAAGATGTGGGGTGTTGGATTGATTTTTATTCTATCTTATTTTCTTGTTAATTATTTGAAATTCATGAAAGAATGACTCCACATGCTACCACCCTAAATGTAGAGGGTGTAGTCCAAACCAACATGTCCAAACCCCTCTGTCGTTCTTGTTTTTTGATGTTCTTCAGAATAAGATGAAGCGATGAGAGGACGAATACGATGAATGCGATGAAGGAAATGGCCGCTCTACCCGCTACCTTTGCATCCCGTGCCACCCACCGGCCACACTGCCCGCTGGATGAACCTGCCTACGACGCACCGTACCCTGGCCGAATGACCATGGCCACATCCTACCCCAGCCGTGCCACCCAGGTCGCGCCCTCCGCCCGACTGAACCAGCCCCAGCCACCATTCCCACCAGCTGAACCGGCTCCACCGCCCCAGGCCAAACCACATCACCCTCCAGGACGCATGTGCCTTGCGGCCACCTGCGCCCTCCCGACCGCCTATGCCCTCCCGGCTTGCAGCGCCACCTGACTGAACGGCTGAACTACGCCCCTCACGCCCCCCCCCCCCCGGCCGAGATGGCCTCTCGCGCCCCTCGCGGCACCCCAACCAATCTAGATTCTGCCCTCACGGTGCCCTCCGGGCCGAGCTTCCCTTGCATTGAACCATGGCCGGTCCGCACCCTCACGACATGTCATTGCCCTCTTAGCCCTCTGCGTCCCCTCACGACCTACTAGGTAGGGCCTAGAGGGCCGTTCCAAACCCAATGGGCTAGCCCCACTTATTGGTTTGGCCAGAGCCAATAGGTCATTCTGGGTCGGCCCTTATGGGGTCAGGCTAGGTCTTTCTGATTGGGTCGGACCGGAACTCAGCCCCGCTATGACCCTTTACTTTTTTTGGCAATATAATTAGCATCAGATTTCTGTATGATGAACCATCAGTGGAACTGGTAATCATGGAGCATGATGGTTACTCTGAGTATACCCCACAAGAGATTTAAGTAAAGTTGAGATATGGTCAGGTTGGATCATGGACCAATCCAACAGGGTACCTGAGACTAAAAGGCTAATAACTCACAGCCCATGCATCCGATTGATGCACCGTCTATTGAGTCGATTCACATATGATATGGAGGACCATTGAGATACTTATTCATGGTACTTAATTACAGTTGTAGTATCAACCTATATATTTCTGTGAATTAATAGTGTTAAGGGTAGTGAGTGTGGTTTCCAATTCATGGAGTCCAGTGTTGGTGCGGTGGCGAACGTATCCATACACCAAGACCCTGAATTCTGATTTTCGACTTCATGTATGAAAACACTGATTGTGTGTGTGTTTTCAAAAAATTTCTTTAAGTCAGCTCAACTGGTTGAGCTCACTATGTATAAATACTATCAATGTCACATATTTTTCTTTCAGGATTCCTCCACGTGGACAACCAGCTAGAGTCTCGATAGTTTTACGTACGGATACCCACCAAGGGAGAGGCCCCAGTGTAGGGCCCTTTTCCAGCGGAGTCACTAGCGGTAACTTACCCATTGGGACACAGATTCCACCATACCTAGTAGCAGATGGTGCACGCCGCTTGAACATGGGCAAGAGTTCCATATCCATAGGCCACCAGGGTCCAAGGGAGAGATGGAAAAGTATGAGGTTGAGGATTGGATGGAGGTTGTGGTGAGAGTTTTCCAACTAGTAGGGACACCAGCTGACCTCATGGTGTTTTTTTTCCAGCCTTCTATAGGCAGCAGCTAGCAGATGTTGGAGAATGATGATCCAGGTTTATGATGAGGTAATTCTTCTCTGGGCAGACATTGAGAGAATGTTTTGGGTAGAATTTTTCCCAGAGACTCTTCTATTAGTGTGCATATATATGTTAATTCACCTATATTAATTTATCATGACTGTAGCTCAGTACACAGTGAGGTTCACAGACCTCTCATGACACTCCACTGATAAGGTATGGGGCCCATTATTCAGGGCCCATAACTTCGAGCAGGGACTCAGGCGAGAGATCAGGGCTTTGGTGATCCCACTCAACATCCTGATGCCGGAAGCGGTGTTAGAGAGAGCCCTCCTAGTAGGGAGTTTTCTTTTCTAAGAGGTATCTAGTAGCGAGACCCACTAACAGTCGACATGAAATGGAGTCTTCTGTAGTTGGCAGCAGACAGATTTTTTAGAGGTCCAAGAGGACTTGACCTACATGCATACGACCGCATGAATCAGGATCGGTTGTGTGGGGAACCAAAGATAGATTCAGACACGCTAGGAGCGGGAAATGTTACTCATGTAGCAGGCATGGTCACATGGCTCGTGACTCTCCGACCCATCATTATGATGATCATCAGATTTTCGAAAGACCACCCAGGAAGAGACATATATTTGATCAAGACGGTCCACAAAATGTAAGTGGATGTAGCAGAGGAGTTGGCTGTGCAGCTGGCGATGGGAGAGGATTCGAGGTATTACCACAACCACCATCAGGAGGCCCACCCTGACCGCAGGGAAAAGGTGGATTGGGGAGAACTCAGCTCTAGACAGCTGAGGCATACGATCATGGCACTCTGTAGATGATTAGAGGTACCATCTGTGTATACTCCACCATAGCTTCGGTACTTATAGAAATAGGTGTCAGTTATTATTTCATTACCAATACCCTCGTTGGGATCTTAGTGGTTTTGACGAAGCTATTGGCACGATCCTTACGTCTAGAGAGTCATATGGGATCAGATTATACTATAACTCACTGGTACTGGCAGTGTGAGCATACTTTAGGAGGTGAGAGCCTCAACATGGATCTCCTAGTAGCGGCGTCGAGCCCTTATGACTTCATCTTGTGTATAGATAGTTTATCTACATTCCATGCTCGGATAGAATCTATTAGGAACAAAGGGTGGTGTGTCCGCACAGATGGGACCAGGTTTAACTTCACCAGGGAGAAGGGAGCCTATGCAGCACAATATGTACTTACATGGAGGAGAGTGCAGTCGATCACTCATTTGTTGGCTAGGCTTACACTTGGAGCAGTTGATGTGGAGAGTCTATCATATCCTATAGTGGTGGACCGGTAAGCGGTTGTTTTCCTTGATAATGTTACGGGTGTACCTCCTCACAGAGAGGTAGAATTTTACATTGACTTGTACCCAGGGAAAACACTAATATCTACACCAGCATATCAGATGGCTCTTGTGGAGCTTAGTGAGATGTGGGTACAACTGGAGGGCTTGAAGGGGAAGGGATTCATCTAGCCAAGTGTTTGTCCCTGGGTAGCCCCAATTATGTTCACCAAGAAGGCTGATTGGAGCTTGAGGTTTTTCGTTGAGTAAAGATGCCTAAACTAGGTGACCATGAAGAACAAGTACCCACTCCCGAGGATTGATGACCTCTTTGATCATCTGAAGGGAGCACAGTGGTTCTCGAAGATAGACCTCAGATCAGGAAATCCCCATCTCAGAGTACGAGATGGGGATGTGCAGAAGATAACCTTAAGATGTCGGTATGGATAATATGAATTCTTAGTTATGGAATTTGGAGTAACCAATGTTCCAGCAGTGTTCATGGGACTCTTGAATAGGATCTTCCAGCCATACCTTGATCACTTTGTCATAATCTTCATCAAACACATTCTGATATACTCACCTACTGGGGAGAAGCTTGCCTATCATTTGTAGGTAGTACTGAACACAGTCCGAGAGCACCGGATTTATGGTAAGATCTCTAAGTTCCAGTTCTAGATCTGAGATGTTCACATTCTAGAACATGTCATCTCAAAGGCCGTAGGTGCAGTAGATTCAGTGAAGATTGAGGCTGTAATTTCTTCGGAGGCACCCAAGAGTGTGATAGAGGTACAGAGTTTCCAGGGTTTGGCTGGATACTACCGGAAGTTTGTACCGGAATTCTCTAGAGTTGCAGCACCATTATCATCCTTGAAGAAGTATGGGAAACCTTTTGTGTAGTCTGAGATAGTCCATGAATGTTTTTAGGAGCTAAGGTAGAGGCTAACTAGTTCCCCCATTTTGAAGATTCCATAAGAAGGCGTACAGTACGTAGTCTACTACGACGAATCCTGGACCGGACTTGGATGTGTCCTAATACAGGAGCGAGCAGTGATATCTTATGGTTCTCGTCAACTTAGACAACATGAGAAGAACTACGCTACCTATGACCTAGAGCAAGAAGCATTGGTCTTCACCTTAAAGATGTGGTGATACTATCTGATGGGAGAGCATTTTACTATGTACTTTGATAACAAGATTCTCATGTATATCTTCTCTCAGAAGGAACTAAACGTGAGATAGAGGTGTTGGCATGAGTTCCTCTAGCACTATGGAATTGAGATAGTCTATACTCTTAGGATGGGGAATGTTGTTACAGATGAACTCAGCAAGAGATTTGGTATACAGCTGCTAGATGAGGCGACAGAGCAGTTGGCTTCATTTCAGATATCCTCTATGGATAGAGATGGAGCATCCTTCCTTCAATCAGATACAGTCACTACCCAACTTCTTCGTCGAGTTATGGAGGCACTACATGGGAATACCGACTACGAGACAAGACGAGCTCAGATATCTACAAGGCATGCACTAGATAGATTTTCTGATGGTGGGGAGCACGTAATCCTCTTCAGAGGACGTGCTGTGGTACTAGTGTCATTTCAGGAGGATGATTTGAGGGATTTCCACACATCCCCTCTAGTGGTACATCTAGGATTGGAGAATATGTACCAGGATATCTGACGACAACACTGGTGGTCGAGAATGAAGAAAGAAGTTGCAGAGTTTGTCTCTCGATGCCTCACTTGTCAGCAAGTGAAGGCATAGAATCAGGTACCAGCAGGATAGGTTCAGCCTTTGGAGGTCATAGAGTGGAAGTTGGATGGGATATCCAGGGACTTCGTCACAGGACATCCATATACATGTAGATTTCATGACTCAATTTGGGTGATCGTCGACCAACTCACCAAGTCGGCCTACTTCCTACCGCTCAGAGAGTATGGTTTAGTAGATAGTTTTGGAAGCCTCTATATACAGAATATTGTGTGGCTACATGGAGTACCCTCTAAGATTGTCTCTGATCGAGATGTAAAATTTTCATAATAGTTATGGAAGGGGTTGCTGGAGGCTATCGGGATACATCTTCGTTTGAGAACCTCCTTTCATCCTCAGACGGATGACCAGACTAATCGGACCATTCAAACCCTCATGGACATGTTCCGCAATTGTGTTCTCAACTTAAGACACAACTGGGAGGATCAATTACCTTTGACGGAGCATTCATACAACAATAGATATCACTCTACTATTGTAATGGCACCTTTTCTGGCGTTGTATGGGTGAAATTGCATATCACCTCTATGCTGGACTGGCCTAGGGGAGTCAGCAGTAGGGGGACCAGAAATGGTATGGGCAACAACAGAGAAGATAGAGATCATCTAGGAGCAGATGAAGACTGCACAGAGTATACATAAGTCGTATTACGATAGGAGATAGAGACCTATAGAGTTTGATGATGGTGCCTATGTCTTTCTATGGGTCTCACCTCGAAGAGGATTACAGAGATTTTGCTGAGGCGAAAAGTTATCTCCGAGAATCATAAATCTTTTTCAAGTCCTGAGAAGAGTTGGAGAGGTGGCATACTGATTAGCTCTTCCACCCCAGTTGCATCGGGTGCATTCCGTCTTCCATATATCCCATCCGAAGAGATACGTGCACGACCCTACCCACATCATCGACCATGGTGAGCTAGACATCGATGATGGGGTGACTTTTTCGGAGGTTCCAGTAGTGATTATGGATCTAAAAGGGTGGGTCCTTCATGGACGGTCGATACCTCTAGTGCACGTTCATTGGAAGCACGAGAACCTCTAGGAGAGAATTGGGAGCGGGAGGCTCATATGCGTGTTCAGTACCCCCACTTGTTCCCATAGTATGATTTGTGGCTTACGGGGATGTAGAGCCTCTAGGTGGGGAGAATGTAAAGACCCTGAATTTTCTTGTAACCGTTTTTAATTAAATGGTAATTTTACGAGTCCGTGAAAATTTATGGGGCATGATTCCGAGGACGGGAGTGCGCAGAATAAATTTCTAAAGTTTTTTTCGGGAACGTTCAGGGAATGTTTGAGTGAATTTTTTTAACATTTGAACCGGTGCTTGGAATTGAAATCTAAGGGTACCGTTGAACTCACAATGCCATTATTTGCTTAAGGATAATTTCATCTCAAATTCAGTGGGTCAAGAGTAAAAAATAGTTTTTGGGTTTTCAGTGAATGAATAAAATAAAAATAAAATTGTGTTGCTTTCATCATATTTGATGGTCAAAACATCCATGTAGAATTTGGAGGTGGGGACCACCACACCTCAACCTCCCATGACAGGTTATGGTGCTGGGGCCCACCTGAGTTCTAAACCCCTTCTTCTTGTTTATTATGGTGGGGACCACTTGGGATTAATCGCCCTTGAAACTCCCTTTTAATAGAGAGAAACCCTAAAACATCCATTAAGTTTCGGGTATCCTCTTAAACTCGCCAAACACTTAATTTTTTTCCAAATCCTCCCCATTAATTAATTGAGCACATCAATTAATTAATATAAATATTTTGATTTTTCCGCCCACAACTAAATAATATATAACATTAATCTATTATTTTATCGTGGATCACATATATTTTGGTGGAACATGGGAGAGGGGAGAGCTTGGGGGAAGGCATCCAATGAATAACTTCATCTCCTAACGAAGAACAGTCCACCAACGAAGATAGACTTCTACTTTCTTACTCAGAACCTTTTTTCGACGTAGAACGTGCTCATCTACAATGAATCCACATTCACCTTCTCGAGCCAATGTTGTTGAACAATGAACAAAGTAGGGAATTTATTTGAATATGATATCATTCCTTTAATTATTACCTTCTAAAGAAAAGATTAATAGTGGATGTTTTTCCTTGCGGGTTGGGAATTGTTTTTGCAGGAAGATGTGGGTTTTCAGATAGATCTCTCTTATATATTTTTTTCTTGTTAATGCTTTAAAATTCAAGGAAGAAATAATCTACTTGCTATGACCCTAAACACGGAGGGTGCGAGCCAAACCAACCTGGCCTAACCCCTCCATCATTCTTGATTGTTATTCTATTTAGAATGGCGACGAGGCAATGAGACGACGAATGTGATGAAGGAAATGACAGTGCTACCTGCGGCCTCCACGACCCGTGCCTCCCACCGGCCACACCGCCTGCCGGCCGAACCGGCCCATGCCACCCGACGACAGAACTGGCCTGCGCCTCACCGCGGCTCGGTTAAACCACCCTCACCCATGGCATAACATAGTTGTGCCTCCAAGGACAATCCCTCAGCATGATCGAACCGGTCGAACCGGCCCTGGCCACCCCATCCACCGGCCGAACTGGTTCCTCCGCCCTGGGATGAACTACGGTGCCCTCCCGACCTCTTGCGCCTCCCATCCGCCCATGCACTCTCATCACCCACTCCACCCGATTTAACCGGCCATATCACGCACCTCGAAGCGCCCCGATGTATCCGGCCTCCCACGCCCCTTGCGGCGCCCCGTCAGAGCCGACCTCCTACACCTCTCGCGACAGCTAGGCCAAGTCGGCCTCTCACGCACCTCGCGTCACCCCAGCCGAGTTGGCCTCTCACACCCCTCGTGGCACCCCGACCAAACTAGCTCATGCCCTCACAGAGCCCTTCGGGCCGCACCGCCCTCGAGCCGAACTGTGGCCCTTCCGCGCCCTCGCGTCTCGTCTGTGCCCTCTCGGCCCTCCCCCGCTCTCATGGATGGTTAGGAGAGGCACAGTGGGCCGGTCCGAACCCAATTGGCCAGCCCACCTAATGGGATAGGCCATACCCATGGTTCAATCCAGGGCAACACATATTGGGTTGGCCCAGACTCGGTTGGGAAGGGTGGGTCTGACAAGGTCGGACTAGACCCAGGCCCAGTACGACCCTGTACTTTTTTTGGTCATATCTTTAGCATCAGATGTCTGTTTGAAGAACCATCAAAGGCACTGTTAATATTGGATCCTGACAGTGCCTCTATGTATACCCCACAAGAGTTTGAGGTATAGTTGAGATACGGTTAGGTTGGATCGTGCACAAATCCAACCAGGGCCCCGGGACTAAAAGGATAATAACTCACAGAACAGGCATCTGATTGACGCACCGTAAGTTGCGTTGATTCCCCTATGACGTGGCAGGCCTTTGAGATACTTCTTTGTGGTAATTTGTGACAGTTGGAATATCGACTTATAGCTCGTGGAGAGGATCATTCCAGTGACAAGCGAGTAGAGTGCAGAGACCTTGTTGTTGGATATGACTTGATGACTGCTGGCCGATGGACTCGGAGTGACACAACTAGCCCAGTGGGGAGCACTTAGTTGTGGTGACCCATGATGGAGGGGCGCCTGGTTGTGGTGGTAGACCATTGGTACTCCACTGGAGGAGTACCTCTACAGACGATGAGGGGTAGCATCTGGTTGTGGCAGCAGACCCACGGTGAGGAGCACCTCTGTGTGATGCTGCAGACCCACGGTACTCAACAATAAGAGTACCTCAGTAGTCCAAGGATAGTGGGAAGCATGCTTGGTGTCCCGGAAAGCCCACAGTACTCAACATAGGAGATGTTCTCCAACAGTCATGATATTGATAATGTGAATAAAAATCCAGGTTGAGTTGAGTCAGTAACATTTGTGTTTTCATCATGATTGAGATGGATTACTTGATTACTTAGGTATTTGAATGGGCCTATACCTAAGTGGGATTATCTGTTGATTTCATAGTTTTGGTTTATCTTTGGTGGATTTGGTGAGACCTTGAGGGTCTCGGGGTCCCTACTGAGTATCGTTAAAATAACCCCTGCCTGGAATATGCCCGCACCTTGTTGTGTTGGATGAAGACGACGACCAATGATAACAGAGGCTGAGAGTACTAGGACTGGACGATACCTAGAGGTGGACCATATGGCGAGACGGTACACAGAGGAGACTGGCAGACGTGGAGTGCTGAGGATGCATTCTGTACCCGCCCATCACGTAGGAACCTCATAGGATGACCCATCAACTATTCTTATATTCTTCAGTTATACCTGTACTTTTAGTTCCTTGTACTTTACATTTGGGATTGTATTTTTGGCCCCCTTTTACTTTTCAACACTCTTCTGTTATATAGTTTTACATAGTATTTTGCATCTAACTATGTGCTCTATTGTGTGTAGTTCTAGGTTATAAAGGCAATGACTTACCAGTTTTAGGAAATTACTCCTTTGGTGTTAGTCGCAAGCCCATGGCCTAGGGAAGGTGGGCTTGTGGTAGTCTCGACACGGGCCCCGGGGGAACGGTCATGGCATAAAAAGAAGAAATGTAATTAATGGTTTCTAGAAAATGATAATTAAATTAATTAAATAAATACTTTTTATTTCATTACAAAATTATATTAAAATTATAATTAGGAAGGAAAAATAGAAAATAAATAAGCTTAGTTAAAATGAATACACATGAGAATATTGAGATCTCACTAGATGATCGCTTGGGAGTAGATTTAATTAGCTAATATATTTTAACTAAAATCAAATGATTCTAAAGTAATATTATAGGAAACGAAATATGTGTAGTGTTCTATAAGTTAACTTAATTTTTTCTAATGCGTTGTAGGGGTGGTGAAAGACACCTTTTAAATGTGGTTATAATGTCATTTTTTGTAAATTTTCAACTTAATATAAAAGGAGAACATATTAAACATATAAAATAGATCTAAAATAAATAAATAATTTATCGATAAATATATAAAATAAATAAAATCCTTAAAATCTTAATTATATAATTAATTATAATGTTTTAATCCATTTAAAACATGAATTTAAACATTTTTCTTCTTTTTCTGATATAACTCGATTTTACCTACATTAATTTTTCATTTTATTTGAAAATGATTTTAAAAAAATATAATAAATTGTACTCAATAATTATAATTTGTTTTTTTTAATTTATTAATTATATAAAAGCAATAATAAAAATTTTATGGAAAAAATATATATTATTTTAATATTTTGAGAAAATATTTATTATGATCTAAAATATAAATTATGTGTTGGTAAATGAAAAAAAAAAAATTTAATATTAAATAATCTCATATGGAATACATATTTTATCTTATAAATGTTTTTCATGAATTTATAATTCTTACTTATATAATAATATTAATATAATAGTCATGTTATTTTTAAAAATATTATATTACACCATTCAGGGGAAACTAATGATTTTTTGAAACATCTAAAAAATTACTATTAATAAAATTTTATTATATAAAATATTAAAAATATATAAATATTTTATAATTATATTTACAGATTTAAAAATTACATGTTTATATCAATCTCAATAATATAATAGAAATGAAATAATACTGGAAAACAAATTGTTAATATGTTAAAAATTTTATATTCTTATGTCCCATTAAATAATCATTAGTGTGTTGGTAATATATTATTCATATTTATAATATATTATTATTATGTTAAAAATATACATTTTTTTATGTAAACCAACCATATTTGGAAAATATATTATGAGTCACTAAATGATTTTCATAGTTTTGGTTATACTGATTGGATTCAATTCATTGAAAGTACTATTTATATTAATTAAATAAATATTTTATAATTTAGTAACCCATATATATCTTAACTAATTCAATGTCTAGGTTTTTATTATAATAATTTATATTTATATTTTTTAGTAATTTTAACTATTTATTTTTGTTTTCGTGTTATTGTGGATAATGCCTCTAATGTCATTGAAATATTTAAAATAAGTCAAATAATAAAATTTCAATGAGTTAAATACTCCCCCACCCCTTAAATAAATTTCATCAAAAATATTTAATCACAATATAATATCAATGTATGAGGGGAAATCATTATTAACTATACACTACTAGATGATCATGAGATTATTTTTGATTTTGGAAGGGATTTACATTTATGACCAATTTTTATAAGAAATTTATAATGAAATATTTCATATTATTAATTTAAAATTTAATTATAGTATGGGAAGAATATCATGATCCCAAAAGGATAACACTATATAATCCTTGAATATTATTTATACAGTATTCATACCACTAGGTTCATTTACATTATATTTCCAAATCCATTATCTTGTGAAACTGTATGTTAGGCAGGTCACAAAAAAACTGAGATTGAAAAATCACAATTTTATACATTATTAGTATTTGAATATTATTTTCCATATTTTCAAGGTTATTTTTGACTATTTCAATTATTGGTACACTGATTATGATATTTACTTTCAGTCGTTCCAACTCCCTTGTGATTGGAGTACAAATATTTTGAATCTCCTCTCTTTCCCTTATAAATGTGAGTTTGAATACCTTCATCTCCACACTAATATAATATAACTATTCCTTAAAGAAAATAGCCTTGATTATTATATTTTATTGACATGTAGTGAACTAAATAATATTTTCTTAAGTATCTCAATAATTAGGTATTTTTTTATGCTCTATAATTCCATTTTTTCGATAGGGCCTTTAACTATTTTCATATTAAAAATCACATTTTGAAATAACTAGTTTGGTATGATCAAAATAAATACCTATACATATAAAATTATAATATTTTATTCATTGAGGTAATCGGTACAATTTGACATAGATCAATTTTTATTCTATTTCAAACCACAATGAAAACCAAAAGTGGTGACATGAGTTATGATACTTATATAATAATGAGGAATATTCATAATCAATAGCATAAATGTGATTCAACCTGAAAACCATTACCATTATCATCTATTTGGATAATAAAATTATTAATTCAACCAATATAAATGTTATTTGTATCTAGAATATATTATAGTCTGTTCTATTATACATACCATCATAATAAAAGAAAATAGAGATCCCAAATTAGCCTAATCATTTACAAATTATTCCAAACCAAAAATTGTAAAATATATAATCTAAAAAATAATATATTTTCAAGGAATTAATATAACAATTAAAATTAACCATCAATTATGAAACTCATCATATTAATCTATGTTATCCATGGTCACTTGGTAATTAGGATATATAACCTAAATATACTCAAATACATTATAATGGATTGAAAAAAGAATTAGAATTTACTAAAATATATACCTTGTTAGAATAAATCATGTTTTACATTTGTGAATAATTTAAATGAACCTGGTGATGAGTGAGTTAGTACGCAACCCACCCTTTTCAGGGTTATTACCCCTATTTACTTCTATTCGAGAGCCTAAATCTAGTTGTTATATCAAGGAAAGGATGTAATATATTTGAAAACCATACAGTCAAAACATTATATTATTTTTATAATGTTATCATATTCATATAATTCATTCATAAACTCTGATTATGGTTTTCACTAAAGTAATCTTATTCTAAAACATAATAAAATAGTGAATTATTAACATGATGTTGAATCATATGATATCCCAAATGGTTATCTATATTTTTTTGAAATTGTAATCAACCAAAACATCACTACACATAAATTATCCAAATGAAACCTCATAAACAACAACTTTATCATAACTATGATCTGATAGCAACATTGACACCCTTGAATCAAACTCTCACATCTTGTTAAATAATGTCTTACATTATGTACTAAATTTGATACCATATATATATCATCAGTCATAACAATCCCATAATTAATTGAAATAAATAACATTTTTTTCAATGTAAATTCCCATGACCTTTTGGGATTGTATATTTAAAAAAATATCATATAATAGAAAATATAAAAGCCCTTAAATTTATAAAAAGATGGTTGTTTCTTACCACTATAAAAGAACATGAATAATTCCTAATAAGACTTCAATATCATCCATATATTATTTCACACATATTATTCATATAGTCAGGTCTTTTATACATGGTTAATTCATAACAATATTAAATTGAAACATAAAAATGGGTTAATTCAAACGCAAAATAATATAATCATATAAATATATCATTCAAAATCCTAATCTTCCTATATATAATAAAACTAAAATAAATAATATAAATAATTAAATATTGAACTATTACTGAAATAATTCATTATCCATCAAAATAAGAGAATACATGTATATCAATAATACTGATCTCATGTTAATGGAATTCATAACATGGGATGTTAGAGAAATGTTGTCAATTCCTCCTACTATGTCATTATCCAATAACAAATAGTATTTTACACTATATCCCAATGATTTTTTATCATTATAAATTTATATGTAAAAATGTGTTATACGATTATAGGTTCCAGCCATTAACAATTTAATTTAAATGAATTTTCCAAAAGATTAATAAAAAACATTCATTCAATTTACTATGGATACACTAAAAGAATAAAAAAATTCTATATTGAATAATTGTGAATATGGAATTTAATAAATAATCAACATGTTTTAACAATAAATAAATATCAATAATATCAATAGATTAACCGATTTTAATATTAGAGATAACAAGATCATAATCCATCCAAAACAAGAAATTGGATGGTTAATCAATTCATAAATAAAAATCGTGAAATCATATATATTTGAATAAGAACAAATCAAACACAAATGTTATTCCCCATATCAATAGAATAATTTTATATATTTGTGAAAAACATCCGATTTGAATAATTTAAAATATAATGTTCAAACTATATGAAGAAATAATTATATAGATTAGAAAATTCTAGAACAAATGGTCACAATCCATCCATATTATTAATTTTTAGGCTTTCAAATGATTTTAATACTTCATAAACAAAGGAAAAATATAATGGTGTTGAAATAAACAAAAAACACCCTTGAAAATAATATATGGAATTTTATCATAATAGAATAGAACATAAAATAACATGACACTTATTTTTTTATTACCCATGATGATAGATATATATATATTTGAATATAAATCTAAGAAACACGTGCCCTAGTAGATAAAATAAAATTTTAAATTGATAGGGTAAATAAAAAAAAGATATTTTAGAGAAACAAATTTTATATTTATGTATAATACAAAATAACATATATTTGTTAAAGGTAATTTTTGTTAATGTGAAATGATATTTTTTAGAAATGTTTAAATATAAAAATAATAATAAAAACAATATTCCTTAAAAATAAATTAATTTTATATTGGATAAATTAGTAGTGGAAGAAAACATTTTTAAGATAATAGATTCCCATTTATTATGATATTAAAAATTACATTGTTTAAAATCCACATTGTAAGAAGTGAAAAAAGTCATTCATGTATATTAAGAAATAATTTTTCAAAATAGTATCATAAAATAACAAATAATAAAATTGAAATTTATTTTTTCGGTACCTCTGAATAGAAGAGAAATGATCATGAAGATACATTATATCTCAATGATTATATACTTAAGTTATCAATATCCCTAATGATAATTATAATTTATAAGGATTAAATCCTTTGAAAAGGTTTTAATATGGTAAAAAAGAAAAAAAACATAAAAAACAAATGGGAAAATATTACAAAACATATAATAAATTAGATAAAGTATATAATCATAACAAAATTAATGAAAATAGATTCCCAAAACCCTAATGACTGGGGTGAAACATGAGTAAAAATAAATTTATAGTAAAGAATATGATTTTGATTTGTTAATCAAATAAATTAAGAGGAAATAATATATTGATCAATTATAGGAAATTATATTAATTGAACACCATGCAATGTAAACATGGTGAATAATACGTATCTTGTCTAAAAGAATCAAAATTGATGCCATGAAAATCTTCAAAACATGAGTAATGATTTGGGAAAAACAAATTTAATGTGACGTAAATAATAGAACACAAAATAAAATTATTAAAAGTAAATTAATGATACTAAACCGATAAAAATTTGTATATATATTCAATATAATTTAAATTAGTTGTACAATACCAAATCATTCTCAAAGAATACAATTTGATATTAAAATATCTCATTGTTAATTCATTCTATATATTCCCCAAGAATCAATAATAATAATAAAAATTGATTAGATACATACTAATGAAATTTATTCATATATATAACTATTTTATAATATCAATATATTATTATTCTATAAATATATATATGTGTGCGTGTGTGTGTGAGTGAACTTTTAGCTATTTTCATCTACAAGTGTATGTAATATTTTTCATATGGAACTAATTCCATGAAAAAATGTTAACATTCATTCTTGGGAAAAATTTATTCATAAAATTAAATTAAATTTACTTGAATAAAGGTTCAATTATTTTTTAAAGGAATAATTGTATTTCTGTAATGTTTTAGTCATTATCTAAGATATTGATATATGTGACATGCATGTTTCAGTGATTCTTTATAAATGAATAATGATAACGTAATCATTGATTTTAATATTCATATGGGATTACTCTTATAATAAAAAAAATTACATATTAATTTTATATTATATAAGTATAAATATTCTCTTATACATTTATGATATAAATTAATTATATTAATCAATATAATGGTCAGACCAACACAAACAAGAAACTACATCGATTAATGGGTGATTATGAAGTCGTTTATATTGAAATATTTATAATAGAAGAATAATGATAATATTTGGTTATTATTATAACTATACATGATAATTAAAAATATTAATAAAAATAATTTAATTTATATAGTGTAACTACATAGATAGAAGAGATCATTTTTTTCTTAGTTCGCTCAATTTAAATGATTGCATCAATGATAATAAATTATTTATCATATTGTTAATTAGTTTCTTAGTTTTTTATACCATACCCATAATGGTATATTAAAGATCATATTTATCCATTAATTCAATCCTCATGACCATCAATGAATAACGGTTAGGAAAATAATGGAAAAAACCATTGTTCTACATAAGTGGTTGTCCACATATACGCATGAGAAATGATATAATTTTCCCTAAAATGGGATAATAGTGTTATATGGTTTATTTAATCTAATGAATATATATCATACTACAATTATTTAGAAAATTCCTTATATATACTATCATTTTAATGTGTTTGCGGATGACAAACCACATTGTTTTATGGAGGTTGTAGTGTACACACCACACAAATAAAAGACTCATTTTTCTCAATATAAAAAGGTAAAAATAATTAATGATTTCCCTATATAATAATAAAACTTATTATATATATAAAATATTCCTGTCATATTTATTTTAAAATTAAAATTTGAAGGGAAATAATTTAAATGAAATGTGTTATGTAAAAATGACTGCTCACATTGGGAGCCTTTAACTCTCCTTAAAAGAACACATGTAATTGAATGGAACGTGGAAAAATATTTTAGTAAAATAATAATGAGATTTTAATATTACTTTATTATAAGGTCTATGGGTAATTTTAAATGTACATTATGTTTTATGATTTTTTGTAATGGGTCGGGATATGATTATTTTATAAGATATTTGAATCACATATTTGTAAATATCTCAAATTAATATAAAGGGATAATATTCCATACATTTTAAGTAGATATAAAATTGTGAAATATTGAAGTGGGGGAAGATATATTTTGGATAAAAACCTCATACATGAAACTATATGTATGAATTTTTTCAGGTTTCAAGCCCTTTACACCTTGAAATATTACATTTACAATTTTTGATTTTTACATCAATAACTAATTTCAACCATAGTTAACACAATCATTATGAATAAAAATTATGTTTCCAATATTATATAATTTCGAACAATTTATTATAAATTTTAATACAATTTAAATTTATCGGATTTATAGAATTGAAATGTATTACTTTGAATAGATGGGGATAATATATTAGATGGAGGAACGAGAGAGGAACCTTACAATGATTCCTAGAGATCGTGGTAGCTGTGAACATCCCTGAATCCTCAATATGTACTTTTATATGGAAAATCATCATGTTGATTAGATTATAGTATACTCTAGGATTCTTTATTGAGATATCTCAATGTATTTTACCCTCATTCACTACTATTGTTGGTTCAATTTCTATTCACAAGGATGGAGTTACCCATAGGATCATTCGAAAACGTTTAATTAAACCTGTTTCGGCTTCTGATAGAGCTATTTATGAATTAATTGAACTCTATATGTTCTCCTTCATTACAATGATTTCGTTGTAAAAGGGTATTAATCCATGGATGGTCTCGGACCATGTTGAATGAATGTCTCAGATTATTTGTTTTTATGATTTAAAATATATATCCCATTGTTTAGGTAGTTTCATGTTCTTTTCCCATCTGCTGAATTAAACCCAATATATTGGTGTGTTAGATCTATTAACCATCTACCCGGGGTTCTTTGAATCCAATATTGGAAATTTAAATTTACCTCATGGAGTTCTGAGAAACATTATTTTATGTTTGGGTGAAAATTCATGGGTTAAATTGGGTACTATGGAACACAAAAATACTTTTCATTATAGGCTCAACTATTGGAATCCAAATCAGAATTGAAAATGAAAAAGAAATTGAAAACATTGATCACATTGCATGAGTAATAGTTGAAATTTATTTTAGATTCGTTCTTATTGATCATTTTATTCTCTAAACTCCACAAGATGATGCATTTTTGAGAATAGAGTATGAAAGGGCTTCTCATTTTTTTAATACATGTTGCATCATAAATCATCAAACATCTATATATCATAATAATATGAACTGAACAATCAAACTCTTAAATGGGAATGAATCTAACAACTACAGAAGTCAAAAAAGATAGAATTTGTACCCACTACTCAGATGCCATAAGGGGATGCTTCTTTTTACCCCTATGAAAATGTGATCTTAGAAAAAAAATTGCATACTAGTATCTTGATAATACATAGGGTCATATTGAATCACATGGAATATATAAGGCTGAGATCCCTGATAATCTTGGTGTACGGTCAAAACATCCTTATACTGACCATTATTTACATAGTATTGTTTCTCAAGATATGAGGAATGCCAACAAGCCTTTTTCAAATATATCATGTCCTGGAATTACATGTGAACCACGTATCACCACCATCAAAAGAGACACTCACTATGGTTCATATAATAAATAACTAAAGATGAATATATTGAAAATCAGGTTGCTGATGAATTCTCAATCCATGAAAATGTATATTATGTATTGTGGCTGAAACATAATTTTACGACCTCTAATGGGAAAAGCCGTAAAGTGAAAATTGAGGATTCTATCTCTTCAAAATCCACTGTTAAAAGAGATTCTTATAATAGAGTTACAATATTTGGACAACCAATAATCAGGGATAAATCCATTCTATGTGCTGAAATTGATGGGCCTTATCATAGTAGGGAAATGCACTCTCCAGACTATTATTCGTGCTCTCATTCTCCATATAATTAGGTTATGTCAATGAGAACTCATCCTCCTATTTTAGACTCAAACCAATTGGAGACCATTGATTTTTCCTCATAATAACTTATAAATAAAGGTATGAAATTGTCTCATATATATTTTTATTTATTAAAGTCATCAAATCATCCACCTCATTTTCCAAGAAATGTGAAATAGTCTCCGGTTTCTGGTACATTACCTTCCTCTTAAACAATGTATGAACAAGCGTTTCTAGTTGGAACACTAAATTTATCTCTTGTGCCTCAGCCAGGAGATGATGAACCTCTGGCCACATGTCTTGGGATTGCGTATGTTTTAAAGGTTATTGCGCCTTGAGGAATTACGAATTCATCCTCTAAAATCAACATAAGAAATGTTGATTCTGAAAATATAAAATAAGTTACGAATTATGATGTAAAATATTTAGGTATAAAACCGGTTGAGAACACTGAGAGATGTGTCAGTGTCAATTCAAGTTGTGCTAATCTTATTAAATGTTCAATTATTAGCAATAAAAAGGCATTTGATCCATTTTCCTCTTGTATTAGTGAAGAGGAAGTAGGTGGGAATGTTCTTGATCACAAGTATGTTGTAAATATTCTAGATAGCATTAATGAATACTCAGATGATGATGGTCTTCTTTGGATACATGATGAACTGTGGAAAAGATGATGACATCCACAAGGTCGAGGTGGGTGTGTATCTGATCATATCATGAATACGAGATCTAGAGGTACATGACCTCTAAGGCAATCTCTTTTTTAAATGTTATGTATTGTATGTCCCTCCTCTTGTAACTCTTTTTATTCCATAAATGGGTTCTACAAACCATAGCCATTATAAAAAATATATTAATTTGAATATAAAAAATTATAATATATATATTTTTTATATAAATGTAACTTATGTTTTAAAATATCATTTATTTTGTTTGAAATTAAAAAAGTCATTTTTGGGAAATAAGATATTACATATGAAAAGAATATATTTCTATAAGAACTTTTTTTCATGAATTTTCTTTCATTCTTATATAATAATATTTTCATAAAAGTAATATATTTCTAAAAATTATATGTCTCTATATTGTCCTAAAATCATTATTTTAAGAAAAATAAAAAAACTCACCTGAATAAAATATTAATGAACATAATAAATATTTGACTTCAATTATTTATAACTAATTGTTTATAAATTCAGAATTATATATTTAAATAAAATATAAAAATTTAGTCGAAAATTTATTAGAAATTATTCAAGCTACAAAATATTATATATTATTTATTATTTTTGATAATAACATAGTGATTAATTAATTATTAGATTATTAATCATATTTATATAATTTTACTATTATTAAACCATAATACACATTATTTCCTGACAAATGGAAGCAATTTCAGAAAAATATTTTATTGAATTACATTATTTTTATAGTTTATACCTGTACTAATTTAATTTCATTCATTAAAAGTAGATGATTCATTTAATTAATATTAT
The DNA here is from genome assembly GCA_963277665.1 of Viscum album. Lineage (NCBI taxonomy): Eukaryota > Viridiplantae > Streptophyta > Magnoliopsida > Santalales > Viscaceae > Viscum > Viscum album. The sequence continues at coordinate 2,080,063,059 of OY728136.1, read as the reverse complement.
ATTAATTGATTACTAATGTGAATTGCCACTAATTAAATTCATGGGTTTTAATGATCGTACATAATATTTATATTTTTATATCCAAATATCATCTTTTAGTTTATGATCAACGTTATAGGAAGAGAATTATATCGAATAAATTGGCATATTTAAAGTAAGTAATATATTAAATTATTGTATTTTCACATTATTAGCTAGATATAACATAGGACAGTAAGGTAAACATCATATTAATGGTTATATTTGGAATTATGAATACCTAAAGAGTACAGTCACATGATTTCACTAATGACTAATAAGTAAAATTGGGAGGGCACATGTTATTTATTGGATGAGAAGGTAATGATTAGGGACTTAAACATACATTTTCATTAAAAATAATTATTGTTTATGACATATTATTCTATCCATTACACTGAACAAAAAAAGTATAATATGTTTATTCAATCATAAACACTCCTTCTATTTAGTAAGTGTCAAGTGAAGTGACAATATTATGAAATATATAAAAAAATATAAATTTTACTACAAATCATAATAAAATTCAATTGATAGCTAAAGTAAATAATATGATAATTTTATTTGTGAAAATGTATTTTTTATAAAATTTATTTTCTGAGGCATAAGATTTTATAGTCTTTAAATATTTTTAATAATTGAATAATAAATGAATAACTTTTTAATTGTAATGTAATAATTAACTAAAAATAATTACTGATATATATAATTTGATGTGTAAATGGTTATTTCCCTATAAAAATATTATTTAAATATACTTGATGATATTTGAAAATAAATAAATTAATATTTATGGAATTTGAATACTATAAAATAAATATAAATTTTCATTCAAAAAAATCTTTATCTATAGATAATATTTTTTTTAGTTTTTCAAAAAAATTCATTTAATAATTATTGTGAAATATACCTTTTTTTAATACAATTCAATATATTGAATTTTTAGAATATAAGTCCGATTTTAAAATTTATCAAAAAGTTTTTTTGAAATGATATGATTTTTTATATGGATTTATAATTCTTAAAATATATATTAGTATTAATTTATTAAACTATATATTTCATTCACAGATATAAGTTATTATTTCAAAAAATATTAATTCATTATACATTTATTAATTTAAAATATTATATTATAAATATTATAAATTTAATTATCTAAATGTATTTGGATTTTTGAAAACTTTTTCTTATAATTAACTTTTGGGTTAAATTTTAATTACATAGGCATTAAATTATAGTTGAATATTTTTGTTACCATGATAAAGTGGTTGTATTTTTAAATAATGATAATTTCATAAATATAATATATCTTTAAGTAAATGTCTCTATTATAAATTAATACAAAAATTTTATTTCAAATGTTATTATAGACTAAATTTATTTTAATTTATTTTGAAATCAATGTAAAATATAATTGACATAATTTAACAATTACAAAAAAAAAATTTACTAAAAAACACCATTTCTATAATGTATGTGATTTTATTTTAATGTAAAAATTATAATATTTTGAAATTTAATTGGATTTTATGGGGTAAAAATTGATATTTAGAAATAACAATTTTTTAATAAGGGTAGTATTTTATTTTTAGTTATAATATAATAACCAATATTAATATTTAATCAGGATTTACAATTACTAAAATTGGATATCCAATAAAGGGAAAATTTTATTAAATCAATTTTAATAATTGACCTTATATAATAATAGTTTTTGTTTTAGAATTTGTATCTACATGTATCTCCAGCATCTAACCTTTTAATTCTCCTAACAGTCATGTAATTTTATTCTAAACCATTAATGAAATTTTCCTTCAAACCATTTTCCCGTCCATTGTTCTGATTAATGGAGCTCACTTACGCCATTTTAAATATAGTGACCGTAGTTAGTAAAAAAAAATTCTATATTTTAATCTTTTAGAAACCAAATATATATTTCATAACCAATATACTAAAAATGAACATCAAGTTCATCAATTCTAAAAGATAATTTATGATTAGAACCAAATTTTTAATATAATAATTTCCCATACATTTACATCCTTTATTTTTCTCTTTGATACAACCTCCTCCAAATACTTCATAACCATGTGTATATAATAAAATTTATATAAATAATTTATATAAAAATTATATTATTTATAATGTAATATTTATATATTATACTCTGATTTTATCTAACATATTTTAAAAAATCTCTCATATGATTTGGTAAATGACCGACTCCTTAAACAATAATGTTCATTTTCTCATCACCATCATTTATGGATATTCATGATTTAAGGTTAGTTAATAGATATTTTATTTGTATCATGATTTATATTATGTAAAAATAATTAGAAATTGTTCTTATAATATTATTAATAAGAGATAAATGTAAAATTGACCTCCTAAAATTAACCTAACCGGAGGAATAAAGTAATTTAATTAGTATTGAAAACTTATTTTTCATTTTCCTTCATCTTATAACCCTTGAAAATCTATATTTGTTAACATTATAACTTATAAGCATTTTTATTTTTAATTTTTGGTAGTGATGTAATAAAAAAATATCTCTTCCATTATAATATTCAATCATTGATTTTAATGTAATATTATTGGGTTAATTTAGCCACTTATATAAAAAATGATATAAATTTTTATCATGTCATACATTAAAATATTAATTTTGGATATTAATTATAATATAATTATTTAATTATTACCCTATTAATTTATTTAATAAACTCCATAATTTTGTTACCACTATCCATTCATTAATTATCCTAGAATCATGATCATAAAAAAATCCTTTTATTGGAACCATAACTAAAACTCTAATAGAATTTAAATATAAGTATATAATTATCCAATAAAATGATATCATATTAAATTTTATTATATATTAGTGATAAATATTTGGGGAAAATGAATTGAGATACCTATATTTTGAAACAAGTGAGAAATGATAATGATTTCCCACACCATAAAAATAATATGGAAATTTAAAAAATAATATACATGCACTGAAAAATTATAAATTAATTTTACAAGAGGATATCTTTATGAATAATGTTATAAAATATGTAATAATTATAGTTATTTTTAGATATAAAAATGTGATTCCGATTATGTAGAAATAAATATTATATTTAATGGACATTTTGACCAAAATATTTTTCATTTTTTAGTTTTTTTATGTTAAATTTTGAATATTGATGTTTATCAATATATAATGATTTTATTTCTCATATTATGGAAAAATTTATAACACCGGGTAAAATGAATTTGTAATTCATATAACCTTAAATATATAAATTTCATTTTAGAATACTTATAATATGATTTGAATAACTCTCATCCTATTAGGTTTTTATTTCACATTAATGGATCACTCTTCCAATTCAATGTTTTCATGTACCCCTAATGTTTTTACATTTCTATTAGTAATAACAAATATGTATCTTTTAATTTTATCATTCATCCATTTCATTTGAAGATATTACTTGTCAGTCACATTTATATTTTAACATTCATTTTCCTCTTTGTCTTATAATGTGTATATTTTAAGAGATGTTTTGTTTCATAAATCACTATCAAAATGATTTCATGATTTCCCACATTTCATGAATTAAGAATTGTATTAGTTGATCTTATTTATGTTTTTATTTATATGATATCCTTTAAAAATTTTATTTTAATCCATATTTATTTTTAGGTTTTCTTGATATAATGTCATTCTGAATAAGTATTTATGTTTAATCATTATGTGGTGGGTGGGACCTATGTATCTTATTGAATCATTGGATAAATAATTATTTCTCCCAATAAATGGAATTATTATTAATAATTTTTAATCCCAAATGAGAAACGTTTATTGATGCTCGATTGTATATAAGAAATATGATTGAAATAATGATCCAATATGGAAAAAAATTTGATTCATGATTCATAATGGCATCATTACTTTATTCCCTCACACCATTGATAGGTTATTATGATATTCATCCATGATCATGGTTTGTGTTTAATGTTTTTCTAATGTTTTAAACACATTATATTATTGATCATATGGAATTATTTATTCCCATATCATTCCAGATGAATTATTTTTTTGATTCATGTTATTAAATTTAAATATTTATCATTTGATTATGTTTTCTTATATTTTTATGATCATTTCATAGATAATATATTGTTATTATTGTTTTTCTAGTATTTATTGTTTTACCTCTCCCTTTTCAATGATAATATTCCTTAGGACATGACATTGTGTTTACCAAGCGATATTTTTTTTAAGAAATCACATTTTGATGATGTTATAGGGAATTTTTCACAACAGTTAAAATATAAGTAACTTAATTAGATGGTATACCAAAATAATAAACCTCTCAATTATTAATATATCATTTTTATTATGTAATTTAGTACTATTAATTATCCAATTTATGTAGAAAAATGTTTTATTTTTCTTGCAATGACATGGTTAGTATTATGAGAATGGTTTATTTATTTTTATCAATTAGAATGGTTACTATTATGGATTGTATTATTGAACCTTATATAAAACCATATATATGACTCTACAAGTGGGATCATATCTAGTACTATTTTAAAAATATTATGTATATGGTTATCCTAAGAAATAATCCATGTCTGGATACTAAAAAATTTTAGAGAATTTCACACTGATTCACATAGGAGTGGTAACCATGAAAATTTATTGATGTGTATTAACTCAATCATCAGTTAATGAAAACAAATATTCCTAACAGAACAACGTGTTTGATACTCTTAGTTGATCATATACACTTTTTGATCTAATATGATGGATTTATTTCATGGTTAAATTATGGGATTAGGGTGAAAAGAATAAGAGGGTATAAAATAATTTAAATTAGATTAAATTGAACATACTAACAAATGAAATAATGGTTTAACTAGAGAACAAACATTGGGTTAGGGTATTCATATTCATATGATCATTTACATGGATTGTTTTATATATTATCTCTATCATTTTGGTTTTAGTGTTTGGCTGAATTATTGTAATGAAAATGAAGCTAAATAATCAATACATCTAGAAATAAATATGTCATACAATAGAAAATTAGACATAAATACATATTTGAATTTTATATTATTTTCCAAAAAATTTAATAAAGGAGAGTTTATTATTCTTTACCAAGGTAGTGATTATTAATTATGAATTAAAATTAAATCATGATTTTTTTTTTATATTTTCAACCAAAATTAATTTTATCATTGATTTTTGAATATATTCTAAATTTAATGCATTTTATATGATATATCCTAGGATTTTCATATATTTATAATATAATTTCCATGAATCAAATATTAAATTTTACAAATAATTTTGAATAGTTATTTTATCACATGTTTATATTTATGGGGTAATGATTTAATCTATCATGATTTCGGGATGAATAAATCATTGGTTAAATATATACTTGGTACTGATATAAATATGGGTTGAATAATTTTGAACACGTGAATTACATAATATTTGAAATTTTGGGACAAATAAATGATTTATGGTATTTTTGGTGAATTGAAAAACAATTTTTAGATTCTGGTATATATTTGATGGTTTCTGATTTTATAATGTTTTACAGCTAATGATAGTTTAAATTTCTACAAATATATATGGTTTCTCTATTATTTAATTTTATAGTGATTCAAATGGTTTGGGGAAATGTATATTATATAGAGTATATGATTAAGGTGATTAAAAAATTAAAAATATGATTAGATAATTGTATTGGGTTGTCTGAAAAAGGTGAATTACCTTGATATAAGATAAGAGAGTATGGTAGATACCATATTAGAGGTGATATATCAAATAATATATATATTAAAAATAACCACATTCATTATGTTTAGTATATATTAAATATTATACTTAGGTTGTATTATATTTGTGGGGGGACAATGTAACATCCCACAATTTTAGTTTACATTTTCCTTAAATTAATGTTCTGTTCGATCTTGTTTTCGAAATGAAAACCCAAAATAAAAAAAAACCAGCATATTATTCAGCAGCTAAAACATGTAAATTTCATGACACTGCATAAATATGAGTAACAATAATATGAAACATATGCATAAGGAATATAAATTTAACATCTTATACTAATAAAATTTAATTGATATATCTATGATAACTAATAAGATCATTTGTTACATGAAAATGTGTTTTAAAAAAAGATTGAATTTTTATGATATAAGCATTTCTATTTAAAAACATGTGATTTAGTGATGATAAAATTATTTCTTTGTTAATAATAATTTAATTATTAATTGATAATGAACAATAACGGTATATTTAGTATGATAATATTTTATTTTCCGTCAATGTGGGGTTTTAATACCTGTTTCCATTTTTTTAAATTAAAAATATAACTTCTTAAATTATAATTTTATTTATTGATCCGCTTTTTTGATTAATCCTAAAAATATTATAATACTACAATATTTGCATGAAATATTTATTTTATTGTAAATTGTAAATAATTTTTTTACAATTTCCTTGTATTTAATGGAATTATTAGTATATATGTCTGATTTTGATATCCCTAAAACAATTTCATTGAAAAAAATTGAAATTTTTAATAAATTTTTAGGATTAAAATATTATATAGTTTTTCATTTTAATTAATATATTTGACATCTAGAAACAGAAGTTATATTATCATGAAAATTATATTAATACATTGTTTAATTATTAATTTTTCAAGTTTATAATTATAAATATTATAAAATGAATCTTATAAAATAATATTCTTATTTTAAAAAATAATTTTATAATTTTAACATTAATTATATTACACTTTTTATTCATTAAATTTTTATGTTTAATATTATTTTCCATTATATAATACATAAACTTTGGATGGAATAATATATTTTTAAATAATTATTTAATTAAAAATTATTATTTTAAATTGTGTATATAAAATGATCGTAAAAGTATTAAAAAAATAATTAACAGTCGTTTAATTTTTAATCAATTTAATAAAATAATGAGAATAATTAATGATTTAGATGTTTTTTTAAAAAATTAATCAAAAATATATGTTATTTTTTCTAGATGTAATTTTTTTGATATTTATAAATTATATTACATTAACATGAGTTGAAATTTATAATAATCATGTTTCAATATGTTAAAATGTTTTATCTTATATTAAAGTGATAATATAATGACCATGATTAATATTTAGTCATAAATTATATTTTATCATGATTAATAAGTGTTTAAATTTTTATAATATTATGGGTTGAATTTTATAAAATCAATTTGACACTTAAACCACCTATAAAATCAGTTTAGGACGTGAAATATATAATAAATTTCTAACAAAATTTTTCATATATAACATACCTAATAATCCAGAAATTCAATTTATATAATTTACCTAACATTAATATCATATATGAAATTATACAAATTATAATTCATTTTAATTGGATTAAAGTTATCAAATTGGTTCTAATTTCATAATATAAAATCTTCAATCATTGATTATTTTACAACAATATATTTTTTAAAAACCACATAATCATTATAATCACCAATTTCTTCTATATAAATGGTAACTAAACATATAATTGAATGGAATTTTATGTTAAAAACGTATCCCAAAAAAATTAATTATATATACATTATGTTCAATAAATGAATAAATTTGGATGATAAATGGTCAACAAAATAACAAATTTAAAACTAGTTCAAAATGATCAAAAGAACTCAGACATAATATTGATAGACGATAATAACTAACTAATGTAAATATAGTCAATAATAATAAATTATATTAATAAAAGGGTATGTATACGTTTAATTTTCCAAAATTGAGGATTATTATTATTACATATTATATATTGGGGGTTAAATCACTTCCACGAATAATAAGGGAAAAGGTAAGGAATTTTATTGTTTAAATATTGTTATTTTAGCATTAGAGTGTTATTTCTAATCCCTTTATATGAATGATTAACATTTAAATAAAATAGTAATATGTCTCAAATATTTATTATACCTTTAAGAGGTGATTTTATAAAAATGGATCTGTATTTCCTGTCCAGATTTTCAATTACCAATATTTTTTCCCAGTTTTTTTTTTGAAAAATTATATATATCATTTGATATTATATTAATATAATCTATTTAATGATTATCATTTTTAATTTAATTTAGGATTTTCATTCATTTTCCTCGTTACTCAAAATAGATCAATCTTCCATGATTTCATGTTTTTTAAATCACTATCAAATTGATTTAATAAATATCATAATTTGGATTAAATTATTTTTTAATTATTTCTTTAATATATGTTATTATTTATGTAATAAAATTTTAAAATTTTATGATAATCCCATTTTACTTCATGGGTTTTACGTCTGTGATTTATTCCTATTCCACACATGTGTATTGTTAAACACTTTGTGACAGGTGGGATATATAATTCACTCCAATGCAATAGATAAAAAAAATTTCTAATCAAATAATGGTAAAGTAATTAGTGAATTTGGTTCCAAAAGGGGATATAGTTTGCTATACTTAATATTTTATGGGAAACTAGTTGTGATTCTTCATCCACTTCGGGAAAAGATTTTGTTGTCTGATATATATTATCATTCTTATATTTTATCCACACTTATCTTATATGTGATTATTATTTTCTAAATAGATATATTTTTCTTCCAAATATTTTCTTAGTCATTAAAACATGATATATGTTTGGTTATATAGTATTTTTTGTTCTCTTATCATTCCGTACAATCCATTTTTTGATTGCACATTCTTTACTTGTGAGATTTCCTCTAACACATATTTTCTCATATTCTTATGACATCACCAAGGGCAATATGTTGACTTATTTACTTTACCCCACCTATTATTCTTATCAAAACCCATACTTATGTTTTCATTTTATGAGAAATAAGATGAGTTCATCATTGGAGATATTTAAAAGAAGCCTATTATGATGAAATTTCCGTGAAATGTTCACATGAATTATAAAATAACATAACATTGTATCTAGCATATAGATAAACTAAATATATATATTCTTATTATACTAAATTTATTATGAAATGTAAGACATTTAACTATTAGTAATTGGGTAAAATAATGTTATGAATAGATTTAGTTTCAACAGTTTGTATTAGGGTGATGGTTCAGTTTTCTAGAGTTTTGTGTTTTTACCACAAGTAATAGATTTAGAGAACTTTAATAAAAGATGTTCATATGAGTCAACATATATTATTATAAAATAAACAATTTATAAAATAATTAGTTGGAGGTTTTTCTATAATTATAATTTACTTTTTATACAAATAGTGGATGTATTCTCTAATACATATGTAACTTGGGGTAGTTGCACTGAAAATGAACTTTTGTGTATTATCTAAATATTCACCAAGTTCATGATCATGTACCTTATCTACAAAACTATTTTAATAATACTAAATTTTATTCCATGGATATTCATATACCCTTTATATAATTATTTGAAGGATTTATTTTCATTCTATATTTATAGATTATGCTAAGAAGAACAACTGAAAATATTTTATTGAAAAGAAGATTAAATAGAAAGTATCAATGGTTGAAATGATAGTTTAACTAGAAAATACATAATATGATTTATTTCACATATTCATATATCCATTTAGACTAAATCTGTTGTATATTATACATATTGTTTTGGGTTATGTTATTTATTTAAAAAAGATTGTAAAAATAAGTTTGAGAAATGTATGTGTTAAGAAACCACTACGCCTTACAGGAAAATAAAGATCTATTTTTTAATTAATGATAATATTTTAATATTCGATTTATTATATAAAATTATTTTATTCTAGTCATTATAATTATTGGGGGATAAAATTATAATAGATAGTAATTTCTTATAATTTTCTCAATTTTAATTTTTTGGCGATATTTGTCAATGATACTATGATTTATTATCTATATTATGAGGAGTATAATAATCATATATTGATAATTTAGTAGTTATTTTTTAATGATATTTAATAATATATTTCATAGTTTCAATATTCTGGAAACATTATTTTTTGAAATTGAAATTTTTTTGAAGATAACTACTGAGGATCATGTGATTAGGGGATGAATAAATATTATTTTTATTATATAAATCACTCTGAGAAAACACAAAATTTAATATTTTTTAAAAATTACATTAGACTATACTATTAAACTAGGGATTGATAGTCAAATAATGTTATTTATTTTGACATTCATTGCATTTTGTGGATTGTTATATAAATTTACTAGTGATTGATTTTACAACTTATAAGTGTTAATGATTATGTTTTTTATTGAAGGATACATATATTTTCTATGGAATAATTTTACAAACATTCAAATGGTTTTTATAAAAGTATTTTATATATAATGTATGATTTAGATATATAAACACATTGGAATATTATTTTATAAATGGATAATATTGTTTGAAGAAAGATAAGAAAAATGATATTTAATAAGACAGTAAGGATAATTTCATCATAGAGGTTATATCCTAAATGACGAACATGTTATGAATAAGACCACATACTTTAATAAATGAATAATAATTGAAATTGCGATGTTGAAATTTATCTTGGGAGGGGGTAATATAGCATCCTAATATTTTACTATTCACAACCCTTAAATAATAATGTATTTGATAGTGTTATTCACAAATAAAACCAGACTAACATGGAAAAAATATGTTTAGGCTATTTAAAATTTGTTATAGATTTAGAATATGTGAATACAGTTGCTAATATTATGTAGTATATTTAAACGGAAGATAAATGTTTTTATTTAATCCTAACTAAAATCAATTAATGTAACTTAAATAAATGTTATGATAATTTTATTATTCAAATATTAATTTTTCTAAGAATTACCATTTCAATTTATATGAATTTATTTTTCAATAACCATCTAATTAACTGACGATAATTTGAGTAATAATTTTACATGAATTTATTAATTTAAAAATAATTTTTATGAAGATGTAGAGTTAGTATTAAAAAATGTAGTTTTATCTTCATTTACAATTTTTAATTTTATTTTACAACTTTATAAATGAATTAAATTATTAAATTTTATAATTTTAATTAATTAAAAAAAATTATATATATCACAATAATTTTCTCATAGAATATTATTTTGTTATTTTTCTATAATGAGTAATTTTAATGTGAAAAGAGAAATATATAGTTTTATCAAATACCATTACTTTTATAGATTTATTAGAATATAATTATGATCTAAAAATTTATAATAAATTTTATTAATAAATTAGTTAGATTATATTATACATTATATTTTTTTAAATATATTATTTTATTTATAAAAAGTATTTCTATTTTTTGAAAGAAGTTATTTTTTTAAAAAAAATATGTTTTGAAACATTATAATATTAATATAATAAAATTTATTTTTTAATGAATTAGAAATTCGGTCATAAAAAATTATTTTTATAATTTTAATCAATATTTAATAAGTATGCAATGTTCATAATTTAAATTTATTATAGATAAAATTTATCGAGTTAAATAAAAGCAGCCATGTAAAAACTACTATTTTTTCAAAGGATGATACATTTATAAACATTTTCATTTTTTAATAAAATGGACTTATTTTATATTACAGATAAAATATTATATATTTTAAATATAAAATATATTACAATAATATTAATTGGAAATCAAGAATAGATAAGAATAAGAACGCTTAATTATCAAGGAGATAGTTTTTGATAAAAATACATTCCTAACACACTATACGATATCATTTTTAAGTAAATTTTATAATATTTTAAAAATTAATTAGATTAAAAAAATAAATAATTGGTATTTAGTATGATAAATGTTCGAAATATGTTTTAGCTTATTTTTTGTGATAAAAAATAGTTATGAATAATATCTAATCATGACTAATAAATTTTAATATGTTTATATTATATGGAATGGGTTTTAAAAATTGTCTTTGACACATAGGCATTCTATAATAACATTGAAAATTATTAAATTCTGACCTACTTGTTTCACCAACATTTTCCCACAAAACACTTCTAACTCCCATAAAATTCACTTCTAAACCCTTGCATAGAAATCATTAATAATGACGTTCCCATGTTTTTCACTAATAAAAGGAGCTCACTTCCATTGATTTATTAGCCAAAAACCAATATTAAAATTCACCTGAAAAACAATAAAATTTACTTATTTTAGATATATATTATATTTTTATAATCATATATCTTGAATAGTGTTATGGAAGTCCGTCACTTCTAATGGATTCTTTTATAGAATACACAAAATCTCTAAATAATAATTTCCAACCCTTTTACTTCTTTTCTCTTTAAGTCTCATCCAACCACATCCAAAACCATAATATATATATAGTTAACTGAGTATAAATAATATTCCAAAATGTTTTTATAATTATAGTAAAACCATTTTATATTCCATTATAATTCTACTGAAAGTATGAAATTTTTTCTCTTATGTGTTTGTGATCTACCACCTCTATGATTGTAACATTTAATTTTTCCATAAAAATTTTATGGGACTATTTTAAAATGGATTTAATGAATAATATGTAATTTATTTAATAAATTTTAATTTTTAAAAATAATTTTCAAATTTCATGTATAATTTTATCCTTCAGAAACTACATTAAATTTAACAGCCTAAAAATAACATACCCATAAGAAAAAAGAGATTCATTTTTCTATGAATTTTTATTTAAATTGTTATTATAACTATTCATGATTTTTATTAACAAACTAAGTATCATAAAAATAACACTATTGTTCATTTTGGGAAATTATATTATAACATAAATGTGTCTTTCATATCCATACCGAAAAAGTAATTTTATGATATTCTTGATGGGTCGGTGTGGCCACCTACATGAAAAGTGATATATATATCTTTCTAGAATATCATTGGATTATTAATATTTTATAATAATATGAAATTAAGGAATTTATTTCATGTTTGGTAATATAAATATTTAACTCATTAATTGAGTTACCACAGTTCATTTTTTAATAATCACTACAATATGTTCCTCACTAAGTTCTTTTAACTGAAATATACCCAAATATCTTGTTGAATGAAATGATATGATTTTAAAATATCCAAAAAATTATTTTATAAAATTTTTATTATTTGGAAATGATTAAAATTGGGAGATTGAAAAATAAAAACCCCACTATTATGAAGCATTTTTAAAAAATAAATATTACTCGCACAGAAAAGTAAAAATAGACATGAAATAAATAAAACAAATGAAAATAATAATTATAAATAATGTATATAAAAGAATATGTATTTTAATATATAACTAAAATAAGTTATTAGGATAGTTATTCATCAAATAAAATTTTTATATCACTTCCATGGAAATCAATTGTAGAGCGTGGTAAGTAAAATATCATCCATTGATTTTTTAGGATTCTATTAAACATAAACCTTCAATTATTCATTATATTAAATCAACATGTTTTCATTTGATTAAAACATTAATATCTCCAGGGAAATGGTTTCTTTTGTCATTTCCCACAAAAAAATTATTTTTTGATAAAATTATAATATGTGCTCAGAAATTAAAAAATTTATGTGTTGAATTCTCATAAATAAATATTTATTTAAAATATATGTTTTCACATGGTAATAATTATTTCTATTTAATAATATTAAATAAAAATATGAATCAATTTAAGTGACCGTAATTCATTCCTTGTGGTGATAATATATATTACTTCTTTTTATGATTTGTTTTATGTTTTACAAATTACCTAAAATTGATTCATTTTACTTGATGATATGTTATATAAATCACCAAAAAAATGATTATATGAAGTTTTTATTTAGTGTGATTAAATTTGGTATCAAATTATTTTTATTTTTTGGTTATTTATGTGGAATATTTTGAAATGTAACGTCGAATGAATCCTTATTCCTAGGTTTTACAGATCTGATTTTTTCTAGTCACCAACATTTATATTATTAATATTTAAGTAACAGGTGGTAATACATAAGAATTATGCACTGGGTAAATCTTTAGATATCATGAGATATTATTCAAATGACTGGTAATTCATGAATTTTTTTTGGAAACCTGTTATGATGCCAAATCCATTATGGGAAATATGTTTATATTTTTTATGCACAATGTGAAACTTATTGTGATGCATAATCCACATATTAAAGTTATATTGGTTCCAGAGTGAATATTTATGTGATTATACTATACATCATATATCATAAGTAAAACCTCATGTTTTAAAATATATTAATTCGTCATATATGATTGATTATATTGGATAATTATTTACCATATATTTCAATGTGATTTATTTTTATGATTCTAAATTAATAAAATTTTATTTTCCTAGTTTTTTATATTTTCTAATATAATAATCACCTCTCCATGTTTTACAAGTTGATTTGATTTTTATTTAGTTATAAAGTCCTTGGGCACCCAAAATTATTATGTTTCATTTTCAAAGTGCTTTAGGATGTGTTTAACATGTGATATTTAAAAAATATATATAGTGTGAAGAAATTATGGTGTAAAATTTCCATGAAATATAAAATATTAGGATCATGTATGTTGTCTATGAATAAATTGAACATCAAATGTTATGTGTTATTACTTCTATTATATAACATAATTATTTAATTTTTTTTAATTATAGACAATTAATTCATTTTTGTCTTTGGTTACAATAAATGATTTGGAAGAATAGGCATCAGGAAAAATAAAATTCAATTACTCTGTAAAGAAATTGTAACCCACCACATATAAAAATTGTGGAATGAGTTACAAAGGTAAATTTTTAATATAAATAAAGTATCATTTCAATTTATGATATAATTCTAAAAATTCCCATGAGCATATAGTAAACAATTAATTTACTGATTACTAGAGCATTAATTATAAAGATATGAGGTATTATTTGAAACAATGGCCCAAGTGTCAGGGATATAAGTGATAATTTAATTACGTTATTTATTTATGTTATCTTGTTATACTATAAAATAGACAGATATAATGATAATTAATATTGGATCATTCGTGATATTCAAAAATCGATGGATTTATTATAAATATTCATCATTTTATAATTTTGGCACTATAATTTTTATTTTCTATAAATGATAGTCTAAAAGAATAAAATATTTGTTTATGTTTATTAGAAAATGTAATCCCTACAAACATGTATAAATATAAGGGCTAATATATTATTTTAAAAAATTTTAATCATAATAAATATTCACAAATCTATGATTACATAGTATTCAATTTTTTTCAAGAATATGGAATAATTGGAGTTATTATTGATGTTTTATAGATTAAAATATTAGTCATCAAATTCATGATTTTTTTTGAGTATTATTTATATCATATTTGAACCATTTTGGGAATAAAAAAATTAAAAATAGAACAAATAAACTATTATAAAATCATACTTACAATGAATAACCCATTGTCTAGCAGATCATATGATCCCATTAGAGTAGATTTTAGTGCTTCCTATATAAGACATTCAACGTTGTAGTTATTCATTTATTAAATATTCTGAATCAATGATAGAAAACTATTCTAAACCCACATGAGTGATACATTAGAACTTATAAAATGGAAATAAAATATGTTAGTATATTTAAATCCTCAATCTAGAGCAGTGGAAGGTAAATCATCTGTGGTTTTTGTAAAATATATCATTTAAATATCAGGCCTGGATTTGGATAAACATTCAAAATTAAAGTTTTATAAGATAAAAATTATTATTTAAAATATATATTTATTTCAAAAACTATGTTTCTTATTATTAATAATGAAATTAAAATTCATGATGAAATAAATTATTATTCAATTATTATCAGGAAATTAATTAAAAACATAATTATATTATTTTTTGTAATAAGGGATTAATATAAAACAAAACTAGTATATATTACCACTTAAATGTTTAATATACTATGATACACCCAACTATGAGATTAATATAACTTCAATATAATATAAAATATTTATTTTTCTAAAATATTACTTTACATACCAACTGTAGGATTGGCATGTACTAATTGGAGAAAATATATTATAATGTATGTAGAAATGTTTTAATAAAAACATTTATCTATTTTTTTCGATTGAACTTGTACTAAATTATTAATGATTAAAATTAATTCATAAAATGTTATGAAAAATGAATGTTTTGGTTGTTCATTTTTTATAAATATGTTTTTTACATAATATTTTCATTTAAAAGATAAACATACATATTTTTTAATCGAGATTTGATTGAAAGTAGATCATTTTTTATTTGAAAATATAAAAATCATTTTAATTTGAAATAGTTACGGGATTTTAGAAAGATTTATCTTTTTGGTGAGTATGGAAGATTACTGATATTTCAAAAAAATAAATTTTATGAAATTATCCTAGTATAAGAGTGGAAATAAATTTCTTGAATAATATAAAAAAAATATTTATATTTACTATTTATTATTATTCATTTAAAAACATAACTTCAAAATAAGATGTATGATCTAGTCAATTTTAATATCTATGTAATGTTTATAATTCAAATAATCAA
The DNA here is from genome assembly GCA_963277665.1 of Viscum album. Classification (NCBI taxonomy): domain Eukaryota; kingdom Viridiplantae; phylum Streptophyta; class Magnoliopsida; order Santalales; family Viscaceae; genus Viscum; species Viscum album. The sequence continues at coordinate 2,080,046,401 of OY728136.1, read as the reverse complement.
AATTTATTAGTTCTGTTTTAATAATAATTTCACAATGGTACTTTGAAATTTTGTATATATTTAAGTTAAAATATAAAAAAAAATATATTTTTCCATTTATTCATTCGAATAGAAAAATATATATTATTTTTAACAAAAATATTTGTATTTTAAAACCATTCATTTATCTGAAATGGGAATTTCATTGAATTTAGTTATCATATAACTAAATTAATTTTTATCTATTTAATATTTTGAATCCCAAATCATTTATTTAATATTTCATATCTTGAGGATTAAATCTATTTATGAGGTCAATTCCATTTTTGGACATAATGAGCAGTAATAATTGTAAAATATAATCACCTCGATAAAATGTAAAATGGGTTAAAAGGGTTTAATCAATTGGATAAGGCCAAAAAATTTCTAAAAATGAACTATTTATTTTATTGCATATTTTATATAAAAAAATTTCTATCTTTGAAAATATTGTAATTTATTGAGACTTTTCATTGTTAAAATCATTTATATTTTTTTATGTATAGAATAAAAAAATTATGAAACTCATTATTTAAATATATTTAATGTGTTTTCATCTGAATAAGAATATTTATGTATAATAATTACATTGACCTCTTAATATTTTCTGAAAAAGCACCTGTAGATGTAGTAGAAAAGTCATGTAATTTTTTTGAAAACATTAGAATGAATATTCTTTAGCTAAATTAAGGGGTTACATTAATTTCATAGGTAATTATTAAATATTTGTAATTGTTAAATTATTTATATTCTAATTAATAATTGTGTTCATTCCTTAATAATAATATTATGTGAATACACCCAAAAATGAGTTTATTGAAATATTATTTGAAGAAGTGTTATATTGGATTATTTTATGAATATAGAAAATTTCATTAATATTTTTAATAGGTCATATATCTACAACATAATTTTTATCTTCAAAACATTTAATATTTTCCTTAACATAGATTTTATAATACAAATATTATATAATATATATTCAGGTATTTAAATGTCTATCGAAAACCTCCCATAAAAAAGGGAACCACCTCCCATCAGTTATCTACAATTCTTGAGCAACATCGCATGGAAAATATCTTGTTGATATCATCCTAAAATACTTATACAGATGATATATTGTTTCTTATTTCCAAAATAAATTATAACTAATGTTAGACATGTAATTAGAAATAAGTTTCCAAAATAAGAGGTAATATTATGAACATACTCATTTTAATTTATTTTATCATCATAGTCATTTAAATTTGTTTTATCTATCCAAATATTATTGAACTGATATGATGAATATAATTAAATGTAAATATTTTACGGAACAATTATTATGTGTAAAATCCATATTTTTTTTAAATAATAATGTTTGATAGCATACCAAATAGGCAACACTGACTAGAAATAAATAACTAAATATTATTATTCAAATGTCACTATTAATACAACACCATTAAATTGAAAAAAAATAAATAGTCATACCACATTTTTTAAATATTGAAATATATATTTATATATGTATATATATATAAATGTGTGTTTTCATAATATGAAAACTTTTTTATTAATATTTATAAAATAATTAGTCAGTTTTTTCTTAAGAAATTTTATTATTCAAAAATATGTTTTCTTAAAAATATACATCCATTATTTATATGATTTAGTAGTATAATTAATATATGTAAATTTAATAATGTACATTTAAGAAAATTAAAATCATTTATTATTCATCATATTAAAAATATATTAGGATAATGCTATGAATTTTTTTATATGATTGATTTTTTTCAATGAATACTTAATAATATGATTTCTTAATAAAGATTTAAATTTAGTTTATCATATTTAAAATATAAATTTATATTTTTTCGTTTAAAAACTATATTAGGTCATTAAATTTAAAATATTCCAATTTTGGATTTAAAAATAAAATTTCTTATACAATTTATTATTAATAGAATTTATATTTAAATGTTCATTTTTTAATAACTATTCTTCATTGTGGTTTTCTAGTTTCATTTTATATTAATATCTCTCTTATAAAAATTATAAACTGAACAATTAAAGTTACAAATAAAATGATAATAAATTTATAATGACCCTAATATATTCGTTATGTTTATTTTAGGAGTTCATTTAATAAAAACCCATCCATAGTTCATTAATATGTTTTCATATTTCCATTTGTGTTTGATTATAATCATTATAAAATAACATTAATGGAATCTAAAAAAGAGGGTTGCTTTTGCTAATAATAATATTTTCATCATAGGGATATCCAGTAGATATGTTTGAGGATAATTTTTTATTCCATTATAATATATTTATCTTCATCATAGTTATTAATGTTATTTTTTAGCATACAAATAATAACAACAAAATGATTTTAGAATGATGATGAACTAATTATTAAATTAATTGAAAAATATAATGAATATTAATAATATGAAAATAAAAACAAATTTAATAAAATTATGATATAATAAAAATTATTGATTAGAATGAAATTTCAGGGATGTAATAAACTCAATTTTTTAAATTTTACATTTTTTTTACATTTATTATCATCAATGTAAAAAATTGTTCTGAATCTAGAAATTAATGAAATTTTATAACAATAAATATTTTATAAAATCATATAAGTTTTATAAAAATATATTTTTTGAAAATATATAGAATATAATATCAACCATAATCTATTTATATTCAATTTTTTTCATTTGTTGGTGTTATATTAACCCCAATGTGAAAAAAAATTTCTATGTATGTTTGTAAGTAGTAAACAAAGGGTTAACACAAAATGACAAGGGTAAAAAATATACAGAACAAGTATAATTTATTTTTTATAATATTATTTTTAAACACAATCATCATATATTCTAAATAAACTAGTTTTAAAATGTTTTATATTTACTATTTAGTTATATAAATTTAATATTTTTTTAAATTACACGAGTTCCTCTCCCCACTATTATGAAATATAACCTCTTCTTCCAATTAAAACACACTAAAATTATCATGATTCCCTTAAATAATGAGGATCTGATTTTGGAATTTTCGGGGGATTGGGAACCCTCCCACTTCCTCATCCCTTAGTCATTTTCTATCTTCTTGGAGGCCCATGATTCTTGGAATTACTGAACCAATGATATCTTTTGATAACTAGATGGGTTTCATTTGGGTTAGCCATCGATTCTCTTATGTTGCAAAGGATTCTAATTAGAATGGTATGGACACCTTATGGGTGCTGAAGCATGATGGTATCCAGCAACTATCTTTTGATGTTAGTCCTCAAATCATCACCTATTTTGTTGGATTTAATAATTCTTCTTCTTCCCTATCATTTTTGTATGCATATTCCTTATAAACAAGGATAAGGGTCCTATTGAGGAAATTGGATCACCTAAATGAGCTCATTGAGAACTAGTGGATTCTAATTTGAGACTTTAACACAGTCCTATGTCCGGATGAGATGATTGGTTCCCACTTCTCTTTCTCGGCTATTGAGGACTTTTTATACTACATAGATAATTTTGATCACACAGAAGTCCATTTTTCTAGAGCCTGCATTACATGGGGAAGATTCACTATTAATGAAAGGCATGTCAGTAAGCTCGACATGTACTTCTACAGGATCAGTGACAGGAATGCTCCTTTCGAGGTCTCTGGGTTTACCCTCCCTACGTTTAATTCAGAACATAATCCTATGATTTCTGATATATCTATGGGCTCCATAAGTTCATCATCCCTTCCCATAAGATTCAAAAATTCCTAGATCACAGTTCCAGGCTAAAAGGAAATGGTCACCAATGGTTGGAGTGATGATTTCCATGGAATTCATTACCTTATACTAGTCTCCAAGCACAAAACGGTCAATGTATGTCTCAAGGGGTGGACCAGGGAACACTTCTTTTAGATGAACGATGATATTCCAGTATCGTAACACTACCTTGCCTCACTCTGATCCAAAAACAAGATTTCATCTCTACCCTCATGAGAGAAGCTGTATTTCAACTCATGGATGGATGAGAATCTGTCATTTAAAGATAAGTTGGTTAAAAGCAACTCATTGTTAGATGGCATAAAGATGTGGATTGTAACTCCAAATTCTTTCACTCAATGAATAAATATGAAAAGGCTAAAATGTGCATGAAATCATTCTGTATATCGGGTTCTGCCTTCACATTGGAGGATGTTGTCTCCAATGTTGTTATTGATCATTAAAGGGGCTGTATACTGATGATGGTGGGAAATATTCCCTTCTTTTAATGATTTCTAATATCCCATGCATTCATGATCAGCATTACAATGCTTTAATGGCCATTCCCTTTATGGAGGAAATCAGGTCTACTATGTTCTATATGAATATGGAGTGTGTAACAAGGTCAGATGGATTCACTAACAAGATCTTCATGGTCTACTGGGATATCATGCATGTGGAAATTACCAACTCAATTAGGGAAATATATCTCTCCATCTCATTCCCACACAACTTCAACTATAATTTCATTTTTTGGATTCCCATATAGGACAATCTTATATAAAATGGTGACTTCCAAACTTTGGCTATCGAGAATACTATTCCCCAAATCATCACCATGATTTTGGTCATGAGAATTGATAAATATGTAGATAAAATACTTACTCCAAAACAATTCGGGTTTGTTTTAAGGAGGAATATCTAGGACTATATTTTCATACCCTTAGAGGGCATTAAAATCTTATGAAAGTGCTCCAAATATAGTAACTTCTCTCTAAAGATTGACGTCTCTATGGCTTCTAACACTATCAAGTGGAGTTTAATTGTTCATGTCCTATCTCGATATTGTTTCTCGAACATATTCATTAAGATGGTCACATCCATATTAAGAAGATTTTGGGTCTCTGTTCTCATTTGAGACTCTCGTAAGGTGTTTTTCCCTAGCTCCCATGGGGTCTGACAGGGAGATCCACTTTCAAGAATTCATTTTGTAATCACTGAATATTACATGAGCAGGTGCCTCATTGACCTAAACCTAGCTGTCCTCTTCAACCCAATCATGTCAGGGATAGATCTTCATGTTTTATCTCACTTTTTCTATGCTTATGATAACATTCGTTTTGGGAAAGCTGAAAAACAGACCTTTTCCTCTATCAAGATGATCTTCCAACACTATGAATGTGAGGCGAGACAATCTATCATTTTAAAGAAATAATATATTATCTTCGAAGATGGGGTCTCCCACCCTCGACAGATTTCCATTTCACGGTTCCTCTGGTTCAAGAGGGGATTACTTTCCCTTTATTACCTCAGTGTACCCATCTTCTAAGGAGAAATAAAGCATTGTCAGCTTGAGATAATAGGCATCAGAATCACTCAACAAAAGGATTAATGGAATGGGATGTCTCTCCTAGAAATTGGAAGGGTTGGACTCATCAATTCGTTCATCGCCTATATGTTCACATATGATTTCTCCACCTATAGATGGCCGATTAGCCATACCATGGATCTGTTAAAAAAGATTAGGAACTTTTCCTGGATGAGGTTCATTAGTTAATATAAATCTATTTCGGTGTCCTTGAAAGACTATACTATGAAAATTTACTTGGGGTTGGGGGATTGGAATCATGGATCTCAAAAGGTTTAATGATGCCATCCTGGAAAAATTTACCTGGGGAATGTTTTACTCTAAGGGAGGGGGAATGGGGTTCACTCAGGAAAGGTTTGTGACTAAGCTCATTGATTAGTACATAGGATACTTCCCTTAATTTGTTTGGCCCACAATCTGTGACTCATACAAGAGAAAATTTTCTCACCCAGAATTGATTATCTATAAGAACATAGATATGAATTTCCGGTCTATGACCTGGGTTGATGGGACTATGTAGAACGATATGACTCCCCGTGCATGACTTTGAAGATTTTACATCGTAGAATTTATTGCTGGAGAAATTTGATATGATCCTCCCACATGAAATTACTATGAAAATATATAGATACATTTTTGTTGATAATAATACCATGATATGGAAACCCAAAATTTTTGGGAAGCTTAACACTAAGGATTACTACTGGTATAATTATGACCAGGGCTTCCCTCCCCCAGCCTGGATCTCCTTCTTAAGGAGGAACTTCATGCCCCTTGACACCCACCAGCTTCATAGGAAAATGTGAAAAAATCGGCATCCCTGTAGAATCTACTACAAAAGCTTGTTACATGCTAGCCTCTACATGTTTTCTCTGCTTATGTGTTGAAGAGACTATTCAACACACCTTTGTTCAATGCAGGTTTGGTGTTGCACTGTAGGGTAAATTTTAATAGTTGTTTGGGTTTCCTCTTTTCTAGGACAACCCACTCTTCGAGCTTCTCGCCAGCCTGACCTACTGGGCATACAGTTATCAGGTTCGTCACATCTTCTCTTGTCGTTGCTGCTGCTCCGATCTCTTATATTTGGAATGCTCAGAACATAGTTGGATTCAACAAGAAGTGGATCACCATCTATGGTGGTGTGGTGATAACACATAATGTGGTTTATATGGTATCCCCTATCTAGAATGATTCGATAGAAAATGATGCCAATGACCTCATTTTACTTCAACCACATGGAATTTCTGGTATGAAGAAAACCCACTAGTTCCATGGTTCATTTGCTTGATCCCTCTGCTCCCCTCCTAGATTAAGGACAACATTGATGGTGCGGCTCTGGGTGTGCTATGTCCCGTTGGGTGGGGTGGGATCTTCCGCACCTACTGGGGTTTATCTAATGATGTTTCTACCACTTCATCGGTGATGGGTGTGCCCTCGAAGCTAAATTGTGGGTTATGATAAAGGTGATTAAGTATGTCAGTTACTTTGGATGGAGCTTTCTCTGGAGTCAATCTGATTCCTTTATTGTAGTTGATTCCCTCAATAATAGATCCAGGTGTTCCCCCTAGAAGATTTTTCCCCAATTGGTTGAGTGCCTTGCCCTCTATCATAGGCTAATCCTCAATATGACTCAAGAATATTTCTAGGAGAACATAGTTGCGGATGATGTTTTCTAGCAGGCTATAGTGAAGAGGAGTTTTAAATTGTCCCTCATCGCCTTGTAATGTTGATCTCTACTTGTGGATTCTGATTTGAAGGTTGAATTACAGAACTGTCAATGTAATCCCTCTTTGTGACGCTTTGTTGTTTTTGTTCATTTTTAATAAATATTGGGGGATCAAGGTAGCCGGGTCTTGAGCCTTCCATACCCTTCATGGAATCAATTTACTTACACTAGAGGTCTTGATTAAGGTAGAATAACAACAATATAAGGCTTAATGTTTTAATCAATGGACACTCTCTAATGAATGGGAAAATGATACACATTTGAGATTTGTTAATCTTAAGCTATGTATCCTCTTTCAAAAAATTATCGTTTCAATATTCAATTAATAACTTTATTTTTCTTCCATATCATTGTTTCCTAATATGTTTTAATATTTTTACTACTATGTTGTGTTTATATAATGTATTCATTAAACATGTTTGATATTTAACATAAGGGATTTAAGGGAATATTTTTTTTCTCTTATAATATGAGGAAATTTGTGAAATTTATGACAATGGAAATCAAGGAATATTTTTAGCCAATACTGAATGAACTACATTTCCTATAATCATAAATAATTTTTTCTTTGAAACTTGAATTTCAATTTTATATATTTTTTTAAATGATAATGTTTTCTATCAAATTTAATCATTTTTTTAAATAATAGATCTAAAAATGAAAATTATATTTTCTTAAGGAATTTTTTAAGGATATTTTAATTGTATTTTTATTCATAAAAAACACTGATTTTAATTATGCTCAAATAGGGATATTTTTTAGTGATACCATCTTAATTATGTCTCTAGATTTTTTATTATTTTATAAAATAAATCGTTAGGTAAGACATTTATTTTCCATAGTTTAATCAATTAAATATATGAATGCACTATTTAAGAAAAGTGAAAATAATATATTTTTAACCACCATAACTATTATTTAATGTTTTCATTATATTACAAAGAAATCATGTTTTCTTAAAAAAAACCATTTCTCTCTATTTCTGGGTATTTTTTTGTTGAAAATTATTTTTAAAAATAAAAAGAAATTTTAAAATCCAAACATGTTTTTATGGGTTTAAAATAGTTCTCTATTGACCTAATGATGAAATTTTGAAAGAATAAAATTATTTGTAATTTAATTTATCTATATATGTGAAATGGGTGAGGCTAATACCCTAATATGAAGGCCATATCCTGATTTTAGCTAATTGGATAGCCCGATACAACATATATGTTGGTTGTGCGTATATGGAACTTAGAGAACCTGTTATATCATATACAATGGTTGCACCCAAATATTACTCCAATTGAGGAGGTATATTATAATTTATTTTAATGGGAATGAATATTGTTACCGAAGGGATTCTATAATCAATTTAACTGTGCTATTGTTTTTTCTAAGTAGGTTTTAAAATGGGATAACATATAATTCTCTATATTTTGAAAAAGGTTTTTAATTTTATTGTTCTTGTATTTAATGATTATCTTGGAGAAAAAATGTCTATATTTTTAATTTTGACATTCTTTACTGCATTCAATCAATTATCATTGAGATGAATTTAATCATTCTGGGTATGTTCATGTTTTTCACTCCAATAACTAACGTTATTGTTTTCCTATCCCTAAGAGAACATTGTTATACACATCCCCAATTTTTTATATTTTTTCTAAAGGTATAAGGATGGTTAAGGGATTATAAGAAGTCTTTTTTTAATGCCAGAAATCTTTTTAAAGATATAAAATCATGTAATATTATAAATATTATATTATGGTAAAAAAGATACTGATTAGAACTGTCATATCAATATAAATATGGGGTCGTTATGTTGTATTTATAAAATCAAACCCTAAAACTATAAACATAAATGTTCCTGATAATATTGTTTTTAAAATTTTAGTTAAAATCCACTAGAATATGTAATGTTTAAATTTGGGTCTTTACCATTGGTATCAAAGCTGGGATTAGAAAACCTTATAGTTTAGGATGTTATTTCAAAATAAGTTAAAATTAATCTTAAAAAATGTATATTTTGTTTTGGAGAATTATAGGTACTTTGAATAAATTTAAATATGTTTAAAATAACATTTTTATAGTAATAATTTTTTATATCATTATAATAGGATAGAATATTATAATTTTATTGAAATTCTCTAAATAATAACACTGTTTTAGTAAATGGGTTGATCTGGAAGATTCCAAAGTAACAATGGATGCGAAGGAAAATGTGGGGGTTGTCTCAATATTAAAAATATTAGAATGTGATCTATTATTAGAAATATTGTGGCTATAATAAACAAAATATCATGTGAAATAATAATAACATGAACCATGGTGACTTTTTTAATGTATAAAAAATTCTAGAAATGAATCCTAATGGATGTTCAGGTGACAACGATCATGAAAGCAAATAGATCCAATGTTTTATGTCTCATGAAAGTGGATATAAGCAGTAAAGAAACTATATTAAAATTACTATAATATGTTCCATATACACTAAAGTAATTCATAACAAAATAATATGCTAATGGAAAAAGGAATATATCTATTAACTATATGAAAGGTGAGATGATCCTCCCATGTTATCTATTTAATGTTTTATATGTGGGGAGAATAGTCTTGTGAAAATTGATATTCGTTGTGGAAGGTGAATGAATGGGCATAAAAATACCATATAGATATAAATTTATCAATACCTATTTACTTTACAATTGAAGATGAAGAGATTATAAATGACATTGGAACGATACATATTATTTCATGCCTTAAGTTTTTATATTTGTGAATCTTAAAAGATGATTATTATTTTTTCATCTAGAAAAGTTGTATTGATGAAAAATATTTATTATGATTACACATTAATTGTTAATATTTCTATATATAAAGGATTAGAAAATATTGGTATATTTAATTATGATAATATTTTTATAATAATTAACACTCTTGTGATAATCAGATTACATTAGAGGAATTCGATTGAGTTCCTATAGATTTTTATGAAAAATATGAAAAATATATTTCATAGGTGAAAAATATATTTTAGGATGATTTATTTATTCATTTTTTGGAATTGAGATTATTAATATATATAATAACACCACAATATTTTGTGAATTTTTTATCAAATTAATTTAATTTTTTAAATTTTAATGTCACAAAACACTAAAAATATTATTTAAATTGTAATGAAATATGATTGTATTGAATTATACACAACATCATGTTATCATAAACTACACACAACAAAAATTTCATTTTTATCTATATTTAACAACAAGGATATTTTACATTCCATAGAAGATTGGCGTTCTTCGATTGATTGTGTAACACATAACATCAGGTTTTACAGAACAATAATATATTATTAAAATTTAATAATTTAATACAACAGGATATAACCTATACATTAAATTATAAGGTATTAATAATATTATCAATTTTATGAGGAATATATGATCTACCAAAATATAACACAAATTCATAGGATTTTAATTAATTATAAATTAATATAAAAACTAATTCATCGTAAAAGAATATATTATTATTATTATTATAAGATGATTTATACTAATAAATTAATGTAATTATAATTATTTATTTATATTAATATCTTATATATTCTAAATATTCAATAAATTATTTTTTTTATTTTAATCCAATAGATTCGATAGATATAAGATAAGAACAAACCCAATTTTATAGTTATTATAATATATTTTTATTATGGCATTTTTAACACATTTTAATGGAAAGACCATTCCAAATTCAATTTTTTGGACTATTATAAATTTAATAGGTCAATATATAGTTATTATTTGAAATTGGGACAATAATAATTTGTCTAGGGTAAATTTTTAGAAGTTTTATGTGATGTTTCATTTTTTAAAGAATTGTAAAAAATTATGATTTTTTTTTGAAAATTGATTTTTCATATATTTTATTTATAGTGATAAATTAGATAAAAAATAGGATTAAAAGTTTAATTATGTAATATTTTAATAAATTAACAAATTTAGGCCATAAGAACTAATTACGTATTAAAATTGGATATAAAATATATAAAATATATAAAATTTTATGTATTTAAATACTTACATTGTCGACCCAACTGCTAGATTATAATTAAATTAATTTCAAGAACTTATATGATTTTAATTTTTAAATATGGATTCCATATTTGAAATATTAATTAATTATAATTTATAATATTTTAATCATAGATTTTTACCGAATATATTTGTGAATGTAATTAATGTTTTTTATATTGATGAAGGTAAAATTATGTTTAACTATGGAATAAAACATACTCATAAGGGCCTAAATGTCCTATAAACTAAACCAAAATTGATTTTATGACCATTTATAGAACCTATAATCACTTATATGGACATTAGATAATTATTGGAGCCACCATAAAAGGTAAAAAATGGTTTGGAATCCCTTTCTCAAAATTTACAAGAGCGCCACTCGTCCCCCACAATAAAAATGCCTACCATCCTATCACTTATTAAAAACTCTCAAGAAACATTGTCCCAAAAAATATCCAATAAAATAGATACTCAACATCCCTACAATCCTTTTTGAATCCAATTTGTTATCATATATCATTATAGTGAATACATTTTGTCTAAACCAAAAGTAGTTACTTGATTAAGAGGTAACACCCACCCATAACCTTCTTTCTTTTATTTCCATTCTCCATAAAATATATCCATCTAATTATGAATTTATAACATGAACAATATCCTAAATATATAATGATGTTATTATTCTATTATTTCGACTTGAACATGTACAAACATCAATCTAAAGGGAATCAAACATACTATTTATGTATACTAAAAACTATCAGCTCACTAACGATGATTGTTCATTTTCTGGTAACACAACTCATAGAGGATATTATGATGGAAAATAGGTTTATATATGTTACATATTATATATATTATTTCTTTAGACTCCATTATTATTTTTAAAAGACATACCTTTTTTACATCCCATTTGTTGTCAATATGATAATTTTGTTTGAGGATGTGTCGACAACCGCACCCTCAAAGCGATATGATTCGTTCACACACTACATAGAATTATTTAAGAACGAGGTAAATGAAGATAAATTAAATAAATAATATAATAACTTTCCTATAATAATTATATATATATATATATATCATGTAGATTTTTTATTTCAATGCGACAATAATGACATAAACAATGATAATGCGTATGTATGGCTTAAAGTCTCCACGAATGATGTATTCCATTTCAAAAATCTATATTCATAAATTTAATATGATAAAAATATATTTAACATAATATATATTTATATATTTATTTATTCTGGAAATCATGATATAAGTATATGTACTAAAGATAAAACTAATTAAGACAGATGAGAAAAAATCAAATATTTCCAAAAACATAACCTTTACATGGAATTATTAACAATATAGTTATATAATGTAATAATCAAAACATATATGTAATTATATATATGAATATTTTTATGTGATATTTATATCAGAAATTTATATTTATTATATACGAGGTTTGACTAAGTTTGATGAGATTCATGATAATAGGTAAGGGGAATTTGTCTATCTTTTTAATTATATGAGATGAAAGTTGTCTTTGACACCCATTAATTTTGAGTGGTGTGTATAATAGCCATGTATATATTATATTACTCATAAAAATAAATATATGTGTATTTAAATAAAACCTTAATGATATTACCTTTAGTAGATTTACATTTCAGAAGTGATAAATTCGGTAAAGTAATTACTAAAAATATTCCTTATTTGATAAACATACCATGTTATAGACCTATATTTCTCTATTTTTTGTATATAAGACCTTTGAAGGGTTATATCATGAATATAATTATTTTCACTATATTTTAAGCATCATATAATTTTATTTTCATACATGGGGATTATGGTTCACTGTTACCAAGTGGTAATATTTTATTGAAACAATCTCCTGGATTTTCAAGATTATGTATTTCAATTATTCCATTAAATAAATAATTATATCCATCTATCAAGAACATTCATTAATATTATTCACCAATTTTATTAATGATTTATCATTTTATTGGTACCATTTTATACTATTGGGAAAATAATATAGTTGATAATGTGTTTTAATGAATGTATGATATCACCCTTTATTAGTAAGAAATATACATTCCTTGATAACAATGTTTTCTAAAAAAGGTATTTGAGAATATTATACTATTTTATCATTATAATTATAATAAATTTTTTCCATGTTTTCATTTTTTTTAATATTTTCAATAGAATATTATATACTATTGGTAAAGGAGGAATTTACTATCCTTTTACCATGAAAAATACATTTTATTCATAACTCATAAGGCATGTACATATGTTCCCAATATCCATTCTTGGATGATTCTTTTGTACATTGAAAAGGATAATTTTATGAATTTTTTTTAAAAATAATTTTCAATGAAATTTTTTTCAAAATGATTTGAAAATTTATACAATTTAAATGTATTTTTCATGAGAAATAAATTTCAAAATGATGTCAATATTCTTTATATGTTTTCAATGAAAATTTTCTTTTAATGAATATCAAGCCTTATTTTATATTTTCATATAATTTTAAATGAAATGGTGTTCAAAATGACTTCATTCTCCCTTTATATATTTTCAATGAAAAAGGATTTAAAAGGGTTTTCAAATATTTCACTATGATATTTCAGATTTATTATTAAGTAAATAGAATTTCAAATGGAATTTATGTTTTATGTATACATCTTTAGGGAAGATGTTATATTTTCTTCATGAAATTGTTAAAAAAAATATTTCTATGTTATTTTTTCAACTATGTTGACATATGTTAATGTAACTCATTAAATTAATGGAAATGACCAATATGATCCATTAATTTAATCTCTTAAATGTTTTATGTTTTTATAGAATTTTTCTTATGAGACACTTTGTTATTCTAGGGGTTATATGCTTTTGAAACCAATTCATTTCACAGGTTATGATTTCATGAAATGATTATGAAACTTATCAATTTTCCATAGTTTATGGTGTGATGAAATGTTAATGATATCCATTTCATCTCATGGGGTAAGATAATCTGTTTATAAAACCCTTATTTTTATGGGTCTTGATATAATACATATTTTATTATATTGTGTAAAATGTATGAATTATTTTATTATGATATGGGTGGTACTAATATCTACCTCCAATACATTGGGTAATGATGGATGAATTGTGAGTATAAATATTATTAATGAACTTGATTACATGTTCACAATGTTATGAATGGATCAGGTTTTATGTTCATAAGTTTATGTGTGAAACTAATTACTTATTCACAATGTTAAGAGTGAACCATATTAAATGATCACAATGTTATGTGTGACCCTAATTAAATTTTCACAATGTTTTTTGTGAACCTGATTTCATGATTCAAATATTATTCATAGACATGTTTACATTACCATAATCCAAAGAGAGGGCATGATTTGATGTCCTTAACTTAATATGTGAATCGTCTACTGATTATACATGTTAACTATGAAATATTTTGATGTGTGTGACGTAATTCCATGTCTTATTCCCATGTTATTCCCTCATGTATTCTACTTTTCATTTCCTTATGATACATGTCTTATAAACTAGAAATATTTATTCTATGATTCATATTTATGATCATTGATATTTTGGGTATAATTTCTAACAATATTGATCATGTTATTGTAATCTTATTTCATGAAATTCATACACACATCCTTTATTTACCCTTACTGAGAATTTCAGATCACCGCATACATATTTTTCCATTCCTTAGGTTATGAAGATATTATTTTAATATAATTTCTATGGGGGAATATATGTTTCGTAAAAAGATGAAGATATATAACATAGTAATGTGTTTTTATTCCATTATTTCTAATACACTAAAAAAATACAGTCCTTGTGTGCCAGTTTTGGTATGGTTATTTTTATTCTGAAGATTGATGTAATGCATATTTATAAAAATCGAGGGTAATTAAATTTTGTATCAAAGAAAATATTTATTTAATACATTGAAACTAGATTGAGAAAACATTAGTGAGATCCCTATGTAAATTTCTATGGATATTTCATGGGGTGTTTCTATGTTTATGTATAATGATGAGTTAACTTTAGAAAAATGTCATTGGATTTTGGTAAAGGATAGAGTGAGAGTTTGTATTGAAATAAATCCTTGTCATTATTAGAAAATTATATTTCTATCTAAAAAAATGTACCTAGGGGTATCAACATGGAGAATATATTCTATACCAGACTCTGGGTAATTTGTTATATGTGAATGCACCTTGCTGCACACTTGGTTTGACAATCCTTGCAAATATGGATTTGGAATTAAAAAACAATTTATGATCCATCATGAAGGATTTAAATAGAAGATGAATATTAATAAACTAGGATAAACCTAAGGTCTATAAGACTAAATAAATATTATATATGATTTCGGCACCTTATATGTAAATCGTTGGGATTAGATGAAATACAAATATGATAACATTTTCTCACAATATCATTTCTGGTTTTAATCAATGGAGGGAACTAGAAGGAACAAGGTTTATATTTATTGTTTCATATTCAGATTGTATATGAATTACTCTAATTTATTTATCTTTTCAAAATTTCATAATAAGAATAATGAAGTTTATATGATTATTGGTTGTACTTTTGTGGAGAAGGATACCACAAAAGTCAACTGAAAGTTATGTGATTTTCTTTCAAGCATTATAGCATTTGACATAAGAAGCCTACTTATTTTATGGTTGAGGGGCCATAGGGGTGATTTTTTTTTCATATTATATGAAATAGGTATTAATGAAAAAGATGATCAATCCATAGTAATAGTTTATTAATATAGTTGGTTGAATGAAGTATTTTCAATTTTGAATTCAATGATTAGGTAAAATTATTCATGAAATATATAATTATTTTTTAAAAAACATTTCAATGAGTATTTAAAAGAAAATTTCTTATATTGATGACGACATAAAAAATTGATTTATTGGAATGATGATGTTTTGATTATAGGAAGAAAACACTTAAATAATGACCAAAATTGTGAAAATGATGTTTGTGTGATGATATGTTTGATATTAATAAACAATTGGACACTACATAGTACCATGGAAATAGTTATTAACAATGTGGTTTATGTCACAATGGATGAATTTTATAAATTAATAGATTTAAATAATATTTCCCATAATATTTAGATTAATAAAGGGTTTATGTTTATAATATGTATTTATTGAAATTTAGGTCAATACCATGTTTTATGACAATATGTTATTAAAAAAATCAAATGTCGCGAATGTGGCATCAATGTGGTACGTTTTTTTACATGGGGGTATTGTTGTTAAAATGATCGATTTACTTTCATTATAATGAATTGGATTTCGATATTTTATATATTTTTAAGGATAACCATTCATAGAAATCTATGTTAAACTTTTAAATAAGTATTTATGTATTGATATTGTGTTAAAAACCCTAGTTTAAAGGATATTTAGTTATTAACCTCATTTCACAGGTTTCCTTCATATTTATGTTGGAAATTAAACTACTGTGGTTTTATAAAATGGGACATCATATATGATGACTGACATCCAATCATGTACATAACAATTATGGGTCTTGAACTCATGACTGAAAGATGATAAGGGTTTCACTCCCACCACTGGCCTATACAATTTCATAGTAAATGGAAAATTATTTTTGTTAAATAAATCAAAATGATGAACCAGTAAAGATAATTTTTTTTCTAATGAATTAATGTATCAAACATATTGATTTTGACGAATATTTAGAGGAAACTATTTCTATTTTTCATTTTTTACCAGCCGTAAGATCTTCTAAAGGCCTATTTTATTACTCTATGCATCAAAGTTAATTTTGTTACATCCATATCATTAAGTAATGGATGAATTAGAAATAACTATAATAACTACTAAAGAATGAATTTTTTTAATAAAAATATTTCATGAACATATATTTAAATATATTGTTCATAAAAAAATTAACTACACAATGTTCGAATAATCATTAAAAAAATGGATTTTCATAATACAATATTTTTTTTGACCAAAAGGACTTTTAAATCAATACCAATTTGTGATTTTGATACCCCCAACTATTCATTGATCATTAAATTATTTTTTATTGATGACCTCAATCAGTACCCATAATATTTTACACTTATCCTCAATGACTAATCCGCACTCCCCTTTTATGTTCTCTTATCTGTAATCCTAGTAAAATGTTACTTGTGGATACAATAACAGTTTCAACTTTTTATTTTAAGGGATGTTTTTTAATTCATTTTTACCATGTTGGTTTCTAATAATAATTCATTCAAGTATTAAACCATTGATAACATAGAAAAATTTCAAGAAGGATGTTCATTTCAATGGGGTATAATCTTACACCCTAATATTTTTGTGAAATAGTATTTTTGTATTATTGTTTTATTTTTTTTACTTTTTCATTTCATTCAAAAATAAAAGACATTTTATTATATCAAATCATTATGATTATATTCTGTTATCTGAAACACCTTGTTATCCTGAACTATATTCAACATAAATATTAATGTTTTTTACTCAGAAAAATGAGGTTAAAATTCTTTACACACAAAATTGAAATTCCTAAATAGCTTGTGTAAAATGTATTTACGAGTATTACAGACTAAGAATTAGTTTTTTTATTATCAATACTGTTTTAAAGAAAAGCTGAAAAACCACAAGATTGAAACTCTATAAGTTAGGAAAAAGCCACAGAAAAACAACTTAAGTCTTTAGAAATAATTTTCCTACATGATTTATAGGAGAGAGTGCTAACTAGAGTACTTTGATCATTCATTAAAAAGCCTTCAAATTGATATACCAGCTTGTCCAAAGTATGTAAGTACTATTCTTGTTTGATATTTTCATCATTGAATCCCATTATCAATATTATATCTTTCATGTCAATCCATGTACGCAACTCATAAATTGTATTCACTCTTACAACATTCCCATAATTTTATCAGATTCATCTCTAGTATAATTGATAACTAGAATCGTTTAAACCATTACCTATTACAAGTGGTAATATAGATGCATAGATTCATGAGATTCACCTACCCCTTTTTGTAGATCAAAAAAAAAAGGATCAATGGGGGAAACATCCACATAAACATACACACAAACCACATCCCCACCCCAAACAGATGATTCACGAGTCATATAATCATTAACCATCATATTGGTTATTGACTTCATAGAGGATCTAGTATCCATTACTAGTGGTAAATGAGAGTAATATTTTCTCCCTTTCTGTATGCCTCTCTGGATATTCCTCTTTTTTGGATTGGGAATCCTGATATGTGTAACATTAAATTTTATGAAATTTATTAACTATTTTATAAAAATATTTGACCTTCAAAAATATAAGAGGAATTAATAGGTTACAAATTATTTATTAATGACAATGAAAACTATATTAATATAAAGCAAAATATTATTGTTATTTATATATGTTTTATAAAAATAAATTAATTTGTTTATAATTATAGTGTGATTTTTTTGTAATATATATTTTATAAATTAAATGAAATATTTTTCATATTTATCTAATATATTTTATAGACATATGATAATATCAAACACAGTTTCAAGACTAAAAACATATATTTCTATTATGGTATTTTCACTTCCTTTTAATGGAAACCCCATTGGAAATTTAATTTTTAGGACATTAATATATTAAAAATGTCAAAATAAACTTCATCATTTAACAAAGAACATAATAATTAGTTTAGGCATATTTTTTCTTTTCCTGTGAAATTTTCTTTTTTTATGGATAGTGAGAATACTAAATTTTTATTCAAAATTGGATGTTAATATAAATATTGATAAGTATAAATTACATTTAAATTAGTATAAATTTTTTATTAGATAATATTTTTTTCAATTAATACAATTATGTTCATTTTTAAAAAATTCACAATGAAATTTGTATAATTACAAAGAAATCATTTGAGCATTTTGACATTAAAAATCATCATTTTCGACAAAACCATATAATAAAAATAAACTAATTTTTACCGCTTCTGTGATTAAAATTTTGAATAATGGTTTCTATATTTTCAATCATAACAATTTATTAATTATAATATGGTCAAAATAGTTTTTTACAAAAATATTAGTGACGTTAATTAAAATTAATTACACCAATAAAGGAAAAATTGTGCTTACCAAAGGACGAAACCATTAACACAAGGTCCTAAAGACCTACAAATTATTCAGAATCCATTATATTGACATATGTGAAAAAAAATCACATGCATATACTTTTTATCATTATTGGATCCACATTCCATGAGAAAAATGTTGGTGGAAATCAATTTCCAAAAATTTAAATGTGTGTCAATCCTCCTCTACAATAAAAAGGATTACACTTCTCCCTCTTCCTCACACCTATCAAGACAATTTGGATCGACCAATATTAGACCAGATATCTACTAAAAATCTATAAAATAACATTTTAAGCCACTGATTTTTCACAATTACTTCAAGGAACCCCTTTGGTGAAACCCAGAAGGAATTACCGAATTAAGAGGTAACAAGCTCCCTGAATATCATTTCTTTTATTTTCTTTCTCCACCACCTCAATTCATCTTATTCTTGGTATATATTTATAAACAAGATTCCACAATATAATATAATGTTTTTATTATATTATTTTTCCGAGACATAAACACACATCTATCTAAAGGGTGATTAATATATATGTTTATGTGTAAAACAAACTACCACCTCCAGAAATAATATTTTTTCATTTTTTATGTATCAGCTATAATGGTGGAATTTATAATTGGCACTATATTTATATATATAATATTATATTTATTATGACTTTAATGTTATTAATTAAAAGCACATCATATATATTTAAACTTTATATTTGTTTTAAATATAATAAATTTGTTTGATGAATTCTGATCTAGGTCACCATAAAGCGATGTAATTCATTCAAACTCTACATGGGATGTATTAAAAATTTGTTTTTTGAATGTATAATATATATTTTATACAATAATTATACTGTAATATTGATATTTATACAAATATATTCAATTATTCCATGAACCTTTGGTTTTTCAATATGATTATAAAAAAGTAAAAAATATTCTTCCATACGAACGACTTACCGTCTCCCAGAATGGATTATTAAATTTCAAAATTGTATATTCTATAGATTATTATTAAAAAATATATTTAACATAAATGATATTTATATCATATTATATATTTTCATTAAATCATGATATATGTATAAGTACCAATGAAATAACAAATTATGACACATGAGAATGGTAAAGTGAATATCAGTAGCATCATAAAATTACCATGGAATTAAAAACAAGTGGATAATATAAATTCATAATTAAACCATATATGGTATTATAAATAAGAATATGTTTAATTGATATATGTATAACAAATTTATATTTATTATACATTTGATTTGTATAAGTATTATGAATGTAAATACAAAACGTAATGGGATTTCATCAAACTATTTATTTCTGCGAGATACATATTTTATTCACAATCCATTACTTTTTAATGGTGTATATAATTCCCAGAGTTTTATTATATGAGTTATATAATTATAATTAATCCTATTTAAATACTCATGTAAAGAAATTCATTTTCTAGGATTTATGTTTCAAAAGCACACAAATCGTTAAAATATTGTTGTCTTCATTTTCATATTTTCAATCAAATGACATTTTATGAACCTATATTTTTATTTTAGGTGTATATTATATCGATTAAATGTTATATCATGAATATAATTAATTTCATGGTATTAAATGCTTTTTGTAATATAATTTTCCAAAATTGGGTGTATGGTTTAATGTTTCTTGGTGGAAATAGTTTATTGAAACAATCTCATCAGTTTACGATATTGTTTTTTATGATTCCATTGATGAAATATTACAATCCATATCACAATAATATTTTGGCTTTAAATTTTCCTCTATTTATTCATGATTATTCATTTATGGGATCTATTTTTATACTCTTAGGTATATAATATATTTAATAATGTGTTTATAAGAAGTCCCAATATTACCCTCTAATCATATGGAAATTTGGGTTCCTTAAAAACCATGTTTTTTAAAAAGTGTCTCCAAGATTACTATAATATTATTAGATAATCATTATAAGTAATTTTCATCTTTTTTTAACTTTTACTAATTTTTTTAATGTAATATTTTTTCCTCTTTCTGAACATGCCATTTTCTATCCATTTGGCATGAAAATGAAATGTTCTTCGAACCCTATACAACATGTATATATTTAACCATTGTTATTTATATCAAGATTCCATTACATGTTTAAAAGGATCATTTTTATTAAAATTTATTGAAAATTAATTGTCATTGAAATGGTTTTTAAAAAATTTTCATTATTTATACATTTCCAATATATTTTTCATAGAACATAAATTTTAAAAATGATAACATGTGTCATTATTTAATTTCGAGGAAAAAAGTTTTAGAATGTTTTTCAATGATTATTTTTATGTTTTCAAATTATTTTCAATGAAATGGTTTTTAAATAATTTTGAATGTCACATTATAGGTATTCGATGAAAATGGTTTATAAAGTATTTTCATAGTTTTTTATATGCTTTCTGGTTTTTTTGAAGAAAACATTTCTAGGAAGTTTTTTAATCATTTAAATAGCATTTTTCTATGAATAATGGAAATATTAATACTAAAATTATTTCAAAATATATTTCCATATTATTTTACATCTATGATGACATCCATTGGAATTATTGATTTCATTATATGAAATGATCCAATAGTTCTATGAATATCATTTCATGAATGGTTTATTTTTTGATGGAATGATTCTTATCAAACCCATTACTATTACAAAGGATATATTATTTTGAAACACCATCTTTTGATGGATTATTCAATGATAAAATGATTATGAAACCCATCTATTATCCATAAGTTATGATGTGATGAAATATTAATGATACCCATTTAATTTCATGTGTTTTGATAGGATATATATAAATATAATCTTTTTTACGGTAATGATATGTTGATAGTTTTTTATCATATAAAGAATGTATGAATGATTTTGTTATGAGACAGGTGGGACCTATATCTCCCTATTATTAATTGGTTAACGATGGATGACTCATGAGTATTAATGTTATGCGTGAGCCTGATTACATGTTGACAATGTTATGCACGGACCTGTTTTTATGACTAATAGTTTTTGAGTTTACCTAATTAACTATTCACAATGATATCAATGAATCTCATTCTATGATCCTAATATTACATGTGAACTAGATACCATAAAAAATGTTATGAATGAAACATATTTCATATTCAAAACATTTTTCGTTGACCTATTTTAATGTACAAAAGTCAATGAAAGGTCCTTATTTCATATCCTTAACTTAATGTGTCAACCGAAATATACTAATACATGATAACTTTGTTTCATATTGATGTGTATTCCAAAATTCAATATCTTATTCATATGTTATGATTACATGTATTATGATATTAATTTCATTATAATTCATGTTATATTAAGTCCAAATTTTTGTTCCGGGATTCATGTTTATGATCATTGATATGGAGGGTATGATCATCTATTATTCTTGGTCACAAAATTTTAAAACTATGTCCATGATCAGAAAACACATTTCATTTTTTTTCTCTTACTGAGGGTTAGATCTCACCCATTTCTTATGGTACTTTACCCAAGGTTATGAAGAATAATGTTTAGGTAAAATTAGTAAAGGGGAAGATAATTATGGGAATAATTTATGATCTTTCATTGAGAAATAATATTTGTGTTCCATATTTCTAAAGGTTTTAAACTATTATAGTATTACGGTATTTTTTTGTAATTTTTTCTGCATTCTGCAAAAGTGATGTAAATTTAATGTATGAAAATCAATGATCAAGATAAGGATAACCCTTATGGAGTACGAGTTCATTGATTTTGATATAGTTTTTGAATGATATATTAATGAGGATGAACAATGACTATAATATGATAACCATTGATGTAAAATCATTATTATAATGTTGAAAATATTAATACTTTTTGAGGATATTTATCACATTTTTTTTATAATTTTAAAAATATTTAATTAATATAGTTTTTTATATAGAAATACCAAAATAAATACGGACATAAGGTCATATCTTGAATGTGCATGAGTCATTAATCCACATCCAGAGGGTGACATGGGTGCATCACATACCAATAACTTACCCAATGTAATTCTTAGAATGATATTTTATGAATTAATATAATTAATTAGAAAATTAAATATTAAATTAATTTGTTGAACATAATTTTTTTTGTATAAACCATCATTATATAGAAATTAATATGGGGATTATGTAATTAATGTTATTTTATAAAAAGATCGTTATTTTTTAGCCTTATATGATGAAGGTAAATATAATGTTATATTATTTTATATGATAAATAAAGGTTAAATTATATTTTGGAATACTATATTATTTTGTTATGGTTTTATTGGGATTGGGTTATGTTTGCAAATGATTCGTAAATAATTGAGATTATATGAATAAGAAATATAATTTTTCAAATGATTTATTAATTGTGATTTATATTATATAATGATTAATCTTAAATAAATAATGGAACACTATTTCATTATATGTATCTATTTTTTTATTTAAATCATCATTAGTAATATTTGGATTAATTTTAAGGATAGTTATTTATTGAATAATCTATGTTTATTATTGTTAATTACAAATGAATTTTAAAAATTAATATATATTTTAATAATTGTATTGATTATTTATTTTGGGAATTAGTTTATCTTTCCCTAACCATTTTATTATTTGTTAATTTATTATGACATGGGGAAAATTTTGTTATCATTTTGTGGTTTATGTAATCCATTAGAAGTTGATTTTTAATCTTCTATTATAAAACAATTCAACAATAATTCTCATCATTTAGGAGAAAAGATTAGTTCATTATGGAAATTGGTTAAATTATGAAATACATCTTGACATATAAGTATATTTATTTTATATTTTATTATATATTATATTTCAATTATTCAAAAATGGGAAAATATCATGAACGAAGAAATTATCAATTAACCTTTCAAACAGATAAATCAATAGACTTTTAACCCACAAAAACCTATGGTATTTTCATAGTTAACTTAATCATAACTGTGTTCCCTATCACTTTCCATCAGTCCTTATAAGTTATTTACTAATTTCATATCCATTATTTTCACTTCTAACCAATATTATTTTATACGGAATCATAGTTATTTTTTATTCTATATAACCCTTATACTTATCATTTCTGTATTTTAATAATGTTTTTCTTGTGAACCCCTTTTATAATTTTGAATTTAAGTGAATATATTTATAAATTTCAATCCCTTAGATTTAAAAAAAAAGTATAAGGATGTAATTTCTTTTAGGGAAGGTGATAATGTAAAAATATTAGGTATTTTAAAAAGAATAATAAGCATGATAGAATAACAAATACAGAAAACTAAGCATAAATTAACCACAAAATATTTTTATGAAAATATGACCTTTGTAGATATAGAATTAAATTGGAAGATATGAATGAGATTAATTTATTTTTGAAATATGTTCATATAAAATTTACAATAAATGAATTTTTTTTGATTAATTTTTAGAAAATAAGAAACCATATTTTAGAAAATTAATTCCATTTTTTTAAAACATTCTTTCATCAAATATATGGTTTTTATGATTGAGTAATATAAATATTTTTTTACATTTTATCAAATATAAATGAAAAAACTAATTTCAAATTTAAATTTATATATTAAATATTATTTTATAGTAAATTTAATTATTTTTTTGAAAGATGTTGTTTGTCTTTAAAGGAATATTGAACATATTCTTTTTTATTAAAAAATATTTATAATAAACTATTTAAAAATTAAAATTTTAGTTTGGATTTGTATTAAAAGATAATTAGATAATTATATTTTATAATAATCTAAATTTTTTTTATTAATTGAATGTTTTACTGGGATTTATTTTGTAATAAATTTATAAAAAAAGGGGATTTTTCTGGAAAAAAGTTTCATTTCATATTTCTTTTTTTCTATTAAATTATTTTCATCCACTTATGTAAATATTTTTTAAAAAAAATAGATTCCATATATTTATTCATTGGGTCCAAAATTTTTTATATAAGTCTATTTTATTTGTGATGAAAATGATTAATATCCATTTAAATTTATATTACCACAATAAAGGATAAATCTGGTAAATATTGTTAATAAAAAAATTATAAGGACCATAAAATGATCCTAACACCTACCTTAGGATTATTTTATGATTCAATTTCATCAATACTCATCATATCTCCAATTTTATGGAATTTTGTTTCCATATTGTTCTGATTATTACATTAAAATGTTATATTGAAAGAAAATTAATAAATATACCTCTTGTTTTTTTAAAAATAATATTATTTTCTGTAGATATAACCATAGGATATGTTCATTTATAAAATGTCATATTAAATCTAAAATATGCATGTTTATCATGGTAAATTTTTATAATTTCTATAGATGAAATAATCTTCTCAAATTATTACACCGCACTGTCACATTATTTATTCAATTAAATGAATAAATATTATAAAATATATTAAAAATTTTAAAAAAGAAATTTATTTTGAGATAATTAATGTTACACATGAATTTTATTAATGATAGGGAAAATTTATGGATATATTTTTTTATTAATTTTAATTGTATTTGTTCAATTATTAGAGACCATATAATGAATAGGTTTAAAAATAGACATTATATACCATATATTAAAAAATATTTTATTAAATGAAGTAAAATTACAAAAAATATTATAACCATACATTTGTCTAAAATATTATTGAAAATATTACCCATGGAACATTTATCAGAGTTAGTTGAATTTATATTGACTATGTGGACCTTGATGGGTAAAAACATTTGTCATAGTATGTGAGAAGTGGGTCAATATGTTGTTAAAATAAAATGATATATATGAAAACATAGTAAAATAATTTCTAATTTTTTATTAGTTGATATTTTATAAAACCATCCTCATACTATATTTTCAATAAATCTTCTCAGATTCATTTTAGATTGAATAATATTTTATAATAATTTAATATTTTGAGAAATTCCAAAATTTCTCCTCCCCTCTCTTATGAAATAGAACCACTACATCCATTTACATTACATTTGAAAAAATATTATTCTAGGATATACCAAATTAACATACAATAATCACTCACCTTTCTATTCATCTTATTTTAGAATGAATATCAACACTATAATCCTTATGGTATTAAGTAAATAGTATTTTCAAAAGAAGAGGAAGATAATTTATTTCTGCCAATTCAGACTAAAGGTAGGGGATGTCAATTTAAAAAAATCATGATTTATTTTTTTCTCACAAATCATTATTTTTCATCGATATCCATGTTTTATAATAATGATTTAAGGTTAATATTATTCTAAAAAATAATTAATTTATTGTTTACACATGATTTAATTTTAAATGGGTTTTAAGTGATGTTTTTATTTATATCATGAATGAGTTGATTTGTTAATATTTCAAAAAAATATCGATGTAATGATTTTAAGTATAAATTATATAAAACAAATTTCCCACCATAATGACTATTTTTTTTTCTGAGATTCCTTTATAATATTAGATGGATATCTTCAACGACAAATTTTCCATTATGAATAACTAATTTTTTTATAAACATTATTCAATTTAAAATTGAAAGGTTGTTATCCTGAAGAATATTTTTCTGATAAATTAATGGTAAATATATTTTTAAAATTAAATAATTATTATCCTTTCTTATGCCCCACTAGAATGATTTTTCAGTGATACCATCAAAATTATTTCATTGTATCTATTACTATATTCTAGATGAGAATGTAATGGAACACATTTCATTTCAACATGTTAATTAGTTACTGAAATATATTCCTTATTTTAACATATATGGATACAATGAAATTAGGTCATCATTAATGTAATTTTTGTTTGGATTCCATTAAAATAATTCAGGTTTTATTGCAAAAAAAAAATCATTCCCTTTTTATGGTTACTATGGAATTGAAAAATTGGTTTTAAAATTAAATGTGTTTTTTCAAATCCAAATGTATTATTCATACAGTATTAAAATAGTTTTTAAAATGATTTATGATAAACATTCACAAAAATAAAATTATTAATATGGTACTTGAGAACAGTTTTTGAAATGGGTGAGTGAGAAGCATCTCATAAAAATATTTGTGCCTCATTATAGATCACAAGTTACACTGATACAACTTATATGTTGTGTATACAATGATATCAGTGGGTGATCAAATTATATAATATTCTATTGGTAAACATAGATAGTGATCCATTGTAATGGGTGATGTACATTAAATTTGATTTTATAGGGGAATAACAAAATGGTTTATTATATGGACATTACTGACATCAAATTATTTTTTACATCATTTAGAAAGGGATATAAATATGAAAATCTAATATTTTAAAAATAGTTATTATTTTCAAACAATGAGGTTTAATTGTTTTATTTTTGAATAAATTGTGTGTGGTTTTTAGTTGGAAAAAATTTATTAAATTATATTAAATATCAATAAGGTTAATGTAAAAATTTAATTGGTTTTTATGTATTCATCATACACACAAATTGGTTATTTTTATGGCCCTTAAAAATATTTTCTGCTGACCCACATTTTATTGTGTTTTGAATGGGTTTCTGAATGGGTTTGGTAAATGATATAGTAATGTTTATACTCATGAATATTTTTCATGAAAATAAGTCATGTTTTATTTTCATACTATTATACCCTATAAAAAATGGATATTCAATAAAATTTCATGGAATATATATATATATGGGTCCGTTATGTATGATTTAGTCCCTAAATCACTATAAATATAAAACAACATGTTCATTAGGATTGTAAGGAATTAAATTCTAGTTTTAAGTCACTATAATATTTAATGAATATAATAGACTCCTTAAATTATGCATCTCTTCTCCATCTTATAGAAAATAAATACATCACTAAATCGTACATGTGGCATACCACCTCTATAAATGTTTTTATATAATTACGCATCATTTTATCACATTTATGGTTAACATGATTGATAAATTGAATATATATGTAATTTTTAAAATAATTAACATTCATTTAATACAATATTTTATCTACCCTATATCCCTCTAATTCATTTAAAAATGGTAACATCGCTTATCCATATGTGTAAACTATATTCTCAACATTGTGATGTGATTTAGTTATTATTATTCTAAATATGTGGATAATAAATATTATATAGTTTATGAATATATATTTTACTTAATATATATCTACTATTAAAAAATTATTTATCATTATATATTTACTTTTAATTTCATCAATTAGGGAAATTAAAATTTCATTATCTATAAACGATGACTACTAGAACTATAAATAAGGTATTTTTTTCATTTAGCAACTAACATAGATGTATATAAAATTTTAAAAATTGAAATTGAATTATATTTAATTTTTTTTAACATTATTGATATAAAAAAAATCATTGAATTTATATTTATGGTATGTATACTAAATTAGATTTGAAGAAATTTAATAACAACCACAAATAGATGACATAGGAAATAAAAAACGTAGATTTCATGTCAAATTAATATAAATTTATATTAAAATGGAATATTTTTGCAATATAATCTTAATAATATATATCCTTGATTTAAATTTATTACTCATGTAGATATATTATGTTTGTCAACGAGAGAATCTCTAGTAAGGGATTTTAATATCAATTCCACTCTTATAAGAAATATAATACACAGTACTCTGAAGTTATTTTTTTTAATTATTATACCATGAATAAGAAATATTATTCTATGAAATCCAATTTATTAATGATATATAGTGTTTTAATTCAAGTATTATCTTATATTGGGTATTTATTAAAAATTTATTAATTTCAAAAAAGAATATTTCACAATCTCGGTCATGTTTAGTATTGTATGACTTTAAATTTATATCAGAAGAATTATATGATATATCAATAAAAAACTAATTTATTCTCTCTCCATTTGGTAATTAATATGTTTTCAATGTTATCGTAAATATTTTCCTCTCATTTAGATTATAAATAAATGAAGGATAATGTTTAAGAAAATATTATCTTTTTCTCTTTTGTAACTTGAGAATCATTCTCTTCCATATACATAATAATTAATTTGTTTTATGGAATATGTAATATATATTTATAAGTTTATTAATCTTAATTTTATAATAAAATTTCATTTATTTACAAATTCTTAAAAATAATATTATCATTTCAATTCAAATGTAGAAATTTTTTAATTTTAAAAATACATTGATAGAATTTTAGTTTTAACATACATGGTGTGAATGGATGATCCCACTTAATTAACCAAACATTTTAAAAAATAAAATTCCATTTTTAAATGAGTTATTGACTAATTATTATGTGATAGTATAGAAAAAACATACACCACATTAGTTATTTTTTAACCATTATTATTTATTTCAATTTAGATTTTATAGGCCATTATGATTCATAACAAGTAATGTATAACAAATAAATAGTGGTTAAATGATTAATATATATATATGGCTATGAGAATTAATTTTCCCAAATTAAAATAAAGTGATATCCTAGAATATTATGATCAAACCTTATGAGGCCCATTAATCATAGCTTCTAAGGGAGATAACATAAATATGGTTTTCCCATGACCAGAAATAAGAATGAATTCAATGAATATATCATGATTTAAACTATTTATTGGATAAGTTCAAGCACACTAGCATCAAGACCCAATCCTTGTTTATATATACTACCAATATAACATCAAAATCATATACTCTACACATGGGTCATTTTATAGTTTAATTAAAATCTACGTAACTAGAACTTATCAATATGAATTTTTATTTTTTCATTTGTACATTAATAATAATAATTTTTTGTTTCTTGTTGATATTCATTAAATAATAAGTTTGAGAAATTTTTTTTTTTCAAAAATCATTTTATTGTTGAGAGATGCCAAAATTTAATGAATGAATTCTTCTCAATGAATAGTATATGTTTTTTAAAAAATATTATATTTATAAAATATTATAATTATATAAAACATTTTTTTTAAATTATAATATAATTTTATAATGTCAAATATAATTTTTAGAAAAATATTAAGAACAGTTTTTATTAAAAAATCGTTCTGATTCAACACATAAGGATATTAATCTAAAAGTTTAATTTAATATAATTATAAAATTATTCTAATAAATGGATTTTTTTAAATCATTATATTTACATTAACCATTGGGTAATTTTTCATTAATTTTTTAGACAGTCTAGTAGTTAGGGAAAATTAAATATCCTATGAATATAAGGTTTTTATTATGAAATCAGAATCACAAAAAGTGGTGTAATATATTTTATAAAATGTATAGATATAAAAAATCATGTTTCCACTTTAATATAATGTGAATATTATTTTTTTTATAAGCCATACAAACCATAATAAATCCTCCATATCTAATAATATGTTTTGATGTTTTAAAATAAATTGTTTAAAAACCAGAATCACTTAAACATATCCATGGGTATTGTTCTAAATATATTTATTTTTATATAAAAAATAATGAAAATAGTCCATATTTGTAAGAATCCAAGTGAAATAACCATAATAATTTTTATGTTTCTGATTATATTATCATATAGAGTCTAAAACCATTGTTTTGAAAGGAATAAATAATTCCCATATATTTTTCTATAAAACCCCAAAAGACAACAAATTCTTATTCAAGAAAAAGTCAGGAAGAATAATTTCACACTATAAATACCATAAAGGAACCCTATAAATGTTCCACCAATGTAACACCATGAGTATTTCTGATCAATTTTTAAAACAAATTTAATTTCTTCGATAGATTTTCATTAATGTAGTAGGGGTGATAACAAAAATGATATACTATTGTTGGATAATATATCCCAGACAATAATTTTTCAATTATGAATATTAATAATGTATTAATATATATATTATTTTATAGATAAATAGAATAAGTATTTAAATATGTGATTATTTTTGGGTAATGTTTTTATATTCATTGAAAATACTTTTTTATAAAAAAAATTGATTTCAAAATATTTTAAAATATATATTAATTTAATTCGATAATATGAAAAAAAAATATGAAAATTAACAACATTTTTTGACTCAAAAATCAATTTTTATTTTATTAATAATTTTTTATAATTTTATTAATAGAGTAATGTTTTAGTGAATATTTGAAAAATACATATTTTTACTAAAAATATCCATTTCATTTAATCAGCTTATAATACTAATTTAATTTTATTATCATTTCAAAAGAAAAAATAGTGTAATTATTATACTATTAAAAAAGTAATTATGTTTTAATAAAATTCATACTAACGTTTGATATTAAAGGTTTTCATATTAATGGAAATTTCATATTTGTAAAACCACTTTTTTGTTGCATATGATGGTTTAATTTTAAATTAAATATTGAATATTCTGTTAAGAGAATTTATATAGGTGGATTTAATATTCTGAATTTGTATAATTAATATTATATAATAAGGTAAACATAATTTCTGGACAACAGAAATATTAAAAATAGTAAAAAGTAATTATGATGGTTAAGAATAAAATTGGTTTACTGGGGTTAACTAAAATTATAAGTGGTAACATATCATAAAAATACAACACAATATCATTTTATGGGAATATAAAGACCATATTTCAGCTATGAATGAATAATGTTCCATTCTAGATCCATTTTGAATGTGAAAAATTATGGTACACTTTATTCCTATATAAAATTTTATTTTTATCTTCTCTCATACATTTAAAAGGTCACTCGTCTCCTCTATTATTCACAGTTCAAAAACCCATTTTTATGAAAAAAACTACACAATGAACATGCTTATTTTTTTCCACATCATAGAGGCCTTACATTGATTATTAAACCCTCCCAATAAGGATTTACGTCTAAATCTCAAGTGGTTTTCAGAAGAAGTGGTAAAATTATTAAAAATGTTTTTTATTATATATTCCTCTATCTACATAAAATAAAATTAAACTCTTCTTATATAATAAGACTTTTCTATCCCATATAATTAGAATCTGTTATGTATATGTAATTAACAACATATTTCTCCTCTTCTATAATGTGGGAAATTAACCCATCGATGGTGTGTTAGACGAACTACCACCTAATGAGCTATTGTAATTAATTTCCTATAACCACCTATCTTGGATTGATATAATTATTGATTAAAAATTTATTTGATATAAATGTCATTATTATAATTCAGGATTTATAATATCTTATATACCTTCTTACATTACATTTTGTGGTATTAAGATGACTTCACATATGTATATGATGTAATACAACCTCTAGAAGTTGTGTTATGATTCTTCAATTTTACATTAAATGGAATATAATGAAAATTGATAGAAGGAACATATTTCAAATATATATTATATAAAATATATTATATGAATATAAAATATTTTTTACCTTTTTCATTTAATTCATCGGGAAAATGGAATCATCATTCATTTATACGCATGTCTAACCGTCTAAATGAATAATAAAATTAATTATTTATCTAAAACATAATTAGATTAATATAAATACATATAAAATCAATATATATTATATTTATATTAAGGATAACGTTTTTGAGATTTTGCAACCTTATCAATGTAAAAGGACTAAAAATACCGTACCAAAACATCCATAAAAAATGAAACTATTACAATAAACAAGAGTTTGACATAGAATTGTTATAAAATAAGGAAGATAATCATCATTAATTGATATATTTAATAACACGTATGTGTATTTTTTTTTAATGTTTGTATAAAAACATATCTTTATTATACTATATATTTGAACATTTAAGAAGGACTTTATACTAAAGGTATATGATTTTCGTCTCACTATTATTACTTTGGGACACATTCCTTATACGTGACTCTTTAATTTTATATGCTTTATATGTATCCCATTAATGTATTTAATAATCCATATAATGATATATATTTGATATAAATTCCATTCTATTTTCCATTCATTCACGTGTCTTACTATTCAATATATACCAAAGTGGTAACCATTTTTATGTTATAATCACAATGTTTATTAGGATTGTTATAATAATGTTTTATGTGATAAAATGTTATTACATATCTCTAAATAAACTCATAAATTTTCTTATAACATGATTATTTTTGAGAAATAAAACTCTTATAATAATTTTCTTGTATTTTTATATCTTGTATTAAAAAAATTATCAAAAAATAGAATTTATTTCTCTCTAAAATCGAAAAACTATTTCCTTCCATGTAAAAGTTTCAAAAAATTTATTATAAAATATTTTATTATAATAAAATGATTGAATAATAAAATTTACAGTATTTTTATAAATTTCAATAATTTTTTTTTAATGAATCATCTTTTTGTTTTCCAAATGTGAAAGTTTTGACATTTACTAAAAATGAAAATGGAATGTTTTTATAACATCTATCACTTGAATTGAATTTTGATCCTTCATTACCATTAAATTATTTAAATATCTCTCTACATTTGATAAATATTGTTTGCAATGTAAATATTCTACATAATATTTGGGATATTTTTGGATTTAATGTACTAATTTTAATTTATAAATTTATATTTCTCAAGAAGTGTTTAATGATATTTATAGAATATATATTAACCAATGAAAAAAATATTTAATACTATTTTACTTTATAAGGGATAAGATACAATAGAAACACCCTTATTCAAAATTTATAGGGCGTTTTTTCCATGATGACATGATGTTTATGAAACATATTTTTTATCATATGTTATATTATGATGAAATTCTTATAGAACCAATTAAATTTTCTATAATTTATAAAATGATATAACACTTATGAACCCAATTTATTTTATATGGGTTATGCTGTAATTCAATTATTACGAAACCCATTTAATTTATAATTTTTATGGTATTAATAATGATCTATGTTATTATAGGGAAAAAATTATTTTTCTTATGTTATGGGTGGGACATATATTTCCCTTCAATGAATTGGGAAATTTTGTACATTCTGTTAAGTAATGATGGGGGGAAAGATGTTTTTCTTGATCAAATATGGAAAACTGTTCCACGAGCATGAACCACTATTGTAAATAAGTGATGATGCATGTTACTTTATGAAATGGGAAACATGTGTTTTCTAAATATATTATGAAATGGGAAACTGGTGATGATGCCTGATCCATTTTGATTTTATGTGCATGGTTGATAACCTTGAAATGTGAAATATTCCCTATACATATAATAGTCCCACATTTATAACACTTAAATATATAGTTCATGACATATTTATGATTTTTTTCACTCTCCTAGTTTATGCATATTGAATGATATTGTTTTATACCATGGTTGATTTTTATGTTCCATTATATGTTCGGAATGAACATTTTATATAATATTCATAATCTCATACAATTAAACTTATATTATTATTTATAATGGTCTCCAATTTATGTCATTCATTTTTACCCTTCCTAGGAATAAAACGTTTCATTTTCATAGAGATACATTATTTGGGTTTTGAAGAAAGGGTTATATATTATAATTAAATGATGTGTTCTAAATAGTAATAACATTTTGGGAGACAGTGAATAAAATTCATGAAATAATAAGATGTTGTACCTAGGGGCCAATTAAACAAAAAAAGTTGTAGCCTTATGTAATTTATTTTAATTCTTTTTAATATTCACATATAAATATGTAAAATCTATTGATGAAATTCCTAGGTCAATATTATTGTTAATGGAGGAATTATTCAATTAAAAATTGGATCATGGATAAAAGAACACGAGTGAGAACCATATGTACACATCTATGTAAATTAATATGTCTTATAATATTTGTGATGAATATTGTGGATGGATTATGAATTATTGCATCATTTTATAGATAATGAATTTGGATGTGGCTCTGATAACATTTTAACAAAATATAGTAATGATAAAATGGTGAATTGAGCTGGACTTAGACATCTATATGTGCATGATAACGAGACATTATACACACCTGGTTTGAAAATCTCATGGAAAATGATTTGGATGTTCAAAAAGCGATCTACAAACCATCATGATGGATTATAATATATGACTATAAATAATATATTAACTCATAAAGTTCTATATATTGAATATATAGTTTCATGATTTAAACATTCTATAAGATATTTTTTAGGATTTTTTTGTTCCTCTCTATGATAACATTTTTATTATAAAATGTTTTTGGTTTTAATCAATCTATATAACCTAATGGAACTACGTTGGTGTTGAATGTGATAGATAATACACATATTTTTCTCGTATTTATCAATAATATAAGGTATTTTGAATGGAAAATGTCATTATATTCTCGCAAAAAAAATCTTGATTCATGAATCATGAAAAAAATATGGAAGGGATAATGAGGTAGTGACATTCTATTGAACCCTTAATTATATAGAATCCACCTAATTTTAGTGGGTCTTATAATTAAATACTAGTAGATAGATTTATCAACAACATAAAAAAAATATTTTTCTATTAATTAGCGCAAATAACATGATATGGTTGTCTAATATTTGTATCATTTGATAGGTGATGTTTCCCAATGGTGGTACCATGTAAAGAATACGAGGATAGAGAATGAGATTTAAAATATAAATGTTGTGAGATCAAAAAAAATATTTCTTCGTATGATATTCCAAATTATTTTACATATAATGATTGAGAAGGTTTTCCTTGCGCATTAGAAAAAGGTTGATGAATCCAGTGGTACATGGGATGAAAATATCCAATTCTATCAAGGTACACTTCTATTGTAATCCACCAACGTGTATTTATGATTCATCAATTCATTAGTAACATAAATCCATGTACAATGGGTTTTATCCGAAATAGAAATCAGTTTCTAGTAAAAAATTATTTTATGTGTTATCATGATGGAAACGTAGATTTTATTTACTCATCAATATCATGTCATAAATAATAATGGAAATATTGAATTTAGAAGAAACACTAAAAACCATGGTGAAAAAGTTACGTTTTCATTCATTCTCAGTTATTTTGAAGGAAACACGGAGGAAATAGTCTTCATGGTACTAGTTGATGTATTAATTATAGGATTTATTTCCATTGAGTTGTACATTTCAAATTTGAGATGAAGATAGATAATGAGAGGAGTATAGAGAGTTCTTTGTAGAAAATGTCACCTAAAATCAAGTGTTTAAAATGTTATGATATTTTTCATGTTAACATGTTCCCCAATATGTGGTTTAATGAATATGACCTACATCAGAAGTCTATTAATGCCAGAGATAATAGGAAATATCATTATATATATATTTCATATGAGGGGTGATATAATGATGTTGTGAAAGGTAAATTTACCATCCATACTATAACTGCTAATGTCTTATTTATATTTAGATCTACCCACTCATTTTAATCTAATGTATTAAATATGTTTACAAAAATTCCCCACCAAGGATTATATGTTGAATTAATAGTGATACAACCTAATGATACGATGAAAACAATTCATTTATATTAATTTTTTATGTGAGATGTTTTTTTGTTTCATTCCTGTAATCTACATTCTTCTTACACTGGTTAAATTTGATGTTATCATAGGCATGTATTTGATATCCCAAAATTGATTCCATATTATTTTTAGAGGAAGGGAACTCACATTTGTTATTCCAAACTAACATATGGTCAACCATCAACATCATGATAAATTAACACACATGTTGGAATAAAATTCTATAGTATGGGTCATGATTGAAATTCAAAATGGTTGTTTATCTTAGATGTCTTGGGAGATACATGACATTAATGATATTCCTATAGTGTAATAGTTTTTTGATCTCATTCCAGATGTTTTTCCTATTCTTCCACCAATTCATTATATCGATTTTTCAATTGAACTCATACATACTTTTACATCAATTTATAATATTCACTAGAAAATGACATGGAATGGGTTGACGGAATTATATAAGAAACTCGAAGAGAACATCGAAATGGGATTCATTTGGACTTTTTTCAACATTGAGTGAAACTATTCTTATTATTACAATGAATTATATATCGATTCGACTACAAAATGATTATATTTATCTGAATAAGATCCAAATCAAGATAAAATATCCTTAACCCCATATGAAAGAATTTTTTATTGAATTTTATTCTAGTAAATGATATTATTATATTGAATGTCAATCTATATATCATCAATTAATGTCTATGAATGATGATAAAACAATGAAACAATTCCATAAAAAGTATGTACGTTAAAATTATATAGTGATTCCACTCAGTCTTATATATCCCCCATCATTATGCATGCATATAATGAATAGAGTCTTTAGAGATATCTTTGATCAAATTTTGGAAGTATTTACTGATGATATTATTAAAAATTAGAAGATCATGGATGAGTGTGAAGATCACATGATAATCTTATTGAACACTATATGAAAGCATAAATAATATGAAGAATTTACAATGTGTGAATTTTGGAGTAAAATTGAACACCATGATAAATAATTTTTTCCTAGATTGAGTGATCATTATATATTGTTTGGGTAGAATTTCTCACAACTAAGTAATCCACTCACCATGTTAATTGATAAGGAATCCATGTTTCTCTAGACAGATGAATACATTGGAAATTTTAAGGAGATGATGATAATAATAATTAGAACACATGTGATTAGATTACACTATAGTGGATAATGGTTTTTAATATTTATTGATTTATATAATAAGGTATAAGGATGTGTCATCCTAAAGAAAAACTATGTAATAACATATGCATCGTGAAAATTGAAGGTTCCTGATCAAAATTACACATATCAGGATTTAGATTTAGGTGATGAAATTGTTTTACTAAATACATGGAGGAATTAAATTTACAATGAAATGTGTGATATATATATTGATCATAAATGGGTAATTTTTCTATTAACAAAAAACTATTTGAATATGTATAAGTAAAAATGATTATATTTGACTAATAATTTTGTCAAATCAATATATTATCACCCTATGAAAGATAACTAGTTTGATGATTCATTGATTTTAGAAGGACATAGAATTGTTTAATTTATAAGGTTAAAAAAATATCCAATATTTAGGGATTTGTAAAGGGTGGGTCTTGAATCTCTAAAGGGAGGGGAGAAATAATATCTGTCTCAAATGAGTGGTCAATAATCTATCCAAGAGAGGATTAAAGAAGACATAAAGGATGTTGTGGACTAGAAGAAGTAGGTTCAAAATGATACTTATTTGAACCTTGAAAATTACGGAATGATATGTTTCATGAACCGTGTATGTTTTATATCCATACCAGATTCCAATAAATAGATGTTAGAAAATTCCCATAGTTATTAATTTTATATTTATATCTGAAGAACAATGATGTATAGAGATAAGAATGAGTATTTATAGTGCAATGTGTTGAAGAGAGTTATTAAACGATTTTTATCACATTTATTATCTTGTCAGTGAGAAAAGGTATAGATAAAAAATTATATGGCCTTGTATAGAATATATCCATACTAGAATGAAAATGCAGAAAAACCCCGTAGATTTGGCCTATAGAGTCCCCAAATATTAGAATTGAATAATACTATATGTGTTATAGTTGATCACCATAAAATGTTAGTAGAATTAATTACTATTAAGTATGATTCCTATCTTTATAATATTTCTAAAATATATATTTTTTAATTTTTATTGATTCATAATGTACTATATTTTATTGTATTTGATTGGTATCTATGGTTTACCCTAATGTTTTGGTGAAGTATTCAAAAATATTTATATATAGATTTATGATTCATCATAGATTATTATCCTCTAGTAGATGGATAGTCTGAGGGAATGATTAAAACTATATAGAATATTATGATATCTATTTCATTGGATTTAAAACCTTGTTGGAATCAAAAACATCCTCCATTCGAATTTTCTTACTACAATAGCTTTCACTTGAGCATTAAAATATCTCCTTATTAATCCCTCATTTTAAAGAAGTATAAAATTACAATGTAGAAGTAAAATTATTTGAAATGAATAATATTTTGAATAGAGATATATGATTAAATGGTAGATATATCTATATCTATTAAGAAACAGACAATGGAAAACAAAATTTGGAAAAACAATATGTTGAAAATGACTTCTGTAATGTGGAATTTTATATCAGTAAAATTGTGTTTCTAATAATCTCTTCGTGGTTTGTGGTAATGATATTTAAAAATATGGGAAGAAATTATACCAAGTTATATCATTCATAGTGAAATTATTGAACATATTTGGACCTTATTTTCTTCTTTGGAACTTCGACTGAATCTCTTACAGGTTTATGATGTATTCAATGTGTCTCTCTTAGGAATTAAATACATGATCCTTCACCAGTAGTGAAATCATTGGTCATAACATAGAATCATGGAAATTCTTATGATGGTATTATTATGGATATTATATATCATTGATATAGTTTCTTATAAAACAAGTCCACTCACCAGGTCAATGTTATTGGTGAAACCACTAATTTGAGGAAGCAATGTGAGAACCCAAAGATATGAAGAGGTAAAAGAATCCTCATTTTTTAATTGGAGTGATGAATTTTGAGGTTAAAATCAATTTTATAGGGTTTATAATGTAATATTACGTGGTTTTATGAATTATTATTCATAAAATATTTAATTATGTTGATATCTTTTTTACATGCATCTGCATGTTTTAAAAAACCATGATATGCAATTATTGATCGTTATCACCAATCATCTATATGTAGTGATATGAATATGAATATTGTTTTTAAAATAATTTATTCTATTAGTCTAAGATAAATAAAATATATTGGTACATAATTACAAAATTTAGATTAATGTCTTTATATTCATCAATAAAATTGTTTTATTTTTAAAATGATTTGTATTTATTTTATTAAAAAATAAAAATAATATATGACATTTTTTAATTTTTTTTGAAATAATTATATGACTTTTGGGAATAAGAATTAAAAATTTATCTTAGAATGAATATGTTATAAGTTTTTGAAAATAGTAAATTTCTTGTGAATAGATAAAAAACCTAGATTTTTTAAAAATCATCATTTACACTTAATGAATATAAATGATTATTTTTTGATTATTTTTTGAAAATTAAAAATATATTTATCATTATATTATTAACCCATTTATTACCTTTTAATCGAGTTCCCATTGACTTATGATATTAAAACAATCCATACTTTTGAAAATATTCTCTCTATAATGCATATTTTCCTTGCATTTGTGGGATTAATTTTATATTTAAATATTCAATATTTATGAATTTAATTTTTCAAAAATGAATTAAATATTTGAAATATTTACATATATTATTATCTAATAACTTCTCATAAATTTTAGGTAAAAATTTAGCACAAAATGGTAATTATTATTTACCACAACTATTGTTAAAATGGTATTACTAGTGGTTGAACTATAAAATTATTAGATAAAATGATATAAAAAATTTCCATTCAATATTTAATATAAATATTTCCACATTATTTCATTTAAGACTCTCTAATGATCCCATTTTTTTCTTACAGGTTGTGGAAGATTAGTGTACAATATATTCATTTAAAAAATTTCATTACTGTCGTCTCCCCCGTTATAAAATGCCATAACCTCTCCTATCTTCATCACACATACATTACCATTTTGATCAGAAAAAAACTAAACAAATAAATTTTAAATATCATATACACAGAAAATTGGACTTATTTTTATTAGGAATCATTTTTATTAAGTCTCTATATATAAACCTAAAGAGGTTCTCTAAATTAGATGAAAAATTATAATATTGTGGTTTTTGTATTATTTCTCCATAAAACAAATTAAACCATATAAAATCATTATGATAATATAAAATAATTATATCAATTATATTTATTTTATATTTTTATAATTTAAAGACATAAATATATCTGATATTCCATAATGTCTAAAAAAACCCTCGATAATGTGAACCTCAGACTACCGTACCACGAACTGATTAACATTGTTTTCCATCACCGCCTCTCAAGGATGGATATTATTATGGATTAAATATGTTTATTTAATGATTTTGACATAATTAGACTTCAATAATTATATTATCACATATTCTTACCTACTTTCCTTTCTATGGGAATACGAAAACATCGCTCCTGTGTACGACTGACTACCACCTCAAGAATCAATGTATTTTTTCTCAACATATTCATTAAATGTATTTTAATGAGGACAGGTTTATTAAATATATGATATAAATATATGAAAGAAATGAATAATTAAATTTAATATGTTATTTACTTTTATTTATATCATATGTTGATAAAATGGAAACAATGTTCCTATGTACGCATAAAATACCATCTCTATGAAAGGTGTAATTCATTTTATATAATTTAATTTAATAGATTTATCTAAATAAATACATGATTAATATAAATATGATATTTATATTATGTTCAATTACAATTCATTAATGATCCATGATCACTCAAAAAATTCAAAAAATTCAAAACCAAATCATACATGAATTACAAAGGATTAATTATATAAAATATGATTTTAACAAGTAATTATAAGTTAACATGATATAAATGGCCATAAAAAAGGATATATAAAGTGATAAATTATCGTATGTTTCATTATTATATGTACAAATAAATAAATTTTTTATATATAAAATTCTAATTTTTATGAATTATGTTGATAAATAATGAATGAAATTTTCACCCCTATTTTATATTAATGGGAAAGATGCTTAATACACCACTTATTTCTATTTCATGTTGTATATAGATCTATTTAGTGTCTTTTATAATCCTTATCATGATAATTATGTGATATATATAGACATATTATTTTAATTCATTCATGGTTATTATGAATAAAAATATTCAAATATTGTAAAAGGATTAATATTATAATAACATTCTCTATCATAATTTATTATGATTATATTTTTTATGATAAAATATACTGATATATGACTTATAATGATCATAAATTTTCTTTTCCAAAGTAGATTTCAATAAAATACTAATTTTACTTCCATTTTATTCTTTTTATTATCTTTATATTCAAAAACAAATTTTTTTTAGGGAAAACCTAATTAATTTATCTCTTCATTCGAAAACCCATTTTTAATTCATATGAATGTTTTTAAAAAGTTTTTAAAGGTTGTTTTTTAATTACAAAAATTATATTATAAATAAATGTATAACCATGTTTTATTTTAACAAAAAATTTCAATGTATTCTTATTATAATTTTCTAAACTACATAGTTTTGACATTTACCTAAAAATATAAAAGAATATTTATTTTAAGGGGTATGGTGTGAAAAAACAATAATTGTCATGAACAATAAATTATTTTAATTTTTATTACATGTCATGAAGGATATTATCCAATTAAATATTTTCCTTAATATATGGCATGGTTTTTAATTTTAAATAAGTTATTTTCAATGAAAGGGGTATTTTTATCACAAATGTTTTATTAAAATTTTATGGAATGTCTATTCATCAACTAAAATATCTTTTGTTGATGCAATGGTTTTAAAAAGGGATAGTATCCAATGATACTACTCTTAACCTTTATTTAGATGGTTTATGATTATGTATATGAAGAAAATATGTTTATGAATCATGTTTCTTTTGCAATGGTTTTGAATTGATTAAATTATTATGGATCCCATTCATTATAAATTTTATGATATGATATATTTATTTTGAAACAAATTAACTTTATATTGGTTATAATATGATGAAATTCTAATGAAACATAATTATATTATCCTGGGTTAATATTCTTTGAATGTTTTATGATATTGTGGCACGCATATGTTTGATTTTAATTATTTGAAT
The DNA here is from genome assembly GCA_963277665.1 of Viscum album. Taxonomy (NCBI): domain Eukaryota; kingdom Viridiplantae; phylum Streptophyta; class Magnoliopsida; order Santalales; family Viscaceae; genus Viscum; species Viscum album. The sequence continues at coordinate 2,080,003,116 of OY728136.1, read as the reverse complement.
AGTGAAAAATATACCACCGTAAACTACATTGAGTAAGATTTTACATGTTTATTTTATTATATTTGTAAATAATCCATTGCACATAATCCTATATTTTAAAATTTTCAATATTAATGATTTGCTAAAATAAAAAGGTGATGAATCCTAGTCCATAATGAAATGGGAAATATGTGATGAAGCTTAATCCATAATGAAATTGACAAATATAGTTAATTAATAATCCTATTTAATTTTATGATCTATCATTTAGAATTGTAAAATGGAATGATTTCTATAATTACAATGGTTCCACAATTATATATCATGTATTTATTGATCACAAAAAATTTATTATTATTTATTAACTCTTTTGGTTCATTTCATTTTGAATGATAATGTTTTTTTGAATGAATAATGCTAATTATCCATTATAGTTTTTTATGATCTTTTTATTTTATTTTCATAATATCATACATTATTATTATCATATGATTCTATATAATAATTTCATAATATCATCCTTTAATTTCCATTATGGAGAATCTATCCTCACACTTTTTTATGTCTAATTCCTACATGTTATGAATAAATGATTAATTTCTTTATTCCTATTAAGTGAAATAATATTTAATATCATTACAAGGTATGGTTACATTATTTTATGAATTATAATGATTACAATTATAGATTCGAGAAAACCAAATATTTATTTTCACTAAGAATTAATTTATGGAATAAATTGAATATCCTAGGTAAATCATCATTTCCCAGTACATGGTTTAGATACTCTTGGACACATCTTATTAAAAACCACATATTATTTATTATCCCTCCCTATAATATCTAAACAGTAAGACATTATACCAATTTGTAATGTCCTGGTTCTAGGTGTCTCCCAATGGTGCATCGTACTCTGTTGGTCACATGACCTCAACAATATTTCCCCAAACACAAGAGGATACCGACTGGCAGTGACAGACAAGGTCTGAAAAATAGAAAACCAAATCAATAGTAGTAAAACCATACAAAAAAATTAACCGTGGAGGACTAGTTGTAATATTAAAACAGAAGAATATATAATTTATGCATGTCACATGTGTCTAAGAATGCATCCAAATAGGTCACAAATATGTAACTACAATACTTAAACAAATTTACATAAAATAATTAATCTCTTATAGAATCGCAAGACTCAACTCGGTCCCATGTTCTCCAGCTCCAACATCAATCATGTATTTGATGAAGACGGGAACTATCCATTATCTATAACTACAAACATATAATATTTATGGATCTAAAAGAATAACCCAAACATGGTGTGAGATGAGCCCGAGTAGGAAACCACCAAATGATCTATGACAAAGAATCAGTGAATATATATAGAAGGAAAGATGCATAAATAGAGCAATAAAATATAATGTCCTCAAAAATAAACAATCATAGAGTTTTCAATTACATTTGATTACACTCATTAATTATTCAATTATTTTTTTAATGAATAAAAGGGATCTATCCTATGATCTATATACTTCATGTAATAGTAACAACATACTTCTTAGAAAACCCTCAAATAATCAAGTCTGACAAATTTCATGATGGTGCTTTGGCCTGGAAGACTCATCACAACCATTAAATTATTCAAAACCATCAATCTAGAACTATTCTCATAGTCCATACCCTCCAATTTAGCATAACATTAATTGATTAAAAAATTACCCTCTGGGAAATCTCTCACAGCCTAACACCTTTGGTCTCACATAACATTAAACATTTACAAATTAACACCTTGGTGGATCTATAGCCAATACCTCCTTGGTCTATAGAGCATCAATATACTATAATGACCACCTAAAAGCTCTCATAGAAAATTCTCAACATACCAAAATTCAATAAATAAATAACATTTAGGTATATCTCATGGTTTAAACCCTTTTGTATATGACCACCCAACAACTCTATTAGTCAATACCTCCAGTTCAACATATGAAAAATTCATATATAAATGATTGCACCGTGAGATGTTATCAAAGTCAATTCCCCCAATCATACGTTCACAATGAGAATCACATGCGACTCATATAATCAGTAACTCCATCCTAACAACACGAGGCATAGAAAACAAAGAATTCCTAACATGATTTGTAGACCAAATGGACATTATTAATCAAATAAGGGATACACACCCATATTCATTTTATAAAACCTTATACACAAGGAACACCAATTTCTCAATCAAACAAACCATTGCACGAATTTAATAGGGTTAAATTCTAAAAGGCGAAATACAATAAACATTGGTATTTGTCACATTAAGAATATAATATATAATAACAAGCATTGAAAAGAAAAAACCACCAACCATTTTGTCACACGAATAATATTCAATATCATCAACCCTTGAATCGGCTAAGAATGATGTAGTTCAATAAAAAGTGTAAAAATAATAATTCCTGAAATACTAATGAGAGATGTAGAATTAATAAGAAAGACTTTATGGAAAGAGAGAACTCGCATTTGAGAATCCAACTCCTCTGGCGGTGTCTTAATCAGATCTTAGACGGAGAAAGGGGAGGGGCTCAAAGTTATTCATCTATTTTTCGCACTTTTGTATGAAACTTGGGGAGAATATGGGTGTCTTGGATGTGACATACTACCCCACACCGATTTATAATAAATTACTCTGAGTGTTTATTTAATGTACATGATGAGTACTATCCTCAACCGGCCCATTCATTAGGCTGTCTATCAGGTCACCTACACGTCCATGTACTTGACAGTTACATGACCAACACATAGCTATACATGGAAACTAGTTACATGGTGTGTTCACAAATATACACTGCATGTACTTAGATAATTTCACTTTAATTAATTTTTCCAAAGAAAACCGGATATAATGATCCATACCTAAAATGAGATCTGGGTTATAACAATACCTTAATGCTTTCCATAACTTTTAAATATGATAATTTCCATTGAGAAAGTGTATACTATCACCCCCTAAAAGTAATATGAATCATTCACACCATACATGGACCATATAAAATATGGTGTTAATAAACTTATGTAAAAAATATAAAATATGATCAAGTATTGGAATTATAATATAAATATGTATCATTTAGTTTTTATTCTTATAAATATTAAAAAGAAATTAAATTTACGTTCCAATGTATGTATGGTTTACTATCTCTATGAACAATGCATTTAATTTCTTATCTCTAAATGTAATGGACCTACTATATTCATATATAATGAATCTAAATACATATAAATTCGATATATATGATACTTATATCATGAATAATATTATGGTGATGGTGGAATTTTAACTACATGGACAATTTATATCAAAATAAGTTTATTTTTACTCAAATAACGAATATTGACCAAATGACCAAAATAAACATAATTAATTATGTAATTTTGATAACCTAATGATAAGAAATATAAAATGAATAATAAAAATGAATATGATTATTAAATAAGTATAATTTTACCTATGTTTATTATTCATGAATATAAATAATGAACAAGAAAATTTAGACTCCCTGTAAGGGACTTCATCTCAATATCCACTCATTGAGGCATATTTTTGTTTATAAATGGCATAATTTTAAATGGATTATATTTATACCACTTTTACTTTTAATTTAATTCAATGATTTTGTATAGGAATATTTTTAAATGACGTGTTTTACTAAATGACAATAGGAATGTTTCTTTTAAATGTATGTGGCGATAATGACCTTTCTTCCTTTCAAAGAATAATTTAATATTTTGCATCCATAAAAATCCATAATGTTATTAATGGAAAATAAATACCATTTACTTATTTTTAATTACTTTTGTATTGAAACTGTTTTTGATATTTGGTTCGTTATATCAATATATTAAAAATATATCTTGTGATTACAATGTGAAATTTTTTTCTTTCTATTATGCTCTAATTATGTGATATGATTATGTTATTCTCATTGGGAATTATTAACATATAAGTTTTTTTCTATGATAAAACAAGGGTGGTTGATCCAAAGATATCTCTTGAATGCATTGGGTAACATGATGGTGGAAAACATTAAAATTTCTCCTAAGAGATTTATGAAAAATACTATGATGGGTAATCCAAAGGTAACTTCTTATGTAGTTCTGAATGATACGATGTAATTATGATAATGATTCCACCAGTTACCTTTATGAATTATGGTTTCTATGTGTTATCTAATAATGTTATGACTTCATGAGGTATGTTAATGAGATTTTTTGTGATGATTGAAAATTATTATTTCATTGATTTGTATTTATACATAAGCTAATATTTTTTTCCATATTTTATATACCTTACTGAGTTATTATTCTCATCCCACATTTTTTCATTTTATTTTCACAGTTTATAAGGATGGGTAAGTGAAAATAATAATTCCATGAGATTTTTATCAAGAAATTAATTCATGATTTATTTGAGAAGTATTTTTTGTGAAAAAAATTTGATATAGTAGAAGTGTAAAAATGGAAATTTTTTGAGATGTAATGTATTAGTTATTTCATAATTATATAAATCATTATAAATAAAAAGTTACTCAATGTCTAAATAATGACATTACCCAAGATTATGAAATGTTTAAGGTTAGGACCGTATATATTAAATGGATGTGTAGGGTAGTAGTTACAGGGTATTCGTACAATATTTATCAGATATATGATCAACCATCCATTATTGAGTGGATCAAGGAGGTCCATAAAGATGATAAGTGGCTACAAAACAATGTATTGAATATTATAGAGTTCAAATTCCCTAAACATAGGGATATATTGTTTGGAATCTAGATATGTGTCTCATAAAAACCCGAATGAAAGCTGAAGAAGCAGAATGATTCCCATTGGTCATCGTTCTATATTTATAATTGAAAGAAAAAAATGTGAAATTATATTCAGAAAAGAATATAATGGTATTACATGATTATGTACTTTAATGATTTTATATCTTGATGCATAGTATGCATATGGGTCATGTCTGAATGATTCAAGTCCAAGAATATAATGAAACTATTACCCATTACTGTATAAACAATGGAAAACATTTCCATGGATTCTTTAACTTGACTCCCCTAAAACCCTAAAGGTAATTACTACAAAAGGTTGGTGTTCGATCTCCTTAACAAATTAGTTTATTTCATATCAATCATGGAATATTTTTCTCTTTTCCAAATCACCAAGATAAACGTAAGGGAGGTGGTTAAAATTATTATCACCCATTGATGGATTATCTAGTATTAAAAAATCATTCAAACTATCAGTAATATACTGATATCTTGTTCAATGTATTTACATATTTTTTAGTATAGAAATAATCTCCAATATATCCCCCAGGTGAAAATAACTTCCATTCTATAATCGAAAGAGAATCTTATAAGGGTCTGCAATGGATTTGGTGTATGGATAAAACATTATGGTATAAAGCTGGAGAGGGGATGCCTATGGTTCCAGATTTTATCCAAGAGATGATAGAGAAGGTTCAAAAAATTTAGTGTTACATAAAATAGACCCAGATTCCATAGAAAATTCAGGGAGGCAATCGTTGATGAGACATGTAGTTTTACATTGGAGATAATGTGTTACATCATAAATCTCTATGGATGAATGAAATTAGTTTTTGGAAGAATGTAATGATTAATCCAAGATACACGAGAACATTTTAGATCCTATCTCATATGAGATACATGGCCTATCATCTAGAACACCCATATAACCTATATCTTTTTCATGACGTCGTCCATGTATCCCTCTTAAATAAGTACATTCCAAACCACTCACATGTAATGAATCTAGTGTTTGTACCATTGGACAATGATATTTCATTAGAGGTTATGATAGTTGAGATATTAGATTATAGATAAATGGTTTTATGAGATAAGACAATTAATATTGTCAATGTGATGTAGTCGTACCTCATGTTTGATAAAGTGACATCGGAACAGGATGAGAAAAAGAAAAATAATTACCATCATTCATTTGTAGTTTACGAATGATATTATGGGGGAATTATTTTTTATTGGATAATAATGTATTAGAAAGAATAATTTAAAATGAAGTTACTATTTTAAATGAGTTAATTCATTATTATGTAATAAATGTATAGAGATAAATGTACTACATTGGTTTTTTAGACCATTATAAATTTAAATACTATGGAATTTAAGAGGAAAATAAGAATAGTAAATTATTATAGTATAAAAAATTTATAGTTAAAAAATTAATATTATATACATATTTGGTTATGATAAATAAATTTTACATAATCAAAAGATGTTATTAACAAAAAATTAAAATCTTACCTTAGTAATCCAATTAATCATATCATCTGAGGGTGATAAGAAAACATTTATTTTCCATTTTCCGAGAATAAGTCATTATTCAACAAAAAATAGTGATATAAATCATTTTTGGGAGAACTTAAAACTAATTGAGATCATGGCCAAAATCATGTTCGTTGAACCACCCAATGAATATAATGACCCGGCCATAAAACATTACATAATCCTGAATTAAACGAATAATTCACTTTGAGGATCATTTCAGGATTAGAGTTTTAGAGAGTTAGGATATATCAATTACATTAAATATCAAAAATTTCAATGTATACACTTCAAATATATTTCCATTTTTTCATAAAATAAAATATCTTGATAAAAATTCATGTCTAGTTCTATGTTTCAGAAAGCATGAATTTCTCTTGATCCCATCCTTGGCCCTATTCGTCTATAAGTCCCGTGAAAAACATTTTAAAAAATGGGATGAGTATAGAAAGCTCCATAAGGGTTATAAAACAATGAATGAAAAATGTAGTTCATCAATACATACATAACATAAGCTCTTCACCATACTTCGTGAAATCATATGATTTATGAATAATACATTAGAATCATAAATCATAAATCTAACGTGTGGCATCCATATCAAACATACATTGTAGCTATCACAGCTACGTAGGGAGTTATTTTTGGAATACCCAAAACAGTATATTCCCAAAATCTGTTAGGAGAAACATTCAAATTTACCTCTGTCACAATACCCAATTCATCAGAGTGCTATCTCGAGGTCACCCACCCTAGGGTTATTGCAGAATCACCTGTATACGTAACAATTACCAAGAACCATAACATATTCATAACACATATAACAGACATAAAAGAAAGACAGAATTTCTACATTTAAATAACAATAATAAATTTAAATATATTGAGATAAAAAATCCTTTATCAAAACCATTTTCAATACCAAAATACGTAAAAGAGTATATGGTATTTATTTTCATTTTTAAAAACATTACATCTTGTTATGAAAGCCAAGGATCAAATAATACTTGTGGCGGCAAAAAAGGTCATTGTCATCTCTTACGTTAAAATGAAACATTATTTATGTCATTTAGTAAAATTATTCATAGAAAAAGATTCGCTTGTAATGAAATGAAAATTCAAAGGTTTTTATACGGTATATAAAATAAATTCGTGTACTAAAACAAAATATGCCTCAATGAATGGAGATTGAGACGAAGTCCTTCACCTCATGTACGATTTGACTCATTCATGCTTTAATCTCTTGAATAATAAACTAATGTTAATTTATATTTTCATAAGATATTTTTTCAGTTTTATAAATCCGTTTATGTCACTTAGTACAATGTTATAAACATTATGTATTCATTAAATTTAATAACAGATGTTTTGTCGATATTTGGTACTTGAGTGAAAAATGAACTTTTTATAAATAAAAGTTTTTCATGTGGTCTAATATCCATTATCTCTATAAAGATATTCATGGGTTATATATCGTATATATCATATATATATAGTCTATTCACATATATATAACAGTGCATAACATTTGGGGATAAGAAATGAAATACACCATTCCTGGAGACGGAAAGTCATACGTACGGAAAAATGCTACTTTCAGTTGTATTTCTTATTTAAATGGAATTAAAACATAATTATACATAGGTAAATTATAATTACAGTATAATATCATATCTAATATCATTAACTTCGTCATTTATATGTTCTACATATGGCATTAACAAGTCATATCACATTGAGGGGGATGTAGCCCGCCCATGCTCAAATAAAATTTTCGCATTTACCTACTATGTAAACCATAAATATTTTCTATAAATGAAAAATACAAGAATAATAGAATGAATATAAATATAATATATATCACATATAAATACTGTTCCATTTTAATGCCCACCATGAGAGGTGGTAGGAGATACTTGACCAATCATTGTTTCGTGAGATGTTTGTTTTCCATCCATAGAAACAGTATGTTCATTACCCATTCGATAGAGGTGTGTTTAAGTGTAGTTATATTCCTTATCATAACAACATCCTAGTATATTGAGTATAATGGTGTTGTTATAAAAATAGCAATAAAAATATTATAGTTTTTGGGGAAATAAAATAAAAAAAGAACTTAAGAGAAGACATTACCTTTAAATCGGGTAACTCTCATTGGTTTGAACCAAAATGGATTGTTGAAGATATTTATGCATATTTTAAGGCATATAGAAGAAGGTTAGATATTTAGTGAGATTAATTGGGCAGATTTTGGATGATCCAAGGGGCTTGAGTGGTGCGAAGAATGGGTTTGATGTGAAGGCTTTTTATAAGGGGGAGGAGGGGATCTTTAGGAATTTGTGAAAATAATATTTTATTACATAACTATTTTCAGATTCTAAATGTCCAAAACTAATTAAAGTAGAATATATAATGACTTATTGTCAAAATAAAATCATCTAATTATAATTTTAATTGGTTATTTATATTATTTTAATCATTATATTCTTATTTATTTAAATCATTTGTTAAAGAGGTAAACACATCATCATTGTTGTGTCATAAATAATTAAATTTATATGATGTCTAAAAATTATAAAAAAACCATGATCAAGAAATATGTTCAGATTTCCAAATAATATTTATATTCTAACAGATAACTTATATACCTTTATAGAAAAATTAATTTACTAAAAGATATTTTTTATGTCATTTTGGCATTTACTTTACGTTAATTAAAATAAATAGTCATTACCACTCCCATGTGGCCCCATGAGGTCCCAAAATCGACCCAAGGATTAATAATGTCAAAAGTGTATCAACAATTAAAATTAGAACACATGTTAGTGTATTTTTATATTATTATAGTAATATTTTTACCCTTATTACCATATTTAACATTTAACTATGGTAAATAAAATATTTACAAAAGTAAATATTCATAATTTCTAAAAATAAAAGATACATATTTACACAATTTGGATTTCCTGATTCCAAATATGTAATCCATTTTTTTAGATTCAAAACACAGAAGTAGCTGAAATTAATTTAAAATTATTTCTTGCTATCAAAACGAAAGGTGTGTTTTATGAAATAATAACAATCAAAATATTGACACTTTTATATGTTCAATTTCAACGTTAAATCCGTTCCAACAACCAACATTGGATTAAATTGTGAAAATATAATCTAATTACACTTTAAAACCAATTAAAAATATAATTATTCCTTATAAATAATTTATATTAAATAGCATATTTGAATTAAATTATAGCATTTTCACTTTTCATTAAAAATTGTATTTTATCAGAAAAATACCAAAAATTTAATGACAGTAAATTTTAATGACAAATTTCCAAAAAAGAATTTTATTTTGTCAAATAGAACATATAAAATTGACCAAAACTAAATTTAAAATGGGTTCACCATAAAATGGCGGTAAATCATACTTTTAAATAATATTAGAGTATTTGTGATTAAAATTGGATTCATTCAAATTTTAAGCCTCTTAATTTTTTTTGGATAAATGTAAAAACAGTTATCAAACATGTATAATCATATTATAGTTAGTTATATTCTTTCCTTCCAGTACAATGGATATGCATTAACATTCATATTAAATAATAGTATTATATTATTATTGTGTAACATAAGATTTCAAATAAACTCATTGTTGAGTATCAGGTACGCCATCGATCATACAAACCACTTTAAGGTAATTTTAATTATTAATTCACAAAATTTTAATTAAAAATAAAATGTATTGTGTCTTTACATACTTGGAAATTTATATCCTTCCCCACTTTTGGAAATTGTGTCATTTTAATTTTATTCACTTTTCAAATAAATTGGTTTATTTATCCCTCATAGCATTTTCATATTCCCACATTGCCTCTTCAGCCATATGGTTTTTCAAAAAAAACCATTACCTATTGAATTAACATATTCCGTAATATGTTCTCTCTTCAATCAAGAACTTTGACTAGATGTTCTTCATAAGAGGTATTCTCTTCCAACTATACTACCTATTGACATAAAACATGAGATGGATATGTTATATACTTTCTCAACATTAAAACATGAAAAACATTGTGCTTCTATGAAAAACATGGAGGTAATACCACTTTGTACACAACAGATCAAACATTCTCAAGGTTTTCATAAGGTCCAAAGAACCGCAGACTAAACTTTCCCAAATTATCAAAACACATCACACATTTCCATGGAGAAACTTTCAGAAAAATATGATCACCTAATTCAAAAGAAAGATCCTTCCTCTGGTTATCCACATAACTTTTATTCCCACTCTAAGCTATTATCATGTGCTTATAAATCAACTGAACTTTTTTTTTTCATCTCTTCTACAAATTCTGGTCTCATCAGCTTCATTTCACCTACATCATCCAAACAAGTTGGTGTTTGACACTACTTCACATATAATGACTCAAATGGAGGCATCTATATAATTGAATGAAAACTGTTATTATAAAAAAATTCAACCAAAGATAGATTTTGGTCCCATCATCCATGGTAATCTAGTGAAAAAGCACACAACATATCCTCGAAGGTCTTAATTCAATGTTTTGACTACCCATCTGATTGCAGATGAAAATCTGTACTAAAATTTAATTCAGTACCCACTGACATCTCAAAGTCTTTCCAAAAGTTAGAAGTAGACAAGTTATAATGATAAGATACAATAGAGAAGGGATCACCATGAAACCTAACAATCTCTTTAACATACAACCGAGAAAGCTTATCTAGAGGAAAAGTATCTCAAATAGGGAGGAAATGAGCAAATTTTTTCAATCTATAAAGAATAACCTAGATTTCATTATTACATTGTGAAGTATTTGGTTATCCCACAACAAAGACCATGGATATATTTTCCCATTTCCACTTTGGCACTGGTAAAGGGTGAAGCATCCTTTTTAGTAACAACCACTCTGCTTTAACCTGTTGACCGGTTGACCACTTCATAGTAAAATCATCAATATATATTTTCATTCCATCCATCTAGTAATAATCCAAAAGATCTCGGTAAATATTAGTACTATGAGGATGAACTGAAAACGAGGAACTATGATCTGCACATAACAACTCATTATTCATCTATGAATCACATGGAATGCATAATATTTTCAAATACCTCAAAAAAAATCATTATCAACGTTAAATTCAAGAAACATACCATTCTAAACCAACTCTCTTTTTTCTACAACACACATTCTTCTTTCTTCTCTTTCTTTATTCTGTCTGATAGAGATGATTTCACATACACATGAATATAAAATTATGCACCAAAATATTCTATGACAAAGTTCATCAAATCAGAAACCAGAGTATCTCATTCCAAAGGTACCATAGTTAATGAAGCATTACATTTTCCACTCAAAGAAACAACAACTTTATTTCCTTACCCTAGATGGTAAAGGATCATGAATTCATAATCCATGATTAATACAAACCATCTCCTCGGTCTAATGTTAAATTCATTATAAGTGAATATATACTTCAATATTTTTTGGTCATAATATATTTCACATTTTACTCCATATAGATGATGCCTCCATATTTTTAAAGAAAAAAACAACATCAGATAATTTGAAATCTGGTGTAGGGTAATTTAACTCATAAGGTTTCAACTGACGTGAATCATAAGCAATTACCTGATCATTATGTAGAAGGAAATTTCAATTTCCATTCAGTGAATCATATCTATAAATAACAATATTAACATTTGTGGAAGGTATTTCCAAAACAATAGCTTTCAAAAATCATCATTTCATTTCCTAAAAACCATCATCACATTCATTTGTCCAAAAGAACTTATCACCTGTTCGAGTTAACATAGTCATTGGACTAGATAACCGTGAAAACTTTTCAACAAACCTCTGCTAATGACCTACCAAACCAAGATAACAATTGATATTGTTTCTACTTGTGGGTCCTAGCAATTACTCAATATCTTTTGTTATAGAAAGATCAACATTTATTCCATTTTTTTAAAGAATGTGAGAAAGGAAAGAAATTTATTGTAAGAAAAAAATCACAGTTGTTGAATTTCCCAAATAGTTTCTTTTAATTTATGGTTTACATGACAACCCTTAAATGAAATTCATTCTCCTATTTAATTTTAGAATAAACCAAAATATTATCAATGAACAGAACCCCAAACTTATCTATGAACTCGTCAAAAAACTCAATTCATAAGATCCATGAATACTGTAGGAGAATTGGTTAACTTAAAAGGAAAAAAATACAAATTAATAATGGCCATATCTAGTACAAAACGTGGTCTTTATAATGTTTTCTTCCTTTATATTCAACTGATGGTACCCCGACCTCATGTCAATATTTGAAAAATATTGAGCTCCCTGGAGATGATCAAACAAATCATCCATATGATAAAAAGGATACTTGTTCATAACAGTGATGTAATCCAATGATCTATAATCAATGCATGGTTTCATTGAACCATCATTCAATTTAAAAGATAATATATTAGCACCCTATTGTGATGTTCATGGTCAAATGGAACCTTTATCTAATAACTTCTGAAATTACTTCTTTATCTCTAAAAGTTCAATTTGATCCATTTGATAAGGGGGTTTTGAAATTGGATTAGCATCATGAACTAAGTCAACGGTAAATTCAACTTCTTGATCAGGTATAATAACATAGAACTCATTAAGAAAAACATCAAAGTACTCATTTACCACGGGCACACCATTAATATGAATAGTTAATTTTTTCAACAATATGTGTAAGGTAACATTGATTTCCATATTTTACTAGTTTCTCATGTTCTTGATATGTCATCAAAAGTAAGGGTTTATTCATGTACACAAACTGAAAAATATTTCTGAAAGAAAACCTATTTATCTCTTGAGTCAATCTTTGTATGATAAAAAAAGCTTATCCATACCCAAAATAACATCAAACTCTACTAGAGGCAAAAAAATAAGGTTTTCAGGTATATTCATTCCATACACAAAGATAGTAAAGTTCTTATAATTTATTTTTGATTCAACATTCTCACTAGGTGTTTTTACCATATATTTAGGATTCATATATTGAGATGGAATTCCCAATTTACTAGAAAATATCTCTGAAATGAACGAATGTGTAGACCCTAATTCAAACAACATATTGTCATAATATGAAAAAATAAACAGTGTACCTCATACTACTTCATTTGATGGCCCAACATCTACTGAAGTAGATTCAAAGCACATCACCACCCTTTTATTCTTGTTGGCTAGTTTCCTTCCCTCATTTGAGTTCGTCGTTGGAAACTCATTTGTGTAATTACCCATTTCAATAAACTTTCCACATTTTAAAGATTTTAAATCAAATTTTGTTGTACCATTACCCTGATATTTTTCAGTGAAATTAAGAGATTTATAACCAATTTTACAAAATCGGTATCACTTCACAGAAATCAATAGACATTCCCCAATATGATTTTTACCATAATTTTCACAAATTGTAAACATATGTTTCTTAACATCAAAATTTTTTGAAGAGTTTTTCCATTTCTCCTTCCACCTTGAAATCTTATTATGTTGTTTTTCAAACAATAGATGATCATCACCACACTCCATTTACACCTTCTTCGCACATCGAATAAGTTTTTCATAACTTTTGAACTCACTAGAAGCTAAATCCCATCGATACTTTGTATTTAATACTGAGTAAAAATGGATGATTTTACTTTCAAGATCTCGTATGAAATTAGGAGCATACCATGCCAGTCGAGTGAATTTTCATTCATAAATAACCATTGATTCATCCCCCTACCTCAATTACAAGTATTTATTTTCCATCCAACGACGAACCACCATAAGAAAATATTTCTTGTGAAACATACATTTGAATTTGTCCCAATCTATAACATCAACGTCCTCTATATCCCTGATATTTTTCACCATCGACGACCACTGATCAGCTTTGCCTTCAATATTGTAAATAGCGAGACTAGCCTTTTGATGTTTTGAACACCCCATAACATTGAAAATTATCACTAGTGCTTTCATCAAATTTTCTACTAGAACAGGGTCAGATGATCTTTTGAATGATCGGGGATATTGCCTCATGAAATTCTCTTCTACTGACATGTAATTATGTGGTTGATCTGGATGATCTTGTGAATGGATACCACCACCATTTATAGCATGAGTCAATTGTGCCATCCCTATAACGAACTATTCAGTTTCGATTCAAAACATCTCGGGATTCTTATTTGGAAGGTTTTTTCTTCCTGATGTTGTCCCAATATAGCTGCCCTATTCATCTACAGAAAACCATTATGAACACAGAAAAACCATAGGTGAAGAAACATTGTAATCTCGAAATGGTATATCACTTCAATCAGAACATAAATTAATTTATGGACATTAATTTAACAATATCATAACATCTAAAGTTATCTAAAATGACCTCTAATACCATCTATAAAAACCCAACCTTAAAACATTACATAATCTTGAATTAAATGAATAATTCTCATTGATGATCTTTTCAGGTTTATTTTTTTAGAGAGTTAGGCCATAAATATTACCTTATATCTCATAAATTTCTATGTTGACACTTCTACTTAGTTTCCATTTATATCATAAAATAAAAACATTTGAAAAAAATTTCATATCCATTTCCATGTTCTAGATAGCATGACTTTTCCTTAATCTCATCCTTGACCCTATTTATCATTAAGTCCTATGAAAAACATTTCAAAACATGGGATGTGCATAAAAATCATAGTAAGGGTTATAAAAAAAGAAAGAAACCATTAGTTTATCTATACATACATAACATAAGATCGTTAACATACATAATGAAATCCTAAGATTTATGAATAAAAAATTGAAATAATCAATTATAAAAGGAAACTTTGTGAATCCATATCATACAGACATTGTAGCTATCACAGTTACGTAGGGAGTTAAATTTGGAATACCCATCACATTACATTCCATAAATCTCTTAGGAGAGACATTCACGTTTACCACTATCACATTACCGAATGCTTTGGTCAGCTATATTAGGCTCACCAGCCCTAGGTTTATCACAAAACCACCTGTATACGTGACAATTCCCAAGAACCATAACATATTCATAACACATAAAAAACATAAAGAGGAGGTAAAATTTCCACATTTCAATACCAATATATAATTTAAATATATTTTCATAAAAAATCCATTATCAAAACCATTTTCAATACCAGTGTACCTAAAAGTGTTTATGGTATTTATTTTACTTTTGAAAAAAAATTATATCTTGTTATGAAGTCAAAGATAAAAAAATACTTGTGGCGGAGAAAAAGGTCGTTTTCACCGCTTATGTTAAAAAAAATTCTTTTTTTGTCGTTTAAAAAAATGATTCATAGAATAAAATTCCCTTTGAATGAAATGAAATTTAAAAGGTTTTTATACAGTGTATAATAGATTGTCATGTATTAAAACAAAATATGACTCAATGAAAAGAGATTCAGTTACCTCTTGTCAGATTTGACCCGTTTGTTATTTAATCTCTTGAATAAATAACTAAAGTTAATTTCAACATGATTATGATCCATTTAATATTTATTATTCCTTTTATATCACTTATTATAATTTTATAAGCATTTTTTAATTATTTATGTTAACAACGGTCGTGTGGTCGATATTTGGTACTTGAGTGAAAAATGAACTTCTTATAATTACAAGTTGTTTATGTGGTCAAATATTGATTATATATAGAATTATATCCCTGATTTAGAAATAATATATATCTTATATATTCAGTATATGTATGTATATATAATAGTACATAACATTTGTAGATAAGAAATGAAATGCACCGTTCATGGAGACGGTAAGCCCTACATATGCATGAACGCTACTTTCATATTATTTATAATTTTAATGGAATGAAAACAAAATTATATATAGTTATATTATAATTATAGTATAATATAATATATATATATATATACATAATCATTATCTTTATTTTTTATACGTCCCACATGTGGCATTAACGAGTCATACCCATTTGAGGGGGAAGTTGTCTGAACTTCCTCAAATGAAATTATCATATTATTCACTATGGAAACCATAAAGTTATTATATAAAGAACAATTAATGGAGCATAATAAAAATATAAATATAATATATATCACATATAAATGTAGTTCCATCTTAATGGACACCATGATAGGCGGTATGAGATAATTCAACAATCATCGTTTCGTGAGGCGTTAGTTTTCTATCGACCGAAACGGTATGTGTTTACCCATTAGATGGAGGTGTGTGTAAGTGCACTCAAAATAAATATCATAAAACATCCTAGTATAAAAATTATAATGGTTTTGTTATAAAATAAAGGAATAAAAGGAGTTTAGGGGGTTGAAGAAATAAAATAAAATAGAAGTACTTAAGAGAAGAAATTAACATTAAATCAAGAAACTGCCTATGATTTTACCCTAAAGGGTTTTTTTATGTGACTTATTCCTATGTTAAATATTTTAAGAGGATTAAAGAGATGTAGAAAGATTAATTAGGAGAGTTTATATGATCCAAGGGTCTTGATAGGTGTGAAGAATGGGTTAAAGGTGATGTATTTTTATAAGGGGGAGGAGTGGATATTTAAAACAATTCAGAAAATATTATTTTATTACAATATTATTTTTGATTTATAAATTTTCAAAACATATTAAAGTCAAATATAAAATGACTCATGTTTAAAATAAAACCACTTATTATAATTTTACAGGTTTTGGATATTAATTTAATCTTTATAATATTATTTATTTAAATATTTAATTAACGAGGTAAACACTACATAATTATTGGGTCATTAAAAATAAAATTTATTTGATTTCTAAAAATTATAAAAAAATTCCATGATATAGGAAATAATTTTATCTTTCCAAATAATATGTATAGTTTAAATGATAACTTATATCACCCTATGTCAAAATATATTTATTAAAAGATATTTGTTTATGTCATTTTTATCATAACATTATGTTAATTAAAATGAAGTGTCATTATCACTCCCATGTGGACCCATGAGTCCCAAAATCAACCCAAGGATGCCCATGGTCAGAGGTGTATTGACCAATAGGATTAAGACAAATTTTAAGGTAAATTTATATTATTATAGTAATATTTGTTTACCCTTATTTACCAGATTTATATTTTAACCTTGGTAAATAAAATATTTACTAAAGTAAATATTCATAATGATTAAAAATAAAAGTTACCTATTTTCAAAATTTGGACATCTTGATTCCAAATATGGAATGAGGTTTTTTATTCAAAACACATAAGTGAAAGAAATTTATTTAAAATTAAATTCTTTTGTAGAAACAAAAGACGTGGTTTTTAATAAATAATTACAATCATAAGATTGACACTTGTTTATGTCCAATTTCAAAGTAAAATTAACTTAAATAACCAAAATTAAATTGAATGGTATAATTATAATCTAATAAAACAATAAAAATAATTAAAAAGATAATCTAACCATATAGATAAATTAGATTAAAAGGATTTTTTGAATTAAAATACAACATTTTTAGAGTATGAGGTAAATCCACCTTTTAAAGAATATTAGAGTATTTGTGCTTAAAATTGGTTTCATTCACATTTTAAGCCTCTAAAATTTATTGGATAAATGTAAAAACATTTAAAAAAACATGTATAATCATATAGTAGTTACTGATATTCATTCTTTCCAATACAACGACTAGGTGTTTACTAATATTAAAAATAATAATAATATACTATTATTGTTCAATGCAAGATATCAAGGAAACTCGTTGTTGCATATCGGTTCACCACCGAACATAAAAACCCATTTATGTTAATATTAATATTTTTTTAAAAAATATTAACTACAAACAAAATGTATTATTTATTTTTTTTACCTTGGATGTTAGAATGAAAATTTCACCACCACACCCCATATGATTTTGGTATTCTCTAGTGAATGAAAAGGATATGTATCTATGAAATAGAAGTATTATTGTTTAAAATAATTTTTTATAAATTTATTTTTTAATAAACATTTATTTATTAAATTAATTTAAATAAATAATTTAATTCATATAAATTATATTTTCAAAAACACATTGCATTTTTAGAAAACACATGGTTTCAATCAAGATACTCATTTTATGAATTAACTTCTTTTATTATATAAATTTAATTTCACTATATAAATATTATTAAAAAATATTTATTAAATATAATTTATAATATAGTTTTATTTTGTAAAATATAATCGTTATAAGATTATAAAACATTGTTCGTTTATAAAAATAGAAATTTTAAAAAAATGGAGTTTAATTAAAAAGTGTAAACTATAATATTTAACCAAATATATGATAAAGTGTAAAACTATATTTGAAATCATCATTATGATGTTATCCAATGGTAAAATTTCTATAATTTAATTATATAGTTTTATTTTTTATTACAAATATAATATGGTATAAATATATGGTATGTGTTATGGAATATAATTAACCCAAATGTGATGTTATTTATTCCATAAAAGTTATGCACAACAAAAATAATCTTTAACATTTAAAATTATTTTTTAAAAATTTAATTTATTAATTTTATATTTCTGTAATGAATACTCCAAAAATTAATTTTATATTTAAGGATTTAAAATTTTTTTTTATAAACATGAAACACTTCCACATAATGAAGATCGTTATTTTAATTAATTACATTGTTAGAATAATAAAATATTAAAAAAATTACTCTTTTGTTGAAACTATGGTAATTATAAATTGGACGGTTTTTGGTTTTTATTACACTAAAATATTGTGTCCAAAATAAGAATTTTGAAAGAATAATGAATTAGCCAATAGTTTTCTACAAAACAACACCCAATCCAAAATTTATCTTCAATATAAACTCTTGTATCACGAGGCTCCCCAATCATTATCTATGAATAGCCCGAAAAATGATCCCCCATGATCTTAATAAGCTTAACACGATTAGAGAATCACCCCCTCAATGTAAGGGATCCAATCCTTCTCTTATTTACAAAAGAACCTCCTTTCTATTATATCTTTTGATCCTTAATTATTCATTTGGAGATATTTTTTACACATCCCTTTTAAATTACATATGATATCCTTGTTATGTGATAACCCATTTTTATTATTTATTCCTTTATATGAATATTTATGTACCACTATTACGATTCAAAAGTTATCCTCCACTTTTTCATCCAAAACAATCATGTAGTGAATACACATCCCCATTTCAACTCAATGGTATTCACCAAAATATACATATCTTTCATTGATTTTGGGAATACATTTGGGTTTCTCAAAATCCGTGTACATTGAATTAAATTTGATGAATGAAAACCTTATGTTGAATGATATATGTGGCACACATATGGAAGAACCTGATATGAATGTTATGATTAGTACTATAATTATATACCTCCAATGTATTGGGCATTATTTATTCTCGTGATAAATTGTGTATGATAATAGTTGGAGAACCAAATATATTATGGTATTTACTCTTTCAAATGATGTTCTCTTGGATGTTATAATTGACATTATATTATATCACAGATTAGGGTGTCTCTATATTCTCTTATATCTTGATGTTATCATGTTATATCACAACTCATAATTTGGATTTAGCTAATGGAGTTTTTAATAAATACATGGATGAATTAAATTTACTATGAAATGTGTTATATATATTTATAATAAATGAGAATTTTTTTATTCCAACAAAATTATTTTAATATGTACAAGTAAAAATAATTATATTTTACTAATGATTTTTTCTATTCAATATATTACCTACCTAATAAAGTGAACAAGTTGGATGAATCATCGATTTTAAAGGACCATAGCATCTTTTCATTTATAAGGATAAAAAATATCTTATATTTATGGATTTTTTAAGTGTGGGTCTTGAATTTATAATGGGAGGTGGGTATTACTATCTTTCCAAAATGATTGTTAAACAATCTATCTTGGTTAAGATTATAGATGACTGAAAGGATTATGTAGACTACCATAAGTAGGATAAAAATGATACTTATTTGATCCTTGATAATTACAGAATTACCTATTTCATTAACAGTGTATGTGTTCTATCAATACCAGATTCGAATAAATAGGTGTTAGAAAAATACCATCATTATTAATTATCTATTCATATTTTAAGAACAATGATGTATGGAGATATGAAAGAGTATTTATCGTGAAATTGGGTGAACAAATATATTAAAGAGTTTTTATCTCATTTATTGGATTGTGAGTGATAAAAGGTATATATAAAAAATTATATGGTTTTGTTACAGACCCTATCAATACTAAAATAAAAATGGGGGAAAACTCCCATTTATTTCATCTATAGAGTCCCCAAACATTTGAAATGAATAATACTATATGCATTATATTTGATCACCATAAAATGTTAGTAGAATTTACTACTATTATGTATGATTCTTATCACGATTATGTTTATAAAATATAAATTATGTAATTGGTATTGATTGATAGAGTACAATATTTTATTGAATTTGACCAGGATCCATGGTTTACTATAATGATTTGGTGAAGTATTCAGTTGGATTTCGATATAGATTTTTGATTCATAAAATATTATTATCCTCACATATATGTATAGTCTGAGGGAATAAATAAATCTATATAGGATATTATGGTATCTTTTTCATTGGATTTCAAATCGTGTTGGAATTAATAACTTATTCTAGTTGAGTTTTCTTACAACAGTAGCTATCCCTCGAGCATTCATATTTTTCCTTATGAATCTTTTAATTGAAAGAATTATAAATTAAAATGTAATTTGAAATTGATATGAAATGAATAATACGTTGAATATAGATAATTCATTAAATTTTGAATAATTCTATATGCATTCAGAAAGACATAATGGAAAACCAAATTTTGAAATAAAAATGTTGAAAATCACATGTGTAATGTGGAATTTGGAGTTGGTAAAATTCTGTTTCTAATAATCTCTTCATGGTTTAGGTTAAGGAGATTTTAAAATACCATAAAATTTATACCGAAGTGTATCAGTCACCATGAAATTATTGAACATATTATAACCTTATTTTCTTGTTTGTCACTTCGAATGAACCACTCTCAGGTTCATGATGTGTTCCAAGTTTCTATCCTAAGGAAATAAATACATTATCCATCACTTGTAGTGAAATCAGTGGTCATACCATTGGAGTATTATCATTCTTATGATGAAATTGTGATGGCGATCATATATCAATGAGAGAATTTCTTAAGAAAGAAGGCCACTCACCAGGTCAATATTTATGGGGAAACCACCAATTTGAGGATGCAATGTGAGAACCCAACGATATGAAGTGGTAAAGGTATCCTCATTTTTTCAATTTGAGTGATACATTTTGAGGTTAAAATCCATTTTAAGGGGTTTATAATGTGACAATGTGGGGTTTTATGAATTTATTTTAGAACATTTTTAATTATTTCAATACCGTTTGTTACATGAATCTTCATGTTTTAACGTACTGTGATTTGTAATTATTGATCATTATCACCAATCTTCTATATGTAGTGATATGAATATGAATAATATTTTCTTGAAAATTTGATAATATTGGACTTAGATAAATAAAATATGTTGGTTAATAATTACTTAATTTTTATTAATGTATTTATATACGTCAAAAATATCATTTTCTTTTGAAAAAGATTTGAATTTATTTTTTTGAAAAAATAAAATTAAATTATGACATTTTTAAAAATAATATTTGAAAAAATTATGTGAGTTATGGGGCTAAAAATTAAAAATTTCTCTTTGGGTAAATATGTGATCAGTTTTTTAAAATATAAATTTCATTGTGAATAATTAAAATAGTAGTTTTAAAAAAACATTATTTTCATTAAAATAATTATAAATTTTTTTTAAAAAAAAATATTAAATTAAAAATATATTTATCATTTTATTATTAACACATTTATTACATTTTAATCGTGTTCGTGCTGACTTATGACATTAAAAAACTATACTTTTGAAAATATTCTCTCTAAAATACCACATTTCCTTGAATTTATGGGATTAATTTTAAATATAATATTTAATATTTATGAATTGAATTTTTAAAAATGAAACAAAAAATTTGAATTATTAATATTTATTATTATCTAATAACTTCACACTCATTTTATGTCAAAATTAATCACAAAAATTTCAAAATTTTTTAACACAGTTAAGATTAAAATGGGATTACTAGTAGTTGAACTATAAATTTAATGGGTAAAATGAAATAAAAAACATGTACATACCATATTATATATATATATTTATACATTACCTCATCTAAGGCTCTCTAATGATCCCTTTTTTTCTTGTATTATGTGAAAAATCAGAGTGCACTTTATTCATTTCAAAAATTAAATTTGTGTCCTCTCCCCCCACTTATCAACGGCATAATCCTCTCCTCTCCTCATCACACTGACAAAAAATATTTTATCAGACACACCCTAAATAAATAAATTCCAAATTACCTATCCACATAAAATTGGACTTATTTTCGTTAGGAATCCTTTTTATAAAGGCTCTATATATAAACCTAAAGAGGTTCTCTAATTTATTTTTAAAATTAATAAAATGGGGTTTTTGTTTTATTTATTCATCAAACTAATTAAAAGATTGAATAAAATTATGATATTATAACATAATAATCTAAAAAATATTTATTTGATATTTTTATAATTTAAATACATAAATCTATCTCACATTTCATAATGTCAGGAAAAAACCTTCGATAATTTGTATTGCGGACTACCGCACCATAAACTGATTAACATAATTTTACAACACCACCTCTCAAGGATGGTTATAATTATCTATTTAATAAATTTATATAATGATTATTTCATAATTATAGTTCTATAATTATATTATCACATATTCCTGCCAGCATTCTTTTTTGTGGGAATACGAAAACATCACTTGAGTGTACGACCGACTACCACCTCACGAATCAATTTAATTTTTTCGCCACATGTTATTTAAATGTATGGTAATACAAATAAGTTTAATGAAAATATGATATATATAAGAAAAAATTTAATCATTAAATTTATTTTTTTTACTTTTAATTATATCTTTTGTTGATAAAACGGAAACAATGTTCATACGTACACATGGTCTACCCTCTCCATGAACGGTGTAATTAATTTTATATAATTTTATTTATTAGATTAATATAAATAAACACATAATTAATATATATTATATTTATATTCAGTTCAAAAAATTGGATTAAGGGTCCATGATCACAATAAAAAGGCAAAAAATTAAAAACCAAATCATACTTGAAATACTAAGGAGTAATTACCTAAAATAGGATTTTAACAAGGAATTATATGTTAACGTGATATAAATGACGATACAAAATCATATATTAAATGATAAATAATTGCATTTTTCATTAATATATTTATAAAAAATAAATTAATTTTATATAATATTCTAATTGATTTTGAATTTTGTTGATGCAGAAAGAGTGAAATATTTTCCCGCTTTTATTTTTATAGGACACACGCATAATACACCACTTATTTTTTTCATGGTGTATATAGATCCAATGAATATATTTTATAGTCCTTATCATGATAATTATGTGATATATATAACTATATTATTTTATTTATTTCATGGTTATTATGATTAAAAATATACCAATGTTGTAAAAGAAGTAATATTAGAATATCATTTTCCCTCAGAATTGCTTATGATTATGTTTGTGATGATAAAAAAATTTTATATACATCTTAGAAAGCATATATTTTTTTTTCAATTGAAATATTATTAAAATACATATTTTACTCCAAATTTATTCTCTTTATGAACTTAATATTATTAAATAATATTTTTAAAGAGAAAACCTAATTTATTTCTCTCTTCAATCAAAAAAACATTTTTCATTCATCTTCATGTTTAAAAAATGCTTTAAATGATCATGTATAATATAAAAATTAGATTTTATATATATGTATAACCATGTATTAATTTTTTCAAAAAATTTCAATGTATTCCTATTATCATTTTCTAAACTATATAGTTTTGACATTTACCAAAAATGTAAAGGAATGATTATTTAATGAGTATGGTGTGATATTTTTTTTGTGATGAACACTAAATTATTTGAATTTTTATTACATGTCATGAAGGTTAGTTTGAAATAAACATTTTTCCTTAATATATGAGATGTTTTTAAATTTTAAATATGTTATTTTCAATGAAAGGGATATTTTTATCATGATTGTTTTGTTAATATTTTATGGAATATCTATCCATCAACGACAATATCCTTTGGTGATGATTAGGTTTTGAAAATTAATAGTATACAATGCTACCGCCATTAACAATTCTTTAGATGGTTTATGATTATGTATATGAAAAAAATATATTTATGAATTTCATTTCATTTTCAATGGTTTTGTGTTGATAAAATTATTCTGGAACCCATATTTTATGAGGGTTATGCTATGATATATTTCTTTTTAAACAAATTAATTTAATACTAGTTACTATATGATTAAATTCAAAAGAAACTGAATTATTTTTTCCTGGGTTTATATTCCCTAAATGTTTTATGATCTTGTGGCACACATATGTTATATTCTAATTAATTGAATTGTGCAATCGATACCACCATCAACTTCATTGAGAAATTTTTTATATGTCGTGGGATTATGTTTGGAAATATTCCATTACACTTAATACTTTATTGCAAAAGGCCAATTTTAATGACCTACTAAAGAAAACAGTTGTTGAAGCCTAGTACATAATTAAATGGTCAATAGGCGATGAAGCCTAATCCATAATGAAATTAAAAAAGATAATTTATTAATAATTATTTTTAATTTTATGATCTATCAATTATCATTGTTAAATGAAATGTTTTCTATAATTTCTATCATTCCACAATTATATATCTTGTGTTTATGGTTTATAAACAATTTATTATGATTTATTCACTCTTTTTGTTCATTTCCTTTTAAATGATATTATTTCCGGCATGTATAATGATTATGATCAATTATAGTTTTGGTATGATCATTGTATTTTATTTTCATAATATAATACTTTATTTATATCATATTATTTCATATAATAATCGCATAATATCTTCCTTTAATTCCATTATAATGCATCTATCCTCTCCCATTCTTAAGTATAATTTCTATAGGTTATGAATAAATGATTAATTTTGGTATTTCTATCAAGTGAAATAATATTGGTGATCATTACATGGTATTTTTACATTATTTAGTGAATTATGATGATTATGTTTCTAAACTCCAGAAAATGGAAGATTTATTGTCCTCGAGAATTTATTTATGATATAAATTGAATATCTGAGGTAAATCATCTTTTCCTAGTACACGGGTTAGCTACTCCTAGGCACATATTATTAAAAAACTACATATTCCATCATATCCCTATTTATAGCCTCTAAACAATAATACATGAAACTACTTTATAACCTCTAGGTTCTATGTAACGCCTAATGGTTCCCCATACTCGGTTGGTCAGATGTCCTCAACAACATTTCCCCAAACGCAAGAGGCTACCAACTGGAAGTGAGGGACAAGGTCTTAAAATAGAGAAAATATTCTTTCATTGGAAGAGTATGAAAAATGGAATAAAAATATAAAATAAATGTAAAATTACTAATAACATGAAAGAAAAATTAAAGTGAAATACTGATAGTGATATTAAAACTGAAGAATATATAAATTATGAATGTCACATGTCTCTAGGAATGCATTCAAACAAGTCAAAATGATGGAAATACAATACTGAAACAATGCACAAAAAATAATTAATCTCTAATACCATCACATTACTAACCATTGTCCCATGTTCTCCATACTTAACAATAACAATGTATCTGATGAAGAAGGTAACATTTCATTATCTATAAGTACAACCATATAATATTATTGGGTCTAAAAGCATAACCCTAACATGGTTTGAGACGAACCCCTATAGGAAACAACCAAATGAACTATTCCAAATAGTAAATGAATATATATAGAAGGTAAGATACAAAAATAGAGAAATAAACTAAGAAGTACTCATAAATAAACAATCCTAGAGTTTTCAATTATGTTTGTTTTCATTCATTAATTATTCCGTCATTTTTTTAATGAATACATGGGATCTAGACTATGATATTTATGCTACTTGTAAAAGTAAAAACAGATATCTTGAAAGACACTCTAAAAACAAAGTATGACCAAGTTCAAAATTGTGTTTTGGCTTTCCAGACACATCCCAACCATTCAATTATTCAAAAGCATCAATCTCGTAATGCTCTCACAATCTAACACATCTGGTTTAACATTAATGTAGTTGAATAAATAATTACCCTCAAAGAAATATCTCACAGTCTAACACCTTTGGTCCAATGTAATACTAAACATTTACAAATGACCACCTAGGTATGTCTCATAGTCAATACATCCTTTTTCTACATTGCATCAATAAAATATAATGACCACCCGGAAGCTCTCATAGTCAATTCCCAAGGGACCAAAATTCATATAATAAAGAACCTGTAGGTAGATCACAAGGTTTAAACACTTCGGTATATGACCACCCATAAACACTTTGATTCAATACTTCTAGGTCAACATAACAAAAATTCATATATAGATAATTGTACCTCAGGATGCTGTAACATTGAATTACCCCGATCAAACTTTCACAATGAGAATCACATGTATCTCATATAATTAATAACTTTTTCCTAACAAGATGAAGCATGAAAAAAAATCATAACAAGATTTCTAGACCAAATAACCATTGTCAATCAAATAAGGTAAGAACACCCATTATCAAGGTATAAAACCTTATTCATAAGAAATACCCATTTTTCAATCAGAAAACCCATTGCATGTATTTAATATGGTTAAATTCCAAAACAAGGAGTACCCCAAAATGGGTATTTGGCACATTAAGAAAATAATATCCAATAACAAACAACAAAAATCAGTAAACCACAACCACGATGTCACATGAACAATATTAATTACCATTGGCCTTTGAATCGGCAAATAATGATGTAGTTCTATAAAAATGTTAAAAAAGTAATTCTTGAAATATTAATGAGATATGTGGAATCAGGGAAAAAGGATCCATGGAAGGAGGGAACTCCGATAGAAAAAATATTTTAAATTTTTTTACATTTAATATCATTTTTTTAAATCCCATCACTGTGTTACTTTAAGAAGAATAGATGCATTATTATGATATTGGTGTTATTTTGAACTAAACAGTAAAAATGGACCATTTCATATTTTTAACTATTTTGAATTATTTATGTATTTTTGCCATAAATTTTTCTAAACTAATCAAAATTGCAAAAAATTTTGTTTCAATAGTCTACACATCCAGGGATTCATTTAATCATTCCGGAAAAAAATTAGAATTGGCCATATAAAATCTCAAAATAACTTCAAAATTTAGAGAATGAAAACTGTTTACATATCAATCGAGTTTTAGTGTGGGTCCATAACTCAATCACGGTGGGACCAATTATTGTGGAATTTAGTGGGTGTATTAGAAAGATGTTTTATAACATCTTTTAGAAAGGAAATTATCTATGAATTGGATGTTTTAATGGTCATTAAAGGATCCTAATCTGGTGGTTTTTTATTTGGCGAGTCTGACTAGATAAAATAAATGGTCAAATTAAAACGGGAATAACATTCGGAACACATGTCTAAATGAGATGATATTTAGAGGGGAAACAAATAAGATAATTGTGAACAACATTAAATAATGTTTCGATGCATGGAGGTGTCATTTAAAGGGTATAAAATGCCTCAAAATAGGGGGAAATTTATAGATATAAAAGTATGAGATCTCCTACCACACAAAGCATATCTCATTCCATCTCACTACTTCTGGGACACTAAGAAGGGTTACTTTTTATCTATATATTTTCTTTATTTTATTTTTCATAGTTTATTAATTCTTTATTCTTCACATTCATCTCGATTACCCTTACAATAGTGGGGTAAACATTTGGATTGATTGGGGCAAGGGTTGGTTCTCTATTTTTTAATGCTTGTGTTCTTAGACAAAATTCAATAAAATTTATTTCTTATTTGATGATGTTTTCAATATCATATAGCTGATTTTATTATCAAGTGTGGTCATTCATAAATTTTATTTTTGTTATTGAGTTTTTCCTTGGAAAAAAAATCATTATCTCCCTCCACAATTTTCTCGTTTATATATGATGGAATTGACTATAGATTAGTGGTGAAGTACTCGACTACTGTCAGTACGTGTAGAACGACTAGATAATGTTCATGATTGTTTGGGATAAACAAGACCTGATCAGTAATTTCCCATGTCCATTGAGGATATTCAATACAACTACTTTTCACATGGAAGGAGAGTTTACTAAACTGAGATCATAGTAATGTTTTTCTCACCATCATAATTTCACCAAAGATGTGAGAGAAAATGATTATGGAAACTCACTTTAATAAACACAAAAGAAGAAGATTTAATTCAATTGAAAAAGGATACAATAAAATTAGGAAACTAACCCCAACTTAATAACCATTTTTATATCATAATTTATTTTCTATCAATTGAATATGAATTTCCATTCAATCATTTGCCTATCAAACACACCATTTTTAACCTCGTTTAAATGTGAAATACTATTTTGTGTGAACTCCTCTTAGGAAGACAACCTAGTTCAACCACATTACTTCATTTTAACATATAAAAATAATTTTCTTTCATGCCATATGATAGGTGTGCGTCAAACATGTCACTGTTGTCGGGGAGGCAGTAGAACAAAAAATGATTTTCAAAATTTAATGACATGCAACTAAAAAGAACCATTAATTGAATTTGATCTATAAATTAAAATAACATTAACCCAAAAAAGACAAATAAACCTACTATAAATATTTGAAGAAATAGATCACTCAGATTCAAGTGAAACTCTTAGTGATCACTCTGATCCTAAAATCTTGGCTGGAAATCCCAACTGAAACCTACATGATCTATATACACCTCAATTTTCAATTCATAATAAAAAACTAATTTTACCCACTAAACAAAATGATTTTGAATTAAACATCAATATTAATCTTGTGTTTCCAATGTTTTATGGTCTTGCAAGAGAATATCCAATTCGGAAAATTAATTATTTCATATACACTTTCCCAAGATTCAGGCCAAGGGGAGAACCCCAAAGGGAAATATCTGTGGAAGGAATTCCCCTTTTCACTCAAAGGAGTGACTAAATAATGGTTTTACAATCTATAGATAGGGGGGATCAGTGATTGGGAAAACCTAAAAAAGAAGATTCAGGCCATGGTTCATTCCCACATGGAGGAGCACTGAAATAAAAAATCAGACTAAAATCCAACAAGAAATCAAGAGGATAAACCCTTTACAAGTACTGAGAGTTATTCAAGAAGCTATGTTCCAGCTTCCCACATCAATAAATAGAGGAACACCAGATCCTTGTGTTCTTCTACCAACGAATAATGGATAATTTTTGAAATCATCAAGATGCCTCATCTTGGGGATCTCTAATTGTCAAGTAACATGTAGATATCAGATTACTAATTGAGAAGATTTCAAAAAACTCACAACAATTTGGAATAGGAGTAATGGGAAATAGGGAATATATGAGGTAAAAACATATGATTCATCTGCATTGATTGAAAACAATGTTGATGAACTTGCAATGTTATTCCATCTAATTGTTGTAACTCAAGAAAATGGATAAAAATCTTAAACTAAGGTATGCAGTTTATGTTATTCTTCTACTCATTATACTGTCCAGTGCCCTGTGATACAAGGGATAGAATATTGTGTTGCGGACTTTCAACCCTGAAAATTACAACAACATCAACTTCATCAACTGCAGGCCCAGCAAGGATATGGGGACCAAAAAACTAGATGAGACCATTTAATCCTAACCATAACCGCATTCATCTTCCTTACAACCAACAGTATAACCAGAACCCCCCTCCATTACAACAATATTATAAATAACACTTCCAACAACAAAAAACCTTTCAGCCACCACAATTCCAAATAAATACATAAGAAAAATCATCCACCAGCACAAAACATTCTATGGATCAACTAAATTCCATGTATGAGTGCCTATAAGATAAATTTTACAAGCTGGTAGACAAGATGGGATGTCTTGATTATATCATGTCAATTAATCTAGGGATTCTTCCCTCCCAAATAGTGCTAAATCATAAAGATAACATTAGTGCAATCATAACAATATGTGAAAAAGAAATCCTACCACCATATAACCATGAACATAAAACAATACAACCTGTTATGAGGGAGAATGAAGTTGAAAATTCAAAAAATCTTGTGAAAATTCACCAATAAGAAGAAAAGGAAGAGGAGGAGGAGAAGTATAGGCCAAAAGATAAGAAACAAGAAAAACAAATTAAAAAAAAACTAAAGGTGAATAAAGACAGACCCCCACTATTTCTAAAAGGATGATCAAGAAAAATAAATTACATGAAGAAAATCTTCAAAAAAATTCTAGACACATTTTAGAATGTAGAAATAAATATTCCCCAACATGAGGGTGTTAATCAAATTCCAAGGTATGAAATTTTTTAGAATATATTTTCACCAAGAAAAGAATACTTCATGGGAATGAAAGAGTCAACCTGGGGAGAATAGTCTAAGCCCTTATCACATCGTATATTCCAACAAAATGTCATGATCCAGAGACATTTTCAATTCAATGAAATACTAGTTCATTAAATTTTACTAATTATTTGTGTGATCTGGGTTCCTCAATTAATGTATTTCCTCACTCTTCATACAATTCGTTTCTTATGGGAGACTTAAATCCCACAATAGTAGTGGTTCAGCTTTCAAACATATCCACAGTTTTCCTTGATGGAGTTCTAGAGAATGTACTAGTGAAAGTCATGGATCTATTATTCCAACATGACTTTTCTATGATAAATATAGATGAAGATAGGATCCCTTCACACTCACCGATCATTCTGGGGACACCTTTTTTGGAATAAAACTAAAACCAACATAAATGTGCATGAATGTACACTCACCATGGAATTTGGAGATAGAATTGTCCACATCAACATTTTTTAATCCATGAGGTACCCATCAGATGACCACTCCATCTTTTCACCCTATGATGAAGTTATTATTGAACCCATTGAATGTTCAAGTATGTGCAATTAACTCTTAGACTTAGGAGATATTTTTCCTATTAATGAATATGTAAATTCCAAAAGCACTAAAGATTATAATTTTATGTTGGAATAAGAGGTAAAACATAATTTTTAATATTATTTGTGTATTAATGTGGAATATGATATTGTTACATTTATTATGAAGTTCAACCAATGGAAGTGGGTAATGTCAATTTAATTTCATCCCTTGAGAATCGCCATGCACTTGAATTAAAACAACTCCCCAATGATTTATAATATGTGTACCTTATGGAAGGAGAGAAATTACCAGTGATAGTTGAAAAAAATATTTCTAAAACCCGTGAAAAACCATTGATTGAGATTATTGAGAGAGAATGTTGGGGAAATAGGGTAGAGCTCAGGTGATATCCGTGAAATAAATCAAAAAATATCCTCAAATAGAATTATTCATGAGAGAGATTCCAATACTAACAGACAACCCCAAAGGAGGTTGAATCCAACCTTGATGGAGGTTGTGATGAAATAGAATGATATTCTCTTTGATGATGGGATCATCTATCCCATTTCAGAATCACAATAGGGCAGCCATATTCATGTCGTTCCTAATATAAACAAGTCTGACCACTTTGAAGAATGAAATTAATGAGTCAATAGCTATGAGAATTCAAAACTTATAGAGAGATTGTATTGATTTTAGTAAATTTAATCAGGTCACTCAAAAATATCATTTCCCCATCCCCTTCATTGACGAGATGTTAGAGGTATTGGAAGGGAGAACTCATTATTTCTTTTTGAATGGATTTTCAGGTTATGTTTAGGAACACGTTGCTCCCATGGATCAAGAGAAG
Source organism: Viscum album (assembly GCA_963277665.1). Taxonomy (NCBI): domain Eukaryota; kingdom Viridiplantae; phylum Streptophyta; class Magnoliopsida; order Santalales; family Viscaceae; genus Viscum; species Viscum album. The sequence goes on along the minus strand of OY728136.1, from coordinate 2,079,970,702 downwards.
ATGTCATTTACATGTCCTTTTGGCACTTTTTCATATAAAATAATTTCATTTGAATTATCTAATGCTCCATGTACATTTCTTAATTTCATGGTGAGTATATTTTTTTATCACATTGAAAATTTACAAGATGTATTCTTATATGATCTCACAGTTTTTTGGATATTCTTTTGATCATTGATTGGAAAATCTGGAGAATGTTTTAAAAACCTTCATTGGAAAAAAAATCATGTTATAAATTTTTAAAAGATTCATTTAATGGTAAAAGGATGAATTTTACATGTTCGTGTCATTTCACAAAATGGAATTGAAGTGGATAAATAAAAAATTGAAGTGATAAATTCATTTCCCTACCCAACCTTTGTGAAACATGTTAGATCATTTTTAGGACATACAACATTCTATAGAATGTTTATCAAAGATTCCAGTCATATTTTTCCCCCAATCTCTAGATTTTATTTTGAATGATGCTGATTTTGATTTCAATGGTGCATGTAGGGAATCCTTTGTTGAGTTGAAAAAGAGATTGATTTCACCACCCAAAATGCATCCACCAAATTGGAAACAACAATTTGAGCTACTCTGTGATGCCTCCAATCAAGTAGTTGGAGTAGTCCTTTCTCTGATAATTGAGGGCAGACCACAAGTCATTTCATATGCCTCGAGAACCTTAGATGTATCCCAATTCAATTACACAACAATTGAAAAAGAATTTATATCATTTTTTCTTTATAATGATTTAGATCATATCTTCTTGGAACTAAAATCCCGGTCATCTCGGATCATGCAGTTGAGATGTACATGATGAATAATGATGATGATAAACCGAGGTTAGTGAGATAAATGATACTACTATTAGAGTTCAATATAGAAATCAAGGATAATAGGGGATCCAAGAACCAGGTGGCTGATCAATTAAGTAGACTGCCAAATACTGCTGAAATTGAAATTCCAGAAAAGAACCCACTGAACGACCAAATTCCAAGAGCGCAGTTGTACTTGATTGAAGGAGAAGTGCCTTGTTATTCCGACATGGTAAATATTTTATTAACATCTCAGGTTCCATCTAATTTCGATGATCACTAAATTCAAAAACTGAAGGCTGGATCTATATATTTCAATTATGATGGACCATTCTTTTGGAATATTTGAAATGTTCAAGTAATAATACGATTTTAACATGAAAGTGAAGTTAAATATGTCTTTGATTTCTGTCACACATTATCTTTTAGACGCCTCTTTGGATTTCAAATGAGGGAATGAAAGGTTTGAAAATATTGAATTTATTGGCCCACCAATTTTATGGTTTCTTATGAATTTTTCATAATATGTGAAAAATATTAGTTTTCATGGTATATTTTAAAGAGGAATGAATTTTTTCAAAAGTTACATACTTTTTGTTACATTTATGATCTTTGGGGGATAGATTTTATGGGGCCTTCTTCAATTTCATTTGGAAATTCTTATATCATTCTTGTAGTTGATTATGTTCCCAAATGAGTGGAATAAAAATCAATAAGGAATGACAATGCTAATGTTTTTTGTGATTTTGACATGTCTAACATATTTTGTAGGTTGGAGTGGACATAAAATTTATTAGTGATCCTAAGACTCACTTTTTCAATTGGATAATAGATACTTTGTTGAATAAGTGTGAGGTGCTTCATAAAACGTCATCTCCCTTTCATCAATACACTAATGGGAAAGATGAAGTTTCTAATAGGGCAATAAAAGGAATTTTTTAAAAGACCATTATTCTAAATAGGAAGGATTGGAGCCAATGGTAGGAATATAACTTATGGGATTACATGACATCCTACAAAACCCAGATTGGAATGAGTCCATATAGCATGATTTTTATGAAATGTTGTACCTACATGTGGAATTAGAGAATAATGAATATTGTGTTGTGATGAAAATGAATTTGGACCTTGAAATTTCGGGGAAAGAAATAAGATTTATGTCTCAATAGCTGGAGGAAATAATAAGGTAAGCATTGGAAATTACAGGATTTTCAATGAATGGACAATAGTGGCCAATGACAAGCTGATCAAACCAAAAGACTTTTATCTTAGAGAAAAGGTGTTGTTTTTCAACTCAAGACTCAAGCTGATGCCAAGAAACAACATTCCAGATAAGAAGGACAATTTAGAGTTACTCATGTATATCCTTATAGTGATGTGCAGATTACAAAATATGGGGAGGGGATACATTCATTGTGACTAGGCATTGGTTGATGAAATTCATTGGGACCCTTCCATTAGAGCCAATAGAGGAGATCACACTCCTCCAACCTTTCTATAAATAATATTCATTTGGCTGAACCTATAATTCAAACTTTTTTGACATTTTGATTCATTTTAAAATTGGCTTGCATGTTAAATATACTTCAATTCATTGAGTATACCACATCATTTAAGTTTGGGGGAGGGAACCTTTGTAGTTTTGCATTTTTATTTTGTGTAAAGAAAATTTTCCTTTTTTCATATATTTGCATGTTTAATTTTCAATTATTGGTGTGATTTTAAAACATTGGTGCTGAAATGGTTATCATTACTATTTTTGAAACCAATGTAAATGAAAGAAAAAATTTGTTCCATGAAACTGAGCTTAAATGAATGATGAAATGACTTTCTTTCAAGTTAAAATCTTTTAGAATTTCATCTAAAGTACATCAATTTTTAAATCCCATTCCATATTTCACTGTCTATATTTTTAAAATCACATTCTTGTGAGGATTATAAACCATTTTCATATTCTTTTCATTCACCTCATTTCTTGAGAGAACCATACAATGCATTCTTTAACAAGAATTTTATTTATTCCTTTCAAAACATAATTGTTTGGGGTACACGCATTTTAAATGAATGAGTAATTTAATTTATTAAAGCCTCCATTTCAAAATAATCCATTTTATTATGTCCTACCATGTATATTTAATCCTTGTGTCCCTTTGAACCCAAGAACAACCTGTTAGTGTTTCCAGATTAAAAGAAAATTTTCCATATCCAAACTACTCTTGATGTGAAATTGCATGATCTTGTTGAACTTGTGTTTGGGGTAAGTTGTCTTGTGTTTTGATACCTCATTTGAGGAATATTTGTGCGAGAAATAAATTTTTTAATAGATGTGGGTGCTGCTTAAGAATTATTTTGTCCAAATCTGTGCCTTTTCTGGAGCATTATTGATAAGAGAAGTTGTCTTTTTCTAGAGCTTCTGATGATAAAATATATATTTCACTATCTGGAGTTTTCAAGAAAAGTCATCGTTGATATTATTAAATTTTTTCCTGTTGAAATACTAAGTTGATTGAAAATTTTTAGATTTCTCATGATTATGGAACCTATTTTCTACAAATGGGTGAAGGAGGAGACCATGTTTGAGTGAGAATTAGAATCTTGCAATTTTTCTTCTAAAAGATCCAAGCCCTCCTTTTTTGGCCCCATAATTTTTTACATCTAAATCCAACGAGACAGAAGACTCATAATAACCATGAAACATCTACATGAGACATACATGTACTTGACTCACATCATGTGGAGAAGTAGAAATTTATCTATCCTATAGTGACTCTTGTGCAATATTGGATGAAAAAATCCTGGTCGAACATTTACATTTTTGAGATGAGAGAAAATTCATATGAGGTAGGTGTTTTGCGTGCATGGGTTAATAAAGAAGTGGAAATATATGAAATAATATAAAATAGAGAACATGAAATTATTTTTCTTGATGGGTCATGATATCTTTTTGTTTCTTGTAATTTTTTTGGTTGATCTACTCGGTATGTGTTTTGGATATGATTTTAATAGATTTTGACAATTATTTGTCTAGGAGTCCAAGTTCTAAGTGTGGGGGAATTGATAAAATAAATATTTTAAATTAATTTAAAATGAATATGATTATATTAAATTCCACTAATGTATTACGTGATAATTAATTGCAGCCTTTTTATGATATTGGTTTTATTTCAAACTGAAAAGTAAAAATATCCCATTTCATATTTTTAACAATTTTTAATTATTTTGGTATTTTGGCCATAACATTTACTACACTAATCCAAATTGAAAAATTCTTTTTTTCTATAGTCTACACATCCAAGGTTTCATTTAATCCTCATTGAAAAAAATATGAATCTATCTTATGGAGGCTCAAAAGAAGCCCACAAATGGGAGATTGAAAATTGTTCACATATCATCCGAGTTTTGGTGTCTGGTCCATAACTCATTCATGGTGGGTTATATTGTTGTGAAATTCAGTTGGAGAACAAAAATGTAGTTTTGTAAAATATATCATGAAGGAAAGACTATATGAATTGGCTGTTGTAATGGTAATTAATGCATCCTAATCCAAAGGTTAGTGATTTGGCGAGTCTGACTAGACATAATAAATGGTCAAAGTAAAATGAGCATAAATCTCAAAATATTTGTCCAAATGTGCTGATATATTGAGAGGAAACTCCAAATATAATTTTGAACATCATTAAATATTGTTGTAATGCATGAAGAATTCATTTAATGGGGCTACAATGTGTCAACATTCAGGGGACAAATTCTAACTATAATATAAGGAGAGATCCTCCCTCTCAAATCATATCTCATTCTAACCCATTCCATCTGGGACACGAAGAAGGAGAACGTTAAGGATTTCTCTTTTATTTATTTTCTTTTTCATAGATTTATAATTCCTTCATCTTAAACATTCATCCCAATTACCCTTACCATTTCTGGGTAAACATTTGGAGTGATTGGGAAGGGTTGGTTTTATTTTTTGTAATTCCTGAGTTCTTGTAAATAATTGAATAAAATTTCATTTCTTATCAAAGTTGTTTTCAATTTCAGAAAGTGAATTTTATTATCGGGTACCATTGTTCTTGAAATTTAATTAAATTATCAATTTTTTATTTAGTAAAATAATCATTATATCTCTCCACTAATTATTTTTTATATACGATGGAATAGACAAAGGATTATTGGTGAAGTACTTGACGATCGTTAGTGCATGTAATAGGGGTAGTGAATTTTCTTCATTGTTTGTGAAAAACAAGATCTGATCGGGTATTTCCCATGTCAATTTAGTATATTCAATACAACAATTTTTCATATGGAAAAATATTTTACCAAACTAGGATCATGGTAAGGTTTCTCTCACCATCATAATTTCACCAACGATGGGAGAGGAAACGATTGTGGAAACTCAAATAAATCAACATAGAAGAAGGGGTTTGAATTGAATTGAACAATGACAGAATTACAATTAGGAGACCGACCCCGATCTAATCACCCTTTTCATTTTATATTTTTTTCTGTCATTTGAATTTGAATTTCAATTCAATCATGTTATTATCAAACAGACCATTTTTACCCTCGTTTAAAAGTTAAAAGCTATTTTGTGTGCACTTATCTTTGGGAGAAATCCTAGTTCAACCTCATTATATAATTTTAATTAAGTAAATAATTGTTTTTACACTCCTTATGATAGGCGTGCATCAATGCCACCAGTGGGAATCCAACTCACCCAGCGGTGTCTCAATCCAAGCTCAGACGGAGAAAGGGGAGGAGCTTGAAGTTCTTCAGCCATTTTTCTCTCTCCTGTATGAAACATGCGGAGAAAAAGGGTGTTTTTGTTGTAAGATAATACCCCACACAAATTTATAAAAAAATTACATGGTGTGTTAATTTAATGTACATGACATGTACTAGCCTCAACCTGCTCCTTCTTTAGGAAGTCTTCAAGGTCACCTACACGTCCATGTACTTGACTGTTAATTGATCAGCACACAGCTACACACGACAACTGGTTACACTGTGTTTACTCAAATGCACACAACGTGTGCTTAGATTATTTTCCTTTTATTGATTTTTTTCATAAAAACTATAAATAATGATCCATACTTGAGATGAGGATTCTGATTATTACAATACCTTTATGCTTTCCATAATTTGCAAATATAATAATTCAATTTGAAGAAGTTTAGATTATCTCCCCCTAAATGTTATATGAATCATTCATTCCATAAATGGAACATATAAAGCATGGAGTTAATGAACTAATGTAAAGTATATAAATTATGATAAAATATTGAAAAATTATAACATACCTATGTATCCATTAGTTTTTAATATATTAAATAATAGAAATAAATTAATGTTGTGTTCATGTATATGTACGGCCTACCATCTCCATGAACGGTGCATTTCATTTATTATCTCCAAATGTAATTGAATTTTCTAAATACATATATAATGAATCTAAATTCATGTATAATAGATATATATGATACTTATATCATCTATAATATTATTTTAATGGTGGAATTTTGAGTGCATGAATAATTTACATCAAAATAAGTTAATTTTTGACACAAATTCCGAATATCAACAAAACGACCAATATAAACATAAATAATTATGTAATTTTTATAACCAGATGATAAGTAATATTAAATAAATGATAAACATGAATTTGGTTCTAAAGGAAGTATAAATTTTCAAATGTTTATTATTTATGTATATAAATAATGAACAAGATAATTCAAACTCTAGGTAGGGGACATCGTCTCAATCTCCTCTCATTAAGGTATATATTAGTTTATCAACAAAAAAAATTTATATGGTTTATAACTATACCCTTTTTTATTTTAATTTAATTCAATGATTTTAAATAGGAATATTTTTCAATGAAGTGTTTTATTAAATGAGAAATAGAATGTTTCTTTTTAATGTATGTGGTTACAAGGACTTTTCTATTGTCACAAGAATTATTTAATATTTTTCTTCAATAACAAGCTGTAAGGTTTTTAATGGAAAATAAATATCATATACTATTTTTAATTATTTGTGTATTGAAAACGTTATTGATAATTGATTCATTATATCAATATATTAAAATGATATCTATTTATTACAATGTGGAATTTTTTTCATTTCATTATTCTTGATTTATGTGATATGATTATGTTATTCTTATTTGGAATTATTTAAATAATAGGGTTCTTCTGGGATAAAACAAAGGATGGTGAGCCTGAGATATCTGTTGAATGCATTGGGTAAAGTGATGGTGGAAAACAAAAATGTTTCCCCTTAGATATTTTGAGAATATATTGTGATGGGTAATCCAAACACAAACCTTTATGTAGATCAGAAAGATACAATGTATGTATGATATGGATTCTACAAGTTTCCTTTAGGATTTATGATATCTATGTGTTATTCATAAACCCAATGATTTCATGAGTTATATTAAATATATTTTGTTTAATAATTGAAAAATATTATTTCTTTTATTTCTAAATATACATAGACTAATGTTTTCTATCCATAATTTGTATACCATACTGTGATTTTTTTTTCTCATCCCCCATTTTTTTTCAAATAATATTTACAAGTTATATGGAAGGGTATCAGAAAAGAAGGATTCCAAGAGATTTTTATCGTGAATAGAAATCATGATTTTTTTGAGTGGTATTTTTTGTGTGGAAAAAATTAATACTATAGAAGTTTATACCTTGAAATTATTGAGATGTAATGTAATTGTTATAGACTATTTCTCTAAAACACTAAACCGGAATAGATCCTAAATGTTGAAATCTTGACATTACTCAAGATTTTGAAATGTTTAAAGAGGTGGCCTTATACATTAAATAGATGTGCATGGAAGTAGTAAAAGGGTATTCATCCACTATTTCTCATATCTCAGATCAACTTTCCATTCCAGAGAGGATGATGGAGGTTCATAATGATGATAAGGCCCTATGAAACAATGTATTGAATATTACAGAGTTAAAATTTCATAAATATGGGATTATAATGTTTGAATATAGATATGTTTCCCATAAATACTCGAATGGAAGATAGAGAGTTAATAGATTCCCATTGGTCATATTTCTATATTTATACATTATTCAACAATAAGTTTAATTATTTTTAGAAAAGAACTTGATGGGATAAAATGAATGTTTTTAATGAATTTGTATCCTAATGCATAATATACTGATATGCCATGTCAAAATGATTGATGTACAAGGAAATAATGAAACTATTACCCATGAGTATATGAACAATGGATTATTTCACTAGAGTCCCCTTAAACCCTAAAGTTAATAACAACACTAGGTTGGTATTCGATCACCTTAACAAATAAGTTTATTTATTATCAATAATGGAATATTTTTCTCTGGTCCAAATCACCATGATAATCATAAGGGGTGTTAGTAGAATTAATATCACCAATTGATGGATTATACAGTATTAAAAAATCATTAAAACTATTAGTAATATACTGATTTCATGTTCAATTTATATTCATATATGTTAGTATAGAAATACTCTCCAATAGATTTCTAATGTGACAATAAAATCCATTCTATAGTCCAAAAACAATTTTATAAGGGTCTGTATGGGTGGTTATGTATGACTAAAACATTATGGTATAAAGTTTGAGAGGGGAATCCAATGGTGTGAGATTTCATCCAATAGATGAAAGATAAGGTTCTAACAAGTAAGTGTTTTATAAAATAGACCCACAATCGATAAAAAAATCATGGAGGAAATCGTTGATGAGACATGAAGATTTAGGTTTTTGATAAAGTGTTCCTTCGTAAATCTACATGGAAAATTGTAATGTGTTTTTGGTAGAATGTATTGATTAATCAAAGACAAACCAGTACTTTTTAGATCCTATATCATATCATATCCATGGCCTATCATCCAGAACACCCATATAACCTATATTATGTTCATTATGTCTTCCATGTATCCCTATTAAATAAGTATATAAAAACTACTCACATGTACCCAATCCAGGGTTTTTACCATTAGACAATTATATTTCATAAGAGGTTAAGATAGTAAAGTTATTAGATCATAGAGAAATGATTAAATGATATGAGACAATTAATCTAGTCAATGTGATGTAGCAGCACCACGTGTTTGATGAAGTGACATGGGAACTAGAAGATGAAATGAAAAATAATTACCATCATTAATTTTTAGTTTATGATTGATATTTTGAGGGAATAATTTCTGATGGGAGGATAATGTAATCGAAAGAGTAATTATAAATGATGTTACTATGTTAAATGCGTGAATTCATTATTATGTAATGAATGTATAGAATCAAATATACTACATTGGTTAATTTAGACCATTATAAAGTCAAATCCTATGTAATATAGAAGAAACATATTTATAGTAAATTTTTACAGTATAAAAAATTTATAATTAACAAATTATTAGTGTATATATATTTGGGAATGATAAAAAAAATTACATAAACAAAAAAAAAGCGATGAACTCAACAAGTAAAATCATACCCTATGAATCCAATTAATCATAGATTATAAAAAATATTACATAACCATTATTTTATATTTACTGAGAATATGTTGGTATTCAAAAAAAATAATGATGTAAATCATTTCTGGGAAATGTTCAAGTTAATTGAGATCATGGTACAAATCATGTTCATTGAACCACCCCATGAAAATCTCATCATCACACACCATGTGATTTTAGAATTATCTAGTAGATGAAAAGGCTTTGTATCTATGAAATAAAAGTTTTATTTTTTTACTTTCATTTTTATAAATTAATTATTATATTAACATTTAACTATTAAATTAATTTGAATAAATAACTTTTTTGATGTAAATTATACATTTAAACAAAAATTGAATTTTTAGGAAACACATTGATTAAGTAAAGATACCAATTTGATGACTAAACTACTTTTTTATACAAATTAAATTTCAATGTAGTATTATTATTAAAAAATATTCATTAAGTATAAATTATAATATAGTTTTACATTGTAAAATATAATTGTTATAAGAGTCTGAAAATTTTTAATGTAAAAAAACATTAATTTTAAAAAAATGTGATTTTTAATTTAAAAGGATAATCTATAATATTTGAAAAATTATATGATAAAGTGTAAAATTAAATTTGAAGTCATCATGATGAAGTTATCCAATTGTAGATTTTTCCTAATTTAATCATATAGTTTATTTTTTGATTAAAAATTTAATATGTTATAAATATATGGTATTTGTTATGAAATATAATTAAAACAATGGTGATGTAATTTATTCCATAAAAGGTTTGCATGAAAAAAATTATCTTTAACCATTAAAATAATTTTTGTTAATTTAATATATTAATATTATTTATCCCTAATGAATAAACAAAAAAATAATTTTACATTTAAGGTTTAAAAAACAAATTTATTAACATGAAACACTTCCACATAACTATGTTCATTATTTTAATTAATTTTTTGTTAGACTAATGAAATATTGAAAAAAGTAATCCTTGGTAGAAACTATGTTAATTATAAATTAAAAGGTTTTTAGTTTCTATTAAACTAATATATTGTGTCCAAAAACACAAATTTGACAGAATAAGGAATTACCCAATATTTCTCGACAAAACAACATCCAATAAACAATTCATCTTCAATATGAACCCTAATATCAAGAGGCTCCCCAATATTTATCTATGAACAGCCCACACAATGATCCTCCATGCACTTAATAAGCATAACACAATTTAACAATCACCCCCTCATTGTTAGGGATCCTATCCTTCTCTAATTTATTATATAACTTTATTTATATTAGGAATTTTGATTTCTAATTATTCATATGGACTTTTTTTACACATCCAAATTATATTACATATGATATCCTAGATATCGGATACCCCATTTTTTAATTCTTATTTTCTATGAATATTTGTGTACATATATTATGTTGTCAATGTTATCCTCCATTTTTTCATCCCAAACTATTATGTTGTGAAATACCATCCCAATTTCGACTCAAGGGTATTGAACAAAATATATCTATCCTTCATTGATCAGGGAAATCCATTTATGATTCTGACACTCTTTCAATTTTTTATTAAATGTGATGAAATATATCCTTTTGTTGTATGATATATGTGGAACACTTAGGGATGATCCTGATATGAATTTCATGATTAGGAATATAATTATATACATTCAAGGAATTAGAAATTATTTCTTCTAATGAAAAATTGTGTATGATATTACGGATAGAACCTAATATATTATTGTATTTCCAATACCATATGATGTTTTCTTAGATTTTATAATTTACATAATATTATATCAGGTTTTATGGTGTCTCCATATTCCTTTACATCATGATGTTATCACGTTATATGACAACTCATTTTTCAAAATGACAATTATGACGAATTTTTTTCTAATTGGTATACTTGTTTAATCACATCAATTACATTTATCAAGTTATGCTCTGATTATTCAATTAATAGGATATATATATTATCTTATTCTATGGTCTATACATTGGTGATCCGTTGATTTTTTTAAAGATAAGTACAATATAATTTAATTTTATTAAGTATTAGATTTTTTTTATTTTCTTTTAGAATTTGTTATGTCATGTATCTAATTATCAATAAAATTATCTATCAAAATATTCTAGGGTTATAGTATGTGTAAAATTATTTAACTAATCATGAGTAAATGAATTAAATAGAAATGGATTGTCATATCCCACCTCCACTACCAGTATTTTATATATGTCATCCACTATAAATTTCCATGGTTTTTCATAAAAATTACCTTTTAAAACATTCTATGATTTTTATGTTATATATTTAAGTGGAAAAAATAAATTATATGTTTTAATAGAGATTTTATATTAAATAAAATTATATTATTATCCAATCAAAATTTTTTATGAATATTATATTTTCAGGATTATTAATTATTTATAAAAAATATATTTTAAAAGCCTCATTATCAGATATGAAAATTATTTATAGAAGATTGATAACACTATTTTCAAATAAAAATTCAAAAAAATATATATAATATTATTTTTTACACGTTTTATTTTATTTTAAAATACAAATATAAAATATCATTATGTTGCATTTAAAACATTATTTTAAATGAATTTATATTCTCTTTTTCGCACTTACTGATTTCGGGATTGCAACACATTTTTTACAATGAATAATATCAATTCATTGATGTATGTTCTCTATAATTTTCTATTTTTATTTGTAAAATTTATCAATATTATGTTGTTTCATATATTTGTTATCATTACAATATTTTCATATGATTATCTCATTACAATATATTCTTTTTATGTAATGAATATTGTTAAGAATGTTTTATCATATACTCAGGAAATATTAATGATATATATTATTTATTAAATGTTTATATTTTTTGATTAATAATGAATTTTTGTTATTAATTAAATTTATGAATCAATATATAAGGAATTAACTGAACATATATAAGTTGAGGGTGGGTCTAGATTATAGATATCTATTTAATTCATTAATAAGTGTTACAAGAAAAAGATGAATGTGTTTTTCATTATGTATACTGACCTATATAATGACAATGTATTAACACCATTCCTTAGTGTTATGTATAATATCATGGAACATGAAATTGATGGTTAGAATCATGATTTCTTGGAATGAGTCCATGATAGTATTATCCTTCATTTTTTACATTATTCGTTTCTTTTATTGAGAATTAAATTAAACTATTCAAAGTGATTGTTAGGTTAATAATATCCCTAATTGTATTTTGATCTTAAAATGTTAATTAAATGGAAAGTGTTTTTACTTCCCACCATGTCTTACTTATTATGCCATATATAGCCAATTATAAATTTGAATGTGCATTATCCTTATTGGGAATCTAATCACACAACCGTATTATTTTCAATTCCCTGAGATACAAGGAATGGTCATTGATAAATTTTCAATGATGCAAGAATTTAATTCATACATTGTTTTTAATTTCAAATATAATATATAAGTTATATATATATTGTTTTCCATTAATGACAATATAAAAAATCAATTATGATGTGAGAACATGTATGATCAATAAATTTAATAATGTAAACACCATATTCGAGTTACTATAGTAAAGGATGATATTGTTGGTATATGGCACTTTTTTAGTTGGACCCATGAGAACAATATTCTATAAAAAATTTCTACTACATGTAATATAATAAATCATTTAGAATATTTGATAAATTTTACCTTAATAAGTATTTATGTTACATGGATCATTATTATTAAAAATAATGACATGATAATATATGTTTCATTATTTAGATATTACTCTATGAAGATGGATGTGAAATCTTATAAACACATCTCGCCAGTATAGAGATTTCCAACCGTATATGATAAATATAAATGGTGTTTATATTGAACATATTAAAAATTAAATATTATTCTTTTCATAGATAATGAATAATAAATTTTCTTATACATGACATTTTGTGCATTCTCATTATAGTGTGAGGCATTTCAAATTTTTCATGTGGGAGAATCCATCATCCCTCAATTGAACAAATAATACATTTGTAGCTGAGTAATAGATCAAATCCTTTGAATTGATAATCATGGATTTATTATAAAATGAATATAAACCATTCTATTCTAGTAATATATACTTTTAATCAAGATTTCATGGAATGGAAGTCCTTGATTCATAATAATATAAATTAATTTTACAAATAAATTATGGAATGGACAAAAATTGAGTTGAAATCCACTAATATATGTCTCCTTGGAAAAAATAATATCATATGTAATTGAAATTTTTTAAATTAAATCTACTGGAATGGGATTGTGGTATGGAGTACGGCACAAAATTTACCAGATTAAAACTGAATGATAAGGAAAACATACGTAATACATATGTAATGATTAACTATTATATTAATGGGATTAATTTAATCTTTTGAAGAGAAATATTTACATAAACATTTTCATCATATTATTATATGGAATCGTGATTCATTATGACATTAAAAAAATTTCCTTGTACATATATTTTGAATGGAAATCAATAGAAAATATAATGAACATATATTTCACTGTATATTTTCTTTAATGAAATCTATTTTTTAATAATGTTCTCCATTCAAAATATTGAATTTTAAAAAACTGTGACCCATTTTATTAACTTGAATATTGACCACTATAATGTATCTATAAAATAACATGGTATAAATAGTTCAAACAACATTAAGAAATAAAAAAACACTTTTAATTCCCTTATATCGCGTCCATTTAAATAGTTAATTAAAATTTTTGTAAATATTTTATTTTTTATAAAATTTATATTTTTAGTATTTGATATATTTTTAGTAGAGTTATTTTATTTTTTGTAATTTTGGACAAACATTTATTATACATATATTGTGATTTACTATATAAGAGACAATGTTTTCATTATATTTTATGAATTTTATATAAGTATTACATTTTTAAATTATATATTTCAAACACGAATAAATTTAATTCAATTTTGGAATTATAATTAAAATTATATCTAGTGAATAGTTTTTTGGTTTTCCTTAAAAATTTGAATTTTTATTTGGATTGTGAAAAATTAGAGTTAAAAAAACTTGATTTTTTTTAATTTATAATAAAGGTGTAGAATTAAATAAATATATTTTTATAGAAACATATTTAATTAATTATGTAAAAAATTTACTTTTTAATATTAAAATGTTAAATTTAGATGAATTACAATTAGAAATTGATGATATTAGACCATATTTTATAATAAAAACCATTTTTTTTCTTTTGATTTATATAAATAATATTTTGATATAATTTTATTTTAAATTAATTCTATAAAAATATAAAATATATATATATTTTAATAATAAAAATTATATCAGAGAAATATAATATGCAGATAATATTAACTTGAACATAAATATTATGCTATGAAATAAACTCTTTTAAAGAATAATGTTTTACATGTTACATTTACTAAATGTTAAAATTTATTTTTATTAAAGTAATTTATTTTATTTGATAAAATATATTATTTATATTGAATTAGTAGGAACATATTTTGTAATAATATAACTTTTATTTCGAGTAATATGCATTCAATCACACCGATGAAAATTATGAAGAACTATAAAATGTAAAATTGAAAAAGGAAAAATAATAATACTATGGTACAAATATGTTTTAAAACATTTAAATAAATTAATTATTGAAAGATTATATAATATATCTCTCCCCAAAAAATTATTTTTAATTTTTTATCCACTATCTATTATTAACTTGTTCTATCTTTTTTTAAGGAGTTTTAATTTTAAAAAATCCATTCTCACGACAAATAATAGATGTCTCACACCACCATATCAAGAAAACTCAATTATTTTTTTACCAATTAATCAACTGCCAATTTTTATAATTGTATAATGATTTTCTCTTTCCTTTATTATCTTTGAAAAATATTAAGGAATATTTCATATATTTCAATGGTATTCTACCATGGAAATTCTATCACTTCAATATGGTAACTTTTTTCATAATTTTTTTATTATCCATTTCACTATACTGAATAGAGTTTCATTATTATTATTATTATTATATAATTACATCTATAAAATTTGTAACCTAAATTTTATTATTCATCCAAAATAATTTTAACTATAATGACCCCGACCCTAACAGTCCTGAACTAGTGTTTAATTATTATGTCTGCATAAGAGATACGTGACGACATCTCAAAGGCCCAAATAGTTTAGTAGTCTTGGTAAACATGATATATAATTTTTTACATGAATTAAAATAGAACATAAAAATTATAATTTAATATTTGTATGATAATAACATTGTTCCCTCTAGAATATACTTTATATCAAATAATGTAATCTTTATCGAATCATGGGGAAAGGAAACTATAAATATGGTGATCTTAAATTCTTAGTAAAGGTTATCTATAGTGTAATATATCATGAATCAGTAGATAATTATAAACATTGATAGGTAAATTAATGAATCTTTAGAAAACTAATCTAAAACATGATCATAATATGATATGAATTAAATATTTTCATATAATTCCACGTAAATAAAAACATGATAGTGAAATTTGGCCATGGATGTTCTATAAAATTGAATAATCATAGTAAATATTAAAAATGGTGGATCACCTAATGTCATATTTCAGAAATATGTGGTTCTAGCATTACGATAGTTACAATCAGGATTTATTCTCAATATAGATTGAGTCTTTGTGTGTGAGTGTTGATATCCATAAAATTTGGCCAATAGATTTGTCTACTATGACTAGTGATGCATCAAGCTAATTTCATTAACATTTATATATCCTATGTAATATATTTCCAAATCATTCATCATATATCAAAAAATGATTTAATTCATAATTAATATGCCCCATCAAATATCCATATTGAGTAAATGACATAGTTTTATCATTATTTCCCCAATAAATCAAATAACATTTAAAGTAAAAACGATATCTAAAAATGATATATGGTTTAAAAAATAAACCTATCCATAATAATTTAATATCATTTTTTAAATGAGATATAATTTCCAATAAAAATAATTACATAATATGGATTTTTTGAATAGAAATATAATAATTAAAAATGAAAGTGAGATTGTATGATGATTTTTACCAGTTAGTAATTTTCATCATTAATCCCCATAGATGATATAATTAAATTTTAATAAAATACAATGAGGTATTAATTAATAATTATATTAAATGTAAAATGGGTAGTATAGAAACCACATAATATTTTATTGGCACATAAAACAAATAATACTCCATGGAATATAAATTGAGACGAAATATCTTACCTCACATGTCCTTTTGGTTGAACTAGATCTAACCTCCTTAATAGTGGTATTAAACATTATATTACATACTTTTTGAACTATATTAATAATTATAGCATAATAAAAAATCATTTTATTACATATTAACACATCTTCGTTATTAGTCATTAAATATATTATTTATTTTGAGTGTGAACTGCCTTGTTTTTTGTATGAAAGATATGGTTCTTGTGAAAATAATACATTTTTATAATCTAAATAATAATAATAATGACATAATTAACATATTTTGACATCAATTCCTATTTTAAAGATAATAATTAATGATTTTTATGAAAAATTATGTATTTTATAATCATGGAGATGGTATACCGTATGTACTTATGAGTAATAATTCCATTTTCCAATTACCATCATAGAAACGACGTACGTAATATTTCAAAATATCATAATATAATAATTTCATTGATAAAATATTATATATTTATATATATATCATCTATTTGGTAGGGTGATGAGGATATAGTCACATTGCTTCATAAAGGTGGTATTCCACACATACACGAATGACGTTATCATCATTAATTGAGTGAAATATTTTGAAAATAAAATGATATATTATCTATAATTAATATTAAAGGTATTTAATATAACTACTATATCATATATATCATATATAATCATTATTTAAATCCATATAATCATTCATAAGAAGTTTTAGTGAATGATGATTCACCTCGCCTCTCGAGGTGGTATTCCTCAGTATAAAAGAGTGACTTTCTCATATATACAATGAATTTTAATGTAAAATGATTTAAATGATGTTATTGTTTTATAGGTATAAATATATATTAAATATAATTTATATACATTATATTCATAAGCATATAGAACATTTATATTTGGTAATGGAATAATAAAGGACATTGGTTTGTGTGGAGGTAGTCCGATGTAGATACAATGGAGGAATTTGAAATCCATTTTATGGAAGGGGAATGTTTTTAGGTCATTAAAATACTGTAAAATAATCCCAAAATATTTAATGTAATGAGGTTATTATGTCACCATGATTAATTAATAAATTAAATTAGTTTAAAATGATGCAAAATTAATTCAATCGTTGACTATTATTTAAGTTTTTTCATGTTTTCTCCTTAGAATAAACTGAATCTTTCATATGATGGATTTATGAGAAATATATGGATGCTAGGATTATGGGAGGTAATTTGGTAGTGATTTGGTAATGCATTGAATGAACCAATGTGGATGGAACTTTGGATAAAAGGATAAGAGTTATTACCCCTTTATAGCTGAGGTGGAATGGTGTTCTGGAAAATAATCCAATGTTTTCACCATTGGGAGGTATGTCATACCTTATATTGATCCAAAATGTATCAATAATGTTGGGTAGGGTTAATTTTTACAATAAACACCCCCATCACAAATAATAAAATAAATTATTGTCCTGGCCTCCCATAGTCTATAAGGCTACTCATTTTACCATAATTTTTTATACAATTGAGACTGGAATCTTTTTACATACCTAGGTAATTCACACATTACGAAAAAAATTGTATTTTTTATATAATTTATAAATAATGATTATATATATTAAATAAAATCCATTATATAAAACTCATATGTGGGTTTTAATTTAATATCAATAAAAACATATATAATTCCCAAAAACATAGTTGTAACAATTATTGTTCTCACAACAGTTGGACTATTAAGGTTCAATATAGTGTTATTAACAGAAAAATTTGTCCATTAATGGATCAAAATTGATATTTCTTATTATTTAAAAACCTACATGTACATGTTAAAATTTTTTAAAAAATTATATCAATTAATAATAGATCATCTATTTTAATATAACATTAATGTCAATTTTGACATTATTCATTTTATTGGAATTTCAAAACACCTATAAAATGAATGAATTAAAATATACCATTATAATACTTGAGTAACATGACATAATAATATAATAGATTAAGTGAACAAATTAATTGAATCAGTTCACATCACTTTTAATATTTTTTGTATAATTTTCACTATTTAATTATTAACAAAATAATTAATGTTTTAGAGACTCTTACTCATTTAATTATATAAATTTCCATCTAAAAAATTAAAATAAATTATCATAATAAAAACATAATATATCATTAAAAATAATATTAATATCTAAAAATATGTTTTCCAATTCCAAAATCATTATAGATAAAAATGGAAAGGAGTGTTCCTTTTTTTTCATTACATAATTTACTACATGTGACACCTCTAGGGAATAATATCACACATACTCATAAAAATAATTAATAATGTGACAAGGTTCTAAATATTAAAATTAAATAGATGATGGAAATGTTGGTAGGTCAATTTACCTGTTATCTGTAATGATTAACCACAGATAAACTCATCATAACCTTAATAGTAGTATGTAATTAGAAATTTTATAATAAATAATTATGTTCAAAAACTTATTTGATACTATAAGATAATATAAATTATAATTATTTTATATATAGAATCTATTTAAAAAATGTGCACTCACATATGTGGCATAATTATATCCAAATTAATACAATTAATATGATGATAAAACATGCCTTTAAGGAGACAATGTTTGAAAGTTAACAATGTTTTCATATTATCATTAAATACTAAAATTATTACAATGATATACATTTTATTTAATTATAAAAAAATTAAAACCATTTTTGACACAAATTTAAAATATAAGGAACATTATAAATATTTTTTAAAAAGATATTTTCAATAAAAAACAATAATTTTCCATAATTCATCAAAACAAAAATAAACTTCTCAGAAAAATACCAAAAATTTACTCAAAGAAAATTAGTGAAATTTTAATAAAAAATATGGTTTATTAGTTCAAATTAATTATCAAAAATATTTTTTTTTTATTTAAATTCTGTCTTCTATCTGTCACTAATTCGTCCTATAGAAGAACAATGTTTTTAATAAAACTTTTATTTTTCATTTAAATGAATAAAATTTTATAAATAGTATATATATAGATAATAAATTTTCAATAATTTATATTTTAATATGTTTTTTAATTATATTTCAAACCTCAATTCCATCAGGTAGGTTATAAATATTTTATTAAATAATAACATCTATAGTAAAAAGTGGTTCGGTAAAACTCAGTCTTGCATGTAACAAAATATTTCTATGAAACTCATTCTTTCTTATAACTCAAAATAAAACTAATGTTTCATATAATGAAATATAATTAAGGTATTAAATCTATTTAAAAATAAATATATCATAATGACTCATTTTTTTATTCCCTTATGCATGTTGTTGTTGGGTGTCTCACAAGTTATTTAATTAAATGTTATTCTATTAGAATTCAGGGGGTGTTACATTCTTGATGCCATAATGAAATTATATTCTTTCAATATAAGCTTGATTTTAGTAATCTAGGGTTTAAAATTTTGATATAATGTTATAGAAAAAAACATCCTCATTGGGTTAATAAAACATTCTCTTAATAAGATATAATTTGGAAGTGTGAAGGTTATATAGTGTAATCCTATAGATGGGATTCCATGTAGGATAACATTGGTGGGAAATGATAACATAGATACAAAAAAATACCTACTCTAATTAATTAATAAATAGTTATATAGATCATAGATCATAAGAAAATAGCTGAATTATAGAAGGTTAATTACCAGAAAACCATAAACCAAAAACATGTGAAAAGATTTATTGATTTTATGCGAAATGATGTCAGTATAATTTTTTTATTACAGTGTCGTTTTTATAAATTTAATTAAATATTTTCATATCTAATAATATAAGGAAATACACATACATGTTATTGATGTTCTTCATAAAAAAATTTCTTCCTTTTATTATGATTTGATAAATTTATAATTCATCTCCAATTTAGGGAAATAAATATCGAAAATGAATTTTTTCTACCTAAAGTACAAAAATTAACATTGAATTGATCATAAGGGCCATAAAATTGTGTCATGTATATATTTATATCTCTAAATATTTTTTATAACAAAATATGGTTTTAAAAAATTATACAATTTCTATAAATTTTCATAGGGTGAGGAAATATATTTAACCATAAAACATCATCCAAATATTAAAATAAGATATTCTATTAAATGGTAACATTATGAGCCTTCCGATATTTAATGATAAAAAAATTTAGAAAAAGGAAACTATATTTCCAAAATAAACATACCATTAATCACTAAAAAACATAAACTAAGTCTTAATTGCCTCATACCAAACACGTGAATACCTTTGTTATGTTTTCTCTTAAAACATTATAATAAATGTTTTTTCTTTTATAAAAATTTAAAAAATGAATGATAATTTATTACTTCAATAAAACATAGGATATTGGATATAATCATTAAATATAGAAATTTTTTAGACTCTATAAATGATATCATAAAAAACATTGCTAATAAATCATTAATTATATCCAAGAAAGTATGTATTACCATATTTACATTTTCCATATTAATCATGTAATTATGTCAAAATAATTATATAAAAATTTGGAAAATATTTAGTTTTATCTTTCTATCAATCATGTGATTTCATTAATGTTTAAATTGTCATAGAATCATTTTTCTTAGTCATTAGTATCGATCAACTCATGCTTTGAAATCCTAAATGAACAAAAAAATTGTTATAAAATCCTAATATATTTCACAATTCTTATAATAATGATTGAATTGAAAAAACAATTAAATTGAAAAAATCATGGACCCCCAATAATAAAATTAATCATTTTTATTTTTTTTGGTATAATCATAAGGTTGATAATGATCAATTATTTTTTAGTTATATATATTTGACATTACATAGAATGATTTGTGTTGTTCTTTATCTACATAGATATGAATAATTTTACATTGGAATCATTTTTATTTCCCTTGAAGACAATATCATGGTGGTGGTTATATCTACACAATCATCAAACTATCAATCCCTTCATGCAATTACATGTGGGTTTCTGTCCACAATTATCACATATCAGAAAACCTGTTTCTTCCATTTTCCCTATATTCATACTTTTCATCACATTATGTCTTTTATGACCGTAATAAAAACTTATTTCATCATTTGTCTTGTTATAAAATAATATAATTTACTCATTTTATAATATTTTTTATGAGACATGTTTCCTTCAATAGATTGGACTATTCATATCAAGGAAATGATGATTCAAACACATTATATTACATACATTAATAATGATTCAAAATATACTTATATGTCAAACATATAAATGAAATAATATAATAAATTAGGTCACTAAATTATGAATCTCCATGTATAATTCCAATGATTGTGTAACAATAAACGTAAATTTAAAATTCATGCATTGTTAATAATAGAATCATAATTTTTTTTGATAGTGATATAATTATTTTTAAATCCTCTATTAATGTTTTTTAAAAAATTAAATTATCCTATGAATATACATTTTTATTGTCAAAATAGGTTCCCAAAAAATCCAATTTCAATGTATTAGGTGATGACCATGTCAATATATATGTGACCATTTTATAGTTATTAACGTTATGGGGATATATTCTATAAAAAATCTTCTTTTATTATCCATACAATGATGAATTTCAATGAAAAATTACATAATATACACCACCAACAAAAATTAAAATTCTGATATATACATATTCATAATGTCTATAATTGGGTCACGTTTCCTAAGCACTGATTTCGGAAATCATGTTCCCAAGGTTTCTACTAAACATCCTCTAAAACCAATTATTGAGACTCAAGACCCAATAGCATGGGGTTGGTTTTTATATAATTACATTGGATAAGAATAGAGGAATTTCATCTTGATGACACTGAATAGTTTAGTAGTAATTGTAAATAATGTATATATATAATTATTGAATTACAATTAAATATAAATTTTACAACAATTGTTTTTTCGTGATTATCATAATTTTTTCAAGCATATCCTTACATATCAAGATTATATCACCTCCAAAAATCCTTGGGAAATGAAACAAATTAATGGTCTCTTATAATATTTTTGAGGATCAATTATTGTATAATATATCATCAGTCAATAATAATTAACCTACACATAAATGTAAATGATGAAAGCATGTGATAATTAATCATTAACATGAGAATAATAAGAAAAAAAATAAAAGATGATAAAATATACACATTTAAATAATAATATGATTTTGAAACATTAACATGGATATAATAAATTACTTAGTAACCACATGGAATACCAAAAATGATGTAATTGATAATTTTAGATATAGAAATAATCAAGATCAATCATCAATATTGTTACTGTCAGGATTTTATTAGTTAAAATCCATCTTGTTGGGAAAACTGTTTAATCTCACAAGAATATAGATGCATCGAGGGGATTTTATTTTTGAGTAACCAAATCATGTATTTAATTTCAACATCATAACTTATTTATATATAAAATAATCTATTTAATTAATAAACATAAAACATTCTCAAATATCTGTATCGAGTAAAGGGTACAATTTTATCAATACTTCCCCCCTAAATCAAATAACTTTTGAAATAAATTTCATATCTAAAAATTGTATAAAGATTACTAAATAATCAAATACATTATAAAATAAATAACATTTCTGATGAAAAAATATTTTCAGAAATTTATTTTTTTAAGAGAAATTAAACAATCATAAAAGAATGTAAGATTATACGATTTAATTTACTGCTTAGAAATATTCATTTAAAATATCCTTGATGAGATAATTGAATTTGAAATAGAGATTAATATTATTTATGAAATATTCATGATATTACGTGTAAATACAGTATTATATACACCACGTTAAAGTGAATTGCTTCAGAAAAACAAATATGTCTTAATGGAATTTAAATTGAAACGAAATATAACACCTCACATGTATTTAGTTCGAACATGCTTTTTATACCTTTATAATGGTTCCATACATTTCATTAAAAAACAATAAAACCCTACTAAAAACTATAATATCATACAATATATTTTTATTATGTCTTATAACCCATTAATTAATAATAATTCATTCTTTTGCATTGTTTTGATGTATAATTACTTTGCTTCTTCATGAAATATCGAAATCTTGAACATATTATATATTTATATAATATCAAAAAGAATTATATTTAAATTATTATCAAATTTTTTTATTATATATATGTTGGAAACAAATCATGAATTATTTTAATTAAAAAAATCAGTATGTCACATTCATAGAGACAATGGGTTGTAGTTACGTAAGAGTAACATTTCCTTATAATGATCATTTTGTAAATGAGGTACGTAACAGTTTAACTTTAATGAATGATAATAATATCACTAATAACATATTATATACTAATATATATATATATATATATATATATATGTAAACTATATGTTATGGGGATGAAAATAGAGCCACATCACATAATGAAGGTGGTAGACCACACATACACGAAGAAAATTATCTTCTATAAATAAGAGACAAAGTAAATAAATTAATATATTTACATTTACATAAAGATAAATATTTATTTGATATAATCATTATGTATGGTATATAATATATATTCATTATTTTTAACCTTATCAGCTTTTTTTGAAGAGTTGGTGCACGATGAAGAACATTTCTTTGTAAATTGATGGTCTACTATACATACAAATGACAACATTTTAGATCTTATGTAATAGAAGGTAATTATATATATATATATATATATATATTAGTGAATCCAAATATATAAATAATTCATAAAAATTATATTTAAACTTTCCATCCAGCAGCATACTAATCTATAAGATGTTTGAAAAGAAATACAAATGATATTGATTTGAGAGGTCGTAATCCACTATATAATTAATGATGATTTTATAAACCATTTTATATATTTGGAGATGTATTTAGTTCTTTAAATAGTTATAAAAATAAACCTATTTATAGATTTTACATAGATTATTATATCATAAGTAATTAATAAAAAATTAAATTTGGAAGGGAAAGAAGTAATATAAATACAATCATTGAGGAATGTTACCTCTACTTCTAGTATTTTCATAATAATGGACAAAATTCATCCTAGGATTGATGTATTTATAATTAATGGATTATAGGATGTAATAAAGGATGTTTTGAAGTTATTCACGTTTTTATTGGGAGAAAATAAGTTTTTGTTGTGAATAATGAAGTATAGTGGGTTCCCCTTTATAGTTGAGAAGGAGTAGAATTCTTGTTTATTTTCCAAGGAATTGGTTATTAGGAGGTATCCATTAACTAAATGCCTAAGACAAAGTTAATTAACAAGAAGGGATGTCTTATCTGCTCTAAAAAACCTCCACCCAAAAAATAGACATTTATTTTATTTATGTTCTTCCATAAAAATTATGTTTACTCAATATTACCACTTTAATTTTTACAACGGTAATGACATCTATGTTTAAGAGTTGTATCTATATTAACAATAGGGTATAAAATTTTGTACGACAACCTAATTTCTGATCTTTTTTAGGTTTAGATTTTTAGATAATGATGACATTACTATTACATCTCAAAAGATTACAAAGTAGAAACATCCACTTAGTTTCCATTTTTTCACAAAATAAATACTCTTGCAAAAAAAAGTCACGTTTAATTCCATGTTTTAGACAGAATGAATTTTCCTTTATCCTATACTTGACCCTATTCATCTTTAAGTCCAGTGAAAAAACATTTCAAAACATGGGATGAGCATAAAAATCTCAATAAGGTTTATAAAACAAAGAATGAAAACATTATTTCATCATTACATACATAATATAATATATTTAAAATACCTCATTAAATCATAAGATTTTTGATTAACACAATATAAAACATAAATCATAAAGGTTACTTACGGCATCCGTATCATACTTACATTGTAGCTATCACAGCTACGCAGGGAGTTAAATTTGGAATACCCATCACAATATATTCTCTAAATATCCTAGCATAAAGATTAATGTTTACATCTGTAACATTACCCAAGGCATTGGAGAGCTATCTTGGTCTCACCCGCCCTAGGTTTATCACAGAACCACCCACATGCATAAAAAACTCCCAAGAACCATAACATATTCATAACAGATAAATCAAAAATAAAGGAAAGATAACATTTCAAAAATTAAATCACAATATATTATTTAAATATATTGACATAAAAATAAATTATCAAAACCATTTTCAATACCAAAATACATAAAAATAGTATGTGGTATTTATTTTTCTTTTAAAAAAATTACGGCATGTTAAGGAAGACAAAGATAAAATAATACTCGTGGTGACGGCAAGGTCTTTGTCACAGTGAATGCTAAAAATAAAAATTATTTTCATTGTTGTTTAGTAAAATTCTTCGTAAAAAAATATTCCCTTTTGAATGAAATGAAAAATCAACGGTATTTATAAACCGTATAAAAGAAAGTTGATATGAAAACAAAATATGACTCAATGAAAGGAGATTGAGACGATGTCCCTTACCTCATGTCAAACTTGACCCGATCATTCTTTAATCACTAGAATAATAAACTAATGCTTACATATAATTTGGTAAAAACTTTTTTCAAGTTTACTATTCCTTTAATATCACTTATTACCATGTTATTAACATTATGTAATCATTTAAGGTCTTTACAGTTGTTTCGTCGATATTTGGTACTTGTGTAAAAATGAGCAACTTATTATTACAAGTTATCTATATGGTCAAATATCTATTAACTTAAGAATGATATAAATTATTTAGATATCATATATATCATAAATATCTAGTATATACGTGTATTTATATTAATACATAACATTTGTTGATAAAAAATGAAATGGATCGTTCATGGAGATGGTAAGTCGTACGTACGCCTGAACGCTTCTTTCATTTCCATTTAGTATTTTTATGGAATTAAAATACAGTGATACATATTTATATTATAATTACAATGTAATATCATAAATATCATCATTAAATCCATCTTTTATTCATATCCCACATAAGTCATTAATGAGTCATATAACTTTGAGGTGGCGGTAGTCCGCACTTCCAAAAATGAAATTATCGAATTTACCCACTATGGAAGCCATAAAGGTATGCTATAAATGGAAAATAAATATTAATAATGAAAACATAAACATTATATATATCATATATAAATACAGTTTCATCATAATGTCCACCATGAGAGGCGGTAGAAGATAATTGAACTATCATTGTTTCATGAGGTGTTAGATTTCCATCCATAGAAACATTATGTTCTATACCGATTAGATGGAGGTGTTTGTAAGTGTAGTTAAAATAATTCTCATAAAAACATACTAATATATTGAGGATACTATTGTTGTTATAAAATAAAGGAATAAAAATAGTTTAGTGGGTTGGAGAAGTAAAATAATACAAAATAACTTAAGAAAATATGTTACCTTTAAATCGAGTAACTGCCTTTGGTTTGAACCAAAAGTGTTTCATGAAGTGATTTTACCTAATTTAAGGCATATAAGATTAATTTGGAGATCTTGGGATCTTATTGAAGCAGATTATACACGATCCAAAGGCTTGAGAAGTGTGCGAAATGGGTTAGAAGTGGGGGATTTTTATTAGGGATAGGAGGGGCTCTTGGGGAATGTTTGAAACAATTATTTAATTATAAACTCATATTCGATTTCAAAAGGTCAATTATTACTTAATATCAATGATAAGATGACTCATGGTTGAAATAAAGTAATCCAATAATAATCGGATAGGTTTTGGACATTTTTTTAATATTTATAATCAAATTTATTTAAATAATTTATTATTGAGGTAAATATTGCATCATTATTGCGTCATAAATAATTTAATTTATATGATGTCCAAAAATTATGAAAAAAATACCATGATGTATAAATTCTTCTTATCTATACCAAAAATATATATAGTCAAAATGATAACTTATATAACCCCATGTAAAAATTTAATTACTAAAAGATATTTGTTTTTGTCCCTTTTGTCTTTACTTTAAATTAATTAATATAAAATGTCATTATTACTCCAATGTGGATCAATTAAGACCCCAATTCAACCCATGGATGCTCATGGATGTATATGTATTAGAAAATAGGATCAGAGCAAATTTTAGGGTTATTTATTATTATTATAATATTATATTTTACCCTTATTTACTATATTTACCCTTTAATCGTGGTAAATATAATATTCACTAAATTAAATATTTAAATTGTCTAAAAATATATGTTTTCTATTTACACAATTTGGACCGACTAATTACAAATATTGAATCCATTTTTCTAAATTCAAAACATAGAAGAGGCAGAAATTAATTTATAATTAATTCCTTCTCTTAAAACAATTAGGGTGTTTAAAAAAAATAATAACTATCAAAAGTTTGGCACTTCTTTACGTCCAATATAGAAGTGAAATTGATTGTAATGACCAACATTAGAGTAAATGGTAAAAAAATATATTCTAATTACACTTTAAAACAAATTAAAAAGATAATATAACCATATAAATAAATTCGATTAAAGGCACTTTTGAATTAAAATACAATATTTCTTACTATTCATTAAAAAATTAACATTATCAAAAAAATACCAAAATTTCGTCTAAAGTAAATTGTGATATCCCAATTCTAAAGAAGAGTCATATTTTTTAAAAATTAAATATAGAAGTGTGAAAATTATTAATTTTAACGTGGGTTCTACATTAAAAGGTGGTAAATTGACCTTTAAAGGTGAATTATGTATAAAATTAGATTCATTCACATTTTAAGCCTCTAAAATTATTAGATAAATGTAAAAAAATTACCATACTGAATAATAAAATTTTAGTTAGTTATATTCATTACCTCTAATATAATGTCTTGATGTTAGCGATCATTTAAAATAATATTATTATATTATTAGTGTACAACGTATGATTTCAATGAAACCCGATGTTGGGTATCAGGTACGCTGTCGAACATAGATTCCCCACTAAAGTAAAAATTAATATTTAATTCACAAATATTTATAAACGAACAAATGTATTATTCAATATTTACTTGGGATGTTACATCCTTCCCCCTGTTGGAAATTACGTTCTCACTGTTTTTATTCATTTATCAAATAAGTGGGGGTATTTATCCCTCATATCATTTTCAGATTCCCACGTTGCCTCTTCAACCATATTTTTTTTTCACAAAACATATACATAAAAAATATCTTATTCTGCAACACTTTTTCTCTATGGTCAAGAATCTGGACTAGTTGTTCCTCATAAGAGTGATTCTCTTCCGACTAAACTACCTCTAGGCTGAAAACATGAGATGGATCTGAAATATACATTCTCAACATTGAAAAATGAAAAAAATTGTGTACCTAAGATAAACATATAGGTAAAACCACTTTGTACGCAATTGATCCAACATTCTCTAAGATTTCATAAGGTCCAAGGAACCTCAGACTCAAATTTCTCTTCTTAGAAAAACGCATCACACTTTTCAATGGAGATACATTGAGAAATACATGATCACCTACATCAAAAGATAAATCCTTCCTTCATTTATCCGCATAGCTTTTCTGCCTATTCTGAGAAGTTCTCATGTTCTTCTAAGTCAACAGATCTTTTTCTACCATCTCTTCTACCAATTTTGGTCCCATCAAATTTCTTTCACCAGCTTCATCCCAAAAAGACGGTGTTTGACAATGATTTCCATATAATTATTCAAATAGACACATCTGTATACATGAATGAAAATTGTTATTATATGAAAATTCATCCAAATAAATATATTTGTCCCAGATTCCTAGGTAATATAGTGAACAAGCTCGTAGCATATCCTCTATGGTCTGGATTGTTCATTCTGACTGCCCATCTGATTGAGGATGAAAAGCTGTACTAAAATTTAATTCAGTAACCAACATCTTATGAAGGACTTTCCAAAAGATATAAGTAAACATCAGATCATGATCAAATAAAATGGAGAGTGGAACACCATTTAACCTGATTATATATTTACCATACAACTGAGAACATTGATATCAAGACAAAGTATCTCGAATAAGTAGGAAATGAGCAGATTTAGTCAATCGATCCAAAATAACCCAGATTGCATTGTTACCTCTAGATGTATTTGGTAATCTCGCAATGAAGTCCATGGATATATTTTCCCATTTCCACTCTGGTACTGGTATAGACTGAAGCATTTCTTTCAGTAACGGTCGCTCTTCTTTAACCTGCTGACAAGTCAAACACATCACAGCAAAATTAGCAATATCATTTTTCATTCCATCCCATCAGTAATACTCTCGATTGAATCTGTACATCTTAGTATTTCTAGGATGAACTGAAAAATAGGAACTATGAGCTTCACATAACAAATCATTTTTTAACATTAAATCACAAGGAACACATAATCTTTTCTTAAACCTCAAAACATAATCATTATCAATGTTAAATTTAGGAAACTTACCCTTCTAAACCAACTCTAGATTTTTCTACAACTCACTATCTTCCTTTTGTTCTTGGTTATTTTTTTCATTGGAAGATGATTCTGGTAAGACCTGAAAAAATTAATTTCCTACACCTTCAACTTTTATGACCAAATTCATCAAATCAAAAACCAAAGGATCTCATTCCAAACGTAGCATGGTTAATGAAGCATTACTTTTTCTACTCGAATCACAAGTCACTTTTTTTGCCTTTCTTGGATGGTAATGGATCGTTCAATCAAAATCCATTATTAATTCCAGCCATCTCCTCTGTCTCATGTTCAGTTCTTATTTACTGAATATATACTTCAAACTTTTGTGGTAAGTATATATTTCACATTTCACTCCATACAAATTGTGCCTCCAAATTTTTAAAGAAAATAACAAAAGTATCTAATTTCAAATCATGTGTAGGGTAATTTAACTCATAGGGTTTCAACTAACATGATGCATAAGAAATTACCTGATCATTTTGCAAAAGGACACAACCATGTCCTCTCAACAAATCATCAATGCATATAACCAACTCACTCTTTCTGGAAGGCAGTGCCAAAACCGGAGCATTCGCCAATCTTCATTTCGATTCTTGAAAACAATCATCACATTCTTTTTTCCAGATGAACTTAAAAACCCTTTCAAATTAATTTAGACATTAGACTAGAGAACCATGAAAATTCATAACAAACCTCTGGTAATAACATGCAAAACCAAAAAGACTACGAATATCAGTTATATTTGTGGGTCTTGGTCATTCTTCAATATCTTTTGTTTTAGCAGGATCAACAATTATGCATTTTTTTAATCAATTAGACCTAGGAATGAAATTTATTGTTACCAAAACTCACACATGCTAAATTTACCATACAGTTTCTTCTATTATAAGGTTTTTAAGACAACCCTTAAATGACTTTCATGCTCCTCTTTACTTTTAGAAAAAACCAAAATATTATCAACGAAAAAAACAAAAACATTCCAAGAACTCATGGAAAGTTATATTCATAAGATCCATGAATACAAAATGTGCACTAGTTAACCCAAAAGGCATAACTAAAAATTCATAATGGCCATATCTAGTATGAATCTCAGTCCTCAGAATTTCTGTTTCCTTTACTTTAAACTGATCGTAAAACTGGCCTCAGATCATTCATTGAACAATTCTCAGCTCCTTAGAGCTGATCCAACAAATCATTAATATGAAGAAAAGGATACTTGTTCTTAACAGTGATGTTATTCATTACTCTATAATCGACACAAAGTCTCATTGAACCATATTTTTTTAACAAATTATATAGGATCACCCCATGGTGATGTGCAAGGTTGAATAAAATATTTAGCAAATAACTCCTGAAATTTCTTATTTAATTCTGAAAGTTCAATTTGATCCAATCGATAAGGGGGTTTTGAAATTGTTTTATCATCAGGTACTATGTAAGTAGTAAATTAAACTTACCATTTAGTTATAATACTTGGAAAATCATTAGGAAAAAAATCAAGGTACTCATTTACCACCCTCACGTCATTAATCTCAACACATCCTTTATTTTCAACAATATGATCAAGGTAACTTTCATTTCCATATTTTACTAGTTTTTCAGCTTACTAATATTCTATCAATATAACGGGTTCCTTCTTGTACACAAAATGAAAATAATTCTGAACTGAAAACTATTTATCTCTGCATTCAATCATAGAATGATAAATAGAAAGCCAATCCATACCTGAATAACATCAAACTCTGCTAGAGGAAAAACAATAAGGTTTGCAGGTATATTCTTTCCGCAAACAAGGACATGATGGTTCTTATGTTTTCTTTTTTGTCTCAATATTTCCTCCAGGTGTTTTTACCATAAGTTCTATATCCATATCTTGATAAGGAATTCCAAATTTACTAGAAAACATCTCCGAAATGAAAGAGTGTGTAGACCCTGAATCAAACAACACATTGGAATAATCTAAACAAACTAACAGTATACCTAATATTACTTCATTTGATGGCCCAACATCTGTTGAAGTAGTTACAAAGGATTTCACTACCCCTTTTTGCTTGTAGTATGGCTGCTTTCACTCATTTGAGTTCTACATTTGACACTCATTTTCATAATGACACATTTCATTTTACTTAAAACATTTTAATGACTATAAATCATATATTGTATTACCTGTGGGTTTCTGTCCACAATTATCACATATCAGAAAACCAGTATTTTCCATTTTCCCTATATTCATACTTTTCATCACATTATTTCTTTTATGACCATAATAAAAATTTATTTTATTATTTGTCTTGTTATAAAATAATATAATTTACTCATCTGATAATATTTTTATGATACTTGTTCTCTTCAATAGATTGGACTAATCACATCAAGGAAATGATGATTCAAACACATTATATTACATACATTTATAAGGATTCAAATTATAATTATATGTCAAACATATAAATGAAATAATATAATAAACTAGATCAGTAAATTATGAAACTCCATGTATAATTCCAATGATTGTGTAACAATAAACATTAATTTAAAATCCATGCATTGTTAATAACAAAATCAGAAAAAAAAATTCAATGGTGATATAATTATTTTTAATTCCTCTATTAATGTTTTTTAAAAAATTAAATTATCCAATGAATATACCTTGTTATTGAAAAAATTGGTTCCCAATAAATCCAATTTCAATGTATTAGGTGATGAACATGTCAATATATATGTGACTATTTTAGAGTTATTAATGTTATGGGAATCTATTATTTAAAAACATATTCTTTGAGTATCTATACAATGATGAATTTGAAAGAAAAATCACATAATATACACCATCAAAAACATTAAAATGTTGATATATATATATTCATAATGTCTATAATTGGGTCACGTTTCCAAACCAATGATTTCAGAAATCATGTTCCCAAGGTTTCTACTAAACATCCTCTGATACCATTTTTTGAGACCAAAGACCCAATAACATGGAGCTGGTTTTTATATAATTACAATGGTATAAGAATAAAGGCATTTCATCTTGATGAAACGTAATAGTTTAGTACTAATTGAAACAAATTTATATAAATAATTATTGAATTGCAATTAAATATAAATTTTATAACAATTGTTTTTTCGTGATTAGAATTATGTTTTCAAGCATATCCTTACATATCAAGATTATATCACCTCAGGGAATCCTTGGGAAATGAAACAAATTAATTGTATATTAGATTATTTTTTAGGATCAATTATTGTAGAATATATCATCAGTCAATATTAATTAACCTACACATAGATATAAATGATGAAAGCCTGTGAAAATTAATCATTAACATGAGAATAATAAGAAAAAAATAAAAGATGATAAAATATACACATTTAAATAATAATATGATTTTGAAACATTAACATGGATATAATAAATTACTTATTAATCACATGGAATACCAAAAATGATATAATTGATAATGGTAGATATCTAAAAAATCACGATCAATCATCAATATTGTTACTGTCATGATTTTATTAGTTAAAATCCATCTTGTTAGGAAAACAGGTTTATCTCACAAGAATATAGATGCATCGAGGGGATTTTATTTATGAGTAACCAAATCATGTATTTAATTTCAACATCATAACTTATATATATATATATTAATCTATCTAATTAATAAACATAAGACATTCTCAAATATCTTTATCGAGTAAAGGGTACAAATTTATCAATACTTCCCCCCAAAATCAAATAACATTTTGAAAGAAATTTCATATCTAAAAATTGTATAAAGATTACTAAATAATCAAATATATTATAAAATAATAAAAAAAATATAAAATAAATATCATTTTTAATGAAAAAATATTTTCAGACATTTATTTTTTAAAGAGAAATTAAACAATCAAAAAAGAAAGTGAGATTATATGATTTAATTTACTGCTTAGAAATATTCATGTAAAATCCCCATGATGAGATAATTGAATGTGAAACAGAAATTAATATTATTTATGAAATATTCATGATATTACGTGTAAATATAGTATTATATACACCATGTTAAAGTGAATTGTTTCATAAAAACAAATATGTTTTAATGGAATGTAAATTGAAACGAAATATCACACCTCACATGTATTTAGTTCGAACATGCTTTTTATACATTTATAATGTTTCCATACATTTCATTAAAATATAATAAAACCCTGATAAAAACTATAATATCATACAATATATTTTTCTTATGTCTTATAACCCATTCATTAATAATAATTCATTATTTTCCATTATTTTGGTGGATAATTACTTTGCTTCTTCATGAAATATCCAGATCATGCACATATTATATATTTATATAATATCAAAAAGAAAATTATTTAAATTATTATCAAATTTTTTTTATTATATATATGTTGGAAACAAATCATGAATTATTTTAATGAAAAATCCAGTATGTCGCATTCATAGAGACAATAGGTTGTAGTTACGTAAGAGTAACATTTCCATTTTATAATGATCATTTGGTAAATGAGGTAAGTAATAGTTTACCATTAATGAATAATAATAATATCACTAATCACATATTATATACTAATATATATATATATATAAACTATAAGTTATGGGGATGAAAATAGAGCCACATCACATAATGAATGTGTTAGACCCCACATACACGAAGAACATTATCTTCTATAATTAATAGACAAAGTAAATAAATTGATATATTTACATTTACATATAGATAAATATTTATTTAATATAATCATTATGTCTGGTATATCATATATATGCATTATTTTTAACCTTATCAGCTTTTTTTTGTAGATTTGGTGCACGATGAAGCACATTGCTTTGTAAATCGATGGTCCACTATACATACAAATGACAGCATCGTAGATCTTATGTAATAAAAGGTAATTATATATATATATATATTAGTGAATCCAATGATATAAATATTTTATAAAAATTATATTTAAACTTTCCATCCATCACCATACTAATCCATAAGATGTTGGAAAATAAATACAAATGATATTGATTTGAGAGGTCGTAATCCACTATATAATTAATGATGAATTTGTAAACCATTTGATATATTTGGAGATGTATTTAGTTCTTTAAATAGTTATAAAAAAACCTATTTATAGATTTTACTTAGGTTATTATATCATAAGTGATTAATAAAAATTAAATTTTGAGGGGAAAGAAGTAATATAAATACAATCATGGAAGAATGTTACCTCTACTTCTAGTATTTTCATTATAATGGAATAAATTCAGCCTAATATGGATTTTTTCTAATTAATGGATTATAGGATGTGATAAAGTATGTTTTGATGTTATTCATGTTTTTATTGGGAGAAAATAAGTTTTTTGTTGTGAATAATGATTTATAGTGAGTCCCCTTTATAGTTGAGAAGGAGTGGAATTCTTGTTTATTTTCTAAGGAATTAGTTATTAAGAGGTATCCATTAACTAAATTCCTAATACAAAGGTAATAAACAGAAGGGATGTTTTATCTGCTCTAAAAAACCTCCACAAAAAAATAGACATTTATTTTATTTATTATGTTCCATAAACATTATGTTTACTCAATATTACCACTTTAATTTTTACAACGGTAATGACATATATTTTTAGGAGTTTTATCTATATTAATAATAGGGAATAAAATTTTGTACGAAAACCTAATTTATGATCTTTTTTAGGTTTCGAGTTTTAGAGAATTATGACATTATTATTACATCTCAAAAGATTACAAAGTAGACACTTCCACTTAGTTTCCATTTTTTCAAGACCTTGCGGTGTGATGCAGACGGAACTTTTGGGGGAGGGGCTTCTTGCTGGTGTAGATCTGTGCTCTCGGCCTCTTTTAACCGGCTCGTAGCTTACATGCTCCATAGCTACAGAGGTATGGGTGGAGCGGTTTTCATCTGGCTGGAGGCGCGTTTGCAGGCTTTGGGGACTCTGCTCGATAGATCTGGGTTCCGATGGTGTTCCTCGGTCCTTGTTGGCTTTGTTTTGGATGGATTCCTGCAGCGGTGTGGTGCGGGCACAGCAGATCTGAAATCTTTTTCTTGGGTCGCAAGATCCTCGGTTCTAACGATGGAGATCCTCGATCGGGGAGGCAACCAGTTTTCAACGGGTTTCTCTAGCTTAAAGGTGAAAGGCATCGACGAATTCTTAAATTTTCAACTCTCCGATTCTCAGTTCTGTGCTACAGAAGGTTTGAATCATTCTCTAAGTCGATCCATTCCTCGGTTCATGAAGATGATGCAGGTGCGTGCTCTTCCTAATCTCTCGGATTCGTCTCTGCTCCATGCTGTTGATTCTAGATCTGGACGGACATTTTGGAATTCCATGTTCTCTTATTTCTTGATTGTGATGTTGGTTATGAATCATCTGGTTTTTCTGGAATGGGATATACGAGTATTTATGTGTGCTTGCTGGTGGTATGCGATTAATTTTGATATGAGGTGTGGAATGTTGTATGTGGTTCGGTCAAATGGCCTTGATTGTTGGATGTGGAGCTACGTTCCCTTGGGAGATGAAGGTTTTAGATGTGTTGTTTGCTGTGTTTGGAGCTGCATGTTTTTTGGGACTGGTTGGCTTGGAAGTGGTGATGTTTTTGCTGTTAATGCTAGTGTTTCAGTGCTATCTTTTGTTAGAGGCTGCTATTGGTTTCTTGGGAAGATGAGCTTGTCTTGGAATTCTGAGCGGGGTTTTCTTTGGTGCTCTGGTCTGGTTGTTACCTGTATTTTTCTATGCAATGGTTGGTTCGGCTGTGATTTTTTTGCGGGTGTTGTTCATTGGTTATGTATGTTGGTGCTTGGCGAGGGTTTTTGTTCTACTGCGTGGTGGCAAAGACGGTATGGTTGTGGTTCGATGTGTATGCTGGTTATGTGTTCAGCTGAGTGGTTCTGTGCTGATGGTGGTGGATCTTCTTGGTGAGAAGGTGGTGGATGCTGGTCTGTGTAAGATTGGATGCTGGTATCTGGTTGGTTGTGAACTGTTGGTTGCTGGTGACTGCTGTATGATGTAGCCTTTTATGGAGGAGCTTCTTGGTGATAAGGGGTTGGTTTCTGGAACTCGTGAGATTGGACGCTGGTCGCTGCTTGGCTGTGAGCCATGGATGCTGGCTTCTGCTTGGCTGGGAAGTGATAAAGGGGTGATGGTGCTGCCAACTGCTGGAATTGGCTGAGAAGGTGCTGAAGCTGTTGTGGGATTGGTGTTGTGTCTTTTTTCTTTTGATTTTCTTTTTTTGTGGTCTTTGTGTGTGTTTGTTAAGGGATTTTGGGTGTGGGTTGATTGACCCCGCCCCTCCCATGTCTGCAGTGTCTTTGCATCTTTCTTCTAATAAATTTTGGGGGGCGTCAGGAATTGCCTGGCCCCGAGCCTTCCTTGCCTATTCATCTTTAAGTCTAGTGAAAAAACATTTCAAAACATGGGATGACCATAAAAATCTCAGTAAGGGTTATAAAACAAAGAATGAAGACATTATTTCATCATTACATACAAAATACAGTATATATAAAATACCTCATGAAATCATAATATGTTTTATTAACACAATAGAAAACATAAATCATAAAGGTTACATATGGCATCCATATCATACATACATTGTAGCTATCACAGCTACATAGGGAGTTAAATTTGGAATACACATCACAATATTTTCTCTAAATATCTTAGGAGAAACATTCATGTTTACCTCCGTAACATTACCCAATGCATTGGATATCTATCGCGGGCTCACACGCCCTAGGTTTATCACGGAACCACCCATATTCATAAACAACTCTCAAGAACCATAACATATTCATAACAAATAAATCAAAAATAAAGGAAAGATAACATTTCAAAAAATAAATCACAATATATGATTTAAATATATTGATATAAAAATATATTATCAAAACCATTTTCAATACCAAAATACATAAAAATTGTATATGGTATTTATTTTTCTTTTAAAAACATTTCGGCATGTTAAGGAAGACAAAGATAATATAATACTCGCGGCGGCAGCAAGGTCGTTGTCACCACGTATGTTAAAAATTAAAATTATTTTTTTTGTTGTTTAGTAAAATGATTCATAAAAAAATATTCCCTTTTTAATGAAATGAAAAATCAACGGTATTTATACACCGTATAAAAGAAAGTTGAGAAGAAAACAAAATATACCTCAATGAAAGGAGATTGAGATGATGTCCCTTACCTCGTGTCCAACTTGACCCGATCATTCTTTAATCACTATAATAATAAACTAAAGCTTACTTATACTTTCGTAATGACTTTTTTCAATTTTATTATTCCTTTTATATCACTTATTACCATGTTATAAACATTATCTAATCATTTAAGGTATTTACATTTGTTTCGTCGATATTTGGTACTTGTGTAAAAATGAAAAAATTATTATTACAAGTTGTCTATATGGTCAAATATCCATTATCATAATAATGATATAAATGATTTAGATATCATATATATCCTAAATATCCATTATATACATGTATTTATATTAATACATAACATTTGGAGATAAGAAATAAAATGCATCTTTCATGGAGACGGTAAGTCGTACGTACGCCTGAACACTGCTTTCATTTCAATTTAGTATTTTTATGGAATGAAAACTTAATGATACATATGTATATTATTATTACAATGTAATATCATAAATATCATCTTTAACTCCATCTTTTATTCATATCCGACAGAAGTCATTAACGAGTCATATCACCTTGAGGTGGCGATAGTCCGCACTTCCAAAAATGAAATTATCGAATTTACCCACTATGGAAGCCATAAAGGTATAATATAAATGGAAAATATATATTAATAATGAAAACATAAACATTATATATATCATATATAAATATAGTTTCATCATAATGTCCACCATGAGAGGCGGTAGAAGATAATTTAACCATCATTGTTTCGTGAGGTGTTAGTTTTCCATCCATAGAAACATTATGTTCTATACACATTAGATGGAGGTGTATGTAAGTGTAGTTCGAATAAATCTAATAAAAATATCATAATATATTTATGATTCTATTGTTGTTATAAAATAATGGAATAAAAATAGTTTAGGGGGTTGTAGAAGTAAAATAAAACAAAAGAACATAAGAAAAGATGTTACCTTTAAATTGAGTAACTCCCTTTGGTTTGAACCAAAAGGGTTTCATGAACTGCTTTCAACCTAATGTAAGGCATATAAGTTTAATAGGGAGATCTTGGGAGCTTATTGGAGCATATTATACATGATCCAAAGGCTTGAGAAGTTTGAGAAATTGGTTAGAAGTGGGGGATTTTTTTTAGGGAGAGGTGGGGCTCTTTAGGAATATTTGAAACAATTATTTAATTATAAAATAATATTCAATTTCGAAAGGTCAATTATTCCTTAATATCAAATATAAGATGACTCATGGTCAAAATAATGTAATCCAATAATAATTGGAAAGGTTTTGGACATTGCTTTTATATTTATAATCTTATTTATTTAAATCATTTATTATTTAGGTAAATATTGCATCATTATTGAGTCATAAATAATTTAATTTATATGATGCCCAAAAATTATAAAAAAATACCCTGATGTATAAAATATTCTTATCTATCCCAAAAATATATATAGTCAAAATTATAACTTATATAACCCCATGTAATAATTTAATTACTAAAAGATATTTGTTTATGTCCCTTTTCTCTTTAATTTAAATTAATTAATATAAAATGTCATTATTACTCCCATGTGGATCAATTAGGTCCCAAATTCCACCCAAGGATTCCCATGGTTGGATATGTATCAGAAAATAGGATTATAACAAATGTTAGGGTAATTTATTATTATTATAATATTATATTTTACCCTTATTTACTATATTTACCCTTTAATTGTGGTAAATAAAATTTTCACTAAAGTAAATATTTAAAATGTCTAAATTTTTTTTTTCTATTTACACACTATGGACCCACTGATTCAAAATATGAAATCCATTTTTCAAAATTCAAAACACAGAAGAGGCATAAATTAATTTATAATTAATTCATGCTCTTAAAACAGTTAGGGTGTTTTTAAAAACTAATAACTATCAAAAGATTGGCACATGTTTATGTCCAATATAAAAGTGAAATTGATTATGATTACCAACATTAGATTAAATGGTAAAAAAATATATTCTAGATACACTTTAAAACAAATTAAAAAGATAATATAACCATATAAATAAATTATATTAAAAGTCACTTTTGAATTAAAATACTATATTTCTTACTATTCATTAAAAAATTAACATTATCAAAAAAATACCAAAATTTCGCCTAATGTAAATTTTGATATCCCAATTATAAAGTAGAGTTTTATTTTTTATCATAAAATATATAAGAGTGACAAAAATTAAATTTAATGAGGGTTCTCCATTAAAAGGCGTTAAATTGACCTTTAAAAGTGAAATATGTACAAAATTAGATTCATTCACATTTTAAGCCTCTAAATTTTTTTGGATAAATGTAAACAAATTACCAAACTAAATAATAATATTTTAGTTAGTTCTATTCATTACCTCCAATACAATGGCTTGGTGTTAGCTATCATTTAAAATAATATTATTATATTATTAGTGTACAACGTATGATTTCAAAGAAACCCGATGTTGGGTATCGGGTACGCTGTCGAACATAGATTCCCCATTAAAGTAAAAATTAATATTTAATTCACAAATATTAATAAACAAAAAAA
Organism: Viscum album; assembly: GCA_963277665.1. NCBI lineage: Eukaryota > Viridiplantae > Streptophyta > Magnoliopsida > Santalales > Viscaceae > Viscum > Viscum album. The sequence goes on along the minus strand of OY728136.1, from coordinate 2,079,929,798 downwards.
TGTACTAGTAAATATTTACTTGGGATGTTACATCCTTCCCCCTTTTGGAAATTGTGTTCTCACCATTTTTATTCACTTATCAAATATGTGGGCGTATTTATCACTCATATCATTTTATGATTCCCACGTTGCCTCTTCAACCATATTTTTTTTCACAAAACATATACATAAAAAAATATCTTATTCTGCAACACTTTTTCTCTATAGTCAAGAATCTGGACTAGTTGTTCCTCATAAGAGTGATTCTCTTCCGACTAAACTACCTCTAGGCGTAAAACATGAGATGGATCTGAAATATACTTTATCAACGTTGAAACATGAAAACAATGTGTACCTAAGATAAACAGAGAGGTAAATCCACTCTTTACGCAATTGTTCCAACTTTGTCTAAGATTTCATAAGGTCCAAGGAACCTCAAACTCAAATTTCTCTTCTTAGAAACACACATCACACTTTTCAATGGAGAAACATTGAGAAAGACATGATCACCTACCTCGAAAGATAAATCCTTACTTCGGTTATCTGCATAGCTTTTCTGCCAATTCTGAGCAGTTCTCATGTTCTTCTAAACCAACAGATCTTTTTCGACCATATCTTCTACCAATTCTGTTCCCATAAGCTTTATTTCACCAACTCCATCTTAAAAAGACAGATTTTGACAACGCTTTCCATATAATGCTTCAAATGGATCCATATGTATACATGAATGAAAACTGTTATTATATGAAAATTCATCCAAATAAATATATTGGTCCCAACTTCCCAGGTAATCTAGTGAACAAGCTCGTAGCATATCCTCCAAGGTCTGGATTATTCATTCTGACTTCCCATCTGATTGAGGATGAAAAGGTGTACTAAAATTTAATTCAGTACCCAACATCTTCTGAAGTCCTTTCCAAATGTTCAAAGTAAACATCAGATCATGATCAGATACAATTGAGAGTGGAACACCATTCAACCTGATTATCTATTTAACATACAACTGAGAATGTTGATCTGGAGACAAAGTATCTCGAATATGAAGGAAATGAGCAGATTTAGTCAATCGATCCAGAATAACCCATATTGCATTGTTACCTCTAGATGTCTTTGGTAATCTCACAATGATTTCCTTGGATATATTTTCCCATTTCCACTCTGGTACTGGTAAAGACTGAAGCATTTCTTTCAGTAACTTCCGCTCTTCATTAACCTACTGACAAGTCAAACACTTCACAGCAAAATTAGCAATATCATTTTTAATTCCATCCCACCAGTAATACTATCGAATGACTCTGTACATCTCAGTATTTCCAGGATGAACTGGAAATGAGGAACTATGAGCTTCCCATAACAAATCATTCTTTAACATTAAATCACAAGGCACACATAATCTTTTCTCAAACCTCAAAACACAATCATTATCAATGTTAAATTTCGGAAACATACCCTTCAAAACCAACTCTAGCTTTTTCTGTAACTCATTATCTTCCTTTTTCTCTTGCTGATTTTTTTTCTTTGACAGATGATTCTGCTAAGACCTGAAAAAAAAGAATTTCGTACACCATAAACTTTTATGCCGAAATTCATCAAATCAAAAACCAAAGGATCACGTTCCAAACATAGCATGGTTAATGAAGCATTACTTTTTCAACTCCAATCACCAGACACTTTTTTTCCTTTCTCGGATGGCAATGGATCGTTCAATCATAACCCATTATTAATTTTAATCATATCCTCAGTCTCATGTTCAATTCTTTTTTACTGAATATATACTTCAAATTTTGTGGTAAGTATATATTTCACATTTCACACCATACAAATGGTGCCTCTGAATTTTTAAAGAAAATAACAAAAGTAGCTAATTCCAAATCATGTGCAGGGTAATTTAACTCATGTGGTTTAAACTAACATGAAGCATATGAAATTACCTGATCATTTTCCAAAATGAAACAACCATGTACCCTCAACAAATCATCAATTCAGATATCAAACTCACTATTTCTGGAAGGTAGTGCCAAGACCGTAGCATTCACCAATCTTCATTTCGATTATTAAAAACAATCATCACATTCTTTTATCCAGATAAACATAACACCCTTTAAAATTAATTTAGACATTAGACTACAGAACCATGAAAATTCATAACAAACCTCTGTTAATAACATGCCAACCCAAGAAGACTATGGATATCAGTTATATTTGTGGGTCTTGGCCATTCATCAATATCTTTTGTTTTAGCAGGATCAACAATTATACCTTTTTTTAATCAATGTGACCCAGGAATGAAATTTATTGTAACCAAAATTCACACCTGTTTAATTTATCATATATTTTATTCTCTTATAATGTTTGTAAGACAACCCTTAAATGACTTTCATGCTCCTATTGAATTTTAGAAAAAACCAAAATATCATCCATGAAAAAAACAAAAAACCTTTCCAAGAACTCATGAAATTTTATATTTTTAAGATCCATGAATACAAAATGTGCACTGGTTAACCCAAAAGGCATAATTAAAAATTCATAATGGCCATATCTAGTATGAATCTCAGTCCTCGGAATGTATGCTTCCATTACTTTCAACTGATGGTAAAACTGGCCTCAGATCATTCTTTGAAAAATTCTCAGCTCCTTGGAGCTGATCCAACAAATCATCAATATGAAGAAAATGATATTTGTTCTTAACAATGATGTTATTCATTACTCTATTATCGACGCAAAGTCTCATTGAACCATATTTTTTTAACAAATGATATAGTATCACCCCATGGTGATGTGCAAGGACGAATAAAACATTTATCCAATAACTCATGCAATTTCTTATTTAATTCTGAAAGATCAATTTGATCCAATCGATAAGGGGGTTTTTGAATTTTTTAATCATCAGGCACTATGTAAAAAGTAAATTAAAATTACAATTTAGTTATAATACTAGGAAACTCATTAGGAAAAACATAAATGTACTCATTTACCACCCGCACATCATTAATCTCAACACGTCCTTTATTTTCAACAATATGAGCAAGGAAACTTTCATTTCCATCTTTTACTAGTTTTTAAGCATCCTGATATTCTATCAAAAGTAAAGGTTCATTCTTGTACACAAACTGAAAATCATTCTGAAAAGAAACCTATTTAGCTCTACAGTCAATCTTTGCATGATAAACAGAAAGCCAATCCATACCCAAATAACATCAAACTCTGCTAGAGGAAAAAAAAATAAGGTCTGCAGGTAGATTATTTCTGCAAACAAGTAAATGAAGGTTCTTATGTTTTCTTTTTGTCTCAATATTTACTCCAGGTGTTTTTACAATAAGTTCTATATTCATATCGTGATATGGAATTCCCAATTTACTAGAAAAAATCTCAGAAATGAAAGAGTGTGTAGACCCTGAATCAAACAATACAATGGCATAATCTAAACAAAGAAACAGTATACCTGATACTACTTCATTTGATGGCCCAACATCTGCTGAAGTAGTTACAAAGGATTTCACTACCCCTTTCTGCTTGTATTATGGCTGCTTTCCCTCATTTGAGTTCATTGTTTGACACTCATTTTCATAATGACGCATTTCATTTTACTTAAAACATTTTAATGACTATAAATCATATATTGTATTACCATTATCTTAATCCTTTTTAGTGAAATTACGAGCCTTATGTCCCATTTCACCACATCAGAAGCACTTAACAGAATTCAAAAGACATTCCCCAATATGCTTTTAACCACAATATTCACAAACTATAAACTTATGTTTGTTACCATCAGAATTTTTTTAAGAGTTCATCTCTTCCTCCTGCCACATCAACCTCTTATTCTATAATTTTTAAAGAACACTTTATCATCTAAAAACTTCATTTCCACCTTATCCTCATAACGAATGAGTTATTCATAAATTTAAAATCATGGGAAGCTATATCCCTTCGATAATTTCACTTTAATCCTGAGTAAAAATAGTTTATTTTACTATCAAGACCTCATATGAAATTTGGATCATACCTTGTGGGTCGGGTGAATTTTTCTTCATTGGAATCAACTGATTCATCCTTCTTCCTCAATTTTAGGAATTGTTTTTCCATCCTAAGTCAAACCACCATAAGAAAATATTTATCAAGGAATATACCTTTGAATTCATGCCAATAAAGTGAATCAATATTCTCAATATCCCTGATATTTTTCACCATTGACCACCATTGACCAGATTCACCTACAAAATGGTGAACATAAAGACTATACTTTTGGTGTTTTGAACACCCCGTGACATCAGATATTTTATCCAGTGCTTTAGTCCACCATTCTGCTAGCACATGGTCAGATGATCCTCTGAATGACGGTGGATGTTGCCTCATGAAATGCACTACTACTGACATGTTTCACAATGGTTGATATGGCTGATCTCGTGCATGGATACCACCACTATTTATATCATGAGTCAAATATTCTATCACTACAAAAAACTGTTCAGTTCTGATTATGACTATCTCAGGTTGCTGGTTTAGATGGTTGTCTTCTTCCTCATGTTGTCCCAGTATATCTTCCCTATTTCCTCTGCAGAAAACCATTGTGAGCACATAAATATATTAGGCAAAAGAACATGGTATTCTGTAAATGCTATATCATTTCGATATTAACAGAAATTAATATATGGATATTTATTAAACAATACCCTTACTCTTACAGTAATCTAAACTTACCTTGGATTCAAACTATAAGGACCCAGCATTAAAACATTACATAATATTGAATTAAATGAATAATTCACATTGAAGATCTTTTCATGTTTAGAGTTTTAGAAAAATATGACATAACAATTACATCTCAAAAGAATAAAAAGTAGATACTTCCACTCAATTTCCATTTTTTCAGAAAATAATAACTCTTGAAAAAAGTGTCATGTCCAGTTCGATGTTTTAGACAGCATGTCTTTTCCATGTTCTTAGACATGACCCTATTCATCTTTATGTCTAGTGAAAAACATTTCAAAACATGGGATGATCATAAAATTCTCATTGATGGTTATAAAAAAATGAATGAAAACATTAGTTCATCATTACATACATAACATAAGATCATTAAAATGCCTCAATTAATCATAAGATTTATGATTAACATAGTATAAAAAATAAATCATAAAGGTATCTTGTGGAATCCAAATCATAATTACATTGTAACTATCACAGATACGTAGGGAGTTACATTTTGAATACCCATCGTAGTATATTCACTAAATCTCTTCGGAGAAACATTCACGTTTACCTCAATCACGTTACCCAATGAATTGGAGAGATATCTCGGGCTCATCCGCCCTAGGATTACAATGGAACCACCCGTATTCTTAAACAATGACCATGAACCATAACAAATTCATAACACATAAATAAAAAATAATGGATAGATAAAATTTCCAAATTTTAATCACAATATATCATTTAAATATATTGACAAAAAAATTCTTTTATTAAAACCATGTTCGATACCAAAATATGTAAAAATCGTATATACTATTTATTTTCCTTTTAAAAACATTATGGCTTGTTAAGGAAGCCAAAGATCAAATAATACTTGAGGCAGAGGAGAGTTCGTTGTCACAGTGTACGTTAAAAAGAACCATTCTTTTTATTTTCATTTAGTAAAACGCTTCATAGAAAATGATTCCACTTTTATTGAAATGAAATTTCAAAGGTATTTATAAACCGTATATAAGAATGTTGAGAATAAAACAAAATATGCCTCAATGAATGGAGATTGAGACGAAGTACCTTTACCTCGTGTCCGACATGACCTGATCATTATTTAATCTCTTGAATAATGAAATAATGAAAATTTATAATTTCATAAAAACATTTTTCAAGTTCATTATTACTTTTATGTCACTTATTATCTTCTTATAAACATTATTTAATCATTTAACGTATTAACGGTTGTTTCGTCGATATTTGGTACTTGAGTAAAAATGAGAACCTTATAGTTACAAGTTGTCCATGTGGTAAAATATCCATTATCATCAAGATGATATTAATGTTGTAGATATCATATATATCATATATATCAAGTATATAGACGTATTTATATTAGTACATAACATTTGGAGGTAAGAAATTAAATGCATCATTCATTGATATGGTAACTCGTACGTACGCATGAATGCTACTTTCATTTCAATTTCGTATTTTGAGGGAATGAAAACATAATCATACATATTTATATATAACAATTAAAGTATAATATCTTAAATAAGATCATTAACTCCATCCTTTATTCATTCCACATAAGGCATTAACGAGTCATATCACTTTGGGGGGTGGTAGTCCGCACTTCCTAAAATGAAATTATACCATGTACCCATTATGGAAACCATAAAGGTATTCCAGAAATGAAAAATAAAGAAGAATAAAGAAAAACATAAAAATTATAAATACCTTATATAAATAAATTTCCATCATAATGGCTACCATGAGAGGCAATAGGAGATAATTGAACAATCATCGTTTTGTGAGGCGTTAGTTTTCCATCCATAGAAACATTATGTTATTTACCCATTAGATGGAGGTGTGTGTATGTGTAGTTTGAATTCATTTCATAGAAACATCGTAGTATATTTATGATACTTATGTTGTGATAAAATAAAGGAATAAAAATATTTTAGGGGGTTGGAGAAAGAAAATAAAACAAAATAACTTAAGAGAAGACATTACATTTAAATCGGGAAAATCTCTTTGGTTAAAACAAAAAAAAGTTTCTTGATGTGATTTCTGGAAAAGGTAAGGAGTCCAGGTTGAATAGATGGATCTTGGGAGCTTATTGTAGCATAGTTTTCACGACCCAAAGGCTTGAGATGAGTGAGAAATTGGTTATAAGTGAGGTCATTTTATAAGGTAGAGGAGGGACTCTTTAGGAAAGTTTGAAACAATTATTTTATTATAACCCCATCATCAGTTTCAAAAGGTCAAATATTACTTAATAGGAAATCTAAGATGATTTATGGTCCAAATTTATTAATCCAATAATAATTGGACATGTTTTGGCTATTGTTTTAATATTTGTAATCTTATTTATTTAAATCATTTTTTAATGAGGTAAATATTACATCATTATGTGTCAAAAATAATTTAATTTATTTGATGTCCAAAAATTATAAAACAAATACCATGATGTAGGAAATAATTTTATCTTTCAAAATAATATTTATAGTTGAAAATTTAACTTATATAACTCAAAGTAAAAATTTATTTACTAAAAGATATTTGTTTTTGACATTTTTGTCCTTATATTAAATTAATTAATATAAAATTTCATTATTACTCCCATATGGCTCCATGGGGTCCCAAATTCGACCCATGGATGCCCATTGTCGGATATGTATAAAAAATAGGATTAGGACAAATGTCAGGGTAAATTAATATTATTATAATATTATATTTTACCCTTATTTACTATATTTACCCATTAATATTGGTAAATAAAATATTTACTAATGTAAATATTTAAAATGACTAAAAATAAAGGATACATATTAAAAAAAATTGTACATAATGATTCCAAATATGGAATCTACATTACAAAATTTAAAACACATATGTGGCAGAAATTAATTTAATATTAATTCCTTCTGTTAAAACAATTAGGGTGTTTTTAATAAATAATAACTATCAAAATTTTGACACTTGTTTATGTCCAATTTCCAAGTGAAATTAATTTCAATGAACAAAATTAGATTAAATGGTAAAAAATATATTCTAATTAATCTTTATGACCTACTAAAAAGAAAATATAACCATATAAATAAATAAAATTAAAAGGAATTTCTGAATTAAAATACAGTATTTTTGACAATTGATTAAAAAATGAACAAAATTTGAAAAATACCCAAATTCCATAAAAAGTAAATTTTGATGTCCTTATTTTAAGAAAATGTTTTATTTTTTCAAATAGAACTTATAGGAGTGAAAAAATTTGATTTAATGAGGGTCCTCCATTAAATGGTGGTAAATTGACCTTTTAAAGAAAATTATGCTTAAAATTATATTCATTCACATTTTAAGCCTCTAACATTTATTGGATAAATGTAAAAACATTTTACAAACATGTATAAACATATTTTAGTTAGTTCTATTCATTCCCTCTAATACAGTGTCTAGTTGTTAACTATCATTTAAAAATTAATATGATATTATTAGTGTGCAACATATGAATTTAAAGAAACCCGATGTTTCCTATAGGGTATGCTATAGAACATAACATCCCCTTTAAAGTAAAAATTAAAATATAATTCACAAATATTAACAACCATTCAAATGTATTATTCTTTATTTACATTGTAAGTTACAATATCTATCATTTATAAACTATTAACTCAATGGAAAATAAAAAATTTCTCAACTCTAAATAATGAGATAATTTTAACTCAAATGCTTCTGAATATGTACAATAATTGGATTGTTGTTATATGTGAATATAATTTATTAATACTTTATTAGTGCTATAAATCTCAGATTATCTGGTAAGTATAATAGCTTAAATTTAAAATAATAAATAATTAAAACATTTTTTAAGATATTTATTTGGGGGGGATGAGGAATTCCACAACCACATATTTGACTATATATTATCTTTAAATAAATAATATATTAAATATATTTTTCATATATTGTAACAAACTCAAATTTCAAACCACCATATATTTGGAATATTAAATATGGATTCCAAAATAATTTTTTCATATTAGTAGATATTAATATAATTAACCAAACTATATAATCAATAAAATATTTGGGAGAAATGAAATATTAATGTGTCAATAATCATTACGAATCGCATTGCTCTGTACATAGAAGGGTGGTATCTTTAGTAGGGATTTCCCAAGACCAATCCCGAAATAAATTCAACTAATAATTGTTTCCAAAAAACCAAATTCAATAAAATAATATCCTCATGGTAATTTCTATGGGATCCATAGAATAATAACCCCCACTATTAGCTACATCTAGATATTATATGAATAATAATTTTTTATGCATATAGTAAGTGGTTATTATAAATAATTTAATTTCAGATGAATTATTTAATTTTATCAACATGATATCAAATATATTTTGTGTCTGGTATCTAGTAAATATATTTTACCTTATTCATGCAATCCATATGGATTTTAGATCATTATCATGTTAATTTAATAATTTTTTAAATTATCTCAAGGATGAAAGAGGTTTTCTTGATTGATACATTTTTCATGGTCGAAAATTAGTCCTCATGAACTATTTCATTTTATGATTAATATAATTTAAACTAACATTAACATACATTATTGTTGTACTATATTTTCTCGGGAAATCATGTATTCCTTGAAAATCATCATCCTTAACAAAACCATTATTCTGTGAAAAAGAAATTTTTATAAAAACAATTCCCAATTTCAATGGAATTTTTATCTATATGAATCTTATTACTTCCTACTAGAATTATACTTACATTTTGGTTAATAAATTTATTTTCATCTCCAATGGTGTTTTTATTTATTTTTAATATATTTTTTTAAAAAAAATTCACTATCATTATAACGAATTGTAGTTTTCAATAATGACATATTATAATATTTAAATGGATTTTTAATACCACAGTGTTATATTCATACCTTATAAATCACATTTGAAAATATGTTTTTTTCTAATCAAGATCACATTATATAAATAAATTTGATGACATTTTTATGTTTTTTGTTGATCATCAAGTTTTTTTGAAAATGTATTCATAATCATGTTTTTAACACTATATTAAGAAACACTTTATAAGAAAAATTATTTTAGTGATTTCCCTTATATTTTTAAGGGATTCTTATCAAATATATTAATTGGTCTTATATATGTTTATGTGTTATATTCAATAGTAACGAAATTGGGAGATTATTTCTATAGTATAAAATGACCATTTTTATGTGATGGAATTTGGAATAGTTTTTGAAGCCATTTTATTCCCAATTCTAAATAATTATAAGAAAAATTATCTAAATTTGTGGGAAATAATATGTATGGATAATAATGATTAGGGTATTTTATCTCCCAATAATAAATTTTTTATGGTTCTATATATCATGAATTAGTGAATCATGTACATGCATTTATTTGTTTGAAAACTAATGTTTGGGCATACATCGATTTTTTCAATAAGATTAAAGGTTTGATGAATTATGATTTGTTAACAATATTTTCACATGATTATGTTTGTGATAGTTATCTAAAAATTGTATTATTTATAATTATTTCGTTATAATATTCTATTTTATAAAGATATAAGTCATCCATACTATAATATTTAAGGTTTTTCTTATTTCATGTCTGTGTTTATGAGACATGTTTACATGACCATTATTTGTTATGATGTTTTAATTCCAAGATCAATAATTATTAATCATTATTTATTATTATAAAGAACAATTACAAGATATTTTTTAACTAATATATCTTTATTAATCATGTTTTTCACTATTGTTTAGGATTATATGGTTCGTACTCATTGATAAGTTTCACTTATTGAGTATTTGGTCTCACCCAATTCGTATGTTTATACTTATTGGGATATAATAGTTATTTTATCATATGAGATTTTTATAAGAGTGATATATATGAAAACTAGTAGGGGGAAATTTTCTCATGTTTATTAAAATAAGTTATTTATGTAGAAAGTATCTTACACAGAAATCATTCTGATCATTGGGTTGTTAGGCTATTTTTTAGATATTCTAATTAAAAAATAGAATCAAATTATTATTTATGTATTCATATAATGGAGTTTCATAGGTATTAACTGTGATTGTTTTTGAAGGGGGGTTAGAGATTAGGCATTTTAAATAAATTTTGACGAGTGTTTCAGAATATGACTTTTATAAAACTAATCCTCTAAGATCGTAAAGCTAAGGGCCTCTTAGTTTTAAGAATATTTGTGAGAATGAATATTTATTCATGTAAAAAAGGATATCAATTTTTGTTATCTTTTATCACTATATAAAAAAGTATGAAAGGAAACCATGAAAAAGTTAATGGATTTAAGTATACGGAAAGAGTGGAACATCCAAAAAAAGACAATTTTGGGGTGAAACATCTTTATTGAAACACCTTGATATTTTAAAAGAAAAAATTGTGTTCAATTTAAAATATAATAGATTTTTTTAGAATATAACAGATTGTAACAAAATGAGAAATTATTATATAATTTGTTTTAAATAATGTTAATCTTGTTGATAGATTTCAATGCACACAACCCCAGGTTTAAGCAATACATAATTCAATATTAATATAATATTTCTTTACAATAAGATAGTTTGTAAAATAGTTGTTTATTTGGAAGGTATTAATATGACTACAAAATTTATGAAAATACATATCTTTCAAATTTTATTGGATATCTATTTTTCATTAATAAGATATCATTTTAAACTAAAAGAACAGTTTTTTGAGAGACATTATTTTTCTAAAATATTGTTTATTTCCATTTTCAAACATAATTTAGAATATTTTTTACCACATATATAAATTTTATGTATAAAAATATGATTAATTTTGAATCATCATATATAATTATTTTAGGTTGGTATTTTTGTTTTTTTGAAATGTTTCATTTCTCCATGGACATTGAAAAGTATTTATTTTTTTTGAAAACTACATGTTTATTAAAAAAACATGAATTAATGTTATATATAATAATATTATTAAATTAAACATAGTTTATCTATATTGAAATTTTTCTATGTAATTTTATTTTAATCTATTTAATTATATATTTTTATATTAAAATCTATTCTACTTATGATAAATTTATCATTTGAAACCCACTTTTTCATTTTGTAAGATGGGATAAAATTTAATTTTATTCATCTAAATTTGTTAAATAAATTTTTGAAGAGGAATTCTAAATTATAATTAATATTTATTAATATTATATAAATTTTCAACTTTATTTTTAACCATTTTTAATAGTACAAGAACGAAAATTTATTTCTCTCAGTTAAGGTAAAAATTCATTACTAGGTATAAAACAAAAAGAGATAAGGGTTAAAATGACATTCCATATTCTTAGAAACAATTTTTACAGAAATATATAAAATATATGACATATAAGGTAATATAATTAACCATTAAATTGGATCTTATAATGAAAAATATTTTAGTTTAAATGATTATTTTCAACAATTCAATTTGTGTCCTCTCTCCCACATAAAAAATAGAAACCCTCAAACCCCACTTCACAATTCCAATGTCATTTGGTTTAACCAATAAGTAAAAAAATAACATTCAAACAACTATACCATTGTCCTAGGTATATTGTAATGATTACATTTCAAAATATTGAGGGATTTTTGTGATACCGTAACGAAGTTATCCGATGAAGAGGTAATGTTCTTTACCAATCATTAACATTTTGATTATTTTTACTCCATAAATAACATTATTATACGATTATTATAAAATAAAAAAATATTACATATAATTATATGTTATTATTCTATTTTAATGAACTCAATATAACTCCACTTAAATAAAATGGGTGAAAATGATGATTTTCTTTACAGTGGCTTACCACCATAAGAACCGAGGAAATTCATAATCTACCACCACCATTCAAGGATGGATATAATTTTTGATTTGAAAATTTTATATCATAATTATGAAATTATTTTACTTATGTAATTTTAATATCACATACACCATCATATTTTTATTTCTACATAAAATACGATGACATTAGTGGTGTGCTTGAGGGACTATCACCCCACAAAGAATTATGATTTTTATTTTCACATATTTTTAATATGGAATGTTATAATGATAACATTATTAAATATATGAGACAGATATTAGATTAAATTAACTTTTAAAAATTAATATATCACCCACTCCCTTATAGATCAACCCTATAATGAAATTTCAACGTCACCCATGAATATGTATAACCTACCCACTCCACAAAGTGATGTCATCTACTATCACTGCTAAAAAATTATAATTATTAATAGAAAAATTAAATGAATAATATTTTACTTATAAAGCCAGTATAATTATTTACTTTATGGAATGGTAAAAAATGTTCAATGACTTGAACTTTTCTATCAAAACATGCATGATAAAACAAGGCAATTAACACCGAAAAAATGAAACTAATGAACTATTACTAAAAAAGGTTTTATAATGTCATATTAAGATCATATATGATATATATATATATATATATTCATATTTAATTAATTAATAACATTAATAAAACCATTCAACTAGAGGATAATTCATTTTTAACTTAATTGAAGTATGAGGTAAGGGACTTCATCTCAATTTTCCTTCACTGAGGTATATATAAATATACTTCACCTTATTTCTTTTATAATGTATATACACATACAATATTACTGTTAATATCAAAAATCATCAATATATAAATTTTTTATTATTAAATTATTATTATTTCATATTACTGTATTTGGAGTGAAAGTTACCATGTGGTAAAGTATTTAATAACTCAATTTCTCTTTATTATGTTATTATACTTTTTAATTATATTTGATACTATTAGCTTATGTGTGTTATTAATTAAATTATATTAAGTGTCACTTTTAATTGGTTTATGTGTATTAATTGTTTATACATATAAATAAAGTATTTATTAAATGTGACATCAATTTTATAATCATTGTAATGTATGTCTTTTCAATTTTCTATCCATTGAGACATATTTCAAATTATAAACATATTGTTTTATGTGGTTTATATAATTTTCTTGTCAGATCAATTTTCAATGTAAATAACATTTATGTATAACTTAAATATTCTTTAGATCAGAGAAAAATTATCTTCTGAAATTTATTTCGATTTTATATATGATTTTTACATTAAATGGTATTTGATTAATTATTGAAATATCAATAAAAATATTATTTAATTAATATGGATAGGTTTTTATAAGGAATGTTTTTATTTAATTAAATATATACATTTATATGTGAGGAATGTTTTGTATGTGAAGAAACATATGAGGCCTAGTAAGCGATATCACATTAAAGATCCAGTAGTCTCAGGAGAAAAATAATTTGGATAACCTTAGATAAATTGTATTATTTTTTATACATATCCACCAATTTTGAAATATATTTGTAATGATCTTAATAGTTTAGGTATTTTGATTCATGAGATCACGGTTCCATATAATTAAATAGTGCAATCACTAAGAACTGCATTATTTTTAGGATAGATATTTTCCAAATGATATTGATATTGTATGGATTAAATTCCCTCATTACGAATTACATGGTTTCGGTTTTTAGAATCATTGTCTTCAATGTTGATTATTTGTTATATAATAATGATTTTCAAGTTATTGATTAAATGGAGTGTGTTTTATTTATTTATATTTCCATAATAATTATTCATTACCTAATCATGATAATCAACATAATTTAAAAACAATTGAGTTCAAATATATACCTTTCTATGTTTATTATGATTTTTGATTCAAGGGACACTCCATTATATATAACCCTCACTATACATTTGATCCAATGCAAATTTTTCACCATTTCATAGGATTTTTGAAACTAATATATAAATGAAATGAATATATATATTAATTTTAATAATGAATTTCAAAAAAATTAATAATTTGTGTAATTAATTATAAAAAGATTATCATGTTTTTATCTATTTCATCATGGAAATAAAACTATTATGTCTTTTGGCATGTAATCATGTTATCTTGTTTCAATGCAATAAATTATACCCCAACATTGGGCTACTAATGTCTGGAAAATTATAATTGGTATTATATGTTCATTAGTTGGAATCCTAGAAAGTAGATTAAAACCAATATAGATTAGGGAACATAACTCATTAACTGAATTTTAGTATATGTATTGAATAAATTCTGAATTTTTTGATGATGTATAGAATATGAGGTTTTTTCACGAAATACATCCATGTCTGGATTCTTCAATTTTATATGATTCTTCAATACATGTACCTAAGTGTAATAACTCTAAAAATGCATGTCATGCTTTACTCAAGCATTACCCAGTACATGAAAAGAGGCCATATGGTTCCCTAACATGAAACAATTGGGGGTTATTCATTGGATAATTCCCATTATATTTACAAACCATTATAATTTATCTGAATACATGATGAAAATGAATGAACTAGGTTAAACCAAATGGGTAATAGATTTAAAATAAGGTTTCATGATTTAGAATACCAATTAATGAGAATGTAGTTTCTACCTGTGTTTATTTTTTCTAAAATTATTCTTTTTTTATAATATTTTATGAACTATTTTAAATCTTTTTGAACATAAATATTAAATAAAATTTAGTGACTATGTAAAACCATGTGGGATTATGGATGGATTGCATCATAATATGATTAATGTTGATCAATTATCTAAATAACTTAATCAAAACCATTTACATGACTAACACTCAAACTCACAAATAAAGTTAATGATAGAGTTATCTATGTTCTTGAGTGGTGGAAACCATGAAGGAATGTTTTTTTATTTCCTCCATTTAAAAAATTTATAAATGTAAACATATGGGACTGTTTCAAATTGATGGGGAAATAATTTATGTTTGGGAAATATGGGTAGAAATCAATGAAATGTTGAGAAAATTTTAATAGTAAGATCGAAGGAAATAAGATTCATCTGAGGGTTCCATTTTTAGTTCATTTCCTTAAATGTTGGGAACCTAGTTACTTTTAAATTCAATACCTTTTTCAGAATTCTAACCCCTAGAACAATAATGCTCATATTATGAATGAAAAGAGATGAATTATTTAGGTACTGGGATTCATGAATTAAATAGTAGATATATTTTTAAAAAGTTCTTGTTTTATATATTAATCATGATAAATATAAGGATTATGTCATATTTTAGAAGAATACATGTGTTAATAAATGTTTATGATGCTTTCTATCAGGGATTGTCTGCTTCATCATGAACTTCCCACTTTTGTTGAATGGAATTTTTTTACCCTACATTCCCCATTTTCAAATGTGGGCATCATTAATAACATCTTCGGTGATGTATCCTACTTGATTGAAACAGGATTATGGGTTTTCAGTACCTCCATCCATAGATTCCTCCTCAAAATTCATTTTCATGTTTGGTTAACCCTCATGAATTTATGAAATTGTTCATGAAACCCAATCTCAGTGGAATATCTATTGAGATTTCAGTTAATTATGCTTTTTATGTCTGCATATTTCAATGGGTCTTGTCAGAGAAGCACCTTTCAGCTAATAGAGTATTCACGTTGGGCATCAGTGGCATGTTTTGATGATGGAACATTGGAACACCTATATTCCTCAACAGAAGAGATCATACGAAGGACAAAAAAAATTGAGTCATCCTATATAGATCACATCGTATCTTATGCGACATGCAAGTCTTATATGGTTTCCCCCAAGCATCCTTCATCTAGCATGGGGATGGCCATGATTTTTATATCTAGGGGAGATGAATAGTTGTGATTATATCTTCTTATAGTTATAGAGTGGGATGATCGAAACACATGTGAAGGTGGATCAAACAAGGACATCCTTGTGAGTTAACACCTAAATGGTTTACTGGATGGATGAATAATATCACTCTATGAGAGAGGACCAATGTTGGTGAGTCGCATGAAGAGTAATTTTAAAAACATTAAGGGGTATGTCCCTAGGAAAGAGGAAATGGTGTTTACCATTAGATGGGTGGTAAAGTCTCTAGTGAGAACCGCATTTAATGTGTCCCATATTGGGAATGATTTCACACGGTAAAGGATGATTTGTGAAACATTGAGGGAGGATCTAGAGGATGGGACCCAATGAGGGGGACCTCGACTATTCCAATTTCTTGAGTAGACCATCTGCGATACATCCAATATACCATGTGAAGAATATATGGAATAAAATATGATAGTTTGATGGGAATATTTTCGGCTTATACATGGATAGTTGTCAATAAAAAGTGGAGAAATATTTTTTGGATGAATATAGATAGTGTGGGGCATACACATGGTTGTTGCATAAGTGCTTCTAGGAGAAACAATGGTGTGGATGGAATGATCACGATATGTTGTGGCCGCCTAGATAAGAATCATCATGGAAATGAAACTAGTTTCAAATTTTATTGGATGAAATGGATGGATTGTGTGGGGTTGTTGGGATTAAACCTCTTGGAGCCTTTCCGTGTATCTCATTGGCTAGGTACCAAAGTCTACATAGTTCGACATGTGCGACGGGACACCCAAGGAGGTGAATCGTGAAAATAGAACTCATGGATTGGGAACTATATGAATGTTGAATTCTAGGATGGAGCATACTCATCGAAATATATAATTACTCAAGGGAATGGCCATGATGGTATTTGATGATGGGGATTGGACATCGGGGAGGCTTTCTACCAACCCTATGTAGAATATAGGGATCAAATTCCACACTGTACAAGTATCTCATGTAGTTTAATATCATGAGTAAAAGATGATATTCCACTAATGTGAATATGATGGTGTTGAGAACGATTTCCAAGGTTGTTTCCTACATATCATTTGTAGAAGACATGGATTGAAGCCCGTGGAGTTCAAAATTACAAGGCGTAAACATGGTTTGCCACCTATGGAGGTGGAAGATGTGGCTTATTCCTGGATAGATTTCTATAATAATGGATTCATAGTCATTACTAATCTCTGATAACATGTGATTCATGCTTAGTGTGAGAAATAAGAGGGATCATTATACAATATAGTCATGTTATGGAGGATACATTAGTGAGGGGTGATGTAGTTCTTATGCATAGAAGTGTCACATATTGATAATGCTTAAAGGGAGAGGAATTGGTTGTTGAGAGGAACATGTGCCCATATAACATCTATTATTTGTGTCCAAAGGAGGCCACAAGGAGTAAGAGAGATATATCTTATAAGAAATGCTAGGGTAATACACTATGATAGCTATCCTTACCCACATGTACTAGTTATTCTATTCATTGATGATCTCATTCCATGTGAGTATATTCCCAATCCCATGGAGATAAGTGGGTGTAGAAAATTCCTGAGGAGGGTAAAAATATGTGTATGGAATGAGTTGACGCTATATTTTATCATTATCTTCTGAGTACAATGGTTCTTGGATGTTTATCATCATCTACGTGGTTAGGGAGAACTCTTCCCTCTCCCATTTGACATTCTTGACAAATACACACCAACTATTTATGTAAGGGACGGTATCCACAATGCCTGATGGGAGTGTTTCGAAGGTGGGGTCACGTGTGGAGTACACTATGGAATTTATATTCCAAAAATAATAATCCATTTGTGTACCTATGTAAAACTTAAATTGAAAGGACAAAGAGATTAAGGACACCACACAAGTGACTGGGAAATCACTATGTTCAAGCTTGGAGGACTGAAACGAATTTATTCCCTCAATGCAAGGTGCATGGACAAGATGGGATTCATTAATCTTGGGTGCTTCATGAATAAAATGAATCCCGAAGGAAAATGACTCGTGATACATAGTCCCCCTACCTTCACATAGAATCTTTACATAATAATAGAGTGCTTCATGAAGACTCAAGGAACCTGAAGGGGATCCATCATCCTTGAATGATGGTTTCCTTCATTAATGTAATCCCTACCATAGGTACAGGCTACGAGGGAAAATAGAAACCATAAATTTTAATGCATAAGTAACATGGGTGATCCATTTTTGAGTTAGGTTTAAAGTGCATAAGAGCTTCACGAGATTGGATACCAAAATTTGAATAATCAGGGTAATTATTCTTTTCATATGGGGGTGAGTCGCATGTTTATAGGGTATAGAGATCACGATTATCATGGAGAATGATATGATGTAATAAAGATATATCGATGTTATAGGTGATAATCAGACTCATAGAGGCACAATCCTAGAAGCATTGATGATCATATAGCTCATTGGACTCATAGAGGTACCATAATAAACCTTCACACACACCCTAGCGAGGGGTCTCCCTTAAGGGGCTTCACGAGATAGAATTCCTTGATGATTTTTTGGTCTAATTGGGAATGAATTGGCATCAAACTAGACAAGGATTTTTCCATTTCTCTAGTATCATGTATTTCTATGCAAAAAATACCCCCTCAGAATCGGAGCCGATGGAAATATGATGGTCAAATTCTGAAGTTCAATTACTGGGAAGTCATTTTTATATTATGATGATTTCTTTGTGTTGATGTGTGAAGAGTGTGTATATTTTAGTTAACCATGAAGGTTTGTGGAAACCTGGCTATTGCGATGCTCGATCGGCCACCACCTATAAATAGTGTGGGAGGGTCCAATTTTCCATAATGGATCATTGTGAACTACTATTCCATTTATATATTTTCATGAAGCCATCCTACCCATGAATTCATATCATTGAACCCATTACTCATGGTCATTTTCTTCAAGAAAACACATTCAGTGAACGGGGCATCGCAACCTAAAATTTCGTTGGGACTAAAATATATCACAAGGATTCTTCAATGATCCGTAGGTTTGGGAGTGTTCTTTGTGTATAGTTCCACAAAACTAAATCTGTATTTGATCATATGGTTGATCATATAGATCATAAGGAGTTACATTTGGATTATTTAAAACATGTAAAAATTCATTAGAATATCATGATTGTGGATTAGGATTGTAGTAAATTGATCCACGCATTCCGACATGAGGTTTTGTCAGACACTCGTAAACAATACCCTCCCTGAATTTTTTTTGACTATAATGATTCGTCCTATGGAATGATTTCTTCATCCTTGTATAAAATTGGGATGATCCATACTACTAGAATATGGACACACTCAAGTAATGTCAGTGGTATTGAGATTTTTATGGCTACATATAGAAGAATAAAATGGACCGCATTTCTAATCGGAAAAATAATTTCCTCTGCAACATCTATGGGAAACCATATGAGTATGAAATGTCTTGCTAGAATATATTGCTTTCATCAAGGAAGGTTATGTGAACACAAATAATTGGTGGATTGATGGTTGGGATCTGTTCCCGGATAACAACTTCACATATTAGTGGACCCATGCCTATTGGGTGCACACACATTGTGTAAGGACCCAACCGTTAACATGACATAATCTTGAATTAAATGAATAATTCACTTTGAGGGTCTTTTTAGGTTTAGAGGTTTATATAATTAGGTAATAACATTTACATAACAACATGAATATTACATATAGACAATTCTACAGAGTATCCATTTTTTTCCTAAAGTAAAAGTTATTGAAAAAAATAGTCATGTTTAGTTCCATGTTTTAGATAGAATGAATTTTCCTTGATCCCATCCTTGACCCTTATTTATTATTAAGTCCGGTGGAAAACATTTAAAAAACTTGGGATGAGCATAAAATCCTTAGTAATTGATATAAAATAGGAAATGAAAACATTCACCCATCAATAAATAAAAAATAATGAAACCATACTTTTCAATCATATCATACCTCATGAAATCATAAGATTTATGAATATGAAACACATGTCATAATTCAAAAATGAAACTTTTCTAATCCATATCAAACATACATTGTAGCTATCATAGCTACATAGGGAGTCACATTTGGAATACCCATAATAGTATATTCCTTAAATATTTTCGGAGAAACTTTCTTGTTTACCTCTGTCTTGTTACCCAATGAATTGGAGAGTTATCTTGGCCTCACCCACCCTAGGTTTATCACGGAACCACATGAATGCATAAACAATGCCCATGAACCATAACATATTCATATCACATAAAAAAAATAAATGAAATATAATATTTCCAAATTTTAATCATAATATATCATTTAAATATATTGACCTAACAAATCCATTATAAAAACCATTTTCAATACCAAAATACGTAAAAAGAGTATATCGTATTTATTTTATTTTTTAAAACATTACGGCTTATTAAGGAATCCAAAGATCATATATTACTTGTGGCAGTGGAAAATTTCGTTTTCAAATCATACATTAAAAATAAATATTTATTATTTATCATTTAGCGGAACTCCTCATTGGAAAATATTACCTTTGAATAAAATAACAAATCAATGGAATTTATAAATCGTATAAAATAAATATGCGAATAAAACAAAATATGCCTCAACGAAATGAGATTGAGACGAAGTCCCTTACAAAGATGGTATCCTTAGATTAAGGACAAATCAATTACATAATTATTTGTGACAAATATTAATACACAAAATATAAGAGGATATTATGTTGAAAAAAATCAAATTTTATTCACAAATATTTATTTCATGACATAATCGAGAATTATATGTTTAAACTAAAAATTGAAATTGGGTTAAAAATTTTTCTTACAGAAAGTCGACAGCCTATCATCGTCACTTAAAAATTCGAAAAATAAGTTGATGAGAGAGAAAACGATATCTCATCACATGGAAATAAAATTTAAATCAACAATGATATAAGAGAACATATCCCAACATAAAAATATTTAAACTATAAGACATAACGAAAATAAATCTTTTTAAAAGAGGAGGGTTAAAGTTTCCCTTACCGATTTGGTATCATACAAAACATACACCCCATGAAATAAATTGCCGATAATGAATATGTAAATGACCATAATTTAAATTATATTACACAAAAAATAAAATCATGGGAAGTACATCCACCACACAAAAAGAAATAGTGTCTAATATAGCATGAATATCACGTGAATAAAAAGTGAGATGAAAAACCCTTACCACATTGTAATAAATAAAATCATATTAAAAAAAGTTAACAACCACCAAATTAATCACAAAATACCAAAAATATAGATAGAATCAGGATAATATATATCAAATTTCAGTACACAATACACCACATATAATAAATAATTGGTGAACAATGGAAATCTTATGGAAATAAAAATGAGATATGATATCACATACCTCTTGTCCAACATGACTTGTATGTTCCTTGTTCTTCCTGAATAATAAACATAAGTTATTTTTTACTTGATTAATACCCTTTTTAATGTTTCTTATAACTTTTATATAACTTATTACCTTTAAATAACTATTAGTTAATTATTTGAGTTCATATCTGACATTTTGTCGATGTTCGGAATTTGAGTTAAAAATGAAATTGATATAATTTCTATTTTTTGATGTTGTCAAAACTGTATTATATCCAGAATGATACTCATTATTTAGATATCATATACATAATATATATCCAGTATATATATTTATTTATAACATTACATAACATTTGGAGATAATAAATTAAATGCACCATTAATGGAGACGTTAAGTCGTACATACGCATGAACGCGACTTCCATTTCTATTTATTATTTTAATAGAATTAGATCATTTTGATGCATAGATATATTATTATTAAATTATAATATCATATATAATATCATTAACTCCATCCTTTATACATCCCACCTAAAGAATTAATGAGTCATATAACTTAAAGTGTGCGGTAGTCCGCACTTCTTAAAATTAAACTGTCGCGTTTACCAATTTTGGAAACTATAAAGGTTTTCTATAAATGAAAAATACATAATCACAGAGAAAAAAACATAATATATATCATATATAAATAAAGTTACATATTAATGGCCACCATAAGAGGTGGTGGGTGATAATTGAACAATCATCGCTTCGTGAGGCGTTAGTTTTCCATTCACAGAAACATTATGTTCTTCACCCCTTTGGTGGAGGTGTGTGTAAGGGTAGTTCGAATCCTTCTCAAAACAACATCCTAGTATATTAAGGATACTGGTGTTGTTATAAATAATGGAATAAAAATATTTTAGGTGCTATAAAAGTAAAATAAAATAAAATAGTTTAAGAGAAACTATTACCTTTAATTTGGGTAACTCCCTTTGGTTTGAACCAAAGGGACTTCTTGAAGTACCTTTTTCCTAAGCTAAAGCTTCCAATAAGAGGAGAGAGATGTAGGGAGATTAATTATGCAGAGTTAGGATGATTCAAAAGTCTTGAGAGGTGTAACAACACATGATTTTATAGTACGTTGTCTATTCAATGTAATTCAATAACATGCACAACATGCAACAACAAGATTGAGTGCATCAAAACTTAACAAACTAGACGTTCAAAATTATTTTATGAATAGTTTTAACTGAAAATTTAATTTAATATACTCTATAAAATTTTAGAATCCATATTGTGTGCTTCTTAGACAAAATATAAGAACAAATTCATTTTTTCAGATAAACGAAATATTTTCCAAAAAAAATATCGCCTTTTAATGGTGAACCTTTCTTAAATCAAATATTTGAAACTTTTATAAATTCAATTTGAAAAAAAAACTTCTTATTTAAAATAACGACATAAAAATTTAGTTGTAATATATTTTTTCTGTTTTTTTGATAAATTTCAGATTTGGATGAATAGTGAAAAATACTAAATTTTAACTCAAAACAACTTTTTATATAAAAATAATTTATAGTTTTTCACTATAAATAAGAATGGGTAGGAAGTATAATTAAATTATATTTTTACCATTTACTCAAATTTTGGTCATTGGATGTGAGTTTACTTTGAAATTGGAAATAAATAAGTGTCAATCTTTTGGTAGTTATTTTTTTCTTAAAAATACTCTTTTTGGTTTTTTGTAATAGAAATTATTTTTAAATTATTAAATGGAATTTATATGTTATTAATTTTTTAATATATAATTCACTTTTGAATTCAGAATATCAATATTATCTTAGGAAGAAATTTTGTTATTTTTCTGAAAACATTAAATTTTTGATGAATAGTGAAAATACATAGTTATTGGTTAAAACTGATTTTATTTAAATATTTATTTTTTTATTTAAATTTTTTATGTAATAATAAATAAATTATAAATATATAAGATCAATATAATTAATTGGAGTCATTTTATAAACAGTATAGATATATAAAAAGTTTATTGAACTTTTTACCATCTTTTACCCTTAGCCAAGGAGCTTTTGCAAATTTGCATAAAACATAATTTTACCACATCTGTGAGTGGAATTTCAAAAATACAAGAGACAAAGTTAACCTCTATATGTAAAATGTTGTTCAATTAGATGAAAATAATTTTTGGTGAATAGTAACTTTTGACTTTTATTTATCATGGTTAAAGGTAAATATGATAATTCAAGGTAAAACGAATATTATAATAGTACGAAATTACCTTAAAACATGTCCTAACCTTATTGTATGAGTCATGGCCCACCAGGGTCATCCTTGGGTCTATTTTGGGACTCCATAGAGCCACTTATGAATGATAATGACACTTTATTTTAATTAACATAAAGTAAAGATGAAAATGACAAAAACAAATATCTTTTAGTAAATCAATTTTTACTTGGGGTTATATAAGTAATTTTTCGAATATAAATATTTATTAGAATGATAAAACTATTTACTACATTATGTTATTTTATTTATAGTTTTTAGACGTTAAATAATTTAATTTATTTATGACACAATGATGATGCAGTAATTACCCAGTTACTGAAATATTAAAATATTTGATATTATAAATATACAAATAAATGTAATTTGTGACTTTTTATAGATTCCAGTAATTTTCAAGGATAATATGACATTTTAGGGTTGGTTAGATGAATTCTTTTCTAGGTAATAACGCTTTTATGAATTTAGAAAAAACAAAATACCATATAGTGTTAAAATTGACATAAAAGTGTTTTTAAAAAAAATATTATATTCTTAATTGATATTCTATTATTAAATTTCTAAAGATCAGATAAACTAATTATATAAAGATATTTTTATCATTAATGAACAACTTGGGTTTCTATTGGATGTTTATAGTATGTTTATTAACCATGTAATATAAAAATTCAAAGAGACATGGTAAATGTAAACTATTTAACTAGGAGTTAAAACTAAAAGATAAAGTTAATATAGTGACCCAAACCTGTCTAAAACTTATTGGTTGAGTGATTTTCCACCCATACCCACCTTATCCTTGAAAAAAATTATTTTGGAGCAATTGGAAACCGAAAATGAATTTATTATAAAATAATATTTTATGTTTTTTCTAAGGTGCCCCTCACTCCTCTTATAAAATGTCACTTACCCTTCTCTCAAATTCACACCTCCGAAGCAATTTGTCTCAGGAAACCTCTATCCAAATACCCTCTCAACTTTCCTCCCTTCATCTTAGAGTCCTTCCTTTAGTAATAAAGCCAACATAATGAGGCCTTCTGATCAAATCCAAATGAAGAACCCAAATAAGAGAAAAATATTTCATCACCTCTTTCAAGTTCCTTTCATCTTCCATGCCCTATTCTTTGTTTTTTCCATTATAATATAATAAATCCAGTAACTTATATATATTGTGATTTATTATAAAATGGTACAACCAAATTCATTATTCTATCCATCCATTGAATGACATGTCACCATACGTGCGTACGTACGACTTACAGTATCCATGTCGTGGAGTAATTGTTATTCAATACATTATTATTTGGATTGGTATAATAATGATGTTAAATTTATGTAAAAAATAAATATAACATGATAATGATTCTATATATATGATATACCATCCAATTATATATTATTTTAATCTCAAAATAATGATATTTCTTCTCGTGCGTACGTACGGATTATCGTCTCCACGAACGCGATGAGATTCATCCCCATTGTATCCATTAAAGAATAACATTAATTAGATGAATAAAAACATTTTTTAAAGACTTGATATCATTCTAGATATGAATATGATACATCTCATCCACAAAAAATATCACTCATATAGCAAATAATATAAAATAAAACAAATCTGTTATCACCTGAAACAATGATAATACTAAGATATTATTAACAAAGCAGCGTTAAAAGATCATATATAATATAATATTACTGTATATAAATTTTGAATAATTTAATAACAATTATTTCACCATTATACTGGAGTTTAACCTACCCTCGACCATGTAAATGTACAAGGTAATGGTTAATTTCATAATCTCTTTATTATTCGAGGTTGTTTTTATGTAAGTATCTACTGGGAAATATTTATAATCCATGTCCATGTTTCCTTAAAGAGTTTTCAAAGGAATTACTTCTAAGGGACTTTTTATTAAAAAATCATTTTAAATGTTTTAAATATTTTTTCTTTAAAATCATTCTAATTAATTTCCATGTTTTTGAAATGGTTTTTAAGGCTTTATCTATATGGACTTGAATGTTTTTTAAAATATTATTTCCTTTCAAAATATTCAATGTGGTATGGGACACTTTGATTAAAAAATGTCTTTACGTTCCTTCCTTTCTAAATTTTGTGACTTTTAAATGTTTTCATGAAAAAATTGATATTTATCTCAAACATATTTACAATTTATTTTCATCTATGTCAACATCCTTTGATTGATATTAAACTTGTTTGAAGTTGATTTATTATGATACAAATATTCCATATTGTATTAAAGGTTTTGTGATATGATTGATTGTGGATGTGTTATTTTTATACCATTCATTGTTTATGGATAAAGTATTAACATTTCATATTCTAGTTTTAATACGAATGTTTATGTTATGTTTAAAATTTTTCATATGAGGAATACATTCGAATTAGTATGTGAGGGGTGGAGCCCGCAATTGCTCCTTGGTGAAACGGTATATCTCATGATACAAACTAGTGTCTTGGCACAAGGCCTTGACAAAATATTATTTGTAGTCTTGGCACAAGGCCTTGACAATGTGGTTATGAAATATTGGAATTATACATTCCATAATTATGAAATTGGTTATTGATATTTCATATGTTTATTTGAATAGTAGAATATCCATGTGAATAAGTAAATTGAATTATTTCATTTTATTTTTTCCACATTATGCTGAAATTTATGTTTAAAAGGATTTCGTTTTAGTTATACATTGCATTAAATGTTTATTCTTGTTTATGAATGATTACACTATATTTTTATCCATATTGAGAATCTGAGCTCTCCCCTTTCTTATGTTTTATTTTCCCATGATTTCCAAAAAGTGTATTATGATTGATATACAGAGTTTAGATAAATGGAATAATGAAGATATCAAAGAACCATCTATGATACATTTTATGTTTGAAACTGTAATGTGATGTTCATGTATGAAATCTATTTTCCATTACTGATAAAATGGTCGGTCCTCCGGGACCTGATTCCTTGTAATCATGTCAATGTATTAAAATAATGCACCGACTCTGGGTAACAGGGGTCGGGGCGTTACAGTTTGTATGAGAGGAAGTTTAGTACAAACCTTGTAAACTAGATTTATATAAACTCTGATTTGAGAACAAATCCCTAAGGTAGAATTTGAGGATTATTATACATTAACTACCAAGAATTTTGGTAATGTACATATTCTATGAGTTTTCCATAAAATAAATCCCTGTATGGATACGAGAAGGTAGAGATGGCTCTGGCACAAATGTACCTAAAGGTCAAAATAGAAAACACTTCTTCGAGCAAGACTTAAACAGGGAACTGGTTCAGGATAGTGGACATTTTCTCACTCTTAGTTATGACACTACCAGTGGATATGCTTAAGATAATTCACATTTCCATTAAAATCCATTTTGAAGGATTTAGGATTGAATAATTCCTCAAAGAAAACATTTTTATGATTATGGAATATATCTATAAACTATTCAATTTACATTAGGTATTTTACAAGTTTGTAATTATGAATTGCGATTCATAAACTAACTTAGTGTATACCATTATTTAGAAATGGTGCCCCGTAGATGGAATGAGAACTCCAGTAATAACCATGATCCAAAGAGTTAGAAGAATCATATCGTTGAGGGTATTAAGTCAATATTTAGAAGGGAAATATTCTCCCACGTATTCTAAACATATGAAGAAATAGAATCATGTGTTAATAATATAAGTAAATAATTCTCTAAGTCCTATGGATTTTAAGGGATTCAATAGAAGAAATGTATGTAAGAGACAAATAAGGATAAAGGGAAGAGTGAAAAGAAGAAATTTCCCCCATTTGAAAACTGTGGGAAGAAACATCCTGGAACTTGCCTGAACAGAATGTGAGTGTGTAATAAGTGTGGATAAAAAGGAAACCAAGTACGTGACTACTAGCGTAAGATAAATGTTTCAAATGTATAATGCTTCATCTAAAATTAATTGGGACACTACGTGAACCAATGTCCAAATCATCAGAGTATGCCCCAAATGATGCTATTGGATAATAATCAAGTTATGATACTACCACAGATGAGGTTGAATGATTAGAGCTCTTATACTGTTATTAATGAATGATGTCATTTGAGTGTTGTATCAATGATGTACTGCTTATAATAATTATGGAGTATATGAGGATTGTACTGTAGTACTATTTCATTAAGGATTTGAGATTCTATGGTTCTAAGAAATGTGACATAATAGTAAGCTACACTTTTGATAAAATACATGGTTGAAGGAAAGATAATCCATAATATTCTCCTGATAATGAGGTAGTGATTTTGGAATAAGAGATGGTATATTTGGATAAATTATATTGGATATTCTTAACTATCTTGGAATTGATAATGTTTTTTTATTTCATCATTGATAGAGTATTCAAAATTTTGGCATATAAGGAATATATCTAGTATTTTATATATAATAAGGGAGCATGAATATAATAAATAAGGTTTTGTGGTAATTTAGGGTGTTACCATGTGTTAAAATAATACATGATGAAGGTATTCACATGTTTTTACGGGGAAAAAATATCTTCATTGTGTTATCTTCCTTATAAATTTTGGATTGTATGTTTGGACAGATTTATTTTGGATAAGTCTAAAGGTTGTAATGTATTATGATTAAAAGTGGATATAATTGTTAGGGTTAAATAATTTATTAAGATTATTTTTGTATTGTTATAAAAAGGACAACTCGTCGCATCCGGCGAGGCTACAAGACCTGAACCTGCAACCGAAGGGAGACAAGGGTGCATCACCTACCACTGGCCTACATGATTTATTGATTTGTATAATGTATTTTATTTTAAATAGTTTGAAAAATGAATTTTAAATACATATTTTTAGAACCCTATAGGATTTGGATAAATAAAATATTTTTGAAATATTTGGGAATTAAAGATGAATTTGTGGTGGGAAATAGTTGAAGGATAAAACAATAGTTGTCAAGTATATTTCATTTTCCTCTTTTTCTATGAATAAATTAATTCTTAAACATTAGTTAAGTGATCATAAAACCAAATTTATTTTATCCTAATACCTTATTTTTAACCGATGATATATTAAATGATCATATATTGATGGCTTTAGGGCCTTCAATTTTACAATAGTTTGTGATTGAGGTCATCAATCACTCCATATGTATATTTAGGTTTTTCCTCCAACTACGTGTCTATAATTTCCACCAATGTTATCCTATTCAAAAACCCTAATTTGGTGGTGACTTTTTCATTTCCCTTTCCCACTTTTTAAGACTAAATTTTATTTGCCCAATTTTTGATGTGGGACTTCCACAATGGTATTTTACTGTTTTTAACCTCTCATTTTCAAAGAACAATTTCAAATTACTAGGTTGAAATTGGCTTAAGGAGGGGAGAATGTAACACCCCATGATTTCTTAACACATTATCTCTACAAAATAATTCAATAACTTGCACAACACGCAACACCGATTTTGAGCACAAAACAACTTACCAAATTGGCCCATCAAAATGCGGTTATGAATTGTGTTAACTGAAATTTGAATTTTATATACTCTATAATATTTTAGAATCCATATTATGTGTTTTTTAGAGAAAATATAATAATAAATTCATTTTTTCAGATAAAATTAATATTTTTCAAAAAAATAAATTTTACCACCATTTAATGGTGAACCCTTTTTAACTCAAATATTTGAAACTATTATATATTAAATTTGACAAAATAAAAATTATTTTTAGAATAAGGACATAAAAATTTAGATTCGATAAATGTTTGGTGTTTTTCTGATAACTTTCATATTTGGGTGAATAGTGAAAAATGCAAAATTTTAACTGAAAACAACATTTTAAATAAATATTATATATAGTTTTAAATATAAATTTGAATGTTTTGTAAGTTTAATTAAATTATATTTTTACCATTTAATCCAATTTGGTCATTGGATGTAATTTCACTTTTAAATTGGACATAAACGAGTGTCAATCTTTTGATAGTTATTTTTTCTTAAAAATACACTTTTTTATTTTGACAACGAGAATTAATTTTAAATTAATAAATGCAATTTATATGTTTTTAATTTGGTAAAGTATACCACATTTTTGAATTCAGAATATCAAAATTATCTTTGGGAGAAATTTTGGTATTTTTCGAAAAAACATTCAATTTTTGAGGAATAGTGAAAAACACTAAGTTATTGGTTAAAACTGGATTTTTATATAAATAATTATTTATTTTATTTAAATTTATTTTTGTCAAAAATAGATACATAGTACCTATATAAGTTCAATATAATTCTCTGGAGTCATTTTATAACATGTTTAGTTATATAAAAATTTTATTGATCTTTTTACCGTCTTTTACCCACCTCCTAAGAGCTTTTTGCAAATTTTCATAAAACATAATATTACCACTTCTGTGAGTGGAATTTAAAAATTCTGAAGGACGCAGTTAACTTCAGTAAGTAAAATTTGGTTCAATAAAATGTAAATAATTTTTGGTGAATTGGACATTTTGACTTTTATTTACCGCGGTTAAAGTTAAATATGGTAATTCAAGATAAAAAGAATATTATAATAACACAAAATGACCATAACACATCTCCTAAACTTATTGGATGAGTCATGGACTACCATGGCCATCCTTGGGTCGATTATGGGACCCCATGTTTCCACTTATGAGTTATAATGGCAATTTATTTTATAAACTTAAAGTAAAGGAAAAAATGACATAAACAAATATCTTTTAGTAAATAAATTTTTACATGTGTTTATATAAGTAAATTGATTGAATATAAATATTAATTATAAAGCTAAAAATATTTAATACATAATTGTATTTTATTTATATTTTTATACAGTATATAATTAAATTTATTTATGACGCAATAATGATGTAGTAATTACCTAATGAAATATTAAAATATTTGATATTATAAATATCCAAATAAATTAAATTTGAGACTTTTTATGAATTAAAATAATTTTCTAGAATAATATGAAATTTTAAGGTTATTTAGATGATTTTTTTTTGAATTAATAATGTTGTTATGAATTTAGAAAAAACAAAATACCAAATAGTGTCACAATTGACATAAAATATTTTTTAAATAAAATATTAGATTATTAATTGATAGTCTATTAATAAAATCTAAGGATAGGAAAAAGACATATATAATGATATCTGTATCATTAATGAACCGTTTGGGGTTCTTTTGGATGATTAAAGTAAGTTTATTAACCATATAATATAAAAATACAAAGATACATGGTAAATGTCAATCTACTTAACTAAGAGTTAAATCTAAAAGATAAAGTTAATATAGGGACCCAAACATGTCTAAAACCTATTGGTTGAGTTTTTTTAAATACATACCCACCTTATCCTTTAAATAATTTATTTTGGAACCATTATAAACTGAAGATAAATTTATTATAAAATAATATTTTACCTTTTTCCTAAGGTGCCTCTCACCCCTCTTATAAAAGGGCACTTCCCCTTCTCTCAAATTCACACCTCCAAATACATTTGGCTCAGACAACCTTTACCCAAATTCCCTCTCAACTATCATAAAATTATCTTAGAGGCCTTCCATTAGTCATAAATCCAACCTATGAATCCCTTTTGATCAAATAAAAAGGAATAACTCGAAGAAGAGGTAAATATTTCTTCAACTCGTACAAGTTCTTTTTTTCTTCCAAATAATTTATCTTTGTTTTTTCCATTATAAAATATTAACTCCAGTATCTTTTATATACAATGATGTTATTATAAATATGTAACAACAAAATTCATTATTCTCTCCATATTTTGAATGACATGTCACCATACGTACGTACGTAAGGCTTACCGTCTCCACGTCGTGGGGTAAATGTTATTCAATATATTATTATTTTTATGGGTATAATAATGATGTAAAATTGTTGTAAATAATAAATATAACATGATAATAATTCTTTATATACAATATACCATCCATTAATATATTATTTAAATATAAAAAGAATGATATTTTCACTCGTGCGTACATACAGATTACCGTCTCGATGAACACCATAAGACTCATTCTCCATCGTATCCATTCAAGACTAATTATCATTAACTGATTTAAAATAATGGTTAATGACTTGATACCATTATGGATATGAATAATATAAATCCCATCAACAAGAAAATATGACTCACATAACAAATAAATTTAAGGAAAAAGAATCTGTTAACACTTGAAAAAATGATAATATAAAGATATTATTAATAATGAAATTCTAAAAAATCATATATGATATCATATTAAACTATATGATTCTTTTATACTTTAATAACAATTATTTCAACATTATACATGTGGTTAACCTACCCTTGACCATGTAAATGTGCAAGGTAAGGGTTAATTTCATAATCTCTTTATTATTCGAGGTTTTTTTTACATAAGTATCTATTTTGACATATTTATTATCCATGTCCATGTTTCCTAAAAGAGTTTTCAATTTAATTATTTCTATGGGACTTTTTACTAAAAAATCATTTTAAATGTTTTAAATATTTATTATTTTAAATCATTCTCATTAATTTCCATGTTTTCGAAATGGTTTTTAAGGATTTATCTACATGGACTTGAATTTTTTATTTAAATGTTAATTCATTTCAAAATTTTCAAAGTGGTAAGGGACACTTTGATTAAAAAAAATCTCTTTAAGGTCCTTCTATTCTAAATTGTCTGACTTTTAAATATTTTCATGAAAAAATGGATATTTCGTTCAAAGAGATTTACAATTTATTTTCATCTATGTCAACATCCTTTGATGGATATTAAACTTGTTTGAATAGAATTTATTATGATACAAATCGTCCATATTGTATTAATGGTTTTTTGATATGTTTGACTGTGGATGTTTTATTTTTATAAAAATTATGGTTTTTGGATAATTTTTTAACATTTCATATGCTAGTATTAATACAAATGTTAATGTTATGTTTAAACTATTTCATATGAGGAATGCATTGAACTTGACGGGTGGAGCCTGCTATCTCTTCGATGCATCGGTTGGTCTCATGAGTCAAACTGCTGTCTTGGCACAAGGCCATGAAAAAAAGCTTATTTGTTGTCATGGCACAAGTCCCTGACTATGTGGTTATGAAAGTATTCTATTATTCATTCCATCATTATGAAAGTGGTTATTGATATTTCATGTGATTATTTGACTAGTAGAATATCCATGTGAATATGAAAATGGAATTATTTAATTTTATTTTTTCCATATTATGTTGATGTTCACGTTTAAAATGATTTTTTATTAGTTATTCATTGCCTTAACTGTTTATTCTTATTTGTGAAAGTTACTGCTATATTGTTATCCTTATTCAGCATCTGATCTCAGCCCATTCCTTTGTTTTATTTTCCCAGGATTTCCAAGATTTTTACTATGATTGATATGAATGGTTAAGATAAATGGAATAATGTATATATCAATGAACCATCTATGTTGTATTTTATGTTTGAATTTGTAATGTGATGTTCATATACGTAATCTATTTCCCTAGACTGTTAAACTGGTTGGTCCTTAGGGTATTGATTCCTTATAATCATTCCAATGTATTAAAATAATGCACCAACTATGGGTAACTGGGGTTGGGGTGTAACAAGAGGTGTGGGGAATTGGTTAGAACTGTGTACTTTTTATAAGGGAGAGGAGGGGTCTTTAGGAATATTTAAAACAATTATTTTATTATAACCTCATATTTGGATTCAAAAGTTCAACTAATCATTAACGTCAAAGTTGAGATGAATCATGGTCGAAATAAAATCATCCAATAAGAATTGGATAGGTTTCAAATATTTTTTTAATATTTATAATCTTATTTATTTAAATCATTTATTAATAAGGTAAATTTTACATCATTATTGTGTCATAAATAATTTAAATAATTTGATGTCCAAAAATTATAAAAAATATAAAATTTGGCATGAAATATTTTTAGCGTTGAAAAAAAAATTATACTGGAAAAAATAACTTATATATCCCCATGTAAAAATTTGTTTACTAAAATATATTTGTTTATGTTATTTTTGTCTTTAATTTAAATTAATTAATATAAAGTATCATTATTACTCCAATGGGACTCCATGGGGTCCCAAATTCGACCCAAATATGAACATGGTCGGATATGTATTAAAAATTGGGTTTGGACACATGTTAGGAAAATTTAATATTATTATAATATTATATTATACCCTTATTTATTGTATTTACCCTTTAATCATGGAAAATAAAATATTTACTGAAGTAAATATTTAAAATGTCAAAAAATAAAAGTTTCATATTTAAACAATTTGGAAGTACTGAATACAAATATAGAATCAATTTTTATAAATTTAAAACACCAAAGTGGAAGAAATTAATTTAAAATTAATCCCGATGTCAAAACAAAAAAACAAGTTTTTATGAAATAATAACTATCAAAAGATTGACACTTGTTTGTGTCCAATTTCAAAGAAAACTTAACTCGAATGTACAAGATTGGATTAACTGGTAAAAATTTATTCTAATTACACTTTAGAAACAATTAAAAATATAATATTACAATATATATAAATTAGATTAAATGGAACAATTGAATTAAAATACAATATTTTTCACTGTTCATTAAAAATGAAATTTACCAGAAAAATACCAAAAATTTACATAAAGTAAATTTTTATGTCCCTAATCTAATGAATAATTATATTTTGTCAATTAGAACATATAAAAATTACCAAAACTAGATTTAAAGATGGATCGCGATCAGAAGTCGGTAAATCGACCTTTTATAGAATATTAGAGTATTTTTGCTTAGATTCATTCACATGTTCTGCTAAAATATTTTATTGGATAAATGTAATAATATTAAAAAAACATGTATACTCATATTTAATTTGGTTCTATTCATTCCCAACAATATTATGGATAGGTTTTAACTATCATTAAAAATAATAATAATATATTATTAGTGTGCAATATAAGATTTCCAAAAAACCCATTGGTACGTATTGGGTACGCTATCGAACATAACATCCCCTTTAGAGTAGAATTAATACTTAATCATAAAATATTAAGAAATATTAAAATTCCATTTTCTTTATTTATCTAGGATGTTACATCCTTCCCCCCTTTTGGAAATTGTGTCCTCGCAATTTCAAAATTGGGCTCAGAAACATAATTGAATGCCCCACATCAAAGAAATAGTCACTAAAAAAATCACATTAAAATAAAGAAGTAGATGGAAAAAGGATAACCAAGACAAAATATACTAGTATTCCATGAAAACATGGATATTGAAGAGAAACTAAGTCTCGTAGATTAATAGAGAGTGATATAGAACTTGATCACGGAAAGTTAACCACCGCAATACCATAAATTTGTGGTTTGGTAAAAGTGTGATGATAAAAGATGGCTTATAACAATTTTTCATCAAGACCCTTTTCATAGAGTTGATGAATTTTATTAATAACAATACTAATATCATAATGAAATATACTTACTCATCATGTAGAGTGTCATCCTTTAATAAAATTCTGTCAAAAACTCATCTTTTCTTCAAATGGTAAGTATTCAAGATGACTTGTTCTCATTTAAGGCACTATAACCAACTTCTAGAGAATAACATGATCCAAAAAAATAAGGACCATATGTTTTCCCTATATTTATACATTATCCCAAACCAAAATTGGTAATTATGTGATCATAGAATCCCCAGAAGGGTAATCTTTTATAAAAAAAGTACTACTTTTAATCTCCAAAATTCTACCAAAATTACCCAAAGTTCAGGAAAGACCATTCAATGTACAATTTTCGTTAAAATTATTCAAAATAATCCAAAATAATATTGAAACCCAACACTCAAGAGTATTTTATCACATAGTCTTCCATAGTAAATCTTAACATTTATATCCAAATAAAATCAACTACGCTTAATGTATCATATTAAAGTATAATTAACAAAATCACATATTCTCTATGATAGGTTAATCATTTCCATAAAAAACCCAAATAACCATATGTCTATAATAAAAATATATATTCCACCCAAATAAAATTCACCAATTACTCTTAAGAAGAAATGATAATAATTCGTTTTATAAAATTTTCATATATCATACTTCAGGGTTACACATACTATAAAAAGTCATCCAATGTAATCCCATCATCCAAAGAGCCTTAATAATTTTCAGAATTTTACCATCTTAAAATATACCATAACTCAAGAATCCCTTATATGTTGACTTCATACTCATTCAACATTCTTCATGATCCATTAACCATTCTTACAAACTTATTCTGAAATACTTCTTTCCTACAATCAAAATCATGAATCATATTCTAATATTCAATAATGTCAAAACATATGTTAAGAAATAATCTATATCGTTCATTGGTCATTGTAGGTAACTTCATCCTCACATGGAATGGAAGTAGGCATTGGTAAACATATATTTGTACGATACGGGTGATCCCATTCCTGAATCTTCTTTTTAGGAAAATTGTTTCCATAATGACCATGCACACCACATTTAAAACATTCAATTGATCCCTTAGAAATAACCTCATTGAATTTACTAGAGTCAACTGGATTCTTCCTTTTCCCATGGCAGGTTCTTACTTTATGACCTTCAATTCCACATCTATAGAATATATGCGTCCCTTTGAAACATTTTCCTATGTGTTTCTTTCCACATCCTTGACACATAGGTTTATGAATACACTTACCATTATGATTTTTATCTGAAATTCCATGGGGATTTGTTTCTTGCATATATGATGCCTTATAAAAATAAATAAGGTTCAGGTAATCAATCATGACTCCAAATAGTTGGTTGAGAATAACCAAAAGATTTCTCATTTCAGCTTCTATTTCATTTAGTTTCTTATTCAGAAAACCATCATAGTTTTCTTCACATCCACTGTTACTTTCGAGCCTTCTAAATCCAACAATTTACTAAAAACAAAAGTTTTGTGTGATTATATCAGTAAAATTGTTATATAATATCTTATGAAGAGGGTATATAATAAGATATACTTATTTATGTTTTCTTAAACTCATTACCCTTTTCTATAATTACTATGACTCTTTCTAAAATCCTAATAATTATCGTAATGACACTCATACATAAAGAACACTCTAACCTCTAAATTTATCTAAACCGACCTCTGATACCAACTGTAATGACCCTATCTTAAACACTACATAATATTCAATTAAATGTATAATTCACATTGAAGATATTTTGAGGATATATGTTTTAGATAATTAGGTCATAACATTTTCATAACAACATGAATATTACATGTAGACAATTCAACTTAGTATCCATTATTTTCATAAAATAAAAACTCTTTAAAAAAAGTGTCATGTATAATTAAATGTTTTACACATCATGACTTTTCTTTGATCCCATCCATAACCCTTATTCATCTTTATGTCCTGTGGAAAACATTTCAAAAACATGGGACGAGCATAAAAAGCTCAGTAAGGGATATAAAATAAGGAATGAAAACATTAGACTATCATTAAATAGAAAACAATGAAACCATAATTTTAAATCATAACATAGCTCATGAAATAATAATATTTATGAATAACACACAAAAATCATAAATCATAAAGGTATCTTGTGGAATCCATATCAAACATACATATTAGCTATCAAAGAAATATAGGAAGTCACATTTGGAATACCCATCATATTATATACCCTAAATCTCTTAGGAGAAACATTCACATTTCCCTTTATCACATTACCCAAAGCATTCGAGATATATCTAGGTCTCACCCTCCCTAGATTTATCACGAAACCACACGTATACATAAACAATGCCCATGAAAAAAAAATTATTCATAACAAATAAAAAAATGAAGGAAAGAAAATATTTCCACATTTTAATCACAATATATCATTTAAATATATTGACATAACAAATCCATTATCAAAACCATTTTCAATACCAAAAAACATAAAAAGTGTATATGGTATTTAGTTACCATTTTAAAACATTACGAATTTTTAGGGAATCCAAAGATAAAATAATACTCACGGCGGTAGAAAAGGTAATTGTCACCACAAACATTAAAAAGAAACATTCTTTTTTCATTTAGAAAAACGCCTCTTATGGAAAGATTTCCTTTGAATGAAATTAAAATTCAAAGATATTAATAAACTGTATAAAATAAAGATGATAATAAAAATAATATTCCTCAATGAAAAGTGATTGAGATGAAGACCCTTACAATGATGGTATCCTTAGATTAATGATAAATCAATTACATAATTATGTGTCAAAAATATAAATACGACCAATTTAATTGGATATTAATTTTAAAACAATAAATTGTTATTTACACATATTCATAGCACAACATAAACAAGAATTATATGTTTAACCTTGTAGGGTCCAATCCCCCCCCCCCCCTCAAAGGATATTCTACCCAAATCTTCCAAAGAATTAGGGAAAATAATGAAGAATAATCAAAGGGACTGAAGCAGGACCGGTCCGCGGACCGGTCCCATGAAAACGCAACGTGACCAGGCCCTGCGAAGCACCCCCCTCCGCGAACCATCATCGTTCATGAAATGGAGGCGGAGATCCTCCGCGATTGCGAGGCAGGATGGGCGCCGATCCGGTTCACCTCCGTAAACCACCCCAATCGCGGACTGCGACGACCGGTTCAAGCTGCATCCGTTCTCATTCGCGGAATGGAGGAGGAACCCTCTGCAGCCGCGAATCACTCCCTGAGTTCGGTTTGCGGGGGGGGGGGGGGGGAGCATTCAATACCCACTGCAAATCACGGATTTAACAAGTCAGCTGTAAACCGGGTGTTCAGTCATGGGCCTCTGCCAAAGGTGTCGCGTGACTGTAGATACATCCCTTTCCCCAATTAATAAAAGGAGACCGAGGGGGAAAAGAGAGGGGATTCAGGGATTCAGATATTTTAGGATTCAAATTAGGATGATTCTAAGGTGGAGAAAGAGAAGAGCGATCAGACTCAGGTGGAAGGATTTCGATGGAAGGCTTCAATTTCGCAAACAGCCAAGTTCCAGTTCGCAAACCAGAGCAGGTATAAACCTGGGAAAAAACTAACAAAGAACCAAAAACACATAATAATTTGGTGAACTATGAACTCAAAATAACATAAAAGGATAAGACCGCGAACCATATCCCCTCCACGGATGCACTCCCTGTGGACCATGGTGTTTATGCTTCTTTTCTGATCTGTCGCACTGCGTAGTACCCTCCTACGCGGGTGAAGCCTGGACCGACAAACCCCTGATCAGTGCCTCCCTTGGCCTCCACTGATCATGTGGAACCATCCGCGGACCACCCTAGTTCGCGGATCGAACCCGGATCCACGAACCACCTTGGTTCACGGGATAACAATTAGCCCACAGACCCTCCTGGTTCGCGGACGGCCAATTAGTCTACGGACCCTCATGGTTTTCGGATTGAATTTTATTCCGTAGACCATCTTCGATCGCGGATGGCCCCTCTAGAAGCATAGCACTTCCCTACACAAAGGGAACCAAAACCATCAGAGTTCCAATTTCCCAAGCTAGATAGAATCCTTCCAATCCGGACTGATCCCTTGCGACCCCCTCACTGGCCTACTCATCGGCCCTGAGATGAGTCCTCCATCAGAGCCACCATATCCATGCTGTGTAACCCTCATGGGAATCATCATGCTATTTTGAGTTCACATAGCCATGGTAAATAGAGGCGAATGGGTTTCCACGACCCTTTAGTAGATTCCCGTAGCATCCATGGGTTCACATTCCCACAGTAATGTGGAGTCTGAGCTCCGGAGTCCATTTTCCGCCCCTCCACATGTCAAGGTCTTCTTAGAGATAGTAAAATACCCTTTATAAGGAATCTATTTTGCACTAAAAGAGAGGATATGGGCACATGAGCACCCCCTTTCCCTCTCTCGTTGTGCTTTGTCTCCCATGGGTGTCCGTCCCGGAGTAAGCCCCCGTCTTTATGGGCCGCCCTCATGTGTAAGCCCCACTCCACTTTTCATGGACGCACCTTTCGCGACGTGATCGTCTGGTCTCTGTTGCCTCTTGTTTCTCACACCGAGCATGACTCATGTGGTCATAAAGTAAGCATCGACCATGACATCCTCTTATGGGCCTCATTAGAGTGTAATCCCCAATCCATTTCCCTAGGATACCTCATATCATAAGTCCCAAGCCAATGCGAACTATGACGACTTTGATTCCTTACCACTGGGGTACATAAGAAGCCCCCATGAGGTTTAAGTCCGACTATCAGTGGACCCCCGGTCCCCCTTCACATCGGTTTTCTGATGCTCTCCATTCAAACTACGCGGAATTTAATCCATGTCCCCTAGGAAGTGTACATAGGAATCCTCCATGAGGTTCAAGCCCAACAACTGGTCTATCCAACTATCTTCACATCAGTTCACCGCGCCACCCCTAGTGTTGCCTCAGTGATTTCCAACCCTTTGAGGTTATTAATCCAACGAGGGATGGTAATCCTCAGGCCTAAATGATTCCAAACCCCTACGTCCAATTGACCATTTCCCACACTGGTTAAATCCGTGGATACTATGTTTGAGAATAATCCAATGATTTGCGAACATATGAATACATCATAAATATATAAGAGCATCCCGTAACAGGAATTAATTCCCCCCAAAAAGGTGTGATGATCCCGAATTCCCATCCTCTCGACCAATGTGAGTTCTTAAGCATCGCTGGTCAGACCATCCACTGAACGCCTGTCTTTAGAATGAAGGTCCATGCATCATCGGATACGG
This sequence comes from Viscum album, assembly GCA_963277665.1. Lineage (NCBI taxonomy): Eukaryota > Viridiplantae > Streptophyta > Magnoliopsida > Santalales > Viscaceae > Viscum > Viscum album. Next base: position 2,079,888,809 of record OY728136.1, on the reverse strand, counting down.
AACCGTTGGGCGTTTCGAAACTGACATGAAACAAAAATGGTGAACCTGACGTGAATCTTTAACGAAGCATGACAAATTTAACTTAATCCCACCATGTTCCCTCTTTTACTCACAAAGAAGGCCATGCGTGGTCATTAACTACGCATGGGATCATGAGATGATGCTTTTACAGGTTTTTAGTTTGTATTTGTTTAAATATTTTACAGGTACTACCTTCAGAGCTCCCTTCAATCCAATGGCATCCTGAAGGAACTCACAAGTGCGTGATCCCAACAACGCAATGACCAGATGTCCCCACCTACGGAGGACCCCATCACCCACCCAGCGTCTTCAACGCTGGGTCTCAGACGCACTGATCCGAGAGTACCACATGAATGGTACTCTCCCAACGGCGGAGGTGGCCATGAACACCCTCCAATATGCAAGAACTCACCGATCGCCTACCCAGCAGCAGCTGCAAAGGCACATCCTGACAGCCCCTATTGTTTTCTCCAACTGTTTCAGGAGTCTATCCTCAGAATGAAATAATTCATACCTCCCTTATCATATAGAGGCAGATGAGGTTGACGTTGAGGACTTCATCCCCACCGAACGGGGGTTCCGCAACAAGGCCCCCACCGGAAGGCATCATCGTGGTCACGCCGTTATTCAAAATCCTCACGCCGAGGATGATGTCTCCCCGAGGATTGATGCCCACGCTCCCTGAGCTATGGCCCCTCGAACCACCCAACGAGGGAGGCAGACGTACAATCAAGGACTGATCATCACCCTTGTCACTGAGGAGGAGCTTTGCTGCCCAGCCACGGAGATGTACCACGAACATGAACCTACACCTGTTCGCTCCTCCCGAGCCTGCTATCCAGACATGGCGGCCTCATACGAGCTGGCGCGCTTCCCCGCCGAACTCCATCAAGCCCGTTGCTCACACAGGACAGCACTCACTAGGTAGGCACCTATCCCTACCCAGGGTCGTGAAGCCCACCAACCTAACATGGTGGCGACCCGACACCCACAGGACCAGCTCCTAGCAGTTTCTTCTGACGCCCGCCATCCAAATATGGTGGCAATCAATAAATCCCACCACCCAGATGTGGAAGAAAATCATTGATGGTCACTTCTCCCCGCTAACAAAGGCCACCGACTCGATATGGTGGGAAACCAATATATGCCGGTCCAGATCCCTGCAGATGCAAGTAATGTCCTCTATCCCGATGTGGTGGCAAATAGAGAGACAAATCGGCGTATCCCGGCACAGGGGCAGATTCATTCACCTGCCCCGACATAAGATAATTTTCAGTTCCCACTGACCACCGGAGGACCGGATTAGGATATTCCTTCTCTGATACTTTAATGGGCCTTCATACCCGTTCCAGCAAAAGATGTCTCTCTACATATCCTGGCAATGATGGGGGAGCAGGTATCGATCCCAGATCATATCTTGTAGACTTGGCAGAATCTAATTTCATCAGCGACAATAGCAAGTACTCGGGCCCATGAGCCCATCACCCCAATTGAGGTGACTCATCTAAGAGACAAGATAGCCACCTCGGAGTAGATCTATATCCCTGATTCTTCCCAGGGGGGTTGCAAGCCATATACCACGACACATGGGAAACCGGATCAAGCATCTCACTCATTCCAACTGTGGGACACCGTTCCATCATGGTGGATGCTCCAGAGCAGGAATATATCCCTGCTAAAAGTCAATATGTTCTTCTGCATATCCTGACATCATCACAGGACCCAATTAGACCGGGACCCAAAGGTGAAGGCCATTGTCAACAGCAGACGGTCCCCGCTACCCGCAAAAGAGCGCCCTGAACACGCCAAAGGCAGCCGGAAAATAAAGAGGGTGTTCTTGACTCCTCTCTACTGGAATCTAGGGTTCCCAACGCCACTAATCATACATAAAAGGCTCAGAACCCTGCCCACCCATTACCATATTATGGTAGTGGTAGTAGCAGTTGTGAAGGTCCTCCCCGCAATGTTGTTACCAACAGCTCTGAAGGTCCTCCCCAGAGCACCCCTGGGGGCCTCCCATGTAGGCATATAACGGTCGATCACGAGAGCTCCTCTTTGGATGTGAGTCACAAAAACCCTCCACGTGACCAGAAGATCAAGCATCAAGAAGGTCCTCCACATACTGTAGTCCACCCGGAAGGTCCTCCCCGGTGTATACACTACAATCACTCTATATGCAGTGGGACCAAAGATTATGATAGTAGTCCTAGATATCATAGTCACAACTGCGGAGGCCATCCTCACAGTGACATATCATCAGGACAAGAAGGTCCTCCCCTTGCTATCACCTGCCCTGAAGGTCCTCCCTAGGGTTTACGCTGCAACAACACTCCGTGCATCCGGGCATCATATCACAGTGATAGTCCTCGCCACCCTGATAATGAAGGTCCTCCCCGTAGAGACGTCATGTAACAAGAAGGCCCTCCACTTGTTGCGGTACATTTTGGAGGCCCTCCCTGGGATGTATCCCACAGATATTCTCCCTGCGGATGCAGTAATGGTAGTCCTCGCCATTGCCGTAGTTGTGATGGTAGTCCTCACCACCACGGCTGCCATAGCGAAGGTCCTCCCCACATTGTCCCCAAGAAACAAGAAGGTCCTCCCCTTGTCACAGTGTGTCCTGATGGTCCTCCCCATGATGTACATCGAATGTCAATCCCTGATCTCCATCCTCACCATGATGGTATTTGTTGTGAAGGTCCTCCCTATAATGACTCTACATAGCCAAAAGATCCTCCCCTTACAAAGACATTCCTTGGAGGTCCTCCCTAGTGTGTGTACTTAAAAAGTCTCTTATGCGGTGAAGCATCAAGAAGTAATGGTAGTCCTCGCCATTACGGCCGCCATTGCAGAGGTCCTCGGTGTGATGGCATATCATATCGACAGGAAGGTCCTCCTCCTGCCAAATCAATCACCAAAAGGGCCTTGTATGCAGACGCACTCAGAAAGACGGGATCAAGCATGTCAGATTCTCAGTTAGTTGCCGACGACATCCTTCTGTAATCAATAGATGGTCCAGGGCTGTGTTCATCCTCTGAACCACCTTGGAGTCTCCCACATAATGATTCAGCACCTACCTGTCCCACTGCCTCCGACCACATTGGCAGTGGGTGTCTCAGTTGGGCCGACCAGGTAGAGGAGTCACTAGCGGAGGAGTGTGCCGATATGATGCACCTGAGGAAATGACTGGACAGGGATGATATACCAGTTACGTTTTGGCCTACGACCACCTCTCAGTTCAACATACCCAGAGAGTTGTCGGATGAATGTGTGCACGACATCCACTATAATATATGGACAACCCTCCACCGACTGAAATCAAGCTTCCTTCCCTATGACGGGTATGTATACCATGTCAGGACAATAGGAGACCTCCTGCATCACATCGGCCTGGATGCTCTTCCTTCATCATGGAAATAGCGACCCGAGAGGCGTAGAGGTAACATGGAGATAACATGCCTCCGTGTGCTGCATCAACTATGCCGCCTCATCGGTGACGCTCCGATGGGAGTCCATATCAGGGGATGGGGAGAACATGGAGCTCTGCATTTCACTCCGCTCCCCGCCCATAAGAACTCGTTCAGCATGGTGTCTTGCAATGTCATCACATCAAGACGGAAATCAAGTGGTCTCACTATTTAGGAAATGCCACACACCCAACTGAGTCAGGCCTTGAGTAAGTCCCAGAAGCGTTAGGCCTGAAGGGAAAAATCCATTCCTGAAATATGGAATCCAGCCACCAAGAGAATACAACATGACTCTTGCCTAAGAGAGACCAATCAGCATTCTTTGGATACCTCCCCAGAAAGGATTGATTCATAGATGAACTGGGTACCAAATCCAGTTCACCCTCGAATGGGGGCACACAAGATCCGGCAGGTAGGGATAGTCGTATCCACTACCGCAATCTATGGTCAACCCCGGCCTGCCGTCCTGGGGGAATTTTTAAGAACAAATGCCACCGTAAGACCAATAAAACCGGTAAGAGACTCTATGTCCGAGGAACAGATCAAATCCCATCCCTCAGGGTTGGGGGCATTATTACACCCTCAAAACAACCTACCCCACGAGAGTCAGTATTCTCTCATATAGAGAGGATAATCAGAAGAGGAGGATCTCGTCTTATCCCATCATTTAAATCATCATCCCCTCCATGATGAATGCGCACCATAAGGTCGCATCAAATTACATTCCACATCACCCTTCGTCAAGAAGTCCAAAGGCAATCCCAGTTCACGAAAGGAAAGACTAGCAGAAGAAGCGGGGTATCCTCTTCCCATGTGGACGATGACATCTTCTCCACCCCGCGATATGCATTCATCAATGTCATATAGGCTTACTCCACCGGTGAAACCATGGAAAATGAAAATCTGGATGGATCAGGAGATGATAGTTTCGGTTAGGCTGTGACTCACAACGAACCACCAGGTGTGCACACCCGGAACCAGAGGGCCGCCCAAAATGTGTATGTCCTTCCAGAAAACCCTCCCTTGCCTACCTAGTGAGCTTCCAACAGGGATAAGAACAAAGGACTGGTTACCCTAAACCTACCTCCTTCTCTCGACAAAGATGATCCACTCACGCATGAAGAGAGATTCGCTCGTCATGAAGAGGAGATGAAAGAATTTAGGTGGCTTAATGCTGAGCTACTCAAGAGGAACCACCTTATTGAAAGTGCATACCGGGAGGAACCACATCATGCACTCCCAGCAAGGGCACCTCAAGGGATAAGGTTTTCCTCGACAATCAAAATAGGGTCAGGTCTCCTGTCCAACGAGGTGACCGACCCGTCCAACTATCTAAACGTGGATTCAGATGAATACCAAGACAACCCTCCACTCAAGATGCAACCGGACCGTGTATGCCTTAACCCTCCGAAGGTGCCAGAAACGGCACACGCAACCCTGGTGCTGGCCAATCCAGATACTCAAGCAATGCCTCGGGCTACGCTTGCTCAGGATCGGGCCCAACAGGATGTAAACCAGGGTCTCACCAACACCATAGAGGAACTAACATCTCGATTGGAAGTGATGAAAGGTCGAAGCACTCTGATACAGCAATATAATAAACCCTACCTAGATTAGGTTAGCAACACACCACCTCCACCCAATTTTAGGAGCCCTATATTCCGCATATTCAATGGATCAGGTGATTCGGAACAGTATTTGATGCACTACGCATCCTATTGCGACCCTATAATGGGGACTCCGGAACAGCAAGAAGCAGTTAAACTCAGATGCTTCGTATGGACCTTGCAAGGATCCGCCTTTGTCTGGTACACGATTATGCCAGCCTAGTCAATAAAGAGCTAGTAAGACCTTCGGCAGCAGTTCCTATTCCACTTCAGCTCAATGTTGCTTAAAATATCGGTTAATGATCTCATGAATTGAATGCCGAGGGAGAATGAGAGGGTCTCATATTTCATCGCCAGATAGAAAGGTCTGACCTTTTCCCTGAACAGGCCAATTCCTCAGGATGAGATTCTAGCCATATGCATCAATAATCTTCGAGATGAGCTGCGAACACCTCTCATACCAGTGGAGTGCACCACTAGCAGCCATTTCCCAGAGAATTGAGGACTCCCTACAGTGGACCAATTCAAAGTCTCTAATAGCCTCGCAGGCTCTTGCGAAAAGAGCCCCTAAAGCTGAGGTGAATGCTGTCACACTCAAGCCGGCCCATGTGCCTGCTCCACCTCCCAGACCTCCACCAAATCATCACGGGCCTCCGGCATATCAGCGGCCACCTTCGCCTAAATGGGACAATCAACGAGGACCCATGCAGAACCAATTTGAGGAATGAAGAAAAAAGGTATACTTGTTCTGGGACGATCAATTATGCGGCTACTTCATTGCCACCATGAACATCAAATTGCTTTGGATTTCGGAGCCGAGAAAACCTGTAGAGGTCGGCCCCGATGACAGGCCAGATTTTTTCCCCTACAATCGGATATTAGGGAACAGTATCCGAGAATGATTCATCTTCAATGATCTCCTACAGAGGATGGTATACATCGGACAGGTTGAGCTGGGACCACCTCTAGCACATGTGGCGTGTATCTCTACCACCGACTCCGACAAAGAGGAGGGGTGGGAGAATGTCACCGGTAAGAAGGGGTAGAAATTTGACAACTAGATGACTCAGAAGACTATCAACCGAGCCTAGGGCATACTTTGAGCTCAACTACAGCAGTTGGAGTTGCGGCCAATAGCCCCTGACACCACATAGCTGATAGTATCAACCTCACAACCCTCCACGATCCGGTCATCTAGGCATAATCAAAGGAGGAAACAATCGCAGGAGGACAAGTACGCGACATGGCCAAAGTAAGTCCCAACCCTGGCCGATTATAAGCCCTCAAATTTGGTGCCACGGGCACAGACCCACCAAACGATACGATCAGGGACATCTGACCAGGTTGACATGTCAGAGGATGAAGATCCAATATTTGGTTCTATTAACGTCATCCATTTTATGGAATCATTCCCTGACGAAGGATATGGTTACAAACCTGAGTTCCCTGCACGAGGAGCCGGGAGGAAGAATCGTAGAGGTAGGGGATACAAGGGGAGCCGCAGCCGCGGCTAAAACCATCCCTATGGTTGGACCCCGGTCTAGACTGTTAGTATCGCAGAAACCCATGGGGTAGCCCTTCAATGGACTCAGCAAGAGAAATAATGCCCCTCCACCTCCACAAGCTGCCACTATGGCCCTGTTGTTCTGCGATACCCACCATAGGAGGAACATGTGTCTCGCTGTCTAGTTCGCAAAAATAGACCGGCCAGGCCAAGTCCTGAAAACACACGAACGACATCGATATCTGACCCTATGGATGGTCCCTCCTCGTCAAATGCTCATGCCCCTAAATTACCCGCCAATGGAGAAGCGTCGGCCGCTAGAGAAGAAATATGATATTCTTATGTAGCTGGCATCGGTACCAGCCAAGCTGTCCATTCTGGATGCCCTGAGTCTATTAGTAGACCTCAGGGAGGTGCTTATAGAAGCTTTTATCATCACCTAGGAGATTCAATCCGAGGTATCCACCGCCAAAATTTACCGAACGGAGACTAACACGGTTGAATGTAATGCAGTGATTTCATTCACCGATCCGGATGAAGATTCCATCATTCAAGGACACATATGACCACTATATGTGTCTGACACAATGAATGGTATTGAGATCCGTGGAAAGTCTTTATAGACAATGGCTCCATAGTTACCATCCTTCCTCTAGAGACACTCCATAAGTTGGTCTACATTGAGGACGACCTAATTCCCTTGGCCACAACTTTGTTAGGTTACAAAAAGAGCGAGTAGAAGCCAATGGGACAAAATAAGCTAAATACCCACTTTGGTGACCAGGTAGCCTACACGGAATTCCTGGTGGTCCGACAGAGTACAGCAATCAATTCCCTGGTGGGAAGGTCGTGGCTCCATAAGCACATGGTTGTTCCTTCATCCTATCACCAGTGTATCAAGTACTGCGTCAATGGACAAAGTGGAATATTTCATGCCGACAAGGCCCATATAGAGCTCTCCGAGTAACATTACATTGACGTCGGGTTCTATGAGAAAAATAAAATGAAGCCCTTGGTCGATGGTGTCGACTGGATCCCCACTCCAAATGGCCTGGAGTTGGTTCTTGATGACCCCCTCAGGAATCTTGGCAGAGATTTCTTCCTGCCCATCAACTATGTTGAGAGTAGGAGTTCGAGTCCGGGCATGCACTCGGAAGTCCTCATGACTTCATCCATAACGGTCGAGTGTGAAATTGTGGGAACGACCCCCAACACTCGATATGGGGATGAATACTCCAGTATAGACACCCATGACACCTCGCATCCAGACTCCCAAGAGACTGTGTTAGAAGCTCTCTCCTCGTCTGATCAAGAAGATGAGGACATGGGAGAAGAAGAGGAGGAAGATCTCATGGATTCACCTCCTGCATTTGAGGATGGTATCTCCACCACTATGGACGAGCTCAGGGAAATAGACCAGGGTACCGAGGAGGAACCGAGACCTACTCTCATTAGTTCAGTCGTGTCCCCCAAGGAGCACAAGATATAGTCCTCTTTCCTTAGGAAACATCCGGATTTTTTTTCCTGTAATTACATTGAAATGACCGGACTTGATCCCGAAGTAGCGACACATCACCTTGGTCTTCCAGAAGACCACCAGGGCTATAAATAGGCTTCCAAAAGGACGCATCCCTCACACGCCGCCAAAATAGAGGCTGAAGTCGATAAGATCCTTAAAGAAGGCTTCATTCGGGAGGTCCAGTACCCCATTTGGTTGGCCAACATCGTCCATGTCAAGAAAAAGAACGGAAAAATCCGCGTCTGCATCAAATTTAGAGATCTTAATCGGCATTGTCCAAAATATTACTTCCCGGTTCCAATCACCGTGTTGTTAATCGATGTGACTACTTGGAACGAGGCTATATCCTTCATGGACGGCTATTCTGGATATAATCAAATCAGGATGGCCTGATAAGACAAAGAATCCACTGCCTTCAAGGCCCCCAAGGGGTATTTTGTTACAGGGTCAGGCCCTTTGGTCTCAAATATGCTGGCACCACATATCAGTGTGCCATGCATCGGATCTTTAAACCGTTCTTGGGTAAATTCTTTGAATGTTACATGGATGACCTAGTGGTCAAGTCCAGACAGTTCTCAGATCACCTGTCGGACCTTGAAACCATCTTCATCAAGCTTCGATAGCATAGCTTGAAAGTGAACCCCTTGAAATGTCCCTTCGAGGTTACCTCAGGGAAATTCTTTCGCTTCGTCGTATTCCATCGCAGCATCGAAGTTGACCCTAATAAGACAAAGGCTATCCTCGGCCTACCACCTCCCCGCAACCTCAATTAGTTGAGGGGATTTCAAGGAAACCTAGCCTATATCAGGTGGTTCATAGCTAACCTGGAAGACAATTGTTTTCCTTTCACCAGGTTAATGAAGAAGTGGGTCATGTACCAATGGACGGATGACTACCAAGAGGTGTTCGACAACTTCAAGAAGTACCTATTAAGCCCACCAGTGCTCATTCCCCCAGTCGAAGGAATACATATCATCTTGTACATGTCAGCCTTAGATCGATCATAGGGAGCCTTCCTTACAGAAAAGAATGATGTCAGTAGTGAAAACAGTCTCTATTACCTCAGCCAATCAATGATTGATACTGAGAATCGATACTCAAATATCACAAAGAACTGTTTGGAATTGGTCTTCATAGTTGAAAAGATGCAAAATTATCTCCAGCATCACGAGGTCCACTTGATCTCACGGAGTAACCTACTCAAGTACATCCTCAGCCGCCCGATGCTAACCGGACGCCTATCCCTATTGGCGGTCATCCTGAAACAGTTTTACATCCGGTTTGTACCTCAGAAATCCATAAAGGGTCAGGGACTAGTAGAATTTATGGAAGAGCACCCCTCGAGAGGGACCATTGCACCGGTCGCTGAGCAACCTGATGAAGACGTCATCTCTGTTCAAGAGGATCTCCCATCAAGGGAGATGTACTTCGACGGCGCATCCCGGAGCCCCTCTGGGAAGAGTATGGAGGATCCCAAATTCAACAAAGTGGGTTTGGGATAATACTCGTATCCCTAGAGAAGGCAGTCTTTCCATATCCCTTCCTCCTATCAGAAGGATGTACGAACAATGAAGTAGAATATCAAGCCCTCTTTGTTGTCCTGGGACTCGCACTTCAGGCACAAGTACAACACCTTAAGGTAAAAGGTGACTCTGAGCTGGTCATCAAGCAAGTCAATGTTGACTATTCTATTAAAAATGAGGAGCTAATCCCCCTATTTGACCATGTATGAGGGTTAATGGCGTAATTCTCCCCAGAATAAACATTAACCTATATTCCCCGGTCTCAAAATTCCCAGGCTGATGTATTAGCCAACACGGCCATAGCCCTTGCTGACCCAGGCCGGGATGAAACGATTATCTGTATTGCTCACCGTCCAATGGTATTTCCATTTGTTCAGACCATGATGGAAGAAATATACAACGTCAGTCCTGTCCCAGAGCCATATGCTCCTACCACCAGCTGGATGAACCCCTTTGCAAACTACCTTCAACGGGGAGAGCTTCCATCAGACAGGGCTGAACGAGAGAAAATATGAAGAAGGGAAATCAATTTTGTCCTATGTGGCGGCGCGGGTCCGCAAGAGGTCCTCTACAAATGATGTCTTGATAGAGTGATCCTCAGATTCATTGATGGAGAAGAAACCACTTCCATAATGAATGAAGTACATGTAGGAGCATGTGGAGCACATTAACCAGGGACCAAGCTTTACCATCAGGTTCGAAGATTTGGGTACTACTGGCTCACAGTGGCACGAGACTGCGAGCAATTTACCGTGAAATGCCACTCATGCCAGATTCATGCCAACTTCATACACCAACCCCCGAAGTTTCTCCATCATGCTAAGTACTCCTGGCCATTTCCCGTCTGGGGAATGGACATCGTGGGACCATATCCTCCCGCCACGACCAAACAGTTGAAGTATATCTTCATGGAAACCGACTTCTTTTCCAAATGGGCAGAAGCCATACCCTTCAAGGAAGTCAGGGTAAGGAATATTGTCATATTTGTGAAGACCAGTATCATCACCAGATTTGGCGTCCCTCATACCATAGTGACGGACAACGACACCAACTTCTGCTCTATTGAATTGCAGAAACTATACTACGAGTATGGTATCATGGCTAACCACTCATCATACTACCATGCAGCGGCCAACAGATAGATAGAAGATTTCAACCAGACCATTTCCAAAACTCTCCTAAAAATTGTGGATAAATACAAGAAGTCATGGCCAGATAAACTCCTCCATGCATTGTGGGCTTATCAAACCACAATCTGCACCGCTACTCAGGCTACCCCATACTCATTGGTGTATGGCCCTGAGGCGGTCCTGCCCATTGAACTCCAACTTACCTCACTCTGTGTTGCCTTTTGTGATCAATTATCCGATGATGAGCAGTTAGAAAAGCGGATTGGTGAATAGGAATAGCTGGATGAGAAGAGGATGCACACTTTTCACCATCTGGAGGTATACCAGAACCAGATCACACGATCCTTCAACAAAATGGTTCGTCTTCGGTCATTCTTGGAAGGAGAATTGGTATTGGTCCTCCGAACCCCAATGATACCCAGAAAGAATCCTCCGATGATATAGCCCCCCCTTTTTCCTTTCACGTCGGGTCCCTTACGTCCTTATCACACGACATTAAACTGAATGGAGTTTGTCCGAGTTGCATGACAATAAACTGCCAATCACCCAACGGTCCAAACTCAATGACCGTAAACTAAGAGTAGTTTGTCCTTACCGCACAACATTAAACTGCATAGTGAATAAGATTCATGAATTCTCCCTCCCCCCGTGTACGAACCAGACCTACATGGGGCATACCCTTTGTCCGAGCTGCATGACGTTAAACTGCCAAGATCCCAATAGTCCAGAAAAGATGATTTAAAAATTCCCTATCCCCTTGTGTATGGACCAGAACTACACGGGGTGTATTTTATTTTAGAGAAATAAGTGAGGCTTGATTTCAACCCTCACAGGATACGTATCGATGCCAGAATTCCACACCCTAACTCAGCCACCTTAGAAACAAAAATGCCTCTTCTCCCGTGTGTGGACCAGACCTGCATGGGGTGTACCCAGGTCCTCACCACATGACTTTAAACTACATGGAATCTAATGATATAAATTGTACTTACCACATGACATTAATCTGTATGGATTTTATCCTCACCGCATGACGTCAAACTGCACAGATTTCAGAGAACTACGTATGTCTTGATTCCTGCCCTTGTAGGATACGTAGCGACCCCAGGATCCCCTATCCTGGACTATACCCATGAATAAAAGTTAAAAAATGCCATCTCCCCTACATGTAAGGACCAGAAATGAACAGGGTGTATCAATCTTCATCACCGAACGATGATAAAACTGCACGGACAAGACGTTCCAACAATGCCCCTCTCCCCACATGTACAGATCAGACCTGCATGGGGTGTACTTCTTTCAGAGAACTACGTGAAGCTTGATTCCTTCCCTCGTAGGATATGTAGCGATGCCAGAATCCACCATCCCAGCCCAGCCACTTCCGAAGGAAAATAATGATCAAAATTCCCTTTCCCCCCATTAACGAACTAGATCAGTGTAGGGTGTACTCCTCGTCCTTACCACACGACGTAAAACTGTTCGGATAGCAAGATTTAAAAATTCCCCCTTCCCCCGTGTACGGACCAGACCGGCACGGGGTGTATATCCTCGTCCTTACCGCATGATGCTAAATCGTGAGGAATAAGTCCTTACCACAAGACAATAAACTGCTGGGACCTCATCCTTACCTCATGACGCTAAACTTCATGGAATATGTCCTTACCACATGACAATAAACTGCACAAACCTTGTCCTTACCGCATGACGCTAAACTACATTGAATATGTCCTTACCGCATGACAATAAACTACACGGACGTCATCCATACTGCATGACAATAAACAGCATGGACTTTGTCCTCACTGCAAGACAATAAACTGCACGGACTTCATCACGACCCACCCAAGGCATATGGTAATGCGAGATGGAGATACTCCTTGCACATTTGGATGCATCCTTTCTATACATTAGACTCCATGACCCATATTATTATGGATCTCCATAACAATTCATGGCCATTAGAAGTGGAAAGTCATCGACCCATGGACACCTTTGCATGACTATGCATACCATGCCCTCAACGACTCTGCATAATGATAGCCCCTGGCTCATCTACCAAAGGCAAGATTTCCATTGGCGACACTCTTCCTAGCCCCGTACTATTACCGGCCTCAGAGCCCCCGTACCAAACTCATGATCCAATAGTTTACGACAAAGTGGTCTACAAGTTCATTCCCCTTTCCACATCCTAGTGTTTCCAGGGTATCCATACCTCGCTAGCCAATATGTCTGTCTCTGGTTCACATAGCGACCTGCATCAACAAACGTCCAGCCAGGACAAGACTGCATTGACTCAATGGACAATTGCAGTGTTGATGTTTATGGTATACTTGGGCACTATTATCCCCACATTCCGAACTCTGCACTGTTAGCAATCATGGGTTCTCATGATCATCCATAGCCATCAGAAATGGAATGTTATCGACCCAGGGACACCTTTGTACGACTATGAATTCCATGCCCTCAGCGGCACTGCATAATGATAGCCCATGGATCATCCATCAAATGCATGATTTCCCCGGGAGGTACTCTTCCTAGCTCTGTACTCTTACCAGCCTTAGAGCCCCCACGCCATACCTCCAGATCTAGGAAAACACAAAGTTGAAATTTACAACCTTCATCCCCCACCTTGTTCCAAGTATGTCAAAACATGTTGACCCAGTTATCCTTCGAGTGACTGCAGTAATAGTCACCCAATGGTCCGAGCTATATGACCGCTAAACTAGAAGTATTTATTCCTTACCGCACGACGTTAAATTTCATGGAGTGAAGGCAGGGCCCCACGAGCAAGATAAATCAGCTAAGGGAGCTCTCTAATCTTTAACAGTAACCAGGTCCGAGTGTGCCCGACATGTTCAAAAATTTCCTTCCTCAGCGAAAGACTTCATGGCCCGGATAATTTTTGATCCTCATAACCATTCATGGACATCTAAAGCGGAATTTCATCTCCCGAGGGACACCTTTTTATGACTATGAATACCATTCCCTTAGCGGCTCTGCATAATGATAGCCCATGGCTCGTCCACCAAAGGCAAGATTTCCCCGGGCGATACTCTTCCTAACTTCATACGCTTACCGGCCTCAGAGCCTCTTTGACACTATAATTAACCCTTACAAATATTTTTATATCACCCATTTAATTTTTTTCCTTCCCAAGGATATTAAGAATAGATCAATTATTGTCTTTTCAAGGATGTAGTTTATTTTATTTTTTTATTTATCAATTTTTTTCATTACACAAGAAAAAAGGGTTTCATTTATTTATTTAGTTTCTTCAAGACTACTAATATTATAGGTGAATAAGGATTTGATTTCACATTACCATTCCAATGTAATAAAGTAATACACTGGCTCCATGATTCTGGGTTCGGGGCATTAAATTTTCTAGATAGAATAATGTTATATTCAAGGTTTTTTATTTTGATGAAATTATGTTATAATTAGTGGATTAATTTTAAATAAAAGGCTCACGTGTGTATCGGGTTTACCAAAACTACTAATCTATCAGTCCATTGGAATCTCATTACTTGTAATCATGAATATATAATTGATGGAATACAATGGCCTTGGGATTTCTAGGGTCAAGTCATTACAACTAACACCGAGCTTAAAAAATCAAGATATACTATAGGATAATTATTATTTAAATATTATGATAATAAGCTGATAAATGTATTGGAGGGTGTTAATTATTGTAACAACATTATAAAATATATATTTAATTTTTTTGAAGACCAAATTTAGAAGTTAGTTCCTAGGAAATAAGTATTCAAATTTTAATGAATATAATGAAATCATATATGGTTAATACAAGTTATTATTAAAAAGTTAAAATTTATAAAATATATTATTTCACATACAATTTTATTTAAATGATAAATTTCTGAAATTTTTTAAATTTATGTTAATAAAATTCATCATTTTATGTTTTAAAATATCAAATTTATCTTTGAGTTATTTTTTGGATTTCCAATTAATAGTAGTTGTTGGGGATAATTATGAAAAATTATAATTTTAAAAATATCATCCCATTGATGGAAACATAAATTTATAAAAATAATAAATGTTTTATGAAACCATTTTCTTCATAAATATATTATATGGATATAATATAATTCAGTATGAAATATATTGATACTATTTGAAATAAATATTAATCATTTAGGAAATATATGTAACGGTTCTATTCAAAAAAAATCCATTTTCTAAAAATATAACTTAATAAATATTTCTAAATATTGATTAAAATGTTTATATTTATTTTAATGTTAATTAGTATTCCTTTTATATAAAATAATAAAATTAATTTAATTGAAATCATCAAAATACATGATTATGTTACCAAAATCATTTTTCATACAATAATTATTTTTCAAAAATCCTTTTTAGTACCATATTGGCGACCTATATTATAATTTATTTTAAAAAACTTAAAATTTTTAAACATAGATAAGGTATTCCATATTATTAAATAAATTTCTAAAATTTGTAATATTATTATTTACATTTTTGGTTAAAATGAATATAATTGGGGCTAAACATTAGTGATCCTGATAAAATGTAAAATGAGTTATCTATGGTTTAAAAGAGATGATAATGAAATCACATAACCCAAAAAATTGAGTTTATTTAATTTAGTTATTGTATATTGGACAAAATCATCCTGTATTCTACAATATGAAAATTTGTTGACATATTCCATTTATAGTGGCTTTTATAGTATTTTGTTAAATTGAATATACTAAAAAGGTAACTCTAATTATTTTAATATCTCTAATATGATGGACTAATAAAAATAATACTATATAAATGGTGATATAGAGTATTAAAAAATACATTTTATGATTGAAATTTATTTTATGTTCTCCATTGTGGTATAATTTCATTGAATGCTTACACATCGTAGATGCAGTGCTTGTGAAAGTTGTTAAAAAACATGTTTATGATTATAAAAAAATTAAAAGATTATTGATTTGGAAGATTTAGGGTGTAAAATGAAATTAACTATTAACTATACTTTTATATTGAATGTTAAAGTATTTATATTCTAATAAAACTATTATTGTGATGTTGTATAATTCAAATTTTCCGATTATCCAAAATACGACTTTAAGAAAATTTTATTTTAATCAATATTAAATTAAATAATTTAAAAAAATTGATTAACTAACCATAGGTGTTTGGATTCATACATTATAATTATTATATTTTTATATATGTAAATTTGGAGCAACATAACATGATTAAGACATATATTATATCATATTGTTTCAAATATTTACAAGTCTCACACCCACATTGGTTATAAATGTGCGCCACTACCTCTAACATATCCAAAAGTATTGATCAACATATAATGTTCAGTACCAACTCATATATCAAACAAACATATTTTTAAATATCCTATTTTTATTCCCTTTTCCAATGACCACTTTATGATGGATTAATGTGTAAGATAAATGGGGTTTCTGGATGAAGAATCCGTTTTTTTAACAGGAACATTTTAATTAATTTATTGTAATTAACAACATGGATTTGATTAATCCATCATAATATAAATAAATTATTCTTATTAATATAATTTTTTGGGAATTATGTTTAAATAACACTTATTAATCAGATAGAAAATAAAATTATCACATGGTAATACATGCGATCAACCGCCTCCATTAATTAATGTGTAAGGGCCCAATCATACTCATTTCCCTGAAAGCACAATGAGTCATCACTTGGCCTTAAGAGAGATATCCAAGACATTAAGGGCAGGATATAAATGCCAAAGGGTTACACATACAATTGGGGGGACAATTTACCATTTATAAAATACATCAATGAACAAAAAAACTATAACCAAACCATATATTAAATGATGCAAGAACCATGGAAAACAAATTAAGCAAATTCAAGGATCACAAAACAACATCAAACTGTGCAACAATGGATGACCGACCTAGTATCAAAGTACACAGTGGATGAACAACTAAATTCACTCAAAATACAACAAGACACAATGTACCATAAGCTCTAAAGTCAATAATCACTGAACAACCCAACATCATGAGGTAGTGCTAAAAATGTGGGAAACATTACATTTTCCCTTGTCCCAGTTGAAAGCATCTACAGAATCACCCATGTTCGTAATAAAGGGTGAGTATAAAACGCGGTATTCTTTCCCTAATGACTTCCCTACTCATGAATTTATGATAGAACAGTTATCCACATTTATATAACCATTATATATTAATCAATTTACCAAAACAGATTATAATAAAATATAAACATGTTAAAAAACTGTTCACAACCAAGTAAAAACAAAGCCCAATGAAACTAATTTACAGCAAGTTATTTTTTCAGAAAAATAAATAATCAAATCTTTAAAACCCATTCTTCTTATCATTTTTCATACCCATTTTGATAGTTCACGACACACCTACATGTGTGTGATTCATTTGACATTTCCATACTCATGAACGATATCTCTTCGAATTACCTTGTGTCCAAATGAAACACACCCCCAATATTGGGTGACGTACCTTGTACCACAATGGTACTCATCCAATATTAAATTCATGTTAATCATGAAATCATACCAATTCCATTTATTCCAAATATTTCCATTACCAAAATAACACACTTCAATAAAACTGAACTGTTATTGAAATCCAAATCACAACAAATTTCAAGAAACATTTCATTTCATTAAAACATACCCATTTATGGAAATAAAAATAATCCTATTTATGTTCCATCAATCAAAAAAATCCCATTTTTAAAATGCATGTTTTTAAACCAAGAACCAAAAAATTCATTTAAATTCCCCAATTTTCTAGATTTCACAACAAACACTCAAGAAGGTTCCCAAAAAGTGTTAAACTACCAAATTTCAATCAATTAAAAACCACAATTTCAATTTAAAAGAATTATAATCAGTGATATAGAGTGGAGTTGAGAAGGAAGTAGACTACCACCATTGTTTTGATGAAAACCCCAAAGAACGAAGAACACATAAGATAACTGGGATGGTTCTCTAAGAATTCTCCTTAGATATCTTCTCCTAGAAATATCATGACCAAATATAATCATACATAGAGTCCACAGTCCTAGGTATACCCATAACGGTCATACATCTAAGAAAATGAGGGACGATGAGATTAATATCTATGTTGATCTATGAAACCGAACAATAATGAAGAAGAATTGTGAAATAACTCAAGAATCTAGCTTGAATTCACTAAGGAAACCCATCATATCACCATCAGAATGATAGGAGACCCTTATTTGGAATTAGGAGACGAACAATCCCTAATTTTGGCCACTTAAGGGGTAAAACAAGATACATAGAGGAGAAAACCTATGAGATCCACTTTTTAGTATTTCACTTTAGTGCCTGCAAGGTTAGTTTGCACAATTAGGAAAACTCTATGGTAACTATGTATTAGCCACTGCCTAGAAAAACCTTCGCACGGATTCCTCGCACGGTCTCTCTAACTTCGCTCCAATCGTGAATGAGCTACTTCCTCAAAAGGACCAACTACATACGGTTTTGGCCACATGGTTAGACAAACTGTGTGCCGCCATTGTGACTTCCCCTTTTCCTCAAAACATCATTTAGTATTCTCTAGACTCTCCCATTCATCACGCTTACACATTACACTACTACAAAAATGGGCAAGGGAAGCGTTACCCATTTATCAGCGCTTTTTTTAGTAGCGCTGATAAATGAGAGATTTATCAGCACTTTTTCCTACCGATGATAAATTTTATGTTTAAAACATTCATGAAAAATAAATTATTGTTATATAAGTATATTTATATTGATATAAATATAATATATATTTTTTAAATATGTTTTAGATATGTATAAGTAGACTATTATATTTAATATATAAGAAATTTTATGAAAATGGAATTAAAATAATTAAAAAATATTATTAATTAATAATTTGATAATTATTATCAATTAAAATCATTTGATAACAATTTGAAGACACAAAAATCAAAACAATTAATAAAAGATCTAAAATATGTTGAAAATATAACGCAAACTTCAAACGACCATAACATTTGATCCGGGTGTCCATTTGAGCTGTAAAGCATATCAAATCAAAGCCTGTGACATGCTCTATTTAATAGTGACCATGGAGAAACCTATGTCACATATTTTAAGGAAAAAAAGGCCCATAAAGACATACAACAGATTTTTTAGTCCGGATACCCGGATTTTTTAACATTCAAACATGTATAACTTCTGATCTGGATGTCTTTTATCCCTGTACCACATATCATATCGAAGAATGTTTCATTTTCTTCTATTTGACTAGTTGTGGAGTCGAAACGAGCTTCTAGATTATATTTCATGATCGTTTTAACATTCTATGGCTTTTCCAATACACATATATATGTATTTATTCGAAAATATATATGTGTCTATGTGTTTGTGTGTTTTATAAATGTTTGTATGTGTGTATTTATTTAATTATAAACACACATAAAAAACATATTGCCTAAATTTATTTAAAAATAATCTTATATTTATATATTAATATACAAATAAATATACAGATAAAAATTTATAACTAAATATATATATATATATATAAATATATATTAATATTTATTAATATATGAATGAATATATATATACTAATATATGAATAAATATATTTATATTTGTATTAGTATGAATCTATATCAATAAATGAATAAATATAACTATATATATATATAAATAAATGTATAATTAAATAGAGAAAAAATAAAATAGATTAGTGGTAAAGGTGCAGCCGAAAAAGGGGGAGGTTGGAGGTTCGAGTTTGGGTGGAAGCGCAAAGGGTTGCGCAAGTGTGAGGTTGTGTGGGAAGGGCAGCGCGTGGGAGATCTCCTAGCACTGATAAAAGGGGTGTCAAGCACTGTTAAAAGCTCTTCCCGCAATATTTATATCTTTTTAATTTTTTAATTTTTTTGAATATTATCAGCGCTATTTTGGAGCTAATAAAAGGAGAATTTATCAGCGCTTTTCAAAGGACATATAAAAGGGACCCCCCATATATTAGCGCTGGGATTTACAGCACTTTTTTAGCGATGTTAAAGCCTGCTTTGAGCGCTAATATATGCCATTTTTTATAATTGTTATAAATATATAAAGAATAATGTAGGGGTTACATACTATAAAACATGGGTAAAACATATCCCCCACCATTAGAATTTCCATCCTTGGAAAGTACAAAACATTCACTACCCTAAATGATTTTTGGCCACTACTATTTCATTTCTTTCTCATATTCCCAAGGATTTTCTTGAGTCTAACCATGCTACCACAATGCCCGCACTAGATCGAAGCTTTTTTCTTGAATGAATTTATTTTTCCTACCCACAATCAGTATTGGAATATGTGTCAACAAATCATCTGCATCAATGTCAACGTGATCCAATCTAATCACATGATCAGGACCAGGTTGATACTTTTTCAACTGAGATACACGTAAAAAAATTTGCACTAAACTGAATTGTGGTGGTAATGCCAACTAATATTTGACACATCCAACCCGTTCCTACTTCTCAAAATGACATATGTTTCTAGGATATAGCTTTCCCTACATCCCGATTTGAAAATGTCCACACCTTGAAGATATATTCATGAAGACATGATCACCCACATCGAACGACAATGGTTTTCCTCAGTGATCTGTATAAGATTTAGGATGACTCCAAGTTGTCCCCATCCTGTTTCTAATCAACTGGATCTTCTCTGTTGTTTCCTGGACAAGGCTCAGCCCAAATAGTGATGTTTCTCATGTTTCAACCTAGCATAGTGAAGAACAACAAGGATGCCCTTATAATGCTTCAAACAGAGCCATATTTATTGAGTCCTAATATCAGTTATTGTATGATAACTCCACCAATGGTATATTCCCTTTCCATGATCCACAAAAATCTATTACAAAAGCCCGTAACATGTATTAAATTTTTTTACCGTCCTTTTGGATTACACATCCATCCGAAGATGATAAATTCCGATAATATTCTAAGAAGTATTAAGTGCCTACTGTATGGTTTTCCAAAAATGAGACTTGAACCACATATATCTATCTGAGACTATTGAATCCAGTACTCTATGCCACTTTTCCAATTACCTGTTTTATATTTTTTACATATCCTCCACCATATGAGTTTCATGAATAAGGATGAAATTGGCCAACTTAGTAAGCCTATCAACTATAAACCATATATCATTGTGTTCCAAACCGTTCTTGGAAGACCTATTACAAAATCCATCGCTATCTACTCCCATTTTCAAAATGGGATAAGAAAATAATAAAACATTCATGCTGGTCTCTAATTCATTTATTTAACATGTTTCCATATTAAGCACCATGAGACAACTTGACCACCTTATTTTTAATTCCTCTCCACCAAAACTGTGCATTAAAGGTCTTATACATCTTCTTTGTACCAGGATGTACATTGCATCTCGAATGGTTGTAAGAATGATGGGGTAGTTCATGACAAGACATTGGTACAACAATCTGATCACTAAACCACACAACTAAACTCCCATCATGTTTCTTTCTCTCAATGGTATCCCCACAATTATATTTTAAACTCCTAACTAGTCAATCCACATCAGATGTTTGTGCTTCTTTGACCACATTTACCAAATTATGAACAAGTTTAGCTGATAATAAAATAGAAACACCACCTCTGTTTTCAAATTCCATGTGCATGTCAGCTAGGATAGACATCAACTACCCTTAATCTGAAGCTTATTTTGGAAAATTAGAATATGAATTTCTACTTATTTCGTCCATCACTGAATTCTCATTTCATGGTGTATACATCAAGTCAAAGTCAAACATCTTGAGACAATTCATCCAACTCTTTTTCCTCGGATTTAAATCTTATTGGGAGAAAATGTGTTCCAATCTTTTTTGGCCCGTGAACATATTAAATTTATCACTAAAAAGATAATTTCTCCATGTCTTCAAAGCATGGACGACTACAACTAACTCTAAATCTTGTATTGGGTAGTTCTTCTCATGCAGTCTTAACATCCTTGAACCACAAGAATCTACACGGTCTCCTTGAGTGAGAACACGGCCCAACCCTGATCATAAAGCATCACAGTACACCACATAACCCTATATTAATTCTAGAAAAATCAATATATGTGTTGATGTATGTCGGTTTTTTAGCTCCTATAATGACTTATGTCATTCCAAATTCCATTGGAAAAGAGATTTCTTCTTTTTTTGGAATGTCATTGTAAAATTTAGTCATGATAAATCTCTCACAAAGAGTCTATAGATACTATCAAGACCAAGAAAACTATGTATCTTGAAGGCATTCATTAGTGGTTTCCCTGATATAAAATCATTTATCTATTTAGGATCCACATAAACTAAATTTTATGAAATGAAATGGCCAATAAAACAAACTTCTTGTATCCAAAAATTACACTATGATAATTTGGAACAGAAATGTTATCTCTCAAAAATTGTATAACTATTTATAAGTGCCTCTCATGGTCAGCCCATGACATTAAATACACAATGATGTCATCCACAAACACCACTTGAAAAGAATATAGATATAACTAAAATATCAGATTCTTTAGATCCATGAATACCAATGGTGCATTCGTTATACCAAATGGCATGATTACATATTAATAGTGGAAATTTCTTCTTCTCAAAGCTATTATGGGAATATCCTCCTTCAGAACTCACAATTGGTGATATGAAGATCACAAGTCAATATTGGAGAACCATTGATCTCCATTTAATTGATCAAACAGATGATAAATAAATGGTAGTTGATATTTTTTCATTATCATAACTTGGTTAAGCTTATGATAATCAACACACATCCAAAGAGTTTAATCATCATTCTTTGCGAACAAAAATAGTGTTTCTCACAAAGATGCATTTAGAATAATGAATCCCTTACTTTCTAGCTCCTCCAAAAACACCTTTAATTCCCTTAAATTTATTGGTGATATAATATAAGATGGAAGAAAAATATAATAGGTCATCGGAAGGAGATCAATCGTACACTCCACTTCCCATAGAGGTGTTAACCCTAAGAAGTTCTTGGAAAATACGTTTGGAAATTGATCAAATAATTCCAGAAAATTAATTTCCTCTATCTCTTCCATTGATTACAAATTCAACACAGCCAATTGATAAAATATCATAACACCGTAGACCATTATAAATATAAAAAAATTATTTTTTGTGTCTGAAAACAATAAGTGGATCACATAAGAAATAAATATACATTGAATTAATGTATAATGATTATGAAAAATTGCTTATTTTTTAAATCTATATTTAATGTTAATTAATATAGTATTTAATAAATTTCAATTAATTATTAAATGTATTTTAATGAGGTTTTCCATGTAAGATTCAATTATATGATATTATGTATTAATTCCCCTCTATTCCAAAAAATTTAATATTATGCACCGATTTATTTTATATGCATTATATCTTACCTCATTGACAAATAATGTATCAAAATGATCTGTATTGGAATATTTAAACTTTTAATTCATATTCTCTCTCTTATGGGAGATTGATTCAAAATTTAAACAATCGATGAGGGATTAATTTACAATTCAAATGTTATTAATTTTTTTTTCTATTTAAATTTTCATTATATGAAATATATTTTATATACTTATTAATCCCAATATATTTTAATATGTTCCAGAATTTATTGGGATTTAAAAGTTTTCTTCTAACTTTTCCTCTTGTTTATGCTTCAAACAACTAAAGAATTTCATTTATTAAAATTGATCATTACTTGTCTTATTCTATCAAGAATATCTTCTATTATATAGATATTCCTTAAATTGATTTATGGATGTTTTTATATTCACCAAATTTTTTGGAAATTTCTTCTATTACAATTGTCTTATTCTAAAAAAATCATAAAATCTATATTTTTAAAGCCCATCAAAAAATCATTTTTGACTTTTTACAATAGTGAAAAATGTATTTTTTAACATATATGATGTGAATGTATAATGAAACCCCAATTATCATTTTTATATAATTTTTTAACTGTATAATATTCCATTATATTCAATGAAAATTTATTTTCCATAATACTATAAATTTTCTTATTTTTTGTTAATTTTTATTTAGTTTTATAAATGCTTAAAAGACATTTTAATTCTCAAATATACATTTTATTTTATATTCCACATTGTCTTTTATAATAATAATATCTTATAAATATTAAAAATTATGTTTGAATCATTAATTTGAATTCCTATTTAGCAAAACTTGACTGTAGATTGTAAGTTATTTAAATCAATGATCTTTAAATAATGAATCAATAATTTTACAGAAGATCATTTTTATTATTTCAGACAAATTTTAAATTTAAAATCTCAAAATAAATATTTTTACCTGAAAATATACTTTTTTGATTTGATATAATATTTCCCAAGATTAATGTTTTGGGGTTTATGGGTACTTTTTTCCATGGAAAGATCCCACAGACATGAATTCATGCTCCATATAATTTTCCATTATCATTCACACATTATATCTATATTCTTTTGAATAATTGATATATTAATCATTCCAAATATATCATAACCATTTCATATTTCAAAACATGGTTTTTTTAATTAATAAAACATTGAAAATTTAATCATTTACTAGGTAGATATTGATGTTCCATTTTTTGATTTAATAGTAATATTTTTTTGATTAATATGGAATTGTAATTTGATTACATTATTGATTAATTAGATGTGAAATTCATTTGATATATGTAATTAAATTATAATAATTAGTTATAGATGACCAATTTTGATATAGATGGGTATCATGTGATAATTATAAATTAGTATTTCTTAGTGAATGTAGAACAATACCATGATAATGTTTTAGAACTTGGACATAACATTGTGTAAGATAGAACATCAAAAGACTATGTAGGTTTGATTTCGAATGTTTTAAGATGATCCCCAAACAATATTATCATGATTTTTCAGAATAATGAACTCAATTCATAGATAACTAATTTATTACTGGTCATGTGATTAAAATGATGATATTATCCTTAGATATATTTTGAGACCATGTTATTTATTAAAAGGAATGGTTTTTTATTACCCATAGTACCTCATTTATCATGAAATATTTAATTATGATAGCTTTAATATTACAAAACCCTTATTGAGATTCATAGATCACATGTATATATTTTTTAATTACCCTTGATATGGAGTTGAGATTGTTGATTAATTTTCATCGATGCCTGAAAAATTTCTATTAAATGTTTTAAATTTCAAATATAAATATAGAATTTTTGGATTATTATATTTTTTAAAGACATAAAACCTAATAAATCCATAGTGGTGTAATCCCTAGTATATTTATTTTTTGTAACAGAGTAATCCTCAGATTTGAGTTACTATAGATAGTGTTATTATATCACATAATTGAAAATTCTATCAGTGGTTTTTTATTCAAATAGTGTTTAAAATATGTGTTCATCTTATGTGATCACATAAGATTGTTGTTTTTATAGGGAGTAGGTTTTGAGAGGCATTGTAACTTAAAAAAAAATTCCATCCTAGAGAGGGATTTTTTTTTAAAAATATGGATATAACACGGAAATATATTAAATATTGATTGATTTCGTAATGTCGTACAAGAAATAGAACACCAATCTTAAACGATTGCTGGAATAATATTCTTTTAAATGTGTTTATAATAACATAACAATGAAATTCCATGATATAAATAGTATTAACTAAATTATGAAATGTATATAAATTTATTACTAAATATAAAATTTCTGAAAATTTCTAATTAAATTAATGTTATCTTTTTAGTAATTAAATTTTTTCATTAAAATAATGTTTTCCCCAAATATAATATTTATTTCAATTTCTGAGAATCTATTATAATTAATTTAATTTTAAATTATACAATATTTTCAGAAAATTATCTTCATTTTGTTTAATCAATATATCGAAATCATCTTTGGTTAATGATTCTAGAATTTTTCATAAAATATTAATTTCTTTTATGTGAATAGTGACGAATATATTTTCGTAAAAATATCATTTATTTTCTAAATGATATATTATATAAAGTCAAATTATAGTTTTAATATGATTTAATGAGACATAATTAATCATTTTCTATTTTTAACTCACATAATTAAATTTCAATTACATTTATATTAGATGTTATTATAAGTTTATTTTTTGTTTTATAAATGGTTTTTTCTTTTCTGAATAATTTTATAAAGTTTATAATATTTTTCCATATTAATTAATAGTAAATGTCAGTAATGTTTATTTATTTTAATTTAATTTCTATAATATATATTTATATATATAATTATAACTTCATATTAATGTAATGATAATTACTACTCAAAGAGTTATAAATAAACCTTTTTTTCAAGAAAAACACATGTCTTGAAAAACTACATTTTCCTAGTGTATGCATGTTTTATTTTAAAATAACATACACAGATTATGTGAATTTATATTGAAAAAATATTTTCAACATTAGGTATTATCATTAATTATAATATATATTGAAATCAACTTAATTATTGGCAATAATGAATAGTGATAATAGTAACTAAAATTATTAATGATAATGTAAAATATGATTTACCATGGGTTATATTAAAAAAAAATTGTTCAAATGACATAAAAAACATGTAAAATATATTTCATATCCATATATATACAATATTATGTATAATAAAATATAATTCACCATTTTTGAACTTCTATCATGTAAAAAATGGGTGTATAACTTGTTCATTTCCAAAATTACAAGTAAGCCACTCAACTAACATATAAAAGGACAATCCCTATAATATAATATTAAGATAATCTAATTATTTTTTGAAATGTCTAAATTTTTTTCATCAGATGAAATTCTGGACTAATTTTTTATATTTACATATACTATACAAGTAGTTTCATAAATAGAGTTTCATATTTGAATTCTACAAGATGGAACACTCTACTGCATTGTTTTAGGCATCATTCAATGATGGAAGGGTCCATCAAGTGTCTAATTATGTTTCTGCAGTACCTGACCGCGAAAATACAATGTTTTTAAACAGAATTTTAGAGGACATGGTTTTCTTGAAAACCATGTGGCCCCTACGAAACCTAGCGACATGATCGAGAATGCACTATGTGATGAAGAATTTGTTCAACTGGTGTTGGGTAGAACCACCTTCATGGTAGGAATATTGTTCTCCAAATGGAACATCAAACTTCTGGTGAGTGCTCCAGGTTCCCAATAGAGGGCGTAAGGTTGGCACAATGTTTTTAAAAATGTTTTACCCATACCATGCACAATTACCATATAAATAAAATAAAATAATAAAAATAATAAAAATAAAACTAAACAAAAAACTTATCTACCATCACCACAACTATTTTCATGAAAAACACCACCTTGGACCTATAGGGAATACAAGAAACAACCCCCTATCGGCTCCCTCTTCATTTATTGCATTCACCAAGACTCCGTCAGATTCCTCAATGAATTATTTATAGATTTTTCCTAGGTTCCCTATTCAATACATTATGATAGTTTTCCTCTCAGACATAACCTATATTCCATTTATAAAAAACTTAGCGTTTCAGGTGATCTTTTTTTTTCATTTCTTCTATTGTAATTGCACACAGTTCATCTTCAAGGAATTCTTCATCAGTGTTTTGGTGTTCGCTATCATAAAAGTTTCATTACAGATCATTATACTTTTTTATATCCATATGTTGTAGGTTTTATTCAACATCATTTTCATGAATGATTTTATTTAGGTACTTTATGTGGTTTTCGGGTTCTCTATAATATTTGAAGTGTGTTTGGTCCATCCTTGTGCAAGGTTCAAGTCACTAGAGTCAATGGAGATTACTATATATTCTCAGGTAGGAATATATATATATATATATATATATATATATATATATTGTTTGTTCCCCCATTATATTTATATTTATCCTTGGCTGTAGGGATATATATTTGGACTATGTGTGCTTATGTGTATATATGAAAAATGAAAACATGGGTAAGCATAAACATGTATATGTATAAATACGAATATATGTTATAATCCCCTTATATATATTCATGGTTATGAAATTATGTACATAGGGGATAGGTGTCCTTTTGAATATGTGATGGTGCATATTCATGATGGTGGGAATTATAATCTTTGAATTGTCACCGATGAAGACGTCATGTTACAATGTTTTCATATTGGTTGTATCCTATTTGATGAACAATCTATTGTCTTTGTCATTTTTTAATTTATTTTAAATGTTCCACAAATCACGTTCCATCAGTTATTTTCTTGTTTTAAACTTTTTATTCATATTCTACGTTGATATTTTTTCATATGTTTCTCACTTACATTGTGTTATATGCTATATACCTTATGAACTATGATAAAACTGAACATTTTAAAGTGTGTTCTATAAGGGACACTCTATGGGTAGCCTTGGATAGACTTAGAGGAATTGATAATATCAGATGTTCAAATAGAAACCCTTGATATTCTATTATATCTCATTGAACGGGATATGGATTCCACCGATAGATTTGATGGATTTATTGTTTATCTTGTGCAATGCTTTATTTTATTTGGTGGAAGACAATTAATTATATACTATTACATTTTAATGTGCCTTTACTGTTATGGATCACTTATTATAGTCTGAGAGATAAATGGGTCCCAAATTAAGGATTCTATGGATGGGCTCGCAATGCATGGTTGCATTTAGTCTACATAATGGGAGTGGTAAATTGACTTATTTTTATGGGATTTGTGGGAAGATATTTATTATTGTGACTGATTCTGGTTTCATATGGGAGAATCCAAGGACATACTGCTCTGGAAATATGTTTATTTCAATCCTTAGGTGATACTCAGTCCCCAATGTCAGATATTAGGTACCAGCTTAGAGTAACTATCCACAAGCGATACAAGGGTTTCCATATCAGTCACCTTTACAGAATCATCGGTATTGGGTAATATTTGAGATACCCATAGTGTCCCTTGGTATTCTATTGAGGTCACTTTCGATGGTATAGGGACTCCACCACTGGATTTGACAGATCAATGGAATTCACACCTTCTTATTTTTTCATTCCCCATATATATATATATATATATATATATATATTATCTTGTTTATATATTTACATGGTAGTGTGAACTTGTGACAACTCTAACCCAAGTAGACCGGAGCTGGTGCCATATATTATTACATTGGAAAAGATAAATGATATGAATCCCAAATGACCAATATGTTTAGTATTTTTGGAAGACATATTACCTACAAATGTTATACATTAAATCATGAAATGAAAATCAACATAGTAAATCCTCTAAAATAAATCTCCATATATTTTATTGTCTATAATAGTCGGTCATAATATACATGATTTCATTGTGGGGAAAAATAAAACACAATAAATGGGAGAGTTTACATTCTTATTAAGGGTATAAAATGAAGCCTAAGCTATCATAAATAAATATAATAAAAAAGGAAAGATTAATAACTATAAACACATACCCTCAAAAAATATTCTTGTGAATAATATTAATGGAATATAATAAGATAAAATATCTCCATATAAATTTCCACATGAGAAATATGCATTACCATATATATTATATTAATCGAATAATCACATTGAATATTAATAACTAATATCATTATTAGGGGATGTATAATTTCAGAAATCGTAATCATACAATAATGTATTTTGATATGAAACCTTAAATAAAATTATAATATGTTTGAAAAAACCAATACAAGTAGGTATTATGAGCCCAAATGATGAATCGAGGGGCTATAATGGGCCTCAACCATCACAATCTATGTCTAATGATTTTATCATTTGAAATTGGTGAAAAATTACCAACATAAACATTCATATAAAAACTATCATAAGAATGATAATACATTAACTATGAACCATGAATTGAATCAAAATAAAACATGAAAATTCATACATATCATAAATTAATTCAACAAAATATTATAGATGGTGTCTTAAGAGACCTAATTCTATTATGATAAAAATCTATCAAAATATATTTACATAGATGAATGTATTATAATGAAATCATTAAAAATTCTGGATAGAAATGTAACTTTTTATATTGAATTTTTTTTAAAAGGGGGCCACAATTTTGAAATCAATATTTTTAATGAAAATAATCTTGTACTATTATTAAAGATGTCATTCCCATGTCTTATATGTTAAATACATTTTCCATTTTTTATTTTTTAAAAATGTTCATAAATTACAATGTTTTAAAATCAATAATAAAATTTTGTAAAAAAAATATAATAAAAAGTAAAACATAGATAAAAATTATATTTAACTATTTTATAAAAATAGTAAGAATATTTATTAATACATTTTTTGGAATCGAGGAAATTAACGATAAACATGTATTATTAAATACTTATATAAGATTACTCCCAAATTATAATGAGGTTGAAAAAGTAACCTTTACCTCATCATTTGTTTAGTTGATGATACATTATCCTCCATTATAATGGATAAATCATGTAATTAAATTATTCAAACACCTTATACATATTAATTATTTCATATATGATTCCATTATATTCTTTGATTACTAATATTTCATTCTTACAATTGTTTTGGGTGTTAACTGTTTCATATTATTAAGTTTGTTTTGTCGTATAAGTCATATTTATTACGAATAGGATATATATACATATAAATATTTAATTTAAATATTTATATTAATTTAATAACATTTACTCATGGTATATACATTTTTTAATTATTCTTAATTTTATAATCTAGAAAATTTACCTCATCACATCATGGAGATGTTAGGTCGTATGCATGAACGAGCCATGATATTGTTCTCTTAATTGGGAGAAGGGTATAGAATTGGATGGTATATTAATTATAATGAAAACAATTTTATATCATAAGTACTATATAAATTCATTATTTCCATAATTATAGAAATCAGGGTAATTTGGTGAGGAAATACATATTACAATATGTTGTGGTGATAGTAAATCAGACGTACACAGACATGTTGATATGGTTTTCTAAAGTATTTATAAATGGAGGATTATGGTTGTCCCATAGTCACTGTAAAATCTCAGAAGATATATTTTAAAAGTGTGATTAATTTTTAATTAAAAAAATTCACAAATAGTAAATAAAAGATGAAATAATTATTTGGGAGTTGGTAAAGATGGTTACCTCTTCTTTAGAACACCCCAATTGGATCTCCTTTTAGGGACAGTAGGAGTGGTATTTTTAAAAGAAGAGAAACTATAATATGAGACTACTGAAATTTATTGTGGTGAAGTGAATGTTTTATTCAATCAAGAATGATCAATGTTGTGTGAGTTAGCGAGTTAGGAGGTTCTTTTTATAATAGAGGAGAGGGTCACTTGTGGAATCATTTAAAATAATAAATTAATAAAAACTTTTTATCGATTTAAAATAACTCCAAAGTAATTTATATGTTAGATAATATTAGTAATGGTATAAATCATCACAATAAATGAGGTTTAGTCATTTTTAGGTCCCAATTATAATCGTATCATTTTACTTTAACAACTAGTTAAACCATTTAACTGTTATATTGTTATCATTGTTTATTAATTTTTATGGGTAATATATTTTCAATGAAATGAATAGAGAAACCAAATTATATCATTGATGACATATGTAATTGTATTATATTCAATTGTATAAACATATAATGTTGATTACTTTTATATCATTTAATAATGTATTTTTTATTTTTAACTATTATTTATTTTAATTTGATACTATTCAATATTTATCTTTTAAATAATATTCTAAAAATATTATAATATTGAAAACCCATTATAATATATCTATATCATCTCTATTGTTTATATGAAATTATTTTCAATCGAAAATTAAGTCATATTACAATTATTTTATGATTTTTAATACCATTAATTTGATATTTATATTAATTAAACTACTTCTGCACCATTATTATGCCAGTCTTCAATTAAACTTTTTATGGTCTAAAATTAAAAAATATATTATCACGATGTATATAAATTTATTATATTTCAAATAAATACATATAGTAGAAATTATATTCAATATAACCATGTATTAAAAATGTAGTAATTATAAACAATTTGAGTATGAATGTTTTCTCTTATCTTTAAAGTAAATATTATAAATGTAATTTTCATACACTTCTGTTATAAAAATATTATTATTTTGTTCTAATGATGTTGTTTTATAAAATATTATATATTTAAATTGGAACAAGTGTTAGGATAATTTAACAAATTTATTATATGAATTTCACATTTAATTACATGATTTACCCATAACCTTGTCAAAAAAATATCTAAATTTATTGTTCATAATTTCAAAAAAAATATTGACCCTATTAAACTCAAAATATCAAACGAACTATAACTGCCCATGCCTATTTTTTGAATATTTAATTTGATGAATTTTCTAAATTAGGATTAACACTAATCTTGTAGATGTTGTGTGAAGGAGGGTAAAAATAATCACTATATAATTAAATATGTTTGACCTTATTTCAATAGAAAAATGATTAAACCGACCTAAATTCAATATATATATATATATATATATATATATTCGATATATTTTATCATTAAAATTAAAATTATTCCATAAAAATTAATTAAATGAAAAGATTGTTTTTAACTACCATGGTGTAATTTTCAATATTCATGAAAAATGATTCTTCTCATAAAAATTAAGAAATACCCCCTAATATGATTTAGTTAATAATATTTTAAAATTTATATCCATTTGTAAAAATAATATTTATAAAATTTACAACATTTATTTTTTAATTAGGTGAACCAAAATATGGTAGTAAAATTCCTTTTAAAAATATATATATTTTGAATAAAATAGTATTTGTTCTAATATAATTCTCCAAAAAAACACATAATTTGCAATTTATATAAATATGATTCATAATGTGGTTAAACATATTTATAATGGTTATTTATTCAGATAGGTTGATAGAACAGGGTGTGTTCCAACATTGTTTTGCTTGCAATTCAAGCTATTAAAAAATGAAAACATACTATGAAATATTGGGGTGTTATGTTCTTACACCGTTAACATTTTTTATTCTGTGAAATTTTAAAAATATCTTCTTATAGAATGATTCAGGTTTTTCCTTATTATAACTTCCTCAGGTTCCCATTTCACCTCTTCTATTTAATGGTTTCTCTAAATAGCATTTAATAATCTAGTTATCTAATTCGAAAACACATGTTCTCTATTGTAAATAGTCATGATTGAAACATAACCAAATAAAAAATCATGTTTCATTAATAATTCTTCATAGGTGGGTACATTCACCGATTATGTCATGTATTTCCCTAACATTGATATTTAGAACACATCATGAACTTTTGAGAGTGTTGGAAGCATTGCTAAATTAGTAGCTAAAACTCATATTCATTCCCCAATTTCAAAAGGTCTAAGGTACCAGGGATTTAATTTCCATTTCATAGAGAATCTTAAACCAACCTTCCATGAATATACCTTCATTAAAATCTGATCTCCCACGGAAAATTCTAATTCCATCATTTGATTATTAGAATATCTCTTTTTTATACGTTGTTATTCATTGATTGTGGTTTAAATAGTCTTCAGCATTTTCATTGATTCCTCAACAATATATGTGACTACAAGTTTTCATTCAGCAATGTCATCCCATCATGTTTGAGTATGATAGCTATTTAAATATAATTCTTCATATGGTTCCATTTAAAAACTTGAATGGAAACTATTACTATAAGAAAACTCTACCAAAGGTAATTATTGATCCCACATACCCTGAAAGTCAATATAGCATGACCCCATCATGACTTCCATTGTCTGAATTATTCCTTTAGTTGGACCATCAGTTTGAGAATGGTAGGCTATGCTCAAATTATGTTTAGTATCTAGGACAATAGAAAGACATTTATCATATTTTGACATCCAATGGGAATCACAATCAAACACAACTAATAAATGTACACCATTAAATATTAAAAATTCATTAATATATTGTATTATGACATGCTCAATATGAATTTATTCTCTTATAACAAGGAAAAGTACATATTTTTAGGTGATCGATGATGACCCATATTGAATCATAAATCATAAGAGCCTTTTATATTACCATAATTAATTATATAGTATTTTCATCCATGATTCACATAGGAATTAGAAGTGCTTATATGACTCCATTAGTATGTTACCTCACAATAATAACTTGTTGAAAACCCAACCATATGGGAACACAATCAGCTATTTTTGGATTTTTTATCCCAAAAAAATGTTCATTCAAGTCCTTATACAAAATATTGATACAAGGGTGTCTTTAAAAATTCGATCTATGATCATCATCTATAAATTATCTTTTTTATCAGGTATAGATTGAAGACATAGCTTATTTATAAATTTTAGAACACTCTATTCACAAATTTTTTTGTGTGCAAACTTTCCATCCTTCAAGCTATTAATGTTATAATGAAAGTCATTATTATTATATTGGTAATTCATTATATTCTATAATAAATATGGTATTGTAATCATTAGAATGATGATTGATGTCTCTCCATAAATTGAAATTATCTTATCCATGTTTACTAGGCCACTATCATCATATCCCTCTCAATCATCATTAGGGTCGATACTATATGATCCTTATTACTCAATACATCTAATATATTATTTTCCTTCCCTATGTGTTATTGTATTGAGAAATCCCATTCCTCGAGAATATTGTTCCACAACCTATATCTCATGTTTTGATATTTTTGTGAGACGATGTATTTCTGGATATTATAATATGTGTAGATCGCACATATTTCACCCTATAAATAATGTATCCAAATTTTCAAAGAGAATATTAAAAGTTCTAGCTCCAGATCACATGTTTTATAGTTATGTTCATGATTGATAGATTTATTTTTATGCCTAAGTTATATATATATCATTTTCTATTAGGAAACAAAAAAAGTATCATTTTTGATGAATCATGTTATTTAAAAAACCCATAACATCAATATGGTAGAGTAAAAATTAAAGCATTTAATATTCTTCTATTTGGATTAAAAAAACATTCTTCATATTAACTTTTCCAAACCTCAAACCCCTTATTTTTAATAGTATTTAAAGGGTTAGCTAGTGGGAAAAATTTAGAATGATCCACTAATAATAATCTACCAAAACCATGAATTAATGTACCTCAGTTATGTTTTTTGGATTATAACATTGTTTGAATTCCTTTTTCATTGTTGGGTCAATTGATATTCCATCCATGGAGAAAATATTGCCAGGAAAAGGAACCTATTGAAGCCAAACATTCTCTAAAATAAATTTCCTTTATCAATATGAATTGTTAAGGGTTTGATGAATAATCCATAAGTTAATCTCATGAAATTTATAGAATTTTTAATGCACTATAATGTCAACAATTAATTCCACCACAAAATCAAAATAATATTCCTTGAATATTCTATTCATGATGTCCCTAAATATAAAGGGTGTGTTAGTCAATCAGAATAGAATTACTATGCACTAATAATGTCTATCTCATTTTAGAAAAGTTATGTTTTGTATATCATTCATCTTCACTAACAATTGTTGATACCCAGAATGAAGATCAATCTCTGAGAAATATTTGAAACTATAAAGAGGTCAAACAAGTAAAAAATGTGAGATTGATAGTAGTTTTTATTTGTTGTAATATAATTTATTTCCCTATAATCAATGTACAACCACATTGACCCATACTTATTCCTAATGAATAGAACATGGTTTCACTATGGATAATTATTGGGTGTGAATAAATACCATATTACACAAATATTTTAGTTGTTACTTTATTTACACAAATCCCATTGACCCATTCTATAGAGAATCAATGATATTATCCTTAAATTAAAGATTGCATCAATGTATAATTTATCTTCACAATCCATGGGATCTATAGGTAATTACCCAGGAAAGGCATCAATTTATTCCTAAAGAATAGTTTCATCATCAAATTTAATATACCATTCTTCATCCCTAAATGATATTTTATATTCATCCCTTGAAATATCATCATGTTTCTCTACTGAAGGTGGATCTGGATAAGAATTACATGATGATGATTCTAATTTAAAGATATTGTATTCTTCTTCTTCCTTATATATCCAAATTTTTATCTTCTTATAATATCTTTTCTCCCATATTTTGAAATCCAATGCCTACCATAGATTATATCAACATCAACTACTATTATAAAGACATGTTAAGTATGTATAGCATGTGTATGTTTCAAAAAGAGAACTGACCTGCACATCTTTTTTCCAATGATACATCCTCATGGAGTTTTAATTGGCAACTCCCATATTAAATAGAAATAAAAATGTCTTATTTTAATATTAAACATGGAATGTATAAAAGAATGAGATGATATAGAATTAAGTAATGTATTGGATAAGTCTAAAGATATTATTAAATTATTTTTCCCCACATTATTAAGAATATCTACCTTAGTAGTTGTGATCACATAATCATGGCACTTCATACTTTTCCATTGCTAGAAAAAAATTCCTTGGTGGTTAGGGAATTCATTTTCAAAATCTTATATTTATTTACACTTTTATGATTAAACATTTTTAGCCTCTTTATTTCTCATGAAATCCGGAGATTGGTGTCCTTGTTATTACACTTGGAAAAAACCTCCCATTCCTTTCATACATGTACTAGGTTGCATCTTCCCTCAATTATTGCAAGATAGAAATTCAATAATTCTTATTCATCCCTATTTTCCATATTTACATTATCACAGTGTCCATTATCCCTCTTATTCTTCCTCTTTACATTTAATTCAAATTAAATAAAGAATTAATTTTCATTATTGATACCACAGGAGACTAGATATTCATACGATGAGAATGTATTTGTAATGAGTTATCATTAGAAGAATGCTTTTAAGCCTTTATAAATTTGATCAATCATACTTTTTGAATAACATATATAATCTGTAATGTGCCTTTCATATACTTTTTTGTTAGATTCATACTTTTGAACAAACTCGTCTTTGGATTTGTATAGGCTACGAAATTTTCTCTACATATATTATCACTATTTATAAGGAAAATATTATTTGAAGAAATATATTTTAAATTAACTCCAATTGATGTTTTATATTTCTTTATCCTCCATCATTTTTTGAATCAATGACCACCATTGATGTTCAAGTCTTATGAGATGATAAATTTTATTACAACCTTTTCCCTTTAATTACATCCCAAAGCATGACATTTCCTCTCTAATGAAATTATACATATCCTAGATACAAATTCATTTGTTGTACCATAGAATAATGGATGTTATTGTCTATGGTTTTGGGCTTACATTGTTCTTCCATGTTTTAGATCAAGGTGCAATATATGGGAATGTTTATTTTTCGTAACTGAAGTCATCTATACATGAATAGCTATATGTTTTCAAGCACTAGTTAAAGATCCAGATTCAACATCATTATCTTGTATATGATATAATTCCCTACATTAATTATGTGTGTTGATTCTATTTCTATTCCACCCACTTGGCGCAATTTTTATACAATTTAAAACAATATAATATGTTATGAATCATAATGCCTAATTTCAAAATAGTAGAACAATTAAAGATACTTTAATATTTATGTATAACTAATATAATAGTCATAAAAATGATTTCATTATGGAGATATTTAATTTATTTCATTCTTAACCGTTTTTAAATAAAAGGTTAGTTATCATATGGATATCCCCTAGGAGTATCAAACAAGGGGAATAGTAAGGATTATTGTGGTGTTCCAGGTTACATTTAGTCAGGACCATAGTAATATTTCAGAGTTTTTGTCTTAGGTACCATTCTGATAGAACCACATAAACATGTAGTATCCATTAAAAGATGTAATATTAGAAATTCCCACACAATATATACTTTTTATATATTCTATGATGTTTTATATACTAATCCTCAAAGTCAATAGTAGGATTATGCTCGCTAATCATTGTTTGATAAATCTAGTTTCCAATGATTCTACTAAACATACCATGATATAAATAATAATGACTCTAATCTCAGTATCCCAAAGCCGATGGCATATATTATTACATTATAATAAAAACAACATTCAAATATTAAATAATAGATTTATTTATCATTTTTTCTATCCATATTAGAGATATAAGATTTATATTACATCATGGAATGAAAAAAATAGTGTAACTCCCTTGAAAACAATCTTTTTACATTTTATTATCCCTACAAGTATTTCATAATATACATCTTTGCATCCTAGGGAAAAATAAAAAATTATAAAGAATTTATCTTAGTGGTTCAAAAAGTGTAAACAAAATAGCTGAACATATCATAAATAAATGGAATAAATAAGATAAGGTGAATGTCTAAAAATAAATTCCACTAGAACATAATCTTTTGAATAATATTGATGGATATAAATTGATCTAATAATTCTATATTAAAAATAACATGAGAAAAATATATAACCACACATATTCTATAATTCATATACTATAATGTATTATAAAAAAAATCCCATAATGATGGAATTCACAATGCCATACATCAAAAACATACAATAAATACTACTACAATGACACCACACATAAACTGGTAGAACATTTTCTAAAACCCAAAAAAAGTTTATCTCAAGAGACCTACCAATACACTGAGGGGATATAGAGGGCCCTACCCAAAACGTACTATGTCTGGTTTAGTCATCATATGAAAAAGGTGATACATAACC
Organism: Viscum album; assembly: GCA_963277665.1. NCBI lineage: Eukaryota > Viridiplantae > Streptophyta > Magnoliopsida > Santalales > Viscaceae > Viscum > Viscum album. The sequence goes on along the minus strand of OY728136.1, from coordinate 2,079,850,168 downwards.
TAGATAAACAATCATATAAAAAATAACGAATGTAATATTAATACATTAACCCCAAACCATTAATGGTATCAAAATAGAATATCCATAGTCAAACACATCATAAAGACATTCAATTAAAAATGTTCGATTTTACCTTAAGAGACAATTCTCAATTAAGAATAAAATGAAAAAAATGATGTTGACATTGGATAAAGTAATATAATGAAATCATTTTAAAAATATTAAGATAATTGCACCATTTTTTGTTGAAATTTTTTTGAAAGGGAAGCACAATTTAAAAAAAATATTTATGTTATACAAATATTCTTATATTGTAAATATATAATTTCTCATGATGTATATGATAAAAATATTCCATCTATAGTTTTCTGAAAAGGTAATAGTGTACCCCATTTAGAAGATGATAAAAATAATCATTTAATAACATTTTAAATAAATTAAAACATCGAAAAAATGACATTAAACAATTATAAAATAATATTAAGAATAATTTTCAATACATTTTCAAAAAACAAGGATATGGATGATAATTATTTCCTAGTAAATTCATATGTATGAAAAATATTGGATAAAAATGAGATTTTAAAATTAACCCTTACCTTGTACTTTACATTAGTTGATTTTGAGTAAACGTCCTATATAATAGTTAACAAATGTTTTTAAATTAATACCAGAAAAATAACCATATTTTTTTATAATATTGGATCCTCTTATATAATTTTGTTAATAATATTTAATTATTACTATGGTTTGGGGTGTTAACTGTTTCATTTTCAAATGAATTTTTTATCATGTATAGCATGTTTATAATAAATATGATATATATATATATATCACTAATTTTCAGAATATTATTATATTCATCATATATATGAATTATATACATTTTTAAAATCATTATTAAATGGATAACATGTAAAATTATTCTCATACCATCATGAAGACGGTTGGTTCTACGTACGAATGAGTGATGATATCATTACCTTAATGGTGAAGACTGTAATAAATGGGTGTTATAATAATTACAAATAAAAAATATCATGTCATAAATAATATATATATATTCATTTTTTTCATCATTATACTCATCCATCTAATGTTGTGATGAAAAACTAATTAGATCATGTCATGGAGAAGGATGTTTGTACTTACGCATGCACGGTGAATTTTTTTTTCATGGGATAGATAAATAGAGGAAAATGTTTTTCCCATAATAATTATAAAATATAAAAATATTTTTGATTCTATATTTTTTATTGTCAAATTGAATAAATGTGTGAAGAGGATGTACAATAAGATATAATGAAGAGGGATTCAGTAAAATGGTAATATCTTCTTTGGAAAACCTCATTTGGATATCAACTTAGGGACACTGGGGAAGGTATATTAAAAATTGAAGAACTTCTAGGATGTGGACAGAGTTGTTGATAATAGAAATTGGTATGGGTTGGTCGAGTAAGAAGGATCAAGGTGGTTCAAGGATGTGATGGAGGAGGTTCCTTTTTATAAGTGGGGGTGGAACTCTTGGAATCCTTTAAAATATTAAGTTAATATAAATTGATTTTCAATTTCTAATATCTATAATTTTATTTTCATATATGATAATATGAGTATGGATCAAAATAAAATCATAATTTTTCTAGACATGTTTTGTCCACAATATATACCTTATAATTTGTCTTTAACGATTACTTAAACCCTTTAACAGTTACAGTGTCAACATGTGTTTTTACTCTTCTTGGATAACACAGTTACTATAAAATAATAAACGAACCCCAAATGTGTTAATTACATCTTATATAACATTATTCAAGTTATTTTCTAATTTTAGGTTTTTACATATTTTGTATCGTTTAATAAATTATTAATTATTATCAACTATAATTTATATTAATTTTAATACTACTCATTATTTGTAATTTATAATTATCATAAAAATATTTTAACATTTAATAAAACATATAATATATAAATAACACGTCTAAGTTATCTATAAAATTATTAATGTCATTAATTAAATAAAATTATATTTATTTTCATATTTTCAATATCATTCATTTTATATTTAAAAAAATTTAATAATTATTAAATCATTATTATGTATGTCATTAATTAAAAGATTTATTCTATAGATAATGAAAATAAATTATAATTATAGAGATAATTTTATTATATTTTAAATAATAATTTATATTCATATTCAACTTTTATATAAAAATGTATTTAAAAATCAATAATTATTACAAAAAGAGAATGAAAATATAGCCTAATTTTTAAATATTAGAAATGAAATATTCATACAAATGTAACATAAAAAGAATATAATTATGGAATGATATAGATTTGTGTTGAAACCCACTTATCTATTAAAATTTGGACATGTGTTAGTGTAATTTTGAAAATATTATAATAATATTTTTACCTTTAAATACCTGAATTACCCATAACTGTGGTAAATAAAAATTTATTTATGTTTATATTAAATATATTTACATTTTATTTTGATCATGTTATACTCTATATATCATACTAATTAAATCCCTGAATGTCTATTTTCCCAAATTTAACTCGTAAAAGTGGGAAAATTATGGTTAACACTAATCATACAGATGTGGGGAGAAGGATGGTAAAAGGAAATGATCGAAAGTTCAACAAGTTATTATATATAATTTCGTCATACAGAAATTACAATAAAAATATAAATTAAAATATTTATTAGTGAATTATTATGACATTGATAATCATTGTTAGGTTTAAAAGTTATTTAAATGAAATTCATTATTTTAACTATATTTCAATATTATTCACCATTCATAATAAATTAAAACATATTCAAAAAATACCAAAAATTGACTGTAATATAATTTTTATATTCCATATTAAAAAATGAAATAAATTTTGAAGAATAAAATATATAAAATTTCCCATATTTTTTTTTAAATAGGCACACTATTAAAAGGTGGTATAATTCCTCTTAAAAGTATAATTTTTATGATTTTTATTAGGTTTTTTCCAATATAATTTTCATAAAAAAACATGAGATAAAAGGAATATACATAAGATTCATAATTTGGTTAATATAATTCATAAGAGTCATATAATTTTTTAGGAAAATAGATCGTGGAGTTCTCAAACTCAGTGTTGTGATAAATGCATACTATATATAATGAAAACATATTGTGAAATAATATGGTGTTACTCAATCCCTATAAAAAGATCAAGTTTTAGGTCTTATTATTAACACTATAATACACTTTTTTATGGGTTAGTATTTACATTATGTCATTCACATGTACCTCCTTTTACATATTTGGCTTGGGATGAAGCATGTGGTATGAGATGAGTGTCTAATTAGAAACCCAATCCATGATTCTATTATTTTAATTGTTACCAATTTTCATACATATTTTATGGAACAATATCACTTTTTCATTTCATTCATGAAATGGAATGGGATAGGCATTGTAGATACAAATATACTTAGATTTATATCTATAACACTGCTCTTGCACTTTTATTTCTTTAGTAGACATTTTAATCCCAGGTATGGATAAGTGTAAGTGTGCATCTTCAAATGCATGATTGATCCAATAATATAGGATGGTGTATGGAGGTAGAGGAATGAGTTGGTGCATGATATTCTCATGGATCTAATCATTTGCATTTTTTGTTTTTATTACATTGTATTGGTATTTTTAATTCATACTATTCGTACATAAAACATCATCTCTCATACAAAATTTGTTGAAAATTGGTTTTGGACACCTTTGTTCAGTAATTATATTATTCTCCGACTATTTGAATTCAATTTATTATTTATTAAAATTTTGTATTAAATTTACATTATTATTTTCTACTATTCTACTAAGATTGTGTGGTTATAGTCTCCATAGTATGAGCTCTTATGTCCCTTGTTTCTAGTCATCTATGACTACTGTATGGGGAGGGACACATGAGGCAATGTGGTAATCCGTTTGACTACTATTTCCATATTCAGTCAGGTTAGGATGTTACAAAGTGTTATCAATTATTTTTCATATCCTTTGTCTCCTTATATTGGGTAGGTATAATGGAAACTAAGAATGATTTAGTTATAGGAAACAAGCCATGTGTTTGAATTTTCATCCCACCCATTCGAAAAAGTGCATGTGTCCTGGGATCAGACGGTTATTCACGTTTTTCTATTATTATTGATTACGAAATCACATAGAGATAATCATGTACTATGTAATTCATATTGATTTAAAAAAATTATTTAATTGTACCCATGTCCTTAGATGGAAAGGAATAGTCTTTACATGCATCATTATAGGCACATATAAATTCAAAATCCATGAATATTTCATTATATATAGGTTTCATTTTTAGGTTGTTTGAAAATGATGATGTTCGTTTTGTTCCATTCTCTTCCAACAACTGTCTAATTTTTACTTATGAATTGTGATTATTTTGGAATATGTGGTTTCTTATAATGCTTAGGTGACTAATGTAGTGGGATATCATAAATTGTCATGTTTTTGTGATGTGTAGCTTAGGTTGAATCATTTTTCTGATATATAAATGGGATTAAAATTCCAATTCCAAATGTGTATGGAAACATTATAATCATTAAAGTGATGACCCATTTAATTGAACCATTATTAATGTCTGTGATATTCTTACACATTTTGTTATAAATAGTGAATTATTTTTATTTTTAATTATTCGTATTAATATGGTTATGGTTAAATGGGTTCACCAGGATTTTTTATGAAATATAGTATTGGTTTACCATTAAACTAAATCACCTTTTATGAGACATCATCTTAGAACCAATCCTTAATATAATTATTGATAAAATTTAACCTAAAATTCAATGAATTCCTAATCATGTTTTGTACCTCTTTTCTTTGGCTTAATGACCCATATGTATACATTCATAAATTAGGAACTAGAAATAGGTAGTACTATTTGAGAATGTTGTTATAAATTGATCCCTCTAAGGGTGTTTTGAAATTAAGACCCCAAAATTCTTGCAGTTTTTAGTTGAACCCAAAATGGTATAAATGGTCCCTAGTAGATTGCATGTACCTTAAAATGAACAGTTTTTAACACCACGATGTTATGTAAATGCTATATGAAGTTGGTTAGTTAAATTATCCACATATTGGTGGATTCCCCTTGGAAATACCCCCTTTATATAATAAATGTACATTTAATATTCAATGATATTATTTTTTGTGAGACTTTATAAAAAATAATTAGTGATTAAAATGGGGTTTACCAGATATAATGGCCCAATAATAGAATGGTGACACCAAACCATAACAGTTCAGAAGGTGGTCTAAAATACATTTCCTATTATTACTTGAGGCTATGATATATTTTTTAAGAAACAAATCAATAAAATGTTTAATGAATCTTTTAGTTTTTGAACAATTTCTAGTATGGATCCATATGTTTTACTAAAACCAACCCTCATGTAAGGGTAGTATAAATTATTTTTATCCTTTCATCCACCTTAAAATGGGTTTTTGGTCATTACCTTTAAGCCTATATTCTTATAAATTGGGCTTAATCATTTCTACATCTAATGATTACTGGTTTTATCCAACATCATCGTCATTGTTTCTTATTTAATTATTGAAAGTGAGAATACTACAAAACAGGGCACATACACATAATATGAGGCAATAGGATACTGAAAGAAATGAAACCCAAGGTAATCCCCTGTTACAATACTAACCCCCATAGGTTTCATTTTGTATAAGGTCTAATAGAAGGAGGTTCCTTTCCCATGGGAATCATGTGATTCTATATGGTCTTCCATCTTGTTTCCCCCTCACTGGTTATGTCTAGAGAAATTTTATTTGAGACTATCTCTCGACACATCTGGATGGGGTATGATATAGACAAGGGGTCATGAGTAAAGCCTTGTAGGGAGTTGTATAGAATAAAAGAGATAGTGTCAACTTCCTCATTATTCATACCTCCTTGTCTGAAATGAATGAGACTGGTGGGAAAAGCAAGTCCATATTTATGGAGAGAAGAGCCACTACCAAGGTGAACAGAGAATGAAAACACAAAGGATACCCTAATGTCATAAATTATCCCACCACCCTTCATGTCACCAGAAATGAATGAACTATATGTATTGAGTTTCAAGCATGTTAAAGGTGAATTTCAACAGACCCATTTTCCTCGAGGTGATGAAGTTGGATTGTCCTGGGTGGTAGAATGAAAAAGATGGTGGTGGATCACATTTTTCCAGCAGACAATGTGCATGATCATATTCAGAAGTAGACTATGATTTCGAACTGATTTTTTCTGGCTAGAGGAACATAACTCGGCAAATATTTCCTTGATCCTCTCCAACCAAAGACTCTAGACAATGGGATGTTGGATTAAGGCTCTAGCCATGCATTCGATGCCCTGCTTATTATGTTCTGAAACCATCGAACATGGAATGGGGTTTCCACCATTGGATGGGAGTGGACCGTCGTAATGATACCGATGGTGGTCCATAAATTTCACACCCACTCCCCCTTAATGAAATGGTTCTATAGGATTTCGTCTTATCATTCTATATAGAATTCATATTTGGAGGACATGGAAATATCATATTTCTAGATGTTCTCATCAGTTTCCACTACATTGTGTATGATCCACCATGTCATGAGGTTATACTTCATAGATATACTCTTGATTCCAAGGATTTATTTCCAGTTGTCCTCCTATGTTAGTGTCGCCAGCAGCCAGTGGAATTTATTAGGTGAGAAGGAGAATGTTCTTTAAAGGGAAGAAATGACAATATTTGGTTCCACATTGAAATATATAATATGAAAGGATTCTATTGGATGCATGGAAAACACTTCCCTTAAAAAGGATGGCATGCTAATAGCCTCCCCATACATGATGTTGTATGTGGGACACACCAGAAAACCGAGGATGTAGCCCACCCAGTTGGTATTCCAGAATGTCACCTTCCCTTCACCGATAATTCACCGAGAATGGGTAATAAGGGAAAAGTAATGTAGAAACAGAGTGTCCATAATAGGGTATTTTTGCACATCATCAAAAAAACACAGACCATCGAAGATCCCCATGTAGTGATACCCCAAAGAGTCTGACATTCGATCGGTTACCAAGCTAGTTTTTCATGCATATAGAGGAGTGTATCAGCTATACTATGTACATTGATCACACCTTCATGGATGGGAATCTCTATACTCTTCCAAAAAACCCACAAACACTTATCTTCTTCCAAGGAATCCCATATAAAATGGAAAATGTTCTTATTGATTTTTGAGATCACTCGTTTCGGAGATTTAACTCATTAGATTTCATGGACTGGGGTGGCAAGAAGGATGCTATTATCCAGGTAAATATGGAACCCAAATGAATGAAACATTTTTTCAACATGATGATTCTATCCATGATGCAGCATACAATATGATTAAAGTATTTGATACAAATATTTCCTAAGGAAATAGAATCCCCAACATTGTTTATTGTTCAGCTACCACATTGAATGTCAATAAGGTTTCATAAGAAAACATCCTGATTGTGTGCACATTTCCTAGATAATAATAATATACTTTTGATTTGGTTAATGAAAATTAAACACCAGTGGAAATATTCATCCAATACCTTGAAAAGTAATTGAATCGTGTGCTATGAAGCATTAATGAAAAATAGAGTATCATCAGAAATCATAAGATGTGAGATGGAGGGGGAATTACACATTCTTTTATAAGGAAGTATGATTCCATTTTTCAGGCCTTGTATGATGAGGCGGCTGATGATATCTTGTGAATGAATGAAAAGGGTCCGCGATATGGGGTCTCTCGGTCATAGGCACCTAGAATCCTTGAAAAATCTGTGATACTTCACCATTAAATGGGTATCCATCCATGAAGAAATGAAGAATCAAAAGAAAAATTTGGACATCCCTAGAGATAAGCGAATATTTGAGATAACCTTTTTGACAAATCCCCATTCTATGCGATCATAGGCATTTTTTTTCAAAGTTGATCACTATATTTTAGTCGTGGGACTTGGTGTCTAATTAATTATTAATTTCTCATGCTAATGTGATTGATTCTTGAATTGAAAAACCCTTCACAAACCCTTTTTGATCCTTGAATAGAAAATGAGGTAGATGGATAGGGATTCTAGCGTTAAGAATGCTTCAAATAACATTATAAGAAAAATTACACAGGCTGAATAGGAGGTAGTGGAGCATGGCAGACGGATATTGGATTTCCGGAAGGAGAACTAAAGAAGTTTCAGAAACCACATTTGGTAGGATGACACCTCTAAAATAGTCTTGAATGGTAGTGATGAGGTCATATTTAATCAAATCCCAAACATTCTTGCAAAATGATCCCAATAATCCATCGGAGCCCTGGGAAATATCAATATTAAGGTGAAGGATTTTTTTAGGAATCTCAATTTCCATCGGAATGTACTCCATAAGATCCTTATCTTGGGGAAGAACATGGATGTTAATGGTACCTAGGAACTCCGCTTCCCCTCTCAGGTCGCCATGAGGCATGCAGTGATTCAGTCCTACAAAGAGTTACATAAATTATGAATTAGAGTGGATTCCCACCACATATCTATCTTTCGAGAATGTCTCAATCACCATCAGAATATTGAGTTGGAAAATTCGTTTTCACTCTTTTATACATGCATGGAAAAATTTGGTATTTATCTTCCCTTTGTCAAGTCAAATTATCCTTGATTTCTCCATCTCTATGCGTTCTTGAAAAAGAACCATATCAGCAAAGGTGGACTTTTTAATTGATGGTTTTTCAAAAAACCCCTTCATCGTAGTATTCCACAAATCTCCCTTAGAGTCTAATTATTTTAATCATGGAATTTTTCATATTACTATCACTTAGTGGAAATGATTTAGCCTATTCTAAGAGCCTACTTGTTCGCCTTCAGAGTTTTTTGTGAAAAACATTTCACATCATACCGTGAGATGATACCATACCAGAATCAGAAATTATTTCTTGGTAGCTAGGGAGGCTATCAAAGGAATGATATTATCTAAATCTTTTGGTACATGGATTCCTCATCACGATGAAAATAAGAATTAGGGAGTGATCAGAGATACCACACATTAGGTGGATGATAGTGATGATAGAAGAAGTTGAGATGGCCTGCATTTTAGCCATGAAGCAGTCGAGGAGGCTCTAATAGCACCTAGAACCTCCTTTGTTGTTAGAAAACGTGAAGTGATCTCTGGTTAAGACATGATCATTGATCATATTATTAGAAATGAATCGAAAAAAGTCATTTCGTTCCTTCATGGGAAAAGGAACCCCTACCCTTCCTTTCCTTTGGATCCATAACCACATTGAAGTCCACTCCAACAAATCAGGGATCGCCATCAGGGATGATCGACGAGAGATATATACATAGAGACTCACACTACTGGTTTTCACAACTACTATAGATGAAGTATAAAAAAATGCTCCTCCTTTATGAGAGTTCATTATGTTTATAAAATTATCACCTAACTGGACAAGATCGACAAAAATAATCCTCTTCTAGAAGTCCCAAATGTTGGTATGAAGTGGATCTACATGCATGCGCTCATGCATCATTAACCATCTTGTGAAATCTTTAATTATGGATGTTTTTTTCTTGTTATCATGAATAGTAATAAGAATAAACTTGTGTTTACGGGATTCATAGGGAATGAAGTATGTATTCACCAGAGCTCCAAGCCCATGAGAATTCCAAATTTTGATCTGATAAATTAGACATATCATGTCCCAACACTAGCTTTGGGACTCTTGGACTTTTTAAAACATGAGTAAGAGGTCTCATTCAACTTCTTCGTTTGGGACTTATTGCACCATCCTGCACTATTGGGTGAGGCTGGGAGATGTGATAATGGCGAATTTAGGGGATGGGGATCCGACCTCACAGGGAAGGCTAGGGTTAATGGATCATATTTCCAGCCTCTTCAGTGGTGGACTTAGTGACTGAAGAATAAGAAGGTGAAGAAAGTGGTGGGGATGGAAAATAAGAAGACAATAAATATGGAGGAGGAGGGAAAGAAGGAGGAGAAAGATAAGAATAAGTGGGGCGAGAGAAGGCAAGAAAAAGTGGTACCCTATGAGAAACCAAGGGTAAAATAAGGCAGTGTGGAGCCTGTAATGGAGGGGTGGGGAGGGAGGAAATAGTGGTCAGGGCCTGAGATGAAGAACAAAATTAGTCTCACATCCAGACACTAGGGACCTCTAGATCTTTAGAAGTTGGTATTATCCTACATAACCCCATATTATGGTTGATACTTTCTTTTTTTGGTTAGGGGATTTTTGTTGTATATAGTTACATATATCATTATAAAATTATATTTTTTCTATGAGGAGAAAGTACTGTGTGGTTTTTTTCAGGTTCCATATTGCTCTGTAGGACTCTTGGGGTCTTAAAAGACACCCTTGTTTTAACATGTGATCATGTGTTGTTTGGATACATTCTCTAGGTATGATCATTTTTATGTTCTCTATTTCAGAGGATAAGACATTCCTAGGCCATGATTATACACATAGTAGGCCATGAGACCCTTATTTCCCACTTTTTTCTATTTGATGATTTGGTACATTTTTAGTTAGATTAATTTTCATATGGAGTTATATGAATTTGAGATAAATCATTTAAGATGGACATAAAATAATAGAAATCATATGGATTTTTTTCACTTAGGGACATTATTTAGTATTTTTCATTCTTCTTATGGATCCTCAGAGTAGTATGCATTGATATACGATGTTACTTTTACATTGTTAAATGGAACATAAAACTATTAAGATTAGTGTTAAGAATTTAATCTAGAGTGGTTATGCCATGAACACCATGAAACTCATGTGTAGAGTGATATGAGAATTTATAAAGGAATTTGATAATCTAATTGACTGGGATGATTTTTAAATAGAAATAATTGTTTGAAATGATGGTATTTTGTTTACCTTTATAGATTGTGTATTGATGTGTGGGAATGTGACTTGGTTAAGAATTTCATTTATGACTTGCAATGAATCCAATAAATCAATATTGAGATTTTAGTTAAATATATCTATTTGGTTAGTTTCTTCTTAATCAGGATGAAAACCTATATGAAATTTTTTCAATGGTGAATTGGGAATATTATATAAAATGAGAGCATTTTTTAAGTAAATTATTCTACCATGTAAACTCTAATGGTGGTGAGAATCTTATCTTGTGAAGGTATCATGGTCATGTTGTAAATTCATTGGAATATGTAGACGTGATATTCTAAGTAATTCAAACAGTAATGGTTTGACCACCCATCCCTCTTATTTTGGAGTGGTTGGATTGAATACATATAAATAAATCCTTCCTCGTTATGGTCAATGTGTCTGAAATACCTCACGATGATCGGAAAAAATGTCATAGTTTACTCTCAGTTTTAAGGAGACTATAAACCCAATCTTGGTATATTCTGAGTAAACATGGATATCATCGAACATATGCCTTGATAATGTTTTAAAATGATATTCTGTTTTTTGGGGTGGGTTTTATCAGTGTTTCTATTAGGAAAAGTCGTTTTTTAAGGCATGGTCAGTCATGAGTGGTTTATGGATTTCTCAAGTAGAAATGAGAGGGACAAACCCACCAGCTCTTCCATTTGATGTGGTCTCTTGAAGGAAGTATCTATGGGGTTTTTTAGTGTTCTTTTTCTATGCATGGTTTTAAAGTAATGAAATATTTCTTTTATGTGCTATATATAGTTTTCATTAGATGAGATCCATTGATTTCATTTATTTACATGGATGTTACCCAAGTTTTTCAGTCCAGCATAAAATTGTTGTTTAACAAGAAAAACCTAATAGGTTGGATAAAGAATGTTCATATTATCATGTTGGGGAATTACAGTATATGTTGCCATTTTTTCAAGATACAACACTGAAAATAGTTTACATTATTTGATGTTCTTGATCGAAGGGGTCATGAGGTTCATTCTTCTAGAGGAACTGTTTATACCTATTGAAATTCACAATCAATATATGCTAGGTTCCTTGAGGGTAGTCGACCTGGGTAGGTGAGACATTATATCCCTCTCTATTGTCATGTGAAGTTGATGATTAACCACTTTTTAAAATTTTTAGGTATGTTTTACTCAATATAAGTTTCAAGTATATCATTTTTGTATATGATTTATATTTTTAGTTTAATATTTTTTTTAAATTTACCCATCAATGAAACCATGTCATGTGTAATTAGCACCATTGGAATGCTACATTATTGTTTTGGAAAAAGAATCACCCTATAGATTTATATTGTTTCATAGATGTTCGTTAAATGATTGAACCCATGATGGAAGAAACATAGTATTATTTCTGTTGAGTTATGTATATGATTTTATCTTATGTTTGATGGGCTTGGGTAAGCTATATCATAAGGAATTTTCATAGAAAAAATAATTTTATAGAGCTTCTATTGTGTATGTAACATGTTTTAAGGTGAATCTTGATAGTGAATTAGGTAGTTATCAATGAAACACGACCATATGGGATAGACGTCCTGAAACATATAGTTTTTTAGATGTTTCTGATGTTCCCCAAGGCTTCTGAGGGGTGGAAAGTATTATGGTGTGGTGGTTGTAATGGATTTTTTTGGAATAGATGGAATTAATTATGATTTTAAATATTGATTTTTACGGTATGAGATGTTTAATAAACTGAGATTTTTATTTTAATTTTGTGAGTTGGAACAATCACAATTGTTTTTTAGGAGTGGTTCATTGATAGATGGGTCCCTCAAGAGTTCAATTTAGTTTCAAGAGTTCCAGACCGCAAAAATAATTGCATCAAAGGAAACTTTTTGGGGTCCAGGGAATTATTGTATACTATGCAAACCCAATGAATCTGTGCACCCTGATCCAGAGGGCCAGGAAGTGACACATGGTTTTGTAAAACAATGTAGAATGAGCCGCACGACCAGGAACATACATTTTCAATTATTGATATCACCACTAGAATTGTTTCCCAAACATTGTAGTTAGCATATGCATGGTGCTTTATGTTCCAAGTAGAAGGCACGCAATTGGGCACATTTTACTAATCTATTTGACACAAACCACGCAAAGACTCCCAGTTAAAATAAAAAAATTAATTAATTAAAAAAAAATAAATAATCTATCTACCCTCCCTATACTATTCACATGATGGGCATTCTTTAGACAACCACACAAGTTACACTCCCTCGCTGCTCCCTCTTCATTCATCAATATCACATGGATTTCATTAGATTTCGCATTCAATTCTTCAAGGTAAGGTCTTTTGTTCTCTATTATTTTCATTTATTCATTTATCCTTTCTCCTTTAACAAGATTATCATTCTTCTAAACCTTAAGGATATGGTAAAATTTATTTTTGGTTTTTCAGATGCTCTGAGGTCGTGCAATGCGTCTCCTAGGACTTCATCATGTGTGTCTCGATGTTTTCTACCTAAAGTGATGTGTTTCCTATATTTTCAGTTTATCTTTTCATTGTGATGCAGTTTTTCTTCAACAAAATTATCTATCCCAATTTTATTTGGGTTCTTGTAGTGGTTCTGAGTTATAGTTATTAATTTTAATGTGTTTTGGTCATAAATTTGATGGGATCACGTTTCCATAGTGAATGGTGACTTATTGTGTGTTCATAAGTTAGAATATATTTATATAGAACATCCCCCATTATATTTATTTTCAGCCATCACATCATGAATATAAATACTGGGTCTGAGTGTTTTTTGGTATATACAGGAAACATACATACATGTGTAACTATAAATGAGTATAAAAATATAAAATAATATATGCAAGGATACCCTTGTACATATTCATGGACATGGAAATAAGTTCATAGGTTCTATGTGTACTTATGTATACTCAATGGTTCATACACTGGGAGGCAGGAATGCATAGCATTAACAGGTCATTGATGAAGGGGTCAATTTCTATAGTGTTCAGATTTCTTCTATTCCCTTTAAGGTAAAACCCTTTTTCTATGCGCTTCTTATGTTCTTTAAATATTTTTCAAATATTGTTCCATTAATAATTTTCATGTTTCCAAATTTTTATGCACATGCCACCTTTATTTTTTATCTTGACATTCACTGTTATCGGTTCCTTATGATTTATACCCCACACCTTGTAATGAAATCAAACTATTTTAATCGAATTAAATGATATTTTGAAAAACAATTTAATGTTTTCCAATAAAACATGTAGTTATGGTTTGTTATTTTCAAAATGAAATACATACATACATGTGTATTTGATAACCTTGTGTCTTCGTAACTCTTAATTCCTTGTTCGTTTTACATTACTCTATAGCTGATTGGCTTGAATTTGATGTGAGGGTTGGCCTTTCTAGATATCATGTTATATATTCAGGACATATTAATGAAATTTAATAGTAATGATATGTTCTAGGATATATTCATTCTTTCTATGCATACATAAAATGAGTAAGGATATAAAATGGGTCTCGATTTATGGACTTCTTCGAAGGATTCATTGTGTTCAGCTAGATCAACTTGAAGCATCATGAGTGATAAATTATATATCTAGGTATGCTACATTTGGAAGGTTCTACTTCTACTCTTAAGTGATACCCATTCCCATATGTGAGACACTAGTTATGAGATCAATGTCTCCATACCTTGACTCTTACAAGGTACGATGTGTGGTCTTCTTGGGAATATTTGGATGTATTTTTTAAAACAGATGTTCTTGTAGTGACCCCTGGGTTTATATTGTAACACCATGGATGGGATCGAGATTCCAATAATGGATTTGAGGGATTTAATGATTAGATTTTTCAATGAAATTTTTATTTGTAGGAATATAATTAATTACAGACACTTTCAATGTGATGTGACATGGATGGTATGGATTACATGTTACGTGATGAAAGAGATAATGGGTCACAAATTAAAGATTCTATGGATGGACTCAAAATCCATAATTGGATTTACATGATGAGTTAGGAGAGATATGTTTTCATGAAGTGTACGAGATATCGTGGAGTATATTAATAAACATGAATGATGTTGGTTCCATTAGAAGGAAACCATATATAGACCCATTTTAAATGGTGGATATGTGATGCCTTGAATTATACCTAATACGCTATGTGAGATACTTGACATGGGATCAGATTCACCAGCCATGAGTGATACATAGGATTTCGTTGGGGTCACCTTGGATGGAATCAATGGTATTTAGTTATATCATAGATACCAATAGAGACACACATGATTCTGTTTTTATTGTTATAGGCTAGATTAGGACTCCAAAAATTTATCAAAAGGATCAATAGAATTCATGAATTCATTGTAATTCATGGCCCTAGTATATATGGTATTGAGCGTGCTTATATATTGAAATGGAAGTGTGGCCCCATGATAAATCATATGATTATTGAATAATTATTTAAATTAGTATATGCTTTCATATGGGACAATTTTTACATTATGACAAGCATTGGTACCACCTATTATTTATTTTTCCATGGATAAAGTAGGTGGTATGGAATGAATGTCTGTTTAGGAAAGCATATCAAGTTTCCTTTATTTATTTTTTATCTTTATACATCTATATTTTATGACACCATCTCATTTAATCATTTATTTCAAGAAATGGATTGGGATAGACACCATGGGTTATGGACAATGGATATTTATGTCTCACACCCTACTCATGTGTTTTTGTACCCGAGTAGACATTAAGATCATAGGAATGGATATAGTTAAGCTTGATGCTTCGGATTCTGAATGATTTTCTTATTTATGATATAGTTTAGAGGTAGATGACCAAGCTAGTGCTCGAGATGCACCGGTAGCTAGTATTTGTACAGTTTTTTTATTTCATTATATTTCATTTTGTAATTATTAATTCTTGTACATGTACTATATTCTTTTATAAATTTCTAGTTGTAAACTGGTGAAGGTAAATTATATTCTGTTATTATATTATTCTTCAAAATCTTTGGATTCAATTATTATTTCTTATTTTGTTTAAGAATGTTTTATTTCTAATTTACCATGGTTCTACTATGATCATGGTTTTATACTCTCCCCACTATCACCCCCTAATACCCTTACTACAACTTGGTAGCATCTGTTGTATGGGGAGGAAAGCATGAAACTATGTGGTGACTAGTATGGATATTATTTTAGTAGTCAATTAAGTCGAGAAATTACATTTGAATATGTCATTTCATTCCCAAATATATTCATTAATTCCATAAAAATATCCTATATGTGTTTTTTTATCATAAAAACAATATAGGAATGCTTTTTAAATCCAATGTGGTTGTCGATAATAGAGGTATCATTCTTAAGTTATCACATTTATACTATTTTCTCCTCATTATCACTCCAATTTAGATTAATAATAATGATATAAAAACATATATCCAAAATACTAAAAATTCATTAAGATATTGTAATGACATAAATCAATCTCTTATCCAATCAAATGATAAGAAAACCATCATTCATGTGTATGAGGGACTACCGCCTAGAAAACCGATGTAATTAATTTTTCATCACAAACTCTAATAGCTTGTTATAATGATAGATATAATGTATATTTATAATAGTTTTTTCATAAGTATATTTATTAAATAATGGAATCATATATACCTTATTAATTTCTATTCTACGGGTGAAACAAAGACATTGCTCGTTTGTGGGATGGACTACCAGCTTTAGAAGAAATTCTATTTATCATAAAATAATGCTCTACATTGAAAATAATGAGGATAACGATAATGAATATATTAGATGTAAAAAAAATAATGTTCATATTAATAACATATTTATGATTATGATAGTATAATATATCATCATTATTATTACAAAAAAAATGTTAACGTCATTCATGCATACGTGGGGAGAACATCCACCCAAAATGATATGATTATTTTTCATGAAGACATCACATAGATGATATATATATAACAATATTTAATTTAATAAAATTATATTTATTGTTCCATTATCATTATTTAAAAATATAATAATTATTAATTCTTTTCCACTTTGATAACTGAATAATTGAAATTTCACACATGAATTCATACCAAATAATATCTTTAAAATTGTAACACAGCTCATTTTTCCAAAAAAATTTACAATTAGTTATAAAAGTATAATTGATATGTCAAATAATTATAATTTTATCGATTATTATTCTATAACTATTGGAATAGTGTATTCTCTGACTAGTATTAAACTATAAATTTTATTTTTTACAAATATCCAAAATATTGTAAATAAAATTTAAATTATCATAATTGAGAAAGAAATCATATATATCATGGTAATATGTCAAGTGAATTGAATATAAACATGAAAATTTCATTATCCATGTAAATAATTAAAATATTTTTATCATTCAGAATAAAAAAAATTTATGTGATGTGTTAGGATCATGGTAAGGGACATTATCTCATTCTCCTTCCATTTAGGCATATTTTTATAAAATATACATATTTTCTTTTATGGGGTGTATATAAAAACCATTGGAATTTTTATTTCAGAAATTCATATATTATAATGATATTCTATTTTTAAAATTCTAACATTTTCTGGGGGTTATGATTAAATTGTTTTTAATGTTCTTGAGGGTTTTAAAAAAATATTTCAAAAATTTAATTTTCAAATATTTTTACCCGATGCCCATATTTTGAAAATTCTATTATGAATATTATTAGGAGGACATGATATTTTTTTAAAATGGATTTTTACCTTTACAATAATTTTTTTTATAAAGTAATTTTTTATATAATTTTCACATTCTTAAAAAAAACCTGCAGGAATGTTACATTTTTACATATATGGTGAAACAACCATTCCCACAACAATAACCTTTATTTGAAGCATATCATAAATTACATGATTTCATTTTTTCTTCAAATAAACATCATATGTATATTTCTTTTTAATTAAATATTGTGTTTTACAAAAAATAGTTAGTCTGATAACCTAAATTTACTTGTATTCATGTTTAAATGTGTTTTCCAACAGTTATATCATGAAAAATTGAAAGCATAAAACGTTTTATTACTTAAATGGAACATGATCATTATACATGATAAAATGTGATTATAATAAAGCATATAATTTTAGAATATTCCCATTATTTCTCATAGATGATACATATATAGATTATATAATCAGTGCACCCCAATTGTGCCTGATGAGTCTGATATATATCATAAAATTGGTGTTCATATATAGTGTTCTAATGAATTGGGTAATAAACATAGTGTTAAAAAGAAAAAAGGATAGTTCTTCAAGAGGGTTACTCCCTTAGAATAAAATTGGATCCAATTATTTTTCAATTAGTTTTAAAGTGGAATATAAATGTGATGATGTAGGTTTCAAAAAAGATTATTATTTTCTTTTTGTGGGTTTTTATGGTTTTGTTTGAGAATTTTTTTTGGCGATATTCATTTGGAAATTTATTCTTTCATAAACAAAAGCGGCATGAATTGAAAATGTAAACATTACATTAGATTTCATGTTACTCAGCAGAATATCAAATTTTATATTTTTTATGGCCCTTTTAATGTTTTTTTGTTGTCATTCAACATTTAAAAAAACTATGAGTTATGGATAATGAAGAAAATAATATTAATTCAATATTAATTTTATAAATATTTTTCATGAAATGAAATAATGATATATTTTAAATATTTTATATTGTAGAAAAATTGGATACCTATTAGATGTTTCCGCCTACAAATATATATTGGTTATTTATTTAAGAGTAATGTCCAATAACTCTAAAAAACCAAAATTACCATTGATAATGAAAGAAAGATAATTTTAGTATAAATTCTATATACTATGAATTTTTAATGCTAAGGCCATACTGTTGATGGTTGAGAAAAGTTTTAGATACATTTATAAGTTAAAATTTTCTTTATGGTCATGATAAAAATCATCTACAACCACAAGGGATAGTATAGATATGAAAATTATTATCATTACAGTTAAATAAAATGTGATTAATATAGAATGGAATGTTTAAGGATATATATTTATTTTTCCTCCACATAAATGGTTTATTATGGTTTATTTTATATTATGATAATGAATTATTATTAAGAGGTTAGATATAATATGAACTAACTTACTAATAAATGTGAAGGGATTTTGAGGTGGCTTTTTAAACAAGAAATAAAAAATCATGGGACATCTATTGATAGATATTATGGTTATTCACAACCACATATCATGAAGTATGATTTTGAAACTGGGATTTTCCACGTCATAGAACAAATTGTACAAGAGAAAAATAGAATTTCATATATGTTAATGTGAAAGTGGTTTGAAATATGAAAATATTCTATATCCTATGTGAATAGAATGTATGAAGAAGAAAAACTAAATATTTATTTTATAGTATTAGAATATGATTTTAATTTTGAAAGGTAGAATAAAGTAATAATTTTAAGAAACTGGATGAATTTTTTGTTGTCCATGAAGGGAAATAAACTTTTTCACAGTGTAGAAATTCAATTTTTTAGTCGTGTTTAGTTTGGGAGTTCAGAATATTAATGTCCTATGGAGAGAGCTCAAGAATGGGTTCAACAACACTGTATATATATATATGGATTTTAATTCCTATTTCTATTATAGATGAAGATGAGGAAAATAAAAATGAAATATGAATGTTTTGGATTATATCATTGATTGTGTTTTTCAATTTATGAATATTAAGAAATGATATATAACAATTTTTTTATTATTGAATTACAAGGGAATAATATATGAAATAATTGTTGATTGATTAAGGTGTCTACATAATGGGTTTCTTGAGTTATGATGCAATAATTGATTTAAAGATGATCATTATTTTAATGAAATTAGTACTGTAATGTGATTTTAAGTGATGATTTAAATTTCAGATGATTTTTTTTATTTTTAATTCATTTTTATTGTGTATGTCACAATATGTTTAATATTTGAAAGTTATCTTTAAAGGGAAATGACCATCTCATTTTAGAAAAATAATTTTAGTGATATTGTTATATTTTATGGTTTATATGATAATTGATGGTAAATGTTATTTTTGATGATTATCATCATATTTTTGGGAATTTTCATTGAATAATATGGTATTATAAAATAGTAAAACATACAATATGGGTTCTAAGCCATCACATATAGAAAACCCATTGGAGTAAAACAAACAATTGAAGGGATACAAGGTAGAGGTTCTGTCCCCCATCAAATTTTTTTCCCTGGATAGTATGAAATTATATTTATCAAAAAAATAGGTTGAAAAATAATTCTATTGTTCATATTGGGAGTATATTATTTTTATATATATTTATATGGGATTGAAAACTGATTTTTTAGATTAGTTTAATAATTTTATTTTTGATGTAGTTCATGATTTTGGTAGCATTATATTATTATTGTAAATAGAACATTATGTGATTTTATTTAGAGACAAAATGATAAGTTATATAATTATGGTAATCATTGAGATAATTCAAGACATTTAATTAAATGATTATTATATCATGGTTATTATATGATAATTAAATATAATATTTTATGAGACATTTATATTGAATGAGTTTATTTCGAGAATAATATTAAATCCATCAAAACACAACATGTGTTCAAAACCGTCCAATTTTTATGCATAAATCATAGTAAATAATGTTTTACATAATTTTAACGTTAGCTATTTGTCATATGATCTATGATAAAAATAGTGTTTTGAGAACATATAGATTAATGTTTAATTCTTTAATTTGGTTGCCTATTCAATTTAGGAATTATTTTATCTCGTGCTAAGGATTTTTGTTTTGGTTAATATTTAAAAATAAGAGAAATATATTTTTATATGGTTATGATTATGGGATCCCTTTAAATATTATTTTAATTCTTAAGGCACAACCAATTAATGTTAAATACTCATCAATTAAGATCAAAATATAAAGTCGTGGTGGAAATTTATCAAATGATGAAATTAGAATGATGAAGTCATTATATTTTTTTTGTGGTCAGTCTAGATGGTAAAAAATTATTTAAACCTAGGAAAAGGTTATTAAAAATGATAACGTTGTCCTATTATGATAATTTTCGGTGAAACTGTGTTTTTTTATACACTAATTATGTTTTTAGTGTTCCAGATTTTTACTTTCTCAAGATCATAATCATTCACTTTCTTGTCACAAATGAACTCTATCAGTCTATATAATTGTTGGGGAATTACAATTTTCTGTCATTCTGTAATATTCAATTAAATTTTTTTTAACTTATGTGTAATCCTATTATGAGTAATTCAAAATGACCCCCACACATCCTTTTCAGAAATATTAATAGGATGTTTTATTATCCCATTTAAAATATAATTTGTAAATAAAGGTATTTTCAAATTTCATTTCATTGATTACTAAGGTAAATTTAAAATTTAGAGGACGATATTTATTAATTTAGGGCAGAATATAAAACCATTTTTATTTAAAAAAAATTTATACTCAATAGCATACAAGAAACAAAACACCAAGACTAAACGAAATGTGAAATTAAAAATTAAAAATATAACCATTATATCCAAGATATTAAATTGGAATGTATTATTAGTATTAACTACATTATGATATATATTTATATATGTATATTTCCTACAAAATAAAAATATATTTCTAAATTTTTAGTACAAAATCATTCATTTTTTAAAAACTAATTGTATCCATCGAAATTATGTTTTCTTCAAAAATAAATTTTCATTCCAAAGAGAATATTTATATCAATTTAAATTATTTTTGTAATATTTTTTTAAAAAAATCAATTATTTTATAAAAATATTTTATCCATGTTTGCTTAGTGTGATGTTTTTTTATTTTTTTATTTTTTTTATTTTTTGGTGAGTAGTGAAAAATAATGTTTTTTTGTAGAAAAGGTTATTTTTCAATAATAAAGATATTTTAAAAAACCCCATATGTTTTGAATATAATTTCAAGTAACTTATGTATTATTCATTCCAATTCATTCCACTTAATTGGATTTGATTCATCTTCATATTTTATTATAGTATTAATTTATATTTTCATTTTAATACAAGGTCTTCCAGAAAACTATTTTAATGTGTATATTGTTTCTCTATTTTAATTGAATAAATAATCAATAATTATGAATTAGATAATTTAAATATATCAATTAAATATATATATATGTGTGTGTGTATTAATTTTAATACATATAATATTTATTACTAATTATAATGATAATACAAAATCATCACTTGGTGGTAAAATAGTGTTTTAGAAAAAAGCTACGGGTTAAAATGACCTAAAAACAAGTATGAAATCAATTTTATGGTAATATAACAATCTTAGATTGAATTATCTTCAAAAATATTATATTTATTGATCCACCTAGCTTGTAAAAACATGGGTTTTAGTTTTTCTTTTCCAAAATTATATGTTTCCAATACAAAACCATAAAAAAAAGCCACCCCTTTCCTCACCTCGTCACACATTATAACTCTTTTGGTTCAACATAGACTACCAATATAACCTCTTTAATTCAATAATCACAATATAAAGTCATTTTTACGTGAAATCCAATCTATGAAACCCTTTCCTGTAAACCTAACTCGATTGTCTGAGGAAGAGCTATCATACTTAAGCAATGTTTTTATTTGGTTTCTTCATCCACCTATCGAAAATATTTTAAAATTTGGATGATTTAAAAAACTAAAACATAAAATATAATTAGTTGATATATGTTAATTTCATAACCTAAATACACATCCCCTTCTATGAAATTGGTAATGAATCCATCATTCTTGTGTTTTGTGAACCACTTCCTCAAGAATCGAGGAAAATATATCTTCATCATTTCCCATCATAGATTTTTATAATGATAGAAATGTATTTTATATATGATATTTTAAACATATTTATACTTCCTTAATTTTAATATCACATTAGCTTATGACATTCGATTTTTTCAGGGTATAATATAATATCTCATGTGTATAAAAAACTCTAACCTCATGAAGGGATGTGACATGTTTTATCACCAACACTTTACAAAGAATATAATAATGATATATTTAGTGAATATAAGTGATAAAAATTATACTTTTATTATATTAAATATATATTTATCATTCTTATATGATTATATATTGTTTTATTTCATACACTAAAAAATTATAACGTCGTTCATGCATATGTGGGGACTACCGCCTCCACATATTGATGCTATTATTTTTTTAACAGCAGATCAAATGAATGATATATTTATAAATGTGTGTGTAAATTTAAAAAAATAATATAGTAAAAATTATATCATAATATTTTTTAAATAATATAAAAAATACTTACATTCTTACTCTAATGATTGTTGAAAATTTAAAATGTTACTCATGTGTTCATCCCACTTATCACACCATTATTGAAATATATATCATTTTTAATAAAAAAATTAATTATTAGTTTTTATGGAATATCTTATTTAAATAAATAATAAATATTTCGTTATTATTATTTGAAATTTCATTTGATATCAATCTATTTAACCATTGTTAACTTATGAAATTATGTATTCACACCTAAGCTGAATATGATCAAAACATATGATGTAAAATTAGTTGATCATGTAATTGAATATATCAATGTAATAAGTGAAAATGGAATAATAAAATTGAAAAGTGTTCTTATGAATGTAAACTATTAACACGAGTTTATTATTTAAGATTATAAATAATGTAATTTGTATGTTAGACTCAATGTAAGAGTATTTGTCTCAATATAATTTCATTGAGGTGTGTTTTTATGTTATGAAAATAAATTATTTTATGGGTTTAATAGAAACACTCATTGAATTTATATATCAATAAATTCTCAATTTCAGTGATATTTAATTTCATTTAATGGTAATATTTCGTGGGGATTATAATTCAAATTTTATTAAAGTGATAAATGAATATCTATTTAAAAGTATTTTTTTAAATTTTTTGTATTCAAATATTTTTATTTCTAGTAAATATTTTATTAATAAAACAATGAACTAATTTTTATAGACATGATAGTTTTATAAATAATTTTTTTGTTCAATGTTTTAAAAAATGAATTTTTTATGGAATTCTTTAATTTCATAAAAAATAACATAACAAATATTCCATTTTAAAATATATGCAAGCAATAAATTTTCGACCAGCCATAACCATTATTTAATTCCTCTGTTATTTTAAAATCTTTCATATAGTGTTCATGAAAAAACCATCATTCCATGTTTTATGGTATTTAAAATGGATTTCAAAAATTCTAAATGTATTACTATATCCAAAAATGATTTTAAAATTATCATAAAAGTGTTTTAAAAGTTTATTATTATGAAAAAGATAAAGGAAAATATTATTCATGAAATGCCACTTGAGATATAAGAGTGTCAAACATGAATTCCCTATATGCATTATATAAATTTTTAATCCCAATTATAAATCATGGGTGATCTAGTTATATCTCCTGCGTTGTGTTCTCCCAAATACGGTTGGCTGATCATGACATAGCTTATATGATGAGTCCACACAAGTAGTGATATAATGCATTCAGTGATGTTAAATTTATTAATTGATAAGAATGATGTAGTTAATATATGGTTTCTTAAAAATATTTATATATGATATTTTTGTTTTTGTTATGGATTTAAAAAGGGTTTTGAATGTGATGCTTTATGTTACGCAAATGGGTTTTTATTTTTGAGGCCACATGTTGTAAAGGTTACATTGAGAAAAATGCTCGTGTGTTTTATATGTGTAACCATATTATATCATAAACTCAAATAACAATGAATATTAAAAATAATACATCTGTTTTCATGTTATTTAATTGATTTACTAATTTTTAATTTGGAAGACATTTCATTGAATTTTTTTTCAAATATTATATGGAATTATTTCGAGACCGAGCGCAAAGACTTCACGTCATTCCATGGCCCGGTGATCCCAGAATGGTGGTATGATCTTTTTTTAGTTTTGTTAGTTGGTGTGCATTCACGGTTGTTGTAGATTCCAAATGGATGCCCAGAGTAGAAATTCGATGGCACCATTGCGTTTGGGGTGAATACTTTACATACGAGTGGTCTTATCCCGGACCGGCACGGGTTTTGGGAAAATTATAATTTTTTTATTTTTTTAATATAAAATGAAATACCATAAATTGAAATGTTTACATTATTTAATTTCGATACATTCACTACAGTGCAACGACAGTTCAAATTTTTTGATAATTAATGACACGATATAGTGACTCTAAATCAAAAATGTTGACTCATTAATGCAGAAGAGTAATTGAATGCTAAAAATAATCTCCCATATTTAATGGTTTAATAGAATGTTTGTAATCAGATTAAAACTGAGGGAAAAACTGGAGAAATATTGTATCTATGGAGAGAACACTAGAAAAATAAAGAGAACAAATCAAAAGCATGAATCGTTGGCCTAACAGAGTTAATAGATCTCGGTAATGATGACAATACAATCCCTTTGTCTGGGATCGATCTCTTCCTAACATAGGGGTTATGTTTTGATGTTTTTTTCTTCCCCGTTCATTGAATTCAACGAAAAACGCGAATCAACCCATTACTGGATGACCTGCCCATCATCATTCATGGGTGAGGGATCTATCGGGTTCATCCTATAGTTTTTTTATATGTTTGATGTTTTAATTTTCCAGGTTTAATCCTTTTAATGGGAGTGGATCAACACTGTGATGAATGATATCCATTACTCAATTTTGGTTTATTGAATTTCACCCTTCTTTTTACCTACATTAATCACATTCTTCTTTGGGATACGAACAAGAAATTTTTTTGCACAAATTTTTTGGCACAACTATCCTATAATGAAGATCCAGATTCGTGGTGAACCAGCAAGGGTTTGACCATGAAAGTGGAGGACGAATCGATATGGTTCGTGAGTTCTCGTTCTTCATGTGTTCTTTGTGTAGGTGAATTAGAACACGATTTCAAGGCCGATTTGAGGCCCAAAACTGAAGGAATCAGATTCTTGATGCTGGGGAGAACTAAACCCATAGTTTTCTCGAATATCGTGTGAAAAAATCATGGAGTGGAGCATCAAATGAGGCACGTCGATGAGGGACAATGGTTTTGGAAATCTCTAGAAAAAATGATGTGTATCTTGATGAACACGTTGTTTGAGACCAACATTGTGGTGGAAAGGGTTTCAGGAGACTGACAGATATCACACGACATGTGGTCCCTTCCCCAAATCTCAGCATGTATCTAGGGGATACACTGAAAGTGGGTTGATTACATGACCGTGTACTCCACCACATGGCCAGACCAGGCCAGTTACATGGGTTACCCCATGTACGAGTTACACGGGACGAATGTCACATGTTGAAGCTATATAGGGGCACATTTCCAGGATACACTATATGGACACTGGTTACTCAAACATGGTGTGTGGTCTATCCTGTAATTTGTTTACTTACCATTTACATGGAATGTCTACTACAACTCTGGCTGTTACACACATGCAGTACCCAAAGTCCTAAGACATGGCGTGTCACCACTTCCACAAGTCTTTTATATCATGATACATGGATTGATACTCTGGTCCACTATTCTAGGTACAATTTTCATTTAGGATACTTCCCTTTTTCCAATTCCCCTAAAGGTCATGTATCGTGTACATCAATAAGATTATGATCCCATTTGCATGAGTTTTCGAGTAGATTCAGGTATCCCTTTGAGAGTCTTCTATTAAGATCCTCTATCCATTCATGAGCCTAGTTAGAGTAAGGTATCTAAATTACTAATAATACATGGAAACAGTCCTCTTCTTAGCAGGTTAATTTGAATGATTCACGAAATCCGACAAGTCTCTGACAGAGATCCTCATCTGTGTATCATGATATTTCTCTACTCAATATTGTGTTATCTCGGTGTGAGTGTATCTATATCTCATCGCTTTTCCCAAAAAAATGGTACTTCTCAGACAAAAATCATCAGAGCTCTTAGGCTTGCGGATTGAGTTCTCTCAGATGAGTGCTTTGTGGAACCTTTGAATTGAAACTCTGGTGGGGTTATGTGGATGTGTGACTTGTATCTAGACTACAGATATAGGTTTTTAGTATATCTAGATTTTGATTATCTTGTTATATGTTTAGTATAAATAGAGGATGTAGATATTACTTTATCATTACATTTCACATTGATTTTTGGTTTTTGGGGTCCAGTAATGAGTATTGTTATACTCCCCCATGCAAAAAATTTTCCCAAAAATGTAATATTTTGTGCAGACGAGCGGCCTTTTGATGTAGTCCATGGAGGAACAGAACCGGACCAAGCTTTCTGAGTTTCCTACAGGCCGAGTTGGTCATACGACCATAATAAATAGACTCAATACCTCTTTGTTCTTATAGTTTGGTCTTATAGTTTGCATAATATTATTTTTTGTGGGCATGAATTCTATCCACGTTTTACTTTCTACACTTTTCTTATGTTGTACTGAGTTGGTTGGGTCTAGTTATATGGATGCATTTAGTTCCATAGTGGTTTTTACAATTCTTTATTTGAGTCTTGGGGATGTGGGTCTGTGTACATGTTATTTGGAAATGCCTCCCATGATAGTGATATGCTTACTTACTGCTAATCACCTACCATTGGCCTATTGGAGGTGGGCTTGGGGAGTCACGACACGGGCCTCACTAAGATGGATCATGGAAGAGTGGAATCTGAGGGTGTTTGGTTCATCTTTTGGACTGAGATTATATGAGATTTGGTTTGTTGAAATGTTGTGAAGTGTTTCGTGCTCTGTTTTTAGACCAGAGACTCTAGTGATTGTGAGGGCAGCTGACGTATCCATATTCCACAACTTTGATGACCTATTTTGTGACTCTATACATGAACACCCTAGTTGAGGGGATATAAATGAATTTTACATGAATCATATATGAATGTGTTTTGTTTTCAATGCCCTTTGTATCAGTTATCTAGATATACTCATTGTCAATGGTATATCTTGTTTTCTTATAGGATGAAATTGTGATGCATACCCACTAGTATTCAGCAGCGAGATCATGGGGATGACCCATTAATGATGAGGCTCCAATACATGAACAAGTTCCCATGGAATTACCTATAGGTGGTGCACCTACTATACCACCACCAGTGGAGCAGCCTGTGGTACCTATAGTACCGACAGATGAGGGTCTCTAGCTAAGTGCGCTCCATGAGTTCCAAAGACAGAGACCCCTTAGGTTCGGAGGTGAGCTTGACCCTCAGGTAGCTAAGAACTGGCTTGAGGTAGTGACCCGAGTTTTCTGTCTAGTGAGGACACTGATGGAATAGATGGTGATCCTAGGAGCTAGCCTACATCAGGGTTCAATAGGACGATGGTGAATTGTGACCACATAAACTCATAATGAGGAGAATCTTCTATGTACAGAGTATGATCAATTATTTAAGATAGATTTATCTTTAGTTTTCTTGTGAGTGGTGCGTATCCATGAGAATATTCATCCCCATAAGGAATGTTTTACAGTGGATGACTATTCATCTAGGTTCACCAACCTCACTAGGTACTCTATGAATATGGTCAGGGATTAGTACTTCAGAGATCAGACAATTGATTGAGGTCTATGATGGGACATCTGATCAAGAGTCATCACAATATCCTTCTTGACTTATTCTTGAATGCTCGAGAGGGCCCTGATGATAGAGAGATTCTTGTAAGAGAAGAGACATATGATGAATGTAAGCATCAGGTAGATAGGTGCATAGAACTCGAAATCAAGAAGAAGGAATTAGGAAAAGGGTTACGAACATTTGATACCTCACAGGACGACATGGGATAGGGGGGAATTAGTCTAGGTCTATCAGGTAGGATCTAGACATCCTATGGAGATTCAATGACACTCGAGCGATGGTAGGTTACATCTCACAAGAGAATGTATGACCCATCGAGGTGATGATAGAGAGGTGGTGGATGGACCCCTGAGGTAGAGGCGGATAGTGGAGGAGACCGACCCTACAGGAAGTATACTTGGAAGAAGAGCATGGAGAGCTACAGGGGGTGGTATTCCCTTTGATCAACTTCTACAACAACCCCCAGATGTTTTTCACCAGGTTTAGGGAGGTTGGGGATAAAAGTAGGGACAACAACATGTGGTCAAGGCAATCAACACAGAGACACCAAGGATGTTCTGAGATGATATCTACGTCTTCTATATCTTATATTTTGTACTAATAAACATAGGTGAAAGTCATTCATTCTTCTCCACATGTCCTGTGAGAAACCATGAGATTTTGGTATATCCATTTAATAAACCCTCTCTCATGGAGACACCTAAAAAAGGGGACTCTATGATCATGAAACATTGCAGACAATGTGATCTTACCCTTAGAGGTGAGAGATTCAGTTGAAAACTCTTGCTGGTAGTATTGAGGCCTTACAACATCATTATCGTGATGGATTGGTTATCATTAGTCCCAGACAAGATTGAATGCTTTAGGGAATAGTGTGGTGCGTCTTCTATGATAGGACAAGGTTTTATTTTGTCAATGAAAAGGAGATCTAGATAGAACCGGATGCACTCATGCATATAATGGTGTAGCTAATCACTCATGAGTTGGCTAGCCTTACACTCAGAGCAGTAGTTGTTGTGGGATTCCAGTTCTTAGTAGTTGTGGAGGAGTACTATGACTACATTCCCCAAGTTGTTCCAGGTCTACCTCCCCACCTCTATATCAACATCTTCATCAAATTGTAGTATGGACAGAAATGATGTCCTCACCAACATATCTGATGGTTCTCATATAGATGTTTGACCTGAAGGTGAAGCTAGAATATTTTTAGAGGAATGTGTGCATGTGACCCAGCGTTTCACCATAGGCAGCCCCTGTTTGGTTATCCAAGACGAAAAATGGGAGTTTTGGGTTGTGTGTGGATTACCAGTGCTTGAACCAGGAGACGATGAAGAACTATTATCCACTGTCGACGATCAACGACATATTTGATAAGATAACAAGGGATCAATGGTTCTCATTGGTTGACCATAGTGTAGGATACATCCTATTATTTGTACGGGACAATGATATACCAAATACACCATTCAGATGCTTCTAAAATCACTATGAGTACATGGTGATGCCTTTAATCATTACGAACGCCACTATAAGGTTCATGGGTCATTGAAACTAGATCTTCTAACTATTCTAGACCGGTTAATAGCATTCTTTATTGACAACATCTTTGTGTACTCAGTGTCAGAGGAGGATCATGTGAGACACCTGCAGATGGTTCAAGACGTACTCCGAGAGAACCATTATTATAGGATGCTATCGAAGTGACGGTTTTGGATAAAATAGGTCCACTATCTAGGATATGTCTTTTCTGTTGATGGAGTAGTTGTGGACCCAGCCAAGGTGGAGGAATTATTAGCATGGGAGACACATCAGAGCATAGCGGTGGGGTGGAGCATCCTTGGGATGGAAGAATATTACAAGATATTCATTCATGATTCCCCCCGGATATCATCATCAATGACTGCCTTGACTAGGAAGGGGAAACCATTCATGTGGATGGAGAAGTGCTCACAGGCTTTTGAGGAGTTAAGACAGGGTTTGACGAGCATCCCAATCAAGAGATTTCCAAAAGAGGGTGTCGAGTATATAATATTATGTGACACATAAGGGACCGAGCTTGGTTGTGTCCTAATGTAGGGGCATGCGGTGATTGCATATGGTTCATGCCAGCTATGACTACACGAGTAGAGATATGTGATCCATGATCTTGAGTTGACAGTAGTATTCTTCACATTTATGATGTGGAAACACTACCTTAAGTGTGAGAGTTTTATTGTCTACACTTACCAAAAATGCCTCAAATACATATCCTCAATGTAGGATCTGAATATGAGACTATGGAATTATCTAGAGTTCCTCTAGGACTATCATTTCAAGATCATCTATACTCCTGGGAAGGTGAACAAGGTGGAATATGATAATAGCAAGCGATCGATCTCGCAGCTATTTAGTGAGGTGACAGAGGAGTTTCCCACATTACAATTATCCTTCATGGACCGAGAGGATTAATCTTACCTTCATTCTATGGATTTTACACCTCCACTCTTACCATGAGTTAGTGAGGCACAACTTGGGGATATCGATTGTGAGGCTTTACATGCTCATTTATCCATGGGACATTCTCCTGATAGACATTTTCACAGTCGGGAGCATGTTGTTATATTAATAAGACTGATTACTTTACTAATTGATATGAGGAATGATGTTTTAAGGGAGTTTCATACATCCCCCTTGGCAGTACACCCTGTCATGCAAAATATGTACATGGATCTCTAATGGAGGTTCTGGTGGTCAAGTAGAAGAATGCAGTAGGAGAGTTCATTTCTTGATGCAATACATGCCAGCAGGTGAAGGCTGAGCACTAGGTTCCAATAAGGTTAGTTCAGACCTTGGAGGTTCGTGAGTGGATGTGGTATGAGATATCAATGGACATCATGATTTTCTTAACAAGAAAATCCAAGGGACACGATTCTATTTGGGTGATCGTTGATTGACTCACCAAGTCGGCCCACTTTCTAGCTATCATGGACCAAAGATTCGAAGAGATTTTTGGATACCTCTATGTGAATGAGATAATTCATCTTCATAGTGCCCATTTGATGATAGTCTCAGTTCGTGATGATATCTTCACATCCTTTTTGTGGATGTGACAATAGGGGGAACTTTGGACTCAGCTACGCTTGAGAAAAATATTCCATTCCCTGACTGAGGGTCCAATAGAGAGGACCATTCAGGTTTTGGAGGATATATTGTGGGACTATATATTAGACTATGTTCATAGTTGGAAGGAACACTTACCAATTGTAGAGATTAAATACAATAACAGATACCACTCCACCTTTGACATGGAACTATTCAGGCATTATACAAACTACACTTCTGGTCACCACTCTGATAGAACAACCCCTAAGAATTTGTGCTCATGGGTCCAAAGATGGGGCGAGCTACCACTAAGAAGGTTCAGATCATCCGGGAGTGCATGAGGACTCCCCCAACCCGGTAGAATCCTTATGCTGACAACTGATGGAGATCAATGGAGTTCAAGGATAGAGACCACATTTTCTTTAGATTCTAACCTCGACGAGGGTTATGGATATTTGGCTACAGTTTCAAGCTATCTCTAAGGTTCATCAGAGCTTTCCAAATACTACACATAGTTTGGGGGTGGTGTACCTCTTAGCCATACTATCGTAGTAGCACCAGGTATATGATATCTTCCAGGTGTCGTAGATGAGAATTTACATGCATGAGCCATCACATGTCATCAACTGGGGAGCACTGGACATCAAGGATGGAGCAAACTTTGCTATGTACCTGGTGGATATCAAGGATTGGAAGGAGAGAACCCTTCGTGGGAGATAAATTCCCTTAATTCATGTATAGTGGAAGCACAACAAATGTTAGGAGAGAAAATGGGATTGTGAGGATCATATCTATCCCCAGTACCCGCATATTTTGAGTATCCCTAGTTTGGATTTTGGGGGTGAAAATACACAAAGTTGAAAGAATGTAACGGCTCATATTTTTGAAACTATTATTTATAAATATTTTATGGAATTATTTTGAGATCGTTCACAGTTATGGAATTTCATTCCGGGGCCCGGTGATCCTATAATGATGGTTTTATCTTTTAATTAGATATGTGAGTTGGCATGCATGCCAAATTGTGGCAGTTTCCAAACAGATGGTCGGATAAAAAATATGATGGAAACTATACATCTATAGTGGTGACTTTACTTAAGAGTGGGCCTAACCTCAAATTGCGTGGGCCGATAGGGAAAAGTTAATTTTAGGAATTTTTTTTGTAAAATAAAACAAAATAAAATAAATTGAAATGATTACTTTATATTATTTGGAGATTTTCATTGTAGCTCAATGATAGGCTAGAAGTTCCGATAATTAACGACACAATATATGGAATGTGAAATAGAAACACAGGTGGAAATTTGAGAGAAACACTAGAGAATTCATTTAGCATTGGAACTTAGAAAATTGTCCTTTCTTTTTAATGGTTTAATAGAATGTTGGTTGTTGGTGGAAATTTGAGAGAAACAATGGAGAAATAATTGAGCTCTGGATAAACCTCCTGAAAATGAATGGCGACACATCAATGGATTGAATCGCAACACCACCAGAGATGAAGGCTCTCAGCGATTATAGTAGCCCAATCCATTCATCAGCGATCAATCCCTTCTCGGGGTAAGGTTTATGTTTAGATGTTTTTTTATTCCACGTTATTATAATTTAATGATGAAAGCGGATCAAACCACAAATTGGCTGACCCTCACATCATCATCCATGCATTATGGATTTATCGGGTTTGTTCCTAAGATTTTGTTTACCATGTTTTATGTCTTCATTCTCCATATTTAATCCTTCTAATGGGAGTGATTCATCATTTTGAAGAATGGGGGTGGAGGTTCGCTCCTCAATTTAGGTTTATTGGATTTCTTCCAACTTTTTACTAGCATTCTTCATGTTCTTCAATAGGATACGAACGAAGAATTATCACATGCCTGTTTTGTGGCTCTACGATACAATAATAGAGATCTGTCTTTCTGATGACCTAGCAGAGGTATGAGGACAATAGAGGCTGATGAATTGACATGGTTCATGAGTTCTCATTTGTCGAGTGTTCTTCGTGTGGGTGTATCAGAATGACGTTTCTGAGCCGATCAGTGGACCAAAACCAACTGAATAAGCTCTGTGTTGTGGGGATAACCAAAACGCTTGAATTTAATGATGATTGGGAGGTTGGATCATGGACGATAGCATCACCATAGGTGCGCTAAAGAGGGAAAATGTTTTTGGAAATCTCTTGAACAAACAATGTGTATCTTAAAGATCACACAGTGTGGGACCATCTTTGTGGTAGCTTGGGTTTTGGGAGATATTCTAGTATAACATGTCATGTGACCCTCATCACACGGCATGTGGTTCCTTCCTTGAATCTTGGTCTGTATCTAGGGGATACATGAACATGGGGTGGATTACATAGCCGAGTACTCCACCACACTACAAAACCTGGCCGGTTACGCAGGTTACCCCATGTACCAGTTACAAAGGATTCCCTACATGGGTCGAAGCCTTGTACGAGCACATGGCCAGCGTACATGGAGTGGACCCCAGTTACCCGTACATGGATTGTGGCCCGTACTACATGCCATTCACATACCTTTTTAAATGAAATATCCCCTCTAACTCAAGATATTACAAATGATTTGTATCTGGCATCCCGAGACATGGAGCGTGACCCTTCTACATGCTATGTATATCTTATAGAATGGACTAATCCTCTAATCCACCATTCCTTGGGAAAAAATATTTTCGGTTAGTTCTCCTTTTTCCTCATTCCCTTGAATGTCAAGTATAATTTCCATCCATTAGAGTATGATCCCTTCAGCAGGAAATTCCGAGATAGTGTCTGCTATCCCTATGAGAGGCCCAGAGTGAGATCCTATATCCATTCCTGACCCACATTAGAGTTCGGTATCAAAGTGAATATACCTGCAGGGCAATGATCATCTACTTAGTATGTGATTCTGGATGATTCATTATATCCTCATATACCCTAGAAATAATCATCATATGTTTATCGTGATATTTCCCCACTCGAAACTGTGTTCTTTCGGAATGAGTGTATCTATCTCTCGTGGTTTTTTGAAAAAATGGTACATCTCATAAGTACATTTTCGGAGATCTCATAATTATGAAGTGAGTTCACTCGGACGATTCATTTTTATAACCTTTGAACTAATTCCCTAGCGTGGTTATGCGGTTGTGTGACTTGTCTCTCGACTACGGGCATGTGTTTTCAGTAAATCTGGATTTTTGTTCTCTTATTATATGTTAAGTAGACATATACTATGTAGATATGATTGTACCTTTACATTTCATATTTCTTTTCGGGTTTTTGGGTCCTTTAGTGGGTATTGTTATACTGAACCCTACAAGGGCTTTTCCCGCACATGTCATATTTTGTGCAGACAACTGTCTGTTTGACATAGTACAGGGAAGACCAGGACAGGACCGACCATTCTATGTTCCCTATAAGACAAGTTGTTCATACGTCCATAAGCAGAGGTCCTAGTATTTCTTTGTGCATAAAAGTGTAATTTTTAGTTTGCATACTCTTGTTTTTTAGTGGGCTTGTATTCTGGTCTTGTGTTTCTTTCTATACTTTACTTCTATTATACTATGTTGGTTGGGTTCAGTTGTATCCATCCATTTTATTCTTTATTGGTTTTTACAACTCATCATTTTTGGGATTTTGGATGTGTGTATATGTACTTTTATATAGTCAGTGCCTACCTTGTTAGTGATAATCATTCTCAATGTTAGTTACCAACCATAGGAACATTGAGACAGGATTAGGGAGTTGTGGCATAGGCCCTATTGGGATGGGTCATGACATGATTACTACTTTTTATATCCCATTAGGATTTTTTATGCTCTTCCGATGATTTAAAATGTTTTCATAGTGATTAATGATTGGTATGAATATGGAAGAAATTTAGTTCAATGTCATGAATATTTTTAATGAATATAAATGATATTTTATTTTTTTTGTTTTATATTGGGATGATAAATGATACTAATTATAATTATCCTCTTTGTATGTATATGAGTTTTTAATGTATGTGTTGTAATATAGCTTTACAAAACTCTAAAAATAATGATATTTAGTATTGTAAGAATGTGAATTTTATATTAATGACATTGGAATATGTAATGTTGAAGTATAGTTCCTTACATTTGAATTATTATCAATAAATTAAATGGTTTGTGATATTTAATTACCACAAGATTTTATTGAAGTAATTTCAATGAAATGTATTTAATCTAGATAGATATTAATGGTAATATGTATATACCATATGTGGAGACACATTATTTCCTAAAAATGTAGAATCCATAAAATTGTCGAGCTGATGGAGTATTTTTAGGCATCCATGGTCACATAAGAGACATGATCATGGAAGAGTATATTGGGAAAATTATTATACCACGGTTCCCCCAAAATATTTATCCACACAACATAAGTGTTCTCTATGACTAGCAATATCCATCGATTTTATTTTTTTGCTGTTATTACTCCAAAACCCCTCTTGAATTCTTTTATGACTTTCAAATGTCTATATAGGGGTGTTTGAAATTAATTTGGATGATTAAAATTTGTATCTTAAAATAAATTAAATCCAATATAAAAAATATAATATATTGAGTGACATATAACGATCAATATTAAAATATAACGGTTAAAGGGATATAATTGGGAATAATTATATGTATAGAATGATGAAACTATTGGTTAACATGAACTACGAATTTTGTATTGTTTTTTATAGATACATTTTTGTTTATCTAGAAATGTAATATTTCTACTGCATGGTTAAATATATAGAAAATATTAATGGAAATAGAAGAAAAAATTGTGTGTTAAATTTTAATATCATCACAATTTATTTTATTTAAATATTTATGATTTTTCTTAAAAATATGTTGGATGATATAAAATATGTTTTCATTTCATTGTTCATGTTGAACCTATGAAAACCATTATAACATCACCACCTAATTACATAACTCTCGAATCCAAAATATGATCATTATTGGTTCTCATTCATGATTTATATTCTATAGAGGATCGAAACATGATCTTATAGATAAACTAACCATAATAGAAAAATGTTCTCTTTAATATTATTGACCATACATGAATGTAAAGATCAAATTCATTTTAAAAAAAACTAATATTAAAAAACTATAGATAAGAAAATATTTATTCTTTAGAAAACATGATTATCTAAGGAAATATTATGACCCAAAAACAAGAAAACTCAAATATCAATGTGACTAAAATCCCACCATCATTTATAGTATTGGATCTATGAAGAAAAAATGATAAGGAATGATGTATTCATTTTTCCTGTATCATATCCTACAATATCTACTTGTCCCCAAATTCTCTCATGAAATAGGTGAGTATAAACTTAGTAGGATAGACCAATGACTCCAAATTTTCCTAAATATTTCGAAATACAAAAATTAAAATCAAATAATTTGTTTATTTACATTTATACATTGAATTTATGAAAAAAAAATTTATAATTAAACATCTCCTTATACAAATAATATACATTTTAATAAAAAAATTAATTGAAATTAACCATTCCATAATAAAAAAAGCTATATATATCTACAATTGAGTTATATTAAAATTTAAAATCCCTTTGGTCATATGAATAATAATATATTTAAAATATATAATTTTTTTCACTAAATATACATAATAAATAAATTATAATGTTTCAATGTATTTTTATGATTTCTAATAACCTAATGGTAATATATTACACAGAAATTTAATTCCAACAGAGATGTACCATATCCCATAGGACACAATTTTATTGAGAATGATATTATCTGACGAAACATTTCTCTATTTTCCATTAATAATATATGAAAATATATAAAACCAAACCACATATCCCTGATTACAGAACATTATCTGAATCAATGTAACATATACACATCTCTTCTAGTAATGAAAATCTACCACCATAAATATAACAATATAATATAAAAAATTTATAAACCCTTCCCTTGAAAAAAATAGAAGAACGTGACATTTTGGTAATTAAATGAATATATGAAATATTTTAAAAAATATATATTTAGATATAATTTCTTAAAAATAGTTC
Source organism: Viscum album (assembly GCA_963277665.1). Lineage (NCBI taxonomy): Eukaryota > Viridiplantae > Streptophyta > Magnoliopsida > Santalales > Viscaceae > Viscum > Viscum album. Next base: position 2,079,812,360 of record OY728136.1, on the reverse strand, counting down.
AATATTATAAAAACATTTTAATGATACATCAGTTGAAATCCTATCAAAACATTACAGCCAAAAAAAATTAATTTTGTTTAATAAATATGATGCATATCTAACCCACATTTTTTGCATGAATTTCATTTCTTTTTAAAATAATTAAACCAAAAAAAAAGAATTTATAAAAAATAATACATGTATAATCAATTCCCTAATAATCCATTACTAAATCATGTAAATATTAAACTATGATATGAATTATATAGCAGCATCAACCCAGTTCACTTTCCCTGTAATATATAATAACCTAGTTAATATGATCTTTATGCAATATATAACTAATAAATATCATCAATATTTCTACATAAATCAATATTTAAAACTAAATATAATAAGTATTTTTAATGTGATCTTTTGATGGCATGTGTATGTTTTGTATAACCATTTTTTATTGTGTAAGATGTGTATTTTGATATGCTATCTATGTGCCTCTTTATTAAATATTTTATAAACTCCATAGAGATTAATGTAAACCATGTAATATTTCATTGGAAAAATTAAATATATGGTTTTGAGGAAGATAAAAAGGGAATGTTAAATAGTAAATATTAATCATATGTCAAAACCCCATTTAATAGTATACCGTCCATAATTAGGTTCACATACACTAAGAAAAAACTAGTTTTTCATACGACATTATTGCATTATCATAAGCTCATGAAAGTCATCTTGTGTTAATTATCTATCTATAATGATGATAGGGTATACCTTCTTTGTTTTATATATCAAATTACAATATTAAGAAAATATTATGACCATCAGCACTAATTTAAACCAAATTAAAGTAAGAATCAATGATACAAAACCTAAATAAATAAACCAATATTAATCTTATATAATTGAATGACTAATAGTTATATAATATCACCACACATTGTTAAGGGTAAGACACATAAAAAACATAAAAAATATAAATTAATGCGTTAAAAAATGTAAAGAAATATATATAAAAACTTATTCTGAAGTTTTTCCTTGATGTTGTCTTCCGAATAAATCTGAACTCCACCTATATAACTACACAATATTAGAACGTAGGCAACTAGAGAATAAATTAGTGGTCTATATGCATTAGTTTTCCAAATATACTATTATAATGAAGTTCTTGTATAATGTGATATGATAATTTATATAATTAGAGGATAAATAGATGTGATAATAAAAATGTCACACACACGGGTGATACACAGTCACACTATGTATTGAATACATACATTGAACACTTTTATAGTGTCTCTAAACATATAAAATAGAAATAACTGTTTATGAAGTCCCAAGTCAATTAATATGGTCATATACTACTATTAAAATATAAATACCAACATGAGGTCAATCCATCCAAATAACATAATCAGAAAAATATGCATCACATCAATAAAGACAACTATTCCAATAGTTAAAACATCCTAGTTTAAGTAGTCCAAATGATGGTGTATAAACCTAGATCAGTAAAAAACAAGAAGGTGTCTCTTTCTAATCGTGTCTCTATAATAGTACACAATTTAATGGTTGCGTTATAACCATCACTACACAGTTTGTATGTCCTAGTAGTATAGTCCCAATTTTGGGTATAACACCATTATTCCTATCTATATGGAAATGTGTCACAGTCTGATCAATGCATAATGATATGGAATAATGTCTCTAACCATGGGCATAATCATAAAGATGATTAGTGTCCATTATTCCAATACACATCAATTAAGATAGGAATTGTGTCTATAATAATCATTGTCACACGAACATCTTATCCTTTTCATTGGATTCCTCGAAACATGGTATGTGTGTCTCATATACAAGGGTGATTTCCAATATCTACAAATTGTATCATAGAAATTTCATCCCATTACATCTAAGTAGCACAACATGGGTACTACATCCAACATTCTAAAATGCTAACAATTATATAGGTATCATATCCGATGAAATAGTTAGAATTGTTTTAATTTATAATTTTTTCACATTACTATCATCATCAAGATCCATGGGAATTATATTCCTTGGTATGGGGAGAATCATATCCCACTAATTGGATTAATGTTCAAAATCATGAGATCGACACATAATTTCAATTAAATACCTCAAAAACTAATACAAGGTTGTTAGGAATCACGTCACGATCCCCCAAAAACATAAAGAGAGTTGGTAATTTCATCCAATAAAATAGGAAATATAAAATTGAATAGGTATGTCATCCCATTAAATATACATCAATATAATTGCGTGTCTATAAAGCTACTCAATAGACTAGGGCAGTGTGATTGGGAAATTCAATCCATTCAAAAATAAAATATTAATATAGGGGATAGCATGTCCACAAAATTGTAATAACATTACAATTTAGTATATTATCCTATACTATAAACATAACTAATAAAGGATTAATTAAATATTTACACAATGTAAATTATGAAAATCATCTCTATGTAGAAATTGAATATAACTGACAGTATAACAACTCTAGGATCATTCTTCACACAAAAACCCCATATAATTCTTCAAAACTGACTTATAGAAATATCGAATACTATAGTTCTCAAGGGGGAGTAACATTACCCTTTCATATCAATAATATAATCCATGTAGCTACACAGAAACTATAATGAAAAATTCAATATATGATTTATGAAAACCTTAAAAAATTCTCACACATCTCCTACTCAATTGTGGATAAGGGAATTTATTATTGTTCTACTATATAATGGTCTACAAATGGGTCATAACTCTTAGTTATATAGTCATATATCCAAATACATTGATTACATTTTCATGGACCTATATAACAATGCTCACATTATTTTCCAAATTAGACGACAATCATTTTCCTCATAATATATTCAAACTCGCAGGTGGTAAGAGGAATAGAATTGGTAATGGATCACATAATTCACCAACATTTGGAAACCTCTCTGATAAAAAATAATGCTAAATGAATGTAATCATGGTCCTTTACATCATAGAATAACCCAAGGTAATAATTTAAGGGGCCCTCTGTATATGGATATTCAAATTGAAATTTATTCTTATTGACATATATAATTAAGGAATTGAGAAATATTATTGGACAACCTGTCATGACACCAGATGTATTCACTCCATATATGTGGGTTTGAGGGGGGAAAATTAATTAATATATGGTTAATTAAACATTTTTTTGAGACAACATAAAAAATGTGTCCTAAAATAATATATAACCTTTTGATTTGTCAGGTATGACATACAAAAAAATGGATTTAACCACTTATGGAATGTCTGGTCACCATTATGAAATCTCTACCAAGACATATCATGATTCTCAGACTATTTTTCAACACATGAGGCTATAAATGCACAAAAAATAAATTTTATATGTCTTTAATTTTTTTTAACTATTAAATAAAATTATTTTATAATATATTTCTATTTGGTAAATTCAAATATTATCTTACAAGATTAAATTACAACACTTAAATCCATTGAAATTAAGAACAGATCACTCCAAATACATCTAAAAACACACCTCTATATAAAATTTGGACAACCAAACCTGATTAATAAACCTATTTCAATTAAAATTTATTAAAAAAAATAAAATTATTGATGCTATATACATTCTAATAAAATGATAGTGATATTGAACTTTCGATCAACTATATACATCACATTCAATGCATGTTGAATGAAATCCCAACCAAAAAGATAACATTCCACTATTATCTAGTGGAATCGACATAGAAATCCAAAAATAATGTATCTATAATTAGTGGATAAAATGGGTACATGAGGGGAGAGGCCTAAGGCGAAATATCCTACCACAACCGACAAACCAACGTCCTCTAAATTTAAAAGGATGAAGAGGTAAACATTATATGGACGTGAGGGATGGGGAGTAGACTATTTTAGTTTGAGTCCCAAAAAAATCATATAATAGTTATTTCATTCCCAATTAGAATGATAAATGAATGAAAAATTAATCATTTTAAAAAACTATTCCCAAGATACCACTAGAACGTTTTTGGTTGTTAATGCGCTCTAGTAGCACTATCCAGCAAACATGAACATTGATGGATTACAACCGGGCTTATGGTGGTTTCTATTTTACCACCGACCCACCTATATCACATGAAATTTAAGAATCCATAATTGGCCATTTACTACATAAAATAGTTCATAAAATGATCACTTTAAAAATTTCAAAACCTTGATAAAATCTAATCTCGATGAAAATTCACAAATTCAATTTTTTTCCAATTTCACCTAACAAAAAACATTTTTTCCTATAACATCACTACAAGAAACCGGTACAGGTCCTTAGCACATCCCATAGAATACATGTATTATCCCTAAAAAGACTACACATCAATATATTTTTATCAACATCCCTCTTTCAATATTATTGTCTGTTTTAAATCAAAAACTCATGTTTTCTATTATTGTGAAAACACCCACTTAAACCAGTACAACAAACAAAATACCTTAGTTGACACATGAATTGTACTATTATATGTGTTTCTCAACATCAAAACATAATTTTAATATCCTCAACCAAGTCATAATAATTTATAATACAAGAAATGATATATAATGTACTTCAATGAACCTATAAACTCTAGAAAAAAAAATCTCAAGAACATGAATATTTTCAAATCCAATCACTCTAATAAAATGACTCACCATTTCATACACCATTTGATTACCGATCAAAATTCTATTCAACTAATCCAACATTGCATGTTAAATATAGACGAACAAAGACGACGTAAGAACTGTATTATTGTTATAATAAATCATTTCCATGTCATATAAATATTCATTAGTTAGATAAAATGGAGTAAAATTAACAATTTAATTGATACATTATATTTAAATAAAAAATTAATTTTTTTCATTATGCTCATTCAATACATGGTTTTATTATAAATATTAATGTCAAAAATATATAATTTATATTATAAATAATTATTTAATTTTCTGATTTAATTTCTCCAATATTAATTTCTAAAAAATTTATTAGATTTTTCTATAATGTTTTAATTTTTTGTATATAGAGAGAAATTATAATTTTGATATTAACAATTGTATTTAATTTTATGTATTCACATTCTAAATTTATAATTTCGATAGGATTCAAAATTTTACTAGTTCCATTGGATTTAAATTAATATAAATATCAAAATTTTAAAAATATAATAATTTTATTTTGTATAGAGACGTTTTTAAATTATAAATGGAATTTTCCTAGAAAAATTATATTCAGTTACTTTTTCAGGTATAATTTTCAATTAAAATCTACAACATCATTATATTGAGATTATTTTTTAAATCATTTTGAATCAATGGGTCAAAATTTTTTAAGTAGGTCAATTATATGTTTCATCAATATGAACTTTTTTTTTATTATTAGTTTTTGTGAAAAAGGTTAAATTTGGTAATTATTGTTACATTTAGAATGATAAGTATTATAAAATGACCCTAAATTTTTCCATCAGTATATTATATGAGCTTATTCCTTTAATAAACATCCAATATTATGTAATAGGTAATTTTTCAATTTGGATGTGATTATATAGTTTTAATTCATAATTTAATGAAATATTTAAAATTTTCAACTGTTGTTTTTGATAAATATAATATTTAATAAATTAGATTAACTATATTTTATTTTTTGCTTCAAAAACTAATTTAAAATATAAATTATTTATCTTCATCATGGGATTTTTTATTTTTAGTAATGTAATAAATACATCAATTATTAACACAATTATAACACCTTAGTAATTATTATAATGAAAATATTAAATAAATGAAAATAAAAATATTAGAAGGAATATAATTTTATATAAATAATCTGATCTGGGAACTTCATATATTAACATGAAATTTTTTGGATGTATTAAATTTTACCATATTTTTATGATGTTGTAAAAATCTAACTAATGTTTACTAAAAAATATGATAGTAATGATATATTATAACAAATAAAATTTTATTAAATTATATAAAATATCTAAAAAAATAAATTCAAATAAGAAATTAAGATATGGTTGATAATATAAAATAAGTTTCATTTAAATATCATTTAATCGTTCATATTTACTATATAGACAATAAATTTGTAATAACCCATGTTGTCGTAGAAATTATAAATTTTCTTAAGGATTGGATAAACAATGATAAGGTTAAGAATTTTTCCAAAACATCTAAATATGTTTTTAGAATTTTAGACTTCTCATTATGATACTTAATTTTCTTCAGACAAAATGACCCACTCCTATTTTCAGGGGATCATGGTATTAGAAAATGGTTTTTATGAAGAAATGTTGTTTTGGTATCACAAATGTTTTATAAAATATTATGAATGTGTATTATAAGGGTTTTATTAAATAAATATCCCTAAATGTTTTTTAAATAAGGGTTAATCGATGTTTTTATTCATAGATTAACCCAATATAGATTATATGTTGGGTTCTCCTATATAGCATTAAAATAATTTGTGTAATGATTATTTTCACCATAGAATTATATTTTAAGATCTATATAAGGTTATTTTAATTGTTTTACGATGGTGATTTCTAAAAACATATATTTATATTCTATTATTTTTAATTATTTTACACGGAATCCGTTTGATTATGAATGTTAACATAACGTTATTTTTTCATAGAAAATTATTCTATTTCCAATAGAAAGGTATGTTTTTATTGAATAAGTTTTCATGGGTTTTCATTTTTTCACTAGAAAATCCAATTAATCTATCTTGTCACCTATAATTAGATTTTTATTCTCATTCAATGTTTTATAGTGTGTTTTAAATGGTACAAGGAAAGTGAAGGTAATTAAATCAATCATGTGGAATGATGAGAATGTTTTTAAATAAACGAAAGAATGTTTTATTTTAACATGTCTATATTGTTGGAATAATATATCCTGGTTAATAGTGTGCATCATATATAATTATATATATATCTATGTCTATGTTTGTTTTTGTTATTAATGATTTATTAGTAGTATTACTAAAAAATAATCCTAAAAATTACTTGTAAACGTAAGAATGTGAATTCTAGTTTAAATTCACTATAATATGTAATTTTTATGGTGCGGTCCTTATATTGATTATCAGATATATTTTTATATAACATCACATGTTAGGATAATAATAATATAATACACCTAAAATATTTTAATTAATGTTTGTGTTGTGTTTATATAAAAATAGAAAATTATCAAGTTGGATCCACTAATCTATGATTGATTTGAATGGGTATCCACAACCGATATATGTAGGTCGTAGTATAATTTTTTAAATAGGATGAGTTTCATCCAAATTTGAAACAAGTATTTTTATGAATTAACCCTATGAATTCCATTTTTTTGGATCATTTCATGAATGATATAAATGGTGGTGGAATCTATTTTAGAGAGAACATAGATATTAAATAGACGAACATTATGATAATAAATAATTTTAAGATACTAAATCTTCAATCATTTTGTGGATATTCTAATATAGTGGTAGCATAAGGATAGATCAATTTCCGATGGTATATATTTGAGGTCATGTGAGTGTGGTGAATGTTAGAATGTAATGATACACATTTATATTATTAATGGTGAAGGTGATCAGTGGTGGTCATTTGTTAAGAATAAAAAATAGATATTTTTCATTCCATGGAATGTGAAACATTTTGGACTTTATTCCATCAGAAATACTTATATAAGGTCATTTAACTCATGTTGAAGGAATAAATATAGTAAATAAGGAAAAGGGTTATTATTATACTATTGGTTGTGAGGATAATTTAACAATATTAAGTAAGTGTGTGGATTATTTTATCAAGTAAATTGATAAAAGTATATCTTTTTTAATATTTTTTGAAACCAATACATCTATGGGGATTAGCTTTCCTCAAACTCAAATGGGAGGATTAACTTTTTCGACGTGCATTGATGGTATAAATGGAGTTCATCTGTTAAAATGTATTCAATGAAATAAATAATAAAAACTTTCAAATGGTAATAAATGTTGAATAATTCACCAAATAAATGTAGAATATTTAAAATATTATCTCATCGTGTTATATGTATGGTACAAATCATGATAGGGAATGTATTGTAAAATATATTATGTGTTATCTTTTCTAAATTTTTTTGAAAAGGCTTCTGAATATAAATATTTTCTTATTGAATAATCAATGAATAGGCCAACCAATATACATCCATTAGTGATATGTATTAGTAGAAATGTGTTGATTCATTATATTAACATGTGTGAAAATTTAGTTACTCAGAATGTAAATCATCTGGTCTAAAGAAAGAATAGTGTGGGGAAATAATTTTTTACTACTGTGGTTTGTGTAAAACCATCTACTAAATTGTTGATAGGTATGTTACATGATAAATTTAATAATCCAAATTATTTATTTATCAATACCTTCACATTTGATCATTTCGGAGAAATTTTCATGAAAACAAGGAATGGCACATTATAATATTATAATATAACACTTGTTGATAAATTTTGCAGAAATATTAAATGCAGCATGATTTACAATATTATTCCTATTTTTATCAGTATAATGGTATTTCATAAAAAAAATTAACTACAAATGGGTGTGTGTAATATTTTTTTTTCTATATATATTAGAATTCATTTTATCATTCTAAAAGAGATTTAGAATTGAAGAATAACTTCCTCATTAATTTTATTCTATTGATTTTCAACCATGAAGAAAAGAAATAAATATTTAATAGAATTTAATTTTACTCCCCACATTATTAGATAGAATTTAACTATATAGATTAGTGATATCCCTTGAATAATTAATTTATAGATGTTTTTTCTATTAATTTCCCAAGTAAAATTACTAATTCGGATGCTGATTTTATTATTGACTAAGTAATAGATGATAATACAATTTTAAAACCCCCAACTAAATGACTCAGGTAGAATATTTGGAAGTTAAAATGAAATTTCAAGAACTTATTGATAATGTTTTTATTTATCCATGTACAACAGATTGTGGTGATCCATTCATTGTAAAAAAATAAATATAGTTATATAAGGCTCTAAATTGATTATTGTTTTATTGTTTTTATTAATAATATATAATAAGAGTAGTAATTTTTGAATATTGATCTCATTTATTATACTAAAAATTGAAGGTGAATAAGGTATATATTTTGAAGACTATATTTCAATGTAGATATGGGAACTGTATATTTGTATTTATACACTACGGGTTGTCTAATGAGCTATTTTTATTTATAGATCTTATAAATATTGTCGTTCATTAATATTTTGATACGTTTATGGTTATGCTAAGGGGTGAAATATATTTTCAGTATAAAATGAATGGGGATTGTGAAAAACAACTACGTATTTTGTTAAATCCTTATAATGAAAATAGACTATATGCATAATATAGTAAGTATGAATTTTCTGTTGCAACAAACTTACCTCAATGGATATATTGTTTTACATACCAAATAACTGTTTACATGACTAAAATTATAGTTTTTTGAAGAGTGTATGTGAACTCCCAATGTGATTGATATTAATAATTTTCCATTTTATGTGTTTATTACCTTTTTTAAAACACTGGTTGATAGACTAGAACATTTACTATGTAATCACGATTTAGAGATAAATTGATCTAGACTAAATAATATAGATACTTTTTCAATTAATATTAAAATATTGGGGAATGGTATAATTTTATCATTTCCTTATAAGGATATTTATTTATTTTTCATCAACATTGATGATTCATTTATCTGAATTGGATTCATTCTAATAAAAAATAATTACATAATAGTTCATGCTTCATGTAAACTAAAAACATTTTACATAATATATCCTAAAAAATAAAAAACATTACAAATTTGGGATTTTTTAAAATAATTGGAGGAATAATTTTTTTGTTCCATGTGTTAAATATATAATAATGAAAAATAATTATATATATATATTCACTCAGAAATATTTGAACATGAAACAAATAATTATCTTCGAATTGATTAAGGATAGTGAATGGATGATTCTATATCATATTGTAAATAAAAAAGGTAAAAATTATTTTATTCATAATAATAATGATAAGTTAATCATATTAAGTATTTATCATGACCCATTGATTAATGATTTGTTGAATATTGTCTTAGATGATGTATATGGAGGTCTTTATTTTTTCCCCTATTTTAGTGCAATTGTATTTAAAATATTGATATAATAAACCTCATATGTATGACCATGGGTTACAAGAAAAGGTAAAATTAGTTAATAAGATTCTATTTTCGGAATTTAATGTTGAAATGTAATGTGATTTTAGGTTTTGAAAGATATTATATATTCCTTATTATAATCAACTAGAAAAAGTGTTTTCAATAAAGCTCATATGTCCATATTTTCCAATCATCGTGGAATTATTATTATGTAAAAAGGTGACCATAATTAGTACAAGTGCGATTGATGGAAAATAGATGTTACTGAATTTCCAATGTAATGTCTCAATTTTCAAATGTTTAAAAAATAACAAAAATTATCTATGGTATTGTAATAACAATATATAGAACCATAGTTGAAATGGAAAATTGTATCAATGGATTTTATAATGGTATTTTTAATGAAATATCCGGTTAATAATTTTATTTGGTTTTTTGTTGAATGAATAGCTAAATATATAGATATCATTCCCATTCTAGATACTAAATCTTTGGATAAAATATATTGATTTCATTTAAATGATATAATAAGGTTAAATAGTGTTACATTATCTACTATATTTAATTATGATCCTATTTTAACATCCACGTTTTTTAATGGACATCAAAAATAATTGGGGAATAAATTAAATTATAGTACAACCATACATCCTTAATATAATAGAATGTCTAAATGAAAAAAATCATACCATCGAAGGAATGCTTCTTGTTTTTTTACTAGTTAATAGGGATTTCGAGATGAAAGTAATTAATTAGTTATATTTTCTTATAAAAAATTACATTCCAATACAATGTTTTTTTTCAAATTTATAATGATCATGAGGTTGGGATATGACATTTATAGATCACATGGGCGAAATGAAGCTGATGGAGGCATATTTTTTAAAATGAAATGGGTGTTGTGGTTATGGTATTTCAGAAACATATGGGTATTACTCAAATAAGGATGAAATTTTATGTGTATAATAATGGTAATGATCGTTCTTGAAGAATTTGATCACCAATTTGATAAATTATCACTTTGTAAAATTGTTATTAATTTTGGAAAAAATGGTAATTATACATCCGTAGTAAATTTTACTTAAAAACATGGGTTTATGTATGGAAGATTTCCTATAGAGTGGATTTTTTCACTATGTTTATTCCATGTATAGAATATTTTAAAGTTTTAATTTAAAAAATTTCTGTGTCAGATTAATCACATGTTTGGATCCTTAAAATATATAAGTTAGATTATAATTGTTTTTGGTGGAACATCATGTCAAAATTCATTACCATTGACTATATTTTTTCAGAATGACTTATTGATCATATTATATTTCTATGGAAAAACCATTTAGTTTATGAAAAAACAAGGGATCCTTAATATGTCATGAGGGTGATATATACCCACATGTTTAACAATGGAATAAATTTGAAAAGGTGAAATTTCAAAAATTACGGAATATTTTAAAAACCCATATATGATATAGTAAATTATTTTCATATATTATTATGATATATTAGTATAATATAGTATGTTTTTTTCATTACTATAATGTTAAGTAAATTTATATCAAAAACGAAATTATTTTAATATAATAATTTATCATAAAGTTTTACATAAAATATTAGTTTTATGGTTATGATAACTTTATTTAAAATAAATAAATTTAAATTTTGAATTAATCAAATAATTTTTACTTTATAGTGAATTATTGGTAACTGTATATAGAGAATGATTTTTTGAAAAAAATAGATAATTTATTCTTTTTGCTATTATTTTTTGTATATAATTTGAAAAAAAACTAAAAAAAATCATATTGTTAAAAAAATTAATTATTTTATTTACATTAAAAATAATCAGATATCTATTTTTTGCAATGATTTTTTTTTTCAAATTTAATAAATGAACATTTTAATATAAAAAGGGGATTATTTCATAAAAAAATTACATCATATTTTTACAATTTATATTTTAGTTAAATTATAAAATCCATATGATTTAAATTTATATAAATTTATACAATATTCTAAATCAGTTGGTGCAAAATTAATATATTGTTCAATTTTATTTTTGGATAAAATTAATAGTTACCTTAGTAAGGTACGTTACCATGGTAAAGGGTGTATTAAGAAGTTAAATGTAATAATAAAATGATGGTTATAATAAAATGAACCTAAAACCTAGTTGAATTTAATTATATTATTCTTTTACATCCATTCTAATCCAACATTTAGTTTTTCGGGATTTTTCCTTTTTGATGTGATTGTAACCTTTATAATATTATTATTAACAATATGTAAAAATTGTGGCAGTCTTTTTATACTGAGTATAATATTTTCCAAATTGGACCATCTAGAGGATATTAATGTTTATAGATATGAATTTGAATGAAAATTTATTTATATTCCATGTATTAATTTATTTATAAAATTTAGTAATTAAATAATTAACTCAAATATATACACAATGTTGATATAATAATTAATCAATTAATTGAAAAATATAATAATTTATAATAATTTTTTAAAATTTAAAATAATTTGAGATAATTAATTTGAGAAATTAATGTTATAGAATACCATTACATGTTAAGGGTGAGTAAATATATTTGGTTATAATTTTACATGTTTTATTGATGTTTTTGAAATGAATGTAATAGATAGCTCTAACAATTGACATTAATTATACAATATAACAAATAATATTTTATTAAAATAAATTAAATTACTAAAAATAATATATTGAGAAAACATACAAGGATACGGTATATCATATCAACCATGGTACATTTTTGGTATTTTATTCTATTTATAGTAACTATATTGTCCTTTAAAGAGTAGATAAATTTGTTTCTACAACAAATGTGAGTGATATTAATTTGGTGTTAAAAAACTAATCCCACAAATGTAATCAGAACATTTATAAATTAAATATTTGGGTATGTATATTCATTCGAACACTATATTTACAATAAATCATCTTTAATATATTTTAAATATAAATTAATTAATATTAATTTAATATTTTGGGAAATTTCATGAGAGCCCTTCCCATTTCTTATAAATAGTGGACATATTCTTCCAAATAATTAACAATTATAAAAGTTTGAATCATAAAATACAAACCCAAATACATTATTATAATATTTAAACTCATTCAATATGTGTTGGTTTAGGTATAATACCTACTTTTTCAGCTTAAGTTGTTAACCAAATGGGACTTTCCAAATAAGAAGAATTGTTTTGAACTGGTTGTTTTTGTTTTTGTTTTCCTTACACCGTATAATGGTATTCCCTAAGAATTATTCACTAATAAAAATGAAATATTATATATATTTAATGTTTTTATTTTTATAACACAACCTATATCCCTCCATATTCTAGAAAATTGGAAATGAAACAACCATTCGTGTATGTGGAAGACTACCACCTAGTGAACCAATGCAAATCATTATCAATAACCATATTTCATGGATGTATTTTAACGATAGAATTAATGTATATATAAAATATTAATGACATATTAATTACTATTAAAAGATAATATATCATTTAAATTATTATATTTACATTCACTAAAAAATAATAATGTCGTTCGTGCGTATATCTACACTACCACCTTTGTGAAGCTGTGTGATATGTTTTTTATCACCACATCAGATGGATAATATATATATATAAGGTAATTAAATGTCTTTATTTGATATATATGATATTTTGATCATTTTTTATATTAAAATAATACATACCTTCGTTCCAGAATGATCTTTGAAATATATATATGTTGCACATCAATATGTATAACCTACCTTCTTTAGGATTGTAGCATAGTTCATTTAAAAAACCATACATAATGGTTGGATTTAAATGTATTATTGTAAAAAATATATGAATTTCATGATTATTTATGTTGACATGGTTTAATTTTTACATCATTGACAATATTAAACATATTGATGTTATTTATAAGATGGGATCCAAAATTCCAAATGTGAATTTAATTTATTGGGTTAGTTTATATAACATGGTTTTAATTGAAATAAGGAAATAATGAACCAAAAAAATGAAATTAAAGTGGTATAATATTACCAAAAAAATTTATTTCATATGTTAATGAAGGTATGTTATGTGTCTAGATCAGGGTAATATACTGTATTTTATAAATAACAATTTAATTATTACCTTAAAATAACTATTTTCATCAGAATCCATATTTTTGATATTATTTTATAGATTTATATGTAATGATATAAGTTAATTATAATGGAAACTGTATGTTTCCTCTTACATTTTTTTGCAATTAATTCATAATAAATCATTTATGGATTATTTTAACATCCATTAAAAAAGAGAGATGTAATTTTATTTTTAAACATATATAGAAATAAGTACCATTCATTCCTCCATAACTGATAATTGATATTTTGATTCCACTATAAGCATTCATTTATCATCATATAAAAAACATTATTTCTCATTTTCTATGTATTATTGTATTGAATATGGGATTTCAATGATGGAAATTTTTTTTATATTTGAAATGATTTTCACATGGGGTATAATATTTTTTTCATGGGTTTTATTCAATATATGGTATAGAGGAAATTTTTATAATGGGTTGATCCACATTTTAGAATTTGGGTGAGGATGATATAACTTATATGATTGGTGCGCTATGATAATAATCTAACTTTGAGGGTAATTATTATGTTCTTTTAAAAATTATATTTCATACCATCCTAATGGGTTGTATAATTATAATGTATTTGCACTTATTTTAAGATGTTGATATCCCATGGAACATATATGACCATTTACTACATGGTAATGAGTTTTTATTGAATCATTTCATTTCAAATTGTATTATAATGATATTTGTATGTGAAAAATGGTTTTTTTTTCATATTAGAATCCATGTTTTATGA
The DNA here is from genome assembly GCA_963277665.1 of Viscum album. NCBI lineage: Eukaryota > Viridiplantae > Streptophyta > Magnoliopsida > Santalales > Viscaceae > Viscum > Viscum album. Next base: position 2,079,797,211 of record OY728136.1, on the reverse strand, counting down.
AATGGGTTTTCATTTTTTTCTTATTTTTTACTATACTAATAGATTTCTCCCTATTTTGTCCATTATTTAGATTTATTTTCAATTAATGTATTATAATATTTTTCATAATGTATAATAATGGGTAATGTAATGACAGAAGCCTTTTTCAATACTATGAAAATTTTTCATCAAATTAATTAATTTAATATTTTTAAAAGTTATATATTGTGGAAAAAACTGATACAATATAAAAATTTAAACAATATATATATAAGTATTGTATGAATGATTTATTACCAGACACTAAAAATATCTCAATCATAAATATACTTTGAATTGTAAGATCGTTATTTCTAGTATAATGTATATATAATATTTAATGTCGATGGAGGGTTCATTACACATGAGGTTCAACATCCCTAAACTATCATATTTGGTGATTAAAAATTGTTTAAATAATAATATAGAAACAATGTGAGGTTAAGAAATAAATATTTTACATATGTTAATCGATTCATCTAACAATTAAAAATAAAATCTAAGGAACATAATGATTAGTGTCTTTGGTTATCATTTACATAAGAATGTGATTTATAATTACTCAAAAAAAATTAATCTACAATCAAACTACATTAGACCAATTATTCTTAAAAGTTACAATCATCTTTATTTCATATAGAATAATAACATAAAAAATACATGACATCAAACAATCCATAGAGGAAAAACTAAAAAAATAATCCAGAGTTAGTTCATATAAATATCATAAATCATAATCATGGGAAAAATATATATTTTTTAAAATAACTTTAAATTATTACTATCTACCAATGCATATTTGGGAAATATCTATATTTTCAATGATAAAAATATACTAATTTATTGGTGTGTCGAAAAATTATACAATCAAATGATGCCATGTTACCATAATAAAAACATATAATATATAAATATGGCCTATGAAAAATAATTTGAAATCATAAAATAGTGGCGAAAATATTTTTACAGATTATCTTCATATTCTGAGATTGGGATACTAATGTATGCCCCCTCTTTGTCTTAGGTTGATAGACAGAGTAACCACTTGGGCCTCTGCAGACAACTTTTATACCATCGTAGGCTTTGGGTAACAACATGTATACCCTAGTAGGCTTATTATAACAACCCATATGGTGTCTGGGGATTAGGAATCTACCAATGTACTCTATCGGACATAGAATACTACCTGTGTAACCTCATAGGATAGTGTAATTACTCATGTAACCACATTGTGATTATGATATATTAAAATTGATAAAATTATTTTTAGGGAGATATATTACCCCACTAATTAATAATAAAAATATAAACAATTATGTGCCAATAGAGTATTTGGACATTTATATTTCAAATATCACATAATTTAACTAGGGAAAAGGGATGATTTTCCTGAAAAAATCACTTTAATATTATTAAATCAACTAATAAAAATATTTTGGATGTTTATAAAATTACATATCATATGTTCAATACAAGGATATGAAACTATATTAGTACGGTTAAAAAGTAAATTTATATGATGATTTTTAATAACATTAATAAATAAGAGGAAAACCCCAGTTCCCCATTTCATATCTTTAAAATGTAGGTTTAACATAAAAACCCATTTCATAAAATAGAAAATTACTATGAATGAAGAGAACATTAATAATGGTTAAAGATTATTTTCAAACATAAAAGCTTCTATAAGATATTTTAGGCAACATTATTGGTAATATAATAAAACTATAATGTTATTGATCTTAATAAAAATTTATTTTCAAACAGATGACGTGAGATTTTTATGATAACCTTTTATTAATAGAAAATCATAAATAATATTTCATTGCAAAAGACCTAAATATTACCTAAAATTTTGGAAAGAGATATTAAACTTATGATCATGGAAGAAAATCAATTTTAATAAATTCGAACAACTTTATTGAAATTTCAAATCATAAAAAGTTACATTATAAATTTTTTAAAATTATGATATTGGTTATATGAATGTGAATTGAGAGAAAATATATTTTTTATTATAATATAAATTTGAGACTATGTCAGAAGGTAAAATAGTTGCGTAGAAGAAAAATATTTATTTGAGATAATGAGAAATATTTTTAACTATTTCATACTTGTATGGGTAATATATTAATAAAAGAGAATAATTTTAACCAAAAGACGAATTTTTCTATATATATAGATGAAATTAAAAATAATCATGGAATAGAAGATAAATATTTTAAAAAAATCATTAAAAAAATGTGATCCAATAATCGATGTTGTGATAAAAAACCCCTTAATGAATAATGAATCATTTCAATAGAAACACATTGAAAGAGATATTTATAAAATAAACCTTAAAAACATGAATGAAACATATTTTAGGACATTATGAGATAAATATTTATTAAAATATACTTTTAAATAAAAATTTTGTACGAAGTAAAACAATTAATAAATAATAGAAATTGAGACATAATATCAAAATATTTTATTACCACTTTGTGCATCATGATATATAATAAAATATAACAAACATATGTATCATCAAAAAAATTAAAAACTTTATTCAAATAAATTCTATATCATAAAATTTAATTGTAAATACATTTTTATAAAATTACCAGTTACTAATAATGTGTGTTCTTCTTCAGATGTTTGAAATTTTTATTATTTTAAAATTTTTTATAATGTTGATGTTTATTCCCATATATTGATATATTGTTTAATATATATATATAGTAAGTTACAATATTAAAATATTATAATTTCTAATAAAGAACTAATTTAATTCTTTGAGATTTATAGTTATTATTCTTTTTGATGAAATTACTGGCCTGTTTGTTTGAGTAAACATTATTGAACTATGGGTTCTATATTATTAATAAGATAAATGATAATATGTATTTTCATAAACTCTAAATAAGATAGTTTTTTCATTAATTTATAATGAAACAATTATATGTTTTTTCATATTCATCTGTAAGAGATATTCTTATCATGGGTCAAGTTGGTTGTTAAAATGGCTCGAATAAAGACAGTCTACAATTTATTGCTGTGTATGGATAAGAAAGTGATTGTTTTTTAATAGTATCATTATTTAAAAATAATAATGTTATTATATAAATTTAATAATTTTATTGAACATATTTTAGGTATCTTTATTAATTAATTAATACTATAATAAAACAAAATATATTTGAGTTTTATGGAGGTGGTAGTTCGCATGTACGCTTGAGAAACATGCATGTTTATTTTGATCATGAGGACAATGTGAAATATTTTTTGAAAAAAATAATAGTTATTATTTTAAAATATAATATTTATTCCTAAAATACCACCTTATAATAATCCGAGAAATTTGATTTGGAAATCTATATCACATTAATTCAGGAGGTTGTATTCTCCACGTAACACACATTACATTTTCATTTTCTGAATGGGTGTGAGGATGGTATATAATTGCTATCCCATAAAAACTATAACATTTCAATATATTTTTTATACTGATGTCATTATTTAAAAAAGGGTATATTTTTTGGGTGTATTTATACAAATAATGAAAATTAATTGAAAGAAAAATAATAATATAGAACTTAATGTTATTAATTGAAAGAGATACACTAAAAAGAAGAATAATTTTTTGATAACTGGTATTTTATGAGTAAAAACCATCTATGATGTTTCAAAGAGTTATGTAAAGTTATTTATAATGATTTTTTAGAGTAATAATTGTTTGGGGGTGAGAAGAAGTTGAGTGATGAAGGCTATTTTTATAAGGGAGGGGAGTGGCATTTTTGTGATAATATAAAAGTATATGTCACTATTGAAAGGGTTGAGGGATAAAATAATAAAAATTAATGGATTGGTAAAGTGTTATGGTTGATAAAACCTCAACCAAACCTTTATAAATAATATCTTATTTACATCTTTCAGTCTTATATGTGTTTTTTATTTTTTATTTTATTGTTTTTACTATGTTAAATAATATTTACCAAGGTAATTTAATTTCAATTATTACCAATTAAATGGTGATTAATCCATAAACTGGATTAATTGATTCCAAATGTGAAATAAAATTTCTCAAAAAAATAATTTATTGGGTGTTAAAAATTAATTTTTATATTATCCCTCAGAACGCATAAAAAACAATTTTTAGAATGATGTGTATTTTCATGCTTAAAAATTATTAATAAGAAAAGATTATTATTATTTTGAGGCGAAATGAATATTTTTTTCATTAAATAATCTTGATTTATTCTTATTTCAATGTTATAAAAAATATAATTTATCATTATTAAAAATTAATTTAATAAAAATAAAAACAATTTTATTTGTTTTATAATAAAATATTAAATATGTTTTAAAATATTAAACATGACTTTTCTAAATCCATTATAATATTTTTAAATGAATAATGTTACCCTAGAAAACTCTTCATGACCATGATAAATGATTATGATAATAAATTTCTAATACTTTGATCACGATTTTTTCAAAAACACTATAGTCTTAATTAAAAAAATATTTTTCATTATTCAATTAAAAACTTATCGTATAAAAATACCAAAAGATCATACCTATAAAAAAATGTATGATTAATTCAAAAATGATTTTGATTTGATCAAATTAAATTTAAAATTTATTTTAATTATTTTTTCAATTAAAATATAAAATATGATATAAAACTATTTTTAGTGTAAAATAAAATTATTATATAAGTGTTCTTAGTCTCATTTAATATCATTTTACCATTAAATGAGGTATAATATATTAGTTCAAATATAATATTATTGAAAAATTTGGAAATTCAATTTATAATGATAATGTATAAAATAATAAAAAAATATATTTACGAGAAACAAAAATCATTTATAACGTTAAATCACAATACTGTATTATTATTTAATTTAAGAAAATTTTATTGGATTAATATCATTTTTTATTTAATTTTTTTATTAATAAAATAATTTTAATAATAGGATTCATCTAATACGTCATGAATCATTTTTGGTTAGTGTTACTTCATGTGTTATATATCAATGTTAACATTAAGTTAGTGAAAAATGTATACCAAAATATCAGGGTGTAACAAACCCCATCCCAAATAATTTAAATCTTAAAATTTTTAATTACAACAAACTAATGTAAAATATATTTGGTTTAAAATCTATATATATATTCTAGCACACATTAACTAGTTGTTATATATAACTCACATATTATTTTGTTATAGGCATATATTGAATTCTAGACCATTAATTTCAAATATGCATCATTATCATTCCATGTGTCTTATAAATTTATAGAGCCATAACTTTTAAAGATTCATTTTCATGATCCTATTTCAAGAACTCAATGTGGTCATGTGCTTACCTGGATAGGATGGCCTCATTCTATCTTTGAGTGCTCTCCCGAGCACGCTCCTCTTCTCCTTCCTCAACCTACTCCCCCGGCGCTGGAGTGCTATTCCAACCTCTTGTCTCCTGGTGAGCTCCCTAGAGCGATCTCTTCCTTTCATACTAGGGTCACATCCCTCGATGTTTTGTCTAGAGTTGATTCCCAAATTCCATCTTCTTGATTTCCTTTTCCTAGGGTGTAATTCCCTCACCCTTGATGTCTTTTTTTAGGTTTCATCCCCTACTCCTTGTTCGGTTTTACCTTTCACCATTTCTTACAAGGGTTATAGTTCTGGGATTGTCTAGGGTTTGAATCCCATTTTATTCTTCATCCTTCTATGATGATTTTGAGTTTCGGATCTATTTATTTTGGGATTTTTGGATGGCTCTATGAGGGTGAAGTCTCATTGATGTTGTTTTTGGTGATTGTGTTAATGATTTCTTGGTCGTGGTGTGGGTGATGGCTTGTTTCTTAGTAGCAGTTAATGGCGATTCTTTGACTCTATATAGGCTGCTTTACCCTCTTACGCTTCCCTGGCTTCGTGTACCATCTCTCCTCCCCATGTTGGTCTGGAAAGATGGTTTCCACATGAGCTTTGGTAGGTGTTGTTCGAGGGGATTTCAGGGTTCTAGGAGTCTTGATCCTCACTCGACGACATTGATGGTGTCTGGTACTATTGTTTCTGGTGGCTACGACAGACTCTTTCCGTCATTGGTGACTGGTGATGTTCGGCCGGTGACGACAATGGCGGTGTTAGTTTTCTGGGAGAAAATTGGATTTTTGGTATATTTGGATTTGTTTCTTCTGGTTTCTATGATGGATGGATGATGACGACATGGTGAGGATGTTATATAGCGGTTCGATGGTTCTTAATGGCCTCTGGTGTTGGTTAGCGACATCGACGGTGGTGATCAAATGGTGATGGTGATTGTTCCAATGATGATGTTGGTTGCAGATGATAGTATTTCGACTGGTGGCATGGTGATGAGGTTTTTTAGCATGCTTTTTTGGCAACTGGTGTGATGATCTGATCTTTTTGGGTTTTGTGTATAGTCGATTTAATTTTTAATTTTCGATTTTTAATGGAGCATGTTTTGATTTTGTATCCCACTGGTTACTGATATCCCTTAAAGAGGATTCTTTCAAAATCTAATAAAAATGGATATATGGAATGATCCTATATCTTCAAAAAAATTCTATAACATAAATTTTCATGAAAATATCATATAAATTAGAGTGAAATGTCATATGAATATAAAAAATCCATCATAATATTTTATCTCGGATGCAAATGTTATTTCATATTATGATATTTTTAGTTACAAAATGACATTATTTTATCGAACTATCACTCCATTAGTTTAAACATGGGTTTCAATAGTTAATTTTTCTTTGTTTTTATATCCTATGAAATCATAGTCTGAATACTAAAATAAAATTTATATATTTCATAATGAGTTTTAATTTTTATTTGAATCACCAAATATCATTCAATCTCTAGTGTCAAACCCAGTGTGCAGTTATGCCTCTTTTTCATGCATTATGTGTTGGTTGAGTAAATACTTATTTTTTCTCTATTCAGGTGTACTACCCCTAGGTACATATATTCCCAATCAAATATTCAAATCTTGTAATATAGACAGAGATGATATTTAGTATAAACTAAAAAAATATATTATTTTCTAAAACTATATGGTGTTATCATACACGTATACTCATCAGAAGAGTTTTAATATATTTAGGTCTTACTAATCATGAAAAATTACATACTTAAATATAATAATTAACTAAATAGTTTTATGATTCTAACTGAGGTTCCCCATAATCACACCCATTTATTTGGTGCTAAAAACACTATTATTTAAATTTTAATTTATATTAAATGACATTATCCTATATTAATTTTTTATAATTTCCAAAACATAATAATTTTATCTAAAAAATTCACAGAATACCAATTATAAAATTTTTTGTTTATTTTTTATAAACTATACATGAAACCAATTTCATGATACTCATGATACAAACAATATTTTCGAACATCATTTGAACCCCTACTAGATTTATTATTGGATCTAGAAAAGTTGTAGAGGCATGGATAATTGTGGTTTTCAAAATTTATAATAATGTAAATGTCATGAAATTTTCATTCATAATACACACCATTAATTATAAATCATAATGTAATTTTTTTTATGGAAAAAAAACTTAAAAATATAATAAAAATGTTATTTTATTAGACTTGATGATTCAATAATGTTCCTCTATGGGCCAGTGATCATTTCACTAAATACCCAACATGGGATTACTCTACATCTTCCACAAATTCTTCAAGAGCCTACCAATATTTTAATCATTTTTTATGTGCTATTGTGAAGAATCGAATAAACATTGGGCATCATTGTGATATTCTTAACACAGTTTCTTTGATCCTCAATGATGATCATGGATCAGGGTGTACAAATATATTATTTCTCACTCTAAAATTATATAAATAAGAAATACATGCTCTCAAATTATATGAAAAATAATAATAACTCCATTTTGAGAATTTCAAGTATTATATTTGTAGTTTTAATATTTAAAAAATTGAATATTGGCCCATGGGTACCGTAAAACATATAAATAACCCATTTATGACATAAAATTAAATTTTGTTTATTTCATAAATGTCAATTTTAATTTATCACATATCTCTAACATAAAATATATGTAATGATATAAAATTTTAGTCATTATATTGGATCAAGTATATCATGAAATACACAATATACCTTGAATAATAATTTTCATTTGATAAATATCATATTATGCCTTAAATTATCTTCATAGGGATACAATTAGTAAATAAATTCAAAATCTATTATTTAAAATATTAGTTATAATAATGTTATTTTTTTATAGTGATCAATCAAAATTAGACATCACCCCAGCCAAATTGTGGGGACCATCATTTATTAAACTAATCTTCACTTAGAATATGTCGGACAATTGAATATTTCTAGTGTGTGACATTCTATGTCCTTATCCAAACTGTATTGAGTAATAATCACCAACCAAAGTAGTGTCTATAATCAAATAATTGTACCTAAATATATAAGTTATATTTACAAAATTGATATAATCCTCTATCTGTAACATCCCAAGTAACTAATGAATAATATATATTTTTATCTATGTCTATTAATGAATTATATAGTGTTTTAGAGGCTTAAAATGAAAATAAATCCAATCTTAAGCATGAAATACACTAATATTTTTTAAAAGATTGTTTTACTGCCTTTTAATGGAAAACCATTTTTAAATCTATCTTTTGACAATTTTATAAGCTATTTTTGTCAAAATAAACTTATTCCTTATGATTGTATCATCAAAATTTACTTTGTGTGAATTTTTGGAATTTTTCTGACAATGTTCATTTTTTAAATGAATAGTGAAAAATACTGCATTTTACCTCAAAACTGCTTTTTAATCTAATTTCATTATATGGTTATATTATCCTTTTAATTGGTGTGAAAGTGTAATATGAATATATTTTTACCATTTAATACAATGGTTTTCATTAGGATTAATTTCACTTTGGAATTGGTCATAAACTAATGCCAAACTTTTCATAGATATTGTTTCATAAATACACGCTATTTGTCATGACAGCGGAAATTAATTATTGAATTAATTAATTCATCTTATATGTTTTGAATTTTTTAAAATAGACATCATTTTTTAATTCAGAATATCAAATATAGAATAGGGTGAAGTTTTGGTATTTTTCTGAAAAACTTCAATTTTTGATGAATAGTGAAACCACTAAGTTGTAGTTAAAGAAACTGATTTTTCATTTAAATGAAACTTTTCCACTTCAATGATTTGATTTTCAAAAATCAGAAATACATGGTTGTCATTAAGAAGTAAAATGTGGTTCAATGAGATTAAAATAATTTTTTGGTGAATAGTTACTTTTAAGTTCTTAATCGTGATTAGAGGTAATTAGTGTAGTTTAAGGTAAAAATAATGTTTTAATAATATGAGATGAGCATGAAACATGTAATACCCTCATTGGATGTGTCATGTCCGACTAAGACAATACATGGGTCAACTTGGGGACCCCATGGAGCCACTTTGGTTGGGAAATGACATAAATGACTTTTTATTTAATGTTAAAGTAAAAATGACACAAACATGAGTTATTTTACTAAAACAATTTTTACATGGAGTTATACAAGTTAGAGTATTGATTATAAATAGTCATTGGAAAGATAAAATGATTTCCTAAATCATAGTATTTGTTTTATAATTTTTAGACTTTAAATAAATTAAATTAATTATGACATCATGATGATGCAACGATTACCTCATTAATAGAGTATTTAAATAAAATGAAATGATAATGTAAAATCTATGACCTACACATGTCCAAAACATATTGTATTGGTTGATTTCGAACCCCTATCACCTTACACTAGAATTATATCAATGTGGGCCCTTTTCAATACGAAAATCATTTTCAAATATCGTAACATTTCTTTACTTTCCAAGAGTGCCCCTCCTCTCCTCTTATAAAAGACCCCCACCTCTACCTCCTTACCCACACTCCCAAAACTTTTGGCTCGGCCAACCCCTGCCAATTTTGTCTCTACACATCCCTATATTACTCCTTGAAGCTTCACTTTGGGAAGAAGTCTTCCCAAGGAAGTCTTTGATCTCAAACCAAAGGGAGTTACCCGATTTTAAGGTAATGTCTTCACTTGAGTCCTTTTGTTTTATTTTTCTTCTCCAACCCCCTAAACTCTTTTTATTAATTTCTTTTGTAACAAATCCAGTATCTTCAATATACTAGGATGTTTTTATAAGATGGATTAGAGATACACTTACACACACCTACATCTAATGGTTAAAGGACATACTGTTTCCGTGGATGGTGAATTTATGCCTCCCGAAATGATGATTGTTCAACATTCTTTTAACAACTTCAAAGGTGGCCATTAAGATGTCACTATATTTATATATGATATATAATATGTTTATGTTTTCCTTAAAATTCTGTATTTTTCATTTTTGGTATACCTTTATGGTTTACATTATGGGTAAACGCGATATCTTCATTTAAGGAAATGCGGACTACCGCCCCCTCAAAGTGATTTAATTCGTTAAATACCATACGTGGGACATATAAAGGATGGAAATATGATATTATATATGATATTATACTGGAATTATAATATACATTTATATCATTATGATTCCATTCTATAAAATATGAAATAGAAATGAAAGTAGCGTTCATGCGTACGTGCGGCTTACCATCTCCATGAACGGTGCATTTAATTTCTTACCTATAAATAATTATGTAATATTATAAATTCATGTATATACTGGATATATATGATATATAAATCATGATTTTAATTCTGGATATAATGGATACATGAACAACTTGTAATTATAAAGGGTTTATTTTTTACTCAAGTACCAATGATCGTTAAAACGACCGTTATTAACATAAATAATTACATAGTGTTCATGAAATAGAAATAAGTGATATAAAAGGAATAATGAACTTGAAAAAGGTTATTAAGCAAGTATAAATTAACTCAAGTTTATTATTCAGGACATTAAAGAACGATCGAGTCAAGTCGGACCCGAGGTATGGGACTTCGTCTCAATCTCCTTTCATTGAGGAATATTTTGTTTTATACACAACCTTCTTTTATATGGTGTATAAACCCCTTTGACTTTTACATTTATTCAAAAGGAATATTTTTATATGAAGCATTTACTAAATGACAAAAGGGAATGTTTTTGTCGTATGTATGCAGCGACAACGACTTCTCCGCCACCGTGACCATTATTTGAGTTTTGGCTTCCTCTACAAGCCATACCATCTTTTTAAAAGAAAAATAAATAATGTGTTTTACTTTTCTTTTATTTTGGTATTGAAAATGGTTTTCATAATGTTTGTATATAAATGTGTTGTATTGATATCTTGTGATTGAAATGTGGGAATGTTATGGTTCCTTTATGCATTTTTTATGTGATACGATTATGTTGAGGTTCTTGGGCATTATTATGAAGCCAGGTGGTTCCGTGATAAACTAAGGGCAGGTGAGCCCGATATAGCTCTCCAATGCATTGGGTAACGCGAAGGAGTGAAACGTTAATGTTCCTCTAAAGATATTTTGGGAATATAATGTGATGGGTATTCCAAACATAACCAAGAGGGTTACTCCCTAAGTAAGAATGTTATGAATTCCTCAAGTTACCTTTATGTCTTATGATTTATATGCTTTATTCGTGATTTTATGAGGTATGCTAATGTGGTTATGTTTTATGGGTAACGTATGATTTCATTCATATGTATATATGTACCCATGATTCCTTTACATATTTTTATATCCCTTACTGAGCTTTTTATGCTCATCCCATGTTTTTTGAAATTTTTTTCATAGGTCAAGGGAAAAATACATGATATGATGATAGTGTCAAGGAAGTGTCAAGAAAAAATCCATGTTTTATTTTAAATATGTTTCCATTGATGGTAAAAAAGAATACTATCTTTATGTAACCACTTTGTTTATATGTGGAATGTAATGCATGTTTTATGATCTAATTCCCTAAAACTCTAAACCCGAAAAGATCCTCAATGTGTAATCTTGTAATAACTCAAGATTATGTAAGGTTTAAGGTTGGGGCTTTATAGTTGGTATCAGAGGTCGGTTTAGATAACATTAGGAGTTAGAATTCTATTAAATGATTATCCAAAAATATTTTTTATGGTCAAATTAAAGTGATATAGTATTTTAAGATTTCCATGTTGCTTTATCTAAGACATGTTTGTTCAGAATAGTTTTCCGCAGAGGAAATAGGGAAGCAGTGCTAGGATGGCATGCAGAAGGAAATAACCATCCGAATCAGCATCTTGAGATGGTCGGAATTGGAACTGAACAGTTTGTTGCAGTAATGGTGTAGTTGACTAAAGCGATAAATGGTGGTGGTATCCATGCACGTGATCATCCAGATCAACTGCAGAGGAACATGTCAGTGGTGGAACATTTCATGAGGCAACATCCCCCATCATTCAGAGGATCATCTGACCATGTGCTAGCTGAAAGGTGTATTAAAGCACTACAGAAGATTTTCGATGTCATGGGGTGCTCCTGTTTTATTTTTTAAAAAGAAAGATGGTTCAATGAGACTTTTCATTGATTATAAGTCCTTGAATAACATAACTGTGAAGAACAAATATCCTTTTCCTCATATCGGTGATTTGTTTGATCAGCTCCAGGGAGCTATGTATTTTTCAAATATTGACTTGATATCGGGGTACCATCAGCTGAAGGTAAAGGAAGCATATGTTCCGAAGACCGTGTTCCGACAAGATATGGCCATTATGACTTTGTAGTAATGCCTTTTGGGCTAACCAATGCACATGTTGTATTCATGGACTTAATGAATAGAATTTTCCATGAGTTCTTGGATAAGTTTGCGGTGGTTTTCATTGATGATATTTTGGAGGTTTCTAAAGGTAAAGAGGAGCATGAAATACATTTAAGGTTTATCTTGCAAACCTTAAAAGAAAATAAACTGTATGGAAAATTCAGCAAGTGTGAGTTTTGGTTGCAAAAAATTTCTTTCGTTGGTCACATTGTTTCTAAAGATGGGATAACTGTTGATCCTGCAAAAACAAAAGTTGTGGAAGACTGGCCAAGACCCACAAATGTAACTGAGATTCGTAGCTTCCTTGGTTTGGCAGGCTATTACCAAAGGTTTATTAGAAATTTTTCACGGTTATCTAGTCCAATGACTAAGCTAACTCAGAAGGGTGTTAAGTTTATCTGGACAAAATAATTTGATGATTGTTTTCAGGAATTGAAATGAAGATTGGTGAATCCTCTAGTTTTGGCACTACCTTCCAGGAATGGTGATTTTGTTATATACAGCGCTGCTTCATTGAAAGGACTTGGTTGCATCCTAATGAAGATTGATCAGGTAATTGCTTATGCTTCACGACAGTTGAAAACTCATGAGGTAAATTACCCTACACATGATTTGGAATTAGCTACTGTTGTTTTCACTTTAAAATTTTGGAGACATCATTTTTATAGAGTAAAGTGTGAAATATATACTGATCACAAAAGTTTAAAGTATATATTCACTCAGAAAGAGTTAAACATAAGATAGAGGAGATGGCTGGAATTAATCAAGGATTATGATTGTACAATTCATTACCATCCGGGAAAATCAAATAAAGTGGTTGTTGCTTTGAGTCGAAAAAGTAATGCTTCATTAGCAATGTTGTGTTTGGAACGTGATCCTTTGGTTAAGGATTTGATGAACTTTGGAATAGAAGTTGTTGGTGCAGGAATTTCTTCTGTTTTGTTTCAGGTATCAGTGAGATCATCTCTATCAGATAGAATCAAGCAAGTAGAGACGCAAGACAATGATTTGAAGAAAAAGGTAGAGCTGGTTTAGAAAGGTAAGTTGCCTGAATTCAACATTTATAATGATTGCGTTTGGAGATTTTGGAAGAGATTGTGTGTTCCTTGTGATTCATAGTTGAAGAGAGAGTTGTTATGTGAAGCTCATAGTTCACCGTTTTAAGTTCAGCTTGGTAGTAATAATATGTACAGAGATCGGTGGGAGTATTACTGGTGGGATGGAATGAAAAGAGATATTGCTAATTTTACTGTGAAGTGTTTGACTTGTCAGCAGGTTAAAGCAGAGCGCCAGTTACCGAAAGGGATGATTCAGCCTCTACCAGTTCCAGAGTGGAAATGGGAGAATATATCCATGGACTTTGTTGTGGGATTACCGAAGACATCTCGAGGTAATAATGCAATCTGGGTTATTGTTGATCGCTTGACTAAATATGCTCATTTATTTGCTATACGAGATACTTTTTCCCTAGATCAACTTTCCTATTTGTATCTCAAAGAGATAGTCAGGTTACATGGAGTTCCTCTCTCCATTGTATTCGATCGTGATCCCAGGTTCACTTCTTACTTTTGAAAAGGCCTTCAGAAGTCGTTGGGTACTGAATTAAATTTTAGTACAGCATTTCATCTTCAATCAGATGTGCAGTCAGAACGAACAATTCAGACCTTGGAGGATATGCTTCGAGCTTGTTCGATGGATTATCAGGGAAGTTGGGACCAACATCTTTCTTTGGTTGAATTTTCATTTAATAACAGTTTTCATTCCAGTATACAGATGGAACCATTTGAGGCGTTATATGGAAAGCGGTGTCAAACTCTAGCTTTCTGGGATGAAGTGGGTGAAAGAAATTTGATGGGACCAGAATTGGTAGAAGAGATGGCAGAAAAAGTTCATCTGATTCAGAAACACATGAGAACAGCTCAGAGTATGCAGAAGAGTTATGCGGACAACCGGAGGAAGGATCTCTCTTTTGAGGTAGGTGATCATGTTTTTCTCAAAGTATCACTATGGAAAAGTGTGATGCGATTAGGTAAGAAATTAATGCTCAGTCCAAGGTTCATTGGACCATATTAAATTCTGGAGCGAGTTGGATCAGTTGCATACCGGGTGGCTTTACCTCCGAGTTTATCTCAGGTACACAATGTTTTTCACGTTTCGATGTTTAGAAAGTATATTCCAGATCCATCTCATGTTTTGAGTCTAGAGGTAGTTCAGCTGGAAGAGAACCTATCTTATGAGGAACAACCGGTCCAGATTCTTGACCATAGGGAGCCAGTGTTACGAAATAAGGTGATTAATAAGGTAATGGTTTTGTGGAAAAACCACATGATGGAAGAGGCAACATGGGAACTTGAAAATGCGATGAGGGATAAGTACCACCATTTATTCGATAAGTAAATAAATTGAGGGGATGAAATTTTATAAAGGGGGAAGGATGTAATATCCCAAGAAAGTAATGAATAATATATATTTTTATCTATTTCTATTAATGATTTATATAGTGTTTTAGAGGCTTAAAATGAAAATAAATCCAATCTTAAGCATGGAATACACTAATATTTTTTAAAAGATTGTTTTACTACCTTTTGATGGCAACCCATTTTTAAATCTATATTTTGAAAATTTTATAAGCTATGTTTGTCAAAATAAACTCATTCTTTATGACTAGGACATCAAAATTTACTTTTTGTGAATTTTTGGTATTTTTCTGACAATGTGCATTTTTTAAATGAATAATGAAAAATACTGCATTTTAAATCAAAACTGCTTTTTAATCTAATTTATTTATATGGTTAGATTGTACTTTTAATTGGTCTTAAATTGTAATCTGAATATATTTTTACCATTTAATCCAATGTTTTTCATTAGGATTAATTTCACTTTGGAATTGGTCATAAACTAATGCCAAACTTTTGATAGATAATGTTTCATAAAAACATGCTATTTGTCATGACAGCGGGAATTAATTGTTAAATTAATTAATGCATATTATATGTTTTTAATTTTGTAAAATAGACATAATTTTTTAATCTAGAATATCAAATATATCTTAGGGTGAAGTTTTGGTATTTTTCTGAAAAACTTCAATTTTTGATGAATAGTGAAACCACTAAGTGGTAGTTAAAGAAACTGATTTTTCGTTTAAATGAAACTATGCCACTTCTGAGATTTGATTTTCAAAAATCCGACAAACATGGTTGTCATTAAGAAGTAAAATGTGGTTCAATGAGATTAAAATAATTTTTTGGTGAATAGTAACTTTAATGTTCTTAATCGCGATTAGTGGTAATTGGTGTAGTTTATGGTAAAAATAATGTTTTAATAATATGAGATGTGCTTGACACATGTAATACCTTCATTGTATGTGTCATGGAAAACCAATAAAATCCATGGGTCAACTTGGGGACCCCATGGAGACACTTTGGTTGGGAAATGACATAAATAACTTTTTATTCAATGTTAAAGTAAAAATGACACAAACATTAGTTATTTTACTAAAATAATTTTTACATGGGGTTATACAAGTCAGATTTTTGATTATAAAAAGTCAATGGAAAGATAAAAATATTTCCTACATCATAGTATTTGTTTTATAATTTTTATACTTTAAATAAATTAAATTAATTATGACATCATGATGGTGCAACGATTACCTCATTAATAAAGGATTTAAATAAAATGAAATGATAATGTAAAATTTATGACCCACACTTGTCCAAAACCTATGGGATGGGTGAATTTCGAACCCTTATCACCATACCCTCGAATTATATCAATTTGGGTCCTTTTGAATCCGAAAATGATTTTCAAATAAAGTAACATTTCTTTACTTTCCAAGAGTGCCCATCCTCTCCTCCTATAAAAGGCCCCCACCTATCCCTCCTTACTCACACCCACAAAGCCTTTGGCTCGCCCAAACCCTGCCCATTTTGTCTCTACACATCCCTCTCTTACTCCTTGAAGCCTCACTTTGGGCAGAAGACTTCCCAAGGAAGCCTTGGAGCTCAAACCAAAGGAAGTTACCCAATTTTAAGGCAATGTCTTCACTTGAGTCCTTTTGTATTATTTTGATTCTCCAACCCCCTAAAATATTTTTATTCATTTCTTTTGTAACAACTCCAGTATCTTCAATATACTAGGATGTTGTTATAAGAAAGATTTTAGCTACACTTAGACACACCTACATCTAATGGTTAAAGGACATACTTTTTCCGTGGATGGTGAATTTATGCCTCCCGAAACAATGATTGTTCAACATTCTTTTAACACCTTCAAAGGTCTCCATTATGATGTCACTATATTTATATATGATATATATATGTTTATTTTTTCCTTAAGATTCTTTTTTTTTCATTTTGGGCATACCTTTATGGTTTTCATTATGGGTAAACGCGATATCTTCATTTAAGGAAGTGCGGACTACCGCCCCCTCAAAGTGATTTGATTCGTTAAATACCATATTTGGGACGTATAAAGGATGGAACTATGATATTATATATGATATTATACTGGAATTATAATATACCTTTATATCATTATGATTCCATTCTATAAAATACGAAATAGAAATGAAAGTAGCGTTCATGCGTACGTATTGCTTACCGTCTCCATGAATGGTGCATTTAATTTCTTACCTCTAAATAATTATGTAATATTATAAATGCATGTATATACTGGATATATATGATATATAAATCATGATTGTTATTTTGGATATAATGGATACATGAACAACTTGTAATTATAAAGGGTTTATTTTTTACTCAAGTACCAATGATCGTTAAAACGACCTCTATTAACTTAAATAATTACATAGTGTTCATGACATGAAAATAAGTGATATAAAAGGGAGAATGAACTTGAAAAAGGTTCTTAAGAAAGTTTAAATTAACTCAAGTTTATTATTCAGGACATTAAAGAACAATCGAGTCAAGTCGGACCCAAGGTATGGGACTTCATCTCAATCTCCTTTCATTGAAGCATATTTTTTTTATACACAACCTTATTTTATACGGTGTATAAACCCCTTTGAATTTTACATTTATTCAAAAGGAATATTTTTTATACGAAGCGTTTAATAAATGACAAAAGGGAATGTTTTTGTCGTATGTATGCGGCGACAACGACTTCTCTGCCGCCGTGACCATTATTTGTGTTTCGGCTTCCTCTACAATCCATACCATTTGTTTTAAAAGAAAAATAAATACCATGTTTTAATTTTATTTTATTTTGGTATTGAAAATGGTTTTCATAATGTTTTCATATCAATGTGTTGTATTGATATCTTGTGATTAAAATGTGGGAATGTTATGTTTCCTTTATAAATGTTTTATGTGATATGATTATGGTGAGGTTCTTGGGCATTATTATGAAGATGGGTGGTTCCGTGATAAACTAAGGGTGGGTGAGCCCGATATAGCTCTCCAATGCATTGGGTAACGCGAAGGAGGGAAACATTAAGGTTTCTCCGAAGAGATTTAGGGAATATACTGTGATGGGTATTCTAAACTTAACCAAGAGGTTTAATCCCTACGTAAGAATGTTATGAATGCCTCAAGTTACCTTTATGTATTATGATTTCTATGATTTATTCATGATTTTATGAGGTATGTTAAAGTGCTTAGGTTTTATGGGTAAAGTATGATTTCATTCTTATGTATATATGTACCCAAGATTCCTTTCTATATTTTTATATCCCTTACTGAGATTTTTATGCTCATCCTATTTTTTTTGAAATGTTTTTCACAGGTCAAGGGAAAGGTACATGATATGATGATAGTGTCAAGGAAGTGTCATGAAAGAATCCATGTTTTATTTTAAATATGAATCAATTTATGGGAAAAAAGAATACCATCTTTATGTAACCACTTTGTTTATATGTGGAATGTAATTCATGTTTTATGATCTAATTTTCTAAAACTCTAAACCCGAAAAGATCCTCAATGTGTAATATTGTAATAACTCAAGATTAAGTAAGGTTTGAGGTTGGGGATTTATACTATCAACTATCACCATGTTAAATAATCACTATTACATAAAATATTTTATAAAACCCTATGCCTAACATGTGTTACCATCACCAAATAAATTAGTAATATTTTGTATAATATTACATCACATTCTTACCCTCTCTATTAATTGAATGTGTTTTTGTGAATGTATAAAAATAATGGTGAACTGGGATCAAGTTACATATGCCTCTACTTAAAATAGAGTAATATGATATTGATCATTCAACCAATTATATATAAACAATGACACACCAAACACTTACTACCATGACACAACATCAATTCATGTGTTTTCATCTTTCATCATGGTATGTGATCAAAATATACACATTGATATTCATCACTATTCAATGGAATAATGCACACTATTATATATATTAATTAAAAATGACACTTAAAACATATGGTTTCTATATTGTTAGGTCCTTTCTCTAGATCTCAACTTCATTATATCACCACGTGAAAATATCATTACATTAATTGAAAATTTATATGAGCCCCACCACCTGATATAAATAAATAAAATGTGTCTGGTAAGAATAATTTATCCCAATTGTATAAATTATAATTACTATTAATATTATGTTATCTAGAATATTTCATTATGGTTTGGAAAAAATTTATCATTTTAATACTATATGTAATATAAGAAAATTATAGATAATATTGTACATGAGTATTTAATGATACTATCATATTAAGAAAAAAAACATTTTTATATGAAAATACGTACAACTAAAGATAATCAGAATGTATATAATAGTTGGGTTTAGAGAAACCATTCACAAAAAATCTAATAAGTTATACTCATCATCATAATCACCTAGTTAAAGGAGACATAAAAAATGTGATATCAATTTCAATGTAATGGAAAATTAAAAAATAAATCATCAAGTATTAGATAATGGGAATTTAGAAAATCAGTATCATAAAATAAATATCTTCCTAAAATAAAATTAAATAATAAAATTTCCCCATATGTTATAATATAATTACGTATTTCAACAACTGATCAATTATATACAATGTAATTGGAGTGTAGAAAATGGAGACAATAAACATGGTCCATGATAATTACATAAATAAATAACACCAAAATAATTCATTATTTAATGAATAATAAATGACAACCTAGTAGATTTGGAATTACATCATGATTATATTAACATAGTGGGACGTAGAAGACAAAAACATACCCAATGGGTTGTGGGATAAAAAAGCATGTCCCCTATAAAGATTAGGATCACAATATGGGTAAAAACATGGGCTTTAGATAATAATATATGTATTTTATTGCTCATGGGATAACAACTCATTTACACTCATGGGATATGGATACTTTAAGTGTACCATATTTATCTTTAGATAATACCATTGTTCCATCTTGATGTTATTTTACTACCTATTTACACTCATTTAGATCAGAAAATATAAAAAAATTAACCAATTCTATATGGGAGATATAAGTTTCAACCCCTCTTTGAAAATTTTTAAAACATATATTTTATATTATAAAATGAGATCATGCATATTAAAAATAAAAACTATTAACCCATTGAATGGAGAAAATTTTCATGAACAATCCCACATAACATTTCATAAGTAATTTTGAGGTAGGAGGTATATATTGTTTTAAGGACACATCCCCAATATAACATAACAATCATTAAAGATATTTATATAGATGAAAAATTATTTTCCAGTATCATGAGGTAAATCACATTAAAAATTATAATGTAATACAACATTTTAATATTAATGTAATTATTAAATTAGTATATTTATGAAAATAAATTACAATAAATAATGGATGTTATGTTGAATGGTTTGGCTATATATTCTAAAGAATTTGTTCACACAGACAAACATTGAAATGAGATTTTAAAACACTATTTTATCATTATCTTGAATTAGAAAAGTTAGATGTCTCATTCCATTGTAATTTTCAAAAAATTGTAATAGAAAACCTATTAAATTTATCAAATTAAAAATACGAACATTTAGTAATCTAACATCGTAAATAACATAAAAACTATTTCACAGAATACTGGATAGTAGGATTAAATAAAGGAAAACGAAATAAAATCTTTTTTATCAGTTTAAAATAGATTTATTAATATATAATATATTAAAAAGATTTTAAAAACATGATATTAAAAATAGAATATGTGAAATATAAATTTATATAGAAAATATGATGGAATGGATAAAAAGGTAACATAGTAATAATGTTCATTAATGAGATATAGAATTATTCTAAAAAATCATAATGTTACAGAAGGATGAATTCATTGATAAAAAATATTTGAGTCAGAAGTGTAAATTCCCACAATCTAAGTAAAAATTATATTTTAATCATGTAATAAATGAAAAATATTGTGTACAACTTTGATAAATGTGGAATCCTTATGAATCATGGAAAGGGTTTGGGTAATGAATATCCCTTACTATTTATGATATATTTTAATAGAAACACATTGAATGAGATAGATTGATTTTTGATATAAATTCAAAGTAGTAAATGATATTTCAAGATATAATATGTCATTAATGACATATAATCACCGTTTATATGATATTAGGTGTATAAAATTCAATATATCCCATTAAATCTAAATAGAGCTAAAACATTATTATCATTTATTATCTCTCAGTACAATTTTATCTAACATCAAATATAAAAAAATTACATTATTAATCACTTATTTAATAAATTAATTGTTTTATATTTCCTCTAATTGTATTAAATTATAATTATTTAATATAAATTTACTAATTATTTATAGTTTAATTTCATTTTTAGATGTTAACAATTCTAATTGTTCTAAAATATCATTATAATGTCAGTATCGTTCCCCATTTTTTGATATCATTACCATATATGGTGAATTATTTTATATAAAATAGTGTAAATTAAATAATGAAATATATTTTATCAATTTTATTTGATGTGGGTTTTATTAACATTTTATAGAGATTCAATCGGTGGATTTAATTTTTCAGTAAATTATAGATATCAAAAAAAATTATTAATAATATCATAAATTGAAATATAACCATTAAACTATCACAAATAAAAAATTATTTTATCAGTAATTTATAATTACAATAAATTTTTAGTTTCCAATTTCATCAGTTTCATATTTTTACATCATTCAATGTGTATGTGGTTAAACTGATATATTCAATAACATTTTAAAATGTATGGTTGAGTATGGATAAGAATTTTATTATATCGTTATAATAAAATCATTAAATAATAATGATTTTTTTATATATTTTTTATGTTGCTGATAAATATATGAATATATTTTTATAAATAAGAATGAATATATGTTAATTGTTATGTATGTCACTATTATGTTGGTATTTGGGTGCACATACGCATGAGTGATGTGTTTGTTTACAATGAATGATATGACTATCATGAAATGTATATGATTTAAAAAAAACAATAAAATTTTAAATATCTAATTTATTCATTTTATACGCTAGTTAGATTGTATTTTTAATGTTACTACCCCAAACCTTGTATCCAAGAGTTAGGGGTTACATTTTTTCTTTAAAACTAGATCCAATCATTGACATCTTATAAGGCTTAATAGTATAGTAGTCTTGGTTAACTGGATGCATACACGAATTTTAAAATTTACATTCGAAAAAATATTCTAATACATAGTATATTATTCAATATCTTTATTTTACTATTTAGTAAATATTGACATATTAATTAAAAAAATTCTTCAAAAAAATGGGAAATGAAACAGAATAAATGGGTGTTCTCTGGTAAACAATAAGGGTATACAAAAATTTTAATATAAATAATGAATGAACAATATGAATGGAAATAAATTAAAATAAAATAATTTAATATAAATAATAAAATTAGATAAAAATTTTCCATCGATATTACAAATATTAAAATCATCACATGGAAATAAATTAATGAGTATATAATGATAGAATTTATAAATCCATAGTTCTTAAAAATACCTTCGAGGCATCATGACTGGATTTCGTAAACATGTTTTCAAGGCCCCCTGAAAAGTGATTTTTTTGAATGTTTATGGCATCATCCAAAAACACAAACTAATATGTCTCAAGAGACATATTGATGAATTGATGGTCTCTATGATTTTTGACATCATATGTTACATAATAATTATGATGCATTCATCATATAAAAAATATAATCAAAAATCATGAAAATTTAAAAAATTTATATATTTGAAGAACTAACATAATGAATAAAAATATATTCCAAAGTCAAAATAATCACAACCAATAAATAAAATTAATTGGTTGATTGAATAAGATAATTATTTCAGTGAATTATAGTATCCAACCAATTATGTTGACATATAATAATATTCATTAGAAATATCATTGGAAAATTTTTGACCAAAAAAACATTTGTCATTGAAATCATATATATAAAGATATCAGCAAAATTATGAATATTTTTTTATTGAATGTGAAATTTTAAATTGTAAATTAACATTCAATGAAGATATTAGTAATGATTTATGTTATATCATTTAATTCTATATATATTAAAAAACATTCCGTTGAAATTTTATAATATTGTAAAAAACTACAATGTTTAGAAAATGACAAGAATGTTTATTTCAAATCGTTTTAAAATATTTAAAAATTTGTAAATAAGACATTAATTATTTTTTTGATAATGTATAAAATATTTTTGAAATAATTTTAGAAAACATAGATATAGAAGATAAGTATTCCCTCAGTGGGGACATAAACAAAAAATCCTAAACAATGATTGGATTAGAAAACAAACACTTACCACTTGGGTATCTTTTGAACTATATTTCCCATTATAGAAATAAAATAAATATATTTATTTAAATATAATAAATCAAAAATATATTCATGATGTAATATATTAAAGGGTAAGTATATTCATCGCATAAATAAAACAGGGTTTTAATATGAAATATGCCTCCTATAAGTAATTTTAAGGTGAGAAACCCTTACCTCGGGTTTGACTACATTCAAAGGTGTTTGAACATATTATATAATAAATAACATTTATAATTCTAATATTTTAGAAATACAATCCTCTATATCATAACATATATGAGTTACTTATTAATTTTATCATCAATATATTAATAATTCATTATTAATATAGTTGTTCTGGGTGATAATAACATTGTTTTTCATTTATGATTTGGTTTTGAATTTTTTCACCTTATACTATGATCATGGTTACATAAACTCCAAAATTTTAATATTGATATTTATATCATATATATAAATTATAAACATATTAAAAATTTTCCAATATTATTATTAATAAAATAATAAATTATATCGTTCGTGGATTGTACGTTGGGAGAATGCACGAAAACTGTTTTTTTTAATAAATATTTAACAAAAAATAATAATAATTCACTTTTACATAACCATTATTATATCATATATATAACATATATTTACTAAATCATTACTTATTACCCTATAAGTAATTTATATAAGAAAAATGGATCACATCATTTTACGAAGGCGGTATTACACACATAGGCATGAGTTATCGTGGTCCTATAGTTTGGAATGTAAGAGTGAATATATTATATTATCATTAAATACTATATTAATTTGAGGAATTAAATATATTTTACATAAATTAGTCATAATTACCTTATATAAAATATGGTAATGGAAAATAAATTATATCACAACATAGAGGCGGTAAGGCATGTTTTTATATGATATATATTATTAGTTCTAATTTAATTGGAACGAGGGTGGATAATAGTCATTTCATAACAATGATAATATTTTAGTGATTTTATGAATCTTATTTTATCACTAATTTATAATTAAAAAATATTTAGAATAGATAATTTATGTATTAATAAATAATATGATCATTTAAAGGGATTAAAAATTATTTTGAAAAACAACATTACATCTACTATTATGTATCCATATGTAATTATTTTTTACTATAGAAAACCTATATAAATAATATAAGGTAGTTTATATGGTATTATGTAGGTTATGGTTTACCTAGCAGGATCAATGTGGTGTTAAAAGTGAGGGATGATGTACCCTTTTAAATTTGAGTTATTGAGATGTTTTAGAAATTTTTCAAAGATTATATTATATACAATCATTATAACTCAAAATCTATCTAGGTGTCAATTTATTTGATCTGGGGTTAGTATTTGGTTTAAATAAATTCAAAAAATATAATTTCAAGGTGTTTTTGGGTGTTTTGAACCATATCATTTGGTTTAACAACTTAGTTAACAAAATATATCATACATAGTAATGATGTATATTTCACACATAAAGGGATCTTATTTAAAATAAATTGTTAAGTTTTTCTTAAATAAAAAAATTGTAAAATTAAAGACCATATATTGTCCATTTTTTACTCCTATAATAATTTAATTTCATTTAAATAATATATGAAAAATTTATTTCCAAAAGTATCAAAAGTATAAATTTTAATATAAATAATTTAATTTTTCATCAATTGAATAATGAAAAAGGTGGATTTAGACTATAATTAGTTTATTGATAACTAATATGTCATACAAATCTAAAAAAATTTAGAACACCCGTGATAAATTAATGTATATCAAATTTAATTTTTTTAATATCATTTATTATAATTTTATATTAATTTAAAAAATATAGAATTGGGTTGAAAAAACATTTATAGTAAATATATTATAACTAAAAATTAGAAATATGTTTTAAAAAAAGTTAATATTTTTCAAAAAAAATTAAATATATATTCATTTGTAAGTTTCTTTTATTCTCGTGTAGGAACATAATAGATTTCCTAAACTAGGAGATTCAAATTTTTCAACATTCTATGAATTGAATATTATATTGGACATTTTCATAGAAAACTGTACATTAAAAATATATATTTAGCATATAAGGTGATATTTGGTGTAATTCACATTATCATGTAAGAAATAGGATGCCAAATTATAACCATATTACTTTCTATTATCCTTGAATAACCAGATTCTCCCCTTACATAGGTGTTAAATTTAACCAATATTACAATTCATATTGACCAGAAAGACCAATTTACCAAATTTAAACCTTATAATTCAAAATATGAAATCAAACTTATTAAATTAATTACCAATAAGTAGAATAATTTAATTTATAATAAAATTCCAAAATTCAATGAAAATTAGATTTAAATAAAAATTCTAATATATATAAATATTTTTTTACTTATTTAAATTATAAATTAATTTCAATAAATATATTTAGATTAATCAATATATAAATTAATTACTTTATCTTTTAAATATTTTATGAAAATTATGTATCATATTAATTTCTGGAAAAAAATAATTCTTATAATAATAATCCTTATTTCCCACAATTCTATAGAAAGTAAATATTGTTAGAAAAATCCAAAAAAAATAAACCAATGATAATTTTTTATCTGATTCCACAAATTTATATAATTTTATGAAATTTAGTAACATTTTTCATTCCCTATAAATATTTTTAATATATTTTGAAATATTTTCGAAGCCAGGTGTTGAGATAACCTATGATTCTGAGACTTGGTGTACCCAGAATATATTTTATAAAAAATTAATCGAGATCTTATATCATGGGTGCCCGTTTTCTTACCAAAAATAACGTAAATAATAAATATAGTTTTAGATAAAAAAATATAAAACAATTTTTGAATCTAGAAAGTTATGTTTACCCTATGTGTGGATGAAAATAGGTTGTTGTGGAGATCATATATAAAAGACTCATTGACCGGTTAATTCTATTGATTAATTAAATTAATATTTAATTCATTCAATAATCTACTAAAAATATAATTCCCCATATTTATGACATGTTATAGAGGACCTGTATGTTCATTTTTATAACCTTATAATCATTGAGAGGATATTTCTTCGACTTCCATTGACACATAAAAATTAGGAAATGTTGAAACAATAGATCTAGGAGAAATGAGGTAAAATTAACACATTAAATTATCTCATTCAGGTAGTGTGTTTTAGTCATAAAAAATGATCCAAATTATTGTAGGAATCATAAATTAATGTATTTATGAAAATTTATTATATAATTTAATAAAATTATGTTATTTCTCTAATCTACATTCAATGTTACCCTTTGCATGAGACATTGAATATGTTTGGAAGTATTTATTCATTCGTGTTACCATTGGAATTAAAATTTGTATTCATCAATATGAATTATTTTCCAATAATTGATTATAATCTATTTAATTTTCTTATACCCATTCATTCAACATTTTTCTCACAAATTTTCTAGAGTGGTCTTGGTAAAACATTATGGGGTGGGATCGAGGCTGATCAGACTCCTAAATTAAAGGAATATTCACATGTGATGAATGGTTTGAGGAAGTTGTGTTAGATTCATAAGAGTTTCGGGGTATAGATGTAGATAACCTCACCTTAGTAGCCTGAAGCTGGTTCCTTAAATTAATACATTATAATAGATGCATGACTTGAATCCTAAAGGACCAATCAGTTTAGTATTTTTGGAATCCATATTACATAAATGAACATATCAATACCACTTGAAAGGAAAAAAATAGAAACTACATTGGATAAACCCATAATGATTTACATTATAACAAAAAATCATTCATAATATACATATTCACATACTGATGAAAAATAAAAAATATAAAAGGGGTGAGATCGGATTCATAGTATGGGTACAAAATACAGTGGAAGCTATCATAAATATAAATAAACAATAAGACATGTTCAATATCATAAGAAACATTCCATTAATAGATAATCATGGGGAATAATATTTTAGGAATAAAGCTGATTAAATTGTTCCATAATACAAAATAACAATGTATATTATACTAGTTGAATTATAACAAGGAAGATAAAATAATATTTTCATAATGAGGGAATTCTTAATATCTAATATCATAAATATTCTATCAAGGATTCGACCAAGAAACAATTAATAATGGGTTAAACCTGGCCTCATTCATCTCATGATACCTACCATTACATTGAGGTGATATAGAGGGTCGTGTTTGTCACATACTAAGTGAAATGAATTCCTTAAATGAATGCTTCAAAACATAAACAAAATATAAATCTGAAATTTAAATAACAATATACAATATGTAATCACAATCACTGACCATTTTGATTTGTATAGTGAATGGAATCAGGATATAACACTCATAGTCAAACTGATCATAAATCATATCCTAAAATATAGAATATTCTAATCAAAAGATATAGTTATGAATAACTTAGAATATTAAACAATGGGTTTTTAAGATATTAAAATGATTTAACAAAATAATCAATGAAATATATAATGAAATACTCTTTTTACAATACAAATAAGTGTTCTATTGGAAACAAACATTTTTATCATTCATTATTTTATAAATAAAATATAAATGAAAAAAAATTCATCATGATAAAATTATTGTTTTTAAAAAACAATTGTTCCTTAAAGATATATGGATGGTATAGGATAATGATCATGAAATCTAGAAGTCCCCTTTAATAGGGATCATGTATCAGGAATTATTGATAATTGTACCTTTTAAAATAGGTATTTCCCATGAATTAATGTAGAAATGATAGGGAAAAAATATTAAAAAAAATATTCATTGGATTTATAAAAGGTATAAATAAATAAATAAAAATAAATTTGGGTTAAGAGTTAGAAAGTGTAACCCGAATGAAAAATAGAGGTTCGGGATGAATCCCTTACCTTTTGGAAGAAAGTGTTATGCACATGACCTCAGTGTAATTGAATATGAAATTAGATTCATTCATAAATTACTTCATAACATTTTTTTTGTATATGTATTATAATTTTATTAGGTTCATTTACAATTCATTTTGATGTGTTATAATAAACAATTATATCATTCAAGGGCATTTTTTTTCTTGGTTTTCATTATTATTTTACATGTTTTTAAGTATAGAAGTTCATGTAAATGATTATTGATATCATTAATTGAATATATTAGTAAAAAATTAAAATACATAAAATTAAATGTTTATATATTTATTTTTTTATTTGGGGTGAGTATGAATCATTAGATAAGACATTAATGGTAATCGTTTATATTATTTTGGTGGTTTCTTATCATGAAAAAATAGTTTTGTTTTATTATTTTGAATTATGTATATATAATAGATCTAGAATACTAAATAAGAAAGTTTAAATATATTATAACCGTTTTAACCATAAAAATTGTTTTTTGACTACACTTTTGGTCTAATTGCAAAGCAAACACACATTCTTCATGAAGGTAGTGAATCCTTACTACACAGATGATTTATTAAATTATTTAAAAAAGGAGAGGGAAGATAATTGATGATGGATTATTCCCTCAACATAATAACATTATGTTTTATAAATGTTACTAGAGATGTTCATTATATTTTGGATAGAAAGTTAGGAGATGATAAAAAAAGGAAAACATCTGGAAATGAAATATTAAAAAAAGAAAGTGTTTTCTACCCCTCAGTTTTATCTTTCTTGAGAAACCTCTTTATGGAAAAGGGTTTGGAATTTTGATCAGGCAAATGTATACTAAATGTGGGGGAGGTTCTTGTTCTGTCTATTGGAATGAAAAAGGTGAATTCACAAATACCGGAAGTTTTGAGGAGTATATGTGGTGTGTGTTGCCTTTATAGTGGATGATTGGGGTGTCTTTGAATATTTTCAACAGTTGTATTATTATTTTGGATCAATAATCTGAATAGTTTGATAATTATAACTATATATGTTAAAATAATTATACTTAGTTCATTATAATGGTGATTTAATCTTAAATGACATAAGAAACATTGTATTTAACATATAATGTATTTACACCGTAAATTATCATATTTTAATATTGACATGAAATTCACGTATTTCAGAAAAATCCCAAAAATTAACCCTAAATATTTTTATGATGTGTAGAATTAAAAAATAAACTCTATTTTATTAATATAATTTAATACAGTTTTGATATTTAATTTTTTATATATAATTATCGTTGACTTTGGAAATACTGATTTTCATATTTTAACAAATTTAATAACACACTAAAAAAATAATTATTGTCTCATAAAATTATCTTAAAGTAAAAATAAAACAATATATTAATTTAAGATTCAATTCAATAAAAAATATATTTTCATTTAAACCATTATATTAATTATAAAATTGTAAATAAAAATTTTTCTTTCACAAAAATTCAATTACTTAATTCACTTTTATCAATACATTTTTTTAACAACCCAATATATAAATACATTATATTTTTATATATAAGTCACAAAAATTATATTCCTATATTCATAGGTTCACTTACTATAATATTGGTTGATTTACTATTACTAAGTGTTAAATTACTATTAGAGATGTTGTGTTACTCTTCCATTTATTTGAGTTCATTAACATATAGAAATTATTCTCATTTCATTATTCTCATTTATAATGTTTTTATTTTATTCATTATGTTATATTATTTTTTTATTTTATTTTAAATCACAATAAAAAGGTAATTTCATTGATAGAATTATGGTACATTACATTATCCCATACTAAAAAAATGTCTTCATAAAAAATTCCCAAATGTCGCCTTATAAAAAGAATGGGGTGGTTATTCATTGTAACTACCTCTGGTTCCAATGTCACCTTATTAATATTATGATTTTTACAAAGTAATTTTATTATAAATCTTTTTCAATTCCTAGAAACCCTATATATATTTTCTAGAATAAGTATTGACTCATTACAATTTCATAATTAACGATCCAAATAAATTATTTATAAGTGAGAACATGCATTCTGTCTGGAATGTACATTTTTAAAAAAGAGATGTGGAACACAATATGTTAATTAAAAAGGATAAGGAATGCTGAAAAATTATAATATGTATCAGTAACATACTTTAGCATTACAAAGTCTCCCAAATACCTATCCCTCAATTTCCCTTTCATCACAAATCTTTTAAAACCATTCATTTGAGATAATTTAAAGAAATCATGTTCATCCACGTGCAATTCTAAATAATAACGTCCATTATCGACATATCAATTTTTGATACATTAAGAGAACATGATAAGATATTAGATAAAATATCCTTTAATTTTTTTTCATCTAAATTCTTTGGTCTACAAGATTACTTTCACCAACATCATCACAACAAGTTGGTGTATGATATCACTTTCCATATAATGATTCGTATTGTGAAATTTGAATATTTTAATTGAAACTATTAGTTTTGAAAAAAAAATACCTATGGTAAATGTTGAAAATATATTCATTGAATGTCAAGTGATATTGATCTCAACATGTATTCTAATTTTTAGATCATCCTTTATGACTACTTTTCAGTTCAAGGGTGATAATAAATACTCAATTGAATCCCAACATCAAATTTTTTTTAATACATTTTAAAAAAATCACATTAACCATAGATCACAACTAGGCACAAATTAATTAGGTTTTAAAAAACCGGATCTTTTTTTCAGGTATGTTTTTCCTTTTTTGGAGGATTTTGACAAAAGAGTAATTTCTGGAAATATTATAAGTACATGCCGTGTACTTTATGAGTACACACAGTGTACTACCTTTTCGCACCAGGCCGTGTGTTGGCAGTGTCCGGGCCACACACACTGTGCGTAGGGGTGAAGTGAAGGATGCTTAAAGATGAGTATGGAAAAGTAGAGTACACGCCATGTACTTAAGAAGTACACACCATGTATTTTATTTTTTTCATTAAACGGACCGAGGTCACGCCTAATCAATAGAAACATCCTCTTCTAGCTCTCGTTCGACCGAGAGACGTCGTATGTCCATAGAACTTCTCTAAATCCCCACGCCTTCACCCGTTCTCCGAATTGACCACTGTCGATTGCATTGGAACCACAACGGTGAGTCCTACCTTCTCATAGAGCCTTGTTTTCCAATTCCTCTTCTTTCTCAAGTTATCATTGTTTGAACGTTTTGGACGTTTTCTCAGATCTTCTATGTTCTAAGGAGAATCAATCTTCGTGGCTCAATTGTACAGATCTCCTAGCATCCAGGTAGGTGGTTTGTGCCTTACCATTCGATGTATTTGAGTTTTATATGCAATTTCCACCAATACCCATAAATGGGGTGTTGCGTGTTTACCGTTTTTCCCATGTGGTTATTCCTGCCTTGTGTGCATGCTTGTGTAGAGGTAAATTGAACATGTTGTGGATAATTGATGTGTTTGGATGTTATTCACATGCTTTGTTCAATTTAAAACATTCGAGTCTTTGTTAGACTTGGCCATTATGCTTTTTTCCATGCCTAGTGACCGTAGGATATAGGGATGATGATAACATGATTGTTTGTTGTAGATTGTTTAGCCAAGTAGCTCTATAGGTGTACTTTGGTTAGACAAGTAGCTCTATAGGTGTACTTTGGCCTTATATCATTATTTTTCACTGACTGGCATGGGGATGTGAGAACCTGGTGCTATAGACTATGAGGGATATACCGAGTGAGCTTCCCAGTGAGTTTTTGACATTATAGGCTACAGGTTATAGACCGAGTGAGATTCCCAGAGTGCCTTTGGACATTATAGGCTAAAGGGGATAGACCGAGTGAGCTTCCCAGAGTGCCTTGGATCTTATAGACTACAGGAGGGTAGACCGAGTGAGCTTCCTCAAAGAGTATTTACTTATTGAATTGCATTAAAACATTTTCCTAGACTAGAAATCAATTTGACTGAGTGAGATTCCTTATAGAGTCTATGATAGAAATGAAACTATAAGAGGAATTGATCGAGTGAGATTCCTCGGAGAGTTTCTAGACCATGGGGCCACAAGGGTTAGACATCGTGATCTTCCTCAGAGATTCCCTGACTACCGTAGACTATGAGGGGAATTTACCGAGTGAGCTTCCCTGGAGAGTCTTATAAATTTTTACGACCAAAACAGAGGGGTTAGGCTGAGTGTACTTCCCAGAGGGTTGTGGTACTTCTTGGTTAGAACCAGAGGGGGTGGATGAGAGTACTTCATAGAGGGATTCCTATTAGTGGTTAGATATTTTCTTCATTACTTCTTGTTGTTCTATGGACTGATTATTGTTGTATATCTTCCTGTTACTGCATGTTGTTTACTGTTACTGTTTAATGCTCAATGTACTATTACCTTCCATATACTCACTGACTGTTAGGCACAAATCTTCAGGTGGTTTCCTATTGGGATTTAGTCTCACACCCTGTTTGGGCCATGATTTTGGGCCCAAGAAAACTATGTTGTTGCAGGTATAGACAAGGGAAAGCGCCCTTCGACTTCTGGTACTTGATTTCTTGGAGTAGGAGAGCATGGGACCACGCTATGGCTTGCGATGCTGAGGATTTTACCTGTTTACCTTTCTTTTGTACTTTTGTTTGGAACTATTGTATTTCCCACATTATGACTTGTTTGACAGCTTTCCTAGACATATGTATCATGCATCATTACATATATATATGTGTGTGCTCCAGCTATTTTCTGCCTTAGTCTTCCGCTGTTTACTCGTGTATGGATTATTCTGTTTTCGATATTTCGTATTGTTTACTTCTGTTGTGTACTCTACCAATGAGGGCATAGTTTCCCTACTATCACACCCAAGTCCCTCACTACTAGTCAGCAGCCTATGGTGTTTGGGGAAATGCTCTTGAGGCCATGTGACCAACTGGGAATAGGGCGCCATTGGGTGGATTTCGGAACTGGGACGTTACAAAGTGGTATCAGAGGAGTTCATTTCTCATGAAATACTATTTGGAGCCTTAGCTAGGGATAGGACAGATTCGGTATTTGGTGTTAAGTTGTGCCCAGGAGTATCTAACCCGTGTATAGGGAAAATCCAATCTACCTCACTTATTGCTGTTTTCTGGTTTTTCAACATTACAATTTATATGATTTCAACTAGAGTGATTCACATGTGTTGTGTTGTTATTGTTGTTGCTATTATGGTTCTATTTCTGTCGCAACCCGATAAGATGAGGGTATTCCATCTCATGCCTTATATAGGCACCTGTTAGAAATCACATGCCATGCATTCTTTCCATGCCATATAAGGAGAATTAGCGACTCCATGTTGTTGTGATAGACTTGTGAAGATTATGCATGTTGTTGTGATAGATGCTCGATAGAATCCATACTATTTGTTAGAGGACTATTTGTATTGTACTTTCTTGGATGAACGCCAAATTTTGGTTCTTGAGGTGTTATGGGCCCTCTTGAATCAGAAATTCGTGGATCATTGACCTGTTCTTCCTTGAATATGGTTGTATTGGATTCCAAGCTTTGATTTTGGGGGAGTATTGGACTTCACGGATAGTAATTTGGCACCTTCATGGCTTATTTATGTGTTTTCGGGACTCCAGTGCAGTTTCGGAGCTACTGCCCAGAAAAACACAGAATACCGGCATGTACTTTGTATATACACGCCGTGTAGTTTTTTTAAAACGGGTCACTGACTGTGTGAGAAGGAATACAGTGTTGTGGAAAAATATTCTAGAACACGCCGTGTACGATAGGTACATGACGTGTAGTAGTGAGCCATGTACCAGGCTGTGTAACCAACAACACGAGCTGGGGATGCTCGAGTAGCACACATTGTGTTTAGTAGGAAAACGCTATGTAGTTTATTTCCAGGTACCCAGCCGTGTCACGAACAACACAGGAAAGTGTTATCTTCTCCTATACACACTGTGTTTGTTCAGAACAAGTAGTGTAAGTGTCATCCGTGTATCCGTCAATGTAAATAAAAACACGGGTTGCCGAAACCGTATTTAGTACACGCCGTGTCCATAAGAAACATGCATTGTAGTCAAATTTTAAGTAGACCGTGTGGGTTATCCATGTAAGGAGACTTGGGAAGGGGAGTAGAGTTTATGTACATGCTATGTTTGGGGACAACACACCGTGTAGTTTGGGTTGTTACACAACCAGTGTGGTAGGAATACACGCCCATGTGAATGGATTAAGAGAACAGGTCGTGTAGTTTTTATACACGTCGTGTAGTTGTGTTTGGTAAAATGTGAATGTTTCCTTCTAATGTTCCCATTTTGTACTCTTGTGTTCTTAGTATTTGATAATCCTGATCGAAGGTGTGATTTTGATATTTCAGAGATATTCCTCTGAGATTTCCTCCAGTTGTACGTTAGTTGATAGACAGTGATCAGACACCGGATAAGGCCGATCAGGATCCTCCTACAGATCATCCTGTTGTGCCAGTTTTGGCACCAGCAGTTATATCCTTCGCAGGAGCCGATACATAGTTTAGGGAGGACTTCTTGAGGATGACACAGACTTTTCAGGGAGTGTCGCCTCCTGCCCCGTCAATGGCCGAATTGACCCAGGTCTTTCAGCAACAACATCCTACTAAATTCTCAGGGGATAGAGGACCACAGGCTGTCGAGTTGTGATGAGAGGACACGCTGACTATCTTAGAGCATCTTAAGATACCCCAAGAGAAGAGAGTAATGCTGGCCACCTATATGCTCTGTGACACCGCCAAGAGGTGGTGGGAGGTGATCTCACAATCAGGGTGCCATTAGAGTCTGACTTGGGATGATTTTTAGTGCACCTTCTATGACTACTTCTATCCAGAGACCCTGAGGGTCGATCGAGCCCGGGAGTTTATGAGTCTGCAGCAGGGTACTCTTTCTGTTATGGGGTAATCGTCCAGCTTTATTGAACTGCAGTGTTTCACACCAATCCCATTAGGTGATGAGTTGTTCCATGCTAAGAAGTTTGAGGAATATCTCAGGTAGGAGATCCTTACCCAGGTGAATATCTTCCGATTGACTTCGATATCCTCTATCGTCAACGAGGCGCTTAACACTGAGTGCAATCTGATGGATTCTGGAGCAGTGAGCCAGGGCGGTTCGACATCCAGAGTGTGTGTTCCTCCTAAGGATAATAGGAAGCGCCACAAAGAGTCTTCTCGAGGAGATCAGGGTATGTGGGATGTATCTTCTGGTATCGAGGTTGTGTGCTACCAGTGCGGTAGGAGTGGGCATAATAGGCCCCATTTCTAGAGTGATCCGATGGAGTGACGATCTTGCGGCAAGATGGGTCATCTTCAACGCTTTTGTCATATCTTATTAGATTCAGCTAGTGGTAGGGGTTCTTCTATGACACCACATTCTGGAGATGCTTCGAAAGTTTGTCACCAGTTTGGGAACTTGTGTTCTTCCGGCCTTCCGAGCCGAGTTGGAGGCCGCGGTCATGGTGGTCAGTACCCCGGTCATCAGCAACAACGGAGTGGATCAGCTCAGAGTAGTCAGCCAAAGACGATGGGCCACAGTATAGGCCAGACTTTCACTATGGATTAGACCTACCAAGAGCAGGATCCCAACCCTTATACAGTTCGAGCTACGATCCAAGTAGCCTCAGTTTTATCTTCAACACTTTTCGATACTAGCGCTTCACATAGTATTATCTCTATTGATGTTGTGGATAGACTTGGGATCTATATATTTTCATCTGCATACAAGTTTACTCTTGACACGCAGTTGGGAGCAAGGACTTCTAGCATATGTCAGTGCAGAGAGTGCCCTCTCGAAGTTGCAGGGTATCATTTCTTATTAGATCTCTATGTCTTAACGACGATAGGTTATGATGTTATTCCCAGGATGGACTGGATGGTTCCCTTCCAGGAAATCGTCAACTATTATCGCCACAGGGAGAGTTTCATATCACGATAGGGTGAATCCTTTCTTCATAGAGGTGAGTGGGATGTTTCAAGAGAGTCGAGTAGGACTTGAGCATCATGAGTTAGGAGTAGTTAAAGCCTATATTGCTATTCATTATTTGGATGACTAGGGTAATTCACAGTTAGACATTCCTCTAGTGCTGGATCATTTCAGAGAGGTCTTCCCATAGGAATTTTCAGGTCTTCCTCCGTAGCCTGAGGTAGACATCTCGATTGAGCTCATGCCTGGAGTGGCACCAGTGTCCATTCCTCCCTATAGGATGACTACAACTGTGTTGCAAGAGCTCGAGAAGAAGTTGGAGGAGTTGCAGGAAAATGGTTTCATCTAAACTAGTACTTTACCTTGGTGTTATCATGTCCTTTTTTTGAAGAAGGCAGACGGTACCCTTAGGCTTTTCATGGATTATCGGAAGTTGAACCTGTTGACGGTCAAGAACCAATATCCCTTACCGAGGATCGATGATATCTTCGATCAACTTCGAGGAGCCAGAGTGTTCTCAAAGATTGATTTGAGATCTGGCTATCATCATTTTCATGTTAGACCATCAGATATACCTCTTACAACCTTCATGAGTAGGTAAAGTATATACGAGTATACAGTTATGTCGTTCGGTCTCACGAATGCGCCAGCAGTTTTCATGGCACTGATGAACCGAGTGCTCCATCCTTACTTGGATTCCATCGTTGTGGTCTTCGTGGATGATATCTTGGTTTACTCTCACACTCGTCATGACCATGCCAAACATCTTGAGATCATTTTGAGTACATTGAGAGAGCATACGTTATATGCTGAACTCTCGAAATGCCACTTTTGGATGGATCAATTTCACTTTCTAGGTCATGTTATCTCAGAGACAGAAGTATGAATGGTCCCATAGAAACTGAGTGTTGTAGTTTCCTGAGAGCATCCGTAGAACATATTTGAGGTACGGAGCTTCCTAGGGCTGGCTAGATACTACAGGCGCTTTATACAAGACTTTTCTCTCCTAGCAGCACCATTGAAAGGTCTGACCAAGAAGGGGGAAAAGATCTTAGGGTAAGATTCTTGTGAGTCATCATTTCATTGTCTAAAGGGAAGGATGACGTCAGCACCGATAATAGTCTTTCCAGATCCAGTCAAGAGCTATACTGTTTATTGGGATGCTTCAGGTATCGGGCTAGGCGTCGTGCTTACTCAGGGAGATGGGGTCATTGCTTACGGGTCTCGGAAGATGAGGCCACATGAGAGGAACTACCGAACGCATGATCTGGAGTTGGCAGCTGTTGTTCATGCCTTATACTATTCTAGACACTACCTTCTGGAAGAGCACTTTTTGGATTTCACCAACCACAAAAGTCTCAAATATATCTTTACTCAGTGTGAACTGAATCTGAGATAGCACAGGTGGGTCGAGTATCTTCAGTCTTTCGACTTCGAGCTCGCTTATACGCTGGGAAAGGGAAACGCAGTGGCGGATGCATTGAGAAAAAGAACTCAAATTCAGGCTGTTTAGAAGGCCATCAGTGAGTGGCACCTAATGGATATATTCATTGAGATGCACTTACAGGTTCATAGCAGACATGGGAAGACATTCCTTTCTTATATAGCTGTTTCCTCTACTCTTCTTGATTAGGTACGGATGAGGCAGCTATTAGACTCAGAAGTCATAGTTCTGCGGAAGAGTGTGTCAGGAGATAACCCTCTTCCAAGAAGGAAAATTTGCGTGGATGTGATTTTACATTTCCAGGGATGTGTATGGGTTCCAGAAGACATATGCGAGAATATGTAGTGGGATTTTCATTCCGCTGTTTGCGTAGTTCATCCTGGTGTCACCGAGATGTATCAGGATCTTCATCGCCAGTACTGGTGGCCAAGTACGAAGAGATATGTTGCTGGTTTTTTCATATGATGTTCAACTTGTCAGAAGTTGAATTCTGAGCATCAGAGACCATCAGGACTTTTACAGCAGTTACCCATTGCTGAGTCGATGTGGAACGACGTCACGATGGACTTCGTGACAGGGATGCTGAGGACACTCTGAAGAAGTGATGTTATTTGGGTTGTCGTCGACAAGCTTACGAATGTTGCTCACTTCGTGCCGAGTAAGGAGTCCTTCGATGTTGATGAGTTGGGGTGGTTTTATATACGAGAGATTGTAAGTCTACATGGAGTTCTACACTCTATTGTTTCAGACAGGGATGCACGCTTTACTTCTCGGTTCTGGCAGGGATATCAGAAGGTCTTGGGGACACAGGTGATTTTGAGTACAACATACCATCCACAGACTGATGGTCAGTCCGAGCACACGATCTTTATGCTTGATGATATTCCCTGAGATTTCATTCTAGACATTGGTGGTTCATAAGAGAAGCATATTTCCCTTGTCGAGTTCTCTTAAAACAACAGTTTTCAGGCGAATATTCAGATGTCACCATACGAGGAATTGTACGTTAGGCCATGACAATCACTGTTATGCTGGCTGGAGGCAGAAGAGTCAGCTTAGATGGGACCTCGTATTATTCAGGAGACCTCTGTGTAGAGAGAGTTGATTTAGAAGAGGATGGATACAACACAGTCTCGGCAGAAGTCTTATGCTGATCAGTGGAGACGACCTTTGGAGTTCGAGGTCGGGGATCAGGTTTTCCTATCTGTCGTACTGAGGTTGGGACACAAGATGATTCTGAGACAGGCTAAGCTTTCACCGCGGTACATCGGGACATTTTATGTGTTGGAGAGAGTTCTTCCAGTCACCTATCAGATGTAGTTACCTAAGAGGAACCGGGATATGCATGATGTATTCCACGTTTCTCGGCACTGACATTACTTTTTAGAACCATCTCATGTCTTCCAACCTGAGGAGGTTGAGCTCGAAGAAGATGAATCAATTGAGGAGCATCCAATCCCGATTGTTGGTCACAGTAAGTAGGTTCTCTGAGGCTGGTCTGTTCTTCTGGTATGGGTTCTATGGAAGCACGATCACGTATAGGATGAGACTTGGGAGAGGGAGGCCGATGGGCGATCGCAGTGGCCATAGCTATTCGAGGTTTCTTCTTCAACGCCTTGCTAAGGATGTTCAGGGACAAATTTCTTTAAGGGGGAAGTTGTAAGAACCTGGATCCTCGTTTCAGGTATATTTTTCCTTTTTCTAATGTTTTTGAGAAAATTGGAATTTCTGGAAATTTTTTAAGTACACGCCATGTACTCCCATGCCATGCCAGGCTGTGTGTTGGCAGTGTCTGGTCCACACACACTATGTGTAGGGATGAAGTGGAGGACGCTTATAGTGGAGTACGGAAAAGTAGAGTACATGTCGTGTACTCAAGAAGTACACACTCTGTATTTAATTTTTTTATTAAACGGACTGGGGTAATTCCTAATCAACAGAAACATCTTCTTCTAGGTCACATTCGACCGAGAGATGTCGTACGACCGCGAAATTTCTCCGAATCACTGCACCTTCATATTTTCTCTGAATCGACCACTGTCAATTGCGTTGGAACCGCAGCGGTGATTCCTTCCTTCTCTTAGAGCCTTGTTTTCCAATTCCTCTTTTTTCTCTAGTTATTGTTGGTTGAACGTGTTAGACGTTTTCTCAGATATTTGACATTATAAGGAGAATCATTCTTCGTTTCTCAATTATACTGATCTCCTAGCATCCAGGTAGGTGGTTTGTGACTTTCCTTTCGATGTCTTTGAGTTTTATATCTTATTTTCACCAATACACGTAAACGGGGTATTGTGTGCTTAGTGTTTTTCCCTTGTGGTTATTCATGCCTTGCTTTCATGCTTATGTAGAGGTAAATTGATCATGTTGTCTATAATTGATGTGTTTGAATGTTTTTCCAATGAATTGTTCTATTTACAACCTTCAGGTCATTGTTAGCCTTGGCCGTTTTTCCTGTTTCAATTCCTAGTGACCGTAGGATAGAGGGATGATGATAACATGCTTGTTTGTTGTAGACTATTTATCAATGTAGCTCTATAGGTGTACATTGGTTAGCCAAGTAGCTCTTTAGGTGTACATTGGCCTTATTGCATTACTATGCACTGACTGGAACAGGGTTGTGAGAACCTGGTGCTATAGACTACGAGGGATAGACTGAGTGAGCTTCCCAGCGAGTCATTGACATTATAGTCTATATTGGATAGACCGAGTGAGATTCCCAGAGTTCTTTTGGACATTATAGGCTATAGGGGATAGACCGAGTGATCTTCCCAGAGTACCTTTGATCTTATAGGCTACAGGAGGGTAGACCGAGTGAGCTTCCTCAGAGAGTCATTACTTCTGGAATTTCTTTAAAAACTATTTCCAGACTAGAGAAGGAAATGACTGAGTGAGATTCCTTAGAGAGTATATGATAGACCTGAATCTATAGGAAGAATTGACTGAGTGAGATTCCTCTAAGAGTTTCTAGACCTTGTGGCCACAAGGGTAAGACCATGTGATCTTCCTTAGAGAGTCCCTGACAACCCAAGACTATGAGGGGAATTGACTGACTGAGCTTCCCCATAGAGTCTTATAAATTTGTATGACCAAACCAAAGGGGTTAGGGTAAGTTAACTACCTAGAGGGTTGTGGTACATCTTAGTTAGGACCAGAGGGGCTGGCTGCGAGTACTTCCTATAGGGTTTCCTGTTATTGGGTAGTTGTTTTCTTCATTAATGCTTGTTGTTCTTTGGACTGATTATTATTGTATATCTTCCTATTACTTCCTGTTGTTTACTGTTACTATTTACTACTCACTGTACTGTTATCTACCACATACTCACTAACTATTAGGCACAGATCTTCAGGTGGTTGCCTACTGGGATTTAGTCTCACACCCTCTTTGGGCCATGCTTTTGGGCCCAAGAAGACTATGTTGTCGCAGGTATATACAAGAGAAAGTGCCCTTCGACTTCTGGTACTTGATTTCATGGAGCAGGAGAGCATGGGACCATGTTATGGCTTGCGATGCAGAGGAGATTACCTGTTTACCTTTATTTTGTACTTTGGTTTTGAAATATTTTATTTCCAGCATTGTGACTTGTTTGGAAGCTTTCCTAGACATTTGTATCATGCGTCATTTCATATATATGTGTGTGTGTGTGCTCCAGCTATTTACTGCTTTAGTCTTCCACTGTTTACTCGTGTATGGATTGTTCTGTTTCTGCTATTTATTATTTTTTACATCCGCTGTGAACTCTTCCAATGACGGCATAGTTTCCCCACTATCACACCCAAGGCCCTCATTGCTAGTCTGTAGCCTCTGGCATTTGGGAAAATGTGCTAGAGGCCATATGACCAACTAGGTACGGGGCACCTCTTAGCGTCTTCTGGAACCAGGACGTTACATAGGTTCTCCATGAATTATTATAATGTCATTAATATATACTCCTTCTTGATGTTATAGTGTAAATAATCAGTTTTCATCATAGAACTATGCAGATTCGGTAAGTTGATCAACTATTACTCATATTGCATCATTTTTTCTTAGAGTGTTCTGATTTCTATTGATAGAAAACATAGTAATAGAACCACATTTTCAAGGAGGAATAGGAAGAGTTTCATGAATCTTATAGGATGTTTCCTACATCCTTAAACTATTGGAAGACTAAACATATTGATACATAAACATCAATTTTACACTTCATATAATCCTATAATAAATTTTTATTCAAATCATCATAAATCATAGTAATACTAGGGTGAATATAGAAATTCAAATTGTGGGAATCACCCATTAACTCCCATTGTAGCGTAGGTATAGAGGAAACACATATTCACTTATTAAATTTCACAATTCCATCTCAATATACAAAGTATTACATCTTCCTTTATTTCACAGCTTCAATTTCATTTTGATGATTCTCAATATCAATATTTTATCTATTAATCGATTCCTGTAAATATGGTTGTGAAACCAATTAAGAAATTAATAATGTTGCATCATTCATAATAATTCACATAATAATAATTTCTATATCCACGTGAACAAGATCTTTTTCAATCCCCATTTTCTTCGTAACTCCTTGATCCTTTTTAACATATGTATCTTCTACTTTCTTTTCCATTCTAAGTTGGAAATTCACACTAGAATCAAAATATTGTTGTTGCGTGAGCCATCACCTTTACATCATGTTGAGTTATTCCTATGAGAAGATATATTTCTAACTCTCCTGATTTTTATATATCTCAAATATTTCACCATAGAGATAATGTATCCATATCATCAGAGAAAATATT
This sequence comes from Viscum album, assembly GCA_963277665.1. NCBI lineage: Eukaryota > Viridiplantae > Streptophyta > Magnoliopsida > Santalales > Viscaceae > Viscum > Viscum album. Next base: position 2,079,754,436 of record OY728136.1, on the reverse strand, counting down.
ATGCCTACTAAGTCAATATCATGAGTTGGAAACTTCCGTTAATGAATTTTTAACTAACTAGATGCATTGGAAATAACTATAAAATTATACATAACGAAACATCAAAATATGTTATTTGATGTATCACATCAAATCACAAGTCCACCATTTCTAGATACTGGATTCAATATTTGAGTATTCACAACTCTCTACTTCAATTCATGAAAATATTATTGACATTATTTTTCTCTTAAGAACATAACCCCATTATTATTAATCTCGGTTAACTAAATGGTTAATTAAGAAAAATATTGAATGAAATTCTTGTAGTAATATACTAAACCAATGAAACAACGCACTTTAGATATGTTCATTGGTCTAGTCTATTCTCTAAGAAACTTTTTCATTGCATGATAAACTATGATTCCATCCTTAGAGACAATATGGCAATGAAAAGAAACTCTTTCATTCTAGAATTCACACATGATAAACATTATATATTACCATTTTCATCCAATATTCTCCAGATCAATCTGTATGTGGTTCTCATAGTCCTCATATCCTTTGGAATACATCAATATATAATCATCAAATCCCTCAAAAAATGCATCATGAAATTCCTTGAACATTATTTTAATTAAATAAAATAAAATTGATGTTTCATTAGTCATTCATGATAAAATTACAATAAAATTTTACTATCCTCACCATGTTTGAAATAATATATTTGGAATATCTTCCATCCTCACATGGAATTGATGATATCCAGATCAATGGTCATTCCTTTGAAAACTATTGTGCTCCTTGATGTTGGTGAAATAAATCATCAATCATCGGTAGAGGATACTTATTCTTTAATTTAATGGAATTGATTTCACTATAATTTTTCCATAGACATATGGGTCTATAATTTCTATTTACAAATAAAATAGTGTCTCCCCATGGAGAATCAATATGAAGAATAAATCCCTTATAACATAATTCTTCTAGTTGTTTATTCAGATCCACTAATTCTATAGTGAATATTTGTAACGCCTTGACCCCAGCTACCCAGAGCCGGTGCATTACTTCGTAACATTGGCATGATCACAAAAGATCAAGTCTCGAAAGACCGATTAGTTTAGTATCCTTGGAAACACTAGATATACACATAAGTTTTACATTACATCATAAAATGAAAAACTACTACAACAACATAATGTCTCCACAGTCCACACTATTATCCCCTCATAATATCCCTGCAGGTCATTCATAATTTACTTCTTCACTTCCTGGGAAAAAATAAAACCTAGAAAAGGGGTGAGCTCAAATGCCCAGTAAGGATAACAATATAGCGGAAACTTTCATAAATAAACATGAAAATTTAAGGCAATGTATAACTAAAACAAAAGCCTTTTAAACTTGAATATCAACATAATATGGAAAAAGTAAAATGAAATAACGCCATTTACTCATTCACATGGATATTCTACTAACCGAATAATCACATGCAAAATCACTAACCACTTTCATAATGTTGGAATGCATAATGCCAGACTATCATAACCACATAGCCAAGGCCTCGTGCCAAGACTACAAATATGATTTTGTCAAGGCCTTGTGCCAAGACACTAGTTTGTCTCATGAGACCTACCGATGCATCGAGGAGCTATAGCGGGCTCCACCCGTCACATATTAAGTCCAATGTATTCCCATATGAAAAGGTTTAAACATAACATAAACATTCGTATTAAAACTAGAATACGAAATGTCAATAATATCACCATAAACTATGAATGGTATAAAATAGCACATCCACAGTCAAACATATCACAAAACCTTCAATACAATATAGTAGTTTTGTCTTATAATAAATCAACTTCAAATAAGCGTAAAATCCATCAAAGGATGTTGACATAGATGAAATCAAAACACTTTTTAGAGAAATATCTCTTTCTATTTTCGAAATCATTTAAGAGCCATATAAAACAAAACATTTTCTTGAAAATATTCTTATAAGGTTGTAAGGAAATCTTTGAAGATTTTATAACGGCGGAAAATAACCGCACCCGCCGTATAAGTTAAAAAACATTCTTACCTCAATTCTGTCGAAAAGGTTAAAAAGGACCTTGTTTTGAAAACGACGGAAAGATTCCTCTTATAAAAAGTAAAAAAGGGTATAAATGACATTAACCCATATTCTTGTAAATAATAAAAATGTTTTGAAATACATTTTGAAGAAACATGGATGTGGATGATAACGAGGTCCCAGTAGATAATTATGTATAAACAACCTTGGATAATGAAGAGGTTGTGAAGTAAACCCTTAACTTGTACTTTTCCATGATTGGGGTAGGTTAACCTCCTGTATAATGGTAAAATAATTGTTATTAAATTGTACTAGAATCATATACATTCATATGATATCATATATGATCTTTTAACATTTCTTTGTTAACAATATCTTAGATTTATCGTTGTTTCGGGTGTTAACTTACTTGTTTTCTTATATGTTTTGTTACATAAGTCATGTTTTTCATGGATAGGTTGTATCATATTCATATCCAGAATGATATAATTTCCTTAAACATTTTTTTTAAATTATTAAATGATAATTATACTTGAATGGATACGACAGAGAATGAATCTCATCGCGTTCGTGGAGACGGTAGTCCGTACGTACGCACGAGCGACAATTTCATTATTTTGATATTAAAATAATATATAATTGGATAGTATATCATATATACAGAATAATTATCATGTTATATTTATTATTTACATGAATTACATATCATTATTATACCCATCTAGATAATAATATATTGAATAACAATTACACCACGACGTGGAGACGGTAAGCCGTACGTACGCACGTATGGTGACATGTCATTCAAATGATGGGTAGAATACTGAATTTGGTTGTTCCATATTTATAATAACATCACAGTATATAGAAGATACTGGATTTATAGTTTTAGAATTGAAATAATAGACAAAGAGGGAGTGGAAGAAGAAAGAAACATGAAAGAGGGTGATGAAAATGTTACCTCTTCTTCGGGTTCTTCCTTTTGATTTGATCAAAAGGACTCCTTAGGATGGCTTTCTGACTAACATAAAGCTTCTAGGATGAAGGGAGAAATGTTGGGAGAGTATTTGGGCAGAGGTTGGCCGAACCAAAAGGCTTGAAAGTGTAAATAAGGTGATAGAGGTGGGGGCCTTTTATAAGAGGAGAGGAGGGGCTCTTTTGGAAAGATTGAAATGTTACATTATTATACCATGATTTTCGGATTATAAAGGTCCCACACTTATATAATTCGTGGATAAGATGTTAAGGGTTCTAAATATATTCATCCAATAGGCTTTGGACAAGTTTAAGCCTTGGATTTTTCATTATCTTCTCATTTTATTTAAATCGTTAAATAATGAGGTCATCGCCGCATCATAATTATGTCATAAATAATTTAATTTATTTAATGTCTGAAAATTATAAAAAAAATACTATGATGTAGAAAAATATTTTTATCTTTCTAATGAATATTTATAATCAAAATTTGGACTTGTGTAACCCCACTAAAAAACTGTTTTAGTAAGACAACTCATGTTTGTGTCAATTTACTTTTAACATTAAATAAATATATATTAATGTCATTTTCCAACTAAAGTGGCTCCATGGGGTCCCCAAGTTGACCCATGGGTTGTCTTGGTCGGCCATGACTCATCCAATAGGATTAGGACAAGTTTCATGCTCATCTCATTTTATTAAAACATTATTTGTACCTTAAACTACACTAATTACCTCTAATCGCGATTAAGAACTTAAAAGTTACTATTCACCAAAAATTTATTTTAATCTCATTGAACCACATTTTACTTCTTAATGACAACCATGTATTTCGGATTTTTGAAAATCAAAACACAGAAGTGGTAATATTTCATTTAAATGAAATATCAGTTCTTTAACTACCACTTAGTGGTTTCACTATTCATCAAAAATTGAAGTTTTTCAGGACAAAGCCAAAATTTCACCCTAAGCTATAATTGATATTACGAATTCAAAAATGATTTCTATTTTAAAAAATTCCAAACATATAAGTTTCATTAATTAATTTTATAATTAATTCCCGCTGTTACAAAAAATGGCGTGTTTCTAAGAAACAATTTATATCAAAAGATTGGCATTTGTTTATGTCCGATTTCAATGTTAAATTAATTCTAATGACCACCATTGGATAAAATGGTAAAAATATATTCTAATTATACTTTAAAACCACTAAATAGTATAATATTTCACTATAAATTATTTTTATTTAAAAAGTTGTTTTTAAGTATTTTTCACTATTCATAAAAAATTCGAAGTTCTCAGAAAAATACCAAAAATTCAACATAGGCTAATTTCGATATTCCGAATCCAAAGATGAAGTCTATTTTGATAAATAAAAATTATAAAATTTCAAAAAGTAGGTATTACTATTCACAACGGCTAGTTTAATTAGTTTTGGTGTGTGTTAGAGCTCGAGGTTGCGTACAACACACGCTATTGCATTATTTGAAGGGAAACGTACTGTGGAGGCTTGGGGTGTTACATTCTCCCCTCCTTCAAATAATTGCATCCTCGCAATTTCTAGGGTATAAAAAGACTCGGGTGGTTCTTCATCATAAGTTCCTCAGGTTCCCACGTTGCCTCTTCCATTTTATGATTTCTCCACAAAACCTTTACCAGACGAGTCATCCGGTTTCTCAGCACCTGCTCCCTCACATCAAGAATCCTGACGGGCTCTTCACAATAGGAAAGATCGGGTTCCAGTTCTAATTCCTCATAGGTGAGTACATGCGTTGGGTCAGGCATGTATTTCCTCAACAGAGATACGTGGAAAACATCGTGAACTTTGGAGAGATTTGGCGGCATCGCCAAATGATAAGCTACAGCCCCAATACGATCTAGAATTTCGAAAGGTCCGATGTACCTGGGACTCAACATACCCTTCTTACCAAAACGTATAACTCCCTTCCATGGAGATACTTTTAGGAAAACATGATCTCCCACCTGAAATTCCAAAACCTTTCTTCTGTTATTGGCATAGCTCTTCTGCCTACTTTGAGCTGATTTGATGTAATTTTGGATTACCTTCACCTTTTCCATTGTTTCTTCCACCAGTTCTGGTCCCACAAGTTTTCTTTCACCAACGTCATCCCAACAGGTTGGTGTACGACATCTCTTTCCGTATAACGCTTCATAAGGTGCCATCTGAATGCTTGAATGGAAGCTATTGTTATAGGAAAATTCTACCAGTGGTAAGTATTGATCCCACATACCCTGAAAGTCAAGAGAGCATGATCTCAACATGTCTTCTAAGGTTTGAATAGTCCGTTCTGATTGTCCATCTGTTTGAGGGTGATAGGCAGTGCTCAAACAAAGTTCAGCATCCAAGGCCTTTTGAAGACTTTTCCAGAATCTTGAAGTAAAACGAGGATCACAATCAGAAACAATCGATAGGGGTACTCAATGAAGTCTTACAACTTCATTAATATATAATCTTGCTAGACGTTCAAGTGGTAGATCCTCCCGTATAGCCAGAAAATGTGGTGACTTAGTAAGACGATCAACAATGACCCATATTGCATCATTCCTTCTAGGATTCTTTGGTAGTCCCATGACAAATTCCATCGTAATATTATCCCATTTCCACTCAGGTATGGAAAGAGGTTGCAATACTCCACCAGGATGTTGCCTTCCAGCTTTCACTTGTTGACATACCATACACCTCGACACAAAATCAGCAATCTCCCTCTTCATATTGTCCCACCAAAAATATTCCTTCAAATCTCTATACATTTTGGTTCTCCCAGGGTGTATAGAGAAATTGGACCTATGAGCATCATCCAGCAATTCCCTTTTTAGATCAGTTATATCGGGAACACAAAGTCTCTTCCTGAATTTCAAAATTCCATCCTTATACACAAAGTCCCTCAATCTTCCATCATTCACATCTTTAATCTTCTTCTAAAATTCTTCATCATTGGTCTGAGAACTCTTAATCCTTTCTAGTAATGATGGTTTGGAAACCATTTGAAAAAGCATTGATGTTTAACCTTCCCTAGTTATTCCCATGTCCATCTTCACTAGATCCAAGAAAATTGGATCCCTTTCAATTCTCATCACATTCAAAACTCCGTGGTCTTTTCTACTCAAAGCATCTTCCACCTTGTTTGCCTTCCCCGGGTGGTAATGTATCGTGCAATCATAATCCTTGAGTAGTTCAAGCCATCGCCTTTGCCTCATGTTGAGTTCTTTTTGTGTGAAAATATACTTCAAACTCTTGTGATCAGTATAAATCTCACATTTTTCACCATAGAGGTAATGTCTCCATATCTTTAAAGCAAAGATCACAGCTACTAACTCAAGATCATGAGTATGATAGTTTTTCTCATGAATTTTTAGCTGTCGTGATGCATAGGCAATGACCTTATCATTCTGCATAAGGACACAACCAAGTCCTTTCTTCGATGCATCACTATAAATAACAAATCCATCATTCCCCGATGGTAGAGTCAATACAGGTGCATTGACTAATCTTCTCTTTAGTTCTTCAAAACATTATTCACACTCTTTTTTCCAGACAAATTTAATCCCTTTATGTGTGAGCTTTGTCAATGGGTTAGCCAATCTGGCAAAATTCTGGACAAAACGTCGATAATAACCTGCTAAACCAATAAAACTGCATACCTCAGTTATACTTGTCGGTGCTGGCCATTCTTGGATTGCCTTGGTTTTAGAAGGATCAATGGAAATTCCATCCTTAGAGACAATATGGCCATGAAAAGAAATCTCATGATGCCAGAATTCAAACTTTCTAAATTTCCCATATAATTCATGTCTTCTAAGATTCTTTAGGATAATGCGTAAGTGATTTTCATGGTCTTCGTGGCTTTTGGATTATACCAAGATATCATCAATAAATACCACTACAAAGTCATCAAGAAATTCCTTGAAAACTTTATTCATCAGATCCATGAAAACAGAGGGTGCATTAGTCAATCAAAAAGGCATTACTGTAAACTCGTAATGCCCGTACGTTGTTCGAAATGCTGTCTTTGGAACGTCTTCCTTCTTCAGACACAACTGATGGTATCCAAACCGAAGGTCAATCTTTGAAAAGTATTGAGCACCATGCAGTTGGTCAAACAAATCATCAATGCGAGGTAGGGGATACTTGTTCTTTATTGTTATAGCATTGATCTCCCTATAGTCAATGCACAACCTCATAGATCCATCTTTATTCTTAACAAAAAGAACAGGGGCTCCCCAAGGAGAATCACTAGGGCGAATAAATCCCTTATTACTCAATTCCTCTAGTTGTTTCTTTAGTTCAACTAATTCCACAGTGGCCATTCTATAAGGGGTCTTCGATATGGGCCTTGATCCAAGAATTAAATCAATGGAAAACTCAACTTCTCGTTCTGGAGGATGTCCAGGTAAATCTTCCGGAAACACATCAACATATTCTCTTACAATAGGTACATCCTCTATTTGAATCTTCCTTTCCTCACCCTCAGTAATTTCATTCTCTTCCTCCCCAACAATTGAATTTAGATGAGCTACTTGGGGTGGATCTAGATAAGAATTATGTGGCGACGATTCGGCTCTAAAGATAAGGTGTTCCTTATCATCATTATCAAGAATCGTAACCTCTTTCCTCTTACAATAAATTTTTGCATCATGGTCCGAAAGCCAATCCATACCGAGGATTATATAAAATTAAATCATGGGTATGACGATGAGATCAGCAGGTAAAGAAAATTTAGGTTCTCTAATGGGAACTAATCGACAAAACTTTGTTGCAATAATACTTCCCTTAGGGGTTTTGACCGACAACTCCCTTGTTAAATCAAATTGGAAATATCTAATTTTCTTAGAAAACTGGGAAGATATGAAACAATGCGATGATCCAGAATCAAATAATGAATTTTCTAATCTTGAGGAAACCATTAAATTACCTGCCACCATGTCTTTCGGGGATTCTACCTCAGCAGTAGTGATAGCATAAGCCTGGCCTTGATCCCTTGGCCTTTTCTGAGGTAAGTTCTCCTGACGCTTAGGACATTCATTTGCATAATGCCCCATATCCCTACAATTGTAGCACCGAACGTTGGTAGCTTCCTTCTTCCCCTTGAAATCATGAGCTTGGTGGCCTTTTTCACCACACTTGTAACAGACTCCCATTCCCTTCATGCAAGTACCAGGATGTTTCTTCCCGCATTTACCACAAGATGGATATTCAACCTTTCCCTTATTCCCTTTATTTCCATTCCCATATTGATCAGCAGGTCTCTTCTTCTCTTGCTTCGCTTTAAAGTCATAAGACTTAGAGAATTCCTTTTCCGTCTTGATAGTGCACGAGAAAATACCTTCGTATGAAGAGAAGGTTTGTGATACTAAAGCTCGACGGAGAAATGATTTCAACCCATCAAAGAAACGATCAGTCTTACTTCTTGGGTTACGTATGTAATCTGCAGCATACCTTGCTAACCTTTAAAGTTAGCCTCATACTTTGCGACATTCTCATCCTCCTTCTGCCTCAGACTCAGAAATTGCCTTTCCATATCCGCTCGATGGTCTCGAGGAAAGTATTTTTCTAAGAACAACTCTTTGAACTCCTGCCATTCCATGTTTGTTAATTCATCATCTTCCTCTGTGTTTTGAATTAGTGACCACCATTGATCGGCATCTCCAGTGAGGCGGTAAACTGCCATGACAACCTTCTCCCTTTCACTACTCCCCAAGGCATGGAATATTTTCTCTAAGGAATTTATCCATTGCTCAGCTACTATAGGATTTGTACTCCCATTGAAGGTTGGTGGTTGTTTCCTCATGAAACGTTCTAGCATTGATCCTCCATGTTGTGGATCAGGGTGCTCCATACGAGTAAGGTTATTATTCATAACCTGAGTGAGTTGTCCCAGTATGGTAATAAGTTGATCGGCACCAGTTGCATCACCAGCCCCACTATAATTATCTTGAGCAGGAGGGCAATCCCTACATGGAGTGCGTGCATTGATACGGTTTCCATTTCTTTCACTAGGAGCCATTTCTAAACAATGGCATAAACTAGATCAGTTTATGAATCAAAATATATAATCCTATACTTATAAAACACTTAACATAAATTGAACTATTTATGGATATAATCCATAATCATAAAAAAAATTTCTTTGAGAAAGTATATACTCATAAACCATTCATAATGATTTGTAGAGAAAATGAGAGTTATCCTAAGCATATCCCCCGGGAGTGTTGTAATCAAGAGTGCAGCAAGGCCCGTTGTCGTGCACCAGTTCCCGTTCGAGTCTAGCTCAAAGCGGTGTTTTCGGGTTTTACCCCTAGGAACATCTGTGCCAGAGCCGCCTCTACCTGCTCGTATCCATACAGGGATGTATTGCTCGGAAAACTCACAAAATCTCTACAATACCAAAATTCTAGGAAGTTCTTCTATACTAATCCTCAAAGTTAATCTTAGGTCTATGTGCTCTAATCAGAGTTTATCTAAATCTAGCTTCCAAGGTTTGTACTAAACTTTCTCTGATAACAACTGTAATGCCCCGACCCCTGCTACCCAGAGCCGGTGCATTACTTCGTAACATTGGAATGATCACAAAAGATCATATCTCGAAAGACCGATTAGTTTAGTAGCCTTGGAAACACTAGATATACTCATAAGTTTTACATTACATCATAAAATGAAAAACTACTACAACAACATAATGTCTCCACAGTCCACACTATTATCCCCTCATAATATCCCTACATGTCATTCATAATTTACTTCTTCACTTCCTGGGAAAAAATAAAACATAGAATAGGGGTGAGCTCAAATGCCCAGTAAGGATAACAATATAGCGGAAACTTTCATAAATAAACATAAAAATTTAAGGCAATGTATAACTAAAACAAAAGCCTTTTAAACTTGAATATCAACATAATATGGAAAAAGTAAAATGAAATAACGCCATTTACTCATTCCCATGGATATTCTACTAATCGAATAATCACATGCAAAATCACTAACCACTTTCATAATGTTGGAATGCATAATGACAGACTATCATAACCACATAGCCAAGGCCTCGTGCCAATACTACAAATAAGATTTTGACAAGGCCTTGTGCCAAGACACTAGTTTGTCTCATGAGACCTACCGATGCATCGAGGAGCTATAGCGGGCTCCACCCGTCACATATTAAGTCCAATGCATTCCCATATGAAAAGGTTTAAACATAACATAAACATTCGTATTAAAACTAGCATACGAAATGTCAATAATTTCACCATAAACTATGAATGGTATAAAATAGAACATCCACAGTCAAACATATCACAAAACCTTCAATACAATATAGAAGTTTTGTATTATAATAAATCAACTTCAAATAAGCGTAAAATCCATCAAAGGATGTTGACATAGATGAAATCAAAACACTTTTTAAGGAAATATCTCTTTCTATATTTGAAATCATTTAAGAGCCATATAAAACAAAACATTTTCTTGAAAATATTATTATAATATTGTAAGGAATGCTTTGAAGATTTTATAACGGCGGAAAATAACCACACCCGCCGTATAAGTTAAAAAACATTCTTACCTCAATTCTGTCGAAAAGGTTAAAAAAGACCTTGTTTTGAAAATGACGGAAAGATTCCTCTTATAAAAAGTCAAAAAGGGTATAAATGACTTTAACCCATATTCTTGTAAATAATAAAAATGTTTTGAAATACATTTTGAAGAAACATGGATGTGGATGATAACGAGGTCCCAGTAGATAATTATGTATAAACAACCTTGGATAATGAAGAGGTTGTGAAGTAAACCCTTACCTTGTACTTTTCCTTGGTTGAGGTAGGTTAACCTCCTGTATAATGGTGAAATAATTGTTATTAAATTGTACGAGAATCATATACATTCATATAATATCATATATGATCTTTTAACATTGCTTTGTTAACAATATCTTAGATTTATCGTTGTTTCGGGTGTTAACTTACTCGTTTTCTTATATGTTTTGTTACGTAAGTCATGTTTTTCATGGATAGTTTGTATCTTATTCATATCCAGAATGATATCAAGTCCTTAAACATTATTTTTAAATTATCAAATGATAATTATATTTGAATGGATACGACGGAGAATGAATCTCATCGCGTTCGTGGAGACGGTAGTCCGTACGTACGCACAAGCGACAATATCATTATTTTGATATTAAAATAATATATAATTGGATAGTATATCATATATACAGAATAATTATCATGTTATATTTATTATTTACATGAATTACATATCATTATTATACCCATCTAAATAATAATATATTGAATAACAATTACACCACGACGTGGAGACGGTAAGCCGTACGTACGCACGTATGGTGACATGTCATTCAAATGATGGGTAGAATACTGAATATGGTTGTTACATATTTATAATAACATCACATTATATAGAAGATACTGGAGTTATAATTTTAGAATTGAAATAATAGACAAAGAGGGAGTGGAAGAAGAAAGAAACATGAAAGAGGGTGATGAAAATGTTACCTCTTCTTCGGGTTCTTCATTTTTATTTGATCAAAAGCACTCCTTAGGATGGATTTCTGACTAAAGTAAAGCTTCTAGGATTAAGGGATAAATTTTGGGAGAGTATTTGGGCCGAGGTTGGCCGATCCAAAAGGCTTGAATGTGTGAATAAGGTGATAGAGGTGGGGGCCTTTTATAAGAGGAGAGGAGGGGCTCTTTTGGAAATATTGAAATGTTACATTATTATACCATGATTTTCGGATTCTAAAGGTCCCACACTTATATAATTCGTGGATAAGGTGATAAGGGTTCAAAATCTATTCATCAAATAGGCTTTGGACAAGTTTATGCCTTGGAGTTTGCATTATCTTCTCTTTTTATTTAAATCGTTAAATAATGAGGTCATCGCTGCATCATAATTATGTCATAAATAATTTAATTTATTTAATGTCTAAAAATTATAAAAAAAATACTATGATTCAGGAAATCTTTTTAGCTTTCTAATGAATATTTATAATCAAAATTTGGACTTGTGTAACCCCACTAAAAAACTGTTTTAGTAAGACAACTCATGTTTGTGTCAATTTACTTTTAACATTAAATAAATATATATTAATGTCAATTTCCAACTAAAGTGGCTCCATGGGGTCCCCAAGTTGACCCATGGGTTGTCTTGGTCGGACATGACTCATCCATTAGGAGTAGGACAAGTGTCATGCTAATCTCATATTATTAAAACATTATTTGTACCTTAAACTACACTAATTACCTCTAATCGCGATTAAGAACTTAAAAGTTACTATTCACCAAAAATTTATTTTAATCTCATTGAACCACATTTTACTTCTTAATGAAAACCATATATGTCGGATTTTTGAAAATCAAAACACAGAAGTGGTAATATTTCATTTAAATGAAAAATCAGTTATTTAACTACCACTTAGTGGTTTCACTATTCATCAAAAATTGAAGTTTTTCAGGACAAAGCCAAAATTTCACCCTAAGCTATAATTGATATTACGAATTCAAAAATGATGTCTATTTTACAAAATTCCAAACATATAAGTTGCATTAATTAATTTTATAATTAATTCCCGCTGTTACAAAAAATGGCGTGTTTCTAAGAAACAATTTATATCAAAAGATTGGCATTTGTTTATGTCCGATTTCAATGTTAAATTAATTCTAATGACCACCATTGGATAAAATGGTAAAAATATATTCTAAATATACTTTAAAACCACTATATAGTATAATTTTTCACTATAAATTATTTTGATTTAAAAAGTTGTTTTTAAGTATTTTTCACTATTCATAAAAAATTCGAAGTTCTCAGAAAAATACCAAAAATTCAACATAGGCTAATTTCGATATTCCGAATCCAAAGATGAAGTCTATTTTGATAAATAAAAGTTATAAAATTTTAAAAAGTAGGTATTACTATTCACAACGGCTAGTTTAATTAGTTGTGGTGTGTGTTAGAGCTCGAGGTTGCGTACAACACACGCTATTGCATTATTCGAAGGGAAACGTACCGTGGAGGCTTGGGGTGTTACTATATTTTATATGAAGAATTTTATATAGGTATGGCACTATGAAATAAATAAATTTTTAACTCCACTTCCCACTATATATTATATCAAGGTAGATTATATAGAAATAAATCAATATATTCATTCATAATAACTACATCATCCTTTTGATGATTTTTATCCTCTTCCTTAAATGATGATTTCTTGTCCTCAATAAGAATTTAATTTATAAGATCTATATGAGGTAGATCCAGATATGACTAATATGATGAGGTTTCTACTCTAAATATAAATTATTTTATATCTTCCTCATCAATTATAATTTTATTCTTCTTGTAATTATTTTTGACGCTTTCGTCGGGGCACGTGCATCCGTCCATCCACGGAGGAGGACGCGCTGCGCTTGTTGCCCCGCATTCCCGCTTTCCAAAGTCGGGCAACATTCTCTCCTTATTCAGGGACGTATGCTCCTTGATCGAAACGAGATGATGGGATGTGGGTTCTTCCTTCCATGCATTCCTCCTCAGAACTCGTCACCTAGTCTGGGTCTCCCACATAGATTTAATACGTTGTTCGTGAAACTCTTCCTAGTGCCATGCTTCCATGGACTCTGGTTAATTACACTGCTTCTGTCGGGACATTCCAAAGGGTCCGGTCAGGGTTGAAACCTTCAGTCGGGGGAGTAGTCAGGTTGAGGCATCAGTAGCGTGTCTGGATGCTGGGGAATCTGGCATGTCTGTCTATTATCCCTGGTCATAGGGCTTCTCGAGGGCGGGGAAGCCCGAGGCATCCCACATCGAGCACGGGGAATTATATGTCGTAGGCACATATCTGGGGTTTTCCTCAGCTTCCCGTGATTAACACAGGGTACGCCGCGAGTTTAACGTCTAGCGGAGATGGATCAGCCCGACCAGAGAACTAGCTAGAATAGATCAGATTGAGGGATTTCCCTTGAAGGGGTGCTGATACCGTGACCAGCCCATGGGCGGCTGTGAGGAGGAGCGTACCGACATGGTCTCACTGGGATATGACGGTCCGGGTGAGAATCAGGGTGGATGATGGATAGACGAATGAAGTGGAAGAGGTAATGACAAGGAACCATTGCAAGGGAAAAAGTGAAGTTGGTCAAGAGCCTTGAAGGGGCTTCCTACATATCCCCGTGGTAGGGAATCAAAGTCTGCGTAGTTCGGGATGGTTCCGGTGAACCGGCATGAGGGTGGACCTTGGTCCGATGCACATCATCAGCAAACTGATGTGAATGGGGAGGACCAGGAGGGCCCTAGTGGTGGTGGTCTTGAACCTCGTGGAGGATTCCTACGCACCATGATATGACATGGATCAAAGACCGCGTAGTTCAGAGGGATCTCGTCGGTGAACCGACATGAAGGTGAACCCGGGGGTCCACTTGTGGGGGGGGGGGGTGTCGTCGAAATGACGTGAATGAGGGACCTTGGCCCGATGGGAGATGGGATTGAACCTCAGGAAGGCTTCCTACATATCATGCCTTGACATGGATCAAAGTCCTTGTAGTTCAAATGGATGAAAGTCATCAGCGAACCGACGTGAAGGTGGACCTTGATCCGATGGTGGATGGGCTTGAACCTCAGGGTGGCTTCCTACGTACCATGCCTTGACATAGATCAAAGACCACGTAGTTCAAATGGTTTCATCGGTGAACCGACGTGAAAGTAGACTCTGGGGTCCACTAGTGGTGAGCTTGAACCTTGGGATGGTTTCCTACGTACCATGTCTTGAAATGGATCAAAGTCCTCGTAGTTCAAAGGATTGTTGGAATACAGTTTAACGTCATGTGGGACGGTAGTGAGACCTGACGTGAATGAACGACGGGCGATGGGTGTCGGCGAACCAACATAAATGATGGACCTTGCTCCAATGAGAGATGGGCTTGAACCTCGGGGAGGCTTCCTACGTACCATGCCTTGACATGGATCATAGACCTCGTAGTTCAGATGAATGTGGTGGGGGGGGGGGGGGGGGTTGGCACACCGACAAAGAGACGGTCTGGGCCAATGGTTGTTGGGCTTCAACCTCAGGTAGGCTTCCTACGTACCATGCCGTGACACAGATCAAAGTCCTCGTAGTTCGGGTTGGTCACAACGGATTGCCGTCGGACTGGAATTTAGTTTAACGTCATGCTGGACAAAGGTAGAACTCGACGTGAATTTGGTGATGGGTGGACTTCAACCTCATGGAGGCTTCCTACATACCATGCCTTGACAAGGATCAAAGTCCTCGTAGTTCAAATGGGTGCGCAGTTTAAGGTCATGCGGGACAAAGGCATACAATTTAACGTCATGCTGGACGAGGGCATACAGTTTAACGTCATGCTAGATGAGGGTATACAGTTTAACGTCATGCTGGACAAGGTATTGTCATGGCCAATGCCAA
This sequence comes from Viscum album, assembly GCA_963277665.1. NCBI lineage: Eukaryota > Viridiplantae > Streptophyta > Magnoliopsida > Santalales > Viscaceae > Viscum > Viscum album. The sequence continues at coordinate 2,079,738,965 of OY728136.1, read as the reverse complement.
CTCTAAGCCCACGTGAGTCATGCTTGGTGTGAGAAACAAGAGATAGAAAGGGCCTGACGATCACGCCGCGAAGGGTGCATTCGTGTGAAGCGAAAAGGGGCTTACGCCTTAGGCGGCCCATGGTGTTGGGAATTACTCCCGGATGGAGGCCCAGAGTGTGACAAAGTGCAGTGAAAGAGGGATTTGGGACCAATGATGGGAGGTGCCTCATTCCCTATCATGGCCTCCACTGACCTTGGTAGTGGGGAAGTACGGGGATATAGGGGTGCAGCCATCCATTGGGGAACTAGGGTCACCCTTCTCCTGAGAACATACGCCACTCCAATATAGAGGATATCATCCCTTGTGGATGGATGATTCCACTCCTGTGGAGACGAGTGGCGTAAAAAATGATCGAGTTGGGGGGACCCTTCGTGAGAGGCATGAGTTCGGGTCACATTTTAACGTCATGTGTTGAGGACGTGGTGCTTGACAGTTTATCATCACGCATCATGGACGAGGTGGGTTCACTCTGCACCCCTAGGACTTACATTACTGGTACCCTCTGTCCCTTGGGGGAGGGAAGGTACCAGTAAGGCCATGGTCACGGGGGGTTGTGGAGCGAACCATCGAGGGGTCCACGTTAGAGTGGTTATGAGAAGAAGCAATAGCCGTTAGCGTGCCTATGCGAAGAATCATTAGGTGAAGCAACGCTACAAGTGATATTGTCTGTGGCACTTTGAAATCACATCATGCAAGCCTGGAGGGTCGCACGGGAAGAGGAATTTCCATGAAAAGGAGTGTGCTTCGCGAAGCGGAGTGCCTTGGCCATAGCATGTGGCATATGTGTGAGTGGAGGGTGCTTCGCGATGTGGAACAGTATTCACGGAGCACTGCCTCGCGAAGAAGTGGTACCTCGCGAAGAAGAGTGCTGTGAAGCAGTGTGCTTCGTGATGTGTAGCGATCCTGCCTTAGCATAGGGATCACTAGTAAAATTTGGGTGTTTCACGAAGCATAAATGCTCCGCGCCTTCCCGGGTTCCCTTGGGAATCCCCTTCCTTCGCGAATGCCCTTGAGCTTCGCGAAGGGCATCCCTCTCAGAAGCGGGGCTCAAAACGATTCAAAGCAAAGGCGTCACGCGAAGTAGAAGTACCTCGTGGAGCTCATGATTCACGAGGGAAAAGGGTGCTTCGTGATTCGGGATAGGAGAATCCGAAAGGTCATATTGTATGTCCTCGGGACTCAGGGGGAGTCCAGTATTTATAGGGAAGGGGTTCCGTGAAGCAGAACCCGCGCACCGCCTCAGGTGCTTCACGGCGCGCTCGTGAACGTCAACGCTGTCCGCGAAGAGTTACTGCCTCTGGAGCTTCACGGCGGGCTCGCGAACGTCAAATGCGTTCGCGGAGAGTTACCGCCTCTGGAGCTTCACGGCGGGCTCGCGAACGTCAAATGCGTTCGCGGAGAGTTACCGCCGCTGGATCTTCGCGATACCGCGATGGTCGGGGTGCTTCGCGTCGGTGCTTCGCAAGGCAGCGTGCCAACCTTCTTTTTCGTTCCTTCCTCTCGTGCAATATTTTGGCACCAACAAATGCCCACCCTCAGACTTGGAGCCACTGAGGGTGAAGGGTCAAAGTCTGAGGGAAAATCGCCAAAATTGTCGGCGGTTCGCGATGCGGCTTCGCGAAGGGGGCCTACGGTGCTGCCCGGGGCTACGGATCCGGACACGCCGCGATGCTCCGCGCGTGTGAGGCGTGCCGTGATGCTCCGAGGTCTCCATCTATAAATAGGGGGGTCGAACTCTTTTGTCTTCATGCAACTTCCTTGTCCTTTTTTTTCTCTCGACTTCGATAAGCTCCGCATACTCCGCGACAGCCCTCCGTGAATCGAGCTTCGCGGCGAACCGCGGGTCTCTGACTCTGCATCCGCGCCAAGCGAACATCTGCTTGTCGGCCTAGGCCAGACTTCACAGCTTGGTCTCGCGACCGATCTTCGTGATCCGGCTTCGTGATCCAGCTTCGCGATCCGTTCTGAAAAAATTCCTTTCTGAGTGCCGGAACTGGAATGGCCCATTGAGAGGCTGTATTGTAGGTGCTTGCAGATGCCGCCCATCGGGATGAGATGGCCAACTGTCCAGGCCCTGGGGAGATGGTCCAAAGCCATTCGGACCACGCTTCTTTGACAGATCTGCTATTGGAGGGTCAGAAGAATTATCCGCAGTATAAGAAGCTTTCATTGTACGGATTCGGGTTGAAGGATGACGTCATCATCCTAGAGGAGAGTAGGGATGAACCAGATTGCTGGTTCAGGAGTACACCATGCCAGCACCAATGGTTCAGGGAGGCTGACGGTCATGCACAGGAGGACTTCACACCTGTCACCGCTGATTTTCTCCACAACCATGTAAACGATATTGACGGGAAGAAACTGCAACCGGAGACGTCCCCTCCTCTCTACCGTACCATGCTTAAGGAGACTTTGCAGGATTCGAAGAAGGGATGGTCCGATGTGTGGGACCTGCGCCAGGGCGGAAACTTTACTGATGACTGGGATGGGGCCTACTGGGTAGGCACCTCATGCGAGGAGTTTGGGTCCGAGCTGAGGAGAGTGGGGTTGTTTGAGGCGGCATGGGCCTCCCAATTCCACAACTACCAACCAAAGAAACTGATGCCAGAATTGCTGAGCAGATGGTCATCTAGGACCAATACCTTTCACCTGCATCACGGGGACGTGGGCATCAGCTTGTGGGATGTACACCCGATTTCTGGGGATCCGATCATGGGGGCCATGTATGATGAGTTCATCCACATCATGAGCGCGTGGTAGGATACATAGCAAATGTCGTGACTGGCATCATTGTTGATGGCGCTCGTCCCTGGAGTGGACAAGGAGGCAGTGGGGGATGTCCACTTTAGGAGATGGTTCAAGTGCTTCCTGAATTTCCCAGAGAATCGAGAGTTCCCTCCGAGGCCTCGAACTTGTCTGAGGGCGGCCCAATAGGGTAAGGGGCACTTTTATTGGCGGGTCATGGAGGACAGCCAATGGATGACTTGGGGTTTCAGTGTCCGCACTGAACAATAGTCGATAGTCAGGCTGGTGGCATTCATCGCGACTCTCATTTGTGGCCGGATCCTACCGGTGAGGGATACAAGCATGGTGGTGTGGCCCAACTCGTTTATTATGGAGTCCATGTTGGCCATTGGGAAGGGGATCAATCTGGGGATTCCAATGCTCGCCAAACTGTATAGACTGTTGCGGCACATTAGCGAGGGCAAGAAGCCGCCAAGGATATGCGGGCCCTTCCACCTCCTGTATGGGTGGATCGTAGCGCACATCAGGGGGATTTATGAGTATCCAAACCCAATTTCACAGCCGAGGTAAAATTTCTACACCTCCATCCTGAACGCGGTCGGGAGCTTCCCGTTCAAACTGGTCGTGCCGATGGTGCTGAATCGGGTGTGGAGGGCGGATGAGTTTAATTTCCACCCCTTCCCATTGCCGACGGAGATACTTACTAATGATGGGCGGGGAACGGAAGAACATCCGGCTTATCTCCTGGCCTTTCGATGTGGAGTATTGGTGGAACGATTGGATCGTGAGACACTCTGCGAACCGTACACCCCGCATCGGTTTTCGAGGCAGTTATGGTTCCTCCAGCGGCTGACCTCGCAGGTATACTGGGAGGTGTGTCACGAGGAGAACCCCTGTGTGATGAGGCAGTTGTGGCTCATGTTCGCACGGGAAGATGGGAAGATGCGAATTGCATTGCCTCTATCCACCGCCGCTTTTGGATTGGTGAGGGAGTATGCCAATAGTTGGGAGGCTGCTTATCCAGGGGAAATGCTGAAACAACCAACTATTCAGGTCGGTGACGGTGGGCCTCCTCTATCTCGAGGTCGGGGTCAGAGGGCAGCTAGGGCCTCTCGCTGTAGTGGGGATGCCATGGCGGCGAGACCCGCACTGGCTGATGGTGTGGCAGCAGCAGCGGATCCAGTGATTCCGGGAAAGCAGGGCCATCCGGAGGGGCAGCCACTGAGGGGATTATGTAGGATATCCACTCAGGCTCCGGGGAAGCACCTGTGTCATATCGACATGGCAGAGGATGTCATCTTCCCGGAAGCCTGGGACATTTGGGATGTCAACTGGCAATTCCTCAGCCCACCCGAGATATGGGCCCACCTGAATCTCCTCGGGATGGAATTACCGGGCATCAGCCCAGTCCGGGCTGTATTCATGGCGTCTCCAGCGGAGGCAGAGCAATACTTGGACGAGCTGGAGGATTACGTCCACTCTAGTGGTGTCCCTCGCCCAATGACAGATCGGGTGAGGGTGTTGCTGAATCGAACGGTCCCCCAACAGTTATAGGTTGCCGATCTGAGGGAGCGCTTCCCGCTTCCAGAATAATTAGAGGACTCCTCATGGGAGGATGAGGTTGTAGGATGGAGCCCTTAGGTGGAGGGAGAGGTCGGAGATCAAGGCTCATATTTTGACGATTTCGCAGAGGCTCTCGAGGTAGCATTCCAAAGTTCGTTCCATATGATTTGTTCTTGGGCCACTATGGACTCCTCACCGATGTTTGAGCCATGCAGGAGGAACTTGTTCGCAGGCCTCGTTCTCGCCCCTCGACGGGTGATGATACGGGACCTTCAGAAACCGCGCCCATGACTGCGTCCAGTTCCGGGTCTGGTTGGACCAGAGCACCCGAGGTGGGTCCTCCGGAACCTCCAGACCTTCCAACAGTATTCGGAGGGCCTCGCCATGGGGTGCCGTCAGTACCGGCTCAAGAGAAGCGCCAGGAGGTCGATCTCCGTATGTTTCCTCTACCGGTTTCCTTGTCATCATATGTAGACTATGCCAACTAACGTTTATGTCCCTCTCTATCGTACAGTTCTCCGACTGGCGTGGGCGGTTGCGGCAAGACTATTCGGGATGTCTGGTGGCATCCCTTCTAGGGGCATTCCGGTGATGGTGGCGATAGTCCCCCCATCTCCCCAAGCTGCAACACACATCATCACCGGTGGGACTACTAGCAGGGCCGTGCCTGAGGTCATCGAGGTGGACTCCGATGAAGAGGATCAACCGGTCGGTCCCAGTCCTATCAAGCCTACTTCGGCGCCAGATGTCGTACTAGATTCAACACCAGATGTAGATCCTGCTAAGGATTTCTTATGGGTGTATCCCGCGTATGAGCCAGTCAATTGCGCAGACTGGGACGAAACGGCCTCCGACGAGGAAGACAGTAGCATAGTCTGCCGCCGGTTGTGGAATCTAATCACGCGCTTCATCAAGGACACCCCCAAGCGCAATGGCTGGCCGAAATGGACAGACTCCGCTCACGGTTGCGCGAACTGTGCGCTGGGGGAGTGGATTCCCAACATCCTCACGCACTCATCTGAGATCTTATGGCTGAGAAGATCCGGGAGCATGATCATGGGCTCAGCGTGGGCTGGCTGTGGAGGAAGGCGACCAACATCAAGAAGCTCCATGAGGCTGAAGGCGAGGTCCAACAGATGCAGGCCCGGGAAGATTAGCTTTCAGCCTCTCTTAATGCACAATATGAGATGATCTCACGGTTTAAAGCCCAGCTGGCAGAGGCAGAAGACCATATGAGGCAGGCCTCTGGAAAGATGTAAGTCGTTCAAGCTGGCGTAGAGAGGGCCAAAGCCAAGGCTGACGAACTGCGCCCCACCGCTGCTGAGGATGAGCGGGATCTATGTCAGCGGCAGCAAGCCTTGGACGCCACAAGCCAACGGGTGGCGGAGCTGCAATGCTCTTTTGACGGGGTCAACCCGTCCATGGGGGGAGTCAACCAACGGGTATTGTAACAAACCAAAAACATTTTATTGGTACTTTCGTGCTTCAATTTTTTCATTCTTTGTTTTGAATGCCATAGAGCGCATGATTTCCACTATTTGAATTGCCTTGTTACATACCTACAATGTTTGCGGGACGTTTGGCGATAATTCCTCAGGCCCACGTGGGTTGAGCCCGATGTGAGAAACAGGAGATAGTTGCCTTCCCGTCCCACCTAACATAGGAGTGGAGACCATGCTCCAAGCATCTAGGATTCGGATTACCAGTCCGGATTTCCGAAAGATGGGAGAGGCTTGACCGGAGAAGGAACATTCAGGACAGCCGAATTACCGTTTCTTCAGCATGCTCTTATACACGAACGGTGCAACACCAAGGAAACTAGTATCAGTCCGAACAGACAGAAACAGGAAGCGTGAATTACGATGCCCAAGATTCGGAGCACTGTGGGGATGGAGTGACAATAAAGGCAATCGTTAACCATGGTGGAGAAGCAGTATCCTTACTGCATTATCCTGTAACGGGGACAATAAATGAGGGTCAACCATTGACCATGTTCGAAACACAGGACCATGTCACAAATATTTTCGGTCAATCTTTTGGGACATTGACCCAGGACAGTTGGCAGACCCTAGGTCAAACATCCATACTTTTAGGGGGTCCTTCCAAACATGACCAGTCATCCAGAACGTTTGCCCAGTATGGTAGGTGAGCCGATGCGGCATGAGACCAGGCCGTTAGGGTGTCTCGTGAGACATGAAAGGGGACGAGGGTCCGAATAAGGGGCACGCAAACCTTGGAATATGGAGTGATGGTTTGTCTGAACAGAATCCAACACTCATGTAATTACACCACCGTGGTGGGAGTACACCATATAGTCGCATCAGTTTGATCATGGATCATTCCTTCTTTTAGACAGGGCCTCTCCGGCGAGGAGATCTATCACTTCCCAATGTAATCTTGGGGCATCGTGAACTTGTTCAGGGCAATGTCATAGTTACACGGTCCCCTATGAGGGGTCTGACCAGGGGGAGGAACAGGATTTTATGATTCCTAGGGCTGGACCCAAGGTGAAATGCCTGGGTGTCCCTACGTATCCCATAAGGATGGGAATCAAGCCATACATAGTTCTGAAAGCGCAGTTTAATGTCATGAGGGACGATGAAAAGCCTGGCCGTGTTGGTACACATCCCGCCATATCTACTAAGCCCAAGTGAGTCGTGCTTGGTGTGGGAAACAAGAAGTAGTGGTGGGAATTTCCCAACACAAAAAGGGGCAGGTTAGGGAAAAGGGATGTTCGGTGAATACCGGCCCAATGACACTAACACGATCATTTAGCGCACCTAGATGCGCAAAGAGAAAGAGCCGAGTATGATGGAATTCCACATGAACATGAGGAAGTGGAAATGTGTGAATCATGACGCTCGATATTCAGATCACGATGATGGTGGTGTGACGATGGAGGATAACTATTGACCATGGCGGAAACCCAGCATCCATATCGCATTAGCCTTGAATGGGGACGAACAAATGAGGGTTGACCATTGACCATGTTCGAAACACGGGACCATGTCACAAATGTTGTCAGATATCCGTAGGGACGTTGGCCCGTAACGATTGGAGGGCCCTTAGGTCCATCATTCATGGATATCCCATAAGCCAAGTATCCATGTCGTCTGAGGGTCCTTTTAGATGTGGAAGAGGATGAACATCCAAATAGCGAGCTCAAGATGCATGGTCATGGGATGAGGAAGATGTCCCTGTGAAAATCCCATACTTCGGGATCTTTGTCAAAACACATCTGAATATGACAACGAGATGTATTAGATAGAGGTATCAGATTCATTTCCCATAGGGATATCTTAGTTTAGGGTCGTAGAATCCGGACCATGGATGGAAAGAGACATAAGAGGCACATGGTGGAGTAACTCAAACACCTGGAATAAATGGGAATATGGGGTGTGTACGGTGCGGTGAAGAACCTGACATGAATGAGGACATAATCCCATATCACACCGCACGACCCCCTTAGGTGAGTTTTTTGGTCATGGGACCGAAAGCGAAAGTTAGGCTGGGCCCGCGGGGAAGTCCCCGGGCGCTCCTACGTATATCATAAGGATGATAATCAAGCCTCACGTAGTTCTTGATGGACCTTAGACCATAAATGGGTAAAGGGAGTAGGGGACACATGGAAACAAAACCCGACGTGATGGAGGACCTAAGCCCTACTTACCATGCATTCTATGGGGAAATTCTCGAGTCGAGGGACTGAACACAAAGGTTAGGATGGGCCCGCGGGGAAGTGCCCGGGCGATCCTACGTATCTCATAAGGATGAGAATCAAGCCATACGTAGTTCTGAAAGGCGGCACGGCAAGGTACCCGTGCCAGGGGAAAAGGGGAGTGCGGTCGTGGCCCTTGCACTAAAAGAACTGGAATTTGATAAATCTTGTTTGTTCTTTAAAGTGAGAGGTTTTTTTTGTGAAGCAACAGACCTAGAGTAGTAGGCCGTGGTGTCGCCACAAGGATCAAGCCATCATAGGCGTTGTCAAATGGCATGGCACGTGACCAATACCCAACATGATGTCCTCTACAACGAGGTCACCACAATGCAGTGTCGTTTTTCGTCGTGCATCCAAGAAGATAATTTTACAGTTTAGGGTCGTATGATAGGACCAAGCATGCATTTTATCGTCATGCAGCGCAGCCGTAGCAGAGACGATGATAGGTGGGGAACGTGCATAGTGTTATAAAAAAAAATTGATGGATACATGATCCCACATCACATTGTATGCCACTCGGAGAGGGAGACCTTAGGCCGAGGGGCCTATATAGAGGTAAAAGGTGAAACAGAGGGGATAGACTGGCTCCCTAAATCAGCTGCACTCGAAGACAGGGCGTCCGGGCGGTCCTACATATCCCATGAGGATGGGAATCAAGCTGAACGTAGTTCCGGATGGATCTTAGTTTATGGTCTTATAGCTCAGACCATGAATGGTAACAACCTTCCAAGTTAGTGCAGACGTCAACCTGATCCCTAAGCCCACGTGAGTTAATCTCGGTGTGGGAAACAAGGGGGGGGGGAATCCTCATCGCAATACCTGGGGCATCCATCAGAGGGTAGTTGGTAGAGAGCCCCGAAGGACACCTTCGACATGGATTATTTCCCCAACATGCAGACGTGCACGGAGGAAAAGTACCAAGAGTTTTGAGACTCTACTTTGACACGATGAAGTGATGAAGGGTGTGAATTGTGTACCCGACATTTTGGGCTTAATGGGTTGGCGTGGCGAGAGAGGAAAACTTTTAACCATTGTGGAAAGGCTGTGTCCATATCACGTTATCCTGTGGTGGGGAAAACAAAAGAGCATCGACCGTTGACCATATTCGCAACATGGGATTTTATCGATTTGTTGTCTGAAACCCTCAGGGGCATTGGCCAGTAACGGTAGATGAGACCTTGGGGGTAGTATCCAGGCCATTCATGGGGGTCCCTCTAGGTGGGAAAGATGATGGAAGCCCTGATGCAGGGATACACAAAGCCTGGAAAGCGGGTGTAGACGTGTCTGAGAAAATCTTGGCATTCAAGGTAATAAACCAGAGTAATCTTAGGCACATTGGTGAACCGCCGAAAAGGGATCGACGAATCAACTCAGGAGGGAGAGATACATGGCGTTGTCATTACTATACCGACGTGAATGAGGATATAATCTCATACCACACCATGTAATCCTCTCATGGAGGTACAGTAGGCCAAGGGGACAAGATGGGATGAAGATTCCCGAGAGATGGGGCTGGACCCGAATCCTAGACATTCGGGTGGTCCTACGCATCCCATGAGGATGGGAATCAAGCTGAACGTAGTTCTCTAGGTGAAGTTTAACGTCATACAGGATGAGGGGGGGGGGGGGTAATATACCCCCAAAAAAAGGAGGCATACTGTACGGAGAATAAACCAACGTGAATGAGGAAATAATATCACAACACACCATACACTCCTATAAGAGAGGACCTGGGCCGGGACCCGGAAAGGCCAAGGGGCCTGATGGGTAGACCTTGGTCAGGAAGGCCTGACCTACTTGCCGTTTAACGTCTTTCAATGAAGACGGGGGGTCGTGGGCCCGAGGAGGCCAATGGGCCTGAGGCTAAGCCTCATAAGGGAAGGCGTATGGCATGGTACATGATCCCTACATAAATGAGGACATAGTCCCACACCACACCGTACACCCTGGGTAAGAGGTTGGGCAGAGGGGCCCGAGAAGGCCAAGGGGCCTAAGGTCAGGCATCAGTCAGGAAGGCCTGACGGGTCTGCAGTTTAACGTCTTACATGAGGACGGGGGTCGGGGACCCGAGAAGGCCAAGGGGCCTGAGGCTGGGCCTCGAAATGGAAGGCATATGGAATGGTACATGATCCCGACGTGAATGAGGACGTAGACCCACACCACACCGTACACCCCTTATAGGGGAATCGGGGCCGTGGGCCCAATCGCTAGCACCACCCGGTGGGAGTTTGTCACTTAGGGATGGGGTAGAATGAATCACTGCACTCGATGTTTGGGACATCTCAGGGTGGACCCGAAGATCCAGGACACTGTTGAACATATTAGAAACACAACGTTCCTATGGTGACCTGATATGGGAGCAACAAATGAGCGTCGACCACTGACCAATTTTGCAACGCGGGACTGATATCGGATTGTTTCTTGAAAACCCTTGGGGGCGTTGGCCCGTATCTGTAGGAGAGCCCTTGGGCGTAGTATCCAGGCCGTTCTTGGGGGTCCCTCTGCGTGTGAAAAATGATGGAATCCCAGTCAAGGAGTGGTTGAATCATAGCTGTATCCATCCATGAAAGAGGCAAACATCTACATGGGGGGTGTGCAGTCGGGTCGAGCCTTGCTCGATGTGAGTTGGGGAAAAAGTGTTCACCTTGCCATATGTCTTGACCCGAGGGGAAGATTATGGCTTTTGTGATGGGCCAACGGACTAAATTCTAGGGCGTTCCTACGTATCCCATTAGTATGGAAATCAAGCCATACATAGTTCATGAAGGCCATGTGGTTTAGCGTCATGCGGTGAGGACGTGGGAGGATAGAAGAACGGGAGTGGGAACATGGTAAAACCCTTACAACCCTTGTATGAGCGGGGTTAAGAAAGCCTAATCCCCGCTACACAATGATCCTCCAAGGAAAATATTCCCAGGGGGTAGTAGAAGAGAAAAGCTTGGGGATGGGCTCAAGACAAGGCGTCCGAGCGTTCCTACGTATCCCATCAAGATGGGAATCAAGCCACACGTAGTTCTTAAGATGCAGTTTAACGTCATGTGGGACGAGGATGCATCTCATTTGGGGATATGTAATGTGTGGCAAGTAATCTGATGTGAATGAGGACGTAGTCCCACACCATACCGTACAATCCCACAAGGGGGTAAGTCGGGGAAAACCAAGGGGCCTGAGGCCGAACAGTGCTCAGGGAGACCTGACTATCTTGCGGTATAACGTCTCGCGGTGAAGACGAGGTTGTGGCCCCAAGGAGGCTATGGGGCCTGAGGCTGAGCCTCGGTCAAGAAGGCCGGACTGGCATGCGGTTTAACATCTCACAGTGAAGACGGGGGTTGTGGGCTCGAGGAGGCCAAGGGGACTGAGGCTGAGCCTCGGTCAGGAAGACCTGACTGGCCTGTATTTTAACGTCTTACAGTAAGGACGAGAGGAGATCTTAGTTTAAGGTCATATAGCTCAGACCATTTATCAGTTTATCGTCTTGTAGGACGAAGATGCAGTTTAAGGTCATGTAGGACCCTTTTTCCCTAGGCAAAGTATCGCATGAGGAACTTTGAGTTGGTGGGAGGAGTTATGCGCTCTCCATCCGTGGTCACCAAGGAGTATTCTCCATTGGGTTATACCTTATGGATGATATAATGACCGTCCCATTTGGGTTCTAACTTGGGCGGTCTCCGACCGGGAATCATTAGCACTCGAAGGGCCAGTACTAGGTCGTCCTGTAGAAAAGAACGGAGAAGAACCTTCTTGTTGAAGGCCCTCTCTATCTTATCCTGATGCCTTTCCAGATTGTTTAGGGCACGAATCTGGTTCTCGTCAAGTGCTTCTAATTCAGCTAGATGGATTTTAGCTACCTCATCTTATGTCTGGGGATCATAGACTACAGTGCGTAATAAAGGCAACTGGATCTCAATTGGTAGGACAGCCTCAGCTCCATATACCAAAGAATATGGGGTCACCTGGGTAGAGTTGTGAGTCGTCGTCCGATAAGCCCAGAGGGCGTTGGGGAGCTTGTCAAGTAAAATTTTCTTATTCTGACCAACCGTCTTCTGCAGAATGTTAGAGAGGTTTTTGTTGAATGCCTCGATCTGTCCATTTGCATGTGTGTGGTAGCGGTAGGTATGGTTCGAACGGATTCCGTACTTGGCGTAAAATTTATTCAGTTCAGCGGCCCGGAAGTTGGTGCCGTTATCGGTGAGGACGGCGTGAGGGACCCTAAACCGGTAGATAATATTGGAGCTCACAAAGTCAACAATAGAACAGGACTTGAACTCTTTGAGTGGAGAAGAAATCTGTAGCAGTCATGATGAACCTACATTGGCGGGCTGTTGCCGGTGGATATGGTCACACTACATCAAGTCCCCGTACCACAAATGGCCAAGAGTACTTGGTGGGGTAGAGGGGCTCCAGCGGTCGATGCAGGAAGTTGGCGTGAACAAGGCACGCGTGGGATCTCTTGGCATACCCAACACAATCGTGGATCATAGAGGGCCAGAAGTACCCCAACCTCTAGATTTGATGGGACAGCTTCGGCCCAGTTTGATGGGCGCCACAGGATCCGGCGGGAACCTCTTTCATAACTTGAGGAATCTCTACTCCTTGAATGAAACAGAGGAGGACACCATCGAAGCTCCGATTATAAAGGATCTATTTAAGACTGGGGCCGCTCTGGAGGGTAAATTGCCGCACGCGGCGTGAGATTCACTCGCGCTCGGCCCGGTCGTCTGGGAGGTGACCATTTTGGAGATACTCGAAAAAAGGTTCCCTCCAGTCAGGAGTGGCTTCAACCACTATGTCTGGCGAACCCGGGACCCCTGACGTTGAGGTTCCGGTGGTGAGATGACTTACCCGCAGGCCATCATTGTCCTCTTGGTTGATGGGGGAAATGACTCTCCAGTGTGCCAAATGTATGATCAAATCGTCTAGCTTGGGTTCTGCGAGCGACGCGGCTAAGCCAGCCAAGGCGTCTATTTGACCGTTTTGTGACCGCGGGACATGGGTAACCTCTGGTCAAGAAGAGAACTGGGCCATTAGGCGGAGGGTGTACTCTAGAAATGGTATAAGCTCTGGCTTCTTGACGACGTAGTCGCCATTAACCTGTTTGATTTCTAGCTCAGAATCTCTTTTCACATATAGATGTGGCACATGGATCTTAAGGGCCATCTCGAGGCCGGTGATGAGAGCCTGGTACTCTGCCTCATTGTTCGTACAACCTTCTGACAACAGGAACGAGTATGGCAGGAAGGATTGCACCGGGGTTATGAAGACAACACCTAGGCCCACTCTATTGATCTTGGGATCATTGAGCATCCTACCGGTGGGGCTCCGGGAGGCGTCGTCGAAATTCATTTTCCAACACGGGATTACATGATCGACTGAGAGGATCGTCTCATCAAGAAAATCCAGGTCCAGGGATTGATCCGCGGAGGTTGGATGGGTAGCTAAAAAGTCTGCCAACGCCTGTCCTTTAATGGCCTTCTGAGGTACGAACATGATATAAAACTGCTGGAGAATCACCGCCCACCGTGCTATTCGGCCAGTCAGCATGGGGGGTTCAGGATATACTTCAGTGGGTCTACTCGGGAGACCAATTGCACCTCTTGGTGCTGCAGGTAATGTTGCAAATTCTACACGGTGAAGACGAGCGCAAGGCAGCTCTTTTTCTATAGGGGAGTATCTGACCTCCATATCGAGAAGCATGAGGCTGAGATAGTAGAGACTGTTCTCAGTACCCTCGTTATTCTTCTGGGCGAGCAGCGCACCGAGGGATCGTTCCAGGGCGGTCACGTAAAGGACCAGCGGCTTTCTGGAGATGGGTGGAATCAAGACCAAAGGTTGGACCATATACTGCTTGATTTCCTCGAAGGCGGTCCGACACTCCTGATCCCATTCGTAGGCGGCGCCCTTCTTCATGAGCTGGGATAGGGGCTTACACTTACCGGCCAGATTCGCGATGAATTGGTGTATATAGGCTAAGTGGCCTTGGAGGCCTCGAAGATCTCGAATTTTTCTCGGGGGAGGCATTTGGCTGATGACCTTGATCTTCTCCGGGTCGATCTCGATACCTCGGTATCTGACATCAAAGCCCAGAAACTTCCCAGAGGTGACCCCGAAGGTGCACTTCAACGGGTTCAACTTCAGGTGACAGGAACGGAGGAAACTGAACACTTTCTCGAGGTCTTTGAGATGGTCCTGGAGCTGACATGATTTGACCACTAGGTCATCTACATAGCATTCCACCAATGTTCCGAGAATCAGTTTGAATATGTGGTGCATGGCCCTCTGATAAGTGGAACCTTCATTTTTCAATCCGAATGGCATAACCTGGTAGCAAAATGTACCTTGGGGAGCCATGAAGGTAGTGGACTCCTCATCTTCGGGGGCCATCAGGATCTTGTTGTACCCGAAATACCCGTCAATGAAATAGAGAGCTTGGAACCCGGCCGTGGCATCATTCAATAACTCCTTCACCGGGAGTGGGAAGTCATCCTTTGGGCAGTGGCCATTAAGATCGCGGAAGTCGATGCAGACTCTGATCTTCCCATTTTTCTTCCTGACTGGCACAATATTGGCAATCCATTTTGGGTACTGGACTTCCTTAACGAAGTTGTCTTTGATAATCATGTCAACTTAGGCCTCAACCATATCACCATGAGAAGGGTGCATTTTCCTTGGAGGCTTCTTAAACACATGATGTTTTGCTAGGAGGCCCAGACGGTGAACAGATACCTAGGGAACTAGTCTTGGCATCTCCTTGTAACTCCAAGAAAACACGTCACGGTGTTGTTTGAGAAAGTCTACGTAATACTACCGCTCCTCAGGGGACCTGGCTGCACTGATCAATGTGGGTTTCGGATCTGCCTCGCTACCAAAGTTCACCTGTATCAGCTCATCAACCATGGTAGAGACGCCTTCCTCAAAGGTGGGGGGAGAATCCTCCAGGTCTTCCTCCCCACTCGTGGGGGGATTACCCACGATGGGAGATACTTCTGAGTTATCAAAACTTGAGTTGCAGCTAGTGCCAGCTCAGGAAGCAGTGGTCATCATATCAGGAGACTCACTCTCCATTGAGACCATAGCAATGAAGGCATTCGATCCAATCCCATCTGGCCTTCGGCCTAAGGGGCCCCATTTGATGATATCAAAGCAGTGGTGACGTGTTGGCCTGAGTCGGTGGATTTCAGCCTGGCGGAAGAGACACGTATGATGTACCACCGTTGTCATAAGCTTGACATCCCGTTAACGTACAGGGGTGGGAGGTTCCGGGATCTCCTGAACCTGGTTGATGTAGGAGTACGAGGTGATTTTCCGCCGTCGCATGGACACGGGAACATGCCTTCCTTGTGTACCCTAAACAACAAATCATTTCCCCATGTCGGGGGTCGGGGCCTCCAATCGGTGGATCGGGAGGATGTAGGCGTCATCCATGCTTTCCTAGGGATCACATGTGACCGGGGTGGGTTCATCCTCACTTACTAGGATTTTCTTATCCTTACTTTTGTAATAACCAACATCCAGATAGTGGGCCTCACAAGAAGCGAAAGGAGACGCATCTCTTTGGAGCACTCCAACTCGACCGTTGAGTGAGAATTTGAGACACTTGTGATATGATGAAGGGAACACTGCATGTAGGTGGAGCCATGGCCTACCGATCAACGCGTTGTTGGCGGTGTCCTGAGAGACGACCATGAACTCAGTGCTGGCAATTAGGCCACCGAACTAAGTCTTCAGGCAGATCTTGCTGACTGGGGTTTGCTTGGTCATGTCGTACCCCTGGATTCTGAGGTCAGAGGGAGTTAAATCACCTTCAAACAGACCCAGCTTTCGCAACGTCCGAGTCAGAATTAGGTTCATTCTGGAACCCTTGTCAACGAGGCAGCGGCGAACATCCATGACATTGAAGTGTCCAGTGATGCACTGTGGGCGAATGTGCCCCTATAGAGGAGGGTCCTCATCTTCACCGGAGAACTAGATAACCGCCTAACAGTCGGCGTTCTCAATCGTCTCGGTATGGAAGGCTTCTGCAGCTGCTACCTCTGTCTCAAACTGGAGGGGGCTCTTTAGGGCCTCGACAAGTTCCTCACACATTTCGGATGACAGGCGAATGTCCTCAAGGATAGAAAGCCTTGCCGGAATTCCGACCAGGTGCTTCAGGACATCATACTTTCGTGCCAAATGCTAACCTCTGCCTACAGGAGGTCGTTCGGCATTTGGAAGCATAGAGGGTCCTGCCGGTTGAACCGGCGATCGGCTAGTATTGGGTACATCCTGCTGCCTACTAGTTGAAGCATGGAGAGTAGTCGCTGGACTAGGGTTGGACAGAGAATGCTGGCCTGTAGACGGGAAAGACTGACTGTGATACGAATGAGGCAGCTCTCCCTGATCTCGTAGCACAAACGACGGTGGAGGTAGAGCCGAGGACGTTAGATGGGGTTGCGCGTGCTGAGCTCTGCACTGAGCATGCTATCTGGTCTCAATAGCGTGCATGGATTGGCAGAAAGAGCCCACTGACGTACCTCGTTGACCAGCACAGTTGTGACTCCACTGACGTTGATGTTGGCTAGAAATGTTGGGGAGGTTCTCCTGGCATTCCCCCTCGTTCGGAGTCATATAGGGGTTTACCAGCTCCACGGTGTTAACCGAAGCGTACCCCTGGCTGTCGGTCGAGGAGTCATCCAGTACCGGGTGGATTCTGGGAGTAATCCCCATTTCAGGGGGTACAAAGTCGCCGAGAGTATGGGATGATGACGACATTGGCGGTGCGCGTTGCTTCTTCTTGCATCGCCACTGCTTGCCCTTTTGGGAAGAGGTCGACTGTGTAGACGATGCGGATGTACCAGCTACTTCTTCTGAAGGTTCCAGCTGCTTCAGACGCACCCGGATAATACCATGGGCACAGACGACGGTTTTTTGAGCCATCCACTCATCGTATTTCTGGGATCCACAGCTGGGGACTTGCTGCCACTCGCCATCACTGTCGCTACTGATCTCTGACCCTGTAAAGACACCCGAAACTTCTGCTGGTACCTGGACCAACCTGACTATGTTGTTGTTGACCTAGTCTTGAAGACAATATTTAATCACATATAATTGCGTGAGGGTGTGCCCCAAAATCCGATGATAAGGATAGTAGTTGGGGTGATCGGTGAGATTCTCCTCTTCCGGCCTTCTGCACTCGGGCAGGCGCACAATCCCTTGCTCTAGAGCACTTTGGAAATAGCAAGGGACCTGATTTTCGTTGAACGAATAAGTTTGGTGCCTTCTTTACGGATAGGGGGCCCTGGGGGCCTGGCCCTGACGGGGGGCCGGAGGGGCCTTCCGAGGAGGCGGCGCCTGATTGTCTCTCCTGGGTGGCGGTGAAGCATTGCGCGGGGGAACCTGTCGATTCTAAGGCGGTCGCTGCTGGGTAGGTTCCTGTGCATGAGGTGGGGGAGCTCTGTGGGGTTGCGGGGATGGTGCCACTGGAAATAATTCCAGCTACCTAGGGGTCTCTATTTGGGCCACCTCTGCAGGTTCTGCCCTGGCGGTCCTCCTGGCTGGGATCATAGGGGGGAACGAACGTGCCTGACTAGGCTGTTGCAGAGCTTCCTCAAGATGGTGAGCCTTATCTGAGAAATATCTGAACCCTCCAGGGTAGTTCTGGGTAATATGGGAGGGTACCAACTCCGTTTTGTAGTTCCCCACACACATTGTCAGTAATTTCTCCTGATTCAGTGGAATATCGAGGGAATACGTAAGTCCCTTCCACTGGGGGATGAAATCTGCAACTCGCTCATCAGGCCTTTGCTTGCACTTGAAGAGGTATGCAATGCTGGTCTTCTGCGTGGTGGAGCTGAAATGGTATAGGAACTGCCGGCGGAGATCCTCCCAGCCGGTCAGCGATCCGATAGGGAGCTGGCTATACCAGAAGAATGCTGGACTTTCCAATGTCTGTACAAAACACCGGAGTTTGGTGGCTTCTTGCTGAGTCGGGGTCCCCAGGATGGGGCCACACCTTGAAGAAAAATGAGCCAAGTGCTGCGGCGGGTCCCCTGTCCCCTTGAAGGGTGAGAATTTGGGGTTCCCAAAACTCGGGGGCGCGTGCATATCATCCACCCACGCGGGATATGGCTTGCCATCCGGTGGGACCGCCACCTACCGCGTTTCCAACGCTTCGAGGCGGGCTGTGAGTGCTGCTATAAGATCATCTGGGTGGGGTTCCCTGTCTTTACGGGGATCCCTAACCACAATTGCGTTGTTGGGTTCTTCAACACGGTAGATGGCCTCAACAGCTCATGGATCAACTGGCGGAACGACCTGTGGGGCGACAGGAGGAACCCGGACTGGATTCTTCAGATTGCCTCGTCATTCGGGGCGGTTGGCGAGATGTATCGCACCCTCTTTCCATAAGCTCCGGCTTCTTCCCTGTCTGCGGGAGTAGCATGATCAGGGTTTCTCAGAGGAATCTCACCGGGGGGAAATTGTTCCTGCCCCTGCTGCCCCGACCTGGGATTACCATAGTCGGGTCGCCGCTCTGCGGCGCGCTCAGCCAAGAGTACGTCAACCAGACTCTTCTTCTCAGCAAGCTGCTGGCATAACGTTTCCTTCTCGTGATCTTCTTCCATTTTCTGCACTGAGGCTGATGGGTCGGAGTGCATGACAGTTCCGACATTCTCCTTACCCTTACCAGTATTTCGACCGAGTACCAGCGACTCGGTGGGTACGGGGAGGCCTTGCATGTTCCTCTGCTGACAGGTAACCCTCCCTGATGGGTCCAGTAGTGGCGGTACTCCATAGAGGGGTAAGTCTCCATCAAGGAATTCAAGCTCGTCTTCCTTTTCCACTACGTCAGCCATGTGGACCGTGACCCCTCTCGAGGGCATGTCCTCGATGTTGCATAGCGAATCGGGCTACCGTCAGATTAGGTCGAAGAGGAGAGCGGCATAGTGACACCAAACACAGACTTGCACATGGGGGGTAGCATCCCTGACGATTCTGATAAGTACTTTGAATCTATGAACACATTTCCGTTGAAGGGCGCTCTGTCGGCCTAGCGACTCAGTGTGCTGGGCCACAAGGAGTGCGGCCGAATCGATCAGGCGGAATTGCTCGCCGATTTCTTCGAAGTGCTCTCGACTTCTGGGGTACACCACCCATTCGTAATGAAGGCGGAAGTGTGTTTCCCATAGGGGTTGACAAAATAACCCCACTTCTTCAAGGGTAAGTGAATCTGGTGCACGAAAGTTCAGCGCTGCTGTCGTCGAGAATTTCTCCGGGAAGTGATCTGCTGTGAGAATACTCCAGAAGCTCCGGGGTTCGGACTCGGGGTATGGCCCTGTATTGCGCCACTCGTCAACCGGGGGTAGCTGAGGGACTGGTAGCGGTACCGAGGCAGACCTCTGGGATAGTCAACTCGGCGGCGGAGAATACGGTGAATGAGCTGATTGGCCACCGAATTCCAGGCCATTCTCTGAAGAGTACGGTGACCTGGCCACGATGTCACGATACGATGGGATGATAGCCACAGCTTCCAGAACAGGAGTCGCGGCTACCGGCGATAGGTCATGTCGTCGCTCTACCGTCGTTGGCCCCCAAAATATCTCTCCGTTATCTCTAGTAGAGGTAGAGGGCGCTTTGGGTGACAATGGCAGTGATTGCGCGATCGAGACCTGGGGAGTTCCCAAGATTTCTTCCTCATGGATGTACCTGCGGATAGATATGGGAATCTGGTGAACCTCATATTCTGGTAGAATGAGGCTAACGCGCCTGGTTCCTGCCCCAGTCCTTGATACGGAAGAGCGGGGAGAAGGTTCCATCGCTGAGTCGCATTCCGCTTCAGAGTCGGAGAAGCGGGCAGGTTTGATCTCCACCCGGGCCTTCACATGACTCTTCTTATGGTGGTGACGTGCCGCTCTCCTACTCCGAGGTGGCTCTTCGGGACAGGTTTGATCCCTAGTAGGTAGCCTCGGGGCGGTGCTGGCACCGGGGCGTAGAGGGCCCCCGCTCGAGATAGCCGAGGTGCGAGGGGAACTAGGGAAAATGTCGAAGGGTACATGGGGATGACCTCCATGGGCATCACCCATGTGGGAGGAGCCTCTGTTGGAATCGGCAGGAGCATGGGGAGGACCTCCATGGTCGATACGGGCTGAGCGAGGCTGACGCTCACTTCTCGAGTTGCTGGGGCGAGGAGGACCTTCCCCGGTTGTAGAGAGGACGTAGGGAGGGTCCCCACGTTGGAGAAGGACTAGATGGGTAGTGCCTTCAGATCGGCGGTCATTGGCAGGAGGATGGACTCCATACCCTGTATAGTGGGCGCAGGAAAGGTTTCCGCACCGAGCTTCACTGCCACGGGGCATGTCATCCTTCGGGATGGGGTAGCATGAGTCATAACTCCATGACGAGCATCGGAGTGGGTAAGGCCCACACACTATGGATTAGTGGTACGAGGAGGTCCTCTGTACGGGGTGACATCACCGCGGGTTAGTTTGCGGCGATCACCACTCGGGCCTGCAACCCGGAGAGTCAACCCAGCCTACCCGTGGGGCGGTTGGGGTCTCGATCCTGGTTGGGTGAAGGAGTGCTCCTACTCAGTTTATGCAGGGACTTCATGATGCATGTCGGTGGTGGCACGTGCCACTGTAGCTGTTGACGTTGACGCATCTGGGCGAGCGTCCTCAGCCCGGGCCCGGCGCTGACGTCGGGTCAGACGAGCTGGTGCAGGTGGTGCAGGGGCATGGCCTGCCTGCTCTTCCTACGGAGTCGGATGGCGGCGCTGACGCGGCCGAACAGGAGCCCTCGCTTGGAGCCCTTGGGTCGGGACCCTGAGCGGGCCGAGCCGGACGGTGCCCGCCTCATCAGCGTAAGGTGAGGAGTCGTCAAGGCATTCCGGAGACAGGCTCTCGAAACAGTTGAACGTTGGGGTGGGGAGCTGGGGCTCCCTGCGCAGCCTGTTAGGGCGGCGTTGATGGAGAGGCCTGGATACCTCCAGGTCCAGGCGGTCCATATCCCGAGTTGGGATGACCCCTTCATCCTCGTACCTGCGTACGAGGTTGTTGATCACCCTTTGCTGGATGACCTCTGATGGGGAAAGGGGACGTGGGTGCCCCGTATTCCGCGATGTGGAGACCTTCGTGGCGGTAGCGGCGCCATGCGGGGTGGCTGTGGCGGTGTTGCCCCTGCCCCTGCGTAGGCGAGCAGGCGGTGATCGCGTCTCTGTAACATCAACCTGGTTCCTGAGAAACGAAGGGATCAACTCATCAGCACTGAGAGGAAAATAATTGACAACCAGTGGACCAGCGTCCTTCCATTCTCCACGTCCGTAAGAAGGATCCACGCCAACACGCTGCAGAACGGAGTTCCCCACGTTCTACTGCCCCAACTTCCGATAAGTTTCACGACATGCCCTCTATTTTCTTGGCGGGACCAGGCACCAGATATCTGGATCCGGTGACACGTCAATCTACTGGTACCTCGAATGCTACTAATCTCCACATTGAGGAGAATAATTTCACATCGGGTTTACCATTTCTGTTTCCGACGCTTTTGTCGGGGCGCGTGCATCCGTCCGTCCGCAGAGGAGGACGCGCTGCGCTTGTTTCCCCACATTCTCACTTTCCAAAGGCGACCAGCATTTGCTCCTTATTCAGAGATGTCTGCTCCTTGATCGAAACAAGATGATGGGATGTCGGTTCTTTCTTCCGTGGATTCCTCCTCAGAACTTGTCACCTAGTCTGGGTCTCCCTCATAGATTTAATACGTTGTTCATGAAACTCTTCCCAGTGCCATGATTCTATGGACGCTGGTTAATTACACTACTTCTGTCGGGACATTCCAAAGTGTCCGGTCAGGGCAGCAACCTTCAGTCGGGGGAGTAGTCACGTTGAGGCATCAGTAGCGTGTCTGGATACTGTGGAATCTGGCAGGTCTGTCTATTATCCATGGGCACAGGGCTTCTTGAGGGTGTGGAAGCCCGAGGAGTCCCACATCGAGCACAAGGAATTATATGTCGTAGGCACACATATGAGGTTTTCCTCAACTTCCCGTGTTTAACACGGGGTACGCCGTGAGTTTAACATCCAGCAGAGACGGATCAGCCCGATGGGATCATTAGCTAGAATAGATCGGATTGAGGGATTTCCCTTGAAGGGGTGCCGATACCGGGACCAGCCCATGGGGGGCTGTGAGGAGGAGCGTACCGACATGGTGTCACCAGGATATGATGTTTGGGGCGAGAATCAGGGTGGATGATTGATAGACGAATGAAGTGGAAGAGGGAATGGCAAGGAACCATCGCAAGGGCAACTGTAAAGTTGGGCTTGAGCCTTGAAGGGGATTCCTACGTATCCCTGTGGCAGGGAATCAAAGTTCGCATAGTTCGGGATGGTGCTGGTGAACCGGCATGTGGGTAGACCTTGGTCTGATGGGAATAATCAGAAAACTAACATGAATGGGGAGGACCAGGAGGGTCCTAGTGGTGGTGGGCTTAAACATCATGGAGGCTTCCTACGTACCATGTCGTGACATGGATCAAAGGCCACACAGTTTAGAGGGGTCTCGTCGGCGAACCGATGTGAAGGTGATCCCGGGGGTCCAGTTGTGGGGGGTGTCGGCGAACCGACGTGAATGAGGGACCTTGGCTCGATGGGATATGGGCTTCAACCTCATGGAGGCTTCCTACATACCATGGCTTGACATTGATCAATGTCCTCGTAGTTCAAATGGATAGAAGTCGTCAGCGAACCGACGTGAAGGTGGACCTTGATCCGATGGTGGATGGGCTTGAACATCGGGGAGGCATCCTACATACCATGCCTTGAAATGGATCAAAGACCTCATAGTTCAAATGGTTTCATCGGTGAACCGACGTGAAAGTAGACTCTGGGGTCCACTTGTGGTGGGCTTGAACCTTGGGAAGGATTCCTACGTACCATGTCTTGACATGGATCAAAGTCTTCGTAGTTCAAAGGATTGATGGAATACAGTTTAACGTCATGCGAGATAGTAGTGAGCATTGACGTGAATGAACGATGGGTGATGGGTGTCAGCGAACCGACATAAATGATGGACCTTGGTCCAATGAGAGATGGACATGAAACTCGGGGAGTCTTCCTACGTACCATGCATTGACATGGATCAAAGACCTCGTAGTTCAGATGAAAATGGGGGGGGGGGGGCTTGCCACACCGACAAGGAGACGGTATGGGCCAATGATTGTTGGCTTGAACCTCATGGAGGCTTTCTACGTACCATTCCTTGACACAGATCAAAGTCCTTGTAGTTCGGGTTGGTCACAACGGCTTTCCGTCGGACTGGAATGCAGTTTAACGTCATGCTGAACGAAGGTATAACTCGACGTGAATTTAGTGACGGGTTGGCTTGAACCTCGTGGAGGCTTCCTACGTAACATGCCTTGACATGGATCAAAGACCTCGTAGTTCAAATGGGTGTGCAGTTTAATGTCATGCGGGACAATGGCATACAGTTTAACGTCATGCTGGATGAGGGCATATAGTTTAACGTCATGCTGGACGAGGGTATACAGTTTAACGTCATGCTGGACGAGGTATTGTCATGGACAATGCCAACTCTAAGCCCACGTGTGTCATGCTCGGTGTGAGAAACAAGAGACAGCAAGGGACTGGCGATCACGCCGTGAATGGTGCATTCGTGTGAAGCGAAAAGGGGATTACGTATTAGGTGGCCCATGATGATGGGACTTACTCCATGATGGAGGCCCATAGTGTGACAAAGGGCAGCGGAAGAGGGATTTGGGAACAATGATGGGAGGTGCCTCATTCCCTATCACGCCCTCCACTGACCTTGGTAGTGGGGAAGTACGGAGATGCAGGGGTGCAACCATCCGTTGGGGAACTAGGGTCGCCCTTCTCCTGAGAACATATGCCACTCCAATATGGAGGATATCATCCCTTATGGATGGATGATTCCACTCCTGTGGAGATGAGTGGCGTAGAAAATGTTCGAGATCAGGGGACCCTTCATGAGAGGCACGAGGTCGGGTTACAATTTAATGTCATGTGTTGAGGACATGATGCTTGGCAGTTTAACGTCCTGCAGCTCAGACGAGGTGGGTTCACTCCGCACCCCTAGGACTTACATAACTGGTACCCTCTGGCCCATGGGGGAGGGAAGGTACCAGTAAGGTCATGGTCAAGGGGGGTTCTGGAGCGAACCATTGAGGGGTCCACGTTAGCGTGGCTATGCGAATAAGCAATAGTCGTTAGGATGTCTATGCGAAGAAGCATTAGGCGAAGCAACGCTACGAGTGGTATTGTCCATGGAACTTTGAAATCACATCGTGAAAACCTCGAGGGTCTCACGGGAAGAGGAATTTCCAAGCAAAGGAGTGTGCTTCGCGATGCGGAGTGCCTTGGCATTAGCATGGGTCATAGGTGTGAGTGGAGGGTGCTTTACGAAGTGGAAAAGTATTCGTGGAGCACTGCCTCACGAAGAATGGGTACCTTGCGAAGCAGAGTGCTGCGAAGCAGTGTGCTTCGCGATGTGTAGTGATCCTGCCTTAGGATAGGGATCACTTGTACAGATTGGGTGTTTCGCGAAGCATAAATGATCCGCGGCTGCCCGGGTTCCCTTGGGAATCCCTTTCCTTCGCAACTTCCCTTGAGCTTCGTGAAGGGCATCCCTCTCGGAAGAGAGGCTCAAAACGATTCAAAGCGAAGGCGTCACGTGAAGTATAAGTACCTCGCGGAGCTCATGATTCCTGAGGGCAAAGGGTTCTTCGCGATTCGAGAGAGGAGAAGCTGAATGGTCGGATTTTCCGTCCTCGGGACTCAGGGGGAGTCCAGTATTTATAGGGAAGGGGCACCGTGAAGAAGAACTCGTGTGCCGCCTCAGGTGCTTCGCGGCGCGCTCGCGAACGTCAACGCTGTCCGCGAAGAGTTACAGTCTCTGGAGCTTCGCGATGGGCTCGCGAACGTCAAATGTGTTCACGGAGAGTTACCGCCTCTGGAGATTCACGGAAGGATCACGAACGTCAAATGCGTTCGCGGAGAGTTACCACCGCCGGAGCTTCACGAGATCGCAATGCACGGGGTGCTTCGCGTCGGTGCTTCACGAGGCAGCATGACATCCTTCTTTTTCTTCCCTTCCTCACGTGCAATATTTTGGCGCCAACAGTAATATATTTTCAGATCGTAATATTAATGTTATTCCATACACAGAAATATATTATATTCAATCATAAGAATGATGAAAAGGTCAATAAGTAAAGAATTTTTTTGTGTCATAAAGGATTCATAATGAAACATATTTTATGCAATGAGTTTCCCCATAGTGTTTTTAATGAAAAAACCTATATTAAATAAAAATGAAAATGACTATTTTCTAGGAAAACTAAGAAAATATAAATTAATTTGATGGTACATAATCAAATAATAAGTTGGATATGTTATTTGAAAATTAAAAATTCCTTCAACCCCATCATTATAAATTGTAACCTCAATAGTCATTATCCTATAAGCTTGGCCTTCCTCCCATAGACTCATCTACACAAAATTTCCTCCACAAATATGAAAATTATTTTCATAATGTCAAATATCATTTCAATTGTAGAATTGATCATTGGTATATTAATTATATTTCATTCTATCTAGGGAATGGTTGCCTATTACTACATACATATACCAAACACCCATTCCCTTTAAGAAAGTTTCAGGGTGTTTCATCCCAAAATTATCACAGGATTGAAATTAAACTCTTTCAATCATCTTATTTTATTTATTTATTTTCTATCCCGTATAAAATCCTTATTAATATATAAAATTCCTATAATTTCATAATACAAATAGAATTAAATTACTGTATTTATAACACATTAGATTGTATTATTATATGACATGATATTTTGGGACAATATTTCCCTACGAAAGAATTGTTTTAAACCATCAAAGAATAAATCAGTTTTTTTCTTTGGATTGAGTATGTAATATGAAACCCACCTTAATACCGTTTTAATTTTAGAATCATAAATATTATCATCATCATCTTCCTTTTACCTCAAATTCAAAAATTATTTCTCTATATAAACTTATTTTTTTGAGAGAAATATTTTCTAACAATATTTTCTTGAAATCCTACCATTCCATGTTTCATATTACATCCTTACACATTGAGATCTAACATTCATTACATCACAGTGTAAAAACTAACTTCTCTGAATATCTTATCAACTACTTAGTAACAAATGGGTTTTTAGACCCATTGAATTATGCAGGTTATTTTCAAATAAAGAAGTAAAATAATGTCACACCATGTTGTGTACACGGATGATCCATACAACTAAGGTTATTGTTTCTAACCTGATTTAAGAGTTATAGTATAGTTATAGGTCATTCAATAGAAGTTGCAGCTCTAGAATAAACCCCATCATCCTTCATAGTTGGAAAAACCCTCTATGGATGACATGTATTGAAACAATTTACATTCCTTCCACAAGGAATCCTTTCTAAAAAATGGAATTCCATAAATTAGGTAATTAATCCTAATACATAATTTTGACGTAGAATGATTGTCAAAAGAAATCATAATTTATACATAACTAATATCATAATCATAAATATGGTTTCTTTGGGGACATATTTTATTTTAAATCCTACATAACTCTTCGTAATGAAAATTTAATTTATTGTATTATATCCCATGGGATTGTCAAAAATGTTTCACAATATGGGCCACTTTCATTAACAAGGATACCTTGAGTTAGACTCGGAACACCCTATTAGAGTTGTTACCCCTAGTTACTTCTTTCCCAGAACTACACACAATTATAGAATCTAGATTTGGATTTATTGTTTATAATACCCACATAATATCTACCCTACCAAAATTATATGATGTTCAAATATTTTTATCCTTAAAGTGTATCATAGGGTTATGTAACCTAATCTAGGTTTTCTAAATCTTGTTTTCTCTAGTTTCTGTTAAACATGGCAATAATACCAATTATAAAGAGCCCAATATAAAGTCTTGTATTTTTACATGTAAATATTTATTATTAAATTGATATATTACGAGTCTATGAAAATTGATGGTGCGTGATTCCGAGCCCTGGTGTTCCCGCAATGAATTTCTGAACTTTTTATGGGTACCTTCAGTAAACATGCAAGTGGGTTTTTTCTAACTTTTTAACTAGTGCTCAGAATTGAAATATGAGGAAGATATTAAACTCACAGTGCCTATATTCACATAAATAGATCTTCACCTCGACATTAGTAGGTCGGGGGTGAATGTTAGTTTCCATATTTTTCTTAGGAGAGTTAACGAATAATAATAAAATAAAACAAACAAGTTTTACTTTATTTTAATGAAACTGCCCAATTTAATTCAAGATGGTGGGGAAAACCTAAACTCTCTTATTTAATGTGGAAGTCCTTTGGAATCCTACCAATTGAATTAATGGTTGTGGGGGCCACCTGAACCCCTCTTTTAATATGAGTAATCTCTTGGTTTCTCTCAAATTAATGTTCCGTATCCTTTTTGTTTAATTAAAAACCATAAGATTATTTATTTTCCACCTCAACTCTCACAGGAAAAGGATTGGAAAAGGAGGGGAGATAATTGGAGATTGGGGAAGATCATTCTCTATCAATGGAGGTCGCCCATCAATGAACGAATTCCAGAATTGATAAACGAGGAACCGACCTTGGTGCATCTTGTGGGAGTGGAGAACATCGACGTCAATCTTCAACAATTTCGTCTACTTCCATGCGCCACCTCCAATGATAAATCGATTTAGGGGTATTAAATTTGTTATGATTAAATCTATATTTATTGATTATTCATATTATTGTTTCACAATGACAATGGGAAAACTAACATGGCCATCATCCCGCGCATATACCTTGCCTTTTATCATTTAATTCTCAACGCTCTCTGTGCATTCTTTAAAATCAAATATTTAATTACATTGGAAACACAATATTTTGTTTAACAAAACATATGGATGTGAATCCCATTACCCAAGGATTGTGAATATAAGATCATTTTAATTTTTGGGCTATGAAAGGAGATGCAGTGATCCGCGAAAGTGGAGGAGGGTCGATACACCCGCCAGCCGCATGAAGGTAGGGAGGCTGGTGTTCGCACCACTTATTATAGGAGATCATGGCCGATTGGCCTTGAAGGAGGCCAATGAACAGCCGACACCCTACCAGCCACGGTGGAGCAGAGGCCAGTGACCGTGCCATTGGAAGGAGGACCAGCCAACCGTTGCGGGGTGGAGTGACCCTCTCGGGTCCCATGGGTGTCATGGATGAACCTAAGGCACTTCCCTTTGGTAATATGAATGGAAGGGGGTCCACAACCCATTAGGTGATAGCTCAAGAAGACCGCACCAGCGGGCTGCCCACTACGCGGGCCGGACTGGACCATGGAACCATAGGCCGGGCCGGACCTGGGTCGGGCAGGGTCGGTCTGACCGGGTCGGACAGGACTAGGGCCAACCAGGACCCAATTTCACCATTTGGGATATTACATGAAAATCTGGCGTCCGTTTGATGAAGTCTCTATGGCACAGGAATTTTGGGATCGGGATAGTCCTTTTAGTATACTCCACCTGAGTTTTGGATAAGGTTGGAGAATGGCCGGGTTGGATTGGACCCCAAATCCATTCGGCCCCTCAGAGTGGAAACACCAACGAAATACATACCATGCGTCTGATTGATGCATCATATGTTGTATTGGTTCCATTATGACATTACGGACCTTTGAGATACTTCCATGCAGGACTTGAGGGAAGTTGAGTTATCACCGATGGATTGGGGAGCGGTTCTCCTAGGAGTGCTATGTAGAGAACCATGCGACTAGACGAGACTTGACGACTGCTAACTGTTTCAACTCTAAGTGACTCGATAGGCACAATGAGGAGCGCCTCTGTGTGACACTAAATACCCATGGTGGGAAGAACCTCTTTGTGAGGCAGGAGACCCATGGTTCTTGATAAGAGGAGTACCTCAACATGCCACAAGGGGGAGCGCCTCTGTGTGACGTGGCAGACCCACGGTGGGGAGCGCCTCTGTGTGACATAGCAGACCCACGATACACAACATGAGGAGTATATTAGCAGTAAATAGTTATTTGGAAGCACATATGTGTGACACAGCAGGCCCACAATACTCTATATAGGAATACATCTTTAGTAGCTAAGGTGTTCGACGTTGTGACAAGGGATGTTACTTGTTATTATCCCTAGATAATCCAATAACTGGTTATCAGATTTCAAAGCGATCCTATGTGGTTCATCATCATAATCCTGTTTCTGAGAGTTTTATAACTGGTTTTAGTAGAGTCTTATATCTTCATGAAGTAACAGTGTGGTACTTTATCTTCGTTTTATTACTTGTGTGGTGTTGTTCCCTCTTATGTGAGGTAGTTATATTCTTATAACTTAGGTATATGTTTGGGAATATACCTAAGTAGGGTTAAATGTTGTTCTATATTTTTTGGTTTATCCTTTGTGGATTTGGGTGACCTTCGGGGGTCTCGGGGTCCCTATTGAGTATTTTTATAGTCACCCCTGCACGGGCTACGCCCATACCTTGTTGTGTTTAGTACCTGGACTGGAGACTGCTCAGAGGTGGACATTTGATGAGGTGATCTGCAGAGATGATCATTTGAGAGTAGTACCTAACCATTAGGTAGGATCCTTGGCAGAAGTTCAAAGTATATATACACAGTTTTACATGTACATTCCAGTTCTTCTTGTAGTTTTTTGTTGGGATTATATTCTGGCCCCTTTACATTCTGTACACACCCTGTTTACTAAATAGTTATTTTGTGCTTGTACCTGGCTATGTTCTTGGTTAGTGTGAGTTTATAGTTTATAAAATAAAAACTATCTTATTTTATGGAATATTCTTTTCAATTCTGGTCACCCACCCCTAGCCTATGGAAGGCGGGCTTGGGGTAGTCATGACACATGCCCTAGGGGACGGGTCGTGACACCCAATCCCAATAGCCCAGATCTAGTTCCTTACATTAATATGTTGGAATTATTACATTACTCAAATCCCATTATTCTGATCAGTTTAATATTTTTTATCCAGATTAAAAACATTAAAATTACATTACTAAATGAATAAAAAACAACATAACAACTTAAATGAAAACACCCAAAAACTCATGCATTATACCTTGAAATGATTCATAATATACATACTCACATAATAGGGAAAAATAAATCATTAGTGTGGTAGGAGATTATATTCTTTCTATGGGTATCAAATTTAGAATAAGATGTCCTAAATAAACAGAAACTATAATGCATAGTGAATAACTAAAAATAAATGCAAAAAAACATAATTATGAGCATATTATTCTAGGAATAAAATAAGATTAAATATTTCCATAATAAAACATAACCATGGTTATTATACTAGTTTATCAATCACATGGAATACCAATTACAAGTTTCATAATGAAATAATTCATAATTAAAGGTATTATAAACATACTATCAAGGATGCGGTAGAGACACCATGCATACTCGGTAAAAAAATTGACTAGTTTGTCTCATGAGACCTACGGATTAATCGAGGAGCAATAGAAAGTCCTACACATTACATACTAATTTAAACTCATTAATCATATAAATGGGTTAAAACATATAGAAACATATACATATGAAATGTTAATAACATTCCCTAATATGTAAACATAATCACTAACCATTAGACGTAGTTTGGTGAATTGTATCAAGATAGAACACCCATAGTCAGACTGATCAAAAACCATTTATGGAAATATCGTAAATGATAATAATAAGAGATAAATATAAATATATCCAATGAATAAATATAGGTTTTAAAAAAGGTGAAAATACATCAATTAAATCATAAATGAATTCTTGAGGGAAGTATGATTTTTAACTTTTAAGATATGAATTATTTTAGAAAAATGATTATTGTTTGTAATATTTTTCTTATAAAAAATGAAAAAATATAGGTCTTAATGAAAAATTTTATGGTTTTAGTAAAATAATTGTGTCTAAAAATATAATATGGATGAACCAGGGAAAATTTTACGGGATAGAGAATTTCCCTTTAATCGGCCTTGCGTATCAGGATGAATTGAGAAGGGAACCCTTTAAAAATGTATTTCCATTAAAATAGAGACATACTTATATGAATACATCTATTTTAAAAATTATTATTATATTTATAGGATTTATATAAAATTATATAAGACTTAAATTTGTGTAATGAGTTAGAAAGTGTAACCTAAATGAAAAATAGAGTTTCGGGTAGAATCTCTTTCCTTATGTCTGAATGTGTCCTGCACATGACCTTATTGTCCTAGAATATGAAATTCAATTAATTAATTAAATTTTATTCATTTATTTATTTTTTATAATTTTATTATGGTCACTTATGGTTTTTTTATATGTTATAAGATATAATTTCATCATTCTATAGAATTCGTTTATTTGGTTTTCATGATCAGTTTCTTTGTATATGAGTATAGCTAATCATGTAAATGGGAAAAAATATCCAGAAATGAAGAAAAATGATATTAATTAACATATAAAATTTAAATTTATATATTATTCATTTTTTTATTTTGGGATAGGTGAATCACAAGATATGATGTTAGTGATAACTGATTAGATTAATTTAGAGGGTTTTTTTATCATTACAAACTAGATTTTTTATTTTTGAAAAAAATGTATATATAATTGTTTAAAAACATTAAATATTCTATAATAGATATATAATAATCCATTTTGAACAAAAAAATTCATTCATGACTAGTCATGGAGGCTGAATGGAAAAATGAAAACAACTTTTCCATAATGGTAGTAAATCGGCATTTCACTGCCGATTTTTCTTCATTAGAATAAAATTGGAGTGAAGAGAATGGATGATATATTATCCCAGAAACATAATAAAAAGTCCCAATATAACAGA
The DNA here is from genome assembly GCA_963277665.1 of Viscum album. Lineage (NCBI taxonomy): Eukaryota > Viridiplantae > Streptophyta > Magnoliopsida > Santalales > Viscaceae > Viscum > Viscum album. The sequence goes on along the minus strand of OY728136.1, from coordinate 2,079,706,988 downwards.
TATTGAATATAAATTTTCACTTTGGTATATTATGTTTTGGATAAAATAACAAAATAAAAGAGCATGAAATGAAATTAAAGGAAATAATTGATATCCTCAATATTTTCTCCTTATTGATGACTTCATTACGAGAAAGGGTTTCTTGATTTGATGAGACCAAAGGACCCCAGACATAGGTAAGGGGATTTTGTAGAGGAAAGGGTGGCAATAGGAAAATTCTAAAATCTTGGACGGTTTGAGGAAATGTGGTTGTGAGGGTGGTATTTATAGTGGAGTAGAGGGGTGTGTTTTGAAATTTTTCGTGATTTTTTTACAATTTTGGATCATGACTCTAAATATTTATTGATTTATCAAAAAATATATTAAAATAATGATGGATAGTTCGAGATTATATTGAATAAGTTATATGTTAATAATGAAATAGTGTCTCTAACTTATAATGATTTTATACAGTAAATTACAGTATTTACTATTAAAAAAATCAAGTATTTTAGAAAAGTACAAAAAAACTCCCAATTAATTATTAAAAATTTTGAGTTAAAAATGAAATAAATTTTATTAATTATTTTTATATATTATAAATTTTAATTTTACATAAAATTATCATTTACTCGAAAAATACTGATTTTAATATAAAATATGTCTTTATAACACTTTGAAAAATTAATTACAGTATCATTAACATTAATTTTAATCATATAAATGTGAAATATTATATTACGATTCTTCGTTATGAAAATATATCTTTATTTAATCTATTAAATTAATTAAAAAATTATAAATAAACATTTATGTTTCATAAAAATAGGAGTTTTTAATTTATTGTCTTGAAAACAATAATTTACATATTCCAAAATATAAAAATAAAATATTATTATTTATAAGATACCCAAATATTATTCATATATTTGTAGTTGAGGTTACTATACTACTGGCTAGTTTAATAATCATATGGTTCACATTACTATTCTAATGGTCATGTTATTGTTAAATTGGTATAGGTTCCATTACTTCTATAAATAACTATTATTTTACTCATAGTGAATTTTTAAAAAATTTATCGCAATCTATATGTGATTTTATGGGATTCATATTATATAGTATAAATATAAGAAGGAAAATATCATTGATTGAATTATTTTTTATTATAGTAGATGACTTCATCATGCATCGCAGATCCAAATCAGAGTTGGTGCATCATGGTAGAGGAGCAAGGTGTGCAGAATCATAGAGATAGAAATTCCGAAATCTCTTTTCTGAAAAATGGATGATTAGAACAAAGGAAAGAAGGATCCACCATAAATTTTTAGGGACCTAAAGGTGATATTAGAATTGGTGTATGAATACATGGAATTCATTGTAATATATATATGTTTCTTGTAAAAGCACAACTACACACCATGAAGGCAGGGAGAGAGACAACATGTTCCTCATAAATTCCCAACACTAAAGCGCTATGATATAATAAGCATCACATGCCATGTGGGACCCCCACACACCATGTGACTTAGTGATAGAAACTAACATGTACTCTGTGAGTAGACAATCATGGGAATGGCTAGGTATATTCTGTGTACTAACACACATGATGAGTACATGAACAATGAATAATAGACATAAATGAAAACCCATATGGGTGGACACACCATTTATCATAGAACACATTCATAAGCAGTTGTTAATAGACATAAACAAGAGCATGAATAAGTCCCTGGGTGGTTGAGGCCATCTATAACATCCCAAGCTTCCATGAAAATCCTCTTTTTAAACAATATAATAACATGTGATGCACACAACACTTAGTTCGAGCACATCGTGGACTATCAAAATAGCCATTTAAAAAGTGGTTAGGAATAGTATATTAACAACATTAAAAAAAATTAAATTTTATTTTTAATTATAGAATATATTTTGGAATTTGGAATATGAAAATTATCTTCTGGTGTTTTTTGGTAATTTTATGAAATGTTTTAATTATTGATGAATACTGAAAAATACTGTATTTTTTTAAAAATAGACATTTTAATTTAAAAAAATATTTTAAAGTAAATTTTATTTAAATTTACAATAAATAATGAATACATTTATGATCCCAATATATGTAAATGCAATCATTTTTATAAGACAATTAGATATAATAATTTATTGATCTTATGAACATCACTTTTACCCGCATTTTAACTTCATGAGAAAAATGTTATGAAATTTAATTTTACCTCTTAAATAAATTGAATTTATAAAAATTTAAATGCATGATTTTAATAATTATAATAAAATTTGGTGTAATAGGATCATAATTGTCTTTGGTGGATAGTATTTTTTGGATTTTATTTACCATAGTTAATGTTAAATAGGGTAATTAAAGGTAAAATAATATTATAATAATATAAAATTACACTAAAACATATTCTAATTTTATTGGATGAGTTTTTTTAGAAATAAATTTAACCTTATAATAAAAAAATTATTCTTTTATTCCAATTTTGTAAGATTAGGTCCTTTATTATATTTTATTTAAAGAAGTGTTGAAAATTTCATATTCAAATTTTAATAAATATATCATTTTTAATATTAGGAAATATAAGTGATATCATTGAATATATATATTATTTAGACGTATAAAGTAATTATCTACATCAAAATAATTAATTTATAATATTTAAATATTAAATAATATCCATTAATGATGACCAATAGTGAAAAATAGATTAATTTATAAATAGAAATACAAAAAAAGGATAATAAATACATTAAAATAATCATAATTGGAATAAATTAATGACATAAAATAATTTTTTAGATACTTTATATATTTTAGTGACATATTTTAATAATTTTTTAGAATTGATCAGAATGTTTTGATATTTATTAAAATGAAAATAATGAATAGTATCAAAATTGAATAAATTACACTTTAATATTAAAAATATATTAATTGTTATAAAATTCATTAAAATATATGGTTCATCCAAATAATAAAGATAATGTTAAATATATCATAATTTATCTAATTGTGGTTAGTTTGTTATTTTATGGTAACTATATTAACAATGTAGTATAACAATAGAAGTAGACATGGTAAGAGTTAAACACTTTAACTAATGGGTGAACACAAAAGATAAGGATACTATTGTGACCAGAACATGTCTAAAAATCATTGGATGTATGTATTACGACACATACTCATATTATACTCGTAATAACTCATTTTGGAGTGATTTTTAACCAAAAATTAATTTTTAATAAATTAATAGTTATGGAGTTTCCAAAAGTTCCCCTCTCCTATATTATAAAAGGCATCATATCCATATATTTTATCCACACCTACAAATGACTTTGTCTCTGCCCAAACCTATCCTCTTATGCATTAAATATTGCTAAATTATTTTTGGAGCCCATAAAATGGTCTAAAATACATTCTACAGAGTGATTTGGATCAAATACAAAATAGATACCCAAGGAAGAGATAATTGTTGTATCAACTCTTTCAAAGATATTTTCTTAAAATACTACAACATCCTATAATTTATCCATACAAAATTAATAAAAAACAATATCATATACATGATTATATTTTATTATAATTAGGTAATAATCATATTCCTCAATTTATTTACCCTAATAATAAAAATATCAACACACATGCATATGACGTTCCATCTCCACACTATGGTGTAATTTTTTTATTCAACAATACATTGTTTGGATGGTTATAATGACTATTAGAGTGGAAATAAATAATGAATTTAAAATTTATATTTATTCTTTATAATAAATATTCTAGGAAATGAAATTCTATTTCACCTTTAAGGGAATAATATCATTACTTCTGCGTATGTACAACCGACCGCCCCCACAATGCTGTGAGATTCATTTACCATGTTAACCATTAAAGAATTGTTATAAAATTTATATGAAAAGTAAAAAATAATAACTATGAGTTTAATATCATTATAGATATTAAATAATACATCATATTAATTACAATATATACTTACACAACAAAACGTGCATAAGAAAACGAAGTAGTTAACATCCAAAACAACAGTAATATAAAAATATTATTAAGAAAATTATATAAGTGGATCATATTTGATATCATAAATACATATATGGTCCTAATAATGTATAATATCATTTTTTAACAATTATATAATAGGTTATCACACCCTCAACGAATTGAAATTATAATGTAATGGTTGATTCAAAAACCCTATTAATTTTTGAGGTTTTTTATAAGTAAGTATTCGATGGGACATATTTATCATCCATGTCAATGTTTGTAGAAATTCATATTAAAATATTATTGAATGTTTCTTAATTATATTTTTACTCATGTTTGACTTTTTTTAAAAAATTAATTTAAACATTCCCTCATTTTCCAAATGAGGTATTTTTAACCATTTAGGAAATTAATGTAAATAATGATTTATAACTTATATGGTGTGAGTGGATAATTTGAAACATTCTATTGCCTTGAAAATTTTAAGGTTAACTTATAATATTACAATGATATATTGAAAAAAATGTTTTATTTTATTATTTTTTATATTTTATAGGATTTAAATGTAAAAAATGAACATCTCTCTTGAAAAATTATATTGATTTAATTAGATTATTTTCATTTATATCAACATCCATTATCGTATTGTTTTATGAATTGGGGATGATTTATACAACATTTCATATTTTATTGATGTTACATGTATATGTTTGACTGGGGATATTCTATATTGATTCTATTTATGGTTATTGTTAAAAAATTAGCATTTCATATGCTAGTTTTAATATAATTGTTTTTGTTAAGTTTCACCCTTTTCATACGAGGAATGAATTAAGAATAGTATGTGATGGTCAAGGCCCACTATAACCCCTTTATTCATCTATAGGTATCATGAGACAAACTAGTTTTATTTTTACCAATTTATTTATTTTCATATAATGTGGCCCTGATGATTTTCTTATAATGTTTGGAATTATTCATTACCTCATTATGAGATTAGTTATTGATACTGCATGTGATTTTTCGACTAGTTGAATATCAATCTAAACATTTAAATTGAAGTATTTGAATTATTATTTACATATCATGTAGAATATTTGTTTAAAATTATTATTTTTTCATTTTTATATCATTTATTAAATGTTTATGATTATTTATGATAGCATGCAATATATCGATTATCCATAATGAGCATATGAGCTCACCCTTAATTCATGTTACATTTTTTCCCAGTAAGTGAAGATGTATATCATGACTAAACTGTTGAAATAGTATATGGGATTGATTTTTTTCAATAGAGATACTATGTTGTTTTTCATTTCATGGTGTAATTTAAAACATAAGGCTCTATCATGTTTTTCAATGGATAATAAACTGATTTGTCCCTCAGGTTTTGATTTCCTGGGATCATTTTAATGTAATAAAATAATTAACTGAATCTAGGTAATTGGGGATGGGGTATTACATTTGGTATCAAAAGATGCTAGTATAATCCTTGGAATCTAGAATTATAAAAACCATGACTAGAAAACATTAACGTAATATAGACATTGAAAATAAGAATATTAAAATATCCCATAATTGTTTTATAATATATATTGTGTGGATATTGGTAACAAATACATCCCTGTCTGAATACTACAAGGGTATGTGGTTTTTTCACATCTATTTCTAATAGTAGTAACACCGACTAGGTGTTCCCGACATGACTAGGTGTATCACGATACATGACAATGATCCTTACGACTCACCTAGTTTGACACATTCAAGGGATATTCTTAGGATAACTAACAATTTTTTAGAACCATTATGAATTATTTTAATGTAAATATTTACCAAATGTAACCATGATAATTTTTATGATATTATATATTCATATATATTTCAAATTATTTTTTGTAATTTAAAATTATACATTATGATTCAATACCTAATCTAATGAATAATATTGTATAAGTATGGAAACAAGTAGCAAAATTGGAAATTGTATAAATGTTGATAATAGATGTGTGTATTTCCCTCTTTTAGAAGTTAATGATGTTTGGTCACAAGATAAAACTGATTCCCATCAACATAAAATTATACTGGGATATCCAACTTAGGTTATGAATAATAATAATACACATATAAAATAGCCTAATCAACAAAAGGTGGATAAATGATTGATAAATTCACGAGGGAATAGCCCACATCATTATATGGGATTAAATATCCATTTGTATATGGGTATTGGATATGTTCCATTGAGAAAATAATTCTTTCATTATAGTGTAACAAAATGGATTAAAAATTCAATGCATTTTATTGTCTATCGGTGATACATATTAATGGATTCAATTAATTTAATACATTAAGTAGGATAAATGAATATCACATATGAAATGAAGTATTTTTAGAGAACTATTCATAGAAAAATACATTCCATGTGACCAGCGAGCTGATATAGAAAGGAAATTTATGATTCTATGGAAAAAAGATGATGAAATGGTTGTTATGTATGAGGCTAAAATTAAAAGTATATAAAATAATTATGTATAATAAATACATAACCCAAGAAGTAAGATTCATTAATTAATATAAGGGTTAAAACAATTCCACTGATGGGCATTGGTCACACACTTTTTCTCATCATAAAAAGATATAGTCTCATGTGATATCGAGACAAAAATTTATTCTCTATGTCTAGTGAAATTTATGTAAATAATCCTAAGAAGAAGTCCATTGAACACTGTATTATAATAAATAATGGGAATATAGGGAATTTGTCTTTTTTCCCTTTTGTAATTTTCAAATGAAACCCAATGGTACATTCCAAATGGTAATGGGATATTGTATCAAGTGTGAAGAAAAAGGCCACCAAGCTCATGATTGCAAATGGGATAAAGAATCTATCAAGATTTAATTCTTCAGTTGTATGTAAATTTAAAACTTTTAAAATTAATTTCTTAAGTGTTAAATAATGTTTCCCTATAGAAGGACATGGGAGAATGTCTAGGCTTCTAGGATCATAATTTTTGAGGTTAATATTCCCAATAAAGTTATGCAAGGTACATTAATTATCTCCTCAAATTTAGATAAATCGTTATTTGATTATGGATAATCATATTGATTTATATATTCCTAATTTTTATTCAAATATATATATTTTCAATTAAAATTAACAAGGTAGAATAAAGTAAAACACCCAAATGGGAGTCTCATTGCAACAAAAATGTGTCTGGTATTTCCCATTATGGTATATAAATGTGCATTATTTGATGACATTTTCATCATTCATTAGGTCAACATTGATATAATACATAGTATAGAATGTGTTTTAAAATATTATGAGAAAATTTATTTCAAGAATAAGGATGTTACAATTTGTGAGGAAGATGTAAAATAAATTATCTTTAGTGTAGAAACTTTATCACGATATTCTTTCATGATACACCCAAGTAGCTTTATTGAATGAGATTCATGGTGGGGGAGTGGAAATAACCTATAGGGATGAAGAATGAAATATTAAATCTTATGATTTACCTTATTATAAACGAATGCATTGATTATTTTCCCGCTGATTTTCTGAGACACACCCCAATGCATGATGTATAGGGTTATACTGATTTAATTCCCAATGCAATACTAATTCCAATGAATCCCTACAAAATGGAAACTGTGTAATTTATAAATCGTAAGAAATAACTAGAGGAATTGCGTAATAAGGGATTTAATCACCAAAGTATTCTTATAAGGGGATCCCCATTTATTTTTTTGAGAAGAAAGATGGATTAATGAGGTTGGGATTTTTCTATAATGAAGACAATGTTATTACAATAAACTTAATGTATAATATGCCTCACATAGATTATTTTTTTGATCAAATTCAAGGAGATAAATAATTTTTTAATATTGATGTTTTTTTAGACGTCATCAATTGTGTATAAAGAAAGATGATAGTCATAAGACTACATTTTGAACGAGGTATGGGAATTAAAACCTTATTGTAATTCCATTTAGACGGACTAATGCACCCTATGCATTCAGGTATATAATGGACAGAGTGTTCGAACAATATATTGATGGATTTTTCGTAGAATTTACTAATGTTATATTGGTATTCACTAAAAGTTAAGAAGATGATGAGAACCACTTTTGGTTAATTGAAAAGACTCTTAGATGAAATTATATATATGAGATGTCAAATGATTGTGTATTATAGAATCATGAAATAACTTTTCTTGGCATTAATTCTTGGAATGATAGAATATATGTAGGTCCTTCAATGAAAAAATAAATCCATGAATGGACATCACCGATGATAATAATTGAGTTTAATAGTTTTAGTTTTTTAAACTGTTACTATTTAATTTTCTTCCAAATAATTTCAAAATTGGTTAACTCCATAACCAAGATCACACGTAAAAAGGGTAAAATTTGTTTGTGAAAAAAGTGTGATCAATTTTCCGAATAATTTAAGATATGATTAGTCTATTAACTTATTATTTAATTATCATCTTTAAATTATGGGTTTGATATTTATAGTGATGTATCAAGGATAAGACATGGTAATATATTTATGTATAATGATAGAGTTATTTCTTATGCATCAAGGAAATTATAAATCAATGAAAAAAACAACCCAACTAATGATCTTCAATTAACAACATTCATATTTTCTATTAAAATATATAGAAAACATCTATATGGTGAATGATGTGAGATATATATAGACCAAAATAGTTTGAAATATATTTTCTCATAGAATGAACTCAACATGATACAATTGATATGGATTGAGCTACTCAAATATTATGATTCCATAATACACTACCTCCCATTGGGGGAAATTAAAGTAGAAGATTCATTGAGAATAAAGTACCATGGAGTTCAATACAAAGTGGGAGTCAAAAATGATCCTATTCTTATATATCAAGTAATGATAGATATGGGAATTATCATGGAAGGTGACACAACACAATTTTTTGAAATGGTATCCAAACTATATTTACTGGAAAAGATAAACGTTATTATTATTATGATGTGGTTTTTCAAAAGAAATCAATGCTAGGATTGGTGGCAGATTGATTGACATTGTTTATGAGGATGAAATTTTAAAATTTGGTAAGAGTATTTTTGTTCCCGCTATATGTGAGCTAAAAATGGAATTAAGGGATAATTCTCATATATCAAATTTCTCTATACACCCTGGTCACAGTATGATATATTGATATTTGAAGGAATTGTTTTGGTGGGACAATAGGAAGAGTGATATTACTGATGATGTGTCGAGATGTTTGGGTTGTTAATAGATTAAGGCTAGAAGAAATCATCATATTAGATTCATGCAACCACTTCCTATGCATATGTAGAAATTAGATGATATTACAATTAGATTTTTCATGGGCATACCAAAGAATCCAAGATGAAGTGATACAATATGGGTAATTTTTTATTGTCTTACTAAATTAAGACATTTTCATGGTATAAGAGATGATTTATCACTATAATGTTTAAAAACACAATATGTTCATGAAGTTGTTGGACTTTATGGTCTACCCCTATTGACTAATTCTGATAATGATCCATGGTTTACATAACAAATTAAAAAGATTATTCAGAATGCCCAAGAGACTAAGCTTTGTTTGAGCACCTTATACCACACCAAACTGAGGGACAATGAGAAAGGACTATTCAAAAATTAGAAGTCATGTTGAGATATTGCACACATTCCATCAATGTTATGTGGGATCACAATTTACCTCAAGTATCGTTTTATTATAACAATAAATTCCATTCATGTATTAATATGGAACCATAAATAGAATTACATGGAATGAGATGTTGTACACCGACTTTTTGGGATGAATTTGGGGATAGATAACTCATAGGTAATTAACATGATGAGATAATGATAGAAAATGTAATGACTATTCAAACACATATCAAAATAGATCAAAGTAGAAATAAATAACAATGTTGATAACCGAAGTAAGGATTTGGAAATTCATATGTTAGATCATGTTTTATTGAAGGTATATCTATGAAAGGATCTTATAATATTTGGTAAGAAGGCTAAATTAAGTCCCAGGTACATAGGACCTTTTGAAATTCATGAATGAATTATATTTTTAGGTTAAAATTATATAATGATTCAATTCCTTTCCAAATATCATGATGTGTTAGTTGTGTTAATATGAAAGAAATACATGCCAGAACCAACACATATAATCACCTATGAAGAAATAGAAATAGAAACTAATTTTTCATATAGTGATGATAATATCATGATTCATGACTCTAAGGAACAATTATTGATATGTCCAAAGACTCATCTGGTAAATGTTCTTTCGAGAAACGATAAAATAGAAGGCATGACATGGGAACCTAAGGAAATTATGATGAAGAATCGCCCAAATATTTTTATGAAGTGATATTATAGATATTTGGAGGATGTAATTATTGTATGAAGGATGAATGTAACAGCTGAAGCGTCCACAGTAAGATTCTATTTAAATGTTCTAAATTTTGTGCTATAGAAAAAATTGTCTTTGAGCACACCATGACTTATCAATTTAGTCATTTGTAAATCTTTTATGAATATTATTAACAACATTATGAAATTTATAAATATTATTTTTCAATATATACTTCATTTTATTAATTCATAAAATCATAATTATCTTATGGTTAATTTTTGGTTTTTTCTAAAAATATTCAATTTTTTATGAGTACTGAGAAATATTATATTGTTGAAAAAAACTAACTATTTATATAATTAATTATTTTGAATTAAATTAATTGTAATGTTACAATATATAAAAAAAATTTATTATCCCAATATAGTTCATTGAAATCATTTTTATAACATAATTAGAAACAAAGATATTGATCTTTTGAAATTCACATTTACAAACCCTCTCACCACTTATATAGATTATCATATTATATAATTTCACCTCTTATTTCATTCGATGTTAAAAAAATAATCATAATTTTTGTTAATAATTCTAAAAAATTTTGTCTAATATTATGAAAATAGTTTATTCGGAAATAAATACATCCTCATTGTCATTTTTATTAAAATCAGAATGGGATACCTGAAAAATACGTAATTTTATTATCAATTATTTCAATGGTGTGTCTTCTTATAATTACACTTCTTATGATGTCTACTTAAAAAATAAGTAAAACCATTATCATCTACATGATATTATGATATTAAAATTATGTAATAACTATATTCCTTTATTTATACATCATACAAATAACAATAAAAACATGAATGTGTACGTATGACTTACCGCATCCAGACAACGGTGTAATTTGTTTTCAACAACAATTTATTTGGATGGTTATAATGATAATTATAATGGATATAAATAATTAATATAACATGATAATAATACTTTATAATTAATATAACATCCAATTAAATACCATTAAACCATTATGGGAATGATATCGTCGCTCTGGCGTACGTATGACTAACCGTCTCCATGACGCGGTGAGATTAATTCTGCACATTAACCATTGAAGAATGATTATAAAATTTATACGATGATTAAATATAATAATTATTATCAAAAAATAATTATATATATATATAATACCCCCATATTCATAAAAAATTACATACACAACAAATAATGCATAAAAAATAGTGTAGTTGACAACCGAAATAGTGCTGATAATGAAATATTTTTAACAAAATTATATAAGAGGATTATATTCGATATCATAAATAATTATATGGGCCAGGAATAATTTAATAACAACTTTTAACAATTATATATGAGGTTAGAACACCATTTACTTCATGAATTTATAAGTTATGTGTTGATTTCTCAAACACGTTATTATCCGATGTTGTTTTAATGTAAGAATCTAATGAGACGTCTTTATCATCCATGTCCATATTTCATAAAATTTATTTTAAAATATGATAAAAAATTATTTAATGAAATTTTTACCCATGATTATATTTTAATAAATTTTTTTTAAAAGAATCAACCCTTCATTTTCTTAATGAGGTGCTTTATGACATCTTCAAGAAAAACTAAGGAAAGAATATTTTTTAACATATACGGAACAAGCAGATATTTTACCCCATTTTTCTACCTTAACATTTTGATGTATCCCATAAAATATTATTATGGAATTTTCAAAATAATTGTTTTCTATTATAATTTGATAGATTTTTAATGACATCATCATAAAAAGGAATATCTCTCTCAAGGAGTTTTAATGATTTGATAAGATTATTTTCATATATGTCAACATCCTTTATCAGATTTTATGCTTAATAGAGGTATATTTATTATGATACAATCTTCAATACTGTATTGAAGGTTTCATGATATGTTTCACTATAGATTTTCATTTTTTATACCATTCATGGTTTATGGTTAAATTATGGACATCTTTTAAAATAGTTTTAATATGAATGATTATGTTGTGTATAACCCTTATGGAATTAGAAATACATTAAATATAGTAAATAGTGGGAGGGGAGCGCTATAGGTACTCAATGAATTAGTTGGTCTCATGATACAAACTATTTAGCATTTCACCCATTTTTATATAGTCACGGAATAAGGATTAACGATGTTGTTATGTATTTCAAAATTATGTATTACCTCATTACGAAATTAGTTATTGATATTACATGTGATTAATCAAAAAACAGAATATTCATGTAAATATATTAATGGAATTATCTGATTTATTCTTCCCATATTATGTTTAATATTTGTTAAAAGGCTTGTGTTTTTGTATTATACATTTAGTTAAAAGTATTATATTATTTTTAATAACTTATGATATTTATTTCATCCTTACTAAAAATCTATGATCAGCCCTTTATTATGACTCATTATTCCCTAGGATGTAAATATGTATCTTATGACTGAACTATAGAGATAGTCTAAGGGATCCGATTGTCTTCAAAAAAAGATACTATGTTGCGTTTAATATCATTGTGTATTGCAAAAATTATATTCATATATAGTTTTTACAATTCTAATATACTGATTGTTCTTTCGGGATTTGATTTCTTATGATCATGCCAATGTAATAAAATAATTTACCAACTCTTGGTAACTTGGGATAGATAATTAAACCAACCATGAGGTCCCCTTACACTTTGTGTATGGTGTTATAGGTAGACATCCATGTACCCATGGCGATATGGGAAGGAAATTTATTAAGAAAACATGTATTTTCTGTTTCATTAAACACGTTGTACCCATATTTTATTTCATTGGAAAATTATACCTATTGGATCTCCTCTTATATATCCTAGTGTGAGTCTTCTTTAGGTGATACTCGATTAAAAATATGATTAGGAAATATCATTATAGTTTTATCCCCAAATTCAAATATAGCGTGGGTACTCTATATATTGAGAGGTTCCTCTGTATAATTATTGTGTGGACCTCTATCTATTGAGTGGTACCCCCCATATAACTAGGGTAGAAGTCCCCTACCATCATATAGATATACACTAGGGAATTAGGCTGTCGAACGTTTTTCATTAGAGTGGTACCCCCTTGAGAATTATGTTTTTACTAATATATATAATGATTGGAACCCCCAATGGAATTTGGGTGCTGGTCCTTTGACTATTGAAATGTACCCCCAATGAAATTATGGTGTTGGTCATATTTTTATTGTGTGGGGCCCCCAATGGAATTATGGTGTCAGTACACTATCTACTAGGTGGTACCCCATTAAAACATTATGGTGGGAGTCCTATATCTACTATGTGGTGACCCTTATGGATTTTGGGAATATATCCTCTATTTATTGATAGGTACCCCTTACATAATTATGCATCAGGTGATATATCCAATGAGTGCACCTCCCCCACCCACAACAAACATGGTAATGGGTCCCCCTCACACTAAGTGGAACCACCCCTATCGAACTAGGGAATATGTCCTCTTATCAAATATTGTTCCCCCTATACTGTGTATATTAGTGTAAAGTAATGATCCCTCTATATGATTCCTCATATGGATCGACACATGAAATGTTGGGCATCGATGATTGATAATTGGAATTATTGTTAGTCTTTTCGTAGGATGAGTTATGATATAGAAACCCCCTTTCTCTAGAATTTGGGATTATTTTCATGAATATATATATATTCTTTCCATTAAATTTTGTTACACAATTTTGTTTGGATGATATGTCTATTCTTATCATGTACCTTACTAATCCACCTTAAAATTTTCTGTCATCCTAGTTAGTATGTATATACCCCCCCATGCATGGTATTTTATATACTTGTTAATATCATATAATGAAATCAGACATGTTAGTAGTGAATATATAGGATCATAGGGATACCTAGGTGCATTGACCACGTATGATAGTCAGATCATGGATATTTTTATCTAGGATCTCATTGTATTTAATTTTCTAGTTTTATCTTGATGGGATGTATTTTTTTGAAAATTTCCCTCAACTAAAAGGCCGAGGAAATTATTCATAAAAGACAAGAAGATTACAAGAGAGGAAAATTAGAGACCTTATTATAATTAGCCACATAAAAAGTGAGAAAACCCATATGATGGTTATCATACTAGGTAATTGGTTCACCAAACCCCAAGTTCGTAAGACCATCTACAACCATGTTCTCTTCTCTATAAACATGCATGATGATGATGTTGAGAGTCAAAAGAGTCAACATTCACTGCATCTACATGGATTCGAGCCTCCATGAGATCTATATTTTCACATTTCATGACGGCCTGCATGATGGTAGAAGAGTCACCTTCAATCTAGATATTAGTCCAACCTTTCATTTTCAAAAATGAGACAACATGACCCATATAGCTCAAAATCACCAAGAACATCCTTCCATATTTTAGTTTATTCCTCTACACTTATTCATTGTTTTTATTGAGTGTTTTAATACATTTAAATTAGGAAATTCCCTCCCATTTTAGTTATTCCTTTCAACATTTGTCACAATCCCCTGGAAAATGGATTTTCTCTCATGTGAGATGTGGCTCAACCCAGATTAGGTGGGATCATAAAAAACTATTACTAGTGGTGGTTCATTAATTAGGAAACTATATTGAGTAGTCCTGTTAGGGTTATTTTGTAAGAATATAGGGAAACAACATCGAAGTTGATCGATTACATATTTCGGGCTAGGGAAACAGGTGTAGGTGCAGTGGGCATGGTATACATAGTTTAGGACTATGAATACCTACTTGTTGTCATGGTATAGTGAGGAATTAGTTATAATATATGTTAGTAAATGAATCAATTTATTATTGAGTATTTGGATGTCCTTATTTTGACATTTAGAAATATATATATATATATATTCACTTATAATGTAATGGTTCGTCATGTTTAAATTTCTAGGATACCTCTATGATGATAGCTACCATAGTAACCTATTATGGATCCAGATGAAAATATAATAAGTGATGTTTCCTATATTCAGAATATATCAAAAGATATTGTTCCTCTATATAGATAGGTAGAATCACCCCAACATATGGCACAATATACCATACCACTAGAGAATGTTGGGGATTCATATGGTCTTAGCATACTCCTTATGTTTCTATGACAAATATTATAATTGTTTCGTTGCCAGTTAGATCCCCTCGAAGTAGAGGATTATCTAGAGTATGTGATCCATGATTTCTAATGGATCAACTCACCAATTCATCAGGTGGATGTTGTTTTACAACCCGTCTTCCAGGGCCCGTGTCGTGACTACCCCAAACCCGCCTTCCATAGTCTAGGGGCTGGCGACTAGCACCAAAAGCATAAATCCCTAAAACTGGGAAGACATTGCCTTTATAAACTAGAAACACACACATCATAGTAAGGTGGAATAAAAACACTAATTAAAACATTATATAAAATGAGTTTTGAAACGTAAAGGGGTCCGGAAATACAAGCCCAACTATAATGTATAAGGAAACTGAAAACAAGTACAACTAAAAAATGTAAACAGTTGAATGGTGAAAGCAGCTCCTGGAACATCCCACACGGATCCTACCTGAAGTGTTGGTACAGATAGTCTCCACAGCAGTCCACGTCCGTCAGTCTCCTCTGGGTACCTACTCATCGTAAGGTCCACCTCCAGGTACCGTCTAGTCCTGTTACTCTGATCCTTCGTCATCATTGTCTGTCGTCTGCAACCAACACAACGAGGTGCAAGCATAACCCGTGCAGGGGTTACTGTAATGATACTCAGTAGGGACCCCGAGTCCCTCGAGGTATCTCCAAATCCACCAAGAATAAACCACAAAGTATGGAATCAATTGGTATCCATTACATTGGAATATTCCAATACATATACCTAAGTTATCAAGTAACCCCTCTCAATCATGAGGAAAACACAGAAGTCACTGACTCAGCTCACACAGGTATACAACATATGTAGAGAGATATGGATGATCAGATATAGCCACTGAATCATATATTCTGTCAGACCAAGACATGATCCATGAACATAATTCAAAACTATTGGAAAGACACATGATCCGGGAACAGTCGTTAGAGCTGTCGGACTGACACATGATACATGACCAGCTATTCTGTGGGACCAAAACATGATCCGGGAACAAATTTAAGAACTATCAAACCAAAACATGGTCCAGAAACAATCATCAGAGTTGTCGGACCAACACATGATCCAGGACCAACTATTCTGTCGGATCAACACATGATCCAGGAACAGAAGTCAGAACTCTCTAGCAAACACATGATCCAGGAACAGTCGTTAGAGCACATCCAGCCACAGTGTTTCCACAAAGAATTATTGATTATGAGAGGTTCCGCTCATCAATCCAAGTGTAGACACATTAAATTCCACCATGTCCCATGAAGAAGTTTATCAGATGTCCACCTCGTCATATGTGTCTCAAATCAATAGACGACGCGTCAATCAGACGCCCGGTCTGTGAGTTGTTAGTCTTTTAGTCACGGGGGCCCGGTTGGATTTGAGTACGATCCAACCATACCGTATCTCAACTAAACCCCAAACTCTAGTGGGGAATACTCCAAGGGAATGCTACGCTCCAGGAATACCATCGCCATTGATGGTTCATCAAACGGACTTCCAGTTCCCATGTTATGGCCAATGTAAGAAATGGGTCAGTATTGGGCTCGGGCATGGTCCGACTGGGTCGGACCGACTCGGCCCAACCATGTCTGGGCCGACCCAGTCAGACTCACTGGGACTAACCCAGCATATTGGGCGGGTTAGCCCATTATGTTTGCCCCGGTCCGCTGGATCAGACCCAGCTGACCGTGAAGGTGGTTTGGCCGGGCTTGGGGCCAGTTCGTCCCTGAGCGTCGTGAGGCAACGGCCCAGTGCGGCTCGGTGAGGCTTGGGCTAGAGGGAGTGGTCGGTCCGGTTCGGCCAGGGTTCTGTGAGGTGGGGGGATGTTGGCTGGATTAGGAGGCGGAAAGGGGGCCAGTTCGGTCGGCTCGAGAGGCCACGAGGAGGGACGGTTCGGACAACTCAAGAGGCCACGAGGAAAGCTGGATCAGCAGCGCGTGGGTCGCGTGGAGGTCAGCTCGGTGGCGTGCCGGTCGTGCAGAGGCCGGCTCGGGGGTGGCCGGGAAGCGGCTCAGCCATGCTGGCGGCAAGGCTGGCGGCGAGGCGGCGACCGGTTCAGGGTGACACGCGGCTGGGCAGTCCGTGTGTTCGGCAAGGTGTAGGCCGGCATAAGGTTCTGTCGGGGCATGTGGGTGGCGTGGGAAGCCGGACGGCAGGAGACCGGGCCAGTTGAGGTTCATCTAGGGGTCATGGGTGGCGTCGACAGCCGGACAATAGGGAGGTCGGGCCAACGTGGGTTCCGCCGGGGTGTGTGGGTGATGCGGACGGCCGAACGACCAAGATGCCGGGCTGGCACAGGTTCTACGGGGGCATGCATGGTTCCACGTGGGTGATGAAGTTCATGGACGTCGGGGGTAGCACGACCTTTTTCGTTGCCGCCTCCATCGCCTTGTATTTGTTACGTCGTCATGCCAAAGAAACATCACAAGAGTTCGGTGGAGGGAGTCGGGACATGTTATTTTGCTCTCACCCTCCGCATTTAGAGGGTGATAACAAATGGCTTATCAAGATACGAAGATGGTCAGAAATTCACCTGCAATAAATACATTATAATCATTGAAAGAGATATGAAAAAAAGAATATCAACATGTAATAAACCCCTACCTTTTGATTATCGGTCGTTCATCATTTGTTACTGCGTTGAGGAAGAAGATGAGGAAGGTCTTCGTTCATCGCGTACGCCAAGAACTATTCCACTCTCGTATTTTCACAATGGTAAGGGAAGTGGTTCCACGTCGGTAGATGTCTGGGGAAGGAGTCTAAGAGGATCGGCGTTCTTCGTCGGTGGAGCGTTCTTCTTTCTTCTTTGGGAGCTTTTCTACCTAGATTTCTTTCTCCCATGCTCCACCAAATGCCCAAATGAAAATAAAAATGGAATGATTTGTCTATTATTTTTTTGTCACAAAAAATTCAAAAGTAATTAACTAAACAAGTGGCTCCAGCTAATTAATGCATGACCGTTTTCAGGGATTAATTAGTGCATGTCAAGGGGGATTCCTCCCATTTAATGGGGGTTGAGGAATTCAAGTGTACCACATTCATTAATGAGGGGGCGTTGATAAGTTTTATCCTCCTAAATTAATAATGGTTGTGTGGTCCCCACCCCTATTATTTAAAAGGCGGGTTATGTGGTCTCGAATGATCCCCACCTCGTAACCTCTCGCAAAAGGTTATGCTCTCGTGGGCCCCACCTCCAACTCCCATGAGGAGGTTTTGACAACCCAACCTCTGCATGGAGGTTAAAATAAAATAAACTGAGCTTACTTTATTTTATTATTTCACACAAAAACCCAAAACTAACTTTTATACATGACTCACTACCATTGAAGTGAAAGTCTTCCTAAGAAGATATCAGTGCTGGGAGTTCAATGATGCCCTCATATTTAATTTCTAAGCACCGGTTCAAAATTTTTAAAAACCTGTTCATATGTTTATAGAACGTACCCGAAAAAAACATCAGAAATTGATACTGGGCACATCGGGTCATGGAATCAAGTGACGTAAATTTTTTTCGGACTCGTAAAATTACATGTATTAAAAAAATTCCCCGGGATTTTAGGTCATTAAATTTTCCCCACCTTATAGATTTAAGTCCCTGTAATCTACAACTCTAAAAAAGGGAACAAATGAGGGTACAAAGCACGCATCTGATCCTCCCGCTCCCATGTGCTCACCTGGTGGTTCATATTCTGCCAAAAAACACACAAAAGAGTTATCGACTGTCCACATAGGACACAATCCTATTGATCCTCAATCTCCACTAGACCTCCATAAAAGTCGCACCATTTTTGACATCTAGCTCCTCATGGTCGATGATGTGAGATGGGTCGTGCACATTTCTCATCAGATTTGATACTCGGAATTCATCATGCACCCAGTGCAACTTAGGTGGAAGAGCAAAGCAGTATGCCACCTCGCCAACTCTGATGAGGACCTAGAAAGGTCCGATGAACCTCAGAGATAACTTGTTGCCTTCTCCATATCTCTGTATACCACATCACGATGATACCCTTATAAAGACATGGTATCTATCCTCAAACTCTAGAGGCACTCGTCTCCTATATGCATACGACTTATGCATGATCTCTACGGTCTCCATCTTCTCCGAGATGATCTGAACCTTGTCTGTAGTAGCTCGTACCATCTTCGGTCCCACTAGTGCTGACTCCCCAGGGTCTGTCTAGCACAAGGTTGATCTGCATGGTCAACTATATAACACCTGAAAGGGTGCCATCCCTATAGTGAAGTGATAACTGTTGTTGTAGGAAATCTCCAACCAAGTTAAGTGATCCTCCCAACTGCGACCAAAGCCTAGGACACAGGCATAGAGCATGTCCTCGAGAGTCTGAATGGTCCCCTCAGTCTATCCATCCTTCTAAGGATGGAAGGTGGTGCTCAAGCAAATCTGCTTCCCAAAAACCTCCTGCAACCCCTTCCATAGCCAGGAAGTAAATCGTGCGTCACGATTAGAGAAAATTGTTGAAGGTATACCATGTAAACGCACAATCTTCTGCACATAGAGGTGTCTCAAGCACTCTACTGAACCCTGCTCTCTGATCGGTAGGAAGTGGGCCAACTTGGGGAGTTGGTTGACGATCACCCAAATCATGTCATGACCCCTAGATGTACGTGGAAGAACTGTCATGAATTCCTTGGATATATCATCCCACATCCACTCTGGGACCTCTAAAGGATGAACCAATCCTGTTGGTACCTGATGCTCTGCCTTTACATGCTGACATGTGAATCATTATGTGACAAACTCTACAACCGCCTTCTTCATACCTGGCCACCAGTTCTATTGCTTGAGGTCCCGATACATCTTCACCACACCTCGATGCACTGCTATAGGGGATGTGTGTAACTCCTTCAAAACTCCCTTCTGATGTGACACTGGTACCATAGTGCGTTCTCTGAAGAGGATTACGTGCTCCCCACCTTCGGAAAATCCATCAGGAGCCTGCCCTTTGGATATCTGAGCACGTCAGGACTCGTAGTCAGTGTCTCCTCATTATGCCTCCCAGACTCACTAAAGAAGTTGAGGAGTGACTATAAGGGATTGAAGGAAGGTTTCCCTATCTCTATCCACAAAGGATATCTACAAAGAGATTACCTGCTTCATCGCCTCTCCTAGAAACAGTTTACCAGATCTCATGTTAAGAGCATCTACTACAAAGATCCCCTTCCCAATAGTATAGACTATCTCAATGTCATATTCCTGGAGGAACTCAAGCCATCACCGATGTCTCAGATTCAGGTCCTTCTGAGAGAATATATATATGAGACTCTTGTGATTAGAGTACACAATAAAACATTTTCCCATTAGATAGTTTCACCACATCATCAAGGAGAAGACCACTTCAGCTAACTCTAGGTAATGGGTAGCGTAGTTCTGCTCATGTTGTCTTAGCTACCGAGAACCATATGTGATCACTTCTCGCCCCAGCATCAGGACACACCCGAGTCTGGTCCCTGATGCGTCGCAGTAGACTATGTACCCTACACATTCCTCTTGAAGAATCAAGATGGGGGGCACTGGTCAACCTCTTCCTCATCTCCTGAAATCTTTGCAGGCATCTCTTTGACCACACGAAGGGTTTCCCTTTCTTCGTCAAGGATGATAGGGGTGTTTCAACTTTGGAGAAGTCTGTAATGAATTTCCAGCAGTATCAAGCCAAACCCCGGAAACTTCGTATCTCCATCAAACTCCTGGGTGGCTCCCAAGAAAGTACAGCCTCAATCTTTCCTAAATCAACTGCAACTCCAGCCTCTAAGATGACGTTTCCCAAAAAGTGAACCTCTAGAATCCAAAACTGGAACTTCGAGAGCATTACATAAAGCTGGTGCTCTCAGTGTGTGTCTGGTACTACCTAAAAATGGTAGGCATGCTCCTCTATAGTACTCAAGTCGATCAGAATATCATCGATGATGACTACGAAAAAGCGATAGAGGTATGGCTAGAAGATCATGTTCATGAATCCCATGAACACTTAGGGAGAGTTGGTTACACCGAAAACAATAACCAAGAACTCGTAGTGGTCGTACCGACACGTTAAGTCTGTCTTCGGCACATCCTCATCTCGAACTCTGATATGGTGATAGCCTGACCTCGGGTTTATCATCAAGAACCATCATGATTCCTTCAACTGATCAAAGTTTTCATCAATCCTCAGGAGTGGTTATTTTTTCTTCATGATCACCTGATTTAGGTGATGTTAGTCGACACAATGCCTAAATAATACATCTTCCTTCTTAGTGAATATAATTGGGGCTTCCTAGGGAGAAACATAGGGCCGCATGAATCTCTTCACCTACAAGTCCTATTGGTGTACCTGCAGCTCATGAAGCTCCGTAGGAGCCATCCAATATGTTGATGTAGATATAGGTGTCATACCAGGGTACAAGTCAATTTAGAAGTCCACCTCTCTATGAGGAGGTAGTCCTGGAACATCATCAGGGAAAACATCACCATACTGGTCCACCACTACTAGATAAGTCGAACTCTGTACATCTACTGATTCAAGGGTAAGGTGGGCCAAATGATGAGTGGTCGAATGCAACCTCATCTGAGTAAGTCTTTCCTATGCTGCAAAAGCACCCTTCTAACCGGTGAAGGTAAACCTAGTCCCATTCATGCGGACACACCACACCATGCACCTAATACAGTCTATCTGAAAATGGACTGTAGATAACCAGTCGATACCCAAGATGACGTCGTAAGGCCTCAATGCCGCAATTAGGAGATCCCTACTGAAGCTCTCTCTTCCTATAGAAATTTCACACTGCCATCACTAGTGTGTAATCATCGAATCATCTCTCGTATGAGTCTCTAGCAGTAAGGATCGAACTAACAGATCCTTCGGAATCTCTGTGCTCGAAAGAGTGATGTGAAAATGAATGAGTGATTGGAATCTGTATCTATAAGAATTACATATAAGGTGTTATAGACACAGATCGTACCTTGAATCATCTCCAGAGAATCGTGATCGTATGCCTTAGCTGCCTGGAGCTGATCTCTAATCATTCCACCTGCTCCATACGGTCGGGGTGGACTTCTTGGTGGTGGTGGTGGAATCACCTCGAATCGTCATACAGCAGCACTTGCATGACCATATCCTCTACCACATCTGCATCCTCCCTATGGTCCTCCTTAATCAGATCTCAGTCTCTTCATGGGAACTCCTTCGACTGTTTGTTGATCGTCAGTACGGCGGGTCAGACAATCGCAAGCCATGTGACTGAGCTCACCGCAAAGGTAACATTGCCTGCTCCTGGCATGACTCGCCATGTTCCGTGAGCCCCTCACAACTAAACATGTATCCTGAGGGCATCCACCTGATGTCCTGATCTTCTTGGACATCTATGACATCTGTCTACTGCCAACTGCAGAATACTACACTACATGTCGACTAGTGACGAGTCTCGCTGCTGGTGACTGCACAGCAAGAAAAATATCCACTAGGACGACTCTCTCTAACAGCCATGCCTGCGTTGAGATGCTGAGTGAGATCACTGATGCTTTGATCTCACGTCTGAGCCACTGCTCAAAGGTTCGAGCCCTGAAGAAAGGCTCCAGCACCATATATGTGGAGTAGCGTGAGAGGTCGGTGACACTCGCTGAGTACTGTGCAACTGTCATGCTTCCCTCCTGCTGATGAATAAGCTCTTGTATCTACACTACACATAGGGTGTCTAAGAAAAACTATGCCCAGAACAGGATCTCGAAGTCTGCCCAGATTAGTATAGCCTCGTCATGCACCTGAAGCATCAGGCTCCACTATCTGCATGTTGCTGCCTGAATGGGGCTCGCGGAAAGGATCACCATGATGTCTGCTGGTGTCCCTACAAGCATGAATACTCTCCCCACAGCCTCCAGCCAATCCTTAGCTGCCTGCGGGTCCGTATCACCCTTAACCATGGTTGGCCTCTGGTGCTGGAACTCATGCAGCGCGCTCAAGCGGCATGCATCGTCTCCTATAGGGTCTGGTGGTATCGGTGGAACAACGGGTAGTGGTACCACTCGAGCCTCCACTGTGATGGGGCCCTGCACCGAGGCCTAATCACTTGGTGGGCTTCCATCTTGTACAACTCTCGGAACCCTAGCTGATTGTCTGTGTGGAGGCATCCAAAAAGAATTAGGTGAACCACAGTCATTAAGTTATACCTGGTTAACTGACTCAATGATATCACAAAGAAAACTCTTGGAACACACACACAATTAGTGTTTTCATGCACTTAGTCGGAAATCAGAAGTCAGGATCCTAGTGTATGGATACATCGACCACCGCATCAAATGGGCTCCCGGGATAGAAAACCACACTCAATACTCCTAACTCTATTGCTTCACAGAAGAAAAATATCAGAGTCCTATGTTTTTCTGTAGAACCGACTCATTTGATACCAATTTGTCACAACCTGTCCCCTGGGGCCCATGCCGTGACTACCACAAGCCCTCCTTCCATAGGCCAGGGGCTGGAAACTAGCACCAAAGGTGTAAATCGATAAAAATGGGAAGGCATTTCAATTATAAACTAGAAACACACACAATAGAGTATGCTGGAAGCAAAACCCTAAGTAAAACTGTATACAAAAGGAGTGATGAAAAGTAAAGGGGGCTGGAAATACAATCCCAACTGTAATGTACATGGAAACTGAAAACAATTATAAAAGAATAAAGGTAAATAGATGAAAGGTAAAAGAAGCTCCTAGAATGTCCACCACGGATCCTGCCTCAAGGGTAGGTACAAATAGTATCCACATCACTTGTAACACCCCAATATTGTATTATATATATTCTTTTAATTTCATTATTGTCTTGTTTTGTATGCTACACCAAAATTATCTTGTACTATATGAAACACCGTATTAGCTTGCAGTATATGCAACACTATTCTTGGCAAGTGTTACAAACAATTGCAAGTTTGTTTTGTGGGAAGTATTCTACAAAACATTAACTATGTATATTTTTTTTAATGTATAAATGAAATATGTTTTGATTATGTTATATGCAACACCAAACAGAGCTTTCACTATATCTATCCCTGACTTGTCTTGCATTACACGCAATCAAGACCTTCTTGAATAGCTTGTGTAGTACGCAATACCAAGTTTCACTAAACGAGATATGATTACAATATTAATAAGAACTAGCCGTTATGAATAGTAATACCCAATTTTTGAAATTTTATAAATTTTATCTTTCAAAATGGACTTCATTTGTGGATTCGTAATATTAAAATTAGCCTTGGGTGAATTTTTGGTATTTTACTGAAATCATTAAATTTTTTATGAATAGTGAAAACAGTAGGTTACTATTTAAAAACTGTCTTTTTTTTAAATAATTATATATTTTATTTAAATTTATTTTAGGTCAAAATTGATACATATTACCTATATAAGTTCAATTTAGTTCATTGGAGTCATTTTATTATAATTTTAGATATATACAATTTTTATTGAACTATTCACCATCCTTTACCCACCTCCTAGGAGATTTTGAAAATCTACATAAAACTTAATTTTACCGCTTCTGTGAGTAGAATTTTGAGAATACGAGAAACATGGATAATATAAATGAGTAAATTTTGGTTCAATAAGATAAAAATAATTTTTTATGAATAGTAAATTGTTTCTTTTTTTCCACAATTAAAAGTAAATAAGGCAATTACGGGTAAAAATGATATTATTATTAACCTAACACATGTCCTAATTCTATTAGATAAGTTTAATTCAACCAAAAAAAACCTTAGAAATAAAATATGACCATTTAGGTCCACTTGAATTAGATTAGGACATTTATTATTATTTTATTTAAAGTAGAATTAAAATAGTTAAAATCAATGTTTAAGAACTAAAACATTTTTAATATAGGGTTATACATAAGATAAATTCGTCTATAAATATTCATCAAAAATATAAACAGATTTCCTACATAATAGTGTTTTATTTATAATTTTTAGATATTAAATAATTTAATTTATTTATGACACAATGATGATGCAGTAATTACCTTATTAATGAAATATTAACATAATTGATATTATAAATACCCAAATAAATGTAATTTGAGAATTTTTATGATTTAAACTTATTTTATAGGTTAATATGTCATGTTAGTATTGATGTAATTACATTTTTTCAAACTAATCATGCTGTTATAAGTTTTCACAAAAATCAATTACCAAATAGTGTCAAAATTGACAAAAAATAGTTTTAAAACAAATATTATATTATTAATTGTTATTTTATTCCTAAAAATCTAAGGTTCGGAAAAATGACTTAGATAAGGTTATATATATTAATAATGAACAATTTGGGGTTAGTTTGGCCTATTATTGTAAGTTGATTAACCATATATTATAAGAATACAAGAAGACACAGTAAAAGTAAAATTATTTAACATATAGTTAAATCTAAATGATAAGGTTAAAATAGTAACCTAAACTAGTCTAAATTCAGTTGGATGAGTTTATTTCGACCCATACCCACTTTAAATTATAAATAAATTAATTTGGAGCTATTATTAACCGAATATGACATTATTATAAAATAATATTTTATGTTTTTCCAAAGGTTCCCCTCTCCTCCCTTATAAAAAGGGCACCCCATCCCTCTACTCTTAACACCCTTTTGGGCATTGAATCTCAGCCAAAACTTGACAATTACTCTTCTCAACCTCTCTAGTTACATCATAGAGTTTCTATTATTCTCAAAATACCAACTCTAGTTCCCTAAGAAGATGATTAAAGGAGGTGCGTCGAGGAAGAGGTAATCTCTTCTACCGACTCTTTCAAGTTTCTTTCTTCTTCTACATCATCTTATTTAGTTGTTTCATTATAAAGTAATAAAATCAGTATTAATTATATACTGATATGTTATTATAAATATTAAAAAACACAATTTCACCTTCGATCCATCCTACGGAAAACGAAATAACCACACGTGCGTACGTACAGAATACCGTCTCCACGCCATGGTGAAATCAGTTTTTCCACCACCACCTTACTTGGATGGGTATAATGGTATAAATAAATAACTATATATGATTATTGTAAATTTATATTGATTTGGAAATATTATACAAACACTTAAATACAGTTCCAAGATCATGTGAGTGATATCATCGCTCGTGCGTACGTACAGACTATTGTCTCCACGAACGCGATGAGATTCATTTTCCATGATTAACCATTCAAGTATGATTATAAAGTATATATAATAAATAATAATGAAATTTATTATATAATAATGATACTGGATTTATGTAAATATATTTTTCAATTACATAATTCCATTTAATTAAATAAGGAAACAAAAACCGCGTTCATGCATACACACGGCCTAGAATCTCCATGAACGGTGTATTTCATTCCATTTATCAATCTATCATATATATTTATATAATGAATATATATTATATATAAATCATGTTTTACATTCTGTAATTATGTAAATCAGAATATAAGTTATAATATCAAGAACAACATGTCGAAACACATATGATAAATGAAACGATTTTACCCAAAACGCTGCTTTAACATGGAATTTACAAAAGAACGTGTTATATAAAGTCATAAGTGAACCATATATGATATCATAACAATGAATATGATTTGGTAATAAGTCAAAGACATTATTTAAATCATTATACAGATGTTTCGGATACATACAAAGCATATCAGACCTAAGTTACGTGATAATTTAACAATCTCATTTTTATCCGAGATTGCATATTCATAAGTATTTACTAGGGTCATATTTTTCATCCATGTCCATAAAAATGTTTTTCATAAAGTTTTTAAATTCGACCATGAATGTTTAAATTCATTTTTACCCCTCATTAAATATTACTTTGTGTTATGGAAGTAATATTTTTTTTGTTTAGCATACGTGGTACTTTTTGACTTCCTCGATAAAAGTACAAGAAGAATGTTATTTTTAACTTATACAAGATGAATGGAATTTTAAAGCTTCATAACGCCTAATTTTCATGAAGATTACTCTAAAAGATTTTATAAATATTTTCAAAAAAATACATTTCCTTTAAAATTGAATGGCATTTTGTGAAAATAAAATGATTTTGAAGAAGAAAGGATATTTTCCTCAAGATTTCATTTCAAGTGTTTTATCAAAAACATTTTCCATCTAAGATGACATTATTTCATATGTGTATGTTTCAAGAATAATGTCTCTCTGATTTACATGGTTTCACTTTTCTTATGATGAAATATTCATTTGTTTTATATGGATTATGTGAAGATTGGATGATGTTTATGAAACCAATTTTATTCTTTGGGTTATGATGATTTTTTTATGTTTATTTTGTGGCACAAGTAAGAATGATTTCATTATGATATGGCTGTTACCTATACATCCCTCCAATGCATTGGGTAATGATTTATATCTCATGATATAGACATGGCTCGAATGTTGAGTTAATCCAGTTCAGTGATACAGGACTGGAACGAGGAGCGAACTCGATTCAGAAAGGGACATTGTCCACTAAGATGGTCTTGGTAGCAATGCCTTGGATACTTTGGAAATCATATCATGTGATTAATGGTTTTCGACAATTACATGTTTTATTCCCATGCTATTTTATAATTATTGATGTTTCTTTGTGACATATACCTTTCGTACTTCCATGATTTATGTCTTTGATCAATATTTTGATGTTTGGATTTTATGTTCAAGTTTTTGCATTAAAATGTTTATGGATTGTTTTATGTTATCTATTTTTACCCTTCCTATGCATTTCAGCTCACCCTTTTTATGTTTTCTTTTCCCTAGGATATAAACAAAGGTTTTAGGTATGAAAACCAAAAGGGGAAGATCGTTATGGGAGATGTTTATGATCTTTCACAATGATAAGAAGATTACGTTCCGAGTTTCCAAAGACACTAAACTAATACGGACATTGGGCGTCTATTTTTGTCATTTACTAAGTATTCTGCAAAAGTAATGTAACGTAAATTTACGTCGAGATTTGGGTCTCTACATCAATCCAAATCTGTCAGTCTCCTCCAGGTACCGACTCGTCGTAAGGTCCACCTCTGGGTACCATTCGGTCCTAAAACTCTAATCCATCGTCAACGATGTCTGTAATCTAAAATCAACACAATGATGTGCGGGCATAATCCCATGCAGGGTTGAGTATAGAGATACTCAGTATGGATCCAGAGAACCTCAGGGTCTCTCAAAATCCACCAAGGATAAACCACTGAGTATTAAATCAACGGGTAGACATTAATTAAGTGTATGCCTGATGAATCTATAATTTTCACATATTATATACTGTATATAAATGTTTTAATTCCCGCCATAGTGTTATTTTATGTTCAATTGTCGCATTTTTTGGATTTGGTGGAATTTTGAGCTCAAATGCAAAAAAGGCTTAAATTTGGTGTTTAACTGTTTTATTTGTCTTCTGTATTTTGGCCATATTATTTTACACATTGAACTAAATTGTGACATTACTTTATTATAGGGTTCCTTATAACATGGGCCGAGTTTAATCCTTCTTGAGTTTCAGCTCAATCAATCATTTGGATGCTCAAAACCAGATCACAATCCGGACCTTGAAAACTGTGTGCAGATTTGGAAGGTTCTAATGAGGAGCTTTTATCTCAAATATGATAGATCCAATGGAGATGATATTCAACAAGGAGCTGGAAGAGGAATTAATGACCATAATTAATTAAGGAGTCCATGTCTGAATCGGCTGGATTCAAGGAATTAGATGCATGGGAAGTTGGAGTTTTGGAAGACGAAGAGTCACATGGACAGATTTAATTGTCCGTACCAAACCAACCATAATTCCATCATACGTGGACCGATCTGGATGAACTATTTTTTAGGAATGCGACAGAAGATAATGAACAAGTTTCGAGAAGGGAACATTTACCAATTCAGTCATTTAATGGGCCTAAATGTCTGTGAAATCCATAGGACAGAATTGAGTTGATATTTCATCAACCATTTTCCCTATAAATATGTATCTCTTCTCTCTTTTACAAGGATATCCATTTTCAAGGGTAAAGGTTGAGTATTTTTATTGTAATAGTTTATTTTATTTTTACTATATATTACTTTATCTTTATTCTTCATACCTACTTTCATCCATTTATTTTATTTTATGTATTCTCTCACTGTTATTCCCTTCTCAACTCTACTAAAAATGAAGAACTATTATCAGCGCTTGTTCGAGGGAGGGAATGGTGAGTTTATTGAGTTATTGTACTTTAATTTCTAATCCATTTATTCAATTATAAGATTTTTGGTGGTGGTTAAATCGATTATGGTGAGCAGTCGCCCCATTTTCTTTACCACCAACATCTTCTTCTCGTTTATAAATTTTCCTTCCATTCACTATTTGTGTTGTGCATACGGTGGTGTATGACATGAGTAGTGATGGTCAGAAAAGAGGTATCCGATCTGACTTTAGGTAGAGAATTACCCCACATGCAGAGTTCTCGGTATGGGGTGATGACATTTCAAATGAGAAGGTGAGGTGTGATAGGTCTTCATCACCTCATTGAATTGAATTTTGAGATTCTTTTTAAACAATGATATCCACCACCACGACCTCCTAAGAACAAATTCCAAATTTTTTTCTTCTAACATCATTCTGTATTTCATTGAATTATTAGTTATTATATTTATATTTTATGTATTTCATTTCCCCCCATTTATAATATTATTATATTTTTATATTAGTTATATTATAAATAGCGACAATAGGAAAATAGTGTGTGTTAGTAACCTCCTTGTGATCGACCCAAAGGTGTGCCACTATGGTGCATTATTAGGTAAATAAGAAATTAATTGAATTGTGGTTCGCGAAAAACCCATATCATCAATTTGGTTCCATTTCCGTGGAGGTCAAGTGCTTTCACACTCTATTTTTCATAAAAACCCAAAAAAAAATTAAAAATTTAAAAAACTAAAAAATAGTGCTTCGTTGAATATCATTCTTCTTTTTTGGTCAAGATGGATTATTTTAGTGATTTTTAATATGCTTGGCCTAGTACTGAATTTTCTATTAGGGAAGGGTATTTTATGATGTAGATGGAAGAAGATGCTGCGATGATTCAAAATAATTTCAAAATCCTTAAACAAGCAAGCAAGATGGCAGCATTGTCGGCGGCTAAAGATGAAGATGTTAAAGTTCTATGGCTGGAACGACAACAACAGAATCTATCTGAAGATGAAGAGGAAAATGTTGTTCCACCTACATTTGAAGTTGAAGAACCCAAGGAGGACTTGAATACTCAACATGAAGATCCAATCTTCTCTCCTTAGCCATTGCTTGAAGAGGTTCCTGAAGACGAAAAGCCAACTCAAACAACTGTGGGAGATCAAAATTCTTTGGATGTACATTGGTTTTATTTTATTGAAGAACAAAAGGTAAGTGATCCTCCCAACTTTTTCATAAAAGAATCAGTACCTCTATACCTCTCTCTTGCTTTGGAAGAATATGAATAAGTCCCTGCTGAAAAAGAATTCCCAATGGACTTTCCTGAAGAGATCGTGGTTCAAGCTATACTATATGAAAGGGAATTTTTTACATTGATAGTCAATATTTTAATCATATCCAAGTGGAACTATTTTCTAACTTCCCTTATGAATTTTTTGACCCAGCATCACATGTGAAAGCCCTGGATGTTAAAGTTGAAGAGGCCATACATGTTGTGGCAATGAACAAAGAGGACCCATTATTCATCCTTCCCCCATCATTCAAATTGTACCACATTGAAATGGGGAATATGCTATTGTACTCTATTCACGAGTTCCTATAATGATGTTGTCGGCTGAATAGAATTGGAAGAAAGATGTTTTGGTGGTTTCTGAGCAAGAAATCCTACCCACCATCAGATTGGGGTTAAATAGCTGCAACTGCTGGACTAGGGGCAATAAAATCCTACCACCCGCTTGGGGGTTCAAACCAAGCCTTATCTGTTTTCTTTTCCATTCCTATTTATTTTCCATTACTCTTTCTTTTTATTTATTTTTCTTATGTTTTATTTATTTCATTCTTTTTAGGTTAAGTGGCAGTATCTAAGAGCTTAACTCAAGGTTGCCACTGTAAAATAAAGTCAGGTTGTATCTTTCCTTCCTTTTATTTTTCGGCCCTTATCATTCTTTTGTTGAGCTGCAATGGGGGTAGTGAAATCTAGGTGTGGGGGAGTGTCAACCTACTTAGATGTTTTGTGTACTTTATTTTTATTTTTATTTTTCATCTTTTTAGGATCCTTGAGCTTCAATGCATATTCTAATCATTTTTCACACACTAATTTATTTTGAGATGATTGAAATAAATTTTGAATAAATGGATTTTAAATGATTGTTGATGTCAAACTTTTTCCATGAAATGGTTTTTCAAGAATTTTTATGAGTTTGACCAATTTTTGAAATCCATGCCCATGAAACACTAACTCAATACATTTTTCTTGTCCTGTGAGGTATTCTGAACCACTTTGAAATATTCTTTCTAATACCCACACTTTCTTGAGAAGAGCTTGGATTATGTGTGAGAACCAGAACTTGTGATTTTTCTCTTTCAAAGCATTGGATTTCATGGAATGTTTTTAATATGATTGAGGCATCTGTTTGGCCAACCATATTTTATCTTGATACTTACCTTTACATCTATCCTTCTTTAGCCCATAGATTCCATGAAATGCCTTATAGGTTTAAGCCACATTACAAGACGAATTTTCCATACGTACACACACTCGTGGTATTTTTTCATGGATATTTCAAGTTTGAGTGTGGGGGAAGGTATTTTTGTGTGCGTTATTTGGGATGTGTTTCATTTATGGGTGATGTGATGTGTGTGTCAACATTTTGGGCAGTGGATGATAATGATCAAATTGGGCATGGGTAATCCTTTCATTGTGCTTTATTGTTTCATCTTGTTCTCCTTCAAAAAAAATTAAGAAATTAGAAAAAATGCAGATGGGCTTGAATTTATCATTGTATTCAATTTTTCATCTCATTCTCCATGGAAAAAAATCAAAAAAAGAAAATAATGATGTGCCTTTCTGGAGAATTAAAAAAATGAAAAATATGAAAAAAAAGAGGAGAACTTGGATGAAATCATTCATTGGATTCATTTCGTGGCTCATGTCCCAGGTTATAAAAAGGGGCGATGTTATGTTTCACATTGTTAAGGGGATTGTGTGAGGTTCATCCTCTGTTTTCACTTGATTATTCATGCATTGTTCTTAAGAGTCCAACCTCCTCTTTCTAGCCTTAATTTTTCAATCATTTTCCCACCAACCCTAAGCCATAGAATTCACCTGAAAAAGTCATAATGATTAAATTAATTTTCATGTTTTGCGCTGTGGAGAGATGAGAATTGTCACAAGCCTATGGTGATACATGAACTTTCCAAGTATGAGCATAACTCCAGATACAATTTCTCTTGAGTGAAGTGTGACACAAAATTCAAGGTGAGGTAGGTTATGATTGGGTCATGGATGGATTTATGAGGTTGAAAAAATTTAAATGTGAATAATTAAAATTATTGGGAATTGTTTTTCATAGAGGAGATGTGATGGAATTTCATTTTGGATGAGATCATTGATGTTTTCTCATTTTTGATTGTTGTGTGAATTTTGATTTGGATATATGATGATTGCCCAGGAGTGCAATGCTTAAGTGTCGGGGAATGATGAAGATATAATTTTCACATATTATATACTGTATTTCAATGTTCTAATACCCACCATACTGTTATTTTATGTGCAATTGTCACATTTTTAGGATTCGGTGGAATTTTGAGCTCAAATGCAAAAATGGCTTAAATTTGGTGTTTAACTGTTTTATTTGTGTTCTGTATTTTGGACATATTATTTTACACACTGAACCAAATTGTGAAATTACTTTTTTATAGGTTTCCTTATATCATGGGACACGTTTAATCTTTCTGGATTCCCAGCTCAATCAATCATTTGGGGGCTCAAAACCAGATCACAATCTGGACCTCGAAAACTGTGTTCAGATTTGGAAGGTTTTAATGATGAGCTTTTTTCCCGAACTGACCAATACAATGGAGATTATATTCAACAAGGAGATGGAATAGGAATTAATTAACATCATTCATTAAGGATTCCACGTCTGAATCGGATGGTTTCAAGGAATTAAATGCATGGGAAGTTGGAGTTGTGGAAGACGAAGAGTCACATGGACAGATTTAATTATCCGCACCAAAACAGTCATAACTCCATCATACGTGGACCAATATGGCTGACCATTTGAGTAGGGATGAGGCAGAAGATATGGAAAAAGTTTCAAGAAGGGAACATTTACCAATTCGATCATTTAATGGGCCTAAATGTCTATGAAATCTGGAGGATAGAATTGAGTCGAGATTTCATCAACCATTTTCCCTATAAATATGTATCTCTTTTCTCTTTTACAAGGATAGCCATTTTCAAGGGGAAAGGTTGAGTATTTTTATTGTAATAGTTTCTTTTATTTTTAGTATATATTAGTTTAGCTTTCCTCTTCATACCTCCTTTCTTCCATTTATTTTATTTTATGTATTCTCCCACCGTTATTCCCTTCTCAACTACACTAAAAATGGAGAACTAACCTCAGCGCTTGTTCGAGGGAGGGAATGGAGAGTTGATTGAGTTATTGTACATTAATATCTAATTCGTTTATTCAATTCTATGATTGTTGGTGGTGGTTAAATCGATTATGGTGAGAGGTCTCCCCATCTTCTCTACTACCAACATTTTCTTCTCATTTATAAATTTTCCTTCCCTTCGCTATTTGTGTTGTGCATAGAGTGGAGTATGACATGAGTAGTGATGTTCAGAAAAGAGGTATCCGAGCTGACTTTAGGAAGAGAATTACCCCATATGCAGAGGTCTCGGTATGGGGTGATGACATTTCAAATGAGAAGGCGAGGTGTGATAGGTCTTGATCACCTCATTGAATTGAATTTTGAGATTCTTTTTAAACAATGATAACAACCACCACGACCTCCTAAGAACAACTGCCTACTTCCTTTCTTCTAACTTCATTCTGTGTTGCAATGAATTATTATTTATTATATTTATATTTTATGTATTTCATTTTCCCCATTTATACTAATATTATATTTTTATATTAGTTATATTATAAATAGTGACAATAGGAAAAAAGTGTGTGTTAGAGACCTCCTTGTGATCGGCCCTAAGGTGTTCCACTATGGTGCATTATTAGGTTAATAAGAAATTAATTGAATAGCGGTTTGTGAAAAACCACTCTCATAAATTCCCATATATATACCTATGTTATCATGTCGCTCATCTCAATCATAAGGAAAACATAGAAATCACTGACTCAGCACACACAGGTATACAACTTATTTAGAGAGATAGATATGATCAGATATACCCACTAAATCATCTATTCTGACATACCAACAAATGATCCAAGAACTGAAGTCAAAACCATGGGACCAACACATTGTCAATGAACAATTGTTATAGCTGTCGGACAAACACATGATCCAGGACCAGCTATTCTGTCAGACCATCACATGATGCATGAACAGAAGTCAGAACTGTCGGACCAACACATTATCCAAGAATAGTCATCAGAGCTGTCGGACCAATACATGATCCAGGACTAGCTATTCGGTCGGACCAACACATGATTCAGGAATAGAAGTCAGAAATGTCGGATGAACACATGATCCACGATCAATCGTCAGAGAACAGTTAGCCACATGGTTTCCACAAAGCACGCTAGATTCAGGGAGGGTCTATTCCTTAATCCATGTGTCGACACTTCAACTACCACCAAGTCCCACGAAAAAGTATCTCAGAAGTATAACTCGTCATAGGGGTCTCAACGCAATAGATAGCGCATCATTCAGACGCCTGGTCTGTGAGTTATTAGCCTTTTAGTTCCGGGGGCCCAGTTGGATTCATTTACGAACCAACCTGACTGTATATCAAATATACCAAGAACTCCAGTGGGGTATACTCAAAGGGAAGGGTATGCTCCAAAAATAATAGCACCACTGACGGTTTTTCAGATAGTCGTCTGGTGCCAATGTTATAGAAAAGGTAAGAAATGGGTCAGTAGTGGGCTCGTGTCCAGTCCGACTCGGTCAGACCGACTCAGCCGAACCAAGTCTGGACCGACCCTGTCTGGGTCGACCCTGTCGGACTCACTAGGTCTAACCTGGCCCATTGGGTGGGTCATCCCATTATGTTAGGCCCAGTCCACTGGGCCAGGCCCAGCGGACCGCGAGGTTGATTCGCCCTAGGCTCGGGGCCAATTCGGCCCGGAGGGTCATGAGGGCGCGACCCGGTGCGGCTCGGCGTGACTTAGTTTGGAGGGAACGTCCTATCCTATTTGTCCAGGGAGCTACGAGGGGGATCTGGGACACTGGCTCGGCCGGGAGGCCGCAAGGGGGCTAGTTCGGTGAGCTCGAGAGACCGTGAGGAGGGCCGGTTCACCCGGCTCGAGAGGCCACGAGGAGGGCTGTATAGGGGGTGCACGGGTCGCACGAAGGCCGACACGTGGGAACGAAGGTCGTGCGGAGGCTGGCTCGAGGGCGGCTGGGCAGTGGCTCGGCCAGGCAGGCACCCAGGTGGCGGCCGGTTTGGGGAAACGTGCGGCCATGCTGGCCGTCGGTTCCACCGGACATGGGCCTGCGCAGGGTTCTGCAAGGGCGCGTGGGTGGCACGGTCGGCTGGACGACCGAGAGGCTGGGCCGATGCGGGTACGGCCATGTCACATGGTTGGAAGAAGCGGCCGAACGGGCGGGAATCAGGGCAGATGCGGGTTCAGCTGGGGCACGCGGGTGGGGTGGGTGGCCGGAGGGCCAGGAGGCCGTGCCAACACAGGTTCGTCCGGGGCGCGCTGGTCACCGCAGGGGTGGCGTAGTTCAGGGAGGCTGCAGGTTGCATGAACTTTCTCATTTCCGCCTCCATCGCCTCATCGTTGTTACGTCACCACGCTGAAGAAACATCATAGGAGGTCAGCGGAGGGAGTCGGGCCATGTTTAGTTGGACCCCAGCCTCCACATTAGAGGGTGATAACAAATGGCTTATCAGGAGAAGAAGATGATCAACAATTCACCTGCAACAATTCCTTTCTAATCATTAAAAGATATAAGAAAAAGGAATATCAACATGTAATGAATCGGTACCTTTTGATTATCACTCATTAGTCGTTTTTTGATGGCGTTGAAAAAGAAGAAGAGGAAGGTCTTCATTCCTCACGCATGCCAAGAACTCTTCCACTTCTGTATTTGCACGACGGTCGTGGAAGTGGTTCCATGTTGGTATATGTCCGGGGAAGGAGTCGATGAGGATCGCCATTATACATCGGTGTATCATTCTTCATTTATCATTGGGAGCTTTTCTCCCTTTCTTTTCTTCTCCCAAGCTCCACCAATTTCCTAAATGAATATAATAGAGGAATTGTTTGTATATTATTTTTTTAGCACAAAAAATTCAAAAGGAATTAATAATACAAGTGGCTCCACCTAATTAATGCCTGATAGTTGTCATGGATTAATTAGGGGAGGTCATGGGGGATTCTCTCCATTTAATTGGGGGTTGAGGAATTCAAGGGGCTCTCTCTCATTAATGAGGGAGAGTTGATAGGTTTTATCCTCCTCCATCAATAGGGGTCGGGTGGTCCGCACACCTATTATTTAAAAGGGAGGTTATGTGGTCTCGGGTGATCCCCACATCGCAACCAATCAAGGAAGGTTATGTTCGAGATGGCCCCACATCCAACTCTCATGAAAAGGTTTTAACCCCCCAACCTCCACATGGCAGTTAAAATCAAATTAAGTGATCTTACTGTATTTTATTACTTCACACGAAAACACCAAAACTAACTTTTATACTCGACTCACTGACATCGAAGCGAATGTATTTTTAAGTGAATATCAGTGATGTGTGTTCAACGGTGCCCTCATATTTTAATTCTGAGAACCAGTTCAAAAGTTATAAAAACTTGTTCGTATATTTACTAAACTTACCCAAAACAAAACTTCAGAAAATTGATTCCCGGCAAACCGGGGCCCGGAATCAAGCATCTAAAATTTTCGCGGACTTCTAAAAATCCCATATATTAAAAAACAATTCCACAGGATTTCAGGTTATTTATAGTACTGACATCTAGGCATTTCCATAGAGAATTTAGGAAATGATAGAGTCTAGTTACTCAGATTCATGATGTGATTACAGTTTCATGGACCAAAATCCCATAGCAATTCTATGTTGGGTACAAAAGATCTTCCTTGTGATCGATTTATATATATAATATTATTGAATAGTACTATGGATGGATGAATGTCAATGAGTATGAAACAAGGTTAATAAGTCATACCCAGCACATGCATGGCATTATCTTGGATGGAAACATCTGTGAATAGGTGTATGAGTTGGGCCGCCTATGAGACGTATGTGTCTTTATGTTACTGTTGTGTATTCATATCATTGTTAGTGTATTAGAGATGGTTTTGTTTATGTATAGATATTTATTATAGGGAATCATGGAGAAGGATATATCATTGGATTTATAAGGTTGAGTTGTCCATAGAAGCTGTCAGCTGTCATACGGCCAGATCTCGGTATGGGTGATGTCCCCATATCTAAACTCACACATGCAGTTAAGAATAAAAATGAAGACAAAGATGACTACTGTTTCTCCATGTGGGTTAGTGAAATACATGTGATTAGTGAGGTCACATGGAGAATTATTTCCGATCAAGTCATACTGTGGAGGTATGTATTATTTGACATGGACCACCATGACAAAGGCTGAACCACAATCACCGGTATCCCAGTAGTGGGAAGGGTTGACCGCATAGAGGCAGAGCCAGTGGATGAGTAGGTAGTGTTCCAAGAATGAGAACTTTTGGGTGGGGTTGATGCTATGAGATCATTACTCCTGCATTAATAGGCATCCAACATCAGGCTAAGATACCTTACAACACTGGCCACGAACAATTGCAAGATATAGATTCATATTATACAAAAACATACATGTTGATTATAGATACTATATATTTTCATTATACTCATGATTCAGTATTAGTAATCATGTGAGTGATTGATTCCGTCATCTCTTTAAACTAGGTCTGATATATGGGGATACCAATCATGTAATTAAAAAAATCATTAATAGAGGTTCCTTTAAGAAATTATTCTTTTATAACATATGACTTATAGTAATGTGAGATATTTCTTGGTGGAGAGTGGTTCTCATGTTACCTTTTGGGAGTCATGATTAAACATCGTGACATTATAATGGGAATGGATTCAAAGTCTATGGAATTATCCTAGATTTTATATCATAGAATTCATTCCATATGACTTATCACATATGGGGTGTGGTTCTTCTTTATCATTGAGAGAGAAATAAAATATGTATAAGTGGGTTTTCTGATCATGAGGTTGTAACCGATAACCGATAATTTGGAAAGTATATCCCCTAGTATTTTATGCTCTTAATGTTTCTAGATTCCTTCATCCATGGATTGTTTAATGGAAACCTTCCATAGGAAATTCTGATACTACCTCCAAGTATGGAAATTTATTT
Source organism: Viscum album (assembly GCA_963277665.1). Taxonomy (NCBI): domain Eukaryota; kingdom Viridiplantae; phylum Streptophyta; class Magnoliopsida; order Santalales; family Viscaceae; genus Viscum; species Viscum album. The sequence goes on along the minus strand of OY728136.1, from coordinate 2,079,667,842 downwards.
TTTCAAATACATGAATCCTTGAACTACTAGGATATCTAATAAAATATATTTTAAGACCCCTATTGAGATCTATGTTCTTCATTTGTAGTTAAATGGACATCAAGTGAAGAGATTTATTAGAAATAATGTCTCACCTAGTGCAACTATATTGTTTATCATGAAAAAGGAGGACATGAGATTACAACTTTGTGAGGATTACCAACCCTTGATCGAAGATAAAATTATGAACAAGTACCGCATGATAAGGATTGATTAAATATTTGATTAGTTTTGAGGCATGAGATGACAATATATAATAGATTTAATGTTTGGATACAACCAGTTAATAGTTCAAAAGGTTAATATTCAAATTTTGGAAATACAATGTTGTTACAGACACTATGTGTTTCTGGTTATGCCTTTCGATATTCAAAATTCCACTACTGTGTCTATATCATTGATGAGCCAGATCATCCAAACATACATGGACCTATTTATGGTTGATATTATTGATGAAATAATTATATTTTATTCATCAAAGATGGAGTGTGTAGATGACATGAGGATGGTATTTTTTTACTTAAGGATCACTAGAATTATGGTCAGCTCTCAACAGGTTAGTTTTGTTCCATGAAGATCACATTATAGGGACTCCATTTTTTATCATGGATTATTTGTGAACCCAACAATTATAAATATAGTGATTTTTTGGGATCCATCCAAGAGAATTTCAGAGTTACATCAACTTATTATCTTGGAGGGTTACTATAAGATGTTTGTGGATAAATTATCCTTGATTACAATACCTTTGAAAACCCGAACATCAAAAATTTAGTTGTTTACAAGGACATAGTGGCGTTATCAGTCCTTTAATGAGTTTATGTTGTGGATTATGAGTTCTTCTATTCTATTATTACTAGAAGAGGATGTTGATTATATAGTTTATTTTGAGGGCTCAGTGTCTTGGGATAGTAATGTGTTGAAGTAGAGACATGGTGTATTCATATATAGACCAATGTAGTTGAAACCCCATTAGTAGATCTATGGGACTCAGGAACTAGAGCTGGTAGAGGTGGTCATTTCTTTTAGTATGTTAATGAAATATCCCTTAAGAGATTGATTTTTTGTTCACTCATTCCATCTGAGTCTTAGGTGTGTCCTCACATAAAAAGGTCTGGAACATGAGAAAAAATTGGTATAAGTTCCTACACAAAAATTAATATGATATATTACATATTATAAATAAATTAAATGTGATAGAAGATTATATTAGAAGGAATTTCCTTTACCATTTGTTGTAGGGGGATTCAAACTAGTTTGCATCATTGCAGCTAATGCTGGATGAGACTGAGGGTGTAGTTTTTATTCAGTCGATAGTGTTGAATTCACCACTCGTATAGTGTATGATAGATTCATAGTTGGATGAAACCGTCTGTGAGGTTCATCAAGACTATATAACCTCAACAGATTCACTAAATAAATTATTTTAATTATTAAATCACAACAACCTTTCCCATTGATAGAGGGTGGTCCAACTAAAAATGTTAGATATGTTGAAAAGAGTGTTCCATATATCTTTTATGATTATACATCACACTGTAATGAATATTTAAAGAGGCTATAAATAGATATTTTTGTGGGATGAGATGAGATGGAGATTGGTTGAGTTCGGATCATAGTGCCTCATCATTCATTAGGCAAAGGTTATAAACCAGGTTCTAGAAGGTTTTTTGAATCCCCTAGAGATCCATGAGTGGAAATGGGATGATATATCCATTGAATTTGTAATAGGGATTCCATAGAAAATGTGAGGCCATGACACAATTTGAATGATAGAAGACTAACTCAATAAGCCGATGCACTTCCATTATATTTGTGGTCATTTTTCAATAGATATATTTGGTAAGATTTATGCAAGAGAGATTAATATTCATCATGGGATACCTTTGACTTTTTCCAATAATGAGTTTTTGAGTTTCACATCATAGTAGTTTATATTCTTGAATAAGGCATTCAAGATTCATATAAGGATGAGTGCAACATTCCTCCACATGAATAGTGGGAAAACCGATCACACATTCTCGATATTGGAGGATATGGTGAGTTAATAAGTTTAAAATATTATTACGAGATGGGTGGATCACTTTATATTGATATTTTTTGTGTACAATAATAGTTACCATTATAATATCATAACAGACCATGATTAGTCAATTTATGAGAAAATTCATGTTACCCATATGATGAAATTAGATCAGAAAGGAATCTCTTTTTTTGTCAGATACGGTACATGATACGATGGAGAAGATCTGGGACATCCTTGAGATTATGAGTACATCTCATAAAAGGAATAAATCATATGTATATTGATGTTGTAGGACATTGGAGTTTGAGTAGGGAGACCATGTTTTCTCGTGAGTCTCCACATGATGTGGGTCGTGAATATTAGGCTGGGGAAATATCTATCAACAAGGATCATGCAGTTTTCATTATCATTCATAGGGTTTGGAATCTTTCGTAGTACCTCACCCTACCCCCACAGTTGGTGGAGGTGCACGAAATTTCCATGTGTTGCATATGATGACATATATGCATGAACTCACACACGTTATCGACTTTGTTAAAAAAACCATTGAAGATGGAACCAATTGTGTAGATCACCCTATGGAGATTGATTATTAGGAGTAAAAATCCTTCATGTATTCACTCTTCACATAGTTCATTTTTTATGGAAGCATGATAAAATTATGGAGAGCCCCTATGGAGAATTAGAGCTAGATGTGGGCTCAGAATCCTGAAATTTTTTTAGCAATTTATTTTTAAGGATGAATTGTTTTAAGACTATAATAACTTACACATAACAAATTTCCATTTCATGAATCTTTAATATATATATAAATATTTTAAGAGACGCGTATTGAGACAGTATGTGATTTTTAAGCACATTGCACCCAAATTTTATTTTACAAAAATATTAAATATATTTTATATCACCGATGAATGTTTTACTAATAAAAATAGTATAATAGTTAATAGTTTCTCAAATCAAATATCCTAGTACATAGTTGAATAAAAAACATGAGGTTTACCATATGTGGGATTTAACATGGTTCGGGATGGGGAATTTGTATAAATCATCCATTAGTGGGTGCATTCATTTGATTATTTATTTATTTATTTAGATAATTCACTAGATCAGTAAAAACCTAACTCCCAATATTTATTCTACATTAGGGATGTTCACTATTGTTGTCCATGTGATATTAAATTTGTATAAGATAGTGTTGTTCTACCTCCATTATTGAATCAGGGTCAGAAAATTGAAAAAAAATCTTCATCCTAGGAAATAGATGTGTAGAGAACATAATGAACTCTTCCATTCATCGCAGTTCTTGTTCTTCCTTAATGAATGATCAAAACTGTCATAGCTGTCATATTTTTTTGGATTGCTCCCCAATTTTTTTACAAATCAGAATGATCATACTGTTTCATTGATCAATGTTCAAATTAAGACTTTTTATGGGCATTTGAACCAGTATTAAATTATTTCTTCATTTTCCTTACCTCGGTCATCTGAATTATTATTCATTATCCATGATTGATCAACTATAGAATTTTTCATATTTCTTTCATGTCTTTTTTCTCGTTTATTCTTCATTTTATTCTCTGATTGACATATATGGTCTCATTTCGACATTGATGGGCAAGGCCGAGGATGATCAAACCAATATATTTTTTGAAAAAATCTTCTATGATGAATTGTTTGATGAATAAATGATTTATTCAGAGAAATTTGGGTGGATTATGATTTCTTTATAGATATGGGATATGAATATGATTTTTTGTGGCATGGTAGATTAACTAGGAACATAGGGGCATTGAGAGGGTGAATCCAAAATCTATCTTCAATCCAATTGATTGCCATAAATGATGATAAATTGATTCCACTTAAATTTTGTGTCGATTGGTGGAAATATAAGAAGTTTTGAAGGTAGATATAGAATTCATATTCATAGTTCCTATTTTCCTAGAACTTCTTTAATACATTTTGATAAGTCTAAAAGAACACACGTCATGTTCCTCGGATATATGTGGTGATAGGGTCTTACGAAATTATTGGTATCACACCACTTGTGTACCCCCACACAACATGTGACCCTATTTCAGAGGCCCATAATGTAATATGGGATTAAAAAATAGGGGTATGACTTGGTTCATGTCTAGTACAGGCCAACGTCCTGAGGTCATGGACATGGATGGAAGGACATGGATAAAACCCTATTCGAGAGGACACATACTATATCGGAGTAGGCATTCACATTCAATTTACATTGACATGGCCAAAAGAATTAGAAGGACCCAATGTAAGACCCTAGCCCTAGTAACCCAGAGTCGGTGCATTATTACATAACATTAGAAAGATCACAAAAAATAATATCTTGAATGACTGATTAGTTTAGTATTTTTCAATGTACTAGATACATACATATGTTTTACATTACATTATGAAATGTAAAAATAACAACATTGTGTCCCCTTTCAACACAATCATATCCCTTAGCCAATTCAGACAGTTTAATGGTAATATATTTCTTCACATCCTGGGAAAAAGAAAACAAAATAAATGTGTGATCTCAGATGCTCAGTAAATATAAAAATATATCAGAAACAATAAAAAATAAGAATAAACATTTATGGATATGTATAAGACTAAAACAATACCCTTTTAGACATAAACATCAGCATTATAAGTCAAAGATATGTCAAAATATTCCACTATATGATTCACATGGATATTCTACTACTTTAATAATTACATGTAATATCAATAGCTAATTTCATAATGATGGAATGCATAATTTTTGACATCATAACCACACATTCAAGAACATATTCCAAGACTAAAAATAAGATTTTTTCAAGGCCTTGTTCTAAAACACTAGTTTGTCTAATGAGACCTACGATGAATCGAGGAGTTTTAGTTGGCTCCACCCATCATATACTAAGTCCAATTCATTCTTTATATAAAAATATGGAAACATAACATAAACATTGGTATTAAAACGAGAATATGAAATGTAATACTTTAACCATAAACCATGAATGGTATAAAAATAAAAAATCAATAGTCAAACATATCAACAAACATTCAATAAAATATGGAAGAATACATCATAATAAATCAACTTCAAACAAGTTTAAATTCCCTTAAATTATGACTACATATATGAAATAAAAACTTTTTGAGAGAAATATATATTTCTATTTTGAAATCATTTATAAGTTAAATAATTACAAAAAAACATTTATTTATAAAATACTCTTAAAAAATTGTAAGGGAATATTGGAAGTTGTTATAATGGCAGAAAATAGTCGCAGCTGCCTCATACATTAAAAAACATATAACCTTAATTTGTCGAAATGGTCATAAGAAACCTTATTTGGAAATTGACCGAAAGTTTTAGTTCAAATAATCCTATAAAAAGTCAAACAAGTGTATAAAATAATTTAACCCATAATATATTAAATAGTAAAAAATGTTTTAAAATTATTTTTTACACAACACTGATATGGATGATAAAGAGTTCTCTGTAGATACTCACGTATAAACATCCTAAAATAATAAATAGATTGTAAAATTGACCATTATCCTATAATTTTCCTTTTTCAATGGTATGTTAAAGTCCTATGTAATAATTAAATCATTGTTATTAAATTATACAATAACCATATACATAAATATGATATTATATATTATCTTGTAATATTTCTTTGTCAATAATATATCAGTAGTATCATTGTTTTGGGTGTTAACTAATTCATTTTCCTTTACATGTTTTTGTTACGTTAGTCATGTTTGTTTTGGATAGTATGTCTTTGATTCATATCAAGAATGATATTTTGTTTTTAAACATTATTTTTAGTCATAAAATGAAAATTATTCTTCAATGGTTATGAGAAGAAATTAATCTCATCATGTTCATGGAGACGGTAATCTGTACATACGCATGCTCGACAATATCATTCTATTGATGGTAAAATACTATGTAATTGGATGTTATATCATATATAAAAAATCATTAAAATCTTATATTTATTATTCAAATAAATTGTACACATTATTATACCCATCCAAATAATGAAGTGTTGAATAACAAACTACACCACGATGTTGAGACAGTAATCTGTACTTACGCACGTATGGTGACTTTGCCATTTATAGGATTAATAGAATAATTAATATGGTTGTACCATATTTATAATAACCTAAAATTATGTATAAGGTAATGGAGTTATTATTTTTATATGGAAAAAACAAATAAATATTATGTAAAAGAAGAAAAGAACTTCGAAATATGTGATGAAAATATTATATATTCCTCAGATGATTCCTTTTCATTTGAACACAATGGATCCTTTGATTTGATTTTAATTAATGTAAGGCCACTGATTTGTATTGAGGGTATTTGTGATGATATTTTAGCAGGGTTTGGTTGATCCAAATGGCTTTGGATAAGTGAATATGATGGAAGCAGAATTACAAATTTATAAGAGATTCGAGGGTCACTTTTGGAAAAGCTTGATATATTATCTTATTATAAAATCATTTTCTATTTGTAATGACTAAAAATGGATTTATTTTTAGTCTATGGTAAGGATGGGTTAAATTAATCACAATAAAAATAATTTATACATGTTTAGATCACCATATTAACCTTATCATTTAGATTTTAATCTCAGTTAAATAGTTTAACTTATACATTGTATTTTTGTACTTTTATATATAATGGTTAATAAAAATACAATAAAATTCCATAAGAATCTAAAGTGGTTCATTAATGAAGTATCTATCATTATATTTGTCTTTTTTTATCCTTATATTTTTATGAATATTATATAATTTAATAAAATGGAATTTGTTTTAAAAACTCATTTATGTCAATTTATACAATATTTAGAATTTGGTTGTTGTGGAAGTCATAGTCACATTATTACTTAGAAAAAAATAATTTAAATAACTCTAACATGTAATAATTACCAATAAAATTTTTGAAATTCATGAAAAGTATAAATTCACATTTATTTCATTATTGATAATATCAATTATTTTAATCATTCCTTTATAAGGTAATTATTACATCATCATTGTGTCATAAATATATTTATTTATTTAATGTATAACAATTATAAATAAAATACCAAGATGTAATAAATAATTTTTTCTTTCTTTTAAATATATATAGTTGATTTTATCTTATGTATAACCATATATAAAAAAGGATTACTTAATAAAATTTGAATTTAACACTTTTAACATTTCTTTAAATAAAATAATAATAAATATCCTAATCTAATCCAAGTGGATAAAAGGGGATTATATTTTATTACTAAGGTTTATTTTGGTCAAAATAAAATTATCTAAAATAACTAGGACATATGTTAGGATAAATTAATATCATTTTTACCTTTACTTACTCTATTTACTTTTAATCTTGGTAAATATAATTCAACAGATACTATTCCCAAAAAATTATGTTCATCATATTGAACCAAATTTTAAAAAAAATATGTCACCTTGTCTCTCTGATGTTTTAATTTCAATTAATATATGTGGTAAAATTATGTTTTATGCAAATTTTCCAATGTGCCTAGAAGGTGGGTAAGAAGCGTTAAATAATTCAATAAAATTTTATATATCTAATATTATTATAAAGTGACTCTAATGAATTAAATTGAACTAATATAAGTATTATGTATATATTTTTACTATAAAATAAATTTAAATTAAAATAATTATTATTTATATAAAAGTATGTTTTAAACTATAACAAAGTTTTTTTAACAATTCATCAAAAATTGAAAGTTGTCATAAAAATACCAAAAATAAATCCTAAGTTAATTTTCATATTTCAAATTAAAAAATGATGTATATTTTACCAAATTAAAATCATAGAATTTTTTTAATTAATTTAAAATTAATTCACGTTGTCAAAAAATAGAAAGCATATTTTTGAGAAGTAGAAACTTTGATAAGATTGGTATGTGTTTATATACCATTTAAATGAAAAATTACATCCAATGAAAAATATCGGATTAAATGAAAAAAATATAATTTAATTTAATTAAAAACCATTCAAATGTATAATTTAACACTATAAATTAATTTAATTAAAAAGTTTTTTTCATTAAAAATTTAATATCAATAACTATTCATTTAAATATGAATGTTATCGGAAAAACAAACAAAAATTTATCCAAACTAAATTTTTTATGTCATGTTTCAAAATAAGATGTTTTTTCAAATTGAATATATATAAGTGTCAAATATTGGATTTAATAAGGGGTCTTCATTAATAGGTGGTAAAAGTTAATTTTTTTGAAGACACTTATATTATCTGAAAATTTGAATTTGTATCTATATTATGTCTAAGAAACACAAAAGCTGATTGTTAAAATTATATATGATATATATATATATATAATTCAAAATTTGGTTAATACGATTCATAACCTCTTTTTAAATGGCTTTTTTGATAGGTTGTGATGTTCTTGAACTCAGTGTTGCGTGTAGTGGAAACTATTTAATTGTTTTTAAGAGATAACGTACTATGAAATCTTGCGGTGTTACACACTCCCCTCATTCAATAAATTTCATCCTTGAAATTTTAAATTGTTCTTCAAAAATAAATGGTTGAAATTTGAAAATAACTTTCTAGATAACCCAAATCATAAATTGGATTACTAAAATCTAGTTTTAATAAACGGAAAGGGAAATGAAAAAGTCACCACCAAATTTGGCTTTCAAATAGAAGTACACTGCTGGAAATTATAGTCACATTATTAGAGGAAAATGTAAATATTTATAGGGAGTGATTAATGTCATTAATCAGAAACAAGTGAACAATAAATAGAAAATTTAGGGCCTCAATGCATAAAAATATCATCTGTTTAAAAAAACTACAGTATTAAGATAATCCATTTTTGGTTTTTAGATCCTCTCCAGAAAGTTTAAGAATAAATTTATTCATTGAATAAATGCAATACTTCACAACTAGAGTTCTATCCTTTAACGAATTTCTAAATCAAAAATATCTTTCTCTCCAAAAGAAAAAATAAAGAAAAAATATTCTATTAAACATAATCATAATGTGTTTCATAAAAAATAAATTTATAATTAATCTGTCACATTATTTTAAAAAAATATACATTATACAAACAATGAAATCATGTAGGTCAGTGGTTGGTGATGCAACCTTTTCTCCCTTTGACTGAGGGATCACGTCTTGTTCCCTTAGTAGATGCGACAATATGTCGCCAAACTTTTGGGTTTTCCTTTTTATTAAAAAATCAAAAAATAATCTTAAGAAATGAAATAATTGTATTCTTTTGTATCTAATGTCCAACATAATCCATTCAAATCTTTATATTTATCCAAAATACATGTGTCCAAACTCATTGTCCAAAAATTTATATGGAAGGTAATCATAACATAATGAATATCTCTTTTTTCACATAATAACATCTGAGTACCTTCATCATGTATTATCTCAATACTTGGTAACACCCTGAATTGCCATAAAATCTTATTTATTACATTCATGCTCCCTATTTCCTTATAAAATACTATATATATTCTGTATATCCAAAATTTTTGAATACTCCATCAATATTGAATAATCAAACCATTTGTCAGTTTCATGGTAGTTAAGAATATCCAATATAATTTATCAACATCAACCATCACTTTTTCCAAAATCACTACATCATTATCGAGTCCATATTATTGTTTATCTTTCTTTCAACCATTTATTTTCCAAAAAATTTAACTAGATGTTGAGTCACTTTTTATAGTTCAATATAATCTGAAATCCCCAATGAAAGAGTACTTCCGTATAATCCTTATTTATTTCCATAATTCGTATAATCAGTACATCATTGATACAACACTCAAATGACATAATTCATAAGTAACAACTAAAGAACACTAATAATTAATCTGCATCTTTAGTAGTATAATAACATTATTATTATCTAATAGAGTCATTTGGGGTATACTTGGATGATTGGGAAATTGATTCGCGAAGTGACCCAACTCCTCGAAGATGAAGCATTATACATTTGAATCCTTTTTCATACCCTTACAATCATGAACTTGGTGGGATTTTTCCCATCTCTTATAACAAACTCACATTCCCTTTGGGAATTTACCATGGCGATTCTTTCTGTAGTTATCACATGTGAGAAACTCTTTAATTTCCTTATACCCATTATCCACCTTTTTCTCTACTATCCTATTCTCACCTTATATCCCTTAAAAGATATAGGACTCAGAGAATTCATTTATTATCTTATTAACGCATGGTACTATTTCTTCATATGATGTGAATATATGGGAATTTATTTCCCTTCTAAATAATGGAATAGGTCCATGAAAGATATGATCTATTAGATTCTTTGGATCATGTGTATTGTTGGAGTTATCATTCCATCTAATGGGAACCATTTCTAAATGTTTAAATACATTAGGTTAGATCACATCATAAATTATAATATAAAAAACAGAAAACTTATCTACATTAATTGAATATTTTCACACATATATTATCAAAATAATAAAAAGGGTTTTTTGGAATATTTAATCATAAATACTTCATAATGGTTTGAAAATTAAATCTGATTTATCCTAAGCATATCCCCCATGAGTTTCGTAACCAAGAGTGTGGAATGTCTCGTTGTAGTGTACTAGGATTCCCTGAGTCAAGACAGAATCTCCATGTTTGTGTTATAACTCCTAGGTACATCTATACCAGATCAGCCTCGTCCTTCTCATATCCAGACGAGGATGGATTTTCATGGAAGACCCACATAATATTTACATTAATTTTTTTTGGATGTTCTTCTATACAAATCATAAAAGTCTATAATAGGGTAATGTTTTCTAATCATATTTTATCTAAATATCATTTTTATGGTTTGTACTAAACATCATTGGATACCAACTATAACACCTAGAACCTAGTTACCATGATTCGGTAAATTATTATATAAAATTGGCATGATCACAAGAGATCAGTTCTCTAATTAACAATTAGTTTAGTATTCATGGATGTAGTAGATATATAAATATGTTTTACATTACAATATGGAATGAAAAAAAACATTGTGTCCCCTTTGAACACACAAATATCTGATATCTTATTAATCCAGGTTAATCATAATATACTTCTTCAATCATGGGAAATGAAAAAATAAGAAAGGGTAGAGATCAAATGCTCATTAAGGATTACAATATTGAAGAAACTATCACAAACAAGAATAAAAAATTAAGGCAATGTATAAGACTAAAACAAAAGCCTTTTAAACATAAACATGTGCATAATATGTAAAAGATAAGTCAAATAATGCCATTTACTTATACACATAGATATTATACTAGTCAAATAATCGCATTTAAAATTAATAGTTAATATCATTATGATGGAATGCTTAAGGCCAGACATCATAACCACACAGTCAAGGCCTCATTCCATGACTTAAAATAATATTTTGTTAATGCCTTGTGCCAAGACACTAGTTTGTCTAATGAAACCTTTGTATGCATTGAAAAGCCAGAACGGGCCGCACCATCACTTAATATATCCAATGCATTCATCTTATGAAAAGATTGAAACACAACATAAACATTCGTATTCAAACTAGTATACGAAATGTTAAAACTTTAACCATAAACTGTGAATGGTATAAAAATAACACATCAAAAGTGAAAATATCTCAAAACCTTCAATAAAATATAAAAGATTGTATCATAATAAATCAACTTCAAACAATTGTAAAATCCATCATTGGATTTTGACTTAGATAAAATCAATACTGTTGGATTGAAATATCTCTTTGTATTTTGAAATCATTTAAAAGACACATAATTATAAAATAAAAAAATTATTTTGAAATTAATAATATACGATTGTAAGGTAATCTTCAAAGATGTTATAATAGCACAAAATTGTTGCACCCTCCTTATAAGTTAAAAAACAATGTTGCCTTGATTTTTCTAAAATATCACAAAGTAAATTATTAGTACAGTGACTGAAAGATTCCTTTCAAAACATTTTATAAAATATCAAACAATTGTATAAATGGCATTAACCAATACCCTAGTAAATAGAAAAAAAAATTGAAATACATTTTTAAGAAACACATATGTGAATGATAAACAGGTCATAGTAGATACTCACGTATAAACAACCTCTCATAATAAAGAGATGATAAAACTACCCCTTACCTTGTACATTTTTTTGGTCGAGGATAATTTATCCATTTGCATAATAGCTGAATCATTTTTATTACACTATACAAGTACCATATATATATATAAGATATTATATACGATCTTCTAATACATTGTTGTGGATAATATTTCTGAATTAGGATTGTTTCTGGTGTTAACTGATTCGTTTTAAATTATAATTTTTGATACATTGATCATGTTAGTTTTGGATAATATATATTTGACTCGTGTAGAAAAATATATTAAGTTATTAAAAATTAATTTTAATAATAAAATGTAATTTTTTTCTTGAATGGTAATGATCGGGAATAAATCTAACTGCATTAATGGAGACGGTAATTTGTATGTACAAACGAGCGATAATATCATTGTATTGATGGTGAAATCGTGTGTAATTGGATGGTATATCTTATAGAATGAATAATTAACATATTATATTTATTATTTACATCTATTATACTCATTATTATACACATACAAATAATGATGTGTTTAATAACAAACTACAACAAAACATGGAGATGGTAAGTCGTACTAACACACGTATAGTGACTTGTTCATTTATATAATTAGAACATTTGTTATGGTAATAATAATATCATTTTTACATTTAATTTCCCTATTTAATTTTAAATGTGGAAAATAAAATTCAAAAGTTATTATTAAAAAAATTATTTTCATCTTACTGAACATCATTTTACTCCCTTATGTCAACCATGCCCTTATGATTTTTGAAATTTAGTTTAGATAAGTAGAAAAATTATGTTTTATGAAAATTTGCAAATGTGCCTAGAAGGTGGGTAAAAAGAATTAAATTGTTCAATTAAATTTTATATATCTAATCTTATTATAAAATGACTCCAATGAATTACATTGATGTACTATAGTTATTATGTATCTATTTTTACATTAAAATAAATTTAATTAAAAATATTATTAATTTAAATAAAAGTCGCTTTTAATCAATAACATAGTGTTTTTAATTATTCATCAAAAATTGATTTTTTTTAGAAAAATAAAAAAAATTCAACCTATGATAATTTTGATATTAAAAACTAAAAAAATATTCCTATTTTAAAAAATTCTTTTAATAATAGGTTCATTAATTAATTTAAAATAATTTCCCGTAATCAAAACCAGAAAGTGAGTTTTGGAAAAATAAAAACTATCTAAAGATTGGTATGTGTTTATGTCCAATTTAAATATGAAATTAATTCCAATGAACAATATTGGATAAAATGATAAAAATACAATCTAAATATACTTCCAAAACATTATATTTTATAAATTAACACTATAAGTTCTTTTGAATAAAAATGATGTTTTCAATTAAAAGTAATTATTATTCACTATTCATCAAAATATGAAAGTTATCAGAAAAACACCAAAATATTATCCAATAAAATTTTTATGCCCTAATTTTAAATAAGATGTGTATTTTGTCAAATTAAATATATAGAAGTGTCAAATATTGGATTTAAAAAGGCTTCTCCATTAAAAGTTGGTGAAACTGCATTTTTTGAAAAACAATTCTTTTATTTCAAAAATTGAAATTATTTATAAATTTTGTCTAATAAAAAAAGATGGATGATAAAATAATATAGTATATATATATAATTCAATACATGGATAATAATATTCATAACCACTTTTTAAATGGCTAGTTTCAAAGGTTGTGATACATTAGAACTTAGTGTTCCATGTAACACAAGCTATTAAATTACATTAAAGATATTACGTACTACAAAATCATAGGGTGTTACACTCAATCATGTCAAGGAATTTTTTGTATTACCCTTACACACCCTGTAGGGTTACGTGGATAGTGATCCATGTACTTGTAATGACATGAAAAAACTGTTGTATAGGACCACAGACCATGTGTGCCACCTTACATGTCATGTACCTATAATTCATTTTTCAATAACCATCAACCACTCATATACACTTTATTTTGGACTTTCATTTTTTCACACATGTAACCTTTAATGAGTGACTCTCTACATAGAATGTAGTGGTAGCCTTTTTAGTGTCATTTGAGATACTATGCAGGGTGGTGGTCAATGATGGAAGTGATCAGGTAGGATCATTATATTGGTACCCCTCCGTATGTTATTAGGTTATGGGTCCTATATTCACTAAGTGGTACCCCTAGAATATTTTGATGTTGGCCCTCAATATACTGAGTCATTCCACCCGATGACATTAGGGTGAAGTTCATCTATCTACTAATTGTAACACTAAGGAAATTAAGTTTTATGTCGTATATCTATAGAGTGGAACCCCCAATACATTGAATTTTGGCATGATGAAACTATATGATGAGTGGAACACCCAAACTGAATAATGTGTATGTACTTTATATAGAATGTTGAACCCCATGACGCACAAGAGTGTGGGTCCTATATTTAGAGATTTACCCCCTTGATATTGCGGAACAATGTCTTGGCGTGGTCCATTCGCATTCTTAATAATATGGAATGACAGACGATCTAATGAGAATCAATTATGGATATTTAGATATTTTTTAACTCATTTCCTGGTATAGGGTATGAGGTTCATATCCCATTTTTCTCTTGCTTGAGATAATTTTTTATTATCTATATATATGTCTGTGTGTCTGTGTGTGCTTCAATGGTCATCCAGTTGTTCCAGTGTCTGTGCAAGAATTCATCGAGGCCTCTTCAATGTTCTCCAACGCGCTGGTTGCAAGATTCGTGCGGCGTCGACCCTCGATTGAAGGGTTTGACAGGTATGTTAATGAGTCATGGGGTCTGAATCGTAGGGCGGTCATCGGGATCTTGGGTCCGAAGCAGTTCTTGATATACTTTGATGATGAAGAGGACTTGATCCGTGCCTGGTCCAGAGAGAGTCGATCCTTACGTGGGGAGAACTTTCATCTCTTTCGTTGGTCGTTTGACATACATATGAACAGAGATCCTCCCACCTCGGCGATTTGGATTCAATTACCGGGCCTCCCATTTCCCTTTCAGAATATCGGTCTTCTTAGGTCGATTGGCCATTCTCTGGATCGTTTCCTATGTTGTGATCAACGTACGGTGAGCCTCAATTATCCAATGGCTGCTCGATTGTGCGTTGAAATGGACACTTCCAAGCCGCCGCCTGAGCTTGCCTGGATTGTTGTGGAAGGCGAATACAGATATTCCCAAGTAATAAGGTATGAAACATGGAGCCATTTCTGTAATTTCTATTACAAAAAGGGACATTGCAGCTCTGATTGCCGCAAGAGGAAGAATTTTTCTTCTCCCTTCGTTAATGAGCCTCCTGAACCAGTTGTCCACTGTGAGGAGATTAACCCATGTGAGATTCCTGGTGGTAGCTGCAAGGAGGTTCGTGCTTCTGAGAAAATCAGCGGGAAGGTGCAAACCATACTTTCATCCGAGGTGCCTACCCCTGCGTCTTCTAATGTGGTGATTCCTCTTTCACTGGGGCTTGCATGGATGTCCTGAAGGAATCCTCACTGGCTGAATCCGAGGTAAGCATTCCTACTATTTTCTTGCGACTTAAAAGTGATCTTGGTTTACCTCGGTCTGGTGATTTAGGGGAGGATTCAATGTCCTGCTCCACTGGGATTGAGAACCTCGAAGGGGAGGGTGAGCAGGGCTGGCAGAATGAAAAAACCTGCTTGAAAGAGATCAATGGGTGCTGTCCAGATGTGATCTGTGAAGAGCTGATGGTCACTATGAAGTCACACCAAGATTTGGAAGTTGGAAGTGAGCATACTGGACAGCCAGAGGCCTCTACTCTAGCTAAAAAATCTTCTTCTACCTTGAACAATGAAAAGTTAGGAGGCTGTTCAAGCATATTGACCAAAAACAGCTTTGATGTGCTGGGTGAGCAACATGATCCGGTTAACAGGATGGAGGGAGAACAACAATGTCTGGGTGGAGATGCTATTGATGTCAACCCATCGGATGATGTCCTGGTAACCCCCGCTTCAAAATGCTCAGAGGTGGGGATGGGAATGGGAGGTGAAAAGGAGAATGTTATTCCAAGAGCCTCGTATAATGACATCACGAAAAGTGGATGCAAAAAGACCCTGTGTAAAGATGTGAGCTACAACACTCCACCCAAAAGAAGGACGAGGAAATACTACTCTGATCTTCCGAAGCCCATGGCAACCAAATCTGCTAATAGATCTAGAGGAGTGTCCATACATATGATGAACAAAGAACCTAGTAGAAAACGTCCACCAAAGGAGAAAATGTCCATGGAAATGCTCCAAAAGAAAATGATGTATCTTGAGATGATGCGGAAGTACGAGTCTTCTGAATGGGAGTCAGCTGATCCTGACGATGAGAGATCTGACTACATGGACAGGGATGGGGAGAAGGATGCGTATGGGTTTGATGTAATGTAATGATGTAGTTTGTGTACTAATTTTATCTGCAATATTTTTTCTTAATAAATATGTGGGACCGGGCTTTCTCCTGGTTCTGACTTTCCGGGTATATGTTTTTCATGAGATTTTTTTATTCTAGATATTGCATATTTTTTATTATTATGATCTTCCACCCTTACATTGTTAGGTGTGTGCGTATAATTACATCATCCAAATAAATAACATATTATATTTGAATTTCCAATCTTTTCTCAATCCCTAGGTATATTGAGCTGTGATGAGACTAGTTTTATCTTGAGTTCCATTTGGTCACGTAATGAAATCAAATACATTGACAAAAAGTAGAAAAAAACTAAATCGATTATTTTCTCACAAAAAGAAAATGAAATTATGAAAGAATATTTATGAAGAAAAAATTGAGTTTACTAAAAAATGTATTTATCTTTCAAAAACATAAATCAATAATTTTTCATTATCTTGGTCATTTATAAATATTTTTTATATAGTTATGACTATTCATTCCATCCAATTTAATGAATATGTTATAAATGTTTTATTTGAATAATAATATGTCATGGTTGATTTAAGATTCTTAATTATAATTATATAATCCAACAAACATCATGTTTTTTAAAATCAATGTGTATAACGAGTATTGTGGTTTTGAAAAACAGATGGAATATCTTACATAGGTGGTAGTCTACATATTACACCAGACAGATTTTCATTTTTTGATTTATTGGGAAAAGTGTAGAAAAATGTTATCCACCAAAAATCATAAAATTTCAATATAAATATGATAATAATTAAATTATTTCTACACTTTTCTATTAGATTCAAAATAGATAAAGGATGAAAGAAAAAACTGAACAAAAATTCATATTTGAGAATTTTATTAAATATTTTGAAGAAAAAAATTATAATTTTTTTTTGTATTTTAAATTATTAATAAATTATCATTTGGTTATTTTTTTAGATTTTTTATGAATAGTTGATTTTTTTGTATATATGTAAAAAATGTTTATTTTACATAAACTACCACATTTATAGTCTTATATCGATATAAGAATTACATAGATGTAAATGAAATTTTATTTATATAATATATAATAAAGAAGTAATATAATTTATACTAAAATATAATATTTAAATTATTAACATACTATCATCAAATTGGAAATCTAAAAAATGGTTCTGTTAAATTTTTTTTAATTATTATCACTTGATCAAATATATAAAAGGTTTAATTATGTTAATATTGTTATTAGAAGAAAAATAAGACTCATTTTATTTAAAGTTGTCCAATTAAATAAATTGTAATCCACATTATTCATTATTCATCTGTTAAATAATTTTTATTCTTAATATTTATTTCATAAAATTGGGTTTAGATAGGTTTTGTGCAATAATATTAAAATTTAACTATAGAACATAATATTTTTAATATTTTTAAAAGGGAATGAAAATTTTGAATTATATTAATTAATATTTTTTAATACTATGAAATTATTTTTTATTCACAAGGAATAATCTATATAGTAAAAAATTTATCAAGGTTATGGCTAAAACAAGTTTACCAAGTGGGGTACGGTAATATTAAGAGATAAGAATAAAATTTACACATACAATTTTCTACATTTTAATGGTTTAAGGTATGTAGAAAATATATTATTTTACCTCTAAATTACTCCCCAATTTTCTCACTTTCACAAGAAATTAAATTTATATTATTTTAATCTATCAAAAAATGTAATCTTTTTCTCTCACCTCACTTATTAAAGGGAACCTTTTATCTACATGTATTCTCAATCATTTAGAAATATTGATTAAATATGAACCACAAAAAAAACATTATATCATCATAAAAATATTTATTAATAATATTATCATCTATCATTCCATTATACAATGTCTCAAGGTTTATTCCAATAGAGGTCTCTAAAAGAGTGGTAAAGATCATAATTGAATATTTAAATGATTACTTATTCATTTAATTAGTCAAAATATTTTGAATGAATCATAAAATAATTAATGTATTATCATCATTATAAATATTTAATATTATTATTTTGGGAAAATCATATCCACCTTGCTTTCATCATATTGAATAATAAAACCTCACTTTTTCATATGCACAACCTAATATATCCCCGTAGATGTGAAATCCATTTTTCACCACCACATTATATTTATTTTTTTAAATAAGGAATGAATGAATATAAAATATATTTATAAAATAATAATGAATCTTTAAATATAATATAGCTTTTATCTAATTACCCTTCCGCCCGTTAAAAATGAAGATTTCACTCTTGCGCATGAGTAAACTACAAACTCTACGTAGCGATGTGATCAATTTTACATGTTCATCGTTATTGTGGGATTTTAAATATGTATGTTAAAAATATATATGATATTTTTTATAATGATTAAAATTATTTAAATTGATGAACCCTGTGAATTATGAATGGACCAAAACTAATGAACCAAATCATTAAATAAAAAGGAAATAAGTAACACTCTAAAATGACGATTTATATAATCATTATTATCAAAATATCAATGAAATTATATAATGGTATAAAATATACTATTATATGCACGTTTATATTTATTTCATATTTTTTAATAACATTCATGTGACTAAAATCGCATATAATAGAAATTTTACATGAGGTATGGGTGCATTTAAAAATATCATCCTTATACAAGATTTTTTAAGTTTATGTTTCTATTTGAGAAACTATATGTTATTTATAAATAAAAACCTATACATTTTATTAATATCTAGTTATTTTTAAGGTTCTAATGAATTATTTTTCATTTTACCTTCTTTGAATAACAACATATAAGGCCCCATCCTTAAACATTATATAATCATGAATTTTGTTAAAAATTCATAATAAGGATCTTTTCAGGTTTATAGATTTATAGTACTAGGTCATAACTTATAAAAAACATGTTTAATATTAAATGTAGATACTTCTACTCAGTAATAATTTTTTTATAAAATTATTACTCTTAAAATAACAACACATGTTATGTTCCATGTTTTAAATAGCATGACTTTTTTTTAATCACAACCCTTGCCCTATTCGACCTTATTTCCTGTTAAATGTTTTTCTAAATCATGGGATATGCATAAAATTCTCAATAAGGTATACACAATGAATGGATGTTGTTAGTTTTCAAAAAGAGATGTAAAACATGAATACTTAGTTATAAAGTAATACTTTTTACCTTACAGAATTCAAAAAAACACATCACTGTATATAAGGTCATATTATACACTTATAGTAACAAAAATATTACCATAAATCCCATAAAAACAACGTATATCATATTGAGGTAACATGGGACGTAAACATACTTATATTAAATAAACATATGGTCAACATAGAGATATCATTCTCACAAATATAAGAGCCATGTGGGGGACTTCCATAGCAATTCATTGGAGGTTATAATTTAACCACCCTTCCATGGTTTATCGTGGAACCACCCTTCATTTAGTTTATAACATAACCACCCATAAAATGTCCATGCACCATTATATAATAATCATACATAAAAGATTACAAATGTCAACATTTCAATCATAAGATTTCATTAATAATAAAAAGAAATAATTTCATGATATTCAAATAGTAAATAATAATTCAAACAAATTCAATAACAAAATATATAAAAGGGTATATGGTATTAATTTTTCATTCGAAAATATCACGACTTGTTAAGGAAGAGAAATATCAAATAATTCTCATAGCTTTTGAACGGTTGTTGTCACATCATAGGTTAAAAATAAACATTCTATTTCTAGTTTAGTTAAATTCTACCTAAAAAAAGAATCCCTTTGAATGAAATTAAATGTTAATGGGGTTTATTCAACATATAAATGCTTTTTGTGAACAAATAAATATATGCCTCAAGGAAAGGGGATTAAGACAATATACCTTACATCGTGTCCGACTAGACTCGTTAGTTTATTAATATCCTGAATAATAACCATAATTTAATTCTTACATGATTTATATTATTTTTCAAGTTTATTATTTATTTCATTTAACTTATTACCTAACTATAACAATTTGTTATATATTTTAGTTCATATTGTATATTCTATCGTTGTTCAAAACTCATGCAAAAAATGAACTTGTTATTATTATAAATTGTCCATGTGACCAAAATTAAATTATATCCATAATGGTATTCATGATTTAGATATCATATATATCATATATATCCAATATATTTGTATTTATAATAGTTCATGTCATTTGTAGATATGAAATGAAATGCCCAATTGTTGGAGACAGTAAGTCGTACGTACGCTTGAACGCTACTTTCATTTCTATTTCATATTTAAATAAATTAAAATATAATGAAACATAGGTATAATATAAATTTCATACAATATCATATTTTATATATGCTACTTAATATCATTAACTCTATACTTTATATGTTCAATGAATGGAATGAACTAGTCATATCTCCTTTTGGGGGAGGTAGACCGCATTTCCTCAATTGAAATTATCATAATTATACAACATGAAATGCATATAGGTATGTTATAAATGATAATTATTGAAGAATAAGGATAAAATAAATATCATATAACATATATATAATTACATATCCATAAAAATGACCACCATGAGAGGTATCCGGGTAAAATCAAACAATAATCGTTTCATGAGGAAACAATTCGTTGTACACATAAATAGTATGTTCGTATTCATTTTATGGAATTGTGTGAAATTGTAGTTAGAATAATTATATAAAAACAACATTTTATATTTAGTATTGTAGTGTTATTCTATAAATAATGAATAATTAGATAATAGGGGTTGGAGAAAGAAAAATAAATGAAATAAACTTGAGAGAATGTGTTACCTCAAATTAGGTAACTTATTTTGATTTTAGACAATGATCTCGCATGAATTTTCATGTTCCTAGGAAAAGTATTCTATGATGATGGTTTGGAAATTTAGAGCATATGTTTTATGATTTTGGAAGAACCAAGGGGGCATGAGGGGTGTGAGTATGGGTTGGAGTTGGGAGCCTTTTATAAGAGGGAAGTGTGGCACATAATGAATATACAAAATTATTATTTTATTTTAAAATCTATATCAATAATAAATGATTCAAAATTAATCTAGTTCGAATATAAAAAGAAAATATGTCTAAATAAAATCATCCAATAATAAATAGAAAGGTTTTTGATATTTTTAATACTTATGTTTTTTTATTTACCACTATTTTACTCTTACTATTTTATATTAATTCAACACATTGAGAATCAAAATAGTTACCAAAACATGAAAAATATCCAATTAAAAATTAAATAATAAAATTTTAGACTTATGATATCTATTTTTCCAAATGTCATAATTATTTAGAATTTTTAAAAAATAAATAAAATATATTATATTATAAAATATGAATTATGTCAATTTTGACACTATTCATATCATTACTTTTTTAAAAATACATAATAACTTGATTGATTTAAAAAATCATAACAAATACAAATATAAGATGTATCTATCATCCATATGATTCATGTATGACATAAAAATAATCAAATTACATTTATGAGAACATTTATTTGAATTTTTTATTAATAAGGCAATCAATGCATCATCATTTTGTCATAATTAAATTTATTTGTTTAGTCTAAAAAAATTATAAATAAATATCATCATTTAGGAAATATTTTTAGATATATAATGACTATTTATATTCTAAATGATAACTTATGTAACCTTATATTCAATGTTTTTTACCAAATGATACATGTTTAGGTTTTATTTTTTGGACTTTAAATTTTATTTAAATAAATGCCATTTTTACACACAAGTTTCTCCATGATGTAAAAAAATACACCCCTAGATGCCCATAGACATATATATATTTTATCTAATAGGATTAGGAAATTTTTTTGGGTAATTAAATATTATTATAATAGTACTTATACTCTTATTTACCATAGTTATCCTTTAACCAGGGTAAATAATGTATTTACTGATGTTTCTATTTATAATGTCTAAAAATAACAGTTATATATTTACACAATTTGGTCCTCAAAATTCCAAATATGGAATCCAATTTTAGAAAATTTTAAACATAAATGTTGCATAAATTTATTAAAAATTAATTATCCTTGTCAAAACCAAAAAACATGTTTTAAAAAAATAATTACTACCATAAGATTGACATGTGTCTATGTGTAATTAAAATGTGAAATTACATCAAATGATTAACATTGTATTAAAATCGAAAAAAACTATAATTAAATTTAAAACAAATTAAAAAGATAATCTAACCATATAAATAAATAATATTAAAATAAAATTTTGATTAAAATGTACTGTTTTTCCCTAATCATTTAAAATCAACATTATCCAAAAAATACCAAAAATTTACCCAAAGTGAAGTTTGATGTCCCCCTTCTAAAGAAATAGACTATTGTTTCCATTGGATCATTTAAAAGTGCGAAAAACTATATTTAAAATGAGGTTTTACCTCAAAAGGAGGTAAAAGTACCTTTTAAAAATACTAGTGTATTTAGGCATAAAATTGGATTCACTCTCATTTTAAGCCTGTAAATATAATTTTATAAATGTAAAAACATTTATGAAACACGTTTAATCATAATATGGTTTGTTATGTTAATTCATGAAAATAAAATGGCTAGGCATTAAATATAATTTATAATTATAATATTATGTTATTATTTTTTAGTATGATTCAACCTTGTGTTCAACATGAGATTTCAGAGAAAACTGTTGTTGTGTGTTAGGTACTCCATAGAACATTTCACCCCCATTAAAGTAAAATTAATATCATATTATAATGTATTAATAGTAATTTGAATTATTATTCTATAAATACCCAGGTCATTACATCCTTCCCCCATTTTTGGAATTGTCCCCCTGTAATTCTATTCACTTATCAAATAAGTGAGGGTATTTAACCCTCACAGAATTTTCATTTTCCCATTTTTCCTCTCCAACCATTTGGTTTTTTCAGAAAACCATTACTTGATGAATTATCTTATTCTATTACACTTTCCATATTTGAACAAGAATTTGGACTGGTTGTTTATCATAAGAAATATTCTTTTTTGAATGAACTACCTCTAGACTCAAAACATGAGATGGATGCAGCATATACTTTCTCAAAATTAAAGCATGAAAAGAATTATGTACCTAGGATAATAGTGGAGGTAAATCCAAATTGTAGGAAACTGATAAAACATTCTCCATGATTTCATAGGGTCTAATGAACCTCATACTCATCTTTCCCTTCCTATTAAAACACATCACAATTGTCTATGTAGAAACATTTAAAATGACTTGATCACATAACTCAGATGAAAGATATTTTATCGGGTTATCAGCACAATATTTATGCCTACTCTATGTTCTCCTCAAGTGATTCTGAATTAACTGATCTTTCTCTACTATCTATTCTACCAATTCTGGTCCCATCAACATTTATTCACCAACATCATACCATAAAGAAGGTGCTCCTCAACGCTTTACGTATAATTCCTCAAATAGAGCCATCTGTATACTGGAATAAAAACTTCCATTATAAGAAAACTCAACCAAAGAATGATTTTAGTCCTATATTCCCTAGTAATCCATTGAGTAATCTTGTAGAATATATTTAAAAGTCTGAATCGGTTGTTTTTTCTACCCTTCTGATTGAGGATGAAAGGACGTACTAAAATTTAATTCAGTTCCCAATGACTTCTAATGGCCTTTCCAAAAGTTAGAAGCGATCCTGGGATCACGATCAGATATAGTAGATCAAGGAACTCCATTATCCATACTATCTCATTAATATATAATTGATAAGGTTGATATAGAGATAGAGTATCTCTAATAGATAGTAAATGAGTAGATCTAGTCAATCGATCAAAAATAACCCAAATTTCATTATAACCTCTTGATGTTTTCGGTAATCCTATAATTAAGATTATGGATATATATTCCCACTACCACTCTGGCACTGGAATGTGCCGAAGAATATTTTTTGGTCACATCCGCTCTACTTAAACTTATTGACAAGTCAAGCAGCTCATAGTAATGTTATAAATGTACCTTTTCATTACATCCCACCAATAATATTTCCAATGATCTCGGTACATCATAATACTATTGGGATGAACATAAAACAGAGAACTATGAGCTTCACATAACAACACATTATTCAACTATGAATTATAAGGCACCCATAATCTATTCCCAAATCTCAAAATAAAATCATTATAAGTGTTATATTCAAGAAACATACCCTTCTAAACCTACTCTACATATTTCTAAAACTCATTGTCTTACTTCATCACTTGCTTAATTATATCTGATAAGTATTATTTCACTGATACCTAAAACAAAAAAGATTAATTTCGTGCACCAACATATTCAATTCCAATGTTCAGAAAATATTTTATCAAAGGATATAGTTCCAAACATAACATTGTTAATTTTGGATTAATTTTTAGACATATAGCATTAACCACTTTATTTATTTTTATGTATCGTAATGAATCATGAAATCATAATAATTGATTAATTTCATCCATCTCATCTTTCTCATGTTTAATTCATTCTTATTAAATATATACTTCAATATTTTTTTGTTTGTATACATTTCACATTTTACTCTATAAAGATGATGCCTCCAAATTTTTAATGATAAATCAATAGTAGATAACTCATAATCATGTGTATGATAATTTAACTCATGAGGTTTCAACTCCAGTGAAGCGTAATCAAATACTAGATCATTATTCATTAGGACACAATAATGTCCTTTCAACGAAGCATCACTATAGATAACAATCTCACCATTACAGGATAGAAATTCAAAAACAAGGGTGTTCACTAATCTTTTTTTCAATTCCAAAAAAACAATCATCAGATTCGTTTTTACAAATAAATATAATTTCTTTTTGAGTTAACATAGTCAGTGGGCTAGATAACCATAAAATATTCACAACATACCTTCTATAATAGCCTGTAAAACCATGAAAACTACGAATCTCAGTTATACTTGTAGGATTTATCCATTATTCAACAACTTTTTGTACTACCACATTCACCAGATATGCTATTTTTTTCAACAATGTG
This sequence comes from Viscum album, assembly GCA_963277665.1. Lineage (NCBI taxonomy): Eukaryota > Viridiplantae > Streptophyta > Magnoliopsida > Santalales > Viscaceae > Viscum > Viscum album. Next base: position 2,079,642,068 of record OY728136.1, on the reverse strand, counting down.
ATCAAGGAATGAAATTTGTTGTGACCAAAACTCACACTTGATGAATTCCCCTTACAATTTCATTGCTTTTAGGGTTTTAAATACAACCCTTAAATGGATTTTATGTTCCTATTTACATTATAATTATACAAAATTTCATCAATAAACACAACCACTAAAATATCCAATAACTCGTGGGAAATTCTATTCATAAGACCCCTCAATTCAGCATGTGAATTTTTTAACCCAAAAGGGAAAAGTAAAAAATTCATAATATTCATATCTACTATGAAACATGGTGTTCGGAACATATGCTACCTTTAATTTCAACTGATGGTCCCCAACCTCAAGTCAATCATCAAAAAATACTAAGCTCTCTTGAGATGATAAAAAAATCATCGATACGAGGAATCCGATACATGGTATTAACAATGAAATTATTTAAGACTCAATAATCAATGTAATGTCTTATTGAACCATCATTCTTTTTATTAATAAATAATTGATCACCTGATGGTGATGTGCTGTGTTTAATGAAACCATTATCAAACAACTATTATAATTTTTTCTTTAAATATAAAAGTTTATTTTGAGCCATTTGATATTGTGGTTTTGATGTTGGCTTAGTATAAGGAACTATGTGAATTGTAAATTCAAATTTTCTACCATCTATAATAGCAAAAAACGCATTTGAAATTACATGAAGACACACATTTACTATTGGAACTTCAATAATATAAATAGTTTACATTTTAAGTAATATGTTCTAGGTAACATTTATTTACATCATTCAATAGTTTCCCAGCTTCTTGATATGTTATTAAAGATAAGGGATCATTCTTTTTCAAAAACTTGTAGACTTTATGAAAAGAATAATCTATAGCTCTACAATCAGTCTTAGTATAGTTAACCAAAAGGTAATCCACTCCCAAAATTACATCAAACTCAATTAGAGTAAAAACGACACAGTTTTCTAGTAAATACATTCCACAAATAAGTATATCAACATTCTCATAATTACTTTTTTCTCCACATTTCTCCAAAGTGTTCATACCACAAGTTCATGATTTATATGTTGATATCGAATTCCCAATTTACTAGAAAATTTATCAAAAATGAAATATTGTGGAGAACTTCATTCAAAAAACACATTGGCATAATTTGAAAAAAAAATGTACTTAATACCACTTCATTTTATACTCCCACATCAACCACACTAGTAAAAAACGATATTTTCCAACCTTTCATCTTTTGATATGCCTGGTTTCCACCCTGGGTAATCACATTTGGACACACATTGGCATTATTTTCAAACTCATTTCCTTATTGATCATCTTTATTATAGTTATGAGTAATATTTCCCATCCTAGAAAACCGAAAGGACATCCTAGACTTTGATAAAAATTCTCTAGGATTCTTTTTACCACACTTCTCACTAGATAAAAATTTAATTTTCTTACCACTAGGCTTCTTTGATGACTTCTATCACATTGCCTTCCAACTTGAACACTTATTTTTTTTACTCTCTCGGAACACATGATCATATGAAAACTCCATTTCTACCTTCGTGGAACATCGGAAAAGGTTGTTAGAGCTTTTGAATTCATGAGAGGCTAATGCTCTTCAATATATCGGATTCAGTCCGGGGTATATTAAATTTATCATACTATCTATATCTCGCATGAAATTTAGAGAATACCTTTCCAGTAGAGTAAAATATTCTTCTTAATCATCCACTGAGTCATCATCATGCCTCAATTCCAATTTTTTTTTTCAATCCCAAGTTGAACCACCATAAAAAAAAATTTCTCAAGAAATATATCATTGAATTCTTCCCAACAAATAGAAAAATCCACCTCACTACCTTGGAATTTTTTACCATATACCACCACTAATCAATTTATCCTTAAAAATGATAAACAACAAGACAAACTATTTGATTGGTTGTACAACCCAAGACATCAAAAATCATTTCTAGTGATTTAATCCACCCATTATCTTGAATAAGGCTAGATGATCCTCTAAATGATGGGGAGTGTTGCCTCCTGTAATTCTCTAATATAGACATATTCCACTCGGATTGACTAGTTTGATCAAATGAGTGTATACAACCACCATTTATAGCCTGATTCAAATGTTCCATCACTGCAAAGAGATGTTCAGTTCGAATTGAAACCATCTCAGGATTCTAATTTGGATGGATATTCTCCATTGTAGGTATTTGTATCACTACATCACATTTTCCTCTGTAAAAACACATTCTGAAAAAAAATATCTTAGATAAAGAGGCATGTTAATCATCAAATGGTATATTATTTAAATTTTAACATAATGTAATAATCAATTATGGGTATTCTATTAAAAATTTATATCCCTTATTGTTTGCTAAATCAAACTCTTATACCAAATACATGTTCCCAATATTAAACATTGAATAATCTTCAAATAAGTTAACAAATTACATTCAGGATATTTTCATGTTTATAGCTTTAGATAATTAGGTTATAACTTATACATAACGTATTTAATATTATTAGTAGAAACATAAACTTAGTATCCATTTTTTCATAAAATAAAAATTATTAAATGAAAGGAATCATGTTTAGTTCGACGTATTAAACGAAATTAGTTTTTTTATCCCACCATTGACCCTATTACACCTTATGTCATGTGAAAAACATTTCAAAAACATAGGATGAGCATAAAAAGCTCAATAAGGGATACACAAATAAGGAAAGCTGTTAGTTTTGAAAAAAAACATGAAAACCCTGAATACTAAATAATAAAGTAATAATTTACACATTAATGATGTAATAAAATTTACTAAATATATGATCATTTAATAACCTTTTATTAACCTAAATATTACCATAAATACCATTGAAAACAATGTGTATAATATAAAGGTATCTTGGGAATTAATCATACATAAATAGAATAACCATATGGTCGATATCCACAAATCATTATTATAAATAGAATAACCATACGACCAAATTTGATATCCAATTAATTGGAGGTTGTGACATAACCACCCATAATTAGTTTATCAACGAACCAACTGTCATTTGGTATGTCATGTTACAATTTATCAACTATCTGAGTAACATTATATAATATCAGACATAAAAGATTTCAAATATCAACATTTAAATCAAAAAAATTCATTTACAATAACAAGATATAATTTCAATATATTGAAATAGTAAATCCACATTCAATACCATATTCAATACCAAAATATTTAAAATGTTAAATGGTATTTATTTTCTATTTGAAAACATCATGGAATATTATTAAAGGCAAATAGTAAATAAGGGTCGTAGCAGAGGAAATGTTCTTGTCACTACATACATTAAAATGAAACATTCCCTTTGCCGTTTAGTAAAAATATACACAAAAAAATATAACATTGGAATGAAAATTAAATTTCAAAGGGTTTTATACACAGTATAAAATATTTCCATGCATTAATTAAAATATGCCTCTGAGATAAGAGATTAATTGAGACAAAGTCTTTTACTACTTGTTTAACATGACTCGTTCGTTATTTAATTTCCTTACTGATAAAAATAAGTTAATTTTACGTGATTCTGAACCTTTTTAATGTTTATTATTCCTTTTCTATCACCTATTACTTTTCTATAACAATTATTTGACTATTTGAGTTCGTATCTATCATTCTGTCGATGTTAAGAACATGGGTAAAAAATGAATTGGTTAAAATTATAAATTATTCATGTGTTTAAAATTACATTTTATCCAGAATTATATTCATGATTTAGATATCATATATATCATATATATCTAGTACATTGTCATTTATGATATTCCATAACAGTTGGAGATATTAAATGAAACACACCGTTCAGGAAGGTGGTAAACCGTACGTACATATGAATGATACTTTCATTTATAATTCAATTTTTAAGGAATAAGAACACAATGATACATATATATATTATAATTCCTATATAATATCATATTTTATATATTTTTCATAAGTTCATTAATAAAATAATTTATATGTTCCATGTATTTCTTGAATGATTCATATCACTATTAGGGGGCGGTAGTCTGCACTTCCTCAAATAAAAGTATCTTATTTATACAACATGAAATGCATAAAGGTATGATATAAATGAGAATAAAATAATCATAGAGATAAAATAAATTTCATAAATATCATATATAATTATATCTCTATCATAATGGTCACCATGAAAGGTTGTGTGGGATAATGAATAAATCATTATTTTGTGGGGAAATCATTCGTCGTATACAGAAACAGTTGGATCGTATCCATTAGATAGATGTGTGTGAATGTTTAGTTATAATATTTATATTAAAAAAACTTATTATATTTGAGTATTTTGGTTTTATTATGTAAAAAATGAATATTAAGAGCATAGGGATTGGATAAGGAAAAATAATGGAAAGTAACTTGAGAGAATAGGTTACCTAAAATCGGGAATCTTATTTTGATTTCAGCCAAATAGATCATTGAATTTCCTTATTCCCAGAGGAGGGATTCTAGTAGGAAGGTAGTAATTTTTTTAACATATTATTTCATGTTTTTTATGATCTAATGGGACATTAGAGTTGTGAGTAAGGGTTAGAGGTGGTGTCCTTTTATAAGATGGAGGAGGGGTAGCTGAGGAATATCTTGAATTATTAGTTTATTATAAATTATATTTATAGCTTAAATGAATCCAAATTAAGATAAATTTATGATAACATAAAAATGGTTCTAAATAAAATCATTCAATAATAATTAGATAGGTTTTGGTTATATTTTAATCCTTATATTTTTTTTATTTACCCCTTTATTACTTTTACTATTTTATCAATCATTTAACACCATGAGAATCAGAATAGTTACCAAATCATGATAAATATCCAATTAGAGAGTTAATAATAGAATTTTATACTTATGATAACTATTCGTCCTAATCATAGATTCATATGTAATTTTATAATATTTAATTAAATATTTTATATTTTAAAATATGAATTATGTCAATTTTGTCACTATTCATATCATGTCTTCTTAAAAAATACTTAAAAACATGATTGATAAGAAAAAAAACATAATAAATACAAATATAACACGTAACTATTATCCATAAAATTCATGTATGAAATTTAAATAACCATATTATATTTATTTTAACATTTCTAATATCATTTACTTGAATGTTGTTTTAATGAAGCAATCCTTGCATCATCGTTGTGTTATAATAAAATTTATTTATTTATTCTATAAAAATTATAAATAAAATACCATGATTTAATAAATATTTTTATATTCATAATGAATATTTATAGTCAAAAAGATATTTTATCTAACCCCATATAAAAATAGTTATACCTAAATATACATGTTTTGTTATATTTTCCTTAAAATTAAATTAAAAGTAATTAAATGTCATTTTAACACAAAAGTTTCTCCATGGTGTCCTAAAATAGACCCAAATATGACCATTGTCAGATAGAGCTCATTAAATAGGATTAAGACACATGTTTAGGTAATTTAATATTATTATAAGTTTATTTTTTACCCTTATTTACCAGATTTACCCTTTAACCATGGTAAATAAATTATTTACTGATGTTACTATTCATAATGTATAAAAATAAATGTTACTTATTTACATAATTTGGACTTCTTGATTCCAAATATGGAATCCATTTATCAAAAATTTTATACACAGACGTTCTAGAAATTAATTTAAATATAAATCTTATTGTCAAAACCAAAAAACATGTTTTTAAGGAAGACTTACTATCAAAAGGTTTAGATGTGTTTATGTATTATTAAAAACTGAAATTACTTCCAATTACCTAAATTGGATTACATGGAAAATAAATTATCTAATTACACTTTAATTGAAATTAATATGATAATTTAACCATATAAATAAATAATATGAAAAGAATGTCTTGACTTGAAATGTAGTATTTTTCACTATTCATTATAAATGAACTTTATCAGAAATATACCGAAAGTATATTCAAAGTAAATTTCTATGTCCCTATTATAATGTAGAAGTTTAGTTTTTCAAATGGATCATAGAATATTTAAAAAAATCGAGATTCAACATGGGTTCTCCATCAAAAAGCTGTAAAACTACCTTTTAAAAATATTAGAGTATTTATGCATAAAATTTGATTAATTCCCATTTTAAGCGTCTAAATTTTATTGGAAAAATGTGAAAAAATTTAACAAAAATGTTTAATAACAATATTGATAGTTCTTTTTAATCCTTCCCATACAACGTCTAGGTTTTAACAACCATTTATAATAATAATATTATATTATTATCATTCAGTGTGACTCAACCTTGTGTGCAATATGATATTTCAGGGAAACCCATTATTGTGTGTCAGGTACACCATCGAACATAGTATCCCCTTTAATGTAAAATTAATATCTATCATAAGAATTAATATAAATCCAATGTATGATTTTATAAAAACTGGGTTCATTACAAAAAATGTATAAATGATCATTTTTATGGAAAATAATATATTCTTTTATTTTTACATGGGAATATTTTTCAAACAGGTACAGATTTTTATTAGAATATTTTTATAAATGTTTTATATATATATAAATAATTTATTTATTATATTTTTATCCCTGTTTTATAATATCATTAAATTTTTTAGAGAATTATTTGTGTCATTTTTAAAATGATGTTCATTTTTTTCAAAGGTGCGAATGAAATATTTATTTTAACATATTCCAGAAAAACAGTTGTTCCAACCATATTAAATATTTATTTAATTTTATATTTTTTTTAAATTTCCAATAGTAATTTTTATGTAAAATATATTTATTAATATTGGTATTTTTAAATATAAATATAGTTTATTTCAAAAGGAAAGATATATTTTCATATTAAAACCATATACATTTTTTTAAATGAATTTGGAAATATTTCCATATCCATAAAAGAATGATTTGAATTACTAGTTATATAATATAATGATACTATTAGACATATTTTTCTAGATTCCTTATTATCATATTATTTTACTAATTTTTTGGTGAAAATATTAAATATTTATAAGGTATGTATTCAGTATGAATGATTGTATTGATTTTGTAATCAATTATATATTTTCTAATTTATATGTTTAATTTAATTAACATTCTGTTGTAATGGGTGGGTCTTTTCAAATCCCCTTTATTCTTATTTAGGTCATGTGGGTAACATTTCCATGTTACTTGGAATACAGATTACTTATATATTTTTCATGTCAAGGATCCTGGAATTAAAAGTATGAATATGAGTTTTATCATTATTCACTCTATCATTATTAAACCATTTTTTGTATACCTTGGATAATTTATATTCATCTATCATGAAGGTGTACATTCTACAATTGTGACATTCAATTTATGGAATATTAGATTCTTATTTATTCCTTCGATATCTTTCATTTTTATTTTATTGTATGATATCTATCATATTATTTGTTCTTATAATGATAATTTAGGCTCACTGCATTTTATGACTTCCTTTCCACAAGATACAAATATAGGGAATATGAATTCCTTTTGTGATTTAGTTATATAAAGAAAAATGATATTCCTTCAATTTTAATTTTCATTTCATTTTTTTAGATTTAACTTGATTATAGTATATGTTTATTGTTTCCTAATACAATTAACCTATAAAAAATAGAGATCATATCCATTGTATTTTATTTAATTGTACCAAATTAAAAACACTATATGTTTCTGGAGTTGAGGTGTTATAGTTTGAATCAATGGAATATTATTGTATACCATGGGAAATAGAGTTTGGAAAAATATATTAGACTAAATAACCATTCTATAAACTATGAGGATATTCCTATGTATATTATAGAGTACTAATGTATTGGTAATTTATATATTATTTCCCTAGAAAATTCTTCTATTTTTAGAAATTTTAATGATTTTTTGAATGTGGAACATGTTCACTTTGGGATAACAACTTTTAATGGGGAAGATATAATGAGAACTTGATATCCATCAATTCAAAATGAGCATGCTTAAGATAAAAACCTGGAATGACAGACTTGGGGATATGACTTCATTGATTTAAAAACTCATTAAATACCATTATAAAGTATTTGAAATAATTTTAATGATTTTTGGGATATTCCCAACGTCACTTATGTAATTTTTTTAGATTATTTATGTATAAAATATTAATTTATCTTCGATATTACACCACATTAAAATTAAGAATGTATATTGAAAATTTTATAATTTTATGAGAAATTTTATTATATTCCATTGTTTAGAAATGGTACCTAAAGGAAGTAATAGAAATAATATAGATTCATGTAATCATTGTAGTGATTTCTCTCATGGGAAAGATAATGAAGCAAGAGATGGTTCTATAGTTGAAGTGTAACAAATTATAACAATATTTTGGTTACTGACCAAAAACATTACTAATATAAATCACAATTTTTATTACCTTAGTGATTTCCAACATCCTGTCATAATGATGAACTACTTCATGCAACAAAAATATACACCATTCAATGTGACATGTAAATCATGAATAGTTACGATATGGATAAATTTATGAAAACATATTTATTAATTTTTTATGTTGAGAGATATATGATTTTTTCATGGATATTTATAATCGTAAAGATATGTTAACCAATTTTGGTTATTAATACAGAAAAGTAAAGAGATACCATCAATAAATATTATTATGTGAAAAAATTAATATAGATGATTTTTTTACATATACATTTATTTGGGGAAAAATAGTACATGGGAATTAAATTACATAATCATTGTAAAAATAGATATAATTTATTTTAAATATGAATCTATATTTATAAGTTCATAAAATCATTTCTTAAATTATCTATATAGTCCAAGATGTAAGATAAATTGTTTCTTTGTTTTAGAGTAATGCGAGTATTTAGGGGGGATTAGTATCAAAGAAAATTTATTATATGGGGATATAGGGTAATATTATATAAATTAAAATAATTAATTCTATATATCTTATTTGTTATTGGGAAAACAAGAAACAATGTTGGTGTCTATTAGCTTTGAAAAAATATATATAGAATATCAAACAAATGGAAAGTTGGAATTTCTGATGTGACCTAATTGTTAAAAGAAACATCATGGAAAATATATTATGGGATTGAGATTTTTCTATTTCTATTGTGAGAAATGACTTCATGATTTTGAGTTCATGGTCATGAATGAAACACTATAATTACAATATTATCTTTTTGTGAAAAAACGTATTATTTTTTCTATCGTTTTTTACATACATCTCATTTCTATGTTTTTGCTACTCACAACACAGAATTAGTTTGTGTTAAATGCAAGATTGAGTTTTACCACCTTTTAAAAGAGAACCTATTTTATATCCAGTTTTGAAATTTTTTTTAATTTATTTGTCAAAATTAATATAATGAATTATTTTGTAATGTATAAATTATCTATGGGTTATTTTTTGGTATTTTTATTAAAAGTTTAATTTTTTTAATGAATAATGAAAAATAAATCATTTTAGTTAAAAACATCATGTACGTTTAAATAATTATTATTGTTAAATTATAATACAAATTTGGATTTAGTGAAAAAATATATCAATTATAAATTTATTAACCCATTTTTGTCATTGAAATCATTATTATAATGAATTTTGCTATAAATTTTTATTTGTCTTTTGAATTATTCTATATTAGAACCCCTCTTTCTAGACACATCTATTGGATTAACATCAAACATAATTTCCCCTGCTTTATGATTTGAATAAAAAAGGCTTCAATATTGTTGTCTATATAATATTTTTTTATGATAAGATCAACATAATTTTTTACCAAAATTATTTTTTAATGTTGTTAAAATTGAATATGGAAATTTAGATAAAATGAACCTTAATGAGGAAATAAATCATAATCTAATGAACCAAAATAACCTAGAAATATTTATATTATCCATTGGATACAAATACATTGACCATATCATCTATTGTTTTAAATTTTAATGTTTATTAGTAAAATATTTCTTGAATATTCTTTGTATGATAAGTTATGTAATGAAATATTAAAAAATGTATCCTTCCTTACCTTTAACATTTATAGAAAATTGAGATATGTAAAGAAAAACATATTTTATTTTTAAAAATGTATTTTTAAAATAATTTTGTTTAATTTTTTCATAATAATTATTCATTAATTTTAATAAATGTATTAGTAATGTAAATTTCATTTGGTATACCAATGTAATTATTTATTTAAAATTAAATAAAATATATGATACTATTTATATTAAAATACCTAAAAAATTGACTAAATTACCCACTATAATTATTTATGTAGATTAATATATATTTTAAATATATATGAAAGTAATAATTTTTAATTCCAATATTTTTTTGAAAATTTTAAATATTAATTAAATAACTAATGGTAAAATTAATATTATTATTATTTTAAAATAAATTATATTATATTTAATGATAAAATATTAATATAAAACCAATATTATATTAGTTATTTTAAAATATTAAAAAAATTTAAATATTTTCTAATTATTAGAAATTTAATCTATTATAATCATCTTATTGAACCATAGTTTGTAAAATAATAGTTAGGACTGACTGGGTTAATGTGATGTTTTGCGCATTGCATGTTCTTATTTTAAATTTCATTTCAGACACACATAAGATTTTAATTTTCACATTTATATATCATATTTATCAGTCATTGGATATATATAATTAATGAAATCATATTTTAGTGAGTATTCTTGGTAAAATCACATAGGATAGAAAAATAGTCTATTTTATAAAAACCAAAATGATAAAACTGGGGGAATTTATAAGCTATAGAAACCAATTATTAAAATGAACTTATTTTTGTGATTAATGCTTTAAAATAAAAAATATCAACATTAAAAAACTTTTTTTAATTTTTAGGGACATTTGTTAACGGAGTACTTCCATTACTATACGCCATTCGGGATTTACAAGAGTATCACTCCTCTTCTACTATAAAAATCATACACTCCTCCATCTTTCTCACACCTCTCAAGAAAATCTTTCTCATCAATGATGAAACAAAATATATCTACAATATCAATCCCCTTATTATATAATCCTTTAATTTGTAATAAATCCATCAATGGAAGCAATTTGGTGCAAACTAAAAGGACATACACAAAGACAAGGTAAAATATTTCCTTACGATCTCTAGTTATATTTCCATTCACCACCCCATCAAATCTTCTTAATATATACAAGTATAACATAACCAATATCATAAATATAATATGATTTTTATGATATTGTTTATACATGAAATCATGAACAATTCCACTTAATGGGTAAGTAACATACTATTTATGTGTATGATAAACTATCCTTTCATTAAACGATGGTTGTTTGTTTTTTATTTACCACCATTCATATTTGGATATTATAAAAGAAAATGTATTTATATATATTATATATGATATTTTTTATATCTTTACATTTGTTTAATTATTTTCAAACACCTACACTTATATTTCCCATTTCAGGAAAATATAATAACACCGTTTGTGGAAGTGTTGACTACCGCCTCCAAAAAACAATGTGATTCACTCACACTATGCATAAAACATATAAATGATGGTTTCAATTAATAATATCTAACAAAAGTTAAATGTATATTATATTAATTATATTATTATCATTCTATAAATAAAATATATCATTTTCATTATTAACCTCTTAAAACACTACAAATTTATAACGTCAGTACTAGACATGTGGACTACCACCACCTCAACACAATTTAATTATTTTTAAATAAATATAATTTTATGTGTAAGTATAATAGATTATGTAAAACAAAATTATTAATAAAATAATCATCATAGTAAAATATTGTGTTTCATACCTTCATTCCATAACGATCACTGAAAAATTGAAGCATTACTCTTGCATACATACGGTCTACCATCTCTATGATTGTAATATTGGTTCATTTTTCATAACCATAATTAAAAGCTTCTTTATAAAAAATAAATTTAGTATAAATAGAATAATTATTTTATTAGAATTAATCTATAGGTGTTTATATAATTACCCCTTTGACAATAGTTGATCAACCAAAGTTTTTTTTGACATACAAATAGAATATTGTCAAAACATTCAATGGTCACAAAGTCGTTTAAGTTGTTCTTTAAAACATTATATTAAGTTAAGTAAAATAAATAATAAGATGGATAATATATTTCAAGATATTAAATAATTAACATAATTTTATTACTCAGGAATATAAAGACACACATTACAAGATGGACTCAAGGCTAGGGATTTCGTCTAAATTTAAATTATATTAAGAAATATTTTTTGTTGTGTGCCAATTAAAATTTATATGGTATATATACTACACATTGAAAGGTTATATGATGAATCATATAACTATCATAATATTATACGATTCATTTTTTAGTCATTAATGATTCTTATGATTTCATATATTTCTATGTGGTATGAGATGTTTTGGAATGTTTAAAGATTATTTTTCAAAAGAATATTTTAATGATCATTCAAGGGTATTTGTATTCATCAGATTCTATTAAAATTTTTATTATTAGTAATGAATTTTGGAATTATATATGAACTTCAATTTTCAGTTGAATATAGATTCTCGATAAGGGTTGTTATTTATTTTGATTTTTTCATAGGAGGAATGTGTTGGACATGAAATGAATGGTGGGTCCTAGACTTTATATAGCCCATCAATGCATCGATAGCTTCTCATGAGACAAAAAATTTAGCCAAATCAAAATTGTTTAATCCATATTTTCAATGGTCATGAGAATATAGGTTTTCATGTTCCTCGGAAATGATTCCCAATAATTATGTATTCCCATCATTTATACTTAGTTATGACTTATCCATGATAATTTTTTTTTAAATATCTATGGAAGCATTATAATTTTATTTTACTGAATAAAAGTAATTTGTTTTTTAAATTTATTACCTTTGAATTTTTTTCCTTATCTATTTTTAAGGGCATATGTTATTAGTTATTAACCTTCCCATGTTGACTATTCCCATGAATTAATTATTTTATCTTCCTTATTTACACCTACTTGTAATTTCAGGTCTACATTTTTATGATTATTTTCCCCATGTTATGAATAAGAAATCAGTAATTAAGCAAACTAGGAAGAATTTCATTGTATTATATTACGTATTATGTTTTATTTTATTCTTCTGAATTTATTATTGTTATGATTTATGTAATTTGGTTTTCCAAAACTGCTAAATTGTCCATTCCATTGGGAAATGATGACTGTATATATCCCAAGGATAAAATGTAATGCACCACGACCAAGCCTTTTGGGGTCGGAGAATTGTAGTTAATTTCATAAAAGGATTAACAACATCCTTGGAAATTAGATTTGTAAAACATATATTACGGAAGCCAACCCTATGATAGACTTTGATGATATGTATAGAAAAACAAGATATAACTTATGTAGGGTATAAATTTTGTTTGTTTTCATAGAAATGCATCCATATCTAGATAATTAAAGGGGTATTGGCTATTGAACACATGTATCAAAGAGAATCAAATCCAACAAGATGTGTCAGTCTTGGATTAATGTGACCCTATACACGATAATGAGCCATACTGCAAAAATTGTTTGACAATCCATGGGGATACTCTTTGGATAGTTTAAATTTTCATAATAATTCATTAATAAGGATTTACATTTAATGAGTATACCAAATAAATAATGTTTATGATTATAATATTTTCTATTTTTAATTTATGTTATGTGTTTCCCTAGTTTTGGTACTATACGTAATGTTTTGATTTAATATTGTATATGTTTTTTAGTAATGGTTCTTTAAAAGGAGGGGTGACCTCTCAAAATGATCATGATCCAAAGTGTAATAATGATCATATATTTTGTGGTCTTAAATGAAAATTTCTATGTGAAATAATCCCCCCAAGTATTCTCATCATATGGGAAAGTATTATAATTTGATAATGAGATCTCCAAGTCTAATGGATGTTAATCTATGAATAATAATAAGATGATGATATAGAAAAATATGGATACTCTGAAGAAGGTAAGGAAGTATTTTCCATATGGGTTAATTGTGGAATGAAATACCATGGAAATTAAATAAAAGTAATTATATTTTTCTATGTGTGTAGAAAAAATAGACACCATGATTGTGATTTATTGGGTATGAAAATTGTACCAATATACAATAATTTAACTATAAATATATGGGACACTATGAAAACCATTATCTCAAACATCAATGTGATATTACCCAATTGATGATAATGGATAATGGTCATGTTATTCTACTACTGTATATGAAGTGTAATGACTAATATACAAATTCATGAATTATCATATATGAATGTTTTATCATCAATGTAGTAGTCTTATGAATTGTAGGATATAAGAGTATTGTACTACAATAATGGTTAATTAAATATTTTATGTCACATGTTTAATGGAACCAAAATTAATGATTTGGTTGCATGTTAATCATTTGGAAACCACATAGTTAGGGGAATTAAATCTATTAATATGTTATGGATACAAATATAATGTTTTTGGAAAAAATATATTATTGATTTGGAAAATTAAATAATATATTATTGACTACCTTGAAACGAATTAATGGTTTTTTGAAAAAGTCGTTTATGATATACTGGATGGAGTTTACAACAATTTTTTATTTATGTAATATATCCAATTACATGTTCTATACAAAAAATGTAACAATTCATGTTCCAAATAATTTATAATTATTATTCAAGATACTACCATATTTCAAGAGAATACGAGATTAAGTTGTTGACTTGTATGATATGTGATAATTAAAGAGCTACATTATTTTGACATAAATATAATGATAACATCATTTTTGAAATATAGTGAAATTCCTTCTAATGGTTAGGATAATAATATTTTAAAAAATTAATGCATTTTTTCGCTTTATGATGACCATTATATGTGGTTTTAGAGGATTATGTATTATATCATCATATAATAAAACTTATGTTATGAAATATTGTATAAATCATTTATGGTATTGATAAATAATAAAAAAATGTGATTATAAAAACAAATTAAGTATGTATATTTACATATATTCTTATAGAGTGAATGAATAACTAAGCATTAGGAATAATTATCTTGAAACAAATATTATTGTTCTAGTACTATAATTTATAATGAATAAAATATCCCCTTGGAACATTGCATATTCTTGACCTTGTTATTTTTAACTATCTCCTTACCATGGTTTCTATTACACTTTATCAGAACATGATTGTTATGATATTTATTCTTTATCTATGATTCCATTTTCCAACTATGTTATCAAACTAGGGAATCTAGATTCGTTACTATTACACTTTATTTTCAATATTATTAATTGGATTTGATAAAAGCCCTATTTATGATATGGGTTTTTCTACAACAGTGTTTTCTCAAATATCAAACTCTTGGTTACTGAGATCATGTTCAAATTGTGAGATAAAATATAACTATGTTGGCTACAGTGTAACACCTAAGAGTTTACAATATTTTCATTCTAGAATAAATTAATTTTTTTCATTTCCTTATATTCAAGCCCTTAAAAAATATTAGGCTACCCAAAAAATATTTTTTATCTTAAGTTACACACAAGATAGTGTTTTACGACCTTTGGATGGAAAACAAATTTGAAATACAATTTTTTAAAACTAATAAATTTTATTTTTCAAAATAAAATACAATTTTTATTTCAAAATTTCAAAATTATATTTGGGTTAATTATTTTTATTATTCTGGTAAAATTTATTTTTTGATGAATAGTGAAACGTACATGCATTTTTGTTCAAAATTGCATTTTCATTTATAAAAATAGTAATGTTATTTTATCTTATAAATTGATTTATATTGTACAAATTTATCTATTATACCTATATTGACACAATTTATTTCATTTTAATCTTCTTTATATTGAAATTGGATATGAAAACTTATTGATATTTTGAATATTTTTACGTTAGAAACCTATTTTCTCTACATGAAAGTGTGATTTATGATAAACACAATTTACCCACATCAATTATATAAATAATTAAAAATAGACATAAATGGTTTTAATAAATATAATATTTTCGATAAACTAAGACTGAAATACTTTTATACCCAAACGATAAGTCAATGTTATTAATATTAATTAAATTGATTTATGTACTATTTAGATTATTATATGACTAAAACGTATTCGTAATGGTCAAAAAGATATGAAAAATATTCTAAAATCCATTGGTTATCAATATTTCGACAACAGGCCAGCTGTTTCTAATTTTATGGTTAATTGATATAATATTTCCTGAAATTTACCTATTTGATATTCTATGTAAGGATAAAATCAAATGGGGAACCTAACATACCATTATCGTTTATAAAACATTGAGATATGTAAAAAACATCATATATTCGGTTATACATAAAATTTTGAAATAAAAATGGGTGAATTTTATTATCATAATAATTTATTTTTAATTTTTAGAAAAGAATTAGATATATAAAATAGTTAGGAAAAACAAATATAATGTGATTCAGTAAATAATCAACTAAAATAAATGATACTATAAATATTAAAACCACTGGAGTTTGATTTACTTATTTTCTTTAATAATATTTTTGATGAATATATAAATCAACATGGAAATTAAATTAATTTATTTTAATTTTCATATTATGTCATTATTTATAAAATAAAATTAAATAAATAATTTCAAAAATTATATTAATGTTATTTCTTCATAAATCATATTATATTAAATGATTTAAAACTAATAAAAATCATATTATATGTATTATTTTTATGTATTAATTAATATTTTATATTCTATACTTAGGTAGAAATTATTCTTTTATAATTATCCAATGGAACCACAGTCCGTGAAAACATTATTAGCATGGTCGATGTTAAAGTAGTGTTTTTGAATGTTTTATGACGTTATTTTAAAAATAAGGTAGAAAACACGTGGTATTTATATTTTTTAAATAATATTTCATATTTATAATTTAGGGGAACGATATTTTAGAAAAATATAACTTTAATTTATTATATATGGTGAAATTACATATCTTAGAAAACGAGTTTCTTTAATAAAAACAGAAATGATAAAATTAGGGAAACATAGAAATTAAAGAACTAAATTATTGAAATTCTATTATTTAGTCATGGTGGATATTTTGAATGATAATTTTTTTATAATACATTGTTTCTCAATTATGTAGGGACATTAGGTAGAGGTGACGAACCTTGAAAGTATACTGTTTGGTATTTAGAAGAGTTCCAGTCCCCGTTCACTGTAAATACTCCTCCTCTCCTCCCACTTCCTCACATATATAAAGACTCATTGGCCCGACCCATATCTATAAAAATATAAACATATATTAAATAACCTAATCCTATAATATTCTCATTTTGTAGAAATCCAACCAATAAATTAGTTTTGTTTAAACCTAAAGGAGTTACATAAAAAATTTGTAATATCATTCATTAATCTCTTTATTTTTATTTAGGTTTTACACCCCCTATGCTCTTATAATTACAAAAATTATATACAAAAACCATTATCCTAAACATTAAAGATATTTTTTAAGAAATTGGTTGGACTTAATCTAACACAAACTTCCATTTAATGGGTATTAAACTTATTGATTATATGTATAGTGAACAACAACCTCAACAAAGGAAGATCATTCATTTTTCCTTTACCACCCTTCATTGGATTGTATTATTTTGGATATTAATTTTATATATGTTATATATGATATATTTTTTTTATCATTATTATTAATTAATTATTTTATAACATGCACAAATATGATTTCCATTTTTCTAAATAAGATAACATCGTTTGTGGATGTATAGACTACCGTCTCCACAAAGTGATGTGATTCATTTTCACTATACATTGAACTTATAATGGATGGGATTAATTAAAAACATGTGACATTTATAACATATATATTATATTACTGAAATAATTTCATTTATATATATATAAAATATCATTTTATTTATTACCCTTTTGACTCACCGAAAAGATATAACGTTGGACATGGATGTCTCGATTACCGCCTCCTCGACACAATGTCGTTCCTTTTACATCACAAGAATACCATGGATAAGTATATATGAATAAATAACATGGTATTTTTTATATAATTATCACCCATGAAATATATAAGGTTACTTAACTTCTTTACATAATCATTACTAAAAATGGGAACATTGCTATTGTGTACGTATGGCTTACCGTCTCCCTGATGGTAACATTGGTTTATTTTTCAAAACCATATTTGAAGGTTGGTTTTAAAAAAATAATTGATTTATGAATATGATAGTTATGTCGTGATTATTATTATTTAGATTCTTATATATAGAAATATTTTACAATATTTGATCTACCAATGTTGTTTTTGACTCATTAACCGAATATGATCAAAACAAGTGATGAAAATTTAATCTTTTATGTCGTTCATTGAAACATTGTAATACGTGTAGTAAAAGTAATAATAAACAATAAAATGGATCTAACGAATAGAAATAATTAACATAAGTTTATTATTCATTAATATAAAGACACAAATGACAATATGGTCTTATGGTAAGGGATTTTATCTCAATATACATTCAATTAAGGATTAATTTTTAATGCCCTAATTTACATTTATATTGTTTATATACTACCATTTCACATGTTATATCATCAATATAAATATTATTATGATATTATAAATTAAACTTTATGTTTTTAATTAATGAGGCTTATGATTTAAAAAGTTTCCAAGTGGTATGTGGCAATTTATAATGCCTAAATAATATTTTCAACCAAAATTTATTAATGGTCATTCATGGATATTTCCATTAATCAACATAATAAGCTTTTTTTATGTATCCTCTACTAAGGTATTATTTGTTAACATGTATCCTCTGTGAAATATGTGTATTTTATAATTCTTATTATTCAAATCCATTATCTGATTTGAGGAATTATTTTTACTGACAATAATGGGTGGGGCCCAGACAATATATATCCACTCAATGCATCAATACATTCTCATGTGAAAAATATGTTTTACAAATAATAATATTTTATAAAATATTTTTAGGTATTTATGTTATATGACATCATGTACCTAAAAATTTATGTCCAATAATTAAGAATTTTCCTCATTTAGACCCAATTATTATTTATCTGTGATTATTTTGTGTTGACATGTATTGGATGTGTTACATTCATAGTTCATTGATTAAATATCTTAAGGCTAAAATTATCACAATTTTATATTGATTCTTCCTTTTCTTGTTATTTTAATGGCTTGTGTTATTAGTTATTTACAATTTTTATGTCCATTTTCCCTCATTAGATCATTTTTTCTGCCAATTTACATTCCATTATTGGGAATTTGGTATCACTATAATTTTGTTTACTTTCCCTAGTTTATGTAAAAAAATATTTTAATAATACTTCAAAGATTTAATACCTTTTATTTTAATATGTATAAATCTGTAATATCTATTTCACATTTTAATATGGGTATGGTTTATGTAATATTGTTTTCTAAATTGATAAACCTTTAAATCCATTATAATATGATGGCTATATCTATGTATATTTACAAAATTAATGCGCTAGATTTTGGTCTTCTAGGGCCAGGTTGTTACAATGAATATATATAACAATGCTAAATGCATCAACATTAAAAATATGTGGCACTATGAAAAGGATTCCACAAAAATAAGGAGAGTATATATATATAAAAATGAAAATTTAGTTTCACCAAACATATGATGTCACGATCCGACTTCCCCAAGGTGAGGGAAGGGTCAACAGATTTGACAAACCCTCCATTATTTATGTTGTAATAGAGGTAATGACCCTCGAGACCCACCTCCAATTGGAACCGGAGTGGAGACTAGCACCAGGGGTATGGAATAATATGAAAAATAGAAGACATTAGTAGTTTTTATTTAGTAGGATCGATAGATATGATGTTATTTCCAAAACAACAAAATGGTATGTAAATGTAAATCCCAAACAATCATTTCCCATATGCACATCTCAAATAATAAGTACTTCAATGAAATAAAACTACAGAGGTAAATACCAAGGAATGGAAAACAACAATAGAAATTGTCCCAATGTCTAAACTATTACTGTCTTGCAATGTCCAGAAATTACTTCTAGAAATATGAAAGAGGTTTTATATACATAGGGTGAGAATAATGGTATACTCAGTAAGGAGAACCAAAAGCTCTCATGGCCATGTGGGAAGGCATTCTAATGTCCCTTGGGAAAAGGAGACCCAAACAACCTAACAAGAAAACTATCCACCCAAACCTCAGTAAGGAACACTCCCCAAATAACACAAGTCATGTAATGTAATTGTAATAACACATCAATATTTGGGTACCCTACACCATAATCCCACTAGTTATTAATGTCATCCTTTGTGCCAGACCTTCCCTGTAATTTTCACCACAGTCTCACTATAATACCCCTCATGCACACACTTGGGCTACCACATCCATTAACCCCACCCCCAAACACCTAGACCACAACCCCATGTAATCGTGCCTGCAGACACCTGGGTCTGAACAAATACTACCACACCTAAAGACACCTAGGCCTCATAACAAAGAAAAGAGGGAAACAACCTACCTACACACATCTGGGAAAACCAACACAATGTTACCTTCCAAATGAATTATGGTCTCTAATGGACATTAGGCCATCATAGCCTACCCGAATAGTCTTGGGGTACGTGGGAAGGTAGTAGAAAATAAATAAATAACCATCTGCTCATAGAAGTGTTGGGAAAACACCCTCCCCCATTGAAATGGGGGTGTCCTTCATGAAGTGATCAACTTGGGAGGGGTGTGAATAAGAAATATAAGAGTTAATATTATACATATAGATAAACAAGAACTCATTCCAACCATGGGGTTCCAAAACTATCTTGTTAACAAAAACTGTTGTTACTATTCATTTATAAGGACAACCACATCCAAATCCAAGTCACAACTTATTCCCAAAAAATCAATTCCCTATTGAACCCATTCATGTTTTCATGTTAAAGTAATTCCATTTAAATAATTCTTCACCACAGGGAAACTAAAAGGCATATCCATAAGCCTAGGAAAGAGAAAACTGCCAAGAAACAATTTAAGCATTCACAGCTGGTACTCTTGTAATGTAATAACAACAAAAGGGATTTGTGAGATCCCTAAATGTACTATTACTAAACCAAGCCCCACCAAACGGCCCCACATGGCCTTAGATCCACAAACCAAAAACTACACCACAACAGGGGTTCCTATCCCCACCCATTCCACCCCACAAGCTTCATGTAGATAAACAACACATGTTACTAAGATAGACCGACAGATGTTTCTGATTCATAGAAATTAGACATTAATTTTTATTCTTCTGTTTGGTTTATGGGGGTGACCATAGAAGGATTATTATTCACTATGACTCTATTTAATCAACTGGGATTACAAGATTAACCCGTTTCTATGATAAAACCATTCCATCATATAATTTACCAGAAAATATAGGATCCATAGTGGAAATGGACGTACCACCATCAACCATAAATTTCAGTGGACATATGGCCATATAGTCTACAACATATAATCAAGGATGAACTAGTTTATCAGAAACATCAAACTCAATCCTTCATTATTTAAAATATCGTTTGTTATCTTCAATATGGTTTTTATTCCTCCATAATTGTATAAAAATTATCATACCCATCCTACATGATACACAGTAATGGGAGATGAAAGAAGAACCCTACCTGGGTGATCAACGATGAGTTTTTCTCCACGCACCAAGAACTAGGGATGCCCAACTTGCAGGGCAGGAACTCCGATGACTCTATGAGTGAGTAGAAAAGTTTCATCATAGGGGAACCACTTTCCTCAGGAAGGGGGACTCCAAACACACAAAGTAAAACAAAATAAGCTAACCAATAAGAAGAAATAATGAAATAATTCATGTGCGATAAAGAGGTGAGATCCAAGAGTTACGGGATAAGATTTTTGAATGTCCTTAATGAAGGATTGTGGTATCACCGTATAGTTAGGTGGTTACATACAATGGAATTAATTTTCATTTAATAATTCTCATCAAAGAGGTGGCCATAATGGTTGTGAGTTAATGGGTTTCTTTTAAACAGCAGAAAAATCCCAATAGGGTTCGAACTAGAATGTACAAGAAAATGGGTGTGACACTGAGGAAACGACACACGTATTTTTATGTCAAGGGTCACCCAAATCATGGTGGATTTTGGATATTATTTATTGGAATTAAAAGAATTGTAAATGGGGTATTTAAACACACTTACATAAAAAGATACGTTGTGGGAGATAAACTGGAAAAAGAACAATTGGTGGGCCACTGTTCAGTGAGACATTGTCATAGTTCCAGAGTCACGGTGCCACTATGAGTAGTGCCACCGTCACGATGTCACCATCACGGTTCCACCAGTGTGGTGGAACATCGTAAGTGGTTCCACCAACATGGTTCCACCGTCTCGGTGGAAAATCGTTAGTGGTTCCATCATCAAGGTGTCGTCGTGACCGGTGTCACCATTTTAGTGGAACCGTTTGATGGAACCAAGATTCAGGAAAAGTCCTTAATGAAAAAATTCCCCTGATGTTAAATTATTTTCCTCTCAATGTATTATAGCCCTTTAGAATTTAAACTAGACTCGAATAGAAGAGAGGCGTCCTAACAACCATCTCAAATGATACCTCTCATGAGTAAACCCATTCAACATCTTTGAACACCTCCCCATCATGTAACCCCACAAACATATAATGGTGTCACTATCCAGCCATATAGATCAGGGAGTCCTTTCCCTTATGTCAAAATAAGATCCTCTTTTGGTAGCACTAACTATCCCATATGGGTATAATCACATTGACTCTAATGCGTCTTGATTAGATATCAGTTTTTCACTTCCCCACCACCAGGACCCTTCACACATTCATAGAAAATGTTAAACGACACATTCATGGTTGAAGAGGATAAGCACAACATCAAAAACATGTAAAATGAAAAACAGAAAAAAAACTCAAAATATCACTAGGTACAGGGCGCAAATCTTTTCTTCCATATCCTAGGTATTATCCTCAAGGTTAGCATGCATCCATTACACATAAACCAAGGGAATGGTTTGTCCCTGAATTGCCTCATCTTCCTAACCATCGATCATCACTGGTCACTCTAAAAATGTCGTTTCATCCCCGATATCTAGCCTTATTTAGTCAGTGACATATAAATCATCGTGTAGATACCAACGGAGGAAAGACACATGGAAGAATTCATGCACCCTCATTAGCAGTAGTGGTAGCGCTAGCTGATTAGCCACTTCACTGACATACCGCAACACCTCGAAGGGTCCGACAAACCTTGGAGAAAGCATAATCCCTCTTATGAAACCCTATTGCCCACTCCAAGGGGATACCTTAAAGAACATGTGGTCTCTAACCTCAAACTCCAAGGCTCTCCCCCTACTATCAGCATACAACTTCTGTCAGCTCAGAGCCGCCTTCATCCTCTCTCGTATAAGATGAATCATTTCTGTTGTGCTCTGCACCACTTCTAGGCCAAGAAAACCTACTTCCCCGACCTTTGTCCAACACATTAGTGAGAAACATGTCTTATTGTAAAATTCTTCGAATGGATCCATACCAATGGTAGAGTGAGAGAAATTTTTGTAGGAAAAAATTACCAGTGGCAAGTGTCGCACCCACAATCCCCCAATGTTCAAAACACATGCCAATATAATAGGATACTATGTCTGGATGGTGTGATCTATCTTCCTATATATATGTGGGTGGAAAACAATGTTGAGGCATAGACAGGTGAAAAAATCATGTTACAATACATTCTCGACCCGTGAGGTAAACTGGGTATCCTTATGGAAGACTATGGAACTTGTAAATCTTTTCAACTACACCACACCATCCATGTAATATTGTGCTATGGAATCCACCGCAGTTGACTACTTGATTTCCTGGAAGTGAGGTGATTTCGTCAGCCGGTCCTCCACTACACAGATGTCATCACAACCCTAAGAACTTTGGGTAGTCCAGTGATGAAATCCATTAATAGGACGTCCCACTTCCATTCGGGGACATCTAAAGGGTGTGACAGACCTCCTCAGAAGTAGTGTTCATCCTTAACATACTGAAATACGAGGCAGTTCACTGCAAACTCTACAACTGCACGATTCACCACGGGCTACAAAAACATACCCCTCATGCCCCGTTACATCATGGAACCACTTAGGTGCACCACCAGGGGTGATTTGGGGAACTCACCATGAAATATTTTGCGCATTTCAAATGGGATGAACAACTTCCAATGAAACATCATCCAATTCTTACCATCTTCCGACCATCCTTCCGGAGCATTGCTTTGGAAAAGACAATCGCACATCACTCTATCCATTATGTCCCTCGATTGAGACTCTTCCACCTACTACAAGATAGTGGATTGCACTATCATTTGGAATAGACAACCTCGACCAACCTATAACCTTGTATCCATGTGTAGGGTAGCCAACTCATCCATCTCCTTCCAAGAATTTGTTGACTCTTGAACCGCATCCTTCTGTGACTTCTTTCTCAAGTCATCAGCCACCACATTCCCCTTAACATCAGTTTTAGAGATATGGAAGTCGTATTTCTGAATAAAATCCATCCACCTCTATGTCTATAAGTTTAGGTCCCACTTGGATAAGATATACCTCAAGATCTTGTTATCTATAATGTCCATAAAGCATTCCTAAATGTGGTAGTGATGTCGAAACATTAGTTTTAACACAACCGCTGTGAGCTCCAAATCATGGGTGGCATAGTTATTTTTATTGTGACGTTACTTCCTCAACCCATAAGAGATCAACCCTTGTTGTTGAATCTGTACTAATCCATATTCATGGCCTTAAGCATCCCAAAATACCTCTAAAATAACCCCTTCTTCTAGATATATCTCCACTAGGGAACAAAATAATTTCTCCTCTAGATAACGGATGGATTTTTAGTGCTTCTCACTACATAAAAAAGCATGGTATTTCTTGGTCATGTTTGTCAAAGGTGCTAAAAATTGCGAGATGTTGGGAATGAATCTCTGGTAGTAACCCACTAGTCCTAGGAAACTATGAACATATGCCACGTTCACGAGTAACGCCCAAGATAAAACTGATTCACACTTTGAAGTATTAACCACTATTCCCTACTCAGACACCACATATCCAAGGATGTGGAACTCTCGTGTCTAGAACATGCCGTTGGACAATTTTTCATAGAGATGGTGCTATCGGAGGACCCTTAAAACCGTCCTGAAAAGTTCAGTGTGATCTTCCTCTGATATTGAGAAGATATGGATTTCTTCAATATTCATGACTATGAAACAGTTCAGATATTCTTCGAAGATGGAGTTCATGAGCCACATGAAAACAACTGGCATGTTCGTAACGCTGAATGACATGACCATGACTTCAAAGTGACCATATCTGCACCAGAATGAAGTCTTTGAGATGTCACCCTCCATCACCCTCAACTAGTGATATCCTGACAACAAGTTGATCTTGGAGAACCATCTTTCTTCATTCAACTTGTCAAAATGGTTTTCTATCCTCTGGATATGGTAACAGTTCTGGATCATTACATGATTCTGTCTCTGGTAATCTATACACAACATGTGACCTCCATCTTCCATCTTCGCAAACAAAACTAGATCTCCCCATGGTTACGTGATTTTTCGAACAAAAACCTTTTTCATCAGATCATATATCTAAATCTGTAACTCCCACAACTCACAAGGTACCATATAATAGAGATCCATCGAAATCGGATGGGCACCAGTTTGAAAGTCAATCCCAAACTCAATGTCACGTCAAGGGGGTAGAGTCACCACCTCCTCAGGGAAAATTTACATGAACTCATTGACAACCCCTGAGACATCCAATATCGTTGTATCCACTGACTCTACTAACAGATCGGCTATCAATGAAAAAAGGGGATTCACTCGCCTACTTCCCTCCTAGCAACCCCACTTGCTGACGAAGTCACACGTTGTCCACCCACATCAAAAAACACAATACATCTTCGGAATAAGTCGAGAACATCACTTATAGAGAACAAAAATTCAATGACTATAATAACATCATATTACTACTTATGCAGCAAATGAAGGTACCCACTGTACTGATGTAATCCCAACATCAGTCTACATTCTCAGAAAACACTAGACAAGCTGGTCTAAAGTCCAACTTGTGTATTCCAAAAAGGGTGTACGAAAAGTCTCTCTACGTATACACCCAATGCATGCGATATAATGGGTGAAAAAAGTGTGTGAATCCCTTGAATCAAAAATGGAAAATATAAGATTACTAAATAGACATATTGTACCTGAAATGACTACCGGCCCTGCCAGAACTGCTGCCTCTGTGACATGTAAATGCCCATGCCCAGCTCCTCTAGTCCTCGTCTATCGGCCGCCTCCATGGTCATACCCTGATCGAGGACCCTGAGGATCACCCTACGGTCAACACCTCCGACAACATATACTCTTAGAGGAGAGGGGGCTCGCGGTCCTTGCAGCTCCAACTGAAAGGGCTGGCTGGAAACTATTGCTACTGAGGTGGGTGAAAGATTGGCCCATCCCCACTATACTATACTAGGTCTGTGCACTAATTACAAAGCTTCCCATAGATTCTAAAGATGAATTATCTTGGTCATGGGACCAAAAATAAATTGTGAGGACCAGGATATAAAAATTGGAACTGTTGGGGACTGCGCCCCAATTTCTGTAACCTAGAAGGCCCTGAAGCTAGAGGCCTGCTGCTGATGACATTTCCCTTTGATGAGCACAACAAGCCCCCCTCTCATGACACACCTCCTCGTTTTTTAATCCTCTACACCACTTTAGCCATCTTATGGAATTCCATGTACGTCGGTAGGGTGAAGAGATTAACAAAATAATGAAGAGAAGGTTAGAGTGCCTCCTCCAAACATCTCATCCGAGACTCCTAATCCAGAAAGAGGTCTGAAGAAAAGACAATGAGATCCTTGAACATGATCCAAAGCTCCTCCAGTAACATACTCCTCTACTAAAGGGAGAGTAGATCATGCATCTTCTCAGACATCATCATGGAAGAGAGGAATTATACCTGAAACCCTCTTTCAAAGTCAGCCCACATGACCTCAACCTCACGCTTCTACCCAAGATAGAGCATCAACCACTGATGCACTACTCCCCACATATAGATCGTAGCCTAGGGAACCCAATACTTCATCAGAACCCAAATCAAGAAGAACGATATCAGTGGATCCTCGATCCATATCTCTGTCTCTGTGTCCGAGATGCTACCCTCATATATCTCGAGGGTCTTCCGCTGAATTGCATGACACATCTTATTCCACTGATCATCACCCTACTCTCCATCATCCCTCTTTCAATCATCCAAATCAACCTTCTTGGTCATCAATCTCCCGCACTGCTCATGGTCAGCATCATGGTGCAATAGCTTCATGGTAGACAAGGAATGCCTAATCCCAAGTATTGTAGAATATTGCATTTAAATTTTGTTTACTCTATATTCTTTATAAATCCCCAAAATACCCAAGACACCCAAGAACACTCGTCAAAATAATGAATGTACCATTCCTATGGTTTCTACATTTTAATCAATGTATCCACACTTGGACATTCTGTAGGCCCAGAATCCTTGCATTAGGCCATGGGGGGATCTAAAATCCCATGTCCAAGTCGGTATTTCCAGGCCTATTTCTTGCACCAATATTTCCTATCGATGTTTCCATACCATCCAATGAAATCATCAATCTGCCTAACTCCAAATTCCATAATATCTCTCATTATACCTCGGATAACATAATGTCATGACCCACCTTCATCATGGTGTGGGAAGGGATATTAGATTTTCCAGACCCTTCAATCTTCAAGATTAATGAGAGATAATGACCACTGAGACCTGCCTTCAATAGGTTCCGCAGTGGCGATGAGAACCACAAGTAAAAAATCATATAAAAACAGTTGGTATTATTCCTATTTATGTAGTAAGATTGGTAGATAATATGTTCAGTCTCAAACAACACAAAAAATGTAAGTAAAATTCAAGAACAAACAATCCTTTATCATATGTATGTTTCAAATAATAAGTACTACAATACATGAAATCTCTGAAGGTAAATACCAATGAACAGAAAAAAAACCCGAAATTGTCCCAATGTCAGAACTAGTACGGTCTCACATTGTTCTCAACGTCCTCATGGAAACCAGAATGCACCTTTATATAAGTAGGGTGAGTATATAGGTCTAATTCGTAGGGAAAACCAAATGATCTCATGCACAAGTGGAGAGGCATTCTAATATCCCATGAGAAAAGAATAACCAATCCACTTAGCATGGAAACTATCCACCTAGTCATCACCAAGAAACACTCCCCAAATAACCCATGTCATGTAATGTAATAGTAATAGCACATTGATAATTGGGTACCCTGCACCACATTCCCTCTAGTTTTTAAGCCATCCTACGCATCATCCCTTCCCCACCATTTTCCCCATAGTCCCACTTCTATACCCCTCCCTCACACACCTAGGCTTCCACGACCACTCACCCTGCCCGCAAACACATGGGCATTAACCACACGTAACCACGCCCACAGACACTAGGGCCAGAACAATTACTGCCATGCTTGAAGACACCTGGGCCTCATCCCGAAGACACTTGGGAAACAACCTGCCCACACACACCTGGGATAACCACCACAATGTTACATGCTCAATGAGTCTTGGGATGTAATGGACCTCATAGAGTCACAACCCGCTCGAAGTGTCTTGGGATACGTGGGATTGGGAGAAGAAAAGGAGCTAACAACCAGCCACTCATAGGTGTGTTTGTGGAAAACAAACCCCCCCCCCATTGAAATGGGTCCACTTGTCAGAAATTTCTCAACATGGGTGCGGCACGAATACTAAACATATGAATTTAAATTATTCATATAGGCAAACAAGAACTCATCCAAACCTAGGGTTTCTAAAACCATCCTATACACAAACACCCTCGTTACAATTCATTCATAAGTAGCACCACGACCACAACCATGTAACAAATCATTAAAAAACAATTCCCTATCTAACCCATTCTTGTTTTCATATTCAAGTGATTCTATTTAAATAATTATTCAGCATTGGGAAACTAACAAGCATAGATACATGCGATGGAATGAAAAACAACCATGTAGAAATTTAAGCATTTACGACCGGTTCTTTTGTAAAGTCACCAAATAAAAAGGGATCTGTGGGATTCCTCATAATACTAAAACCTAACCAATCCCGACCATACTGCCCTATATGGCATTAGATCCACAAACCAACAACTACACCACAACAGGGGATCCCATGCCCACCAATTCCACCCCACAATCATCACTCATATCAACCACACATGTTACCATGATAGAGAAAGGGAGTTTTAAGATTCAAAAACATCTTTCATTAATTTTTCATCTTCCATTTGTTTAATCTAGGTGACCAAAAAAAGGATTATTATGCACTAGGAATCTATTTAATCGACTAGGTTTACATGATTAACCAGTTCCCAGGTAACAATAATTTAATTATAGAATTAACCAGATAACAGAGGATCATCAATGCACATGGAAGGACAACAAATGGACATGATATTCAGTGGAAATAAGGCCATAAAATCCACAACATACTATCTAGGATAAAAGAGTTCAACAGAAACATCAATCTCACCCTTTTGTTCTTTAAAAGTCCATTTATTATCTTCATTAATGTTTGGTTTCATCCATCCTTGTACAAAAATTAAAATACCATCACCTCATAATACACAGTTAATAGAGATGAATTATAAACCCTACCTGGATGATCAACGATTGTTGTTTTTCCCCATGCGCTAAGAAATGGGGATGTGTGACTTGTTGGGGCCGAACTCCATGGACTCCAAGAATAAGCAGAAAAGCTCCAGCATAGGCGCAACACTTTCCTCGGGAAGGGGGAATCCAAACACAACAACAAAATAGAAAGAAGCCAAACAAGAAGAATAAGGATAGAAATAATTCCCATGTGATAAAGAGGCAAGATCCTAGAGTTATGGGATATGAATTTGGAACGGATTTAAAGGCATATCGTGGTTTCACCACACGGTTGGGTGGTTACACATGATGGAATTAATTGTTATTTAATAATTCTCATTATATAGGTGTCCAAAATGGATGTAAGTTAAAGGGTTTCCTTTAAATAGAGGAAAACTATCAATAGGGGCAGAACTATAAAGTATGAGATAAATGGTGTGACAGTGATGAAAATTCACACATTTTGGGAAGTCAAGGGTCACCCGAATCTTGAGGGATATTAGATAACATTTAGGAGGTTTAAAATTATATGAAAGGGGATATTAAAAAAACACTTATGTAAAAATATATGCTGCAGGCGTGGAACTGACAAATTAATGAAGTGTGAGACACTGTTCGATGAGACACAGTAACAGTGCCGATGTAAGCAGTGCCACCATCACGGTGCCAACGATTTGGAGGAACACCCTAAGCGGTGCCACTGTCATGGTGCCACTGTCACAGTTCCACTGCCACAGTGCCACTGTCACGATACCACTGTCACGGTGCCATCAATTTTTTGGAACACCATCAGCAGTCCCACCATTATGGTGCCGGTGTGAACGGTGCCACAGTTTTGGTGGTACCATTTTACGAATCCGAGCTTCAGAAAAAGTGTTTAATGAGCCCATACCTGATCTGTTATATATGATATCACTAAAACTGAGGAAAAAGATACAACTCATAGAGTAGAATGTACATTTATAATTACATAAAAATTAACTTCTTATTTAATTTCATATACTTTTAGATATTAAACATTATATATGAAAATTAGTTATTTTCCTAGAAAAATAGAAAGTTACTTTTCAATCATTATTCCTAGTGGAAATTATAAAACATCAATGATATATCATTCAGTTCTCATCAGGACACATAAAATCAAACTCATTGAGATCATGGCCATTATATGTATGGTTAAAATTGATATAATCAATGGTATGGATCATATTTCATAAAATAATATGAAAATTTATTGTTAATAGTAAGATATTATATCCTTTGATGGATATACAGAGTCCCATGCCTTTAGAGTTGATAATAAATCATTTACATCATGTCTGTATCCACCTTCTGTTGTTATCAACATTTAAATACAAGGGAAATAATGAAAAAACCTATGAATTGAAATCTTATACATATAATATAGTGTGTCCCATGTAAAACTCTATGATTTATTGATAGATATTTATTTTAAATGACTTTTAACATTTCTGTATTTAATGTTACATTTAAAATTGAGTTTTATTGACTTATAATTTATATTGAGTTTATTTTAATTTCCAAATTAATGTTTTTGTTGTGTTACACCCAATATGGATATTATATTGAATTACAAGCATCACCATGTTAAAACCAAATAACTCATATTATTAAAATATTATAATATGATAGTTATCACCAATATGTTAGCATTATGTAGATTAATATGAATAATTAAATTATGAAAATATGGTTAAAAGTGAATTTATTATTAATTATTTTGTGACCAAATTATTTTTAGATAAAATAAAACCATTTTTTAAAAAAGAAAATAAATTTGTGGAATACTATTTTAATGTGAACAAGAGAGTTTAATAGGTTTAAATTAAACAAATAAATATTTATTGGATCATATTATTTATATTTATATATTATATATTAAAATTATCATTTAACATTAATGTTACAAGTTTTCTATAAAATATATTAAAACAAATAATATTTTATGCTTAAAAATCTGGTTTTTTCTAAAAAAGTTTTTATCTTTTTATGGAAAACATATTTTAAAATAAAATTTTAAATGATAATGTACGAATATTTTGAATAAGAAATGTAATTTTTTGAAATTAATATGTTAAAATATATATTATATTATTTATATTATTTTTTGGAAAAGTTTTATTTCTTATAAAGAGTGAAAAATACCAAATTTTAGTTGAGAACTACAATTTTGTATTATTTAATTATATATTTGAATTATATTTTACCTTTTTTAAATATAATAATTTAAATTATACATCTATTAATCCATTTATTATAATTGTGATCAATTTCATAATGAATAAATTTATAAAATCTTTGAAAACATTTATCATTTTTAGTTAAAACACGACTTTCCCGACATGCATGCAGGACTAATTTTATGATAAAATATTGAATCTATTTGAATGAAAAATGGAAAATTTAATTCAATATTTTTAATAATAATAATATCAAATATCTAAAAAGGTTAGCCTAATGTGTTTCCCAAATGAATTTTGGTTGTAGTAAAAAAAATTAATTACTATAGTAAAGGTAAAAATGGATTTATTTGGGGTTAAACTAGAATAAAGAATTATAAAATAAAAAAAATTCAATTTTTTTTAAATAGATTATTTAGAAAATGGAATTCAATGAATCTAAAATATTGATATTTCTTTCCAGTTTCTGTTAAATATGACCCATAAAATATGTTAAGTAATTAAAAAGAACGAAAATATATTTTTTAAACTATTAATTTCAATAAATATTTAGTAGATGAATAAAAAATTCTGGTTTTGTTTTACATAATAATTTTTAAAATAATTTTTTATTGAAAAATAAAAAATCATTTTATTTTTTTGTGGAAAATGTAATTAACTTAAATGATTAAATAACACCAACACTATTATTATTTGGTAAAGTATTTAATGAAGTAAACGATACCAGGATTATTAAAAGTGTTTTAAATTGAATGAATTATTATCTTAAATTAATTTTTTAGTCGAATATATCATTTTAAAAATGTTTTAGCATTATATATTTTAATTAAATAACATAATAAGATATTTTTAAATATAAATTAATTAAAAAATTTCAAAATTTTCATTAATGACAAATTATTATAAATTATAATTTATTATCATTTATATATTATTATAAATGACAATTTATAACATATTATTAAATTTAAATAATTATTTCAAGTGGGGTTTAAATGTAAAAAATATAAAATATGTTTAATTCATGGAATAATTTTTATTTTATAATGAATAAATTGACCATTAAATGGTAAAAACACAGTTAGCTTGGTTATGGTTAAAGTGGTATGTTTTCACATCAAATGTGCCTCTATTAAAATTAATTTAAAAAAATACTTTATCTTATAAATTATATAAAATAATTTCGATATGTATGATAAAATTACCAAATAACTTCAAAAATAATTTTTCCTTAAATATTCAATAACCAAGGCTAGAAAACTAGTTATCATTGTGTGAAACCAAAATTGTAAAAATAAAGATACTTAGATTTCCACAAATTAAAATTTTAAAACATGTTATAATTGTGGGGTGGAGATGTTTATAGACCATATCATACCTCCACACCCTTAATTTTCATATTTTTATCCACTTGAGGATGGATTGAGTACACATTAGTGAATTCATTTGAGTATTTATAAGAATGTCACTCTTTATTCACAATATAAGGGCACTGCCTATCCTCTATTAATCAGACAATCATAATTTCTTTTTGTAAATTAAAAACACAAATGTCTTCACAAAGCCTCTAACCTCATCCTAGAAGACTCAGTGTGTTTTGAGAACTATCTTTTAAATTACTTAGTGAAATCCTAAGGAGGATACCAGAAGAAGCAGTAATGTTTTAAAATGCGAATATTTATTATATATCTTCCCCCACACACCAATATAATTATTTTACCATAATTATTTATTATTTTTATTATATTAAATATATTTATATGTTTTTATTTTTTTTATATGACTTACAAACTCACACAATTATATCAAATTTCCTATGAAATTGATATTCATGTGTTCAGAAGTCAAATACATTGAGAATCAATATATCGTTGGTTATTCTTTTAAAAAAATTAAATATTGTTAAAAATGATATATTTAGAGTTTATATATTATATTTATGATATAGGTGATTTTTAATGCTTCTAGAAAATTAATATCACACATGCCTTCATGCTTTCCACATTGTGGGAATATGATATCGTTGTTCGTCTGTATGGTAGACTACTGACTGCGTATGTGATGTGATTAATTCATGATTTACATTAAATGTATTAAATATTGTTTTTCTAGAAATCCGTGATATATATTAAATAACAATTATAATATAATTAATATATATATAATTAATTATAATTAAATATTATAAGATAATGGAAATAATGTTCAAGAGCGCATATGAACTTCAATCTCCATGAATGGTGTAATTAATTGATTATAAATAAATATTATTGGTTACATAAAATGCATGTATGTTGAATATATATAATATTAAAAACATAATGTAAATTCTATAAGTTAGTAAATAACAATAATGTAATAATACAATCAATGAGAGAATAAAACATATATGAAAACAATACTTAAAATACCTGAAATGTACCATTAACATTGAATTGTAAATAAAATGGAAATAAAAATTAAAAAATTTATATAATAAAATATATATATATATTTCTCATTAATATATTTATAATAATTATATATTTAGTATACATGAATTTTGAATGATATTGACAGATGTTAGGACTTATGGTTATAAGATTTATAGTATCACATTTATTTCTAAAACACTTATGACATTTTTACCACTCATTTAATTTTATTGGTCTATATTATTACCTATAAAATGATATATAATTATTCAAACTCATTTAAATATAATTATTTTTTACATGGAATTTATTATTTCACAGGTGTTATGATTCAAAAAATACTCAACCCGTGGACGATTTTTTTCTCAATTATCCTTCATTGAGATTTCTGTTATGTTATGAACCTATATTATTTAATGAGGTGTATAAAAATAATCCTAAATATTTCATATCAGGAACATCGAAAATACTCATTGAAATCCAAGATTTATTATATTTTACTTCTTTATGAGTGTTACAAATTAGGGTTATCAAAGTGTTAGGATTTTATGTCACACTCTTCCTGTTTATTGGGATTGTTTATGATTATGCATCCGATGATAAAATTTTATGATAAATATATAATGGTACACATGAATTTTAGTTTCTTATGGTATCACATGGTATTTTTATTTCATTATAACCTTTTTGTACTATTTGGTACATATGATATTTTTTAAATTATTTTTAAGAAAACCTAATATTATTTCTCTCTTTTTCATGGAAATACATATTATTATAAAACTATGTTTTCTAAAAATTTTGGAATTATTATTATTATTATTATCCTAATAACATTAAAAGGAAATTTTTACCCATGATTATATTTTACAAAAACTAATTTAATGTATTTTTCATTGAATTTTAAATAACAATTATTTTTTTCAATGTACTATAAATGTTAAATGAATCATTATTTTTAAATGCACACCATGAAAATTATTTCCCACTATCATGAATACTAAAATATTTCAATATTACTTTAAATGTTTTTATATATCTTTTAAAAAATCCTTAATATTTTATTCTTCATTTATTTTAAATAAATAATTACAAGAGTAAATATTCTTGAAAAAGTTATTTCTTTTGACATGTGACATAAATGATATTCAAGGAATCAATAATATTTTTTCTAGGGTATTTCAGATAAAAGATTTTAAAATAATATTTATTTTAAAAATATTCTTCCAATGATGAAATATTTTTCTCCAATAAAGGTTTTCAAAGATAATAAAAAATTATTTTTCATTTATGATTTTATCCATTTATGATACCTATTTATTAACAAGGATATTATATAAGGGTATCAT
The DNA here is from genome assembly GCA_963277665.1 of Viscum album. Lineage (NCBI taxonomy): Eukaryota > Viridiplantae > Streptophyta > Magnoliopsida > Santalales > Viscaceae > Viscum > Viscum album. Next base: position 2,079,606,115 of record OY728136.1, on the reverse strand, counting down.
TTTAATTTTTTCAATGCCTTATTTATTTCTATATTAAAAATTCCTTCAAAAAATTGGTTTCTAATTCACGTGTTATAACATGGAAAAATTATATTGAAACCCAATTCTTTTTACTGATAATGATATTATGAAATTACTATGAGACCTATCTCTTTTCTAGAGATTATGATGTGATAAAGTGTTTATGAAAACCATTTGATGTCAATTTTTATTATATAATAAATTGTTATAATATTACCGAACATATATTTTTTATTTTAATAGGATTTGGGTGGGAACTATACATCCCTTCAATTCATTGGGTAAAGACGTATATATATCATTTCATAAAAACAGTTATAATGTGGAATTTACCTAATTTTTTATGATGGGGATGTTACAGGGAGTGAACCAAGTAAATAAAAACATGCATAGAAGGAGGAGTGAACTTTATATAGTAAAAGACTTATTTCCACTATCATTGCCTTATTTGTAATCCATGACCTATATGAAAATTAATTTTTATTTTTAAGTGTATGCCAGAAATTATATTCCTTATTTAAATATTATGCCCCTGTGGATCATATTTTTTGATTTTCTTATGATTATTGTCTTATGAAATAATAATATATATTCTACTACTCATTCATATGTTTTATGATACATAGAGTTTGTTTTTGAAATGTTATTATATCGTAATCATACAATTATTTTTCTATTATTCATACATATATCAATTGATTACCCATACTGAGTATATTAGCTCACACATTCTTATGTTTTCCTTCCCTAGGATTGGAAGATATTGATAACATATGAAATTTCTAGGAAGTGTTCTAGTTTAAAATATCCTAGTTGGATATATGTTATTTTACTTATGGGCCATTTTTTGTTTTTTATGTCTCCATTGGCACTAAACAATTATGGTCCATAGGCATTTATTTTTGTAATATATTTAATATTCATCTAAAATGATGTAATATTCATGTATGGAAGCCTATTTTTCTATTGATGATATCAACAAACTATTAGTTAACTATTATAAATTATTACAATAAAATTGTTTTAATATCCCTTGGGATATTTCAACAGATATATACAGAGATGTCCCTAAGGATAAGTCTAAGGATGATTCAATGATTCAGAAAACATATAGAATAGATGTACCTAGAGGTAATATCATTGAAACAACCACATTGATTTAGGCTCGATCGATAATTGGTGCATGAAAAAGGGATTTCTAGAACCCTGTGAGGATATGCACTGAAATTCAAGAAAAATATAAAACAATCATAAATATCTTAAATAGATGATGATGATGATGTATAAATGAGGATTTAACTATGATTTTATATATTAAATATGACATTCTATTATTTATACAACATATAATTGATTTTTAATTATTATGTGGTTTTACTTGGTGATTAGGTTTGTTTTCACTATGCTTTTTGTATCAATCAAATGCTAAAACTAGATGGAATCATGTTAACATTGAATCAGATTGAATTTTTAGTGTATATAAGCAACTATATATTAATAAATGTAGAGAGAATTATTTTTTTATTATGCTTAATCAACTATCATGTTATATGATTAACAATATGAACATTAGATAGATTCATAAAACATATAAAAATGGAATGGTTTACATTTATGAATGATTTTATTGAAATGGGAAAAGTGAAATGAAGACTCATATTAGTTACTATAAAAAAATTGGAATAAAAACATGATGGAATATCCCAAATGAAGGGGAATATGTTATTTTTGTGTAACAGGTGTCATGGAGTGAAAATTTTTCTAGGAGTTAAATGACTTGTCTTTGGAGCACATGGGTATTACAAAACAAAATGCCCTCACCCAAGAAGTCACTTCTATAAAAAGGAAGCACATATTACATTTCAATCATTAAAGTGGATGTTTTTATGTATTTATGTATTCAAATTCATGAATTTTAAATTTTGAAATATATTAATATTTTGTCAGTAGTAGTTTTTTCTAGGGATTTAATTTAATATATTAAATGATTCTCATTGTCATGACCCATCTTAGTGGGGCCCAAGCCGCAACTCCCCAAGCCCGCCTCTAATAGGCCAGGGGCTGATGACTAGAACCGAGTAGGCATGCTACTAACATGGGAGGCATTGCCTATAAACCTATACGGACGCACACACATCTCCAAGCCCACAAAGCTGAAGGGTAAAAACTACTAAAAGGAAAATATTCATGAATACACTAAAACCCAAACAACGGAGTACGGCAGGAATTTAAAGTACAAGAAAAGTAAAACCCTGGGCCAAAAGTACAAGCCCAACAAAAGAGAGTATGTAACAAAGTCCAACCTGTAAAGAATGGTGCTGGGACTGCAGTCTGTAGCCGTAGGAACACACCTCGGCCTGTCTGATCTCATTGAGTATCGTCCTGTCCTAGTCTGCCTAGAATCCTGTCAAAGGCTCGCACTTCTGCACAAGACACGACACGTGCAGGAAAAGCCCGTGCAGGGGTGAGTATAACAATACCCAATAGAACACCCTGAAACCACAAAGTAAATACAACAAGGGAAAATAGCACAAAGGAAATATATAGTCAGCTCCACAAAGTATATTTCTACAAAATATATAACATTAATATCAAGATATACTCATACACGATCTAATATCACAAAACCACCACTAAAATCTAGCTCTAAGATTCCACTAAGAAAGTAACAAGGAGAACACACTCATAGGTCTGAAGAGAGAGATATGAAGTACTTGTTCCAGGAGAACACACTCCACAAGCACTTTGAGAACATGATTCTCAGATGAGGATCACAACCAATAGTTATGGGGTGATTCCAACAACTCAGTCTGAACTAATACGCTAAGAAGAGGATCGGCACTCGGGTAATGTTTGTCACGTCGATACCATGAACTCTGCCTAGGGTTCCAGGAATGAATATAGGATCCGGCTCTAAGTCTCACATAGGGGATTTCATCAAATCTATTCAGGATGTTCTGTTGAAGGGATCATACTCCTGTATGTAGGAAATGATACCAAAAACCATCAAGAGAAATACCAAGGAGACGAACCCTAAGGAAACTAGAGCAAGTCACAAAAGGAAACTGGCTCAATCCATGTATGATTTGTTACACAGCATGTAGTATGGTTACACGCCATGTTCCATGACCCCGGGTACTACCCTTGTAACGACCGTGTTATCTGTCCAGTCTGTTTAAAACTAGATGACACGACGTGTAGAAGGATCACACACTGTGTTCCTTGACTCTAGTTACTTCCCATGTAAATGGATCGTGTCATCCATCCATGCTATGTAAATCCCAACTACACTGCTTTTAGAATGATCACACGTCCTGTTCCTTGACTCCGGGTACTGCACGTGTAAACTGCCGGAGTCATTCGGCTTGTCAGATAGAAAGTAACTACACAGCATGTAGATGAATCACATTCCGTGTCTGAGCTCCTCGAGGTCTTTCCTTGTACGATAGCCATGTTCCAGTACACGGTGTCTGTCCATGTCGCCTGCCCATGTACAAGCACACGGGGTATCCCATGTTTCTGGTCGGGTCTGGATGGGGAGGGGTATACCCGGTGTGTCTTTGGCCCTGTACCCAACCCGTGTCCGTGTACTCCCGAAGTATAGTCTAGGTAAACCCATCGACGAACACATTTTGGGTAGCCCATAATACACACCAAGTAGTCGGGATTTTTTCCAGAACGCCGTCTTCTTCCTCATGCTTCGGCAGATCTTCTGGATCCACGATCTCTAGTTTGTTCGTCCCGATACTCTAGGGGTTGGTTCATTATATCATACAAACACCGTAACGGGTGTTTTTGGTCCTTAAATTGGATCATAATCCCCAAACGATCAATCCAAAAAAGGCCAAGAAACTCATAACTCTCGATCTGCTCCGAATCATCTGCCGAAACCATCGTCGCACCTCTGTGACATCGCTCCCTGGTTGGATCTACAATCTCAGATCGTTGAGACAAAAAATTAATGCACAACGATCGATTTCCTCCAAGAACGCGTAGAACGTAACGATGAACACACGAGAGAAAAATACAAAGAATAGAAAAAGAGGGACAATCCTCGATTGATGTTCGTGACGATCTGGGTTCATCTCCAATAGATCAAAACCACAATAATCAACATGTTTTAATTCTCTAGTAATTGATTTCCCGATAAAACCCCAAATCACACCCGCCTGCATAACGATGAATCCTCGGGCTAATCGGTTTATAGACTAGTCTGTGTTCATCGTAAGAATCATGATCGGTGAAAGGTAAATTAAAAACAAACATCCTACCTGGATTCATAGTGTTTGCTGGCGAAGATCCGATCATCGTGTCGTCATCACCGACAATGGTCATCAAGAACATCATCCCCACATTGGGTGGATTTCTCCGGAGCTCTCCAGGGAGATTCAAGGTTATGAGAAAAGTAACCCTGATCCTCTGTGAAATATCTATTTAAAAATAATAAAAATAGTTCGCCGCAATAAGGATTTAATAAAATATTTTTAATAAAATATTTTATTACGGTTACGTCCCAAACCCAGATTTCGCCACCAGCCTACGCCAGTCAATGTTAGGTCCCTTCTAGTGTAATCTTGCTACTATAAACATAACAATTCCATCTGATTTTTGATCCAAGCACCCGTTTGGGAGTTATTCCATTTTTTGAGTAATAATGCATGGGTGCGTAATTTAATTTTTAAATTAAATTCAATCATTTGTTCCGGGAACACCGGTCCTCGGAACTGCACGCCGTCTCAGAGCCTGGTCTCGAATTAATTCCCATATAATATTAGAAAAATAAATGGAAAAATCTTGGACATTACATCACACACATATTTGGGCTTTTACATCCCCAAACATCCAAAACACGGCTTACTCAAAAAGATGTGGGTACTGCACGCGAATCTGAGCCTCTTGATCCCATCTTCTCTCTTGGAGATTCCCTTACTTCCACCAGAAACGCACCAAGGTAATTGATCTCCCACAAATGGTATTTTCCTGCTGATCCTTGATCTCCACTGGGTACTCTGCAATGGTCTCTCCATCATCGATGTCCAACCATCCCCAGTCGATAACGTGTGATGGATCATGCACGTACCTCCGTAGATGCGACACATGGAAGACTTTGTGTACCCTGTCCATCTGAGGAGGTAGAGACAAGAGAAATTCCACCACACCAACTCTACACAGAATCTGAAAAGGGCCGATAAACCTCAGAGATATGTTGCTACCTCGTCCAAATCTCTGCAATCCCCGTCGAGGTGAGACCCGAAGGAACACATGGTCTCCCTCCTTGAACTCCAAGGACCTCCGCCTCCTATCAGAATAGACGTTTGATGACTCTATGTAGTCTTCATCCTCTCCTAGATGACCTGCACCTTCTCTGTATTAGCTCTCACCATCTCTGGGCCCATGAGGGCTGACTCTCCTGGGTCAGTCCAGCAAAGTGGAGACCTGCAAGGTCTCCTGTACAAAGCCTTGAATGGTTCCATACCAATAGTGGAATGATAACTATTTTTATAAGAAAATTCCAATAGTGGTATGTGATTGTACATGCTATGAACAATGTCCAGTAATCATGATCGAAGCATATCCCCCATAACCTTGATGGTCCGCTCTGTCTGACCATCAGTCTGAGGATGGAATAATGTGATCAAGCGTAATTGTGTCCCAAAAGTTTCCTACAATCCCATCTACAACTGATATGTGAAACGAGAATCACTATCTGAGAGGATCATGGATGGAACTCCATGAAGTCTAACTATCTCCTACAGGTAGAGGCGTCCCAAGTTCTCTACCGAAATCTTCTCCCGCAGGGCTAGGAAGTGGACCGACTTGGTGAGTCGATCAACGATCACCCAGATGGCATCGTGTCCCCAGGACGTACGTGGTAAATGCATCACGAAGTCCATGGATATCCCGTCCCACTTCCACTCTGGCACCTCATGGGGCCGAGTCAAGCCTGCTGTCACCAAGTGCTCAACCTTTACTTGTTGACAAGTAAGGCACCGAGAAACAAAATATTCCACACACTTATTCATTCCTGACCACTAGAATTGACGTCGGAGGTCCTGATACATCTTTTCCATGCATGGATACACTGCCAATGGAGATTTATGGAAGTCCCTTAGAACCTCCTCCCACAACGTCACTGGTACTAATGTACGCCCTTTGAAAAAAACAACATGCTCCGAACCTTCTGAATATCAATCAACCGCAACACCTATGGATATCTGAGCACGTAGAGTCTCACAGCTAGCATCCTCACGTTGTGCTTCCCTGACTCTCTATAAGAGTGGAGGGGTAACAACCATTGATTGAAGGTCGTCTCCCTTAACACCATCCACGAAGGATAACTATAAATAGTCCAACTGCCTCGTCGCCTCATCTAGCAACTATGAACTGTATTTCCTACTAAGAGAATCTGCCACTACGTTGCCTTTCCCAGGAGTATAAACAATCATAAAGTCATAATCCTGGAGGAACTCACGCCACCGCCTCTGTCTCAAATTCTCATATTTCTGAGAAAAGATATATCTGAGACTCTTGTGATCAGATTAGATGATAAAACGCTCGCTCATCAGGTAGTGCCGCTACATCTTAAATGTGAATACTACTGCTGCCAACTGAAGATCATGGGTTGTGTAGTTCATCTCGTGTGGTCTCAACTGACGTGAGCTATAGGAAATCACTGCTTGCCTCTGAATTAGGACACAACCGAGCCAGGTTCCTGGTGCATCGCAAAACACTACGTACTCAACACCCTCCTTCGGGAATCTCAAGATCGGGGCACTGGTCAGACTCTATCTCAACTACTAGAAAGCCTACTGGAATTTCACGGTTCACATGAAAGGCTGGCCCATTCGTGTAAAAGCTGTCATGGGTGATGAAATCCTAGAGAAATAAAGAATGAATTTCTAATAATATCTTTTCAACCCAAAAAAACTCTGCACCTCTGTCATGCTCCGGGGTGGCTCACATTCTAGAACTGCCTCCAACTTGGATGGGTCCACTGCTACACCATCTTCTGAGATAATGTGTCCCAGAAACATGACCTCTTTTATCCAAAACTGGCACTTCAAGAGTTTTCCATACAACCGGTGGTATCAGAGTGTGTCCAGAATCATCCTTTGGTGTCACATGTGATCCTCCTCAGACACAGAGTACACAAGGATATCATCGATGAAGACTACTACGATCCGATCAGGATAGTGCTAAAAGATCTGGTTCATGAGTCCCTTGAACATTGTCGGGGCATTCATCACACTGAATGGAATCACCAAGCACTCATAGTGACCATAAAGACATCTAAAAGCCGTCTTCGGTATTTAATCTTCCCGTACTCACAACTGGTGATATCCTGATCATAGATCATACTTTGAGAACCATCATGCCCCTCTCAACTGGTCGAAGAGGTCATCGTTCCTCGGTAGTGGATACCGTTTCTTCATGGTTACATGATTCACGCGCCGTTAATCCACACATAGTCTCAATATCCCATATTCCTTTTTGGAAAACAGCACTGGGGTCGCCCAGGGTGAAATGCTGGGTCTCATAAATCCCTTCTTTTACATGTCTTCCAGCTGCACCCTCGGCCCACAATGCTCTGCAGGAGCCATCCGATATGCTGATGCTGATATCGGTGTCGTCCCAGGTTGTAACTCAATTCATAAGTTTATCTCTTGATGGGGAGGTAGTTCGGGGACATCCTATGGAATGACGTCCTCTTACTCACCCACTACTACTGGAAACTTGAAACTCGTAACATATGATGTGACAAAGGCTAGGCTAGCCAACTTAGAGGATATCGGTTTCACCCACCTACGAATGAGTCCATCCTGCATTTCATGGGTCTCTCTTCACTGAAGAAGGAGAACCTCATTCCATCACTGCAGACACACTGCACCTTTCACCTAAAATAGTCAATTTGAGCATGAACTGTGGATAGCCAATCCATACCTAGAATGAAATCATAAGGCATCGATGCTACCACCAAGAGGTTCTAACCAAAACTCTCACCTCCAAGGGTCAGGTCACACTGTCTATAGAGGTGTGTGATCACTAAATCTTCTCCAATTGGTGTTTCTAAGCATAAGGGTCGAGTCAACGACTCAACTAGAATCTCAAGGTCTCAAACAAGATACGTATCCAAAAAGGAATGACTCGAACCTGTGTCTATCAGTACGACATCTGAAGTAGAAAAGACACAGATTGTACCTCTAATTATTCTGAGAGTACCTGGGTGATAAGCCTCTGCCGCCTACATCTGTCCCTACCTTTGTCCACCGGCTCCCTAAACCTGGGTTGGACCTCTTGGGGGTGGTGGTGGTAAAAGTTAAAAACACCGACCACCTCCATCTGCTCTCCCAGCTCCCTTATCACGTTCGCTGCCATGCAGATCTATCTTCTCCACATGTTTCCTCTGCCTTGGTGGTCTATCCACTGCTCCCGTGTCAGTAGTGCGGTGGGTTGTACAATCTCGAGGGAGATATCTCTTCCCATTACATGAGTAGCATCGCCCCTCTTGAGGCTGGCTGGAAACGTCAGTCTATCTGATCTCACTGAGTATCGTCCGGTCCTGGTCTGCCTAGAATCCTGTCAATGGCTTTCTCGTCTGCATAAGACATGACACGTGTGAGCAATGCCCGTGCAGGGGTGAGTATAACAAAACTCATTAGGACACCCTGAAACCACAAAGGAAACACAATAAAGGAAAATAACACAAAAGAAAGATACAGTCAGCTACACACAGTATATTTCTACAGAACATATAACAAGAATATCCAGATATACTCATACACGATCGACTATCGCGAAACTGCCATAATGATCGAGCTCAAAGATTCCACTAAGCACGTAACAAGGATAACACACTCCTAGGTCTGAAGAGATAGATACGAAGTATTCATTCTGGGAGAACACGCTGCACAATTACGTTGAGAGAATGATGCTCAGATGAGGATCACAACCAACAACCATGGGGTGATTCCAACAACTCGTTCTAAACTAATCTGCTAAGAAGAGGATCAACGCCTGGGTAAAGATGGTCACGTCGATACCGAAAACTCTACCTAGGGTTCCAGAAATTAATGGAGGATCCGACTCTAAGTCTCACAGAGGGGATTCCAATAAATCTATTAAGTAAGTCCTGCTGAAGTGATCATACTCATGTATGTATGAAATCATACCGAAAACCTTCAAGAGAATGACCACGTGGACAAACACTAAGGAAACCAGCCCAAGTCGCAGAAGGAAACTGCCTCAATCCATGTACGATTTGTTACATGACGTGTAGTATGGTTACACGCTGTGTTCCTTGATCCCAGGTACTGCCCATGTAACGGCCCATGTCATTTGTCCAGTTTGTGTAAAACTAGACTACACAACATGAAGAAGGATCACACGCCGTGTTCCTTGAATCTGGGTACTGCCCGTGTAAACGGCCCATGTCATATGTCAATGTTATGTAAAGCCCAAATACACGGCATGTAGAATGATCACACGTCATGTTCCTTGACTCTGGGTACTGCCCATGTAAACAGCCCGTGTCATTCATCTTGTCAGATAGAAAGTAACTACACGGTGTGTTGAAGAATCACACACCATGCCCAAGCACATGGGGCTCGCTCCGTGTACACTGGCCATGTGCCAGTACATGGTCTATGTCAGTGTTGCCTTCCCGTGTACCAGCACACGGGGTATCCCGTGTATCTGGCCGGGTCTGGCCGGGGAGGGGTATACATGGCGTGTCCTTGGATATGTACCCATGCCATATCCGTGTACTCCCAGAGTACACACTAGGTAAACCCACCGACGAAAACATACTGTGTAGCCCATAATACACGCCATGTAGTCGAGATTTTTTCCAGAACGACGTCTTCTTTCTCGCACTTCAGCCGATCTTCCGGATCTATGATCTCTCGTCTGTTCGTCTTGAAACTCTAGGGGTTGGTTCGTTCCATCATACAAACACCGTAATGGGTGTTTTCGGTCCAAAAATAAAATCATAAACCTCGAACTATCCATCTGATGAAAAACACCCAAAAAATCATAACTCTCTATCCACTCCGAATCATCTACCAAAACCGTCGACGCACCTCCGTGACATCACTCTGGGGTTGGATCTACAATCTCGGATCGTTGTGCCATCAAACGAATGTGCAACGATCGATTTCCTCCCAAAACGTGTAGAACGCAACGAAGAATGAGCGAGAGAAAAATAAAAATAATCGAACAAGAGGGACAGACCACGATCGTTGTTCGTGACGATCTGGGATCATCACTGTTAGATCAAAACCACAATAATCAACAAGTTTTATTTCTCTAGTAATTGATTTCCCGATAAAACCCCAAATCACACCTGCCTGCTAAACTATCGATCCATGGGCTAATCAGTTCATAGATTAGTCTGCGTTCTTTGTAGGAATCATGAATGGGGAAAGTAAAATAAAAAACAAACATCCAACCTGGATTCACGGCGTCTGCTCGAGAAGATCCGGTCGTCGCGTCGTCGTCGCCGACGAAGCTCATTAAGAACATCGTCGCCGCATTGGGAGGTTTTCTCTAAATCTCTCCAGGGAGATTCAAGGTTTTGAGAAAAGTAACCCTGATCCACTGTGGAATATCTATTTAAAAAGAATAAAATGATTTCGCTGTAACCAGGATTTAATAAAATATTTTAAATTAAATATTCTTTTATGGTTACGTCCAAAACCTAGATTTCGCCACCAGCCTGCTCCAGTCGATGTTAGGTCCCTTATAGGGTAAACCCACTACTCTAAACGCAATGGTGCCATCAGATTTTTGATCCGAGAAACCGTTCAGGATTTATTCATCTTTTTTAGGAAAAATGCACGTGCGCGTAATTTAATTTGTAAATTATATTCCAACATTTGTTCTGGGCTCACCCGGCCTCGGAACTGCATGCCGTCTCAGAGCCTGGTATCAAATTAATTCCCATCTAATATTAAAATAATACATGTAAAAATACGGGAAATTACAATCACGGACTAAATGTATGATTCAATGGAAAAGGGAAAATTTATAGGGTGGAAATATATTATTTTATATATTAAGGATGTATTAAAAATGGTGTTTATTTAGGACATGTATATTGTTGATTTGGTTATATTAAATATTATTATATCGATGAACTCAGATTAGTTGATGGGTTTTTCAAAAATTTATTTTATCATATCATTGATGGAGTAAAAAAAGTAGTTATATATAAGGAATATAATCAATAGTTGTCGCTTATATTAAATGATTGAGGAGAAATTATTTGTTCATTTAGTTTCATTAGTAATTCATTTTATTGCCATATTTGATGAGTATACATGAAAATGGTATCCATAGGTTTGGTATGTTACAACCAATAACCACTCTAGGATATATGAGGGAATAATTATAAGTTGTTTTTGAGAAACTTTTTCACCTTATGTATAATGATATTTACTTTAATGATTTGAAAGGGTTATAAGGATGATAATTTTTGGATGGTTATATTATGAACTTCGGATGAGGCTTCAGCAATTAATGTATTATTTAACCATATTAAAATTTATACATAGAATTTTATATCTGGTTTTTGGATGTGATAAATAAATATTGGAAGAAATCCTTATCATTATTTATAGATTTTATGATTTTATTGTGAGTTTTAAATATTAAATCCACCATAATTTCTCATAGTAAGAGGTAAAGTGTTTATTTAATGAGGAACAACCCTAGTGTGATATTTTGACTATGAAATAGAAATATATATAGAATGTATATCATCTCATGAAAATTAATCTACTTTATGAAGATGATATGGAATGAAAAAATTAATCCTAGTACATTCATATCATATGAATCAAATGGTCCCTTAAAAAATGATTTATTTCAATTTTCTTGTTAAAATTATTGGTTTCACCAAATTTATTATAAACACTAATCTCTATCACTCATTATTAGTATTTATTCTTTTCATCCATGTCCATGTTTTTAGTTCCCAATGATGTTCTCTTATGTGGAAACATAGTTATGAGTTACTTTGGGTAACCATTATGTTTCCTATATTCCCTTATTAATGGATGTTTTAGAATTAATTACTATGATGTGAGATTATATAAATGGGATTTTTCAAAAGCTATTCCATTAAATAGCAAGGGAAATTTTCAATGTGAAATTCATTTTAAGGGTGGTAGAATTTAACACCATAAAATTTTGTGAAGGTATTTTTCTTCAAATTAATATTTTCTTATACATATATAGTGTTATATGAAAAACATATTTTGTTTCTCCATAAAATAAAAATTATGATTATATTTAATTACATGAATCAGAAATTTTTTAATATGTTAAAACTCATTCTTCATTTATCTTGAATTACCCTGATCATTGAGTTTAATCGAAACATGGAATATTATTATAATACTATTATATAATAGGTATCTTCTAGCTATTAGAATGATGGGTAAGAAAATAATTATCTAAAATTTGAAAATATTGCCTACACATGTGAATATATTGAATTATTTTTCGACCAATAAAAAAAATTAAATTGAAACCGTTTTTAAAATAAAAGGTAATACGTTTCAAGAAAACTTTTTTTATTCCCCCAAGTGACATTTATACTATTAAATTTAAAAAATTAAATCTATTATAATAATATTAATTAAATTTATATATTATATATTAAAAATAATTTTTAATTTTAATCATAATTTTTTTAGATATGATATAATAATAATTTAAATATTATTCTTTAAATAATATAATATTCAAAAAGGTGATTTATCGTCTTTTTATAGTGTTTATAATTTAAAATTAATTTGAACAACTATTATGAATTTTCTTTTTTTTAAAAAAATAATTTTTTAAAATTTTAATATAAAAATTATCTTAGAATGATTTATTTATTTATTTTTCTTTAAATATTCACTTTTAAATTAATTATGAAAAATATTGATTTTTAAATAGTATATCCCTTTCCATTTTGTTTTTTTTAAAGTTAAAAAATATTTTTTAATTGCTTTTAATTATTTTTAGATTATCTATATATACATTAGTTTATTTTTTATTCACAGTATAAATTTCATTATGATATTGGATAAAAAACATTGTAAACATTTAATAATTTTTTATTTAAAAACCCATTTTCTCGAATGTTATGTAGGATTAATTTCTAATTTTATTTTTCATGTATGTGAATATAATATAGAAAAATGGATTCAATATTTATAATCATAATAATTTATTATTTATAATAATGGAAATATTTTTTATGATTCTTAATAGTGAATTCGATAAAAAATTTCAATTGTTAAGGTTAAAATAGATTTACGTGTGGTAAAAATAAAATGATAATAGTAAAAATGACCTAAATTGTTATCAACTTTTTTTCCTTTATTTCAACTACTATTATAAAATTAATTGAAATATGAAAACTTATTTCCAATTTTATTTTAATGTCACCCATACAATAAGAAAAGAAGGTGAAAAATTTATAATTTATAACTCAAAATTTCTCTAATGATTTAGTATATGAAAAAAATATAAGATCCCTTATAAATATTTTATTTAATGATAAATTATTTTTAATATCCTGATAAATTATTTTGAAATTTTGATAATAAAATTAATTCAATTAATTAGTAAAAAATTCCAACAAATAAATTAATTTTTTAATAAATAACTAAAATGAATTATATAAAAAATATCACTAGCGACAAATATTTAATGAATTATCATCGTATAATAATTTTATTGAGTCATATGTCATGTTACACATGTGGGAGAATAATAGATTATAATTAAGTAATTTTCATTATAAATTTTAATTTAATTTAAATAAATTCTTTCAAAATTAACATTTCTATTTTTTTATAATACATTATAATTTTTTTAAATGATAAAAAATTAATAAAAATATTACATTTTACCATGTTAGTTTAAAATATTAAAAAAATTTCAATATGTTTCTTCCATGTAATATTTTTTATTTTATAATGATTATATTTATTAATAAATAGTAAAAATATCATTAGTGTGGTTAAAGATAATATGGTTTTTTTCATGTTACATGCACCAATGTTAAATTTAATTTCCCACAATCATAAGATGTATATTATATAAATTTTCTAAAATAATTATAATAATTATATTCTAATTATCTAATATTTCTCAATATAAATTAGTCTTCTGGACACATTACAAATGATAAGAAACTAGAAACCGTAGTGAGAAACAAAAATGTTAAAATGAATGATATTGTTGAGTTATGCAATGAAATACTATAAATATGTATTTAATTGTTTGGTTTTGGTGTTTCATGGCCATATAATTCAACAAAAAATTTAATTAGAAAAATTGGATCCAATTTTTCTATGATTGATCTTGCTAAAGGGAATGCTTTTGACTCATAATAGGAATGTTAGTCATCCTCAACTATACTAGGGTTGACACACTCCTCACTTATTAAGGCCATTAAAATTATTTTATTCACCCCTGACATACCAAAATAACTTCCAAAATTACCACAAGTAATATTAGAAGCCCTATTTTGGAATGAAATTCATATTTTAAATGATTATGTGCAGACATAATATGGATTCCCAAAGAAGAAATAATGTTCTTTAATGGGTTTCGTTATTTTATATCTTTCCTCGTGATTTAATTATTATTATAAAATTATTATATAAAAATGTTATATTCCATATAAAAATACGTGTTTATGTTATTTTAATGTCATATAACCTCGCACACATATATAAAATTAGTTAGGAAGTCATTGTTTATGTGTACAATGGACTACCACCTCATGATGTGATGTCATTATTTTTTTCATTACCTTCCTTTATGGTCTGTAATATTGATTAATTTATAGATTATAAGCAATATTTATTATATTAATTATGTAATTATTATATTATAAATAATTAATCTCAGATTCAATCACAACATCCATTTTCTAGGAATATAATAATGTCATTCATGTATTGGGAGGATTATTTCCTCATGAAGTGATTTGATTGGTTCAAACATTACATGGAACTCACTAATGATTGGTTTAATAAATAATATATATATATATATATATTAAATTTTAAATTCTTATTGAATGATAATGTATACCTTTTTCCTTTATTTATTTCAATATAATATTGAAATGGTAACAATATTCATGCATACATACAAACTACTATATACATAAACTCATTGTTTCATTACCTATCACTTATTTATTTGTTAAAAAAGATAAATATATAATGAAAATAAATGATATTTATATCATGTTTTAAATTCGATAAATTATGAATTCATGATCAATGAATTATAAAAAAATGACATGTCATAACTAATACAAAAAAGTGGTTATTACCCAAAACGAACCAATATCACGGAATACTTACTAAATTGGTAATAATAAGGCATTAAACTATTATATGGTATGAAATAAAAAACTATGGTTCCTTAATTGATATATAATAATATTATAATGTTTATACTAGATGTTTTAATGAGTATGGAATAATTCAAGTCTCATGGTACGGGGTTTTCTAATGTCAATTATTTTGAGAAACATTTTCCATATTAACCACACATTTCTCCATTGTGTGGTATATAATTCCCAATAACAAGATATATCATAATTTTACCTCTTTTTAATATAATTAATGGTTTCATTGATGTTATTATTTAAATGGTATTATAATTCAATAGTTACTAAAGTTGAATGTGATTTTTGCCACAATTTCACTTCATCGAGATGTATGTTATGTTGTACACGTATACTATATAATGAAGGGTATATAAATCTCCATTTACATAAATTATAATTAATTTAATTATTAGCATTATATTTCATATATAATTTTATTTTATTCCTTCATGGGGATTACAAATAATGGTTAGCATTGTTGCCCAATTTTATTTCACAATCTCATTATTTATTGAGACTATTTATGATAATTTTTCTGATTATAAAATCTTTTGATCCATTTCTCAAATAACCCATCACATTTATAAGACTTTTGTTATCTATGATTTATTCCAGAAATAGTACCCTTTTTTCACTATTTTGTACTTATGATTGTTGTGTACTTTTTTAAGCAAGCATAACGTTATCACACACTTTGATCAGAAATCCATTTTCATCTAAAACCTTGTTTTCATGAATATTTATCCAAACATTTTTTACTATTATCCTAATATTTTTTAAAGATATTTATTTATCAGGTTATATATTAAAAAAATTCAATTGATTTTTCATGCTTTTTTTGAAATAATGCATGCTTTCATACTACTAATAATTTGAAATGAGTATTTGTTTTTAGAAATCCTGACAAGATCTATATTTCCCACTATCATTTCTGATAAAAAATTTAAATCCTCCATTAAAATTTTTTATATTTATTTTAAAAGAGTTATTTTTAAATATTATTTTTTATTTTTTTATTTTAAATAAATTTTCAAAAATGATACGATTTTCAAATTCTATTTTGTTTTTAAAGCTTGTTAAATGATTTTAAATGATTTATTTATATGTAATCATGATTTTATCATTGAATTCGTTTTTTAAAATGTTTTTTGTTTTAAAAATATTTTTTCAAATAAGTAATTATATTATCTTGATAAAAAATTTTAAATTAATTTTCAAAAGTATCTACCATATAATATTTAACCTGTTGATATTACATATGCCTTACTGGGGATCTGTTCTAGGGATACCATTCCAATTCTTTCTTATAATGGTTTAAGTATTTATTGAAACGTTCTTTAAAAAACATGATAACTCTTACAGGTTATACCATAATAATCTTTTTAAGAATACGACTTATTTAAATGGTATATTAAATTATTAAATTAATATGATACATTTATCTTAATCACATGTTATGACCTGATGAAAATTTTATGATACCCAATTCATTTCAGGAGTTATTATATTTTTAATGTTTATAATACTGGTTAACACATAAGTATGATTTCATTATTTGATGGGTGGTACCTATATCTCCATCTAATGAATTATGTAATGATTTATATATTACATGATATATACATTCCAAAAAGAAGGGGTGAACATAGTATAGTTAGACATGGATACACGAGATGTGAACTTGATATATTATGATATGGCCTGAATGAAGTAGGAACTAAGTAAAAAAAATTATTTTTCCACTATAATGGCCTTATTAGGGAGCCTTGAAAAATATGGTAATTATTTTTTATAATTATATGTGTGCCTCAAATTTCATGCCTTATGCCAGTATTATGATATTATGTACCTTATTCATTGATTATATTATGATTCATGTATTATGAACACACAATAATTATTCATCGGATCTTTTATATCATCTTTGATATGTAAGGTATGG
Source organism: Viscum album (assembly GCA_963277665.1). Taxonomy (NCBI): domain Eukaryota; kingdom Viridiplantae; phylum Streptophyta; class Magnoliopsida; order Santalales; family Viscaceae; genus Viscum; species Viscum album. Next base: position 2,079,588,746 of record OY728136.1, on the reverse strand, counting down.
TTTACAAATGATATAATCCCAATCTCATACCATTATTTTCTAGTTATTCTTATTTATCTCCCATTTTTACCCTTACCGAGTATCTGAGATCACCCTTTATTTTGATTCCTTTCCTAGGGATATAAACATATGTAATACATATGATATATTTAAAAAGGGTAATAGTTTGTAAGATCTTATTGGGATATTATATATTTTACTTGTGGTATATCTTTATTGTTTCAATTTTTATAAAGACCCTACACATGTATGTTCTCTCTGAATGAATTTTTTTAATGTAATATATATTCATCAAGAAATATTTAATATTCATTTATAATACAAATATATAGCTATATAAAAATGTGTCATGAATAAATTCATGTGTTTTATATAGAAATTCTAGAACACCAAGTTGATTGTTATGTTGAGTTTTCTAGTGATATCATCCCAGATTGTTAACCAATTTCTATGAGATCCATTGAAATGACCATAGTGAAATTAGTGGAACTAAAAAAACTATTATAGGTGTTGTGTGATAAGGGATTTATACACTCTTCTGTTTAACTATCGGGATTCACTATTCTTTTTTATATGATTATTGATGGGTCAATTGTTTTTCATCAGATATAGTGAAATCTATTCCATTAGTATAATGAACATTTATAAAAAAAATTGTTCTATTTTGACAAAATTTATGGATATTAGTAATTTTCCGAATATTTAACATATTTTTAGGTATCATAAACTAGAATTAAACAAGTGAAAAATTATATGGAAAATATACCATATAAGGATTTTATATTCTGAATTTGAATTAATTTCATTTTCATTTACAAAACCTCTTTATGTTTTAAGAATTTGATTAGAAAATTAAGCATTTTATGAATATTTTAATTGTTGTATTTATTGATGATATCATGATGAAATATAAAATAAATTTATATAATAATATTTATTTTTCAATTATTTTTTAGACTACTAATGAAAAGGGGTTATATGGTAAATTTTAAAAATGTGAATTCTAGATTTAATAAGTTTCATTTATTGGACTTATTTTCACTAATGATGGAATACCATTTAACCCGTAGAAGTCAAATGTTGTTATTGAATGTTAAACAAAAACATATATAAATGGGGAATCTAGATTAATTTTATTATTAGGTTTCTATAAATGATTTATTTAAAAAAATTATCGATTATATAACCCATTATAAAAGATGATGCATAACGTTTTTATGTTAATATGATCCAAATAATTTAATGAACTGTTTTTAAAATTAATGTGGTGAATGCAAAATTCATCATTATTGTTCATATTCCATGGAAGTGAAAAATTTACGACATTAAGTTAGAAATTCGAGAAAGGACTTGGATGCGTCAATATGAATAATAATAGAGATGTTTTATATGCATCAAGGTTGTTAAGATTCATTAAATTAATTTCATGACCCGTGATATTGATTTATAATCTATATTATAATGATTTACGATATTTTTTCATTACCATTTGAGTCAAAGAGGCGAGATATATATGTATAACAAGTGATTCTAGTATATATATTCACAGAATGCACAGAAAAGGTGTTAGAGTAGGGGATCCAAGTAACTCAAGGATTACAATTTTCCAATACACAACATCTCTAGGAAGGGATATATGGTGTATGATGTATTAAATGCAAGTGAGAATTTAATTTTTACAAAAAATGATCCTATATTCATGAATTTTGAAAATATTGATATGGGAATCATTATAAAACATTAATCATAACATATAATCAAATTGATTTCTTGTTCTTTTTGAGAAAAATAAATATTTTCAATATGATGATGAGAATATTAAAAATAAAAAACATAGTAATGGATGATGGGATATTGGTACAATTAATCTATAAATATCATAATTTGATATTTTTAAAGAGTATATATTTTCCATCCATGGATGGGTTGAAAACACAATTTTTAGATAAATCTCATAGAATAAATTTCATTATTTTCCTTAGAAGCAACTAAATGGATTTATATTTGAAGTATATTTTTTATGGATAATATAAAATAGGATATTTATGAATATATATAATGACTCATGGGTTTTAATTAGGTAATGGATATGATATAAAATCCTAAATGAGTCATGAAACATCTACATATTCATATTTGGAATTGTGATGATATTAACGTTGACATTGTAATAGTATTTTCAATTTATCATTGAATAAATTATTCTATACTGTTAATTTTTAATTTAAAATTAAATTCCTCAAATTTAATTTCTTCAATAGAAGTATTATATCTTTATTTCCCCACTCCTCTCTATTTTAATTACACTAGGAGACATCATGGTACACCAGTTTAAATTATATCAGATTCAAATTAGTATTTTACATGAAAATTATAGATGTTTCATCAAAAGCCTCTAAACACTATGCCACATTTTATAATAACATATAATAATAAAAATTAATACATCTACGAAAGAAGTATTAAAACATTATCAGATTTGTTGATGTAATTCCCACTTTACATTCAGAGTATTCCATATTATTATTTACATTTCATGGAATTATTATAAATAAAATAATACATTCAAGAATTAAAATGGAACCATATGATGTGTTTTAATGTATGATTAATTGTATTATAACATGACGTAATTGGGATTTTAATGGGAATATTATTTTACAAAATCTCATAATGATGAAAATAATGAATGTGAAGACTATTCTTAATAATAATTAGGCATCATAATGTTAAAGATAAATTTATATTGATATCTATGGGATCGTTTTGTAATTACAAGAGGTGGATACATTTTTCTTGAATGGATATATATATATATATATATATGATATGGTGTTTTATGTTTTGATAATTAATTGGAAATACATTATAAGTACAAATAGAATTTTGAAATTCAAAATATCATAGAGGTGTGGGTTACTATTTGGAAGAGCCACATATCATCTCTAATGTTCTTGATGTTTTACATATATTCTTATTAAAGAAATAAATTCCAAAAACCTTATATGTTCTTACATATGAAGAAATATAATTGGAAATTTAATTAATTTACTATAATGATCCTATCCAGATTATAGACATGAGAAACAAATTATTGTAGAATCAGATAAATCATCTACAAATTATACTTTTAAAATCATAATATAAAATCGGTGATGCAAGAAGATGATTAATTTATGTTTAATAAATAAAAAAATATATTATTTAGTTTATATTTGTAAAATTTTTATTATAAAATAATTGATGAAGGAAATACTGTAATACTCAATTTCCAATTATATTAAGTAAGATATTTGTTCTAATAAAATTATAGTATAATATATATATCATCAATTTAGAAATGAATTGAATCCTAAAATCCAAATTTTTTAAAATGAAATTCATTTTTAAATACGTCATTTCAAAATTATTAATGGGTGAATTTATGATATTTTCAAAAGGTAGTTGAGTTATTGGTGAATTGTGAAAATTACAAATTTTACCAAAACTATCACTTTTATGATGTAATAATAATATAAAAACATAAAAATAAATGAAATTGTAATCCTTGAAGAAATATATATTAAATAATTTATATTATACATATAGAAGTATAATGTTTATCTTATAAATAGGTACTTAATATTTTGTAAATCTAACTAATTATTTGTCTGAAATAATATATATATTTTTTTAATTTTTTCTTAATAAGGTATTTAGATAGACTATTTTTATTAGTTTCTATTTGACAGAAATATTCACTTCTTATTTAAAATATTTCAAAGAAATCAATTCAAATCAAAATTATACCAATATTTTTATATAGTATTTTTTTAATTAAAAACAATCATATAAAAAGGGATTTCATTGAATTTTTCATAGTTATATTAAAGTTAAATTTTAAAACGTCATTAATGTTAATATTATAAAAATAATTAAATATCATTAATCAGAATAATTAATATAATGTAAATAGGAATACAAAATATTTTACATAAATAATACCAAAAATAGTAAAAATTTGTTACTTTGTTAAGGGATTAAAATGATATAACAGGGGGATATACTAAGTGACAATGGTTGAAACACCAAATAATATTGTTCAAATAATATTTTATAAATATATTTTGTACTACATTAACACAAAAATTATTTTTTCTCTATTTATTGTAACATGGAAAATAAAACGACTTTATATTATTTAAATATTGTTTGCAATTCTATGTGTGTCCCACAACTCACTTATATTAGGGAACTTCATACTGCCCCTTTTTCAAAATATTTGATAACTATATCATGTCAATAAATAAACAAATAAATATTCTATAATTCTCCACTTCATCATTAATTTTGGTTTGTCTCAGAATAAAATTTTAACATGGGTTAAGATGTATGCCCAAGGAGACATCACAAAAAAATGGTAATGATTTTTCCACTACTATCTAGGTTTAAAATACTACATATACTCTAAATATATTTTATAATTTATAACATAATTATTATATTATAAAAAATATACAAATATTTTTTTATGATTATCATTCAACCATTATCCTCTTATTTTTTGTCCAATGGATAACAAAAACATATCGACTTTTTATTTATGGCCTAGTATATTAATATAGTTGTGAAATTGGTTTTCTATCACTAATTTAAATTAATTTTCATAAATATGGAAATAATTAATATATAAAATATTTATGAATTTATAATTAATATATAAATATAATATATTATGTCATTCCCTCACATAGAACCTTCAAAAAACAACAATGTCTCTCTTGCGGATGTGTGGACAACCACATCAAAAATGAAAACTCATTCATTTTTCATTACCTCTATTCACGTATGATTAAAAATATGTATATAATGAATATATAAGATATTTTTGTAATATTAACATTTTATAATATATGTGACAATGAGAAAGACTCAATGACCATAAATAATCAACATAATCATACATTAACATTAAAAGAGTTATCAATTGAAAATAACAATTTTAATAATTATATATTATTAAATATGTTTTGAAATGTAATAAGTTGATCAAAAATTATATTTTATATACATATATACTTAAAATATAGTAAAATATTAGTTTTAAATTTATTTTAGTTGATTATAAAAGCATGGAGGAAACCAGTCAGGCCTAAGGTAGGAGTTTCTTTCACAATCTCAATCTTATTAATAATTATTTATATTTATGTTTATCTTTGTGAAAATATATTATTTTACCAGATTAAAATAATATATTTCTTATAATATAGTTATTTCTTTTATTTCACATTGTTATATCAGGTTTTTCATTATTTGGAACTCAAAATGAAAAAATGAATTATTTTATAGAATACCAACATTGTTTTTTAATCTATTGGGACTGTTTTTTTTCAAATGCATAATTAATTTATAAAGATATTTAGAATGATTTAAAAACTCTATGACAATAAATAAAATTCCAATTTAACCTCATTAATGTTTCTATAAAAATTTCAATGTATTTTTTTTTTATTTTATGATTGATGTAATTTTTACTAAATTTGTGAACAAAAACATTGTTTTAACATATACCAGATGAACATATTTTCCTACCAAAAAAAATTTCTTCTACATTTAATTTCTATTCAAAATAATCCAATGATAATATCAAATAAAATATTTTTTTTAATAAACTAATTTTATTAATTTTATTATTGGCGATTTCAAAATAAAAATAATATTTCCATTACAAATATAATAATTATTTTTTTTGGAAAAATTATCATTATAAATAAAATTTGGTAAATATAATGTTTTACAATGAAAATAAGTTAATTATTTAGTTCACTATATTACTATATACAACTTCAGATCATATAAAAAATGTACCATAAATGAATTTTCCAAATAATTGGTTGCAAACTATATAATGTAATATACATCAATGTAAATAATCTCCCCATAATAGTAGTCTATAAGTATGTATATATTTCTAGATAAATAACATTCATATAGGTGTTTCATTTAAATAAAATTACTATGAACTATTCAAACATCCTTGTTCAATAATCACCATTAATTCAAGGGTAATACATCCAGATAATTCTTCCATAATTGTGGACACGGTGTTTATGAGAAAACATATAAATAATGGAATCAAATTTTTATCACAAAATCAAGAGTCTGCATATGATCCCTTGACATGGGGATAACAATTAAAGGAAAGATCATCCATTTTCTTGGGACACATTAAATGAGAGGTTGAATCATTCCCCACATGAACATCTCTCACACTAGTTTATCATCCCCTTCCATCGAAGCCTCACATCATAGTATGAACATCCCACATAAATTATTAATATTTAATTAGATGAATTTTAAAACTAGTTAAATTTTCACCTTACCCTGTAAGGATCACATATTGATTAATAAATCATTCCCCTAGGGTTTTGACAAATAAATTTTAAATGTTTACCAGATCATGATCTCTACACAAAAATGTCATATTATCTTAAATGTAATATATTAGTCATTGGGGAAATAAAACCAAATATGAATTAGTTAAAAATAGAACATATCATGTATTCCTTACATAATGATAATATTAGATTTAATGGGAATGTTATCCTAAATATTTTGAATCATTTAAAAATTGGGCATATCATTTTAGGCCATATTCCATTTTAATGTTATTATTTGAGTCTACCATGAACCGCCTTCATGAAGATGAGATAAGGGACAACATATTGCTAAACCATTCCTTTTTTAAGTAGAATTAGAGATAATGACCCTCAAGACCCGCCTTCACAGGGTCACGGAGAGGATGCTAGAACCAAGGTAATAGAATCAAATTCTAAATGGAAGGTTTTACCCTTTTTATTTAGTAAGATCGAATGAAAAGATATAAAACCCCAAACACCAAAAAAACTGGAAGTAAAAGTAAATCCAAAACAATCCATTCCCGTATGAATGTTCAAATAATATTTGATACAAAAATACAAGGATAATACAAGATATTGTACCAATAAAAAATAGAACAAAGACATCAAAGGTATCATCATCCGAACTAGTAGGGTCTGACATGGTCCATGAATTCCTCCTAGATACATGGATGTAGTTTTATATATGTATGGTGTGCATATAAGTGTACTAATGAGGGAAAACCAAAATCTCTCGTGATCAAGTGGGGAGGCATTTTAATTCCCCTTGAGAAAAGGAGTTAACCAAAGCACCAAACAAAGAAACTATCACCCCAAACCTAACCAGGGAAGACTCTCAAATAACCCATGTCAAGTAATGTATTAGTAACAAAATATCAATGTTTGGGTACCCCGAAAAACTTTACCTCTAGTTTTTTAAGACATCATATATCTCAGACCTCCCCCTCCATTCTCACCGCAGTCCCACTACCATACCCCTTCCACACAGACCTGTGAAACCAAAAACACATATCCCGCCCACAAAAACATGGGCCACATTAACCAGTTGTAACCATTCTTGCAGACACAGTGGCCATAAATACTACAACCATGCTCGAAGACACCTGGGTAGAAACATCTACTACCACACCTGAAGACACCTAGACCTCATCCCGAAGACACCTGGGAAACAACCTGACCTCACAAACTTGTGCCTACCACAAAATCGTACCCTGCCCAAAAAAATCATGAGATAAAATGGACCTCAGGATATCACATCTGTACTGAAGATTCATAGGCTACTCGGGGGAGGGAGTAGAAAAGGATTTATTAACTATCCACTCATCGGATTGATGGTAAAAACTCCCTCCCCCATGAAATGGTGGTTTTCTTCATGAAGTGATCAACTTGGGTGGGGTTCGAATAAGAAATAGAAGAAATAAATTTTACATATAGGTAAATAAGAACTCATCCCAACCTAGGGGTTCCAGAACTAGATCATACATATACACCCTTATTACTATTCAATCATAAAATGCACAACAACCACAACCAAGTCATAATTCATTCCCATAAAACAAATCCCCTTTGAGCCAATTCTTGTTATCACATTAATGTGGATCCATATAAATAATTCATTACTACCGGGCGACTAAAAGGCATATCTACAATCCAAGGAAGGAAAAACATCCATGTAGTAAATTTAAGCATTCCCACCTGATTCTCATGTAATGTCACATCAATAAAAGGGATCTGTGAGATCCCCCGATATAGTGGAACCCAATCAAGCCCCAATATACATCCCCACACAGCCTCATATCAAAAAACCAACAACTGTAAAATAGGGGATCTCATCCCCATCCATGTCACCCCACAAGTAGAAAAATCTCACATGTTCCCAGGATAGTGTTAAGGAGTTTTCAGAGTCAAACACATCATTCAATTAGTACCTTATTTTCATTGGGTTAACCAGGGTGATCACACGAGGATTATTGATCATTTAACATCCATTTAATCAACCGAGATTATGCGATTAACCAATTTCCATGTTACAACAATTCAATCAATGAATTATCCAGAAAAACAAAGGTTCATTAGTGTACAAGAAGTGACCACCAATGAACTCAATATTCCGAACACATAAGTCCATAAATTTAACAACTTATAATCAATGATAAAAGAGTACAGTAGCATCATCAAACACACCCCATCATTCTTTGAAAACCATTGGTTATCTTATTAAGGTTTGCTACTATCCATCCCTGATGGAACATCTTCGTACCCACCCCACATGTTACAATATAATGAGAGACAAAGTAAAACCCCTACATGGATGATAAAAAATAAATGTTTTTCTCCACGGTCCTAGAACTAGGGATACAAGACTTTCTGGGGAAGCTATCCAAGGTCTTCAAGAGTGAGAAGGAAAGGTACCAGCATAGGTGCACCACTAGTTACAGAAATAGGGACTCTAAATGCACCAAGAAAATGAAAGATACCATCCAAGAATAAGGATAAATCCCCATGCGATAAAAGGTGAGATCCCAAAGATACATAAAATGAATTTTGAACTGATATAAATTCGGATCATGGTTTCACCATGCAGTTGGATGATTACAAACAGTGGAATTAATTTTTATATGATAATTTCCATCTAAGAGGTATCTATAACATTTGTTAATCGATGGGTGTATTTTAAATAAAGGAATATTGGGTTGTTCAGGTTCACCCACCACCAGAAGATTTAAAAGGTTTTTATGGGCTAAAATGACTTTTAGACACTTTTAAAAGATTAAAGGGCTCAAAAGTGGTATTGGAGGAAAAACAGGGGATTGAATACCTGACAATCCCATGTGGCACCATTCTATGACACCTTGGTGACATCCAGCCACTAACACACCGACAATAGGATTCGAACATACATATCGTGTCCAGGGTATCCCAATCACTATAAATTGGCAATGTAATAGACCAGGAGGGTCTGTTCCATTACATTAGATACCTCTCAAACTATTCTCTTTCTCGAGAATCAATAAATAACCTATTTCTAAATAGAGGGGTTTGAACAAACACCTTGAAGATACTTATCATGGAAAAACCACCCAATACATCTAGGAACAATTATCATTTAAGTGACCACCTAACCATATAAAGTTCACCATATCCCATCATATGGATTCGGGAGTCTCTTACCCCCATGTTATGTAACTACCATCTTTCGGCCACACTGACTCACCTACACTAGTTCAATCACATATACTTTATTAAATCTTGATTAGAGATTGGGTCCTCCGCTTTTCACAGTTATGATGCTTCACACACATTCAGATAACAAAGAAAAAACACATTTTTTAGTTAAAAATGTCAACCAATAAATCAAAAACGAGTACAAAATAAAATTTAACATAACTCGAAACTGCTTTGGGTACTGGGAACAAATATATACCCTTCATTCCCAGATACTCTCCTCAATACCACCATTAATCCACAACACAGGAACCAAGGGATTGGTTCTTCCACGAGGCACCTTCTCCTCAGGATCCTCAACCATCACATGTTTCACTATGAATGTCGTGCCAAACTCGATATCCAACATTCCCAAGTTGAGGATGTGTGAATTATCATGTAGATATAGATGGATCTAAGACACATGGAATGCGTTGTTCACCCATAGTAGCAGCAGTGGTAGCATTTGCTGATAAGCCACATAGAAAACCAGTCAGATCACCTAGAAGGGTCTGAAAAAACTGGGAGAAAACATACTCCCCCTTTCGAACCTTTGTTTCCCATGCCAAGGTTAGACCATCAAGAATACATATTCCCAATCCTAAAACTCTAAAGGGATCATCATATGATTGGCATATGAATTCTTCTAGTGTTGATCTACCTTCACTCTCACATGTACGATCTGATCTTTCTCTGTGGTGATCAGTACCACTTTTGGGCCCAAAACACCTACTAGCTTGACCTTCGCCTAGCAAACAATTGAGCGAAAAACCCTCCTATACAAATCATCGAATGGATCCATTCCAATGGCAGAGTTATAGCTATTGTTTTAGGAAAATTCTACTAAAGCAAATTGTTGTACCCAGGATCCCACAAAGTAATAAACACAAGCCCATATCATATCCTCCTACGTCTAGATGTTACTCTCTGTCTGCCCATCGTTCGGGGGATGGAAAGTTTTGTTGATGTATAACTGGGTGCCAAAATAATGATTCAATACTCTCCAAAACCATGAGGTAAACTAGGTATCCATATCTGATACAAAGGACATTAGAAAACCTCGAAACCGCACTAACTCATCCACGTACCTATTTTCTATGGAATTTACCACACTCGAATATTTGATTTCTAGGGAGTGGGCTGATTTCATCAGCCGATATAACACTACCTAGATAGCATCACAGCCTACCTGATCCATGGGTAGTAATGTTAAGAAATCCAACAATATTTAATCACACTTCCACTCAGGGACATCTAACGGTTATAAAAGACATACTTGGATGCAGTGTTCATCGCTCACTTGATTTAACAGGAGTCACATTCCCACAAACTTTACCTATTCCTGCTTCACCCAATAGAAGTAAAAATGACCCCTAATGTCTGGGTATGTCATAGAAACACATGGGTAATCCAACAAGGGTGATTTGTGAAACTCACCAAGAACACTATCACATACTTCCATATGAAAAAACAGATTTCCATGTAACAACATATGATTCTGGCCATCTTCCAACCATCCAACTAGAGCACTGCCTTGGCTAACATGATCGCACATCACTTCAGTCTCTATGTATCCCCACTTAGATGTGTCCCCCCACTGTAATAGAGAGGAATGCACTATCATCTGGAAGATACAATTTCTTCCATTCTCCACCCTTGTATCCAAGTGTAGGGAAGCCGACTACTCCATCGCCTTCAAGCATATTCCAATTCTTGAACCACATACTTCTGTGACTTCCTTCTCAAGGAATCGACCACCACATTCCCCTTTCTTGTGGTGTATATATTTTCTAATTCGTAGTACTGAAGAAAATCTATCCACCTATGATGTCACATGTTTAGGTCCCGCTTGGTGAAGACATAACTCAAGATATTGTGATACTTGAATACCACCAAGTGCTCCCCGATGAGGTAGTGATGCCACAACTTTTGTAGGATCATAAAAGAATTGAGCTCCAAGTCATAGGTGGCATATTTATGCACATTGGGACGTAACTACCTAGAACATAAGAGATTACCTACTATTGTTGCATCAGTACACACCCCATGATTTGGCCTGAAGCATCACCAAACACCTAAATCTTCACCCATTATTCTAGAAACCTCTACAGAGGGGCACTAACCAACTTCACCTTTAGATAACCAATGGATTCATGACACTACTCAACATGAATGCCTGTTTCATTCTAGTCAATTCTTTTAAAGGAGTAGTAACATGAGAGATGTCAGTAAAAATCATCCAATAAGAGCCTACCAGACCTAGGAAACAACAAACCTTTGTCACATTATTGGATGAATCCTATGAAAAAAATTCTTAAACCTTTTACATATCAACCATTATTCCATGATCGGACAACATGTTTCCAATGAAGTCAACCTCTCATGTCCATAAAATGCACATGGACAACATCCTATAGAGATGGTGGTCTCAGAGGACCCCAAAAACCGTTCTCAGATGCTCAATGTGATCCTCCTCTAATCATTAGTAGATAAGGATGTGGTCAATAAACATGACCACAAACTAGTCTAGATATTCTTGGAAGATAGAGTTCATGAGTCCCATGAACACAGCTAGTGTGTTCGTAATGATTAACGACATGACTACAACCTCAAAGTTCCCATATCTACATCTGAAGGCAGTCTTAGATATGTCCCCCTTCTTCACCCTAAACTGGTGATATCCTAACTGCATGTAGATCTTGTAGAACCATCATTAACCCTTCAACGGATCCAAAAGATCATCTATTTTCAAGATAGGTTAATAGTTATTCAGAGTTACATGATTTTGTACCTTTTAGTCTATTAACAGCCTAAGACCACCATATTCTTTCTTCACGAACAAGACAGGAGCACCCCATGGTGACTGGATTGATAAAAAAACCCATATTCATCTAATCATCAATCTGAAGCCGTAACTCCCACAACTCAGATGGATCCATCTGATAGAGAGCCATCTAAATCAGACGAGCAATGAGATTCATGTCTATTCTGATCTCAACATCACATCTAGGGGGTAAAGTCACCACCTCTCAGGGAAAATATCCATGAACTCTCTAATAATACCTGAGACTTCACTATATTTATATATGATAACTCCACTAACAGCTCATCTATCAATGAATGTGGTGTATCTATTCGCTGACAACCTTCCATGGAAACCCTCTTATCGACGAAAGTCACACGTTGTTCGCCCACATCTGAAAGCAAGATCCTCCTCAAGAAGTAGTTGATAATGGAACATAGATAGAACAATCATTAAATGTTTAGAATGACATCATATGGAATCATCTATTGAAAAAAATGTCCCCACTATACCGATGTGATCCCAACATCAGTCTACATCCTTGAAAAACATGAGACAAGCTAGTTCGACCTCTTACTAGTGTACTCAAAACAAATTGGATGAGAAGTCTCTCTACATTCATCCCAACGGCATGGGCTAGACTAGGCGAAACAAAGGAGTTCTAACATCCATAATCAAACAAGTCCCTGGAAAGAGTACTAGACACGATGATTGAAACTGGAATGACTTCTATCCCTGCTAGAACTGCTACCTCTGTGGCGTGAAACTACCCATGCTCAGCTCCTCTGTCCCTCATTTGTCGAATGCTTCCTTGACCATTCCTTGGTCAAGGTCATTAAGAAGCTCCCAATGGATGGACTCCCCCTACAACGCTTGCTCTCGAAGGAGCAGGAAATCGCTATACCTACTCCTACTACTGAAGTGGCCTAACTGAAAACTATTGATGTTGAGGTGGGCACTGAACCTACCCACCCCCACTATACTGCACTCGGTCCAGGAACTAATTCTGATGTTGACCAATACTTTCAAATATGAATCTTCTCAGTCTTAGGCTCACATGGAAGGGGCGAGGACTAAGAGATTGGAACTGGATCTTATTGGGCCTTCTCCCCACTTGTCAAAATCTGGAAGGCCCTGATGATGGATGCCTGATGAAGACGACATTCACATTTGATTAGGCAAACTAGCCCCCTTATCGCGGCTCACCTCCGAGTGTGTGATTATTTTCCACCACTTTTTACTTCTTATGGACCTCCATGTATGTCATTATAGTGAAGGGAGTAATAAAATATGAAAGAAAAGGTTAGAGTGACTCCTCTAATCGTCTCTCCCAAGACTCTTCATCTAGAAAGAGGTCCACAGTATAGCGAAGGAGATCCTTGAAATTGATCCCCAACTCCCATAATGACATACTCCCCTACTACAGGGAGTGTATCTCCACCTCATATCTACCATCATCGTGGAATAGAGGAATATCACATTGGACTCCCTCTCGATGTTTGTCCACGAAAACTCAACCACCCTCGACTCCTTGAGATAAAGTGTCCACCGGTGACACACTACTCCCCACATCTGGATTGTAACCAGAAGAACCCAGTACTCTATCATAGCCCAAATCAAGCTGAAAGATATCACCAACCCCTCGAGCCACCGCTATATCTTCATGTCTGAGATGTTTCCCACGTACTTACTGAATGAATTCCACTTAAAGGAACCAGCTTTCTTCTACCCCTAGTCATCCTCATCCTCTCAATAAGACCTCTACTGATCATCCAAATCAGACTCATGGACCTCTATTTCCCACACTACTTTTTGTTGCTATCTGGTCACCTTAGATGAAACGTAAACAAGGAATTCTGAAGCCTGAGAAGTGGAAAATAATTCCATTAAATTTTTCTTAAATATTTTGTTTATTTTAGATCCCCAAAATACACATGACACACCAGAACAAAAATCATTATGATGCATATAGAATTCTTAGGGTCTGAACAATATAATCAGTGTAGCCTCACTTGGCTATTCGTATGCCCAAATTCCTTGCATCAGTTCACATGGGCCTTAAAATCCCATGTCATAGCCAGTCTACACTGGCCTATTTTATATTCCAATATCGCCTAACATTTTTTCTCTACAATTCCATGAAATCCTCAATGTACCTAATAATGAAATCAATCCTATCTCTCAACCTCTTATCTGATACCATTCTGTCATGACCTGCCTTTACCATGATGAGGGAAGGGATAACAGATTGCAAGAACCTTTCTTCTTCATGTTGAATGAGAGATAATGAACCCTGAGACCTATCTTCAATAGTTCCATGAGTGGTGACTAGCACCATGGGTATAGAATCACATTAAAAATGGAAGGAATTAAACATTTTATATTTAAATATTATTTATAACGGTTCGTAAAAATAAAACATATTGAAAAAAAATTGTTAAAGTATTTTTATGATTGAAATTGATATTTTCTCAAATGAGCTACTTTTTATATACATTTATGAACAATTATAAATATAATTTTACAAATATCATGGTATTATATTTGATAAAATAATATTAACTTTTGATTTAAACGTTTCAAAATTGTATTATGGTGGTTTTTTGGGAATTTTTGGAAATACATACTTTTTTTGATGAAAAATGAAAAATACTGAATTTTATTTAAATATAGATTGTCTGCCTTATTTAATTATTTTGTAAAATTATATATTTTTAAATATAAGGAAACAAATAAAAAAATAATTTTCAATTATATAATTAAATTGATAAATGTGTTATACATGAATAATGAAATTAGTGTCATTTATTGAAATTAATGAATTTAAATTGATGGAATAGTAACATGCCTCTAGGAATAGTAACATGACCTAGGGAAATATTTATCTGGATAATAAAATATTAACAACAGCTAATAATGTATTATAAATTTATACATCTTATAAATTAAAATAATATATAATTATATAAAATTATATGTAAATTAATGTTTTAGAAAAAGATAAATTTCATGTTGGTATTCATGAAATACGTAATCGATTATTTATATTTACATAATTAATGTAAAGTTTTAAAAAATAATATATATTCAGAAATATTATAATAAGTTAATATGTTTTTCTTATTATTATATCATAATTTAATGGGTCCTAAAATGAATTTTTCGAATGGTCATAAAATCAGTTAGCATTTTAAAATAATTGTTTTTCGGTTAAATTATGATTTAAATTAAAAATAAAATTTTATATATGAGGGAAATTATTTTCATAAAATGTTTTTAATTTATTAAATATTAAAATAAAAAACTTCTATGGGTGATTTTTTTGTATTTTTCAGAAATAGTTGAATTTTTGGTTAAAAGTGAAATACAATAATTTATGAAATAATATAATTTCATGAATTATATACTCATAGAAGATACATAACTGATGTAATAAAATAATATCAAACACTCCATATTTATTTAAATTCATTTAGTAAAAATTAAATAAACTACTCATAGTCTAGATCCAAAATAATAATAAAAATTAATAAAATAATAGAAAAAAATACTATTCTCATCAACTATCAATACTAATCCCCACCATGTATTTTCGTCAAAAAACAATGATATATAGATTGTTTAATATATTTAAAATTAGCATCAAAATACTTTTCAACATTTAGATGTTCTTGTGGTCTTACTAAAATGATTACAACATGTGTCTTAAGTAGGTTCCCATGATGACGAATTCAAGAGGACAAATCCTCTTTAATATAATTTTATTTTCCTTTCAATTTATTTTTCCCTAATTCTCTTATCACATTAACATAGACATGTGAAATTAAAAATATATATTATATTAAATATTATGTAATTTTATCATGTCTATGGAAAAATTAATCATCGAACACCTTCTGTATACATTTTATTCTAAAAATTAGATCATCATCTGTGATTTTTCAATTTACCACCATTGTGGATGAGGCACATTCAATTTCAAATTATCATTATTAAGTGTGGTAATAAATTTATTTTTTTGGTTGAATAATATCTTATCATACATATAATTTATTAAATAATATTATGGAACCCATATATAATCATTATATAAAATAATATTTTATAAGTTGGTGGTGTTCATAAAAACCTCCAAAAGAAATAAAATAAATTTCTTTAATATTTTATGTAATGATTCATCCTTGTATAATAAAATATGATATATGGTATAATTTAAGGTTTTGGAAGAAAATTAATACCATTTTATTCCAATTTTGTGTTTTTTCATCCAATTCACAATGGAATCCCTAATAAATTAACCCTGGAAACCATGAAAAGAATGCACGTAAAACAATGAAAATAAGAAAATAATATTAAGTAATAGCCAACAAAATTTGTAATATAGTAATATAAGGGACTCTGAACATTATTATAGTTATTTAATAATCTAATATCACTATTTTAACCTTTATAGATGATGTTTGAACATGTTTTAAGTAATAATAACCCTATGTAAGAGACTTGTCTTTAAGATTCCTCTTTTAAATTTCATGTTTTACAAAATTCAGAACAATTTTTTTTATCTATGTATTGTTGTATTTTGACTGATTTATGGTTTATTGGTATTATATATCATGAATTGTGGGACCAATTCCTCCCTCCAATGCATTGGATTTGTATAATATGTAGGTTGACCGTAATGGTTACTCAAAGTGTAACTGTGATGGATACATTATAAGGTAGCCATGAGGGATACATCATAAGGATGTTTTGAATGTTACTTTTTAAGGATGATGTGAGAGTTACGAATCATATGGTAGTTATGAGAGTTCCAATATATAATATGTTATATTCTATTTTACCTATTGGGTTTTAATTATTTTTTTGATGTTTTATTGAAATATCATATTTTCAGAAAGTAAGTATATGATAAATTATTGAAGAAAAGTATGTATTTGTGAAACTGATTCATATGTTTTTTATTATTCATTGACCAATGGTTTCCCTCTTTTTAATTTACCTTACTGTATTTTTCTTCACAATTTGTAATATTTTTTCAAAGTGTATAATGATGGGTAAGAGTAAAGGAGAAGCCATGTTTAATATTGTGTATAGTGTTCATGAAACAAATTCGTCATTTGTTAAAAACATTTGTATTGTAGATGAAATTGATATTGTATTAGTAGTATAAAAAGTTTGTGGTTTGGGGTTGTCATGTATATTTTATTACCAATTATCATAAACTTTATACTGAAACGATCGTTCAGAATATATGAAAGTAAATTATAGTAAAATTAACATCATTTTTATATTAATGGTAGGTCCATATAGTTGGTATCATAGAATGGTAAAAATAACATTAGTGTTTAGGATAATGTTTATAGAAACCCACAATTTATTTTCACATTATTTTTATGTTGAAATAATGTATCCTTTTTTTATTACAGTGCTTTTTCATATAAGATATCTCTATTCAGAATGGTTTTTCATAGAATAAACAATGATGCTGAAGTATGAAGGTATCATGGGGATGATATCTTTGTGAATCCACAATATGTATTGGTCAGAATTGCAAAATAGAAATTTAAGACAATAATGAATTAGTTGATTTATGTTATAAATTTTAGTGGAATCCAAGCATACAAAAAAATGTTGTTTCCAAAAAGGAGCCTGATGATAGTGTATCATTCAATGAGGAAAAAACCACATTTTTTAGTTGATATTTGATCTTGGTGGTGGATGATTGGTGTATTAATGACTTTTGAAATAAATTTGATTTCATTGGGTGTTCAAATAATCATTATCCTAGTGTATCTATTTTCAAATATTAGGGTAAAATGGAATATGGGTGTAAATGTTGAATAAGATCATGGATAACTACAAGATTGATGCATTTTAGTGGGATGAATTTAAGAATAATTTAATTGAAATTTATGTCCCTTTGGTGGTTTCAAATAGGATGGTAAATAAATTAATTTAATTTAAAAAATGATTGGAATATTCAATGGACATGGGTGAATCAAACATCACCTTATTGGTATGGTATTCTATAAATCATATTCAACATCGTCATAGTAAAATCAATCATTTTTTACTTTATATTTAAGCTAATAAGTTAATGGGAATTTTCTTCCCATGAATTCAAAAGTTAGGTGAATCATGTATGATGTGTATAGATTGTATAAATGGTGTTTTCAATTATTATATGTTCATTGAAAGCAATAATAAGCAAACTTCTAGATGGAATTATATTGGTAAGAATCAATCCATGAAATCTGAAGGCAAGAATCCCCAATTTAAATTTTTTGTTATGGGTTGTAAAAAGTAGCCCTCTGAATTCTTTAACAAATCCGGAAAATATTTTTTATGTGGTATTTTTAGAAATTTGAAATGAGATTTCATTGAAAATGAACATAGTGACGGTGGGTTTAATTATGATAAGAAATATACAATGTTTTTCAAAAGTGATAAGATGGGTAATTATACAAATACACTCTCAATGAATGATCTGAATGATAGAAAAAATCCATATTTTAAGCATTAATGTTCAGTGAAATCCTTTGTGACTACATTACTAGTTGTTGTGCCATATAATGAACTAGTATCAGGTACTTTTTTAACTCAAATTTTGTTAATGTCTCATCTGATTCATGGTCTGGACATTCCATTAATTATGAATAATTTTAATGAAATTTAGATATTTTTCCTCAAGAAATGAAATTATATGTTAATCTAAAAACACAAAAGGGGGTATTATTAAGGCACAACAACATTTTATGAAGCATCTTTTTGTTCTATTTGGAAATAAATTATGCTCAAACCATGTTGTTTTACTTTATGTAGCGTTTAATTTTATTTTTGGTATTGATGGTTTATCTATTTATCATCTCAAAACTGATTATATAACAAAGTATTTTTTTAAAAGGATTTTTAGTTTAAATAATTCTATTAAATCATTCATTTTGTTACATGTTTGAAATCTAAAAAAGTATTAAATTATGGAAATGAATGTTATCATTCACATATTAATGAAAATAAGGGAAGTGTATAGATTAATTATCTTATATTGGTTAATGAATACTTAAGTATTTTTACTGAGGAGTTTTCTAGTTTTATAACTGATCAAGAAGCTGAATTTATGATTAATTTAGTAGACTATACTGAGCCAATTTCTAAAACAATTATCAAATGGATCATGTATAACTTATATTTTTGAAACAATTGTTACTAGACTAGTGTGATAATGGTTTAATTTATATTAGAACTTCCATATGGGGTCTCATTTATTTTTTATTAAAATGAATGATGCTTCTAGGAGGCATTTCATTGATAATAGATCATTGAATAAAATTATTTCTATGTATTATTATACATTTTCTCATATCAATGACTTGTGTGATCACCTATAGGAAGCTTAAAAATTTTCCATTATTTAATTTAGATATTGGTATAATCAGCTTAAAGAGAAGAAGTATGACTTTAAAAAAATGGATTTCCTTACTAGATATGGGTTTTATGAGTTTTTTGGTATTCTATTTAGTCTGAAAGATTCCCATGAATTTTTTATTGATATTATATATAGAATCATTTAGGATTTTTTTTGATTATTTCTGTTTTGTTGATGATATAATGATGTTTTCAAGATGTTATGAGGATTATGAAAAACAAATAATTATTTTCCTACAAACTCTCAATGAGATTTAGTTAAATATATAATATTCCAAATATGATTTGTGGCTTCATCTGATTTTTTTTCATGGGAACCTATAAATATGGTTGGCATAATACTTGATCCTATGAAAAAAGTAGTTAATGAATGAAAAAGAACTAAAAATTTAAAATAGAAACATATTTTTTTATTTGCTAGCTTTTACTGATGTGTTTTTTTTAAAATAATTCATGGTTTTCTAAACTACTATCTATGTTAACACGAAAATGTGTTAATGTTATTTGAAAAAAAATGTTAGGTTTTATCTTTACATGAAGAGGGGATTGGTGTATGATCAATTTTTTGGACTACCTAAAAAAACGTTGATTATTTCATCAATAAATATGATTCATTAAAGTGGGATGGTTTTGTTTTGATGCCTAATGATCACATAATTTCCTATTATTTAAGAAAGCATAAAAATAATGAGTTAAATTTTCCCATATATGATTTGGAATTTATAGGCACGATTTTCCCTAAAAAAAATTTGAGGTATCATTTATATGGAACGAAATGTGGAATATATATATTCCATAAAATATTCATGTATATATTTACTTAGAAGGAATCTAACATGAGGTTAGAGAAGATGGATGAAATAGATAATGTATTATTATTTCATGATCATAAACTATCCTGGAAATTTTAAAAAAAAATTGGATGGCTAGAGTCGAAACCATCAGGGTAAATTAACCTTGTTAAATTTGAATCATGACACCTTGGTTAATGATTTGATTAATTTGATTTTAAAAGATGATTTTTGAGGAAGTAACATTAATTTTTTACAGGTTTCAATGTAGTCATATATCTTAGACAGAATTAGTTAAGCACTAAAGGAAGACGAATATTTTAATTCAATGGTATAATGGGTGATGAAATGAAAATTTTCCTTATTTAGTTCGGATAAAGATTGTTTAAAGTGATATGGAAATATATTATGTGTGCCTTGTGATTATAAGTTTATGAAATAATTATTAAATGATTCCTAAGTTATTTTTTAGTTCATCCAGGAAGCACCAAGATATATATTTTTCTTATAGAGTATTACTGGTGGGATGGAAGGAAAATATATATTGAAGATTTTACTATGAAATGATTGAAATGTAAAAAGATTAATACAGAGAAAAACCTTCCAAAGGGGATGATTCATACTTTACCAATGATAGAGTGGAGATGATAAAGTATATACATCGACTTCTTTGTGGGACAACCAAATACATCTGAAGGTATCAATTTTATTTGGGTTATTATTGATTGGCTAACTAAATTTTCACATTTTCATCCTATTCATGAAAATTATTCTCTAGATCATCTTTATAGACTATGTTACAAATAGATTTCTTGTTAACATGGAGTTCCTCTACCCATTTAATCGGATCGTGTTACAAATTTAACTTTTAACATTGTGAAAGGAAATCAATATACATCGAGAAATGAATTAAATTTTGACACATCTTTTCACCCTCAATATGATGGAAAAAAAGAAGCAAAAATTCAGTCCTTTGAATAACTGTTACATTATTATTAATTTGATACCTGATATGTTTAGATCATTATCATTATTTAAATGAAATTTCATAGAATATATGTTTTTATTATGGTATATATATTACACCTATTTTGGAATTATAAAGAAATAAATGTTGAACTCCAAAATGTTTGGATCAATTTGGGGAAGGAATGTTAATTGGACTAGAATTTGTAAAGGAGGTGTCTGAGAAAGTGAAATGACACAGAAACACATTAGGATAGCTCAGAGTAGGTAATAAGTAATTTAGATAGTAGGAGGAAATACCCTTATTCCAATGTAGGTAATTATTTTACCTTAAATTATCTTCATAGAAAAGTTTTATGGGTTTTGATAAGAAGGGAAAGATATTTCCACAGATCATTGGACCTTTTAATTTCTCGGAGGACATTAGACAGGTTGAAAACCAAGTAGCTCATCCTCCGAGATTATATCAAGTACACAACGATTTTCATGATTCAATATTTAGAATGTATGTTCCATATTCATCTATAGTATTGAGCCTTCATGCAGCTCAACTGCAATAGATCATTTTTTATGAAGAAAATCATGTTCATATTCTTGATCGTTGACAGCATGAATTGTAGAATAAGGAAATTCACCATGTTATGGTTATTTATAGAAACCACATGTTTGAGGAATCAACATGGGAATCGTAAAATTCTATAAGGGAAAGGTATCCTCACTTCTCTAATATGTGAATATAAATTCCAAGGATGTAATTTCAAGAGAGGTGGAGAATTTAAAAAACAAGTACTTATTTTTTTCATTTTTTACTTAAAAAGTTTAACTAAATATAAATGTATAATGAAATAGGTGTCATTTATAAAAATTAAAGAATATATTTTGATAAAATAGTGACATGATATTATCAATAGTAACATTAATACTAGGAATAATGATCTTTAGAATAGACTTGTAACATCACCTGATAATATTTAAATAAAATTTACACATATTACAAATGAAAATATGATTTAATTATTTCATAGTGTATGTATATAAATGTTTTTGAAAACAAAAAATTTATTACTATAATATTGGTAAGAAATAAGTTTTTATTTATAATTTTATAATAAATTTATTATTTTAAAATAAAATTCATTTTGATAAAAAAATATCATAAATTAATATATTTTTGTCCTAGGATTATATGATAATTTAATGAGACCATAATTAATTTTTCAATGTGTCATGATATTAGTTAGAATTTTAAAATCAATAATTTTCAAATAAAAGACGTTTTTAATCAAAAAAAATTCATATATAGAATATTATTTTAATAAAATTATATTCATTATTTAATTGTAGATATTAAAATTTATTAGATTAATTTTTGTATTTTTCTGAAAGAGTTGATGTTTTGGTGAATAATGAAATCTGATAATTTAGGAAATATGAAAAATACGTAAATTAGTGATTCATAGGTTATTTATGGATGATTTAAGGTCATAAAAACATTATTTTTTATTATTTTAGTATATTTAGTTATAATTCTAAAAATATTCATAGTCTTGAGAAAAAAAATATTGGCTAAAAGAATCATTAAATACTCACATCCTCCACTATAAATAAAACCTCTCAAGACATCTGATCTTCACAACAAAAATAATTATATATTATTTAATTTATTCCAATTCTCTTAATAATCCTCTTCCCCATGAACAAGAACAACTATTCTCAGAAATTATAAATGAAAATTTATTTTCTCTATCCTCAAATATACGAATTCAAAAGGTAAAATACTCTTTCATTTTATGTTTTTTTATTTAAAATTAATATATTATCACATTATCTCCTTTACTATTCTTATTCAAGTGTAATAAAAACTATATAATCATATATATATATACTATATTTTTATATTTTTAGGAGTACATAAATCAACCAAGTCCTTATCTCCCATTTATTTTAAAATTTATAATATCCTTACTGATGATCTGATTTGCCTCCAACATGAATAATACACTTGGATTTTTAATTTTCACCTTCATATATGGTCATTAAAGAATTATTTTTGGTAAAAATTTTATTATTATAAATATTATAAGTTATATAATTTTTATAAACCATTCTATAAA
This sequence comes from Viscum album, assembly GCA_963277665.1. NCBI lineage: Eukaryota > Viridiplantae > Streptophyta > Magnoliopsida > Santalales > Viscaceae > Viscum > Viscum album. Next base: position 2,079,565,045 of record OY728136.1, on the reverse strand, counting down.
CATGATATCCAAAAATATAATATTAGTTCATGATTGTTATATAAATCACAATAATTAATTAAATCTATTTCATTAATGATGAATTTAACGATTAAAACTCATATAATAAAAAAATTATATATGTTATCATATAAATTTTTGTAATGATGTAAATAAAATTTATTTCCACTTCTAGTGTTTTTATTCCATTCAATAAGGAAATCCATAATAAACCAACCATAGAAACAACGAAAGGAAGGCACCTGAAACCAATGAAATTACAAAATATTATTAGGAAATGGGTGGAAGGATTTATATTATATTTATATATGGTTGAATAAAATTGATTGTAGTTGTGAAATAAATTTATAACACTCTCTAAAACTATATACAATATATTTAATCATGTTTGAAGTAATATGAACTTAAGGTAATGTACTTTTAGTTAAAAATCAAACTTTTAATTTCTATTTTTAAAAAATTCAAAAAGAATGTTTTTATGAAATTATTATTACTTTATTATTATGTTATGGTTATTGTGAATTTTTATGATTTTTTAGGACTAATATATCCCTCTAATACATAGGTTATGTATAAATTAGAGGCCGGTCGTAATGGTTATTACTTGTTAAAATATAGTGGTTACATCAAAAGGTATCCATTAAGATTAAATCATAATGTAGGCATTATGGTTATATTTTATTTTAGATATGATTTTTACTAATAATATGGGATTTTATGGGGTCAAAATCTTAATTATGTAATTCCCCATGTTACCTATATTGTTTTATTTATGTTTCAATGTTTTATGGAAATATCTTATTTTCCCAAAGTATGAATATAATAATTTATTAGAGGGAAGTATATATTTTTAGAAATGAATAAATATTTATATATGTATTCATGGAAAAATGGTTTATCAATTTTTTATGTTCCTTTGTAAGGTATTTTTTCTCATACAATGTTTTAAAGGTTTATCACTGGGTATAATGTTTAGTAATGGAAAGGGAGAAGACTATATGATAATTGTGAATATTTTTCATTTAATTAATTCATGTTATATTAAAACAAAATTAATTATGGAATAAATGGAGAATTAATTATTATTATATAAATTTTATGATTTTTGGTTTTAATTTTTATTTTAAAATCTATTCTCTAAAAATGTAAATTGAAATGATTATTGGGAAAATTGGAAAGTGAATTATCATTTAATTAACAGGATTGTGTAATGTTTAATCCTAGGTAATTATAATGTTAATTTGGTTTCACTAATTAATTGGGTAATTTTTCCATAAAATAATCCTTGTTATGTAATTCAATCTTATTTAACATTGAAATTGGATAAACAATAATTTCATACATTTAAAGATATTTACAAATAAACATACTCTCATGAAATGCATGTGGGATTAATTTTAAATAATGTCTTCTAAATTTGGAATTAGAATATGGAAACATATATTGTATTTTTCGAATTAAAATAATTTATATTTTATATTAAGGTACATTTTTTGACCATAAGTATTAGTGAATATAATTAAAATTAATTACAGTGGTTAAGGTAAAAACAATTTTACCATTCCCTATAACATTCATTTAATTGGAAAAAAAACCTAAACACATTTCCAAAAGCCATTTGAGGGATATATATCGAAAAAATACCATTTTTTATTTAATAATTAATATTAATCGTGCTATGTAATTAAAATTAAACCTCTCAATAGTTTATATGTTTTTATATTTATATGACCTATAAATGGTCACAGACCTACATCACTTATTCAATACTCTAAAGATATTTTAATTGGTAAAATGATGCAAATATGTTCTTCAATATCTATCCATTGTTTATATAATAATATCATTGAGTTGAAATACAACAATGGAAGACATTTGGTGAAAACCAATCAGTGTTATCCAAATAAGTGGAAACACACATAAATAAGCTATTTTATTTTATTTTCATTCTCTTCATCATCAATAAATATTTTTCCACACTGATAAAATATCATAAATATATAAAATATACTGATATTTTGACATTATAAGTGTTATAACTACACATATACATCCATTCAGAAAATTAGTAATAATGTAATTGTTCATCGATATGACGGACTACTTAATCGCAAAACGATGTCGTTCATTGTCGCATAAACACCTCTCATGGTTGGTAATTATGAATGAAATTTTTTATATAAAATATTTAATTTATGATTTATAAAAGATTATGTTTTTTAAAACATGCCTTAATTTTTTCAATTTTTCCTAAAAATATATCCATGTTTGTGGATGTGTGAATGATCTCCTCTTCAATGCAATGTGATTCATTCAAAAATTACATAGAATTTATTATGGATGAGTTTAGTAAACATATTATATATATATTAAATAATTATTATATTAAAATTTTAATATATATACATTCATACACACATAAGTTATTTACTTACATTCTTTCAAATATGACTATAAAACAGAAACAACATTCATGCTTACGTACGACTACAATTTCTATTAATGATGTATTAAATTTCACATACCTTATTTTATAAATTATTATAAATATAATTAATATACAAGATCTTTACATAATGTTTTAAAATTATTAATTAATTAAATAATTATATATTTAATCAGATCAAGAACCATAAGTCAAAACATATATGAAAAATAATGTTGATATCACCCAAAACTATCATAGAAATGTAATTATTATTAAACATATAATATAAATTCATATTAAAATAATATATGGTATTAGATATAATAATATGGTTTAGTTGTATATTTTTGTCAATAATTTATTTATCATATAGTGGGACTGAACATGTTTTAATAAATCTATAATGAAGGTAATGTTTTTCACGTCACCCATTTATTTCTATTGTGAAAAAAGACATATTCCCCACTAATTTATTATATGTTTTTTGTATTCTTACAAGGTATTTATTTTATGATTATTATAATTATAATTAATGGTGATTACATTTTCATTTGAGTATCTATCATTCAACGTTTTTATGTTTCAAAAGATACCATACCGATAATGTTATTTTGTCTAAATTATCTATAATTAAGATTCATGTTGGCTTATTTCCATTAATTTATCTAGGGATTGTATATACCACCGTTTGACATGTTATATCATGAATATAAATATTTAAATTAAATTTTAATCTTTATTTAAATTTATTTATCCATTTTATATTTGGATTCATATTTACAAATGTGGTATTAGTTTATTTTCACTATATCATCATTTATCGAGATTGTTTGGGATTATGACTCCATTGAGTAAATATTATAATACATCTCTAAAACCGATACTATGATTTTATACTGTATTTTTTCATTATATATTCATGTAATGGTTCCATTTATCTATTCATTAGTACATATGATTATTTTGAATTTTTTTAAGAATGTTCATCTTAATTTCTCTTCATTTAAAAATATGTTTTATTTAAAAGGCCATGTTTTTTAAAATTGTTTTCAGAAATGTTGATAAATGATATTTTCTGTTCATTTTAAGTGATAAGGATTATGAACATGTTTAAATTTTTATTTATGTATAAATTTATTTTCGATTCTCTCATTATATGTTTTCTAGGTTATTTTCTATTAAAACAATACTCAGAAAGAATTTTGTTTTGAAAAAAATACGATTAAAATATGAAATTGTGTTTCCACAAAGAACTATTTTAAATGATTTTAGTGTATAATTTATATGTCTATAATGTTTTTTTGTAAAATTATTTCGGAAATGTTCAATATTTTAAAAATGAAGTTTCAAAATAAATTTTATTTTCCTTATGAAATGATATACATGGCCTTCAAAATTCCTACTCCATAAAATATTGAATCCTTTGATATAGATTAATCATTTTCAAGAAAATGATACAATAATGATATTAATATTTTTTTTAATGGTATATGTTTTATTTGAATTATTTTTATGAAACCATTTATCTTATATGCATTATACCATGATAAATGCTTATGAATCCCGCTCCATTTCCCTAGTTATTATAATATGAATTGATTATAGTGATTATATGTTTACATAGGTTATGATATGATAAGTTTTTTATGACACCCATTTTATTTCATGTATTATGATATGATTTTTATGAAACCCACCCTATTTATGGGTCATGATATGATGAATAATTTATTATTATGTGTAACACATAGGTTTGAATTTGTTATTTTAATGTTGTGAGATATATATACCTACAATGTATTGGGTAAAGATTTATATCTCTTGGGAAAATTATGGAAAACATGTTTCCAAGCTTCATGTATAGTGGGAAATTAAATTTTTCTTATCGAAAATGTAAAACATTTGTGTCTTGATCCAAAATCATAGAGGTGTATCCTAATCTAAAATGGGAAATATTTCTATCCAGACCAAGTATGGGAATTAGGTCTATCCTTGTCTCGGGTGGGGAAAATGTTTGTCATGATCCACTTTGTTAATGGTGTTTTTGGTTATCCTTGACATAAAAATTGGCTTTATATTGATATGATGTTCCACACTTATATTAAATGTTCTTAATGTTAATGATGGATTTATGATGATTTATCACCCATAGGGTTGATGAAATTTAAACTAAAAATATATATTTTATGAATCATGATTATGTTCTTTAATATGTAGGGTATGATTATCAAATGTTATTCACATGTTCTCATACAGTTACATTCTTGTTATTTTTATGTATCCCTCTATTAAACGTTTCTGAGAATTTGAACTCACCCCATTTTAATGTTTCAATTATCATTGTACTGAAGAATGAATTAAATTATGGGTACTAAAGGGCATATTAGTTAATGGAGAAGATGATGATCGTACACCAATATAGAAGAATATTTCCAATTTACCTCAACAAAACAAAACTATTAATGTAAATTGGTATTTAATTTTATAATGTGCTAAATATTCATCTAAAATGATGTAATATCCATGTATTTTAAGAACATATCATTATAATTGGTGTCAATGGAATGGAATAGTAATAATTTAGAAACTATAATGTAGAAACATTAGTGATATCCCTAGGGATATTTGTAAAGATTCTTTAGTTAGGCCTATCAGGATTGGCCAAAGGATTCCTATATTTTAAAGTAATATTAACGATTATGAATCTTATAAGATATTTTCAGAATTATATTACTTTATTATATGATTAGTGTTTCTAAAAATAAGATTTATATTCACTGTGAACTATTAAAAAAAGAAGGAAATGGGATAACAATGAATGTTTCAGATATATAACTTGTTTGACATATACAAATCAATGTCATATTATAAAAAATCTTGAAGAAAATCTAAAAGGGGGTTTGAGTATTGGTTATAATACTAAAGATAAAGAGACATAAAAAGATATGTAAAAGGTATGGTTTTATCTAATAGTAATTATTTCATTAAAAATAAGAATAATTATTAAATTGAGGATGGGTAACCTTATGAACTAATCATATTTCATATTATATGAATGGGGTGTCAAGGAATATTTTGATAAATCCAATTTATTTTATTTTTATTAATACAACTGGTTGGTTGTAGTGTTTATTAATTTGAATTCAATAATTATGTTATAAAAATTATGAAGTATATGTTTCTATTAAATATTTTAACAAATATATTGAATTCTTTTGATGAACTAGAATAGTGATATAACATAAAGGTTGTATATTGATCAAGGGAAGGTTTCCCTTAACGATTTCTGGATGTTGAGTATATTGTTTTCAAGGATAAAGTGATTAATACTATAGATAGATGATATTTTATAGTGCTGATTACCAAGGAACTAATTATTGTTTTATTGAAATTTTTTAAAATGTTTTCATGAATGTAGATTACATCTTCTTGGATTTTTGGAATATATCAAATTATATATTGAATAATACATAATTCATGTTTCCATACGGTATTGTGGCAATTTTGGTTACTTCCATGTTTTATGAGAATACATGATAAATGTATTTACATTTTTTGAACCAAAAAACTAGGAGTCACATCATGATATATGGGGACTGTTGATGATAATACTTTGAGAAATTTAGTGAAATTATTTCGCAAGTGTATCATTTTCATATTTGGAAGGGTTAAAGGGATAACCATTTATGGAATGGTTGAAGTTAAAAAACAAGGTATGATATATTAAATTACTATCTGTCTGTATGATTATTTATGTATGTTGGATAACCTGTGAAACCCAAATTTTTTTTATAACTAAATATTAATGGAATGATCTATTTCTCTATTTTTGGTTCTAATGATCAATTAGATATTCTAGAATGAATTATTCATCATTATTCCCTATAGTACGATATGATATGTGAATTGACCAAGTCAAAACATAAGGGTGAAATTTTTATGAAATCAAATAATTATATAATCATTTGAAAGTTCATGAACCTTAGTAAAATAATCATAAATAACAAAATCATATTCATGTTGATTAATTTTCAATGATTCAAATGGCCCCTTAGATCATCGAATATTTATGGCTTTTTATCATTAAATTTCTCATGACATTGTTCTCTTTCACTCTCAATAAGAACATTATAGTTATATTTTTCTTCCATATCCATTGTTTCATTTTCCTTCCACATCCTCTTATATGGGAACCCATTAATAAGTTATAGTTGGTACTCATTCCGATTTCAAAATTTCTTTTAAATAAAGTTATTTTAATTATTTTTTTAAGATGTGGGTTTTAATAAAAGTAACTTTCCTGTATTAAAACGTTGATATCCCAGAATAATTTTTATAGAGAAATTTAATTATAGGTTTAGAAGTTACACACCACATTTTTATGAATTTTTTTTGAATTAATCTAAATTGTCTGATATTTTTCATTTAAAAAAACACAAAATATAAATAATATTATATTAAAGAGAGAAGTTAGTTTTTATCATAATTAAGCACAATTTTCGCATTGATCTACACAAAAAAATTAACAGGTCTTTCATTATACACAATAGTAAGATTTCCTAAAACAAAATTTTGTTTTTATAATTATTTGAGAATATTAGTTATAAAATAGTTGTTAAAATTTTTAATTATAACAGTAACTAATACATTTTAAATATTTTTTCGTAATTATTTATAATAAATAAAACATAATGATAATAAATCCTCTAATATTTTGGTAGTCTTTATATGTTTGAAAATTATTTTTTTTATAACTAAGTACATTTTATGTCATTCTATGAAAAAAATAATAAAATTAATTTTAGAAAAATTTATAAATATAATTTGATAAAATAATATTCATTTTTGAATACAAAATATAATATTTATCTTAGGTAATATTTTTTTAATTTTTTGAAAACATCATTTTAGGATATATAGTGAAAAATTCTAATTTTCTTCAAAAAATCATTTTTAAAGTTATTTATATATTAAATTATATATTAATTTTGATTTGAATAATAATTTGATCAAATTTTGAAAAAAACATCAAATGAATGATATTGGAACCATTTTGACAAAGAAATTTGATATAATAACAATTCAAACGTTTAAAAAAAGTATCTTAAAACCCCACAATCAGAAACCACATATTGAATTAATTTTAAATTAATTAGAGCCATATATATTTTTATAATTTTTAAATTCTATGTTTATATTTATAATAATATAAATTTATAATATCTAATATGGTGAACTTATTTTTTTGACCAGGAATAGAAGACAATGTAAGAATAATTAATAACACTATTAGGGTAAAATGGGAATATTTAGTTCTCATAAATTACATTATGGGTCTAAATAACAAGTAAACCAATAATAAAATCTATTTACTAAACATATATTGACCCCTAACCTTCTTGGATTTGAAATGGAAACTTATTGTAGGAACATTGTGAGATAGCAAATTTTCCTATATGGTTTTTTATTGTATATGTTATAGTTTTTGTTCCATTTTGAGGTTAATGAAATGTTTTTCCAAATCCTTTATACGGATTGGGGTGTTCCGGGGGTTCGGGGTAAAAAAATAAGGGGAAAGGGGCTGTTTTGGATAGTCCACATGGTATTCACATGGCATGGAAAACCTTGTGTGGAGAGACCATGCAGAAAATTACAATCTTCACGGTTTGGGGATGGTCTAGAAAACCATGTGAGAGAGAGGGAGTTTCAGAAGTATCCACTCCAATGTTTTCACACAGTTTGGAAAACCGTGTGGGAAAACTCTGCGGCCTGAGAAATTATGTAAATTAAAAAAAAATTCTATTACAGGGGAAATAAGGTTCACTCTGGATTTAACTCCATTCTTATTCCTCTAACCCTAGTGACACCCGAAACGATTAAAGAGGATACAAGGTCCAATATAATTCATGTAAGGGACATTTAGAGTGTCATCAGTATTGTATTGATAATCATGGTAAGGCTAATATCACTATTGTTTCTATTTTCTGATTAGGGTTTTTATCTCTTCCATGACTCCATATGATTCTCTCAGGCACTACTTATTCGGTGATATATTAGGGAAATTATAAAGGGTTGGTTCAATAAAAATATAAGGCCTTGGTTAGTAATGTGTTCACCAACAGATTCAAGGTATGTGTTCTATAAGTTATGTACCTTGGTTTTTGTGTTGATTTCTACGTGTAAGGTTTTTATTCTTTCCCTCATTTGTTGATTTCTTGTTGAATTTGACATGATGTGATGTATGGGGTTCCTACATGTTTAATTTTACTTCTCTTGATCTCAATGGGATGCATGTAAGATTAAGTGACCAAATTAGGGCCACCCATGGGGTGTGCCGATATTTTGTGGACTAAGAGTTAGTTATGTGTAAGGTCATTGTGCAAGAACATAAGGTCTATGATTAAAATGTTAATATGATTTAAGAATGTGAAATGGGAGTTTAGTAATACACATAGGTTGCGTAATGAATCAAGTGGGAGAATATTTGGATTAAAAAGGGATTAAATTGTTAAAGGGGAATATTCTTGGGGATTAGCTTTATACATAAATATACTTAGTGAGATAGGCATGAGAAATGGAGTCAGGATAAAGGGGATAAGTAATATAAATCATGAATGTGTTAATGAATTGAGTAAATAATGTGAATTTATCATTTATTTATTTTAACGTGATGTTGTAAATGATATTGGATATGTTTTTGTGATATGGTCAATTGTGGTGGATGATAAATATGCACGTGCACATGGTTTGGTCGAGTAGGGAATCAACTTGAGGTTCTACGCCCATGGGTTTAGTTTGACCATGGTTCTTGATCCTCCTCTAAATTCACTGTAAGGGAAGGTTATCGTGTTATATTTCCATAACAGTCACATTCCACCGGACTGAGGCATCGAGGTGAAGATATGAGGTTTTTTTATATTTTCATACCTAATGAGGTTGGGATAGATTTTATTCCATTATTATTGAGAAAATTAAATGTACCCAATCCCTTGAACACAGGAAAAGGGTAGATTAAATCATGAAATGCCTATATAGTAAACCAAAATTCAATGGTAGTATAAATTAAATGATCATAGTCTAGAATGCCCTAATGAACTCTATATCCTTACTTATCATCGTTTAACACTTTCATGAACTACCTTCCTTTTCTGGATAATTATTTAGACACAGTTTGTGTTAGACTACTGAGTTATACTCTCACCCACCTCAGGCCACCGTTGGGTACCCGAGCATATTTCATGCTTGTTGTTCAGGAAAAGGGAAATGACTATATGCTAGGGATTTTATATGGACATGGGACATGTTTGGTGGGGTTATAGTCTTAGAGTTTGGACGATTATAGGGATCCTACTTTTTTCATTCATTTGGGGTTTTGTTCACTTGACACTGCAGAATGTCATGAATTATTAAATATTGTATACAAATGTACTTAGTTTTGACAATTAGTTAATTAGTCATGTTATTGATTATTATATTTTTTTCTATTAGTTATGTTATAATATATTATGTCTTACTCTGACATTGAGGGTATAATTTCACCACATGACCTATTATACCCTTGCTACTAGTTATAACACTCTCACATATGGGGAGGCATCATTATGACATTTATCTTCCTGGCATAGAAACTAGTTTAGTGGTTTCTAGGTCGAGTATGATACAAACTGGTATTAGAGGAGTAATTTTCTCGTTATTAATATTTTAGGATGGTAGAAAATAGGTTAAGAAAGTGTTGGGCCATGTTAATGTGCTCATTCTTGGAAGTAGTTAACCCATGTATGGAGGAAACCCAATGTCATATTGGGAAGGGATTGTTTTTCATATATTGTGTTGTTATATTTTATGATATTTCACCATTGGTGATTCACTTATGAATTTATTTTATGGTTTTGTGATATTTCTCTCGTTTCTAGAAATGAACAAGGTTTTGCATTCGTGTATCATTTTAGGCACCTATGTTGGTAAGTGAAATGCATCATTATAGGCACACACACATGACGAGTGTGTGGGATATAATGGTTAGGATGGATAAATTTTCTTATAAGTAATGGAAGAATTTTACTTAATGAGATGGTAGGAATGGGAAAAAATAGAAGTGAGAATTTAAAGTAGTAATTTCAATAAATGGTGTTTACTGATGATGTAAAATCTAGTTAACATGAGTAAATTGGGAAATGGAAATTAGTTTAGATGGGTGTAAAACATGTGGATCATATCCATGTAAAATAGGAATGCATGGTATCCATGTCCTTCGGAGAGATGGCCATAGGTATTGATCCAGTTGTGAGTGGACTCATTTGGATTCTGTTTACAAATTGGTTTGGTGATGATTGATTTCCTACCTACATCATTTCTTTTATTACTTGTTTTATAGTTTCCTTCTCAATCTCATGTTTGACATTGTAGAGGAATGCCACAATGATGGTGTGTGCCGGTTGGGAGACATGAGGAAATTATTGATAATTCCCCTCTAGTAGTGGATCAAGTGATCTAGGTGATATATGACAATAGAAAAGACTAGTTATGTGAAAACATTTCCAATTTTATAGAGATGACGACACGAGTCATAGGGCGGGTTTCATTGAGTATGTTTGAGCTGACTATGGGTTTTTTGGTGTAGCTCCCTCCGACCATTACCAGAGATGGTATTCCAGAGGCAGCATAGTTCTCGATAGAGTCAATCGAAATTTTTCTTGACCAACTAGATACTATTATTGAGAAGCAAGTCATTTTAGAGTCATATATTTTGAATGGTCAAGAAAAACGTTGGTTGAAAATTATTTTTTTGACAGGGCATATTTAGGGAATGATGTGGAAGGATTTTGGGGTGTAGTTTCTTGATTACTACTATTTATAAAACATGAGTCTTGAGAAGGCTATGTATTTTATGAGGTTGAATCAGGGGACAGTGTTAATGATACAAAACGCTAGTTGTTCCACTGATTTGATATGATTCATTCTGATGTTGACGGTAGATGAGGAAGCTATGGTGAAACACTTCTTGGACTAGTTGAGACTGAAATTTATTGCTGAAGTGGTGGATCAAGCCCTTTTCTCATAAGGGAACATGAAGGGGAATTTAGTATTGAACTTGTCGCACCATTTGTTAATGAAATTGGTGTGAATTCTAATAGTAATAAGAACCATTATGGAACATTTTATTAATGTGGGAGCACACAAAGTAGTCATAAGAGGGGGTCAGATTTTCATTGTGGTGACCAGGTCTTCTGCTATCATGGTGGTAGGCTTGGGCACAATCATGACTAGTGTCCCCACCCACCGGTTGAGTGCCTAGAATGCGGCAGGTTAGGTGATGAGTATAGGTTTTATATGAACATGCATCGGTCAAGGAGTGATAGAGGACACAGGAAGATGCTGAGTGTTGGTAGGGTTTATTTAACCTTTATAAGGCAGCTTGTTGGAGCTCCACATGCTGTAATAGAAGGGGTGGTGGATTTGGAACTCTAGGGCCAGATCACCCTTACCATCATAGTAGTGCAGTGCAGAGTTCTCAGGATGGAGCCCAAGGTAAAGGAACATTTCATATCCATGTAATGTAGGGTAAACCTAAAGAAGGTGAGACATGACTATCTACTGTTTGAGGTATGATTCTTGTAGCTTCCACACATGCTAGTTCCATATTTAATATAGGTGCTACCCATTCCATTATTTTTACTCGGTTAGTACTTGTTTTGGGCTTAACCATGGTTACTACATGTGGGTAATTTAGCTTGATTCTCCTCTAGGGGTGTGAGTCGGGGACATTAGGCATTTTAATGGTTGTTCTTTACATGTTCGTGGGTATCATTTTCTGTGGGATCTAATTTTCCTCAAAATTTTCAGGTTTGACATAATATTGGGGATGGATTGGTTAGAATTATATCAATCTGACATTATCTATTATCGATGTTGGGTGATGTTCACATCTCTTGATGGGATCTCTTATGTCATTTTTAGTTAGTGGGATACACGAGCGGGCTGCGTAGGGCTACTACACCAAAATATGGGAGAAATCACAGTCCATGTGGACTGAATTATGCTAGATGATGGGGATAAGGGATAGAAAGTCATCGCTTTTGTTTTTCAGAAGTTTCAGGATGTGTTTCCTGAGGACCTCTCAAGGTTACCATGTAAGAGAGATATTTATTTTACGATCAAATTGTTTCTTAGAGAAAATCCAATTTTCCTTCCACAATAATAAATAATGCCAGAAGAGCTCCATAAAGTAATGGTTCAGTTATGAGAATTTGATTGTAAGGTGTTTATATGTCCTAGTACATCTATGTGGGGATCTCCTATGATGTTTTCAAAGAAGGATGATAGATCACTAAGGCTATCTGTTGATTATAGACTGTAGAACCATATAACAGTTAAGAACTGAAACCACTTCCTTGAATCTATTACCTATTTTATCACATCAGATGTGAATTTGTGTTTTCCAAGATCAATTTCAAATCATGATACCATCATTTGAGGTTGAACAATTTGACATATCTCGAATAGATTTCTGAAGCTGATATGGGTTGTATGAATATCTAGAAATTCTGTTCGATCTATCCAATGCACCAGTTGTGTTCATGGACTTGATGAACCGTATATTTCACCACTATTTGGATGAATTTGTTGCTGTCTTTGTGGATGACATATTATTGTACTCCAGAACTCAAAATTATCATGTTAAACATCATGGAATCATAATGAGTACAATAAGAGAGATTAGGCTTTATTCCAAGCTGTCAAAATTTCAGTTTTGGATTGATGTTGTTCGCTTTCTAGGACACATCATTTATAAGTCAGGTGTGTCCATGGTTCTAGAAATGGTATATGGTGTGCTGTATTGGGAGTAACCCAAGAATGTCTCTGATATTCAGTTTTTTCAGGGTTTCTCCATTTATTACCAATTGTTAATTATATATTAATCTCATTGGAAATTGTTGATCACATGTCAATCCATGAAGGGGTATAATTTTGATTGGTTATAGGCTTGTGAGAATTATTTTCATGAGCTGAAAAATAATTTTACTTCCACACTAATTTTGATCTTACCCAAACCATGTTAGCTGTACATCTTGCTCTGTGATGCATCTAGTGTGGGACATGGGGAATTGATGATTGAGGATGATCAGGTTTTAGGATATGAGTCGAGGTAGGTGGGGGAAAATGAATGAAATTATTTTACTCATGACCATGAAGATGCTATTGTTTTTCATTGCTTGATGTGTTGGAGGAACTACATTTTGGGAGTACCTTTCATTGTTTTCAAAGACCTTAAAATTCTCAAATAAATTTCTCTCACCCAAATTTGAATCCTTGACAATGATAGTGGGTTATGTAACATCAATATTTTTATTTTGATATGATTTATACTCTTGGGAAATGAAATATTGTCATCGATTCTCTAATCTGGATGAATCAAAATCATGTAGTTCAAGAATCAACTTCAGAGTGGGTGATTATGGCCATTTTTTAGATGAGGTTGTAGGTATAAGATAAGCACAAAAAGATGAACCTTACATATATAGAAGTTGAATCTTCAATTCGGATCCATGTTTAGGGGAGTCAGTTGGTGGATTCATAGTGTTTTTCTATAAAGGAAAACCTTAACGGTGGGGATTCAACTTTTGGTTGTACCTTTAATGCCAATGGATGTGGTTATGTTCATGGTTGTGTTAAGGGGACTGAAGGTGTATAGGACGAGTTGATGCGTGAGTCCCACGTGTTGAAGTGGGCAATGCATTCAGGCACGACAATGACGTACCATTAACATCATGGGATGCTTTGGTGTCCAGGAATAAAGATGTTGCAAGTATTGTGGAATGATGCCTTGCCTGTCAAATCATGAAGGAGGATCATCAGCATCCAAGTGGTTTATTTCAGTCATTTCCTATTCGGGATTGAATGTCAAATGACATAACAATGATCATTCTGGTGGGTATTCTTAGTAATCCTCTAAGGAATGATGAAATCTTTGTATTGGTAGATCGACTAACAAAGGTGGACCATTTCTTGCCGATTCAGGAGACCCATACAGTCGACCAATTTAGGGAATTGTATGTTCAATAAATAGTTTTGATTCATGGTGTGCAAAGAACTATAAACCTGGATCAGGATCCATGATTCATCTCTCACTCTGATAAGGGACTATAGAAGGCACTTGGTACCCATGTTTTTTTGAGTACGTCTAACCACCCACAGACTAATGGGCAGTCATAGAATAAAAATAAGGTATTAAATGTTATATTTAGAGAATATATTACAGATTTTTTTGGTACATGGAAAAATATTGTCACTTATTGAGTTTTCTTACAACAACATATTTTAGGATAAAAGTAAAATGGAATATTTTGAGTTTCTGTATAGGAGACGGTGTAGATCTCTGTTGTGTAGGCTAGAGGATGGAGTCATTGAGCTGTTAGAACTGAGTATTAAGCAAGAGACATCGGAAGAAGTTTTTCGGATTCAAAATTGTATGAAAACAGCATGAAGTAGAATACAATCATATTATGATTGACGTCATAGACATCCTGGGTTAGTGGTTGGTAAGAGTATGTTTTTTCTGGTGTCTCCAAGGATGTGTAACCATCAAGTTCAGAAGTAGGTCAAGTTGTCAAATAAAAATGTGGTTCCATTTGAGATGATGGAGTGGATAGGACTAGTGTCTTTCTGATTGGATCTTCCACAGTGGTATAGTAGGACGTATTATGTTTTCCACATTTCAAAATTTTGATAGCCTCACCCCGATATGTCTTATGTGGTAAATGCTGAGGATATCTGCTTTGAAGCTGACGTGTCTTATGAGGAGCACCTAGTTCATATTGTGGATAACAGTGAGAATGTTTTTTTTGGAAATTTTTTTCCCTTAATTAGTGTTTTATGGCATCATGGGAACATTTAGGAGAATTCTTTGGAGTGGTAGTCTGATATGCTGGCACAGTGGCTCGACCTCATTGATTTAGATCCCCGATGATGCTCAGAAGAGCCGCTCAGGGACGAGTTGTTATAAGGGGGGGGGGGGGGGGAGGTTGTAAGATCCCAGAATTCTCTATAAGGTATGACATATTTAATGTTTAAGTTTTAGTCCCATTTTATGTTTAATTAAATATTTTCCCAAATCCTTAAAATTGATCAGGGGTGTTTCAGACATTATGGACATGATAAAGATGGAAAATGAGCTGTTTTAGGCAGTCAAGACAGTTAGCACACAATTTTTAAAACTGTGTGTGGAGAGAGAGTCCGGGTAGTCGAAATCTGAACGGTTTTGGCATGGTCTAGAATATACTATGAGAGAGATGGTGTTAGACATGTAGCCTCTGCATTATTTGTGCATGATTAGGGTAACCATGTGGATGAACCCTACGGCCTGGGATTTTAAAAAAATTAAAAAAATGAAATTATAGGGGGAAAATGGAACATTGGATTTTCCTCTCTTATTCCTCCTCTAGTCCTAGTGATGGGTCAAAAGATCCAAGGGTTTCTAAGGGACAAAATATCTCATCATTGGGCCATTTGTAGTGTTGTTTGTTGTAAATTGAAGATCCAAATATGGCTAATCTCACTATTATTTCACTTTTGGGATTATTATTTCTATCTATTCCTTATGTCCATCCAAAGATCTCAACACCTAATTTTACAATGATATTTAGGTTAAATATTCAAGGGTTGGATAAATAAATATCTAATTCCATTGTTGGGAGTGTGTTCGCCAACAGATTCATGGAAGGTGGTCTACATGTCATATCCCTTGGAATTTGTATATATTTTTTCATGTAGTTTTTTTTATCATTACTCTGTTTTGATGATTTCTTGGTTCCTTTTCAATGATGTGACATAGTGGGTTTAAACATATTTATTTAAACCCATCTTGATCCCCATGGGATGCAAGGTGGTTGACTCAACAAAATTATAGACCCTCATTAGGTGTTCCGATATTTCATGTACATAGAGGTAGTTATGTGTATTATCATTACACGACAACATAGGGCCTATGTTGAAAATGTTAATTTTCTGGAAGGATGTGAAATTACTGTTTAGAAATTCACCTAGTTTGGGTCGTGACCTATTTGAGAAATTTTGTTTTCATTAAAATGGGATGAAATGAATAAATGAGAAAATTCAAGGGGATTATCATTATTCTAGAATATTCATTTTGAGTTACGTAGGTGAAATGGACTGGGCCTTAAATGGTTTAGTAATATAAAAGAGGAATTTTTTAACAGATTGAAGTAATATTGTTAATTTCCTATTTATTGATATTGTTGTGATGTGGTAAATGATATTGTATATTTTTTTTGTGATATGGTTGATTGTTGTAAATGATAAATATGTATGTGAACATGGCTTGGTTCAGTGGGGTATCGATGTGAGGTTCTATTCCCACGGGGAGTGTTGAAATGAGGTTCTATCTCCTCTAATAAATGCATGGGATGGGGATGTGGAAAAGCTTATATTCCCCTAACAGTTTCATTCAACATTGATTGAGGCTTTGAGGCGTGGATAATTGGTTTGTTATAGTGTGATGCCTAGGGGGATATGTATTGATTTAATTCCCTTATTAATGAGAATACTAAATGTGCTTAATCCATTGAACACATGAAAAGGGTAGATTAAATATTGAAAATCTTATGTAGTGAACCCAGATTTAATGGCAGTATATATAAAATTATCAATGTCTATAATGATTTGATTAAATTTTTATCCTTACATGTCATCATTTATCACATGCATGTACTATATTCCTTTGCTAGATATTTTTTAGAAATTATTGGTTGTGGCCAACTTAGTTATTCTCACACCCTAATTTTTCCACCTTCGGGAACTATTGTTGATTTTATGCTTGCAGGTCAAGACATGGGAAATTGACATATTATAGGGAGTTAATATGAATATGGGAAATGTTTGGTGAGGACGAAGACATAGAGTCCAGACCATTTTGGGGATCTTGTGGTTTTTTGGGGGGTTTTGTTCACTTGACATTTTAGAATTGAGAGACATATTTACTGTTGTATAAGGTTGTCCCATGTTTTGGGAATTGGTTAATTATTAATTTTATTGATTGTTATATTTTTTCCATTATTTATGTTATTATCTACTACATCTTACTCTGATATTGAGGGTATTGTCTTCCCATGTGACCTATAAGACCCTAGTGGCTAGTCGGAAACCACTGTTGTACGGGGAGGCACCCTTGAAGTCATGTAACTACTAGTCTCTGGGAACTAGTTTTTTCTGGCTTCTGATAAGGGGACGTTACCCACATTATGTAAGGGAGTCCTCTCAATAGTGTATACCAAATCATATTTACAGTAATGTCACTACTCCTCTAATTTAAAAGGGGACTCACCATATCACTATTTCACACATCTGAAGACCTTTATATTGATAAAAAGTAACATAATATTTCTCAAAATCCCTCCCTAAATATAAAAATCCATTTTGAAAAAAATCACCCAAGTAAGACAATTACTGAAAAAAATAGATGCAACCCCAAGAAGAGTTAACATCCATCCACAATCTCTATTGTTTTATATTCATTATACACATAATAAATTCATCTTATTCAAAATAATAAATAATAACCTAAGCATCCTAAATATGTTGACATGTTTTTATTTGAATGGTTCATCTTACTCCTACACATGTTTCCATTAAATGTTTAAAAAACATACAATTCGTGTGTACAAAGAACTAACTTATTGCGAAATCGTGTCATATGTTTTTTCCATTACACCCACTCATAGTTTTTAATTGTGATGGAAATAATTTTTTATATGATATGTATTATATTTTTCATGAATTTTTTCTTATGTAGTTATTATATTAAAAATTATTTCATGGATTCCAATTAATTTAATTATTTTAACTTTGCTTCTATACATGTGGAGTACCACCTCCTCAAAGCGATGTTATTAATTCACACATTACATGTAATGTTTTGAAGATTATTTTAGTAAAGTTATATGATATTTTTTTTAAAAAAAATTCTACATTAATGATAATATATTTATACAAATATAAAATTTACTTTCATTCATTCAAATATGATTAGAAAACAAAAACAACATTCTTGCATACGTATGACCTACCATCTACATGAACCGTGTATTATACATTGTATCTATTTATTTTATAAATTATTTAAAATATAATTAATATATATGATATTTATATAATGTTTTAGATTATATAAAAAAATAAATAATGATCTATTTAATATGATAAAAAATAACATGTCAAAATATATAGGAAAAAACAATGCAAAATTCAACCAATGTTCCAAAATTACATGAACTTATATATGAAATGGTAATATAATGTCATAAAAAATATATTTGGTATTTAATATAAAAATATTGTCTTATGATAGATTTATAATATTCATATATTTATTATAGCATAGGATTTGACATGTGTGATGAAAGGAAATAATTATGGTAGGGGTTTTCTCGTCTCACATTATTTTCCTTGAGACAAAAACCATGCTCATAAAATATTTAATATACATGGTTTTTATACTTACCATGGATCTATTTTTTTACTGTTATAACTATTTTTATTGGGATATAAATATCCATTTTATTATCACAATTTTATGGGGTTTAGGGTACAAAAGTTACCAAACCGGTATTGTAATTTTCTCTCAATTTGCCTTCATTGAGATACATGACTTGTTATACAACTATAGTATTCTTAAACGGTAAATTTTTTCAATATTACAACATTAGTGAAAATCTATTCCTAAAATCTCATCGTTTAATAGTATTTTTTATGATTTTGGTTACATTGATGATATATTATGTTACAACTATCCATAACTCTCATTATTTTTCATATCCCCTATTTATTCATGACTTATTCATGTATTGATAACATTTTTCTACAATTTTGGACTTATGATATATAATAATTTTTTAAAAAAAGCCACCATTATTTCCTTTCTGTCAGAAATATAATTATTGAAAAAAACAATGGTTTTAAAATTATTTCTTAATTTTATTAAAATTATTTGTAGGATTATTTTTAGTAAAAATAATTAAAAAAATATATAACTTTTTTAAAGGTAAATAAAAGCTTATTCAACGCTTTTATTATATAATCTCAAGGTTATATTCAAATATAACAGATTCCAAAAATGATTTATGTTTTTATAAAAAGTATTCATAGAATACCAAATATATTCTTCATGAAATATTTTAAATGATTTTTGATGAATAATATTTACATTTTAAATTTTTTTTAAAGAAAATGACTCTAAAAATGTTCTATGTTTAAAAAAAATGATTTCTAAGGAATTTTTATTTTACATAAGAAATACACAAAGTGATCGTTAAAAATACATCTCTATATAAGAGGAAAAAAATTTGATACATTATATAATTTATTAGGGAAATGGTAAAATAATACCATTAATATAAGTAAATGAATGTTTTATGTTTTTATGGAATAATGATTATCACACTTTTTTATCTTTGATGAATTATTTGATGATATATACATATGAAACAATCTCCATTTCAAGGGTTATTCTAAGATGAAACTATTATGGAACCTATTTGTTTCCAAAAGGCATGATATGATTAAATGATTATGATAACCATGTCATTTCATGGTTTACGATATGATGTTTGTGAATCCCATCAATTTTGATAATTCATGATATGATGAATGTGTTTTTAACCTATGGTACTAGTATGTATGATTTCATTATGTGAACGATGGATCTTATATCCCCCTCCAATGAAATTAATTAAGATTAATATCCAATTGTATAATGATGGGAATAATTCAGAGAACAATATCCACAAGGGGAAATATGCGTGCCTTATCCATAACGGGAAACAAGTGTGTCCTGGTTTAATATAGAAAAAAGGTGTGTCCTGATCCAAAAAGGAAAACAGGTGCGACCTGATGCATTATGGGAAATATGTGCATCCTATTCCAAAAATGGTAATCATGTGTGTCATGATACACTATGATGATGGTAATTGTAGTTTTCCATGACACATGAAATGATTCTTAGAATGTGTTAATTGTGACATAATTATGTGACATGATCTTATGTTTCATGATTTATTTATGATGATTTTTCAATATTGTTATTATTTTCTAATGAAATGAAAATATTTCATCCATGTCTAGTTATTATGATATTTTATATGCATGGTATTATCATCAAATCTTATGATAAATTTCACATACACTTATGTTCATGGTATGCTTACATGTATCCTTTCTTTACCCTAACTGAGCATTTGAGCTCATCCTTTTATTATGACTCCTTTCCCTGAATTTTGAATCTAGGTATTATATAGGATTACTAAAGGGAAGATATGTATGGGTGTTTTAGAAGATCATTCACCAAACAAAAAGAATGTGTTCCATGTTTTCAAAGACAGTATAAAATTATGTTTCTGTAGCATGTATTTTCACAATGATCTAATTGTTGAACTCAAATGATGTATTATGCAAGTATTTTAATCCTAGGTTCCTACAATAGGGATTATAAAATAGTTTATATTAATGGTTTAATTTTAATATATTACATGATTTTATGTGGTAAGTATGTTACACTTTTATAACTGAATGAAATGGTTATATCGGGAATAAAATTAAATGTTTCAATAATTACAGGATAGTTTTCTATTAAAAATGATTACAAATTCATAAAAGTATTAATGGGAAAATATATAGTAAATATTAATCTCAAGAAATTATTTTTCAGAGAATATTTAAAATGATTTAGGGATTTTACACAATGTTATCTCAATTTACATGATGTTTTATCTTTACCCTACTAATTAATTTCAAAACACAGTAATTAATTTGGATGAATTATATTAATATTTAATATTTTACATAATTTGATACATATTACTATAAATTGTTAAATAAAATTATCCAATAAAATTGTAATTTTATTAAAAGATAAGGTTAACAAAAACCCAAATAATATTTTAATAATAGGTTTTTGAAAAACTCATTTTTATAATTTAAATATATATAAGATATAAATATCATTGTTGATGATTTTAATGAAATAAATTTACATATTATAAAAATTAATTGCAGTGACATGGAATGAAATTATAACACTGAACAAATATTTATTTATATTTAACAAACAGTGAAATGAATTGGTTTCCCAATTCATTCCCTAGATTATTTTTAATGGAAAGAGTTACAATAAATGCTTGAGGTGTAATGAGATTAAAGCATAAGATAATTGATGGAGGTACATGATAATGTAATATAATAACTAAAATCTAATATAAAAATGCATCCAACCATTCAGAAGAACACTACTTCACGTAAGAAATCACCTCCTCAAAAATAGATTGTAACACTGAGATAACACCATAACCTCATAAGAAGATCTACAATATTCCAGAGGCACATTAACGGGAACTAAAATGCATCAAACTGGCATGGGTTACATCATACAAGATATTGAGAAATTAGTAAATGTGATAGAAGTATCTATAGAAAAAAGTGCATGAAAAATACTCCCATCATGTGCAGAACATCAATGTAGATCTTCTAAAAAGAATTCTACAGTAGAACATAGGTGCATACAATATAAAGAAAATAGATCAAAGGGGTTTCACATCAGGACACATCCGACATCATAAATAAATTTTCCATATGTTCGGTAAACTCTCTAAACTATTGGTTGTATTTGTAAATCAAGAATCTAATAGTACCACTATTAAATAGGGATAAGATATCAAGACTCAAAAAAACCTACAACAACCATCATAAGGATTTTAAAAAAGTTGTTACCATATAAATCACAAAGTTCCCTCATAATGAATCGAAAAAATATGCGGATCAATTCAGAAAATATTATCAACTAACATGTGGAATACAATAAATCATCAAAATCATTTGATTCACGGAGCAAAACAACAGGGTGGTAATGCTAAATATTAATAAAATGATAAAAAATCAGACATTTTTAAAAAATAATCATTTTTAGAAAATGATTTAATAATTATTACTATGTTAATTTTGATATCAAGGATTAAAAATGATGTTACTCTTATTAATTTCAAATTTTTAAAAATACTATTACATTAGATATAATAAATAAATAAAAATTAATAGAAACACATTTTTATTCTAAAATGAAATTACAAAATAGTAAATATTATTTCTATTATTTCGTATCATTTACTAGAAAAATTACTCTTAACTAGATATTAATTATAAAAAAATTTAATATAAATATATATTCCTCAAATATAATTTTTTATTTTAGAAATGAAATATTTTTAGAAAATTATTTTTTTAAATAATAAATGATTATATTAATCACTTCTTGTAAACAAATTAAATTTAATTATTTTTTAATTTTTGAAATATTTTTATTATAAATATATTTTATAATGTTTTTATTTTTATTTATTCCATCTAATTCAGTTGAAATATTTTAATAGTTAGATTTAATCATTTCAATTTTATTTAAACATATCCCTGTTTTATTTATGTTCTGTGTTGGTTAGAGAGAATGCTATTGAATAAATTAACATATTTAAATGAATGAATATATTAGAATTTCAATGTTTTATTAATTTAACTAAATAATAAATCAATTTCATTATCAAAATTTTAATTAAAACTAATTAATTCAGGATAAAAAATGTTTATATTACACCATTATAACATTTGAAAAAATTAAATAAAAAAAATTTATTGAATTCTATTTAATTCAAATATAAATTATTAGATCACCTAAATAATTATCATTATTTTAAAATACATTAATAATGGGTGTTAAATGTATCCCACCCACAATGGCTTTTTAATAGTGGAATGTCATACAATTTCTTTAAAGAACATCAATATCATTGCTATATATAGGACGCTGTCATCGACATTCTTCATGAATTTTAATATATTTTCGTAACCGTTAATCTAATTAAATAGACATTCCACATAAAAATATTTATCATTACTACAAATTTTCCAATATTATTTCATTAAATTTCAAGTCAACATCCATGTCCACAAATTATAAATCATGATTAGTAGATGGATCTTGAATATACCTTTCCAAATGAGATATATAAAATATATTATTAATCAAATCATATAATATTTGAAAATATAGATGATATAATACTTAAAAAATACATTCAATAATTTCATTATCACCATATGTTAATACCAATAGAATGTTTTTGTTGGATTTATTGATAATAAGTTGTTTGAGATTTGTTTGTTGATAATGGATGAATAAGTTGTGATGATTACTAATAGATGATGGGAATTTATGGCTACAGAAATTATAGTCTCCATGATATTAATTTTAATTTAATATTTCAATCATTGGTTTAATTTTAAGAACATTGATTTTCTAGAGTCAATATGTATAAAGACACCACAATATCTCATTCACTGTTATAGAAATAGAATGTATTGAGTAAAAAAGGTAGTCAATAATGCATTATTTAGACACTTTTTTATTAAATGGAGTTGTATGTAAGATTGAAAAATAAGTTTTTTATTTTTCATAATTTATTATAAGGAAACCATAGTGTAATAAATCGAACACGAAATAAGAATTATGTTTAAACCAGGATTTAATGATTACAACATTCTCTAGGATGAATTTCATTATACTAGGTAATGAATGAGGAAGTTTTGTTATGAAACTACACAAAACAATGAAACTAGACAAACCGTAGCTCATTTTAGAGTATAAGAATCCTATTACTACCATAAAATACCATATGTGTAATGTTACAATGTGAGAAAATTCCAAACCCAATCATAGTGTTATGTGGGATCGAGATGGATGAGTTACCAATGTCTTTTTACCTTAGTATGAATATGAGACATAAATTAAAGAGAGAAACATAGAGAAAAGAACAATGCTCGGTTGCATGTATACATTGAGACATGTATTTATATAATTGATTAGAATTATAGATGATATTGAATCAATGTTAATAATATTGTATCAAAATTTTAATAACCTTTTATTTCACATTAAGTGAATATGGGTTGATCTACAATAGATTTGACCATTATAATGAATATATATATATATAATTAAAAAATTTAATACCGAGCCACCACATGTTTTATATTCTATGAATGGTGTGCTTTCGACAGTTTTATGTTTTGAGATGTTAGAATTCTGTATAACTCCATAGCATGGATTAATTGAATACACAATTTTATAATTAATTTGATTCATATCATTAAATAGAATCAAATTGTGTGGTTGACAGTTTTTGTTGGGAAGTGAAACTATTGTAATATTAATCAAATATACCTGTAAATACATCGCTATTACATACTACATAATATATATATCTTCTTAGTTGAAAAAATAGTCATGTAATAACTGACATATCATTATTCCAATGAGTATTATATTATCTGACATATGGTTTCAATAAAATTAAATCAAGAAAGATAATGTTATATATGTTTGATATATAATGGTTATTTGGGAGACAATAAACTAACCACATATAATTTTATGGGGGTTATCATATAGAATAAGATCCAAAGTATGATATTTATGTGGGATTGTTTGGATATTAGACATTATTTAAATTTTAAATTTGATATTGAGATGGGTATTTGAACATATTGCATACATTGTGAAAAATAATAATATATATAGGGGAAGATATAATGGGATATTTTTTGATAGAGAATGATAAATATTTATTTTCCCTAGATAGTAGAAATCATACATATAACCTTATATTTATTTCATAGATAATTTATCTAAATAGATTTCTTGATATTATTTCTACTGAAGACCTATTTAAAAAATGTGTGCATGAAAATTGTTAATAATAGTATTGAAGAAGACATAGTTTTTTGTTGTATAAATATCTCATAAGATCAGTTTTTTGAATTCCATCAATGCATCAATATTCTTAATATAATGATACAATATACACTTTGTATGATTTATTTTTTACACAATTTGATTAAATAATGAATAATATGTTAAAATTTAGAACATTATACCCCCACCAATGCCGTTTGAAAATTTGGGAAAGAAGGAGAGACCTATGGGAAGAAATATGTTATCCATAAACCAACAACGTGAAGAGAACCATAGGAGGTGTTATTTTCATTAAATAATGTACATAATGTGATCCATTTTGATGAATTACATTACATAATATTTTTTCCACCATATAGTTTGTTGGAATGGATTTTTGTGCACTATAATAGAACATAATGTTTTCTCCTTGAAATATCCATATATAGGGTATCCATGAAATATCTATGTGTTCAATGAATTTACATTTCAATATATGTTCTAATATTTTTAATTAGTTTTATAATAAAGGAAATGGGATATTTGAATAAGTTTTCAATCAAAAAATGAAATAAAACCATATAGAAAGAGTATTGGAATAATATATAAATAATTTATTACCCTGATTCACTCCTCCCCTTATAGGTGCCCTGGTACCCTACACTGACAAATCATGGGGGTCTGATCTCCAAAAGTAAGCACATTTAGTGTCTAATAAGATGAAAAAAATTATATAAATTACATTTTAACCTATTTTAAACTCCACGAGTGATATTATTATATTAATTGATGACTTATATCATCATATCAAACCCTTTGACTTTGATATAGTCTATTTTCCCTTCAGTGATGATTGATCCAAAATGAATATTTTAAGATATTTCCCCTAACATATGGGTAATTTGAACAGATTTATATATATAATATTCAACGGTTCCAAATATTACGATAATTGGTAAAATTTATTATATTAAGAAATCAATATTAACAAATGGACCTCTAATAATTTTATATAACCAATTACACATGTCAAAATAATATTCTCTAAATTAGTTAATTTTTTCATATCTAACCACCACTAATTTGATTGTAATAATTGCACATATTTAATTGTGAAAGAATTGTATAGTGATGTCCCCTTCAGAATCTGTTTTTAAAATGATGGCATCCATTTGAAATATTTTATTTAGGAATTATATGAATCTTACTAATTTCAATAACTTTTAAATGTATAGGTTCATCCCATGTTTTATTGTTATAAATAGATGGAAATTTTAATTTTTTTGAGTTGATTCTCATTGAATTATTTAGAGTCTTACATCATTGGTGGTCATGGTATACCCATAACAATGTATGTTGTAATGAACTTAGATTTATAGGTTGTCATGTGTAATGGTTATAATAACCCCAATTTTTTACTACTTTATCCTTTAACAGCTAAGATATTAAAAAATAGGAATCACACTCAACAATTTCTATCAGCATTCATGTCCAAAAATGACATCCACAGGAAAGTTTGGTAAATATTTTCAACTCTTTAATTCATCAATCAACATGTTTGATAGAAAATGATAATGATTTATTTCCTTTAAGAAATAGTAACAACCAATTATTTATTGAAATATATTGTCAATGTTGGATCAACATTCCACCCATTCATGGTTTACCAAATGAAGTTCTACCTATTATTCAATTAAATCATGAGTTATAAATTTGAGGCTCTTTATCTTTCATGAATAATGCAGAATTCATATTTTCAGTGGATAAATCAACATCATTCTTAATCACATATATATTCATATGAATATAAGTTCAAATTACTATTTTTGTCATTGATATTTTTAATCATTTATTTTTTGATCTTGAGTCTTCCAGACTAATACATCATGAAAAAACTTTTGATTTTCCATGGTATATGAAACATTAAATGAAATGGTTTGAAACACTTTACCAACCTCTACATTATCAAACTGATACAACATTGTGATAGGATATACATTAAAAAATTATTGATAGACATATGTCATTACATTTTCAATACTGATATAATTTTTCTGACATCACAATTTTTGAATTACATTATCTTTTTCTTAGTCAAGAACACAATATTTCGCATTTGGATTTTAGATTTCTTGATATGCATTATATGAAAATACCTCCTGGTATAAGAATACATGCCTAATGAGCAAAAAAAATAAGCTCAATATATAAAATAGACATTGCTCTACTCAGATAAGATATGAATTAATACTATGTTGAGCCTTCTATTTATTTTTTCTAATGAATTTTAAACAGTTTCACCAATTTTAAACATATCTCACATTAGAATAAAATGATTCATTGAAAAAAAATATTAATAATGTATTAATAAATCTATAGTAATTTATTTTTATTCTAAGAAAACAATGGATTTAAAAGACTATATTGTATTTATCCCAGGACATCATATCTATTAATTTTTTATAATTAACACATATTTATTTATCAAGAAAACCCCATAAATTGAATCTCTTAAATACAATGGTTAAAAAAATTATTAATTTTACAAAAAATTTTCAATAAAAATTCCATACTGGACATCATGAAGTCATTTTTGATTCACCTTTTAAATTTATTAAACATTATGGTTTCTATGAATACCATTAAAATCCATTCCACGTAATTTTAGAATATTCAATTAATTAAGGTCATACAAAATTACGTGTATTAAAAACACAAAAATTTGTGACTAATAACATGTAGGCTATAAAAAAATTGAGAAATATATTTTTAATATATCCTGCTTTCATATTTCTAGTTATTGATATTTGTAATGAATGTCAATTCATGAAAACATTTCTACACCCTTTAGTTGATCAAAATAATAATTAAAATAATATTAAGGGATAAATAGTATTTATATTTACATGAATAAATATCTAGTAGTTAATACACATACAAATAATACAATAATACATTTAGCAAAATAATACTAGTGATGTCCAATGTGAAACACCAAGTCAACTTAATTCCTTTTACAATAATACTCCCAATGAGAAATGTACCACCTAAAACACTATCAATTTAATAATTTAAAGTGAAATATAAAATTGATTCATTCTAAAAAATATATTTATAGGTTATTAAACATATCTTTTTTAGGAAATCTAATTAAATAAAAAGGAAAAAATGATTCAGATTTTTATAAATAGTTAGATGTAGTGTGGGATATATAACACCATGTGTTTTTATAAATTATTTATTTCATATAAAGTAAATTTATGTGGTTCAT
Organism: Viscum album; assembly: GCA_963277665.1. Taxonomy (NCBI): domain Eukaryota; kingdom Viridiplantae; phylum Streptophyta; class Magnoliopsida; order Santalales; family Viscaceae; genus Viscum; species Viscum album. Next base: position 2,079,536,560 of record OY728136.1, on the reverse strand, counting down.
TTAATTTCATTATAAACTATGTTTATCATTTTAATATAATAAAACAATTTCATATTTCAGTGCACACAATATCGACAATGCTTCTGTTACAGAAGAACACTGTGTTTTAAAAAAAGATAATTTTATTATTTTAAAGAAGAAAATAACAACATATCTTATAAATATAGTATCATGAATTGTAATAACTAAATTTTAATTATTATTATTAATTATTTTAAATTATTATTAATTATTAATGATTTAATATATAATTTTGGGTAATGATTTTATGTTTTAAAAAAGTATTATTTTCTGAACAGAACTACTTTTTTGTCCTTCTATGAATAAAAATAAAAAAAATATTATATATTATAATTAATATAATTTGATAAAATGAATATCATCATTTAATTCATAATTTCATAATTACGTTAGATTTTTTTTCATTTTTATGATATAATGTTTTTTATAAGATGTATAGTGAGAAATACTGATATTTTGATAAAAATTCCCTTTAAAAGAAAATGTCTCTCAACGCCTGTAGAATTAATATGAAATTAATTCAAGACACTTCTGTGAATTGAAATTCTAAAAAAGGTTATTTTTATTTAAAAAAATGAATGTTTTTCCTAATAAGACCAACATAATTTTTACACTAAAATTATTAGACAAAATAATTAAAATTACTTACAGGGATTATTGTAAGATCAAGCTTATATAACGATTAGTAATATATTACAAAGAGAATAAATTACCCAAAACATGTCCATGACCAATTGGAATGAAATATTTCTACCCAGAACACTTCATTATTTTTTATTAGATATTGAGTCATTATTAAATAAATGTGACCTATATAATACGTTGTGTAAGGAAAAAGATAGTAAAGTAACCATACGTACCTTCAAAAATTATAAACTAATGAGATTTGAAAAAAAACCACAATAGTTTTATTGTAAAAATTATTATGAAAGTTAATAGATTTATTACATTAAATAAATTTTTTATTTAATTTTTAGGAGTGAATTAGTTTTATTAACTGCATATGGAGTGACAAATGCGATTATTATTTAATTAATAATGAATTAAATAAATGACAGTAAAAATATTAATTGTGATGTAAATTTATTTAATTTTGGTATTTGATTTTTTAAGATGTATACATTATGATAAATATGGTATAAAGTATTATATTAATATTATATTATAGTTTTCATTTTTTAAAATTTTTATTAAGTAAATAATATCAAAATTGGGATTAATTTTGATTCTATAAAAAATTATATTTATTAAAAGATTTAATATTTAATAAAAGCCCCATAATCAAAAAATGATTTTCAAATAATAATAAATAAAAAATATTTAATATTCATGGAAATGTGGATTGTTTATAATGAACAATTTTACCTTAAATAGTAAAAACAATTTTTGGACAATTCGAGGTTAAATTTTATTTTGCATGTTACATGCTCTAGTTTTAAAATTAATATGAATAACGTACAAGATTTATTTTTAATAAATTAGAAATAATATTTAGAATTATTTGGTAAAATATATTAAAATATATATCACATTAATATAGTCTTAATGGTAAAATTAAATTGGTTATAAAAATAGTTATCTTGATAAAATTTGGATTGAAAAAAATTGAAAAACATAGAAATTAAAGAAAACAATTATAAAAATTCACTTATTTTTGTTTGATGGAGAATTATAACTCTTAAAGTTACACTTTAATCCATTCTGATTCCACTTATGAATCAAAATATGTATTTTATTCCTTCAAATGGTGTTCACCTATTAGTATTTAGAAGAATGTAACACATCCTCCTCAATAAAAAGTCAATAACTCATCCTCATCGTCAAACCTCTCAAGACACGCTGTCTTTCCCAATCACTGTCCGAATAAGCATAAAACATCCATAATTTCATACTATAAGTCTCATGTTGTTAGTAAATTTAAAAATGGAATCTATTTATTTAAGACCAAAAGTAGTTACTCAAAAAAGATGTATCATTATTTAACGTGCATTTTTGTATTATTTCATCGACACCCATTCAGTAATTATTATTCCATAATTATATAATAAAATAATTATCCTAATAATAATTATTCTTATAATCTAATGGTTTCACCAAAAAATATAAAAATATAATGAAATTGGGTAATGTACATACTGTTCATGTGTACAGATGACTACCACATCGTGGAATAATGTCATTAATTTATTCCTTTTAAACCTATCATTGTTGAGAAATATGATGGAAATAATATTTTTACAAGATATAAATGATATTTATTATTTTATTTTGATTAATAAATTAATTTAAAACACATTACTTCATAATTTATACTTTTATAATATAGGATAACACTATTGGAGGACTTTTGCACTACCACCTCCCAAAAGTTATATAAATCATTTTCATTTTACAATTAATATATAAAGGATATGTTATCTAAAATTATATGATATAAATGAAATAATTATTCTAATATAATGAAAAATAATATGTATATAAACAAATATATTTTTAGATTCATTCTTTCAATACCAAAAAATAATAACAATGTTCATCCACATATACGACATACCGTCTCTATAAACTGTGTATTATATTTCATATTACTATATTTCAAATTATTTTATAAATATAAATATAATTACATATAATTTATATAATTTATTATTTGATAATTATATGTATTTAAATTAGGGAATATGTAAAGGTATCTGGATTAACAAGTTGAATCTTGTATGAAAAAACAACAAAATTATTACGTGAAATGTTTCTTTAACCTGGAATAGATAATAAATGTTAAATATAAATTTCTTATAAAATAATATATGGTACGTTAAGTAATAATTTTTTATGTGGTATATTTATAATAATCATACATTAATTATTCATGTGATTTTAACTTGTATGATGAAATTCAGGAATAAAGGTAAGGTAATTTCATCATAATTTTTTATTTCGATGAGATACATTCAATATTCACCACTCAATTATTTTGTGTGCTATGTGTACCACAAAATTAAATTTTATATTATTAATACACTTTAATTCATGATATTAAATGTTTCATTTGATGTTTTTTAATCATGGGGCTCATGATTCAAAAGTTACTCAAGTAATAATGTTTTTCTCGTCCAACAATTTTTTTGTGAGATATATTATATATTCCGGACTTATTAATACTGTGTGGTATATATAAATCACTATGAAAATATATATAATGAATATAATTTAGTTAATGATATGAAATGTTTAAATTTATACTATTATTTCATGCTGATCATGATTAAAATGTTACTAATATGGTATGGGGATTTCTCTTATCTCTTTTATTTCTTCCAGAATTTTGCCTTATTCACAAAACATTTTGTTATGTATTTTATATACATCCTTTTAATTTGTTTTAAAATATTTATTATTATATTTATGATTAATTATATATATATTTCATTATCTATATATCATGGGGTTTATGGATTAATATATACAAAATAGGAAAAGTGATTTTTTAACAATATTCATTCTCTGAGACACATGTTATGTAATGAACCCATAGTAATATATGTGTTGTATATACTGACCATTGAAATGATATATCAAGAATATAAATATTTTAATCATATTATCATATTAATTTTGGTTTATTAAATCTTATATATTACGATTAAATTTTTTTATGTGGTATGGGATAATATGAAAAGTTTTAAGATTGTTTTCCTTGAAAATTGTTTTAAAGTGTAGTTCGTAATTATTCTCCATATTTGTTAAATTACATTAATTTATTTTTTGATTTACTCTGATTATGATCCAAGGATACCATTTCTATTTTTGCAAATTAATTCTTCATTAATTTGATGAAATGTTGTTTATGATACCCATTTCTCATCAACTGGTTATACCATGATAAAATGATTATAGAAACCACGTTTTAGGGGTTACATTCTGATGAAATAATTTTGAAGGCTTTACATTTTACACATCTTATGATATGATGAAGATATAATTGAATCCATTTCATTTGATGGGTTATTATATGATATGTATGAAACCTTTACCTTTTTATGGGTATGGATATGTTGATTCTGTCTGTATTATAATGCACAATGATGTATGATTTTATTACAAGATAGGTATGACCTATGTCTCCATCCAATTCATTAGGAAATATTAAATGTTTCATGAACTCAAATTTCATATGGGAGATCATCCTATGACCAAAACAATAGGGTACATTTGAAGGAATGCAATGTCTCTAACAAGAGGGTAAAATGGAGTGAATCCCACCATAAAATCAAGATAGTGCACAAGAGGGAACCCCATCCCCAAAACCAGATGGTAAACGAGAGTTAGTCCAAATCCTCAAACAAGAGGGTAAACGAAAAGTAATTCCATTTCCTAATCAAGAGGGTTCAAGGGAGGTAATCCTATGACCAATATAATAGGGTACACATAAGGGAGTCCAAATCCTGAAATAATAGGGTACATGGGAAGGTATCCCATGATTTAAACAACATAAAACATGGGAGGGAATCCCAAGATAAAAATTAGACAGTATATAAGAGGGATTTTAGATTCCAAACCAAGAGGGTACACATTGGGGTATAAAATTTCCAATGAAAGTACTAGGGTGGCTATCCCAACCCTCACATATTTGGATGGTCTTGGTAGGTATCATTAAAATAGGATATTTTATGTTTTTTTGTTAAACACAATTCAATGTCTTATTCTTATTTTATAAATGTGGGGATTGTTCTCATGATTCCCATATAAATCATATATTATGACTGACCAATAATTATTCAATGAAACATGATTATGATATTTTATATGGGCAATATTCCATTATAATGTTATTATAGTGTTTTAAAACCCATATTCTATTGTTATTCATAAATATCTCCATTTTTACCCCGGTTGGGAATATAATATCTCCCAAATCGTTTATTTCCTTACCTATGTTATAGTTAATGGTATTTTATAGTATTGCTAAAGAGAATGATATTTACTAGTAATATATAATATCATTCACTATATTAAAAGACTTTGATCCACATTTATAAAGTCACTAAACTATAAGTGTCATCCAGATTTTATTTTATTTTTATGTGAATAATATTCATTTAAAATAATGTAATACCCACTTATATTAGTCATGGGATGCTACATATTTTATTAAATGAGTGGTATAGTAATCCTTTGGATACTAGGAAGAGAAAACTGTAGTGATATCCCTTGGGATATTTCTAGATATATGTCCACATATATCTATAAGGATCATCCTGAGGGCATATAAATTTAAAACATGGTGTCATGATTTAGTAGTCCAATAAAAAATTTCTCGTTATTATCTGGTTTTATTCATTGATAATTGTTTCTCACACTATAATTTATGGTCTTATTCACTAGTGATAACTAAAAGGAACTAGAATAATAGAGAATTTTTTAGATGTTGAATGTATGGTAATTAAGAAAATTAATGTCTTAAGTTGAAATCTCAATAATATAATCAATATGGAGGTATGATTATTTGTTGTATTAATGAAGCTAAATATATTTAAAATGACATGTGAATGGTATTGGATGATGTAAACTAATTATTTACATTAAATTTATGAATTAGAATTATATTTCTGTTAAGGAACCTAAATACAATATTAAAATTTTATATTCTAGGAATGGTGTATTAATGAATATGATGATGAATCATGCCTAATGGTTTAATAATAATGTTTTATGATATTTATGTATATGTTATTTAATTAAAATATTTTTTACAAAAATTATAATGTATATAATTATTTTCATTATATAGTTTTTACTAATGATTGAAAAGTATAAGTTGAATGGTGCTAAATTCCTAAAAAAGATGTTTATTATAAATGTGTTATTTTGATTAAGGGATGGTAAACCATAATTTGTTCAATATGTTGAGGAAATTATGTATGTTATGGATAATGAGAGGATTTATTTTGATCAATAAAATTAGATAGTATCGATGACATTACAATTGATCTATGATTTGATGAAAATGTGGTCTATGTTATCATGGATGATGTTTAAATTTTGTATGGGTTTATTGAATACATTCAATAGTCATTAGAATAATAAATCATGACAGTTTTGAATAATGTTTTACAGTGAATCATGTTGTTAAAATGTTTCAAGTGAAAAAATTATGAAGGTGTTCACGTGATTGGTTTGTGACAAACAAGAGATACATTATAAGGTTATCAATGTTGTGCTGTTTTTGAGAAGTTTTGTAAACATATTAGTAGGGTGGTATATTTTCATCATTTATAAGGGTTATAGGGATATCTATGTATAGAATTGTTTAAGTGAAAATTTATATTACGTTTTAGAGGTTAAATTATAATCTCTCCATAGAAAGATTTATACATATTCAATAGGATGTGATATCCATTTTTTATTATAATAACTATAGAAGGATATAGTCCCCTGTCATTTTATTTATGGATATCATGATCATATAGTTATATAGGAATGAAAAATTCACCTTCATTACTTGGAGTATATGATTTTATTGGAATTTGGCATGGGAAAACCAATGGACGATATTGTGTTGAATCATGTTAGTATTTTTCTCACTGTAATTCTACGACTTCTGGAAAAGGGTCTTGAAATAAAATATCTTCTGATTATATATTAAAATTTTATTATATCAATGACAGATTTAATGGTTATTCTATTTTTTGTTTCATGATTTTTTACATTATATGGATCACTAACATTCATATGATCAGTGATATTTATCAATCTCTATGCTTATTTATGATTTTTCTCTATGTCCCTGTTTTGACACCCCACCTATGTTATCCAATGTGGAAACATAGTTATGAGATAATTTGGATAACTATAATGGCTCAAATATTCCCTTTTTAAGGGAATTATTAGTATTTATTGTTTTTATGTGGGTTTCTATGAATTGAAAATTTATGTATTTATCATTTTATAACCTAAAGAAATTATGATGGTGAAATTAATTTTATAGAGGGTAGAATGTAACAATCTGTGATTTTATGTATTATATTTTTAGAGTAAATTAAATTTTGATTATATATTTCATTTTGTTATAAACCATGATAATCATTCATTAAGAGATACTTTTTTTGGGGTTCTCTATATAAAATATCGACCTTGCATGTGATACACGAAACACTAAGCTTTAATTAAATTGATATTTATTAACTTCAAAATGTCATTTATAACATGGAAATTAAATAGAGTAATATAAATAATAGAAAAAAATTAACTAATATTCAAAATAATTTATATTTATAAAATGATCGATAATAAACTTTTTAATTTTCTAAAATTTTCATATGTTTTGAAAATGTACTATTTTATCAAAAAAGATTTTTTTACGTGATGTTGTGAATAATAATAAAATAATTTTTTTTCAAATTTTTTTTTCTAGAATAAAATCAAATATATAATTGTGAATATACAGATTTTCATACGGTCATGTTTTCTGTTTTTTCTAAAATATTCCATTATTTGGATAAATACTGAAAAATAGTGAATTTTAATTGGAGACTATTTTTTCATATAATATATTTTTGTAGTTAGAAAATATTTTAATTTAACATTAATGTGTAATTATATAAATATTAAATTAATTAATCGAAATTAGTTCATTGGGACAAATTTTACATTGAATTTCATATAAAAGCAGTTAATATATTCGAACATTTCTCCTAAAAATTAGCTATCTCGCAACATCTACAGGATTAATCATAAATCAAGTACATAAAATATTTTTATTTGAATTTTAAAAAATATATATATGTATTTTTAATCATTATTAATTTTATCTTTCTAATATGTTAATCTTATGTTTTTGATTGAAATGATTTGTGAAAACAGGTGAAATTAAAAGTAGTGATTAATTTAAGAACACACTTACATAATGATTAAACATAGAATATAATATATATAAATGACCCAAAACATCAAAAACATCAATTAATTGTAAATATTTTAACATTCAACAAATTTTTATCCATTTTTCTGATTTTTTGAGATATTATTTTGTCAAACTGACATATATAATAAGGTAAGTACAGAAAAAGACCAAAAATGATCCTTGTTTCCCTTTAACATTTATAAGTCCATGATATGTGGTAAAAACCAAATTTGTGTTTTTATATACATTATATTGAAAGGTAGTGTATTTTTACAAAAGATTAGCTTATATATAATTTTTAGATGTGAACTATCATGATTTACTGTTTAAGGAATTTCAAATGCGGCAATTATATAATTATTAATTAACTAAAATAAATTATTATAAAAATGTTAAATGAAAAGAAAATCAATTTAATTATTTTATTTAATTATTTTATATGAATAAATAATTTTAAATAGTTATGATCTTAGTTGATTAAAATTCCCTCTTTTTCTTGACATTTGAAATTTAAAATTAAGCCAATAATTTCAAAATTGGCATTAATGTTATTTTATAAGAAATGATATTATATTATATGATTTAAAAATATTTAAAATTATATATATATATAATTGAATTTTAATTTTTAGAAAAAATAAAATTTATCTTTTAAATGAAATAATTTATTATTTATAAATATCATAATGACCATTAATTAATATAAACAATATCTCTATGGTTTGGGTTTTATTTTTTTGTGTGTGTTACTTGCGCTCATTTTAAAAATAAATTTAAAACACTTTTGATTTATTTTATTTTATTAAATATTATATTTATAATTATGTTTCTATATATTTTAATGTAAATATATCTTTAATTTATTCATAATTATTGAATTAACTATGTTTGAAAACTAGTTACCTTAAAATCCTAAATGATAAATGCGGGGAATCATATAAGAAATAAATGAATATAAAAAACAATTTTTTGGGATTATGGATTTTATCAAACATATATTTCTATAATAAATTATTTACCCACTCAGATATCACACAAGGTAATAGAGTCATGTTAATATTCTATACCTTTTGGTATTTACAATACTCTCCCTCCAATTATATAACAATTTAGTCTTCATCCCATTCTTTACACATTAATGAAACCATGAATTTTCAGGCCTCTTCTATAATAATATCTCTGATTATCTCCACTAATCCTAGAAGACTATAATTTGGAATAAGGTCATCCAAGGATTCCCTTTAGAGTAAATCAAAATTTGTTACCTGTAAAAGAGGTAATGTTCTTTAATGTGCAATTCTGAATAATTTATTTTCCATACATTTATTCATTAATATTCCATTACTATCTTAGAACATTAGTATCCAAAATATTATGATATTTTTTGAACATGTGGTTTTATCCAATATCTAGACACACTTTCATCAGATGGGTACTGATCATACCACTCGTGTGAATAGACAACTACAACAACACAATGATTTCATTCGTTTTCCATTTACCATATCTCCTGGTTTTGTATTATTATAAACATACAAATGTGAAATGATATAACTGATATTTTGGTTTTATATATACATCTATAATTATTATAAACCACATAGAATCTTAATTTCCATTTTGAGTAAATACGATAACTTTGTTTGTGGATGCATGGACTGCCGCCATCAAAAGTCATTGTGATTCATTCACAAATTTCATGGAACATAATAATGATTTGTTTAGTGAAATTATATGATATATATGACATAATAATTATACTATAATGATAATATATTAGTAAAAATATATTCTATTTTCATTCATTCTTCCAATAAAAAATGAAAATGGAAATGTCTGTAATTTGTACGTACAACCCACCATCTAAATAAACCTTTTATTCAATTTAATATTTATATATTGTATAGATTATTAAAAATATTAATATAATAAATATATAATATATGTTAATTTTTTTAAAATTATTGTATTAATTGAATAAATATCTATGTTATTTTATAGATATTAAAAAATCCAAACAAGTAGATAAAAAAATTTGTTATTACCCAAATAATTACATTAATAAGGAATTATTAATAAAATGGAAATACAATGTAATTAGTAAATAATATTTGGTATGATATATAATAAATTTATATTTTAGTATATTTATATTAATTGTATATTTATTATAAAAAATTTTGGAACATGTATTATGAATGTATAGAATTAAGGTATGGAAATTTCATCTTATTTATTATTTCACTGGGATATATCCATATTCACCACACACTACTATTTTGTGGTGTATATACTTCCTTAGGAAATGTTTTATCATGTTGTTAACTTGTTTCATGAAATTAATTATTTTAATTGATGTTATTCATTCATGGGTCTTATGATTCAAATGAAATATATGTAGATTGTGTTTTATCATCTCACAATTATTCGAATGGGATATATGTTATATTAAACATTAATTATTATTATGTGTTGTGTATAAATCCCTATAAAATATTATGTAATTAATTTAAATTATTTCATGATATTAATTGTTTAATTTATTTTATTCTTCAATGGGTATCATGATTCAAAAGATACTCATGTAGTTAGGGGATTCATACTATCACTTTTTTACCTTGAAACATATACCTTATTCACCACTTGGTTATTCAGGGGGTAAATACTTCCCATTAATGAGTTCTATTATTAGAAATATTAAATTTAGGGGTATTTAAATATCCATGTCAGGACCTTTCATTCATGGGTATTATGATTCAAAAGAGACACAATTGTTAAATAAATCATTTCTCATTTTTTCTTCATTGAGACTCATATTATGTTATGTTCCTATTGTTTTTTTGTGGATTATATTCATATATTTGCAATATCATATCCTGAATCAACTTCTTTTCATGATATTTTATGAATAATGTAATCTTATTATTTCATTGGGATTATGAATCAATTTTTTCAAAGTATTATGTTACCTATTGGAATGTCTAAAGGTTAATACCTATAAAATTGATTTAAATTATTGAACAAATTTTTTTTCCTAAAATATTGACATCCCTTGAATTATTTTTTGATTTACTCGGGTTGTGTTCTTCGGTTATTATTCTTATTCATTATATTTATGGTTTATGTATTTTATGACATGTTGTTTATGATACCAATTTCTCTTCCATCAGTTATACTATGATAAAATACTTATGAAACCCATATATTTTCAGGGGTTAATATTTGATGAAATTACTGTTAATCATATATCTATTCCACATGTTTATATAAAAATATGTTCTTGTAATACAGAGGTTAGTTCATGGTTTATTATATTTATTAATGAATATAATCACTTTTTATGGTTCATGATATTCTGAATGTTTTATTTATTTATAGAACATAGATGTGTGAATTTAATATGTGATGGGTGGAACCAATATCTCCCCCAAATGAATAGGGTAATAATAATTTTTTTTTCTCAAAGGGTTAACAGTATGGATTCAGAAGAAGAAAAAAAGAGGTTTTACCTGAGGGAATCCTAATCCCAAAACATGTGGGTACATGGAAGGGCATCCAAATCATGAAATAAGACGGTGAATAGGAGGGAATCACAATTCCGAAATCAGAGGGTCCATAAGACGGTATCTCTAACCCAAAAGAATAGGGTACATGGGAGGGAATCTCATGCCTGATAGAAGAGGGTGCTTGTGATGGATTCCAAATCCCAAAAACCAGAGGGTACATAGGAAGGTATCTGAAGCCTAAAATTAGAGGGTACAATGGAGATAATCACATGTCTAAAAGAAGAGGGTACATGAGAATAAATCTCATGACAGAAAAAAGAGGTTACATGGGAGGGAAAACCAAAAATAAAAGAAGTGGGTATATGGGGTTGAATCCAAATCCCAAAACTAAAGAGTACACAAGAGGGAATTTCAATCCCAATGTTGGTACATAGTTTATTATACCAAGCCTATCATGTTATAGAGGTCTTGGTAGATAATCTTAACATTTTATTTTATATGATTATGTTTATTCCACATTTCATTCTCTTATTCTTATGTTATTCTCATGTGGATTATGCTCATGATTTCATTTATGACTCATGTATAATGAAATACCAACATGTATGTCATCACTCTTTATTATGATAATTGATATGAAAGGTTTGATCCCCTAATGGTATGGTCATGTTCTCATACCATTATGTGCATGTAAAGATTACATATATCCATTGTTACTTATACTGAGAACCTTATCTCCCCATTTTTATTTTTCATTTACCTTGGTTATCAATAATGGTTTTATGTAAGAATAAAAATGGTGACGATATTTTCTAGATACACTTATGATTTTTACTAGATAAGAAGGTTTTTCTCCATGTTTCCAAAGAAACTAATCTATTACATTCCTCAAAAATTTATTTTGGTAATATTTTAAATATTCATATAAAATGATGTAATATCTATTTATGTTAATCCCATGTCACTATAGGATAGCAACTAATATTCTGTTTTTGAAGAGTCACACATTTAAAATAATAATAAATATATATATGAAATGATAATTAATATATAAATACTATCATTTATTTCCAAATATTAATAGATTGAATGGAGGACATGTTATCGTGAAATACTAGATACACATTAACTATAAAAAAATATTCATTATTTTTAACTAATAATACATTAAATTATAATGTTAAAGTCATATATTTCTAATTTTTCATCGAATATAAAATCCCATGAGACTGGTATATCTACTATCAATGTTGACTCTATTTCTTTCACCAACGACCTCCTATGGTGTGCATTCCATAACTAAATATTTTACATTTTATAACACGGAAATTTCTATTCTTAAAGGTACATTATATGTTGGTAAATATTTTTAATATCATATATATCCTGGTATATATTTTATGACAATCACTTTATCCCCAAATTCTATATGATAAATAAAATTGTTTTGTTAAAATTATAATAATACAAACATATATTATATATGTTGGTCAAAATTGTTAGTAATAAAATCATAAAAGAAATTTATATGATAGTAATATTATAATCAACCATAAAATTTTCATAAATAATAATATTTTTTGATAAAAATTTATAATTTATATGTTAATATAAATATATATTATATATTCATTATATAGTAATTATAAAATTAAATTAAAATATACCAAAAAATTGTGGATTTCTTAAAAAAAATTATATACATCATTTTAAAATGGGAATAAAAATAAATAAGGATGTTGAGTAACCTTGCGATGCTCAAAAAAATAAAATTAAAAAAATATGTGTATCTGAAAAACAGCATGATTAAAAAATAAAATGAACTATCCCTGTAAAAAGTTATCAACTGTAGACTAACTCAATAACTACCTCACCAAAACATCTTCCCAAAAAAATACACGAATTTAGTGTCCCTGTAAACACACAAAAAACCCAAATCCATGCAATCATGAATTAGAAAAATCTATGTGATCAAAAACTTAAAAATAATAGGTTGCTATTAATTTGTAGTAGCCCATAATTGGTGAATTACTGTAGTAGAACAAGGCCATGCATGTGAAATATACCACAACAAAAGATCCATCACCCAACAAAGATAAATAATCTACCTCCAAGAATATGAAACATGAAAATTAACCCAGCATGGATCCCCCATCCGAGAATATAGAAAACACATCATGAAACTAATAAAAAAATCGTAGTAATATAAACAACTACATCATAGGAATGTCCATGCCAAATATATATGAAGTTAAGATCAACCCTATAAATAGACATAATCCCCTATAATAGATCAACCACATGCAATAGAATAAAATATGAAATTAAAACATAAACTAAAATTAAAAACATTACATTAAAATCAAAATATCATGATATGAGATATTATGAACACAAACAATAAGAAAAGAACCCAAAAATATAGAATAGATGTATAAAACCCACGAACTGTTATGAAAAGATTCTATAAGTATATAACTGACTCAGAACTATCATCTTTTTTAATTATAAATAATTGGAATTATATTATTTTAAGCGCAATTATATATTTTATTTTGTATGAATCAAAAATTATTTTACGTTAGAGGTTGGGGGAATGTTTTTCACAAAATTTTTTTGCACTTATTTGTAGAAACATTACTACAATTGTCATTAGATACATACAAATCAACTAGAATTAGAATAAAAAATGTCACATGATCAAAGAACACAAAACACATCAAAAAATATAAGGGTACAAAAAACACACATATAATCTATCATGATATGTTTTAAAAATTTTAGGAAAAAGAATAGAAAATTTCCTCAGAACAAGTGATATTAAATATTACATCACATACAACAAAACAGGTCTTAGGAAGAAAGGATTTACCTTAATTAAATTTTCTATAATATTATCAAATTGTAACTACATTTAATTTAATACATTCTATATATAATCAGGTCAATAATTGACTTATTTAATGAAATATTACATACCAATACCTGAGTGGTTAATATGACCCGTGAACTTGTGAAATAATTATTTGTCAATCCAAACATCTTCAACTTCTCAAAATATTATAAGAATTTGTTAGTTACATATAAGTTTATTTTATTATACTAATAATATCATGAAGAAAAATATATAGATTCAATTCCATTTTCGATCAAAACTCCCAAAATATTTTTTATAAGAATATAAAACCCCATTAATCACCAGAAATATGAGTTGAACATCGAAATAATAAGAGTTACACATATTTTCAATAAAAAAATATTGAATAAATCTATATCAATTAAATAATTTAATTGAACTACAATATAATACATTAATTCCTATAAAATATTAATTAATAAACAAAATACATCAAACATTGAATATTTTATAATATAACCCCAATATTAACAAAAAATTACTATATAAAATAAAATATGAAGTAATAATAAGTATTAAGTGAGGTTTGAATCAATTTTTGTAGGAAATAATAATTCAGACTAGTGAGTAGTTTACATAATTTAGAAAACAATCAAATAATCATTTTTAATTGTCAACTTCTCTTACACACAAATGACATATTTTAATAAAGTTTGATATGATATAAAGGTAGACTCAAACTTCATAGTTCTAGGTAGAAGAAATTTCAATACATGGGCCTTCCTTTCATATCACATAATCAAAAAAATTAAAACCCACATTTATATTAATTTATTTAAATTGATTAATTGGTTACATTTTATTACTATAGTTGATTATGGATTCATACAGAGTCATTTGATGAATAATTGAGACACACGATTTGATTCAAGAAAGCATTCCAACTTTACATAACCATTAAGGGTCACCATGTGTCCCCAATATCACAATATATTAATAATCTTCAATTTATAATTAAATACTTTGACCATAGTTTTTCAACATCACTCCATTTATAGGAATAATTTGACCCATTAAATTGAATGCTACACTTGAAGGTGATGTTATTTAATCAAATGAAAAAATTTGACTTCCATTTGTAACATGAAATGAGGTACTAAAGTCATTATGAACTATATTATGATAAATTATTCAAGAGAATAAATGGTGACAAAATAAATTTTTTATTGTTTTCAAACAGAACCTTCTATGGAGATATATATAGTAACATGTTATTCATTATAAGAAGCCTTAATGAACATTATATTAGTGATAAAAGTTCCAATACCAATAATAAAATGTAATTATATAAAAATGTTATGACCAAAATATTGAGTGGATAAAAATAATTCAAACGAATAAATAAAATTTATTCATAAAGGACATGTGAAAATGCAACAGGTGATTCATTTCCATTAGAACATTGAAATAAGGAAACAAATTCAAATCCAAATGAAAAGTTGTTGTTTATAAAAAGAAAATAATAAATTCAAATCTATTATCCAAATTCTATAAATATAAATTAACAAACTACTACTACATTAAAGAACATAATAAATATAAAAATGTTTCAACAGTAAAAATTAGAAAATGAAAAAAAAGTGATGAAATTAAATACAAATTGGTGGATTCAAAGGTGCTATGTGGGGCGTAGGATAGTAAATGTGTGATACTTAATATAGGATTTTAGGGAGGTAGTGATGTTGAAATAAATGGAGTAGTATAATTTAAGGGATCAAGGGGACTTCTTGTAATAGAGGGTTTAGATGACATAATGGTAGGGAGGTCTGGGGGAACAACAATGGTGGGTTTTGTAGTTTTGGTGGCTCATTGTTATAGAGTTGAGTAGAGTAGCAGGTTTAGGATTGGGGTGACACAAGGGTTGTGAACTTTTCTAGAGGTGGTTAATGGAATAGTGGTGGACTGGTAAGTGAGAGGTAATGTGAATCTAAGTGCTTGGGGATAGTGTGATTGGGGAGGGGTAAATGTGTCAGGTTTTATTTTTTTCACTAATAAGTTAAATAAGTATAATAAAATATTCCATGTAATATTTCTTAAAATATTAGTCATAATCTCAAATTATCGATCAATTACATCAATTTTATACAATTCATCACCACTTCATAATATATTATTAAATTTTTTTTACAGTAAATAAAGGCATTTTCATATATTATATTTGTAAATTTATTTTTTTATACTAAATAATTATTAAACATTTCTGTAACTAATTATTGATAAATGATATTTCACTATTTTAATAATTTATTATAATTCATTTCGTGATGTAAAAATATTAAATATTAATCATATTTAATAATAATAAATTTATTTGTTAGATAAATGTTTTTATATAGTTATTATAAGACAAAATTATAAATAATTAGTAATGTATTCATTGGTATTATTTAATTAAATTAAATATTTATATTCTTATAAAAATAATTGTTGTTATAACAAATTAGTACAAAAAAATTATTATTTGTTGAAATTTCCCAATTTTACAAATAATTATTTTCATTTTTACTAAATTTTTGTCTGAATAAGCCATTTTTTTATTTTACATTGTGTGTTCAGGTTTCACTGTTTCAATTTATTCTCACATTATCAAGATGTGTGGTTTTCATCACATTCATTAGTGATGTATTCTTCTTGTTCAGATAGGATGATGGAATTTTGGATACTCCTTCCAAGGATTCATCATGAGAAATTATTTCCTAGACTGTGTCTCCCTCATATATTATGTAGTGTTCATGGAAAACATACTTGGATTCATCTCATTCTAGACACTGATTAATTACACTTCTAATATCATGAAATTCTTATTTAGTCTTGATATGGAAGGAACAATCAGCTAATGGAGTGGTCACATTTGGCATCCCTGGAAATGTTGAGATGTTAAGTGTGTTGGTCACCTGTATTTTTTCCCTCAGGAGAGAATCTCATTTGATGAATCTATAGAAATAATCCCATTGAATATTGTGTCATCCATGAGGTGAAAATTCCAATATCATAAGTCATCCATTATTGTTTACCTCATGAATCCCATTTTGTTCAAGATATAGATGTTTCGGTTGGTTAATTTATTCAATTTCCAATGGACATAGACGAGTACATGTAACATCTTAATACCATGACTGGGATATTTTTCCTCATTCTTTGTTCCATTATTGTTTTAGAAATCCTTAAAAAATTGTTTTTTGGGGGTTTACTGAAGGTTTCAGGACATGTACATGTTGTGTACCTGATGCACTCCCCATATACCTAAAATATACACTAGGTATTTGAAGTATATGTCGTGTATTTGAGGAAAGATTAAAGTCTTTATGTGGGGGTCATTTCATGACCTAGTATATGTCATTTACCTAATGTACCTATCTTGTGGTGGTTAAATTTTGATTTTTTACCCAGAAAAAATTGCTTTTCGGCGTAACATATCCAGCATGGCCTTCACTTCCTGACCGAGGGGAACATGTCATGACCTGGCCGAAGACAACTTTAAACTCACACATTCATGAGTATAAATCAGTCATTGACTCTCCATAATTCAATTCTCTCATCCCTAGAATCAGCATATGTATTTTCAGAGGCATCCCATCTTTTAGATCGATCTGATCGGCTCTCAATCATAGTTGTTTATACAGTGCATCTCTACGGGTAAGTGTTCTCTCCGATACTTCCTTAATATTGATCGTGATAGTGACTTATCCTTAATTTATCATATACATTGAACCATGTTGGATGTTATTTGTTGTCTTCTTCTTTATTTGTTGTGTGATCTCATTCTAGAGGTCTTTTTCTTTCATTTTTTGTGATGTGGTTGGAACATTTCTTCGAGGTATGTGGTTTTAGAGTCTCCCTATAACATTTTTTGATTATTTTTTAGTTTATCTTGTCTTGGATTTGATCCTAGGGTCTTTTGGTAGTTTCATAGTATTGTAATTGGTTTTGGATTCAGTTTTTTGTGGGTTTGACCTGAACATTAAGGTAGGTGGTTACTTTTATAGGATATGATATTACAACTTCTTGTTTTTCATTGAAATTTTCATTATAAATTGATTTATATAATTGGCATGATTATTGTGTGTGTTAAAAAATGGGTTTTAAAAAGATATATTTTTCCCTTTATATTGATAAATTATTTATAAATGGCTTGGAATGATTTTTCAAAACATTGAAATTGGTTTTTTTAAAACATGGGGTAACTATAATACTTAGGGGGAAGGATCATCTTGAGTGAATCATCCCATGCATAGTAATTATAAAAGAGTTTTGTGTTGGATATTTCTTATTTTTCCAAGGACTATTGTTATAGAGTACTAATATTAGTAATTTGGGTGGGTTTACACCTGGGGTATTCCTCTAATTCTTATGCCTATTATTCAAGGATCAGTTTGGTGGACAAGATTATTTTGGTTTGAGAAGTATTCTACATTGACTGGTTATATTCCTTAGTGATGTGATACATGTGGTTATGGTTTATAATTCTGTATTTTTTGAGTTAGTCTTGATATGCATGTTTATACTTGTTGAAAATAATAGGTAAATATTCATTGGAAAAATATATACCTGCTTTTGTTTAGAACTATGAAAAATGGAATGCATCCATGTTTTTTATAAAACTGATTTACATCTTATCATTCAATGTTTTATTTAAAAATGAGAATACATAATCTTTTATATAGAGAAATGTTATGGAACACTTGGGTGGGATCCTACAAAACCTTTCAGATCACACCCTATGCATGGATAGTGGTTGATATACCTTTATTTTTCTATCGGTTCATAGAAAGGTAACACATCATGTTGAGGCGATGATGATTGTGTCTGCTAGGATGGGTAGCAAGTGGTGAGATGGTTGGAGTACGTCTATAACACAATTAGACATTCTGTTTGTTATGAGTTCCTTATAGTAATACTAGATTTTTTATTTTTTATCTATTATTATAGTTATTTTATTTCCACTATTTACTTACAGTTATAGAATATATATATTTTTAGTCTTCCACTATTCCAATATATTATTATATATATATATATTCCCGGTAGTTATTCAGGATAGGAAATATCAATCCATAAATTATTTCGTTTTATGCCAGTGTTCTTTTCACTAGCCTATGGGGATCAAGAACACCCTACGGGTATGAACAGATTGGGTTAGGTGTTGGGTTAGAGGATATCCCAGCTCAGTTTTTTACTATTTGGTCTCAGAGGAGTTCTGTCATCATGAATATATTCATGGGATGTATGTTAGACAAGAGATACTATTTTTGTGACTTAAGAGTTATTTTTTGATGAGGGAATGTCCATCTCATATAGTAACGTGACTCATGTTGTCGTGAGTTGTTGGCATATGTGCCTCTAGTGCTGGTTTTTTGGGATATATCAGTTTCTACTTATGGGTTTTATAATTTTAACTGGGATTTTTTATGTTTCTGATCATTCATATTTTTTCTGTATGCATTAGTATGCCTATGAGATTTATTTTATAGGTTCCCTAGGAAGGAGCATTTGATGCTCCTCAAGGGAATCCACCTATGGTTTATAATATCATTGAGGAAACCATACATTCAGTCCGTGTTATCGATTTGAATGTGCCACTAGTTCAGAATGTAGTGGTTGAAGTACCACCAGGAGTTAGAGGAGAAATAGATCGATCACATGAGTTGTTACATTGGAATAAACCATCCATTAATGAGATGACTAAAACTCAAGAGTCATAGGATTGGATATATAGGACCGATAAAATCATTGACTTCTTGGAGACACCTAAGAAAATCAAGGTGATGTGTGAAGCATTCTGACTCGATGGTTCCAACAAGAATTGGTCGGACTGTGTTGTTTAGGTGAAAATACATGTGGGATTTTATTATAAGGGTTTCAAAACCCTATTATTTCATTTGTTTTTTCTATAGTCTCTGATATTGGTAAAATCTATGGATTTACTATCATTGTAGTAGGGAGATCGTTTGGTGTTAGCCTGCACCAACCAGTTTCTTAAACCTGTATGTTATCGTCCGGACATGGTAAGGAATTACCAGATGAAGGAACATAAGTACCTAAATGGTTTGTGATGGGATTTGAGATCACTTTTTTTCATGTTTAATCTTTCATCCTATGCAAACAATGTGTATAGATCTGTGATTGAAGATATGGAAAGGGAAGAAACGTCTAACTCTATTTCCTCCAACTAGTGAAAGATTCAGTAGATACTGTCTATTTTAATTCTAGTGCTTCCCATTCCTTTATATCTACACATTTTTTTTGATATTCTTATACTTACATCATAACTAATTCCATTTACAGTGGAGTTAGTTACACATCCTGGTAAGAGGAATGAGTAGGGGTTCAAGGGTTCTTCTTTTTCATTCACAATAGCTGAAACACAGATGGTCTAGGATTTTCTCGCTCTTGATCAAGATTTGTTTAATGTCATCAGTTATATGAATTTTCTTGTTGTGAATCAAGAAGAGGTTCATGGTATTAATCGTCCCATTTTGGTTCATTATTATGATGGGATATCTTGAGTGTTCTAGGGTGATTGGGAACAGATGTTAGGTCCAAAAGGACTATATTTACAAGAGAATATGATTTTATTGGTGTCTATTGTGTTTGATCAAGATAAAATATATTCTATTGGGGATCATCCTGTTGTTGATTGAAATATTCTTGACATCTTCCTAGATGAAATATCTGGTCTTCTTCTAGAGTGGGGTATAGGGTTCACGATTGACCAAGATCTAGGTACACATATGATATTGATGCCTTCTTATTGTATGGAAGTAGGGAAGTTAAAAGAAGTCATGATTCAGTTGGACAATCTATTAGTGAATGACATTATTCACCCAACTGTTTCTCATTGGGCATCCCATGTGCTCTTTTCCATGAAAGTGGATGGTTCACTGTAGTTATGTGTGGACTATCAGAAACAAAATGAAGGATGGTTAATAAAAATTATTATTTTTCACATTTGGATGCTTTATATGATCCGTTAAATGGAAAATGTGGTTATCAAATATTCATCGTCAGTCTGGTTATCACCACCTTGGAGTCCGGGAGTTTGATATAACTAATATGGACATTATGAGTTGGTATGGCCATTCTGAGTATCTTATGGTGCTTTTTTTCTGACTAATGCTCATTTAGTTTTTATGATTTTGATAAATTTGATCTTTCACCAAATCATGACACATTTTTGGTAGTTTTCGTTGATGATATCCAAGTTTATTAAATGTTTGAGCATGAGCACAAGAACCATCTCAGTAGGGATCTAGTGATTATGAGAAAACATAGTATTTAAGAAAAGCATTCAAAATACAGTTTATATATTCAAGAAGATAAATTCTTGGGGTACATAATTTCTCATCATCTCTTACATGTTGATCCCAAGATGGTAAATGATGTTTATCAAGGAAGGAACAAAAAAGTGTCTTTGAATTTGGAATATTCATTTCTATGTATTGATATTACCGATAGTTTGATGAGTTTTTCTCTAAGATGAAACAACCATTAACTACTACTATATAAAATTTGGTGAAATTATCATGGGATCAAATGTCTGAGGATTCCTTTAATGAACGTAAATGACTTCTATATTTTGAACCACTTCTAATCTTACATGAGCCAGGGAAAGGGTATATGGTGTTTTGTGAGTCATTTGGTGCTATTTTTGGATGTGTACTGATACCGGATGATCATGTGGTAGTTTATGGATGTCTTTACATCCGGTCGCATGGGAAGAACTACCCAACTAATGATTTAGAGAATTGTGGGTGATGCATGTTCTAAAATGTTGAATGGACTATCTCATTGGGGATATGTTCATGGTTCTCTCTTATCATAGGAGTCTGAGCAATAAATGTACCGAAAAAGTCTAAATCATAGACAAGAATGATATGTAGAATACCTCCAGATTTTTTACATTGACATCACCTAAACCATGGGAAGAG
The DNA here is from genome assembly GCA_963277665.1 of Viscum album. Taxonomy (NCBI): domain Eukaryota; kingdom Viridiplantae; phylum Streptophyta; class Magnoliopsida; order Santalales; family Viscaceae; genus Viscum; species Viscum album. Next base: position 2,079,514,285 of record OY728136.1, on the reverse strand, counting down.
GTAATGTTGTTGTAGATGTTATAAGAAGGAAGGTACCGTCACAGGCTGATTTGAAATATAAAGAAGGGTGGAATATTATGGGGCTTTTCACTCACTTGCACTTGGAGACTCTGTAAGATGTTTTAGGGATGGTTTTGACTAGTTTCAGTTTTCATCATCTCTCTTGGAGTCTATCATGATAATTGGACAAGAAGATGTTTAGTTTTAAGATATTTAAGAAAACCTTAATGTTGGGTAGACAGTTCCAGGTTGCTATTTTCTTCTAGATGGAATAATTTACTATCTGAAGGTATTCGTCATCCCAACACATGTGAAAATATTATCCTTGTTTGATTTCTATATCTCTTTATGGTCCATTAATCCATTCGCTAAAATGATGTATTATGACATGAGTTGAAGGGTCTGGTGTCCAGGTATGAACATTGATATTGCAGATTATGTGTCATTATGTTACACAAGCCAATAGATAATGGCCAATCACTTCAATCCATCTAGAATACATCATCCCCTTCCAGTACTGGTTTTGGAATTGGAATTAAGTTTCTAGAATTTTTTTGGGGATTCCATGGACGCCCTAGAAAAATCTATCTAGGTGATTTATGAATAGTTGAAGAAGTATTATCATTCATTTCAATCAAAGGCACCACTAAAGTTGATGATCTGGGTATTCTGTAAGTGAAAAATATCGTGAGGTTATATTGGAGTCTTTCTTCTTTTGATTATGATTGGTATCTAATGTTGAACTCAAGTTTCTAGAGGAGTCGTGAAGGGTAAATGGGTTTTCAATTCAAGTTGATAATTTTTTACCATCCACATATAGATGGCTAGATTGAGCGTTTAATTCAGATCCTAGAGGATATGCTTTGTTATTGCATCTTGAGTTTTGGTAGATCGTGCGATATCTATCTAGGACTATTTTATTTATTTTTTAACAAAGGTTTCTATTCTTCAATCATAATAGCTCCTTTTGAATCATTATATTGTCACCCATCCAGATATCCTCATTGTGTGGATGAGGTGGGTGAAGTATCTTTGGATGGACCACGTACGTTTTAATAGAGATAGAAAATTATCATGGAGGTGAAATGACATCAAATAAGACCCATATTCAATAGAAATCATATATAGATCAGTGGAGGAATCCCTTAAAGTTATTTGTTGATGACTCCATTTTCTTTAATGTTTCTCCTCATTTAGGTTATGGTTGACTGGGAAAAAGGGAATGTTGGATCTGAGAAATGTTGGACCAATTGAGATCATTGAACGTCTTGGTAATGTTTCTTATTGGTTAGCTTTTCAAGATCAGTTGAGAGGAATTAATGATGTTTTACACAAATCTTAGATAAGGAAGTAACACCATGACCCCACTCATTTTATAAGTTGGGATGAAATTGAGTTAGAAATAGATGCTTCTATTTTGGAGAATTTTGTTGAGATAATTGAATCTCAATCGACATCCATTCATGAGAATTACATTATTTTGTTCTGATTTTAGTGAAAACAAAGTTCAAATTATCATGATTCTTGGGAATGGGAGACATTGATGGTGGAGAGGTGGCCTCATCTCTTATGAGAGGATACATCTTCCACCTGACTTTATGGGGACATAATGTATTTATAATGGGGAGTTTTTAAGATCTTATTGCCTTGATTGGGTTAGTTTTCCCTTAGTCTAAGTTCCTATTTAGTTTTAAAAATACATTAAAATAGTTTTCTGGGGATTACTGGAGGTTTCAGGATAGGTACACTTTTTATAACTTAAGTACACAATGTGTACTTGATTTACACGCTGTGTAGTTGATGTAAATGGCATGTAGTTGATGTACATGTTGTGTACATGGGGAAATATTCAAGTCGTGATGTGGGGGTCAAACCGTGAGATGGTACATGTCATGTTCCTGAGGTACACATCATGTACATAAGGAAATTGTTATTTACTGGTTAAATATTAGTTTTTTAACCTGAGGTGATGAGTTTTTTAGGCATAAAATTTCTAGTATGGCCTTCACATCATGACCAAGGGGCCAACACCATGACCCTAATTGCTCCCTGTTTAATGTCACATGTACAATAGTTTTTATTAGTCTTTGTCTCTCCAAACATTGTGGCTATCAACCCTCGACCGCCCTAGGTGTTTTTCAGAGGCATATCACCTTCCAGATCAATCTGATTAGGTCTGGTTCATCATTATTTCTACACATCATATCTCAATGTATGTGATCTATTTGATTCTTCCTTACGTTTTATCATGACGGTTCCCTAGCCTCTTTTTATCAGATCCACTCATTTAATTTGTATTTTTCCTTTTATCTTCTTCTAGATCTATTGTGAGATCTCATTCTAGATGCCTTTTTTCTTCGTTCGTTGTGGTGTAGAGGGCACCCATATTCAGGGTATTTGGTTTCATCTCTTCTGCCGACCTTTCGATTTATTTTTGAATCAATCTTTTCATGGATTGGATCTTGGGGTGTCTATTGGAATAGTTGGGTTTCTTTCTTGGTTTTGGATTCTGTTGTGGGTGGGTGCGACCCAAACATTGACATAGGTGGTTCAGTTTCTTTCTTATGATAAGGAACATACTTGTTTTGCATTGGAAATTGATTTATAAATTGATTTATGAAATTGGCATGACTGTTCTGTTTTTTTAAAAAAAAATTTTGAAGGCAAAATGGTTCTCCATGTATTTTTATAAATAAATTATAAATTGATTTGAATTGTTTTTCAAGACATTGAAATGGTTTTGTGAATAAGATGGCAAGGGTTACAATGAGAACCTAGGTGGAAGGTTATGCAGAAGGCCATCATCCATTTCTCTATTATTATTTAGAAGTCTTGTCATGGGGATTTCCTCTATATCATTGTACTAATGTTTTAGGGGATAGATCATGACATTTTTTGGGGTTTACTCATGGGTTATTCCTCGGTTTCCTAGGCCTATTATTGTAGGATCTGTTTATTGCACATGATTATTTTGGTATGATTTGTTTTCTTCGTAGATCTATAGTAATCCTTGGTGTTGTGATACAAGTACTTCTAGTTTATACATCATGTGTTTCTGTGTTCACCATGATACGCATGGTTTTTCTTGTCTAAAATTATATAGAAAAATTATTTTGAAATGTTTATACATTCTTTCTTACAGGACTGTGATAAATGGAATATTTACGAATTTTATATAAAACTTCTTTACAACTTATTATGACCTTATTTATTTAAAATGGTGCATATACTATTATTTATATAGATACAAGTTTTGGCACACTGGGGTGTGATCCAACTGAGCCAGTTAGCTCACAGCATGTGCAATACATCAGTGGTGAATAGATCTTTATTTATCTTATGTTGTAGGGAAAGGAAAGGGGACACTGTTAGGCAGCGAGGTTCATGCCTTCTAGGATGGGTAGTTGATGGTGAGATGGATGGAGTTTTTCCATGCCATCATTGGTTTAGCTATTGGGTTTGAGTCCTGTGTATTCGGGCGTGTATTTTAGAGTATTTAGCTACTGTTATAATTTTTTTGTTTCGAATATTTTCTTGTAGTTAGGTATATTTTTTTAATCTAAATTTATCCCTTATTTACATTGATATATATTCCATGTGATTGTTTAGGTTGGAAAAATTCATTCCATCAGTTTTGTCATTCGATTCCCATATGATTTTCTCCAGCACATGGGGATTGGGAACACCCTTCATATATGTGATAGATTAGGTTGGAAATGGGATTATGGGTTACCTAGGTCAGTTCATTAAAGTACGACCTGTTTTGATGGATCAGGGTAAGTGTATAAGATTTTTTGGAGATGGGGTTGGTTTATTTGAATGACACATGGAGAGGATCAAGGAGGTTCCTCCCTATGAGAGAATATTTCATAATTAGATGGTAAAACAATGGATAAAAAAACCCAAAAAAGGTGGATCAATAGGGATAATCAGAATTCCCCTTGAGGTAGATCAAAGAGGTGTGTCTCTTGGAAGCAACCCCTATGTTTTCCTTTTGGTGTTTTAACATTAAAGGGGAATCCTATATACTCTTTTTAGATGATATGGATCGAAACCCACATTGTTTGAGGTCACGGTTGAAGGTTCTATGACATGACCAGTCAATATTGTTTAACCTAATGTGGTATGGATTCTCATGTTACGAAATGGGCAATAAAGGGGGATGGTGTGGTGTATATATAAAGAATCATTCATTTTAAGGGGACCATATCGGATGGTGGGAGAGATGGTCACATCACATGATGATTTTACAAGTATAATTATGTGTTCATCACATAAGGTAATGATATATTTTTACGTAATGTTATAGGGAATGTTTTGTGTTGTTCAACATCATTCAAATATGATATGGAAATAGGTATTTTGACACTATGAAGCTCATACATTTTTTGGATCACACTCTAATGGGGGACCGTGTAAAAGAGTTTTAGAGAATTTTCATAATACAAATCATCTATGATAAGTAAACTATTTAATTTGATGATTCCATTCCAAGGACATATGTGACTACTGCTCAAGATATGTGTGGAGGCATGGTGTTGGAAAAACCATTCAAGAGTGGTCAAACACATGGTCAATCTAGAGGGACCCACATACCCAACATTAGAATCCATATTTTTACAAGAAACATGTTTTATAGTACATTTTCTTAGGATAAGAAGGTAAATCAATTGTTCATCTTGGATTATTGGGAGCATTATGTTTCCGAAATTGATGTTATTGTTCTCATGTTTGTATGGATTCTCATCAGTGTTTTCTGAGTAGGGGCTCTAGCACAAATTCTTTCTATGGAGTCATTAAGGGTCGGTGCATGCAAGATTGATGTTGTGAGAATATCATGGTTTTCAAGAGGTAGGTACATTATTCAAACACAAGCTACATTAAGAGGATCTTCATGATAATTATTTGACAATGGGCCAAGTCAATTTTGAAAAAACTAGGTCTCTTTCATGTTAGATTCAATACCATTGGTGTTCTATATTTTAGGTTGTCATAGATGATGTGCATTGTCATATATGGGAGAAAAGTTTCCTTTTTTGTAGAGCCTCCTCAAGTAAGGGGGTCAGATGCTATTAGTAGGAAAACTATTTTTTTTTTGCATTTCAGTCCCTATGTGTGGAATGGTTTTTCAGGATACTTATTCTTTTTCCACTAGATATTATCAAAGGAAATTTCATGGATTAACATCACATTTAGCTTGAAAAGAGAAATATTATTCCAAACAATAATTACATGCCCCAAACTCTTCTTTCATGAAAAAAATTGCATTGTACATCATATCTGTCTTTGCGGAAAAACAAAAAAAAAATCATTAAATTCATCTCGTAAGGGATTGAAATGTGAAATAATATTTTTTCATGCAACAAATGTAACCCATGTGCATAATGCTCATTGTCCCTCAGGTGGCCTTTCAGGGTGGACTACATGCTCCACTCATCCAAAAATTGGTGTCATGATTTAGATGAAATTTTATCACCATGAAATGGCACCTCAAAATCATAGATGATAGAGATCCATAAGGTCAACATCTTAGGTAGACACCATTGTTTTTCATTTGTAGGGTTTTTTCACAGAATTTTTAGTCAATCACAAAAGTGGGAGGATCATGAACACAATCCAGTTTTTCATGCCAATAAATATGTGCATGGGGACCCTCAGTACATACCCTTAATATATTCATGCTAAAATGTTTTATCATGCATGTATGTTAGCATTATTAATAAAGAAACATAGCATTATATGTGTATTTCATGGGACAATCTTCACAGATAATTTTCTATGGCCAACGGTGGTTTAAGAAATCTCTTTTACAAATATGTTATTTGGCTAACCATTAACCCAATGCATCATACTCTTTCACACATTTACCATATACTATCCAAAATCTTCAATCATTTCCCAAAAAAATAGGTTGAGATTGATGTTTTTTCCATTTCCTAGAGAATTCAAAATTAGGGGAAACTCCTTGACCTCTCATGAAATGTGGGTTGTTTCAAAAAAAAATGCTCGTGGACTTGCTTATTGAGGTATAGGATAACTATATGTTTAGAAACCGCCCTTAATTATGGAATTTTCGGCTCTCAAATGAGGTCAACTTGAAAATATATGAGTTCAATGCCCTTTTATCATTCTTAATGCATGAGAATCCACTCAATTTCTATAACGTTACCCCTCATGTTCATTATTCCACTGTTCATGGGGAAAATGATTTCTAGGGGAAAAATGGGAGGACTTAGAAAATCACTAGGGAGGAACCATGTGATGAATAATTCCCCACCCACTATTATAGATACATTAAAAGAAGCATTAGTGACAATATTATGTGTTGGAATAATTATTGGGACATGCATTGTAGAGGTAAATTCAATAGTTAATTGGATTGGGCCAACAGGGTGCTCTATACCATCATGTGTTATAAAGATAACCAAATCCATTTTAGAAATTATGGGGTATTTTAGACATCATTGTTCTATGGGAACAATTAATAAGAGTGTTTGTTGGTTCTCTTCATTTAGAGGTCCCTAGATACAATCACATTCAATATATACTATGAGGGTGTAAGAATTAGCTTATGGGATGTTTACAACAGTAGTGGAATCCCAAAGTAAGGTGTATAGTATGCTGAGGTACATCTATAACACATGGGATGGCTGGAATAAAAATCATATACATGTGAATATCCTTCTAAAGGAATTGATAGTAATTTTTTGAAATGTCTATATTCATTCAATGAAATATCCAATTGACTTTTTAGTTTAATTTTATTCTGAAGATGGATACATCCTTTAGGATGTCGTGGTGAGGTAATAAATTCCCAAAATCATCGTAGACTAGGAGGCCAGAATAATATTGGTTTATCCTGTAAGATGGGATGTTCGAGTTTTGGGTATACTATATTGTGTATAGTTGGGAGCCACTAGTTCATTATACCACATTCCTTGATACATTCCTCGGCAGTTAGAAGATTTTATTCAAGGACACATGCTTATCCTTCACCCAAGAAAACAAGTGATGGTTTTAATCTTATAGGATGGAAAGAGGATTAACCTAGTGTTATTCATACTAGACTAACTCCATATCATACATGGATGTGTTGAAAGTGGAGATATTCCCAGAAGATTATATGACCCATTCCAATTATTTTATAGCTAGAACATGGAACAGTTTAGGGATTCTGTGCTCATGAATTTCAGAAGCCTTCTGAATGCCGGTATGTGATCATCTTCACTCAACATCATTGGGATCCATATTTGATGATTGATGATAACTGTTTCATGATTGGGATGGGAAAACATTAAATACTCAACTTTTACCCATTGTTGACTATAGTTGTACCAACGATGGAAATGATACAGGGGACATGGGAGTAAAATTATTTCATGCAGTTCTTTTGGGGAGGAGTTCTATTGGCCTATATTTATGGTAATTTACAATTTAAACCATATAAACTATATTAGTTTTCCATGTAATTCATGTACCTCAAGAAGATTTGGAAGAGAGTCTAAATGGGGGATCATGAGGAATGAAATATTTTTATACTTTATCTGTTATTATGGATAATAATATGTGTGGTCTTATAGAAGTTGATTACACTAACAATAAACAACGTTAATACTTCTATGTAGAAGAATTATGTGGGTAATTGGGTGGCAGATTACCCAAATGTTATCTTCCAAAATTTAGAATAGTGATCCAACCAATAAGAAAATATTTAAGAATGTAAGGTAGTCAACAAGCTTCTCTAAGAGGAGTATGAAATATATCCAGATCATCATGGTATGGAGGTGTGTCTTGGATGACACAACAAACTATTGTAAACCACTTATTAAAATAGGGTGGGCTCCTAGAGGATATTTTTTTGAGAAAGAATGGGGTCCCGTTTTGGATTGAGAAGAGCCAGAGAGGCTCTGGATAAGAATATTAAGTACATACTACAACCATATTCCAATGATAAATGATCATCCCCATGGATTTATAGGAGGATTATTCCTATGTATTTGTCTTTGGAGGATATTTTTAGAAATATGATTCATGATGAAGTCGAGATAGTAGAGTTTAGGAATGCATGGATCATGAAAAAGATGAGCCTTTATGGGAGGCTTTTTAAGGTAACGTCCATGGATGATTTTACATGCCATCTAAGAGAGTATGACTCTCCATCCAACCAAGTTCATGTGATGTTTCTTATAGAGTTATGGTAGTTGGTTATATCCCCTTCTAATGAATCGTATGATTTTTAATCAACAGATGATTATTTACATTGATCAAGTGATGAATAGATCTATGGGTTAGCTATTGAGGAGTCCCTTGGAAGTGTAGTGTAATTTTATCCTCTAATGTTAAACTAGACATTCTTCTTGAGGAAATGATGTTAACATAACATAATCTCTCTATTATTAAACATTATTTTCCAGAATGTATATATAATACTTGTTTTTTATAGGATGAACATGGAAACAAGAAATAGGCCCCTTCTAGATGGAGAAAATGTGCACCACCAGGTGATGGGGAGCACGCTATATGGCTTACGCATATGAAAAAATAAATATTTTGGTTAGTGTATAAGGTTTTATTGAATATATCATAGCCTCATGTTGATATTATTTTCAACAAAATATTGAGCATAGGATTTTTTATGACACCATCCACTGCTAGAGAAGAAGCACGACTGAGGTTTCTCTCCTTCAAAATCCACCTACCTCATTATAAAACAACATATTCATTAATGTGACCCTTAAAAAAATATTTATGGATATCATATGTAAACATGTTCAGTTTTTAATCATACATGTAATCATGTAGATACCTCAATTTTATCATTCGGAATTCATATACTATTGCACAACTTACTAATCAAACTTGATGGCCCACCCATGTTGGAACTCCATTATGTGACTCGGGGAGAAAAAATAATAATTCATAGGTCATGTAATTATTTACCATTGACATGTGCTCAACTCGTCATTGGATAATATTAAAATATATTGTGTCCCAACTCCAAACTATGATTAAAAGGCTATGTTCTCAGAAATAGGCTTTGTCTAGAAAATCTAGGTACCCTACACTGATGGTTGTTCCTTCCTATGAAGTGATAGTCATTAAATATAACATGAAATTGGTCCCATGTAAATGGTCATATATATTCACAAGAGATACTATTTGTGGGATAGAATATGATGAATGTAGAAATGGTGTTGTCGAGGAAGAGTTTTGGGGAAATGACTAAACTCTTGATTTAGATACCAACCATATTGAGAGGATAATGGAATAGTACCTTACTACTGTCATCCTTACTGCATTCACTATGTTTGAGATTTCACCTCTAAAGAGAAATAATAATATATTTTTCATGTCACTAATGAAAATAATATCATCTAGTGTAGTGTATTTAGAATAATTTAGTGATTCATCACCTAAAAACTGGAACTCAATTTGGCAAGTCAAATGGGTTCCCTCTTCCACTGTCTATAGTAGCTAGAAAATGGAGGTGTGGGTGCTCATATTCTCTATGAACTAGTCTACTACATCCTAACAGAGAGGTTGTGAGATGAAATCCAATACATATATATTTCCTTTATCATTATGAGGAACGAAAACACACAAAATATGCCTGTTTACAACCATGAGATCCATAATTTGGATGTTAAAATAGATGACTGAACTACCATTATTAATTAACAATATGATAATATCATCCCTATGATGGTTCCTATAGAAGTGTCTAGGTATCAAATTAGGTAGGTTGTATTTCTTATGGACTAGCTACAAGTTATCTATGACTGTGTATAGGTTAATGTCGATGGGATTCATCTTATTGTTGATTAAAAAGAAACATGACATAGTAGGAAATTCCAGGTTCTTCAGGAAACACACATGTGGATAGTGAAACTAGGCTACATAATTTATGGGGATGAGTGATAGAGAAAATTTTATTTGGACATAAGATGGGATCCAATAAATATAAGAACCTCCACAATTTCTAAATGTTTCTTTTCTAAATTCTTCTATAATAACAAACACACACACACACATATATATATCATCTATCATTACACTTTAATCATATTTATAAGAAAAACAATAACCAATAGCTAATCCAAATTGTGTCATGATCAGTTAGATAAATAAGGGACAACCATGTGATTACTCATTCATATTAATGTTTCTATTCAAAGAGAGTATTCATATTGAGAACAAGGATATCATAATAGAATAAATTCTACTTCAACATTCTCTATATCACAAATGCAGTAATAGAGGGGGAATTTAATTCTATCAAAATAATGAAGAATTGGTTGTCCATATCATAATTTCCAAAATATATAAATCCATTGGGTGGTTAAGTAGTATTTAATTACATCTAACCATGTCTAAAATATATAATCATTACCATTGGAAAAAATGTCAAAAATAAATTATATTAAACCACAAACTAAGATCTAAACAAGGAACTAGACTCACAATGTCATCAAAAGACTTTCAGGGAATAGGCCCCAGATAGTTGGTGTTTCATGTGGGAAAAACATGTTTTTTTACTTGGTAAATTTATATATTATGTGGGATGAGAATCTAAATAATTTATTGTTGATGTGTGTAAATAATGTGATGAAATTATTGGATGGATTCTGACACCATTGGTACTATTTCACAACATCGTAGAGGACACTAGTTTGGTCGTTATGGTATTTAAAAAAGTTATATTTATGTTCCCCTAGGGTATCTTCATGGATTTTAAGGGATAATTAGATTAAAAACATGATGTGGTATATGAATATAAATATTTTAATGGGCCACTCTAGTGAGGGTTTTGGAGGCCTAGAATTTTTATATCATGCAATGAGGATGATAAATAGTCTACATCATTTGTTGTGATGAAGTTGCTGGAAACTAATTTTAATGTCATATGTTAAGGAAAAAACCCATGGCATAACATCATGTGACCAGGATGTGGAGTGTGTGAGTCTAATTTATGATGTTTCTCATCATTTCATCCATAAATTAGGTCATAAGATCATTCCATATTCATATCATCATGAATAATTTTATTTTAGAATCTAAAAAGAAGGACATGGTGGCCCAACTTGAATGACACCCACCTAGCTTCTAGAACTAATGGATAAAAATGGAAGCATGGTTGAGGAAATTGAACTTAGAAAAATGAATCTAGTATGAGTAGAAAAAAAATTTATATTCCGTTATCATGGTCCAATACTATTAATTTAGTGTTATAAATATGAAACATGTTGAAAATATTCTATGGTGGTGATTCATTGACCACACGATGGGTGTCTCCAAAGAATTTATGTAACATCGATGTATTATTACACAATGTTTCTGGAGGAATGTAGGGGGTCACCTAATGCCACACAAAGAACCCCTTAAAAACCAAACATAGACCATGGTTATTATTATTGGACTTGTGCTTTCAATTAATGGTCATTGAACATGGAGAATGTATTTTATTTTAAGGCCATAATGTTCGGTCCATGCAACTATGGAAGGAAAAGGGCATGGGATGAGTAATTGATTGGTATGGACCCAAAATAAATTATCCAGGTGTCACTATGTATCCCATTAAAATGATAATAAATCAACATGATGTTCTAAAACTTAGTGATGTAGAATACCAAAACTAGTTAGATGCTACCCTCTCAAATGATATTATTACATCTTCTCATACATGGATATGTGGCATCCAAAATTTATGTTAGATGAGACCTCAATTTTACATCATGTTTTAAAGATATTAGTTTTTTCAATATCTTATTTATTTAACAGGGCATCCTAGATCTATATATATTAAAATAAATATTAATTAAAGGCATAACTTACATGTATGTGGTAACTTTACATTCTTAAATCATGTGATAAGGTTGTTGGTGATCAGGAATATCAAGATTATAGTTAATAATTTCATCATAACATGCTATAATGTAATTTTTTATATATATTTAATATGGTAATCAAATGGGTCGTATACCTTGAAGTTGTCACACAGTTCAATTCCGGGTGATTGCACCATAGAAGACAAATGATTTCATAGTGAATCAGAATATGATCCTGAAGACCAAAAGTATAGGCATTATAGAATATCTTCTAATGATGGGAATGAAGACAATTATAGTTTTTGAATGATGTTGGAGGAAGATAATTCATAAATGATGATGAAACAAATGCAAACAAGAGGTGAATTCGCATAGTTTAAAGACTCAATGCTTGGACTGAAGTCATGTAGTGTGTGGTCATAATTATTTTACCATGGGAAAATGGTTTAATGTTTAGAATTTTGTACAGTGGATGGAAATTTTTTTCAAAGGTATTTGTGTGGTACAAAAATGGATAAACGAGACATGAATGAACCAATGGATGATTCTGAACCGCACAAACACGTGGAAACAAAAATCATGTTGTTTAAGATCATAATTCTTGGATCATAGAAACATATTAAAGTTACATTTATTAGAATAAAATGTTCTTGCAATTAAGGGTACTTATGGGTAATGGACAAGTAAGACACCTATGTGAATGTAGATAACAAGATTCACATTCCATTTGTGCACCATGAGATAAAAACACATAGATAATGTTCATAACTCGTGGATCATGATTGAAGGAATTGTGCCATAGGGTTAATGAATTTAAGGTTTGGCCTAGTCCATACATTACTACATATCTAATGAGAATGAGAATCATGCCCCCCATAGTTCTGAATCATGATGTGTTTGAAGAATTAAACCAGTATGGGTGATCCCAAAAATAAGGGGAATCTGAGGCATCCTATCGATATAAGTGGACATTCCATTTTTAGGTAACGTGATATAATTTTTTGTATATCATAATTATCAAATGAGGAATCCTGATATCAAAATAGGTAAAAAACTCATATATAATTTAAAGGATTCTATACTTTTTTGATGTGTTAGATAATCGTTTAATGTTATGAATTGAGGATATTAGGGTTTTTAGTTTAATTTCATACAGATCAAAATATAAGTTCCAAAAATAGTTTGAGGACATAATTTTTAGATATACAATAGATATTTTATGGTCATGGTTCAGGGACCATATTGTGGCTATTAATTTATGACCTTAATTTTCAAACCATGTGATATATGTTAATCATCCTACTATTTAGTACATGAGTTGGAAAATTTTCTATATTTATGTATATTAGGGAATGAGAAACAAAAATTGAATGGGTAATAAGGATTCTAAACTCCAATAACATATATTCATAAGTATACTCTCAGATTGATTAATTTTGTGAAGCTTGGAATCCATGCCACTCATTTAATGTCAGGGAGTTTATAAGTAGTGCATAATATATCATAATATTCCAATGATGTAAAAAGATCCACATGTGATGTAATTATTGTGAAACTAGGCAATGATTATAGGATTGGTGCTCTTTCTATATTTTGTGACCAAATAGTATGAACCATTTGTATTGACATTATGAATGATACATGGTCTTTCACACGTGGGCTCCAACATTAGAGAAATCATTCTTGTTATCAGTGGAATTCTGAGAGACAATAATGTGACACCCTTGATGAATGTAAGGGGATGAACCTTCTTGTTTAATAATGAATCTATCACATTAATATTCCTTACAATATTGTGAATGTTATAGATCATATTAACTTTAATGGATTCTATAAGATATTTATAGACATTTGATATAATTTTTGACAGATTCTCATCATAGAAAATTGTTTGGGGCAATGAAATTTTATCCTAAATGGTATGACCTTCCTTTCTTCTATATACCAAGGAATATGGAATCACTTGTTTATAATTACAAGTCAACATCTAATAGGTCCATAGTGGATTAGAGAGTTTATGCAGCCATATTTTCTTTTTCTGGAACATCATATTCTGAAAAATGTATGATCAGGTTTGGTGAATTCCACAATCATTCCATTTCTCTATATATGATAGTAGGAGGTATGGTTTTACATTATATTTTTCATGGAGTAAAATATATTCCATTGAATGAATCAAATAGTGGGTCAATTTTTTTGAGAGAATATAGTGTTGATCTCTAAACCAATTGATTATGTTGGAGCTCCCATTGATTGGGCCTTAAGTTCCTTGAGTGGATTGACTATGGCTACTTGTACAGGAAATAAATTATAGATATAATTAACCTACAATGGGGGACTATCACAGGTGAATACAACCCCAAAAAACAAGTACCCATTCCGGAATGGGATAAAAATACATGGTGTTGTAGAGAATCTGTATAAATTGATGCATGAAGATAATTTGGGTCTGACACACACAAATCCTCTTGGAATAATCAATGAATTTTTTGGACCATAGTGTAATAGAAGTATCATGAACTCAAAATCATGTGGAAGATCATTAGTTCTACATGATTCAGACAACAATAAAAAAAAATTCATTACATAATAACCCTAGGAATCTAATCTCCTTAGTTAATACATAAGAAAATTCTATCAATCCTAGGACATTGGATTGTTTTTCATAATATTGTTTCTGATCTTGAAGGTGAACTATGCTCCATAATGGTGGATTATATCATGCTCAGCTCAGTATATCTAGTGAGTACCACACTAAAGATAATCAATTAAAGGATTTATCTAATCGGGTACCTCCTCCCATAGGGGGGAACATGATTATCCTAACATAGTATCATCGATAAGGAGCTGGTTCAAATGCTTCAATTCATCATCATTAGAAAATACTAGATCGATGACACTAAGATGTTCCATGTAAAAAAACATCTCATCCTAGTAATGATCATTGAGGTATGTGACTAGAATCTCTATTGAATTAGATCAACCATTCTATGACTATGGGAATGAGTCACTTCTATATGAAATGGATATTGGGACATCAACTAACATGTGTTCTCCTAAAAAGGAACAACCAATGTATTTGATAAAATTATATTACCATTATTTTATTTTATGATACTCTCTGAGTCTCCCATCACATAAATTTGTGGAACATCAATCTCAACATCCGGGTTACGACATATAATTAGTTCTTGATACACAACCACATTTCAAGTGTACATTTCTAACAGTAGGAACAAGTAATACATTACACACTCTCTATGGGTGGTGAAGAAGATCCCCAGAAGTACTCTATGGAGTTATGTATTGTTGAGAATTTTTCTTATTCGGATCTAGGAGGAACCATATAAATTATTCTGGAAACTTGGATTATCCTGGTCCATTAATGAAATGTAATCACCCATGAAATTATCATCAATGGGAAATTATTTACTGACTATATGGGAATCTGGGATGTTTAAAAATTCATATATCCTGATATATTTCTACAAAATTAAATTAATATCCAACTATTAATGGGTTGTTCCACAATTTTCTAGTTCTCTAATTAGTATGGTCTAATAGGGGATATACATTAGAGGCTCTAGTCATGACACCAGATGTAACTCATGATTCTACAAATACTTTCGCAACATTGTCACTGCAAAAATTATTTCTTGGAGGGATCTTATAAATAGTGGAGTATCTAATATCTGTAATGAGGAGAATGAAAGTGAGATAGTATAAACTATTTTCTATTCCCTTATTGTTTATTTGGGTGAAAAAGGATATGAGGTCTATTCTAGTTTTTTCATGCAGCAGACCAGAGGGTTCATTGAAATCAGCAATATAAGAAGTAGTGTATGTGGAAGGTATATATTCAATTCCTCAATGGAATATTCTCATTCCTCATAATAATGGTAGATGATTCCTATTATCATGTGCCTCAAAAGGGATCATTTTTCCTTGATATTAGAAATAAATTATCATATATCGTACATGTTAAAACGGAGGCCTTATAGATCATGGATGTTTTTCGGGGGAGGAATTTTACTAATATCCTTGATCATCAATGTTTTTATCTCAATTACCTTGTAAATAATGAAAAAATATGTATCATCACATAGAAAACCCCAGATTCACACTCCAATGGTTTATTCTCAAAATCTATGAGTATAGGAATAAAACAACTTCTCATGGACTTTTACATGGTCCTTATATTGGAGTTCTTTTACCACCTTGTAATCCTCATAAAAATCCGCCAAATGTCATGAAAATCATATTTAAGCGGTGTTTCATAGACCACTAAAAAGTGTCTCTAAAAATAATTAGGATTATGTGAATCACTGGATAGTAGAAGATCCCTTATGTTTCATGTATGGTTGTGGACACCTCATCCTCAAGGTCCATTTAGAAGTGATCTTACCAAAAATATTCATCCTTGAAGGAGAGAGCCTAGAACCTAACTATGGAATTGACTAACAACCATATTACTTGACAAGTAAAATAACATTTTATACAATGATGGATGAGGTCCTAGAATTCTATACAAGATTTGATCATTATATTCTTCTTCGTGAATGGGATGATGGTTTCTTATAAACATACGGTATTGATTATCCCAAATTTTGGTGGATTTTATAAGCTCATCAACATTGTCCTCAACCATCTCATAGTGATAGGGTGCATTTTTTCATGAAATTTGTTTGAAACCATGGTGACCCCTTGGGAGATGATGGTGGTGGTTGGGATCCGGAGGGTATAGTCCTTGAATTATGTAAAATATATATGTGAATATATCACGATTATACTTCTAGAAATAAATATTTTGTTGTTGCTCATTTAGTGGAATAGATCCACTGTGTAGAGTTGGCCTCATATTTTTCACAGTACCTAGGTTCACCAAAAATACTATTGGGGAGACACTCACATCAATTGTGTTTGGGGGACTTCCAATTCCACCTCATCATCTGACGTAGTAGAATTAGTATAAGGATGTAGTTCATCAAGGTAAGCTTATTCAAAGAGATCATTTATTTAAATTTGGATGGACATGGAATCTCCACTAGGGGGTTTGGGATATTGTGATTCCATATATATAGATACGTTTGATAAAATTCTATATGGACATCAACTAAATGTCCCATGAATGATGATAAAGTAATTGTGCTTGGTCAAAATTTATAATTTTATCAGTAATATACGGTATATATGCAAATACAATGAGATGGTTTCTATGGGGTGATCATCTCCATAAATCATAGTGGTGGGGGATTCTTTTCTCCATGGGAATGTACTATATGTGTGAGAGGAAAATTTCTAATGTTCCAACTATTTTTAGATGAAATTACCTTTTATATAAGAAATGAAAAAATAAACATCAGATGTTTGGTGTTGTGGCTTCCAGTGTTATAATAAATAGAATAAAAGAAACATCTATGTCTTCCAATGGATTATTTTAAGGTTTTACACTGAAACACATTTTTTGGAACTTTTTTTCATCTATCTAGTAAAAGTTGACATACAGATAGACGTCCTCATAACAGTTGAATAGTGATTCATTACCTTGATGTACCCCTACTCGACTATTTAGAGATCATTTTTTGAATTGGTAATACGATGAGGGGATAACAACTTTTAGAAAAAGAATGGTCCTAATCAGATGTGAATTATTTGTATCAACTTGTGTGAATGAAATAGATTAAGAACTATCTATCATGACTCTATGTTGGGTCTTGAACCAAATCATACCGCATTGTTTTTACTCAGTCATGTCATTACACTAAATATTCAAATCAGGGGGATTTAGACATACATTAGTTAATTATAGATTATGGACAATCTTGTTTATGATAAGATTAGTCCCAGAACCTATTTCGAATAGGATGTAAAAGATCTCCAAATAATTAAACAAACATAAAATGTAAAGTGTGATTATGTTCCCTATAGTGTGGATGCCCATATACTTTCTATAGAATGGTATAAAGTATTTTAATTCCCTTCACTCGACATACTCTTTAATATAGGCATCTACGGTAGCTACTACTGCTTCAAATTGGAGAGGTAAATACAAAGATTATTCTATGTATTCACACATTTCTTTTTACAAGAATAAGGAATTTATAATTGATATCATTGTAGTTATTATGGATAGGTTCTTCATCCCATCATACATCCATTATAAATTAATGATTTTTTCATAGGGGGAATTCCTTTGAAGAAGGTCCTCATACTGTTGCAGGTGGAACCATTGGATTTGAACTATTATATGCAATATCTTGTAGCCGTACAAGTGAATTGTTTTGGACCACTCTAAACTAATGATTGGTTGATTGAGTTTTTTTTCATTTTTTAGATGTTGACGACCACTATGTGGCCTCACATGATATGCATAGTTAGTAAATAATGTGTTCTCTAAAGGATCTATTTAATTAATTAACATGTTCTTTTTTTGAAACATATATTTTTTTGTTTTCTAGTCAGTATGAGATTTTTAATAAATATAAAAATATTTCTTCCTACAACTGATTACATGAATGAATTAGTTTGAGTATTTTTTAAGACCATTTTGACTATTCATACATCCTCATCAATTCATTAACATTGTCGAATGAGGTCATCCTCGGGATTTGTGGAGTATTACTCATTGTCATTTTTTTCGAAGAGGTATACCACCATGATAATGGTCATAGATGCACAATACTACTCTTCATCATAAGGGATATAACAGTGAGAGATTATAAAATCACGAGGCATGAATTCCAAAGAGTAAAAGATGGATTCAATACTAGTGGGGGAATTTGGATTCCCTTGCACCATCAGCATTTTTTCTTTTGTGATTTGAATGTTTGGGACAACGATATAGAATTAGAGAATGAAGATGGTGTGGTGACCATTAGAGTCACAATCCTACCATGGTTGGATGAAACTATGGGCATGAGAGAAATACCTGGGTGTCAAAAAATCATCATTATTTTGTGTCCCATATCTGGAAACCTGTTTCCATTAACATGAACCCCCAATTTTGATGCTTGGATTAGTGGAGTATTGTGTTACTTGTACCAAGAGATGTCTAACATGGCCAAACTATGATCCAAATATTAATGGATCCATTCCATGAACACAAACCATTCATAGAGGGTATGTAGAAGTATCATGTGCTAAGTTCAATGGTCAAGATGGTCAGTGTACCCAACATATTGGGGACATCTATACTATAACTTATTTAGAATTACATTTTCTATTGAATAGATAATATAGCATTGGATAATGAAATCTAGGAATGGACTGATCTAGTTCCATTTTTTTGTGAATCTATCTAGGGGAGAATGGACATAATTAGGGGATGGATCATGATTATGGGGTAGATAAATATTCTACAAACTAGGTTGGTGGGAATCATGTGGTTTTTCTTGGAGGTTTAATGTTGGGAAAGGCTATTCATAATCGGAACACAACACTAGATGATGATATTTAGGCATAATATAATACATATATAGTATTATATTGGCCTCTACGTATATGGTGGTAGCATTATTTACTTTGATAGGCCTTCTCATTGGACAAGGAAGAGGCATCAGTCATGTCTATTTATCCTATTAGAAAGCTTCCTCCAAAATATACTCATTATCATAAAATTCCATAAACCGTATTGGGAAGTTCAGAGTGATGTAGGTATAGACTATATTAGTATTAACATTCCCCATTAACGTCATTAGAATATAATATTTAGTCAATGTCATGGATAGTGAGTAAGAGAGTCCATTCAATCGTGTGAAAAAAATTTAACTCACTCGTTAGTATTTTACATGCGCATGAAGAGGTCAATAATACATTTCTCATATGTGGTGGAGCTAAAATTTTATAGTACCTTTATATTATTTTTATCCCAATTACTAATAGTCCATTGAGGTATATGGATATACCTTTCAAATGTAGGCCCTGAGGATGACTCGATGAAACATCGTTTTTTGCGGCTTCTAATTGTTCATTGATTCCATACATTGGTCTCCAACTTAAGATCGTGTGGTACAAGTGTTATAATGGGTCACCTTTCATGTTTAATGGAAAAAAGAAAGGATTTGTAAACACCATGGGTGCACATAATTTACAACTCATGTGGGGTATTAATTCCCATCCAAGAAGATCACCAATTGTGACATATCCAGGGCCCCAAAGAGAATGGGGAGAGAATCTGTCAAATAATAATGTTAAAAATTTCTACTTTGATGAGTATTCCTTAAAATAAATGAATTTAATGTCTCATAAAATTTGTATGTACGGTAAAATTATTCGGGAGTTCTCAATTTTGATAAAAAGAGGATTATTTTATTGCTTTAGTGGGTTTAACAACCAATACCTCAGTCGTGTTCCATATACTCACAATTATTCTCTATTTAGATGTGTGAAATTACTGATCTCAATGGGGGAAACTATAAAAGGAGGATGTGCTACCCAATTATGTGAGAAACAACAACTTTTTAGGTAGTTCTGTATTCCATGAGTCGAATTAAAAGAAGATCATTGATGTTCCTTTTATGCTCATTGAGATTATGAATAAACAATGATACAACAGAATTGTCCTCTTTATTTGTAGGAAACAATAGTGGATTAGAGGGACCCACCTTCTTATTACCCAGGTCAATATTATGATGGTTAGGAAATATTTCATAGGAAATATTGAGGAAGTGTTCTTGAGTTTACTATAGGGTAACGAAACTTATATTAGTGTTTTTTTGGTATGGTGTTATACCATATGGAAGATCTTCCATATCTTACACAATGTTTATTCCATATATGATGCATTGGAAGGTCGGGGATAACCATGATTTACATAACAATACCCGGATTGGAATTCATATTTTTCAATGTGTTGGTCTGGCTATTGTAAGATAGGGATGATGTGTATGATAACATACTATCCACAACCATTTATGTGAACATATAGAGATTCATATACTATAATTTGCTAGGTTACTATGTGTCTCTTGAATAAATTATAACATAGGATCTGATGGGATCCATGTGATTTAGGGTTCCGAGTGAGAGGGAGTCCTTCCAAATCATTCTTTTGGCGACGTGGATCGATATATTGATGTTGACCCAATAATCTTGAAAAAATTTATGACTACTAAGGTAGTGTAACATTTCTCAAATGGTCGTTTAAAACACATGGTATGGCCCATGTTAAGGAATAATGAGATAACTATGTTATTATTTATCTGTTTCTAGAAAACCATTGATAACTAATTTTTATCCATAACCTCTCATAGAATCTGTTGTTCGAAGACATGTTCTGGATCTGTCAAAACAATGATCGTGGAGATCTAGTATTTTTCGAGTAAATAGTGTTATGGATCGATTTGGTGGATACAAGGTAAGTAGTGGATCCACTACATGATTCATATGTTCAAATAATTTTGGGATGTCTCTTGGTGGTTGTATTATCGACATCATCACAAACATATTGGAAGTAGTATTCACTACTTTCTCAAGAACATGAATGTAATTCTCATCTCCATATCAATTGGGTGTTCACTAAATGGCGGAGTTAACCCATTTGATTATTTATCTTTAATATCATCTTTAGATGTTATGGGGATTGAAACTAGCATAATAGGGATGGATATAACATGAGCCCCTAAAAAGGTATTCCAAATATCCTCAACCAGAATATAACTGCAAAGGGTTGTTTTGATCCTATATATAACATCTTCTAGGGTGGAAAAATTAGATTTCTGGATCCTTTCATATCCTCTAGAATTCAAAGATGGAAAACCATGACTAATTCATTTGTTTCAAAATTAGTAATATTGATAATGTTAATGTGACATGGTGTTTCCTAATATTCCTCCTTTAGCAACAGGTGTTCTTCTTTCTACTACATGATGGTTATTCATTATAGGTTACCTCTTTGTCATGGGGATGGTCTCTATATTGTTTGTGGTTGCATGGGGTGAACCTCCATGTTGGTTTTTTTGAAATACTAGGAGGACCTTCATTATGAGAACACGGTGTATTGGAAGGACTTCAGTATTAGTAATTGAATGATTGGTGAGAAACTATAATTGGATCGATGACATTGTAAAGATGAAAGCAGTTTAAATTCTAATATTTATTGGATTTACCATAACATCTATCAGGGGTTATAACTATTGGATAGTTTAACCTAGTTTTTTTATGTGGTGGATGGGGTCATTATCCCAATATATAATAGACATACCCCTACTCGTATATTGCGTTAACCTGGTGGGATGTGCTGGTGGTAGAAGTTGAATGTAGAGAAATGGAAAACAGTTCACACTATTAGCAATTTTTTCTGACTCATGTGTTGTTGTTAAATGTATTGGAACAGTTTTCATGGATTAGGGGTAGCTCCACTTATTCATTAACCAAAGGGTCTGATCATTGCTTGCATTGATGAGTCATAGTGGGGGAAATATTTGGTAACTATCAGGTAGTAGTCATGATTTGTGTGACTCAACGATACCACATCTCATATTTATAGTGTATAAACTCATAATATTACTCCCTATTGATAATACTAATGTGGTTAATTATTGGAATGGGTTGTAGTTCTATTGGTGTGCCCTTAGAAGGTGGTGGTGTTAGCGATGTGATAATGCAACTCGATTCTGGAGGGCCATATCCACTATGAAAATGACCCCCTCATACTTGTATCATTGTACAAGGATATTTATTGCCTTCTAATAGATGATATTATATAGTTATATGGGGTGTGAAGGCCTAGTATCTACTATTTTGATGAAGATAATGGAAGAAGTTGAGTTTTGTGGGGGTTTTTGCATTATTTACTCTTTTCCCTTACTATTGTGGGAATTCAGTGGATGATTTCTTTTATATAGGGTCCTATAAGATGGTAAAAATAAAAATTCAGTAATGTTAAAATAAATATTATGAAAAATTCCCCATCATCTTCTAATATTCTAATGATGAAGACAGATTGATGTAGATGATGTTGCATAATAATAATTCCAACTTGCAAACTACCTCAGATGATAGGTGAGTTATATTATGAGACAACCATTTTTTCAATGGGACCTAGTTCCAGATGTTTAAATATATTAACATAATAATCCAATAATTTCAAAAACTCTACTACTTTTTATGTTTGAGGATGAGAGAGTCATTTTAGGTTCACAATTTGTATTTCAAATACTTTCACTATGGGCCACATTCGTGTTAGAATATAATGCATTAATATGTGTTCTTTTTTTCTATATTACGAAATTCAAATGGGAGGATACATTCATTAGTTTCATCAGGGTAGTATGATACTTGATCAAAATGGGATGATGAAAAATTAGTTCTTCATTCATTGGATTCCTCCTTAGAGATTATTTCATAGTATGGTACTCCATCATATATTAGGTCATGTTCATAGAAGTAATTCTTGATGAAATCCCTTTGTGGATGTAAGTTAATTAAAATAAATCTATGTTGACATTTATATTTCAACAAGACATGGAAGAAACCATCAGTTCGAATAGCAGTCATGTTGGTCATCAATTGGAATTTTTGGATATACGACTCATTGTTCACCTTTTTTCTTCCTCTAAAGAGGGAATCTCATTTAAATAATCATTTGTGTAGAAATCATGGAATCATGTGTTGATAATTATGTAATAATGTTAAAAGTGTAAAATTTTAATGAATTTTACCCCATTAATCCCTTGTTTTTCATGATAGGGTGTTTAAATTAAGTCAATGTTTTAAATCTTTTACAAGAAGATCATGATTTTGGGTTGAGATTGAATGAAGTATATGTATTACATTTTTGGGGATGGGTTTTATTGTTAATAATTCACCATAGAGGCAAAAAAAAGAATTTTGTCCCTAGATGGTATGATTTCACGACTAGATGGTTTACCAAGGTATCATAAGGCCCCTAGTGTTTTAGTGTTTTGGTCTTTGACCAGAACACTACTTCTCTAAAAAAAGTTATCATAAGGCCCCTAGGAGGAAGTTCTAGATGGTTTATTAGAACTCCCTTTATGGTGAATCGGGGAGGTGTGTCCTTAAGAGGGAACACAAAAGTTTAACATTAACCATGATTGAACATCATGGTGGTATCCTACATACCCTATTTAGGATACATGGATTAAATACAATGTATTTAGATTCATATTTTTAAATTCTTTTGAGAGGGAAAATCCATGCAGTATATGGTATGACCACTTTTGGTGTGAATGTATCATCAATGGGAGATGTTGTAGGGATTACATATCGAAGCATCCTATTTTGGGACTCATACCATGCTATGCGATTGAATGTGTAATCCCCAAATTATTATACATGGGGAATCCTATGTTCGTCAAACATGGTAAGACTAATGTTTTTCATCTTGCGTTGTGGATGTTTTCAGGATGGACGTTTTTGTATGAATCAGATGTGGAACTAGGAACTTTTATGTCATGAATCTCACATATTGGCAGGCTCACACTCTAGTGGGGGCCATGTCAATGTGATTTAATGAATTGTAAAAAATACAACTCTTCTATAAAATGCGCACATTTTATCGTGAATATAAAACTAATAGGACTTACATGACCACAAAAAAAATTCTTATGTGGGTAGTGGAATTGGAAACAACGTAGTGGATTGTTAAATAACACAGTTGAAATGGATTGGTCCATGTGCCTGAATTTATAATCCATCTTCTTAAGATAAATGGGTGTTTGATTACATACGACTAAGTGTGTTGGGAAATGAAATGGGTCAACTAGAAGCATATGTACCATCATGTCAATGAAACAAATGTTGTGTCATAAATTTTCAGAGTGTTGTTCACAATATTTTCACAAGTATGGGGTTCTAACAGAATAGACAGTCCATGGATTCATTAAGGTACGGTTCATGAAATTAGGGACTTTAAACACACTCCTGTTATATTGAGAAGAGTTATGAGAGAATTACTATATTGTGGGCCATGTAATGTTTTGGCACACAAGAGGTCCATCATGAATGACTATCAAATAAGGGTGAAACATGTTTCATGTCGTCATTGAAGAGTACAACATGTTCAAATGGGAGTGACATATTTTCATTCATAGCGCCTCTATGAAGGTGGTGGGGGTGATTCCATTTATATATAATGTCATTGGTCATGGGAACACGAGTCCTTGTATGTGAAAGGGTTTTTTTGTAACAATTTTTGTTTCCTTTAGAGGTCATCTGAAAAAACATCATGTATTGACATCACCTTTATCACACTAAGGGGACTATTGTGTGCATCATTCATTTCTTGTGTGCATCCCTTCTTTATTTTATGCTATGGCCATGGTTATCATGTCATCCATATATTATATAATGGAAAATATAATTTTTATCTGTGTGCAAGGACTTTAGTTGCAAAATGATATTTTTGCACGTAGATGCTAAAACATTCCCACACCACTCTTGTAATCCCTCAAATGGTCCATTAGGGAAACCTACATGCTCAGTTCATCCAAAAAAATACATTTGAATCTCTGAGTCATTTCACTCATTTTACTAAAGTGGGTATCAACTATCAAGGTATAATGAACCAAATTATCTTGTAAATCCTAAAGATCAATGGGCCATATATAAAAAATTATATTCAAACAATTCAAAAAAAGCTAATGAATGGATTAGGTCAGACCCTCAAATAGTTTATGGTTTTTCCTTATCTTGGGAAACATCAAATAAAATTTCAAATGTAGAAAAAATTCTGTAATCTTTCTGAGGTTTTCTTATCTCTCCTCTGGTTCCATTACTAGAATTATATTTCCTATCCATTTATATTCATGATTATTTTTCCTGATTATTCATGCACACACATTATTATATTGTTATAAACCATAAAAAATATTTAAATATCCTAACTATTCATTTTAATGATGATGTTGAGCCAATCTAGGTGAATGAGTACGTATATTATCCTTATTTCTACCTTGAATAC
The DNA here is from genome assembly GCA_963277665.1 of Viscum album. NCBI lineage: Eukaryota > Viridiplantae > Streptophyta > Magnoliopsida > Santalales > Viscaceae > Viscum > Viscum album. The sequence goes on along the minus strand of OY728136.1, from coordinate 2,079,488,539 downwards.
ACATATGATAATTCCCGCCTTATAAATTTAATGTAAAATCATTATGGATTTCCTTTAGGAAATAATATTTTTTCTTATTATATGAACAAAAATTGTTCTTTATTTTCATCATTAAAATAAAATAATTTTTAACACCACTTCTTTTGTATCTTCTTATTTTGTAACAACATTATTTAGCAACATTATATAAGTTTGTAATTTAATAAATACGATTCCTGATAAAATATATTGTATGAGAAGATTTTAACACTTCTTTGATTAGTGTTTTTTGTTTTGTCATTATATATATATTATACCAAACATTCTTTACAAACACTAACTCAGTCTCAATGACATTCAAATATGGTGGTTTAATGTTAAAAAATTAGCGATCCATCATCATTTTGAATCACCATGAAATCAATTTACATTAAATATATTATTGAAACCATTATTTTTATGTATTTATTATATTTCATCTTCTTTTATGGTCTACTGGCACTTTCATGTACTCCCACACCAAATCAATTACAGAAAATATACATTAATGGTATTAGAAAATAATAAAAGAAGGAATATATGATTGATCATTCCAAACCATTCTTCAAACATTTATGATCTAACATCACCTCAGAAAAAAAATGGTTTCTATTTCAAGATATCTAATCCCCAATTAGTTCTCCAAACTCCATATTTATTATAATTTTTATGTTTTTCTCAAATAGACTACACAATCTTATTTACTAATTACAAATCAAAATAAACAATTTCAATAGATCCTTCATCATTACAATTATTAATTACTAATCATGGTTTTTATCAGAAAAAATAAAATAATTTATTTATGTTCAATAATGATCATATCCCCTCCAATGTACATCCAGGTGTCTTTTTATCATATTTGGATTTCAAACAATATTAAAAAAACATGGAAGGATTTTTTTTTTAAATTATTTTAATATATGATTGTTAAAATCGACAATCATTAATACATTAAAAATTATATCGAAAAATTATTTTTATGCCATTTTTGTTTTATGTAACTATATGAATATAATATTATACATGAATGAAATATCTTCCTTTCGTATCATGATAAAAAACATGGAACACTAAAATATATGGTTTTCCCAAACATTTATTTTTCTATAAATGTTTTGTAGCTCAATGTTCTCCATAAAAAAACAGATATGTTTTTTATAGAAAAATATTTTAGCCATACCCATCATATTATCCAGGTCGACTAGATTTTAAAATCCCTGACAAATATTTTTTTAATATTATAAGGATTACATTGACCCCAAGAAAAAAAATTAGACTACCATATATTATCTTGAACCACCTCAAACAGAAGTGGATCGAAACCAATTCCAATGGATAAAATTACTATTGTGGAATTCATTTACACTATGATAAATCAATTACATATGCATGAAAATGAAAAATATTTTTATAAAAACTAATTTTATAGATTCTTAATGATATGATATTTATTTTTTCAGATGAAATGAGAGAATAATACATCTTTCTTACAAACTATTTGATTTAATAGAATATATATTTATTCAAAATTGTAATACAATATATCCATCATAGTTATATGGCTCCCCAATGATGAAGATTTGGATCCTACATCTTTTCCAAAATCACATGTCCCAAATACCAACACATCCAATAAATAATATATGTGTCTGGTGAGTACGACCACATTTGGATTTTTAAATGACTCTAATCTAACTCAATTCATGTGTTATCATGACTTTATATTGTAATTCATGATTTAGAAAATATTTATAAAAGTGATTTACTAATATTATTAAAGAAAATATTTTATTATTTCAAATGTAATTATGTAAACATAAATTATTAATAGGAAGACCAACCATTATAGTAACATGTAATTCAAGATATAAATCCATTATGTTGTAGTAATCAAATAAAAACCATTACATGAAATGTATAAACCCTCATATGTATAATTAAATATTATTAACCAAAATCCACATATAGAAAATAATGATGTTATAAATGATCTTTATAATATATACTACCTCCATAGATTGATATATTCATGAAATTTTATTCTTACGTTGATGAACTATTTTGTACTCAGTTAAATATGATATAGAATGAAATTGTATACCCTCAAATAGAATATATAAAATATCCATTACATAAGAAATGGTAAAAAACATTAACACATTCCCATGATCGAAATTCATTTTATCATGATAAATAACACAAACATGGTGATTTCAACTAATATAAAATCATCAATATAAATGTTATTATAATTTTTCAAAAACAAATTGAACATATTATATAAATAACATCCAAAACCCACACATATCTTTAGAAAAAACTACACATATCATCTTCAATAAAACAACTATTTAGGAATCAATTCCAAAAAATAACCCATAATTATGAAATAATTTTACCCATACATCATTTGAAAAAATTTAATCATATTTCATAAATAAAACCCATATTCTATTAATAAATTTTATATATATCAATACATTATTTTAAAATGATATAATACTTTTAAAATAAATATTTATTCAAACCCCACATATTATTATTTATCACAAAAAGAATATATTAAATTTTCTACAACCATAATCATCGTTAGAGTGAGGTGGTGGATTAGGTTATATCTAAATTTGAAAATTTTACTTTTTAACTTGCCAATATATTTTAGGATATATTTTTCATGTTGAAAAGAACTACGATAATTTGGTTTCTTGATTACAGTTATCTCAAGATTTTTCAATTCATTAAAATATATAAAACAATGTATAAAATCAATGGGACACAAATATTTCTACGCGATTCAAAACTAGGGCCTATTAAAAAGTTCATACAACGATATTTTGTTTGCCACACTAGAATCTACAGAGATACACTATAATCATTATATTAAAAGTTTTAGTCACAAGTCAATGTTGTCAGAATAGTGAAATTATGAATTTTAGGTTTCAATCACTCCTAAATCAATAGTCACCACTCTTCCTAAAATGTTCACACTAGGTTTAATAATGAAAAATCACTTTATACACATGAAAATATCATTAATAGGTATGTTACATGAATTATAATGTATTTTTAACAATGGAATCCAAATATTTCATATCTCTTAATTTGATGAAATCTTCAACATCAATTTTCTTCCCAATAGATTTCATATGAAAAAATAGAATGAAATCCTAATTTTATGGTTTATTAAATTCCTTAGAAAATAAAATAAAAAAACAACTTTAGATGTAGATGATTATTTTATATAATTACCATGATGCTTATTTTATCCGAATTTTCTCGGATCTTGATATGTTAATGATAATCAATCGTCATCTTCACGGAACATAATCTATTTCAAACATCAATATTACATATGAAAAAATACATTACTTTTTATCAATTTACAAATTTAAAAAAAATTAAATTTTTATCCTTAACATTTTCAATCCATGCCAGTTTTCAAGACATTTCAATTATAAAAAAATTACATAACATAAATTATTAATGGAAGTAACAAAAGGAACTCAGTGACCGAGTGATGAAGATTCTAAAAACTAATACTTTTTATCATTTTTAGTGTTTTCCCACATGAATCTACCTCATCCAATTATATATCTACTTCATTTTATATGGAGTGAATATTTATAAGAGTATTCTACCATTTGAGAAATATCAATTACTCTTGTTGTGAAATTCCTACCAGTAGTCATCATTCATGTATCATTATATCTGAAAAGGACACTCTTTCATGATTTTATGGATTAAAAATTATATACATATTCATAAAAAAATATTTTTTTAAAACATATATCTGTCATTAGTCTTTTAACATTATATTTTTTATCAACCACCCTTACAAAACCTCATTTCATGATGTTCCTAGACCATCAAAAACTTTTTTCCATTGTCAAATTTATTTGGAAAATTAGTTTACAATATGATATAATCTATATTATTTATTCATCAATAATTTGTGAATGCTTTTGATTTTATAAAAACATATCATATAAAAAAAATAAAAGAGTGTAGTGCTTTTAAATAAACATTCATGAGACTCTTTTCATGCAAGGGAATCCATACTTATCATCATGTGTGTGTATTTTAATTATGTAGTTTTAAATGATATTATAATTTGCGTTCAATTATTATATGAAAACCTTAGGAGAATATAATAATAATTTATAATTATTCCATTGTGTGGGTAGTTCATTCCCCTAAAATTTTGAAACAAATATAGTTGTTGTTAAAAATAAACTTTTCTATTATTTACCAGGAATATTAGGCCATAAATTCCTTGCATATCTATTGTATTCTTCAAAATATTTATAAACTTACATGGTCTTCTCACATTAACATGGATAATAAAATATATTTAATCATTGGAAAATTATATATCCACATTGTTTTATGAAAATTTTTCTTTATTAAATCAACCTGCAATGGACTTGAATTCAAACATTCAAGACATCCACTATCATGTTGATGAAATCATCAATGAATTATATGAAACAAAATATTAACATCATGTCATCAGGAATTCATAAATCAATATTAGTTATTCTATATCATAAAAATATCAAATAAAAATAAAAAAACATAAACTAGGTCCTAGATATATTGAATCATCAGGGTGCCTATTTGTATTTATCAACATGTAATTTCCCAACTACATTCACCATGAATTCAAATAAAATTAACACATCAATATACAAAATCCTTAACTAATGTCAAAATGTAACAAATTTATTTTTTAAAAATACATTGCACGATGTATTTGATTAAGAAATCTCCCAATTTTGATTTCTATGATTATATTATATTAATACATAACTTCTAAACTCTAACTTAATCTAGATTGTGGAAGTAATTATAATTCATTTTTCTCCCTACCCACTATAATAATAAAGTGATAGGGGTAATTTTTTTTTGAGTGTTTCATTAAATTTTCAAATTTCATTAAATTTCATATAACATATTTTTTCAAATATTCTATTTAAATGTATCTTTATTACATTGACTCTAACTATTTGAAAAAAATTCAATGCCCCATTAACTGAGCCATATAAGTGTTCCTTATTCCCCCTTACCTCCTTCCTAAAAATACCATTTCAATAGTTTCACAGTGATATTAATGAGTAATGGTAATAAGGATGAATTATTGATAATCACGGATAAAAATTATATATTTCAAATCCTTTATAAAGTTATTATTTTTGTTTTTTGTGATAAATATTCATTAAATATGTCACTACTAGATTTTGGACTTATAGCTTCAGATCTACAACCATGAACAACAAAAACCATGGCTATAGATCGCTTATACCCACATCTGTTTTTGATGTCCGTGGCAATAACACCCCACGTGATCCCTTCCCCCCCCCTCCCTCGCAAATTTACCATCCCCACTGCCCACGCGACCCTCCTCCCTCTCGTGATCCTCCTCCTCTCTTGAAGTCTCTAACGCGGCCACCCCACCTCCCCGCGACTCTCCTTCTATGACTCGGCTCTGGCACGGTTCTGATGCAGCTCCGACATGGTCTCATTGCTCCCTCCTCGAATCTCACCCCTCCCCTCACACCATTCTCGTCTCACCCTCTCACCCTACTTGTCTATCTCATCATGCAACCTTATCTCCCTTCCCCACCTACATAGGTTGCACCTTGCCGAAGTCCCTTCTGACGAAGCTCCAGTGCAATACCCCTACCAGCCTTCCTTCCAATTTCATGATCCCCTACCAGTGGTGCAACCCTCTATCGATGACATAATCCCCTTCCAGAAAATACCTTTACAGTGCACAACCCAGCCGACCGACCTCCTCTCCGTTGGATACGACCTAACTGGTGCCCTCTTCCTCTGGTGGCTTCCTCCTTCTGGTAGTTTCCTCCTCATATTGATTGGTTTTTCCTTTTTCAGAAGCTATGGTTTCATTTTCGGGGTCCAATTATTTTACCAAGGTTTAATTTCTGTGTTTAGGGTTAGAGTTTGGTTTCATTGGGTTCATCTAGGGTGTGATTAGTGATTCACACCATGTTTAAGGGTTTTCGACCCCAAAGGTAGGTAATTCCGTTCTTAACCATTAATTGGTGAATTTTAATTCTTAATAGTTTAAATTTACATGTTTATTAAATTATATGTGGGTTGTGTGGGTGGTCTTTGAAGATATTTTCAATGGGGTTTTGTGAAATAGAATTTTTTACAAGTGAATTTGGGTATATATTTGTAGTAATCCCCTATTGTGCATCTTAAAATGTTTTGTGAAATTTGAAAATAATTTATTAAACCATGAAAGTGATTTATTAAGTTGAATAAATTATGCGATGGGTGTATGTAAAATTTTCTACTGTGTGTTTTATTTCAAAGAGAAAATTTTGAGTGAATTTTTTTTGTAAGGCCTTGTTGAACATCCTATAAATTATTTAAATTTTTTTTAATAGGCTTATTAAATTATATAATTGGTGATAAAGTAGTTTTTGAAATGATTTGATGTGAAATTGATTTTAAAATGGACATCACATGTGAAATTTCTGTGTTCTTGATGTAATCTATTATTGGGTTCTTTTGAAATGTTTTATTAATTGAGTAAATGTTTTTTTAAATTAATCATGTGATGAGAATCAAGATTGAAATGGGGTTTGGAGTGAGTTTGGGTTTAAAGATAGGATTTTGGGTGTATTTTGAGTGTAAAACCATATTGGGGTTTCCTGAAATTATTTTTTAATTAGTTTAAATGATATATTAAATCATTAAGGTGGCACATATCGTGCTTTGAAATGGTTTTTGGAACGCCATTAGTTTTAAATAAAGGATTTAGTTATGAAAAAGGTGTCTTTGGTATGTTTAGTATATTTTTTGGTATAAAACAGGTATAACTAATATATTATGTGATCGTGGAACATGAATGAGTACTAAGGGAAGCACGAGTAACTAGTTGGGTAGACTAGGACTAGTGTGCTAGTGATTTATGGTGTCTTCAGCATAGTTTCACATAGAATGGTTGAACTCTACATCATTAACTAAATATATGAAAGATGGTTGGAGACCACTATAGTTCAATGGAGAGCTTTGATGTCTAAATCAAACCCACCTTTTTATGCATTTTTTAAGAATCTTGTGGACATAGAGTGGAATAATTGATGGCACATTACTTGAGTATGAAATTATACAATTATATCTCCTATAAATTGTTTTTTATAAATAATGGTGAGATAAAAGATTGAGAAATTAAAATTTCTAGGTATTCAGTACTACAAATTTGGGATATAGCCACGAACCTATAGCCACAGTTTTATAGGACTTTGGTTATAGCTTCTATATTGCCACAGTTTAATTCATTCACGATGGCTATATCAATGTTACACTGGCGCGTCGTTTTTCCCCCAATTTGTATCGGTCTCCTCCTCCTCCCCCAATCCACAACCCTCCTCTTCCTCCACTGATTAGCACACCGCTCCCCGACGACGTCTCCTCCTCCCCACAGCCTTCCTATCCTCCCCCAATTCGCAGCCCTATCACCGCGCAGCCCTCCTCCCCGACGGTGTCTCCTCCTCCCCGCAGCCCTCCTCCTCCTCCCCTGGTTCGCATCCTTTTCACCGCACAACCCTCCCCCCCCCCCCCCCCCGACGACGTATCCTCCTCCCAATGATCTCCCGATGATCTCACCATGCAACCCTCTCTCACAGTGGTGACCTCCTCCCCGAAGAAATATCCCACAGCGGCGCCCTCCTCCCCGGCAACCTCTGATCAATGGTCTCACCATTTGTAGGTAGAATCTTATCGCTCTTCACAATCCTGGCATACATTCTATGTGCTAGAATCTATATTTATCTGCGATGAAGCACTTGTGTAAATAGAGGAGTCTATGACTGCCAAACAGGATAGGTATTGACTTTCTAAATTGAAAAAATGAAACCCCTTTTGGTAATCTTCTCATCATTGATTGGTTTTGTTTATGAAAAATTAAATTAAATATTGGTTTGATTGTATGTTGTTCTTCCGGGATGCATGCTAAGATTATGTATTGGTGAACACTGTTGCTTGGAATAGGATGAAGATCACTGAAGGCATGGTTTTTAAAATTATTATTTTTTCCATTATCTGGTCATTGTATTTTAAGAAAGATTTTGAGCAATATATTCCTTGGTTATATATGTCAAACACAGCTTCGACAAAGGAAACAATTCTTGGCACCGAAAATGGACAGCTATATGAGATAGTCATGGATGAGAAGAATAAGAAGGAGAAGTACATGAAGTTTCTCTTTGAATTTCAAGAACATCCAGAGGATTTTATGGGTCTACAGGTTCATCTTCCTCAACCCTTGTAATTTGGGTTTACAGTTTTCATTCATATCAAAATCATTATAGAAGAGAGTTTTGTCAAAAGTGGTTTGTATAGGTGAGATAGAAACCTGTGAATGATAGAGGGATAACCGATTAAAATTTTGAATGTGAGTTGAGGGGATCTAATAGGGGATGTTTGGTACACTGGAAAAACCCATTCAGGAAGAGCTGATTCCAGGGGTTTCCTGTGAATATATGCTTGGATTGAAGGAATCACATTTCAATGGAAAGACAGCTTCCAGAAAGGGACGAAAAGGGATTCCATCATTGGCATTTGGAAAGGTGTTTCTAGTAGATTCTCATCCCCACTCCGCTACCTGCTTTTTTGGCCCCCAGTTTTGCCGACCGTGCATGCCCTTTGTGCAAGGGAGCTTGATGCGTAGGCTGTGGCTGTCTAGATAGGTTTGGATGTCGCTGTAAAATCCAAACCACGTTTACAATTTTGAGTAAACTTTTCACTTCTCTTTTTCATTCTGTGTCATTTTACAGATGGAAATAGTGGTTGTCACTGATGGGACTAGATATTATGTGAAGGGTGTTACTCCTACATGGCTATATTCTTTCACTGTGATTGGATCTCTAGATGTAAGTTCTCTTCTATGTAGCCTCTCCATGTGGGACCCAGAATTTGTTACTCTTGTTTTATAAAATACGAAACATTTCTATCATACCATACTATACATCACTCTAAAGATATTACATGAAATTATCATGTTATGCTTCCACTGTTATCTATGCAATGCAACCTTTCCATGAAAATCTAATGTGTTATGAGAATGGAAGTAGAACATGTTGCACTTCCAGACCTTTATTGCTAATATTTGGTTATTCCAGCTGAAATATTTATGCTTATTGATTGTTGGTTGATTTGTAGACTCTTTTTTATGGTTATTTAAACCGAGATGTTCATTTTGTGGAACTTCCTGGTGATATACAAAATAGGTAGGTTTGTTGATTATTTTTTGGTCTCAAGGTATTAATAATCATAGATATTTAAATTTTAGTAGCTTTAAGATGAAATACATGTTTGAATTGATCTGAATTTTTTAAAATGGTTCAAGTTTTATAAATTGGAAACACCCATTTATAAATGAAAAGAACCCTTTTTTGAATGAACATGAAAATTAATGTAGTTTAAAAGACGAGGTTTCCCACTCAGAGTAGATGACTAGTTTGTTTATGGCCATAATATTTCTTGTAGTGAACTGAATTTCTTTATCATGTAATGAAGGGTTGTGCATTTTGCATGGCTTTCTAGTGCAAGCATCTACCATTGTAACCTGAAGATGTTTCCCCATAGATGTTGCTGGACCGGGCCAACATGCCGTGGTCACGCCGCGGTCATGCCTCGTTCACGTCGCGTTCACGCCGTGGTCACGCCGCGTTCATGCCGCGGTCACGCTGCGGTCACGCCGCGGTCACGCCATGGTCACGCCGTGATTTTGACCTACTCCAGGATGACACCCTTTGGCGGTTCTCAATCATGTCTGGATATTTCCCCTATCCCTAAGCCTCACTTCTCCAAACCCTCGACACCAATCCCATACTCCTCCCGTCCTCGCCGCCGCACCCATACCAACCACCCCTCACCGCCGCTCCCATCCCAACCACCCCTCGCCGCTCGCTGATCGCCGCTCCCATCTCCCTACTTCTCTCGAGGGTTCTAACTCTACTTTCCAACAGGTAATCTTATCTTTGATTCAAGTAAATTTTGTTCGTTCAATTTAAATCAGTATGTATGCCTTCATTTATTTTTGATTTTTTGGTTCCATTTCGCTGTAATGTACTATCTATTATGATCCCCTTATGAACACAAGCAATATATCATTTTAGGTTGTAGTATTGTTGTAATTTACCTGTATAGAATCATTTTGATTGATATTTAAGAGGTCAAAATGAGGTGGGGAGGAGGAGGGATGTGCTGGAGGGGGGGATGGGCAGGGGTGAGGTGAGGAGGAGGGCGGCTGGACAGGCGGTTGGAGGTGGCTGTATAGGTGGGGGGAGGGTGAGGGGGGATGGGAATGGGTGTTGTGCAGGTGGGGGGGTGGTGGTTGTGCAGGTGGGGGAGGGGTGGATTGTGCAGGGGATTAGGCTAGGCAGGGGGAAGGGGGGTAGGGCAGGGGGGGCTGTGCTGGTGGGGTAGTGGGAGGGTTGGGAAGGTGGATGAGTATGGAGATGAACGTGAGTTCCTTAAACCCAATTAGGGAACTAAATAATGATTTCGTAAGACCAGAGTATATCAGATAAGGCACATTCTTGGATGAATCTATAATTCTAGCCATGTCCCTACTTAGACTATCAATGTTGTAGAAACCGTGGAAGACCCATTTAGTGAGTCTAGTAGGAGAAGGAAAATTTCCATGAATAATACAACCATGTAAAATTACTATGGAATTTAATAATTTTATATCCATCATAGATCAATATTAATACGTCATTATGTTGAGAAACATCAGATCCTTGTACTTGTATTTAATGATAAATGTTATCAATATTGGAAATTATTACACTGACTATGATTTTTGATTTAATATCATTCCAATGTTGACATGACCACCATAAATTATGAGTCCAATGGGAGTGACTAAATGATGATATTGTGGTAATAATAGAAAGGAATTATAGAATCTATAATGGTAATGGATTCATGTATCATTTATCATCACTGATCACATATATATCAGAAGTTGTTATATCTCATTTCTTTTCCCAGTATTTTCTTGCAGGTGGTTTATTATGATGAGGCTAGTTCTACCCACCACCATCAATGACAGTGTGTTCAATATTGGACTTGGGTAAGAATTATTTCGTTTTAATTCTTTGGCCAAATTTTAATTAGGCCATTTGGGATTTTTGGGTTCTTTATATTTTTTTAGTGCTTTCTGGATCTCGTTGAGGTAGATTCGAGTTGCCGTTGATGAAGGATTACATGTGTATGCATATGTAGGCATATAAATATACAAGTCCCCCCATTAAATATATTCACTCATGGCAGTATGAATATATATATTGGTGCTAGGTGTGCTTATATATAGATATGAAAAATTCATACATGTGTAAGTGTAAAGGGGTATATGCAAGTATAAACATATATCTAAGGATCCCCTTGTGAATATTTTTCCATGAAAATATGTACATAGGGGATAGGTGTCCTTATATATATGTGAAGTTTCATATGTGTGCAAGCGAAATAAATGAAAATTCGAGTTGTCATTAAAAGCAGCCCCCTGCCACCTTCGAATCAGCCTACACCATCCCCCCAGAACCTGCAACCTGCCCCCTTCCACCAGCATTTGAGCCCTCACCGAATTAGGTATACCAGGGGTCATCCAATCCTCTAGTCATCACAGATTAGCATTCATTTCTTTAAATATTCTGATAAAACATCCTATCATGCCATCCATATCGTCCTATTTGAAACAAAGTGGAAGATGATGCCCCATGGATGTCGCTGAACCATGCCAACACGCTGCATTCACGCTGTGGTAATGCCGTGATTTAGTCTTGATCCAGACACACTAGCCCACACCATCCCCCTTCCATCTTCATTTCAGCCCACTTCCACCAGCATTCCAGCCCACAACAGCCCCCTTTCCACCTTCGAATCAGCCCGCACCATCCCCCCAGCACCTACAACCAGTCTGCTTCCACCTTTATATGATCCCTCAATGAATTAGGTATATCAGGGGTCATCCAATCCTCTAGTCACCACAGATTATAATTCATTTCTTTAAATATTTTGAGAAAACATCATCTCATTCCATCCATATCATCATATTTGAAACTAAGTGGAAGATGCTGCACTACGGATGTCACTTGACCGGGCCAACACACTACGGTCACGCCGCAACAATGTCGTGATTTGGCCCTGCACCAGCCACATCCATCCCACACCAGCCCCCTTCCACCTTCATTTCAGTCCACTGCCACCAGCATTCCAGCCTGCAACAGCCCCCCTGCCACCTTCGAGTCAGCCTGCACCATCCCCCCAGTCCTACAACCAGCCCCCTACCACCAGCATTCGAGCCCTCACCGAATTATGTATATCAGGGGTCATCCAATCCTCTAGTCCTCAGAGATTAGAAATCATTTCTTTAAATAATGTGAGAAAACATCCTCACATGACATCCATATCATCCTATTTGAAACTAAGTTGAAGATGTTGCCCTACAGATGTCACTAGACCAAGCGAACACGCTGATGTCACGCCGCGGTCACGCTGCAGTCACGCCGCGGTCACGCCGTGGTCATGCCGCAGTCAGGCCTCCGTCAGGTCGCGGTAATGCCATGATTTGGACCTGATCCATCCACATCCAGCCCACACCATCCCCCTTCCACCTTCATTTCAGCCCGCTTCCACCAGCATTCCAACCCGCAACAGCCCCCCTACCACCTTCAAATCAGCCCGCACCATCCCCCTAGCACCGGCAACCACCCCCTTCAACCAGCATTCGAGCCCTCACCGAATTAGGTATATCAGGGGTCATCCAATCCTATAGTCATCACAGATTAGAATTCATTTCTGTAGATATTCGGAGAAAAAAATCCTCTCATGCCTTCCATATCATCCTATTTGAAACTAAGTGGAAGATGATGTCCCGCTGATGTCGCTGGACCGGGCCAACATGCTATGGTCATACTGCGGTCATGCTGCGATCACGCTACGGTCACGCCGTGGTAACGCCGCGGTTAGGCCGCGGTCACGTCGCGGTCACGCCGCGGTCACACCGCGGTCCTGCCATGATTTGGCCCTTCTCCAGCCACATCCATCCCACACCAGTGGCCATTGGCCTCGCGGTGTGACCACGAGGAGTCCTTTCTTCAATTGTTCTTCTTTTTTCCTATTGTAAATTCTGCTCGTTATTATAGTAGAAATCTATAGAAACTCTTTTTTTTCTTCACTCTATGACTTGAACGCCTATCACTAACCACTCATACCGCTATCATGTAGCAACAAATGTACATATTTAGGCCTCCAACAAGTCTCTATCAAATAAGTAGTAGAATATGGTTGAAAAATAGAATAAGTCATAGATGGACAACCTCTTACATGATTTATGTTCCTACCATACCACTATGTGAACTACTACACAAGAGACACCATATAAAAAACTGTGATAGTTTTTCCCATTGAAGTCCATTTTCCATCGCTACAAATAGCTATCTGTGGAATACACTACATTTGGGCCAAACCTATAGAGGGAACAACTCTTTAATGAACTATACGTGGGTTTAATTCTCCCATGACATGATACATAGTGACACCCATATCTATTACCTTGGGTCTAGCCACAATATTTCATTATAATGCTATGGAACCTACAACCTTTATGCAGGGGAAGGGGGGATGGGGCAGGGGCAGGGGGCAGGCCCAGGGGTAGGGGGAGGGTGGAGGGGGGTAGGGAGAAGGGGGCAGGTCTGCAGGGCAGGTGGAAAGGGGGCATGGGGCAGGTCCATGGGGCATGGGGCAGGGGGCAGGGGGGAGGGTGGAGGGGGTATGGGGTAGGGGGCAGGTCTGCGGGGCAGGGGGCAGGGGGAATGGGGGAGGGTGGAGGGGGGAACAGGGAAGGGGGCATGGGGGAGGTCTGTAGAGTAGGGGGGAAAGGGGAATGGGGAAAGGTGTGGATGGAGTGGGGTAGGGGGGAGGAGGCGGGGGACAGGGGGCAGGTCTGCAGGGCAGGGGGCATGGGGAAGGTCTGCAGGGCATAGGGGAAGGGGGAGAGTGGAGGGGGGCAGGGGGCAGGTCTGCAGAACAGGGGGACAGGGTCAAGCCATGGGTGGAGGGGGCAGGGGGCAGGGGGTAGAGGGCATGGGGCAGTGGGCAGGGGGCAGGTCTGCTGAGAAAAAATGCAGCGACACCTAAAGAGCATTCTACAAAGCAATTAAGAATATCCAAGAGCGGAAAGAATTACGGAAGTAACAAAAAACAAGGGGCCTAGCCCCAAACATAAATATAAATGAATATTTTGTATTTGAACTATACCGAGGGGGTGATTTTGTATGTTTTATAGGATCCGGTGTTATGGAATCTTGTTTATCAGTTTTAGTATGTTTGGTTTGTATCATAGCATGAACAAACTTCGGACTAATATTAGGACTCCCAGAATTTATAGGTCAACCAGTGGTCTCCATCTCATTAGGACTGTTGACATATTTAATGTGATTAGGGTGATAAGTATTTATATTTGATTCTATAGGGGTCAAATTACATGGAATCAAGGAATCAATACAGTCTTTTCCTACATCTTGAGTAGCTGAATGAGGAAAAGTGGGAAGCAGCATACCTGGAATCACTTCCATAGCAGAAGGAAATGTTACATAGGGTGCCTGGATAGTGTCCAAAGCATATGTGGGACACTGTTTCTAATCACCACAGTCACTATTATCCTGCATTTGTAGAAGAACATGCACCGCAGGTGTGTTCTCATTTACACATTTAAAAGATCCTAAGGCTTTTGTACCAGAATTATATTTGGAGATATTTGATTGTGTCATTTTTTGGACATAGGGAAGGGAACCTAAGCTATTTTTCTGATTTCTGGTCCCATTTATTATCTCTTGAGGTGCAGTAGAAGTTAGTCGGGAGGGTTTTTGGTTCTGTCCAGAAATCATATCTGAGCAGCTGGGTTCAACCACAGCTTGTAGAAAATGATCAAAATTGTTCTTTGTTGCGGTTCTTAAGCTGTAATAATTGCCTTTTATGTGAACAGGTGGAGATATTGTATCCCTCCTACCCAGTGTGGGTTCAGCATTTTTTGTGAGGTTAGAGTTGGATACCTGCTTGGATGGACAAGTACTGAGTGAAATAAACTTGAATGATAATACTTTATTTTTTAAATTTGTGTATGCCTCCAATAAATATCAAGACAGAAGAACCGTTTTCCACAATATATCCTCCCTTAACAACACTACTCAAGTGCCCGGGGTCATTATCGGTAATTTCAATGTTATCCGTGGAACTAGTGAAAAGATAGGTCCCTTGCAATCAAACACTTCCATTAAAGATTTTAATAACTGTATTGATGATAATAACCTTGTTGAGATTAATCTGATTGGGGCTAAGTATACCTGGTATATAAGGGAACACAATCGAATTTTAAAAAGAAAACTTGACAGAGCTTTCACAAACTTCAAAGCTCTCGATAACTGGAATAGCATCTCTAGTATTACTTTACCTAGGATTAATTTTGATCATCATCCAATTATGGTGAGCCTCAAGACTAGATAAAACAAAAATATTATTCCTTTTAGATTTAATAATTCATAGAACACTATGGAGGATTGTAATAAAATTGTAAAAGACACTTGGAATTCGATCAATTCGAATGATGCTTGTGTCTATCCAGGGGGTGTCCAGGAGGGATGGGGGGATGTATATGGGGGTCTGTCAGGGAGGGGGGTCTGTACAGGAAGGAGAGGGGTGGTGTCCAGGAGGGGGGGGTCTGTCCAAAAAGGAGGGGGATTGTCCATGGGGATGGGGGGGGGTGTCCGGGAGGGATGGGGGCTGTCCAGTGGGGGTATTTCGTGGGGGGATTTCATGAAGCGGTCACGCCACGGTCATACCAATATCATGATGCGGTCATGCCGCGGTCACGCTGCGGTCACGCCTCGGTCACACCGCGATCACACCACGGTTTGGCCCTGCTTCAAGAAGACACCCCATGACAGTTCACATTGATAGTATTCCATGAGTCTTGTGATCAATTTTGAGACTGACTAATCACAATTTCTTCCGGCGGGGCGAAGACCAGAATGTTGCCCCACCTCCTCCCACTCCTTTTCCTCCTGGACGGATGATTCTGCCCCACGGATGTTACTGGACCGGGCCAACATGCTGCGGTCACACCAAGGTAATGCTGTGATTTGGCCCTTCTCCTGGCCAAAATATGATGGTGTTGTCCAATAGAAAACAAAGGTCTCTCAGTTGTCTATCTTCTTGATCGGGTACTCACAAACTGCTTCCCAAGTAGTGAACTGACCGTGTATTCCTATGATGTCTATATGTCTTGACAAAAGATGATATAACAACCTTCCTGCCCAGATGATAACTTAAGATCCATCCTTTTCTTATATGTGGCAAGCATAATATTCCCTCACTTCCAAAAATGAGAATGATATTTATGGGATTGTCTAAATATACAATGTAATTGAAATTCTAGTAAACATTGAACATTAGGTTGTCACCATGATAAGGAATAAAGTGACATTATTAACCTATGTCCACATGGATATGGAATCATGAACAAGATTCATGGGCATGTGTTAATTATATAAGAGAAATTGTTGGATTGGTGTTGGCCGATCCAGTTGGGCCGAATGCATTTGGCACTGTAGCATCTCTGACCACTATAGCACTTTTGAAAAAGGGGTCGTCATTCACTGTAGCGACGCATGCTTATTTTTTGGAATAGTGATTGTCTTCTCCATTTTATAGCCTATTTTCGGGCTAGGGTTACCACTGGAAAAACCACCATCGTTGCGCCTCCCGACGATTCCAGAACAGAAATATGGACTGGGAAATGAAAACCATAAATATATGTTTTAAACTCCCATCCACCCATTTCAATTAAGGGGTCCATCATCATCACTCATGTGGTGACATGATGATTGCCTTAAAAAATTAGGCATGTGAGACAAGGATCATGACCATCCTAGTGTAGTCTAACATAATGGTATTGACGTAAACCTACAGAAAAAAATTGATGAAGCTGAGATGAATTCACTCTCCTTCAACATATAGAGGATGAGTATCATTAGGAATCAACTTCAGGGATTGGTGAACCAGTTATGAATTTCATATTGTTAAAAAATGATATAATTAGTAGCATAGGGGGGGTTGCAATGTGTTCTGTTTTAGTTTTTTTTTTGATTTCCAATTGCATGGCCAACTGTATTAGCATTCCAGGGGGGTTTCAATGTGTTCTGTTTTAGATTTTGTCTTTGATTTCAAATTGCACGACGTACTGTATTAGCATTACAGGGGTGGGTGTAGTGTCCTTGAGGGGTGGGGGGTTTTGTAATGTTTCATGTTTTAGTTTTTTTCTTTGATTTCAAATTTCCTGGACAACTGTATTAGCATTCCAGGGGGTTTCTATCCAGGGGAGGGGGTGTCTAGGAGGGAGGGGAGGGGACGATCCGGGGGGTGGGGTGTCCTTCTAGGGGAGTGGGGGATGTCCAGGAGGGAGTGGGAGTCTCCAAGGGGTGTCTTTCTACTGGAGGGGGAGTCTCCAGGCGGTGTCTGTCCAGGGGAGGGGGATGATTGTCAGGGGAGGGGGAGTGTTCTGTCCAGGGGGTGTCTGTCTGGGTGGGTGTCCGTCTGGGAGTATCTGTCTAGGGTGGGGGGTGTCCAGGGGTTTCTGTCCAGGGAGGTTGGGGGGGGGGGGGGGGGTTATGTCTAGGGGAGGGGGTGTCCGGGGGGGTCTATCCAGGGGGGATTTCTGTCTAGGGTGGGGGGGTGTCTGTCCGGGGGGATCTGTCCAGGGGAGGGGGTGTCCAGGGTTGTCTGTCTACCCATGGGGGTGTCTGTACTGGGTGGGGGGAGTCTTTGTAGGGGAGGGGGTGGGGGTGGGTCCAGCGGGTGACAGACATGGGAGGGTAGTGATCATATTGTCTCATTTCATATTTAAGACAGTTGTTGGATATAACTGCAATATATTTATCTCCCTCCATAATAGCATTATCTGTAACATGTAGGAGATCCTTATAATACAGTGATTATTGAACCTTAATGTCCTTTCATCCACCAACACCCCGTGTAAAACCAAACAGTTTTAGCATAGATAGCCCAGCTGTAATGGAATCCCAACTATAGCCTTTATTCACCATTCTAAAAACCAAGTGCTGCTCATCCATAGTCTATTTGTCCCACCTAAGAAAACCTTCCAGTACTCTGACAGGATTCTGATGTGCTTCTACTTTGAAAAACTCAAACATATGTACTACAGGGGGTGTCCAGGTAGGGGGACTATCAGGGGGCATGGGGACTAGAAGGGGGTGGGTGGACTGGTAGGGGGTGGCAGGGGGCAGGGGGCAGGGGGACTAGCAGGGGACTGGCATGGGGACTAGCAGGGGACTGGTAGGGGGGCTAGCAGGCTGCAGGGGGGGACTAGCAGGGGGGACTAGCAGGGGAAGGGGGACTAGCAGGGGCAGGGTGGACTGGCAGGGGGATGGCAAGGGGGCTGGCAAGGGGAAAGGGGGAGCAGCTGGGGGTGGTAGGGGGCAGGGGGGACTGGCAGGGGGACTAGCAGGGGGCTGCGGTGACTGGAATTGGGTGGCAAGGGGCAGGGGGGTCTGGCAGGGGGTAGGGTGGGACTGTCAGGGGGTGGAAGGGGGTACTAGCAGGGGCAGGGGGACTGGAAGGGGGTGTTAGGGGGGACTAGCATGGGCATGGAGACTAGCATGGGGCATGGGGGACTGGTTGGGGGACTGGCAGGGGCAGGGGGGTGATTGCAGGCCTGTAGGCCTGCTGTGTTTTTGTATTGAACTTTGATCTTATATCCATGGTTTCTAACCATGGCTATAAGGTTTTTTGTGTTTTACCTTCTTCTACGTTTTGAAACCGTGGCTAAAATGCTTTAGCCACGGTTTAAAACCTTGGCTATAGGGCTTTAGCCACGGTTTGAAACTGTGGCTATAGGAGTTCGCCTACAGCCATGCCAATACCAGCCACGGTTCATTGAACCATGGCTATAACCTATAACCATGGTTTTTGGGGTTATATCCACAGTTTGAAACCATGGCTATAGCCTAAATATCCAGAAGTGTACCAAACAAGGATCAAAATTATATGACTACTTGGATGACTAGGTATAAAAAACATCAACATGACAACAATATAGGTTTACAAAAATATTTATAATTTTCTCATAAAATACATTGAGATTCCAAAAATTTATAAGATAACCTGGGGAATACAACGAGCAAGGAGGTGAGATTCAAATCACAATAAGGAGATAAACATGATATAGAAGCATAATGAGTGAGTCAAATGTATAATCTGATTTGATAAATTAGAATGTTTATGAGTAATCACATGGAAAAAAATATCATGAACATTTTAAAATAAGATCTTGGTGATATAGTGAATGTGGATACACCAAAAAACATGACCTGAACATATGTCATGGGTAACTTCCAAGAAAACTCCACCTAGTGGTTAGAATCCCATCATCGACTATATATACTCACTAATCCCATAAATATTATCTCATTAGAAAAGAACATTACCAAATACATTAGAGTAATATATTTTAAAATACATTATAAAAATAACACTATTATGTGTTCCACAAAAATATATAAATTATAAATCTAAATCATAATAATTTCCCATGGTAAAGAATAGGCTGTATAATCTTTCATCATATAATTATCAAGACAAATTTCAAAATAATTAGAAAGAAAATAAAAAATCAAATATTATGAAAATTTATACATAATTATATAATAAAATTAATCAATATAAGGTGTTAATTATGGGAATAAAAATATTAAAAAATTATATAAAAAGATCATGGGATATAAAAGCTCTTCTTAATCGTTTTTATTTTAAAATTTTAATTTGTGAAAAGAATTTATGAAAATCATTTCACAAAAAATAGAGGGTATAATGAGATATGTATATATTTTAGAGTTATATATAAAGAATATACAGTATATTAATTATGTAATATGGATATAGAAAGTTATTTAGAGAATGAATGATCATGAGTTGATGTAAAATGGAGGTTTAGAGAGATCCCTCACTTTAAATTATACATTTGATTTTACAAAATTGAAACCACTATATAGTAAATATAAATTTATTGAAAAATATTATATTAACATAATAAAATATTTCATTCCATAAATAATTTTAATATAACATCTTACCTCCTTTTTAATGATAATTATTTATTAAAACATATATTTATGGTGATAATTGCTTCATTATTCATGCATCTTTGGGATCCATCATATTTTTATTTATACATATATCATGGTTGCATAATATACAAAACATTGATCATGATAGTAATATGATATATATATTAATTATATATATATTTATAGTTCCATCAAAAGAATATAGATATTAAAAAATGTATTACATGATACAAGGAGATAATGGGTTATTGTGTGCATGAATATTTTTTAAGATTTTGATTGATGAAATTAATGGAATAAAAATTATATCTCACCATTTTAGAATCATAAAAAAATCATAAAAAAGATTATTTTATTAAATACTTCAGTATATCTAGGAATGAGGGGGAATGATATAAATGAATTGGATTGATTCAGGAGGATGTAGTACTATATACACATTACCAGTGATTCCACATCCCATTTGGTGGATGATGAGACATATTTAGTTAATTTTATTAATATAATAACAAATACCTATATGAAAAAATATAATTTCAATATTTAATAATGAATAAATATGAGGTGATGGATTTAAAAAAAGAAATAAAAAACCATCTATTTAATAACTATACATATTATACCGAAAACCTTCTTTAACATACTCTTTAATCCCTATAATGTTGGTATTATTCGAAAACCATGAGCAATAGTATTTATTTTTTGATTTCAAGAAAGAATTTTCTTAGGTATTTTCTTTACAAAAAATATTTTCATGTTAATAATAGAGGATGGTAGGTTCCCTTTTATAAGATTAGGGTGGTGCACACCTAGAATTATAAATTATTCTAGAATAATATAAAAACATTTTCTTGGAAAACATCCTAAATTGATAAAATTAGAAGATATAAAATTTATAGGTATAAATAATATCATATATTAAAATATATACAATTTTAGATTGGGGATTTACATTTATTTCATTGTTTTAATATGTTTTAACACTTTTTGACATATACCACGAATAAATTTTTATAGACATTTGAGTTATATTTAATAATTATAAAAGAAAATTTTGATTATAAATCAGAAAAAAATTATATTTGAAAAAATATTACCATCACCTATAAAGATATATTATTAATATTAATTTTATGTCATTTAATAAATAATATTTATTCTAAAATAATATTGATGTCAATCTAGGAATTTTTAATTTAATCTGACATTGAAAACACTAGTAAAATAGAAGAAATAAATTATAATATAATTTAATTCTTATAATATGTTATTTTTATGTAATGAATTTTTGGGAAATAATAATTCATTAAAAATATATTAATTATATCATTTTTATAATATTTTTTCTTATTCTTCTATTGATTACACGAATTTTTTATCTGTGTTGTTTAAGAATTTAAGATAATAATTTAATTAAAAAACTAAAATTAATCTCAACTGTTAAAAAAATATTTATCATTAAAAAAATATATATAATAAACCATTTGTTTTTATTATGCATATAATAAAATGATATTAAAATTGAATTAATGAATGTAATTTTTTTGACATTATATTTTACTATAAAATTATAAAGGTCAAAATTAAATACATGTAATAATATTTCAATATTATATAAAATTGTTTAAAAATATATAAACAATAAAAAACCAATAAAATTAATTTAAAAAGTATAAATATTTTTTCCCTAATCATATTATTTTAACATTTATAATCCTATTTACCCTTACTATGGTGAAAAATAATTATATTGGCAAGAATTCATAATGAAAAAATAGACCTCTGTACCCAAATTATACTTCTAAATACAAAATATAGAATACATTATTCAAAAATTAAATTATATATATTTATGAAACTAATTTATTATTATATATAAACATATAATGAAAAACTGTATGTAAATAGAATTATTTTTATGTATAACTTTTATTAATACAGACATAAAAATAGTTTCAATGAACATAATATGATATAACATGATTTTAAAAATAATACTAAATAAAATTTTATTATGTATATACATTAAATTAATATATAGAATAAAATTTAAATCATTATATTTTAATATACAATGGAAATAATTATTTCAAAATAATCCAATAAATTTTCCCTTATATAATGTAAATATGATTATATAAAAATTGAGGTTAATTTTATCAAATATATTTTTTTTAATTATCAATATTTTTGATAGAATATTTTGATATGAAAATTAACAAAATAACTTTTGATGAAAATTATTTTTATGAATAATATGGCATTACTATAAAGTGGATCCTCATTTTATAGTAATTAGTCAATAAAAATTAAAAAACTAGGAACATTTAATAAGTATTTATTATTTTCTTTATCATATTCATACCTTCCAATCTAGTGGCTATGTTATACTATATTAATATTTAACGATTCATTTACGATTGGTGGTGTGAGATTTAAACTCTATCAAACTTATTTGTATTTTAAATGTTCTGAGTGTTATATTCTTCACCAATTGGAATTTCAACTCAAAATTTTATTATCACATACTTAGGTGAAAATATTTTGGGGGTAATACTACATCATTACTTCCTCCCATTCTCAAGTTTCCTCGCAATTTTTATGGTTTTTATATAGTATGTCGACTAGGTGAAAATTATTATTGCATAGTACATCATCTATATGGTATATGGTCTTTATCATGTTATCCACATCAAGAAGAATTTTTTTTCATTACCACCAAAAAATAGAACACATGCAAAGGATATGCTTTGTACTTACTCACGATTTATAGGTTGAATGCATTGTGTACCTGAGATGGGGTCAGTGGGAGTATAAGTGAATTATATACAAGTCCAATGTGATTGAGAATCTTAAAGGGGATATTTTTCATAGGAAATAACACACACTTATTCCCAAATCACATGACTAACATCCATAGTTATATTTGGATGAACAATTCATCTCTAATCTCTATCAAAAAGTCTCATCAACAATTGGGTGTATACATATTTTATCGACTAAGATAATCATTGATGTGTTAATGATTGGACCTGATATTTTTAATAATTTTTTCAGTCCTTTTCTGGCCCAACATATTGTTTTGCACAAATTCATAATATCATACATGTGTATTAAATCTCTTCCCATAGATGAATTTATAAGGATCTATTTAGATATTTGGGGAAAAATATTATTATATATTAACATATCAAGAGAAGGATTCTTATCCCATTATCCATTGAATTCTATAAATAATGCTTTAATCATGTATTCTAATGAATTAATAGTCTAGTTATTTTGTCCATCAGTTTGGGGTGATAATTTAGGCTGATATTCAATAGTGTATTTAAATAATTTTTGAGACTCTTCGATAACATGAAGGTAAATTTCCGATATCAATTAGATACAATAATTATTTGTGTTCCATATATCATCACTGCCTATATGATGTATATCATTACCTATTGATCAAGTGATATTTTTTATAAATTTTTATTTAATTGAGTTATCTATAAAAGATAAACCACCACAACCAATGTATAATTAATTTATATTTCAGGGTGACATTTTACCATTTCAATATTGTTATGATTAATGGTTTTATAATCCCCTAAAATTATTTCATGCATCAATAATATTCTAACACACAGGACTCTATGATTTTTATATCTTGACATGTTTCTCTATATTGTTTAACCAGTAGTTCCCTAAGAGATATTGATGTATCTACAAACTCTATGGATGGATGAATAATGTCATGCAATGTACATCATTAAATTGTTATTTATTTATCTCCGCATTTTATAGTACTAATTGTCAATATCAAAATCATACAACACCGTCTTCATTAATAATTAACACTATGTATTTACCTTTTCTTATATCATCTATCATCTTATAAATTTACACATAATCTTTTTTAGGATATTTTATCTTCTCCAAAATGGATGTTCGAACAATTAGTTGAGAATGTAGTTATGATATTTTTTTTTTGATTCTAATATCTAACATAATTGTGTGTTTTAATATTTTATACATATCAATTATCATTATTGGTAATGTTATCATATCATTTATACACATATAATATAAAACATTTTAATATATACCAAAATGGTTATAGAATGAGTAATAATTTTCCGTAATTATATATATATATTTCTTAATTGTAACATATTAATCTCCTTCTATGTAAATTATTAATTTACGATATTATGATTTGTAGAAATTTTACTCTAATTCCAAAAAAATAATTATAGTATAGTTTGAACTAAAATATTGTTTCAACCAACTCTATATCATATATTGGATATAACTTATGATTAACAATCAAACTCCCAAAGGAATAGTCTTTCACTAAGTCTAACTGCATTATAATATTTTCTATAACCTTATTTGAAGCATCATTATATACCATGAAATGATTCCCACATGAGAGAAGTGTGATGATTCATGAAACTGTAATCCATCTTTTCAATTCCATAAATATATCATCATATTTTGGTCATGAAAATATATACTCCCTTCATGGTTATCATTCAAATATGGTTTTAAAATCCTCATATCACACTCAAAAAAAGTTTAATTCCCCGAAGTCCACGAACAAAATCTCTATTATAGTTTCGGGTATAGGGAATTCCCTAATTTCTTAAGTCTTAAAAACATCCCAAAATATGACTTTTCTTGGGATAAAATATACCATGAATTGTATTCTATTTATCTATATCACATATGTAACATAATTTTTAAAGATATTATCATTTTTAAAAATACTTATCCCATTATTAAAATACATTTCATTCTAATATTTTATTTTATACTATATCAAAATATCATCTATAAATACTTCATCAAATGTTTTGTTGGAATCCCTAAATTCATGATTCATTTTGATGATACAAATTTATGGATGGTTATTGAGTTTTTAAGGGATTCAATATTAACTCATAGTGTTCATAACATATTGAAATGATATTTTTTTCAAATGTATTCTTTTTTAACCTTTAAATTAAAATATCTCAATAAAAGTAATACATTTTTGAAATATTAGGACCAATTTAGTAGATATAAAATTCACTTATCTATGTAAGGTGACACATTTTCTGTATTTTGACTTTTTATTTTCAAAATAATAAATGATGAGGTGTAATATCACATCCATCATCATGAAGAAGATGATTGTCACACCCCATTATGAAGCACTATGGTTTATAAAAATCTATCTTGGGTCTATTTTAATATTATTTTCTAGTATTCTAACTCCATGGTGTCCATTCTGTATGGTGTGTTGTATATGGGAAAAAATCCATGTATATGGTTGATCACAAACTCAACTTCTCTATCTAGAGAATGAGTATACATATCTAAGAGGAATTAATTTTTATAATAACTAAATATTAGAATACCCTAAATCCCAATATTTTCATTTCACGTAAATATTCGTGTTAGATAATCATTCTCGTATGTAAATGATATACAAACATGAAGTGGGGGATCAAAATGATATTCATCAACTACTTTACTATTGTACATGTAAATAGTATGACTTTAGATTTGATTATTAATCACCCTCCCATGATAGTTAGTGTTTTCTATATAGAAGGACGATAATTCCATACCCAATATACCGTTAAACCCCAATAGAGTATCCACTATGGTAATTTTTCGTAGAATGTGTCAAAATAAATTTATTGGGGAGGAGTTATACACATGGGTTGATATTATTTACCAATTTTTTATTATCATAGATAGATCAAACCTCATAATTATGTGTTTTTTGAATTGTTCTACTAACCTTTCATGATATAAAATGATGAATAGAACCTGAATAAATATATAGGTTATCAAGTATTAAATAAAAAACATGAACAAATATCACAACAATTTTTTTTGGATCCACCTCACTATAGTGATAATAAATTCTTTTACATTCTATCAATGATTTGGATGATGTTTTTGTTTATTGTCTCCAATAACCCCTAGCCTAGGGAATTTTAATTCATAATTACCATATTTTTTATTGTAGAAAAATTGTACTGCAAATAGTTTGTTAATATGATACATATTTTCTTCAACTATATTAGTGGGTTTCGTCTTATTTAACATAAGTTATTAACATAATGAAATTATTTTCGACACATTTAATAGTCTTCGTGATCCCATTAGATAGTTTATGGGATTTGTTTTTTGAAAATGTATGATTCACGAGTTGTTATCTTTTCTTTCCTCTATGAGATTTATCTATTGACCATTCTAAATAAAACACCATTTAATGATTATTATATGCAGTACCATGAGACCACTAAAAGTATCCAATATATATTACTACAAACAGTACCCAATAGAAAATATCATTACTAATATCAAATATTTCAATCACCGTGTTCATTCCTAGACAATGGTTTAATCCGAAAATTAAGAAGCCCACCGTAATACGAATTTTGATATGGAAACTAGAGGTGTTGAATAAATACATATAATGTTTTGTTCATATTACTAGATATCATTATCTATTACTTTATTCATCAAAAGAAACTCCCTATACATTTTTTAGTTCTTAGAGAAAATATTTAGTGAAATATTTTTACTGAATTTTTTCTCTTCAATGTAATCATTGTCCTATTTTGAATTCATGTTCTTGACCAGTATTATCCACAGATCATCATACCCAACAATTTTAAAATGTTCCAACACAACTATTTATTAATGATATCATTGGATGATATGGAATATATTGTCGATGGAGTTAATATATTGTTCAGTGATTAGATGATCAAAATATTAACTAATGTTAAGAGAACAGTAGCTCATAATAGTTTTGAAAAACCAATCTTTTACATTAGATAATGAGTAAATTTTGTATGATTAAACTTATTATTTATCGAATGAGGTCATTAATCTAGTTCATCGATGGTGATCCTAGTTCCTGACCCCATATGTTTTGAATATCATTATTGAAATAAGAACATTTACTATCAATTTTTTTTGTAAAAGTTACTTTTGTTTCCTACCATTAAATAAGAAAATATGGGAATAATTTTACTATAGACCCTATAAAATGTATAACCATGTATGGATAAGGAATAACAAATATATAAAAAATATAACCTATATTATTAGTCAATATGATTTAATCTGTGTTATACATGGTAATTTCCTTATTATGTTTTCTTACATTACAATATTTTCAACTCATTCATAATAGTTTGTAACGAGTCTATGAATTTTTAACATATTATCCCCTAGTAGTTTCGTACCATTTATACATAAAGGAATCTTTTTTAAACAATATTTTTTGATTGATATAATAATTGAGGCACCCATTTGTGTTTAATTACCCTATGGTGTATCTATGTTAGAAACATGTAAACATGTATTATCCAGAAATGGATTTAATTTTTTCGAAACCACTATCCCAAAACATCAAAATAATTAAACGGTATATAATAATAAATAAATTATCCCATAGGTTACTATTTAAGATATTTTTTATAATTACTAAAAATTGATAGATGTTTTTTTGAAACCTACTATATAATAGGAATATTTTTTTTAAATATGTAAATACCCGAAAATTTCAAGGAAAACGTTTTCTTAATATCTTTGGAATTTTACGAGTCTGTGGCTTCTGACAGCACAATATTCTGAGGCCCGGTGTGCCCGGAATCAATTTTTGAATTTTAGCTCAGGTGCATTTTGTAAACGAATGAGTGGGTTTTTTTTATATCTTTTGAACTGGTTCTCAGAATTGAAATCCGAAGGCACTGATGAACTCGCGGCGCATGTAATTGCTAAAGGGGACCTTTGCCACGGTTGCGTTTGCACGAGTGGAGAAGTTAAAAATTGTGGATTAAATAAGGAATGAATAAAATTGTGAAATTTTTTCATTTTTATATCAAAGGTGGTTTTATCCTACATAGGGGAGTTAGGGTGGGACCCACAATCACCAAACTACCCATTTTAGGATAAAAGTGAGGTGGGGTCCACATGATCCCTAACTTTTCACATTCCCTTAACTCCCTTTGAACTCACCATAACCCCTTTGAATTCCCCATAACTCACCCCTTGTTTAATGAATGACAACTCCACTCATTTATTGGAGTCGAGCCTCTCCACCTTATATCTCTCTCACACCACTTAATATTTTTCCAACCATTCAATTAATTAATATGTTTGAAATAAATTGAATTAGCATGAAAAGTGTAAAAATGGGGGAAATATCATTTTAATATTGGGTTGGGAAAATATTGTGGGGGAAATTGTTGGAGAATTTTTAAGAGATCCCTCCTTCCAATGAAGAACGTTCTTGACGAAGAACAATGCCTCTTCAACGAAGAATGCCTCCGGCGGAGAACGTGATGTCACCGATGATGTGCCTTCTATTCTTCTTTCTCATCATCAAGGGAGGAGACACCACCACGTGGAATGTCTCCATCGATGACGAATATTCCTCTGACGTCAATGAAATCAACACCGATCTTCCGTGACGTCCGATCATCGCGACGCTTGCCTTTTTTTCGCGGCTCGACGACATGCGACGTCATTACGAGGTAGGGGAATTTTGATTATTTATCATTTGAGAGGTTTTATCTCATGAGAATTATCATTTATTTATATGTTGTTTGTATAATTTATTCTTCAATAAATTATACCCTTATAATTGTTGAAATAATATGTTTGATTTATTTCTAATTGATAACACCTAATGCGGAGGGCACGGCCTAACGAACAAGCTCGGACCCTCCGCAGATTGTTTGACTGTATGCGGATTGACGGGTGATGATGTAAGGAACTGAAACTGCATTTTGAATCCATTGCATTGAAGAATTGGTCTGCAGAAGATGCTATCGACAATCCTCACCGGCATGGCGGTGCCGGCGACAGGAGGCGGCAGCACCCTAGTGCGCCGTCGGTGTCAATCAATGGCGAGGGGCAGTGCCCCCCCGCACCACGTTGTAACGCTTGGCCACTGGGCCGGGCCGCCAGCGGCGGGCCGGGCCGCATGTGTCGGGCTAGTCCATCCCCATATGGGCCGGTCCGCTCTGTGCCCTATCGGGCCGGACCCAGACCCGAGTCAGGTCGACCCGGTTTGAGCCGACCTATGGGGAGTTGGGCCAGGTCGGACCGGGCCCAAACCCCCTATTTTCGGATCAGGTTCGTTCAAACACCTATATCATGGGATACATACCTCTGATCGACGCACTATCAGTCACGTAGAGATATTTGGATCGAGTCATTCATTTCGGTATAGTACACTCAAGGTTTCAGCGATCTTTGGATATGGCCGAGTTGGTTCGAACATGAGACCAATCGGGAGCTTGGAGAAGAAACACTTATAACTTGAGGGTCGGATGTCCGATTGAAGTGTCGTCAACTACGTTCGATTCCACTTAATGAGAAGGTTCTTTTGGCATACACCACAAGAGGTTGGGAAATAGTTGTAGTACGATCAGGTTGGTTTAGCTTATAAACCAACCGGGCCCCTCTAACGGAAAAGATGATAAATTTTAGACCGGGCGTCCATTGACGAACCATCAGCGGCATTTATAATTTCATTGAGAAACAGTTCCTTTGAGTATACCCTATGAGTTTTCGAAGTATAGTTCAGATACGATCAGGTTGGTTCATACATGAAACCAACCGGGCCCCCGGGACGAAATGGTTAATAACTAAAAGACCAAGCGTCCGATTAACGCGCTGTCTATTGCATTGATACCCCTTTGATGAGGCGGTCAATTGTGATACTTCTTTGTGAGACATTGTGATATTTGGAGTATCGACCTGTATCTTGTGGAGCGGACCCTCCCGGAGATGAGCGTATGGAGTGTTGAGGCCTAGTAGCTGGTCTAGATTTTACGTATGTCGATCGATCAAATCGGAGTGATTCAGATCTCCAAGTGGGGTTCGCTTGGTTGTAGCAGCAGACCCACAATGGAGGAGCGCTTGGTTGTAGCGGCAGACCCACGGTACTCGACAGAAGGAGTACCTATGAAGGCTATGAGGGGGTGCGTTTGGTTGTAGCTTCAGATCCATGGTGGGAAATGCTTGGTTGTAGAAGCAAGCCCACAATACTTGACATGTGGAGTACTTCAGCAGTCCATGGTTAGTGGGAAGCGCTTGGTTGTAGCAGCATGCCCACTGTTCTCGACAGAGGAGGAGTTCTCCAGCAGTCGTGGTTTCGACATCATGAATAAAATCTTTGTTTGAGCGGAGTCAATGACCTTTGTGTTTACCTCATGATTGAGATGAGTTACATGATTAGTTAGGTACATGTCTCGAAATATACATAAGTAGTGGTTATCTGTTGATTTCATAACCTTTGTGATTACCTCTTGATTGAGATGGGTCAGTTGATTACTTTGGTATAAGTATGGGCTTATTCCTTTGTACGGGTTATCTTTTGAGATCTTTCTTTGTGGTTATCCTTGTTGGATTTAGTGAGACCATGAGGGTCTCAGGGTCCCTACTGAGTATTTTTATTCTCACACAAGAACGAGCTATGCCCGCACTTCATTGTGTTGGATGCAGATGAAGGACATCACTGACAGAGATCAAGTGGACAAGGACTGGACGGTACCTGAATGTGGACCTCACGATGAGATAGTACCCGGAGGTGGACCTCATGATGAGACAGTACCGGGAGGTGGAATTCACGAAGAGATGGTACTCAGAGGAGGTTGGCGGGCGAGAGCGTTGAGGAGGCTATCTGTACCTAGCATTCAGGTAGGATCCGAGGTGGATGACCCAGGAGCTGCTTCTACCTACCAGCTGTTTGTCTTTTCTGTTTTACTTTCGTTTTGTTCTAGCTCTACATTTTAGTTGGGTTTGTATTCTGGCCCATTTACCCTTCAGCACTTTCTTTTGTACATAGTGTATTACATATGCTTGTACTATGGTTATATGTGTTTATGTTTTATAAAGTCAATGCCTTCCCAGTTATCGGGATTCACGCCTTTGGTTCTAGTCGCCAGCCCCTAGCCTATGGAAGGCAGGCTTAGTGTAGTCATGGAACGGGCCCTGAGGACGGGTTCTGAAAATTTGGTATTAGAGGAGTTGGTTCTACCGTAGATCTTAGGACTATGATATTTTCATTTTGTGAAGCAATAGTGTTAAGGGAACTAATTGTGGTTTTCAGTTTAGGGAGTCTAGTGTTGGTGGGGGCGGCTGACGTATCCATACACCAGGACCCTGACATCTGATTTCCGACTCAGTGCATGAAAACACTGATTGCGTGTGTCTTTTCAAAAGTTTCTTTTAAATCAGCTCAAAGCTGGTCAGCCCTCTAAGTTTAGTCTTTTGACTGTGTCGCATCTGTTCTTTCAAGACTCTACCCCACAAATTACAAGTAAGAGCCCCGAGTGTTTTACATACTGATAGGGTGCCGAGGGACAAGTCCTCAGTACGTGGCCCTCAACTAGTGGAGGCACCAGCGGTACTACCACCCGTTGGGCCACCGATGCCACCAGCCCCAGCAGTAGGCGATGCACACCGCTTTAGTGCACTGCACGAGTTCCAGCGCCAGAGGCCACCTAGGATCCGGGGAGATACGGACCCACAGGTAGCTGCGGATTGGATAGAGGTTGTGGTGAGAGTCTTGAGGCTAGTAGGGATGGAAGAAGACTTTATGGTGATCCTTTCTGCCAGCCTCCTTCAGGAAGCAGCAGCCAGATGGTGGAGCCTGATGCTCCAGATGAACAATGAGGCGACACTTCTATAGGCAGAGTTCGAGATCCTGTTCCGGGCAGAGTTTATTCCAGCCACCCTTCGAGCAGTACATATTTAGGACCTACTGAATCTACAGTAGGGTAGCATGATGGTGGCTTAGTAATCAATGAGGTTCACAGACCTCTCGCGCTACTCTACATAAATGGTACGAGACCTATTCTTCTAGGCATGGACCTTCAAGTAGGGGCTCAGGCGAGAGATTATAGCTTCCATTGTCTCCCACAGCATCCCGATGCAGACGAGGGTGTTAGAGCGAGCCCTCTTAGTGGATATTTTCCTTGTTGAGTAGTATCCAGCAGCGGGACCCACCATTAGCCAGCATGCAGCAGAATCTTTTTTAGCTGGCAGCAGACAGATGGCGCAGAGTTGCAAGAGGACCAAACCCACTGGTGGTCGATCAAATGACTCAGGATCGTGTGTGTGAGGCACCCGGGGTGGAGAATGACATACCAGGAGCGGACAATGTTACTCCTGTGGCGGGCTTGGTCACATAGCATGTGACTATCCGACCCACCATACATATGATCTGCAGATAGAAGAAGGACCTCCCAGGAAGAGATAGAGGTTCGATCGAGGCAGGCCGTAAGAAGCAGGAGACTGAGCTGGAGGAGCTGGTCGTGCAACTAGAGGTGGATGACGCTTCGAGGTGTTTCCACCACCAAAACCAGGAGGTCCACCCCCGACCGCATGGAATGTGTGGACATGGGAGAGAACAACTTCAGGTAGCTGAAACATACGACTATAGTGCTCCAGAAGTGGGAGGAAAAGTTCAGGACTAGTTCCAGGATTGTAGGCCTTTGTTTTTGGTGCTTCTAGTTTCCATGTTTCTGTCTTTGTGTTAGATTTGTGTCTTTGTACTTCGAGCTACAGTAATAAAATACACTTATCATTGTGACATTTACTTACCTATCCTTATTTTGGAAAGATACTGAGAGGTTCCAGATAAATACTGTTGACTTGTCCCTCAGTTTTGAGATTCCTATTGAAAGAGACCCAGTGACCACACACTACTGCCGATACTATGACTTGACCCTTGGAGGTGAGAGTAACGGTTGGATATCATGGTAGTAGAATCGAGGCCTTACGACTTCACCAATGGCATGAAATAGTAATTTTCATGTCAGGATTGACTGTATTAGGAAAATAACGTGGTTCATCCAGGGAATGAGACCAAATTTCTCTCTTCGGTAGAGGAGAAATCCCAACTGCTCTTTGGTGGAACATAGACGAAGAAGGATGGAGATGAGTTCTTAAAATTGGCTAGTCTCACCCTTTATTCATTGAGAGAATGGTTTACGGTTATCTCCATGTCAATAATCTCAGGTGTATTTTCGTTCAGAATTACATGAACCTTGGACAATAGTGATGGATTAAATTCCTCCAGGACTATGACTTAGAGATAGATTAATCTCCTTGAGAGGGGGACGTTGTAGAAGATTCTCTTAGTAGGACATTAGGCATTTAGCTGTTAGGAGTGGTGGGACAGCAGCTGGCCATATTTCTGATATCCTTTATGGATAGTGTTGGAGTCAGCATGTGTAAAACCAAAAATGGTCAGGCTACGATGGAGAAGGTGCAGATCATCCAGGAGTGGATGAAGACTGCACAGAGTAGACAGAAGTCCTATGCTAATAGGATATGAGACCACTGGAGTTCGAGGGTGACGACCATGACTTATTATGGGCCACACCTCGACGGTGCCTATGGAGGATTGTCCGGGGCGACATTCACAGTGTCCCAATTGAGGTTGGGGTTCGGCAGGAGTGAGTCTTACGAGGACGGTCGATTCCCCTTGTGCACTTTTGCTGGCTGCACGGGAACCTCCATGAGAGCACAGGAGAGTGGGAGTATCAGATGTGTTCTCGGTACCTCCATTAGTTTCCATAATTTGTTTTGTATCTTTATGGGGATGTAAATCCCTGAGGTGTGAGTAATGTAAAAACCCGAAAATTTCAAGGAATTTTTGTTCTTGATTTTATTGGAATTTTACGAGTTTGTATCTTCTAACGGAACATGATTCTGAGGCATGGTGTGCCCGAAATAAATTTCTGAAGTTTAGCTCAGGTACATTCCTTTAACAAACGAGTGGGTTTTTGTCTATCTTTTGAACCAGTGATCAGAATTGAAATCTGAAGGCACCGATGAACTCACAACGCCGATAATTGCTTAAGGGGACATTTTCTGTGGTTGTGTTTGCACGGGTGGAGAAGTTAAAAATTTTGGATTAAATGAGGAATGAATAAAATTGTGAAACAATTTTATTTTAATATCTAAGGTGGTTTTATCCTACATGGGGTAGTTAGGGTGGGACCCACAAGCACCTAACTACCCATGTGAGGATAAATGATAGGTGCAGCCAACACGATCCCCAACCATTCACATTCCCTTAACTCCCTTTGAACTCCCCATAACCCCTTTGAATTCTCCATAACTCACCCCTTGTTTAATGCATGACAACTCTAATCATTTATTGGAGTGGAGCCTCTCAACCTTCTATCTCTCTCACACCACATAACATTTTTCCAACCATTCAAATAATTCATTTGTTTTAATTAAATTGAATTATCATGACATATTGTTAAAATGGGGGAAAACTCATTTTAATATTGGGTTGGGAAAATATTGTGAGGGAAATTCTTGGAGAATTTAGAAGAGATCCCTCATTACAACAAAGAACGTTCATGAAGAAGAAGAACGCCTCTTCGACGAAGAACGCCTCCGATGGAGGATGCAAAGTCACTGATGATGTGCCTTCTCTTCTTCTTCCTCCGTGTCAAGGGAGGAGACACCACCACGGGGAACATCTCTATCGACGACGACTTTACCTCCGACGTCAACGAAATCGGAACCGATCTTCCGTGACGTCCGATCACCGCGACGCTTGCCTCTTTCTGCGGCTCGATGACATGCGACGTCTTTGCGAGGTAGGGGAATTTTGTTTATTTCTCATTTTAGTGGTTTTATCTCATGAGCATGAGCATTTATTTATATGACGTGAGTATAATTTATTATTTTATAAATTACAACCATATCATTGTTAAAGCATGTGTTTGATTTATTTCCAATTGATAACGCCTAATGAGGATGTATTGGGCTAAAGAACAAGCTCGGACCCTACGCAGATTGTTTGACTGTGCGCGGATTGACGGTCGACGATGTACGGAACCAAAACGGCGTTTGGAAGCCGTCGCAGTGAAGAACGGTTCCACAGAAGATGTTGCTGGTGCGTCTCGCAGGCACATTGGCGCCGACGATAGCAGCCGGCGTCCAGCGGTGCCCCAGCACACCGCCGGTGTCAATCAACGGCGATGGGCAGCACCCCCCGCTCCGCGGTGCAACGCTCGACTGCTTGGCTGAGCTGCAACCGGCGGATGGGATGGGCCTCCAGCACCGGGCTCGGCCGCCAGCGTTGGGACATGCCGCACCTATATGGGCAATGTCGGGACTCTCCCTATCGGGACGGACCCGGACCTGATTCAGGTTGAACCGGTTCGGGCCAACCCAGGGGGAGTTGGGCCGGGATGGACAGGGCCCAAACCCCCTATTTTCGGACCAGGTTCATTCAAATGCCTATATCTTGGTCTACGGACCTCCGATCAATGCACCGTCAGTTAAGTAGGGATCCTTGGGTCGAGGCGGTCCTTTCGGTATATCACTCTCAAGGTTTCGGGTAACATTGGTTACGGCAGGGTTCTCTCGAACATGAAACCAACCGGGACCTCAGAGCGGAAACTCTTATAACTTGATGACCAGACATCTGATTAACATGTTGTTGACTACGTTGGTTTTGTTTTTATGAGACGTTTCTTTTGGAATAATCCACTTGAGGTTTGGACATAGTTGGAGTATGTTTGGGTTGGTTTAGCTTCTAAACCAACCAGGCCCATGGAACGGAAAAGCCGATAACTTTCAGACTAAATGTCCGTTTGACAAACCGTCAGCGACATTTGTAATCTCGTTGAGAAACGGTCCATTTGAGAATACCCTATGAGAGTTCGGGGTATAGTTGAGATACAGTCGGGTTGGTTCGTACACAAAACCAACTAGGCCCCAGGGACAAAAAGGCCAATAACTCACAGACCAGGCTTCTGATTGACGCGCTGTATGTTGCGTTGAGACCCCTGTGACAAGGCGGTTCTTTTTTATACTACTTTGTAGGAATTTGTGATATTTGGAGTATCACACAGTAGATCATGGAGCGGACCCTCTCGGATACGAGCATACGGAGTGCTGAGACCTAGTAGCTGGCTAAGACTTGACGACTGCTGATCGATCGACTCGGAGTGATTCGGATAGCCCAGTGGGGTACGATTGGTTGTAGCAGCAGACCCACGGTGGAGGAGCACATGGTTATAGAGGAAAACCTGTGGTAAATGACAGAAGTAGTGCCTTTGTAGGCTATGGGGGGTGTGCTAGGTTGTAGCGGTAGACCCATGGTGGGAAGTCCGTGGTTGTAGCAGCAAGCCCACAGTACTCGACAGAGGGATTACTTCAGTAGTACAAGGTTAGTTGGAAGCACTTGGTTGTAGTTGCAAGCCCGCTTTACTCGACAGATGAGGAGTTCTCCAGCAGTTGTGATTTTGACATCATGAATAATATCCTGGTTTGAGCTGATTCAATGACCTTTGTGTTTACCTCATGACTGAGATGGGATACTTGATAACTTAGGTACAAGTATGGGCACATACCTATGTAGTGTTTATCCGTTGATTTCATAACCTTTGTGATTACCTCTTGATTGATATGGGTTACTTGATAACATAGGTATATGCATGGGCTTATACCTAAGTAAGGGTTATCTATTGAGATCCTTCTTTGTGGTTATCCTTGTTGGATTTAGTGAGACCATGAGGGTCTCGGGGTCCATACTGAGTATCATTATACTCACACCTGCACGGGCTATGCCTGAGAATCGTTGTGTTGGATGCAGATGAAGGACAACACTAATATAGATCGAGTGTACAAGGACTGGATGGTACCCAAAGGCGGACCTCACGACGAGACAGTACCCAGAGGTGGACCTCACGATGAGACAGTACACAGAAGTGGACTTCACGACGAGACGGTACTCAGAGGAGGTTGGTGGGAGAGAGCGTTGAGGAGGCTATTTGTACCTACCCTTTAGGTAGGATCTGAGGTGGATGACCCAGGAGCTTCTTCAACCTTCCAGATGTTTGTATTTTCGGTTGTACTTTCGTTCAGTTGTTGCTATACTTTTCAGTTGGGTTTGAATTCTAGCCCATTTACCCTTCATCACTTTTTTTGTACTTAGTTTATTACTTCTGCTTGTACTCAGTTTGGATGTGTTTATGTTTTATAAAGGAAATTCCTTCCCAGTTATCGGGATTCACACCTTTGCTGCTAGTTACCAGCCCCTAGACTATGGAAGGCGGGATTGGGATAGTCACGACACAGGCCCCGAGGACGGGTCGTGACAATATATTATTTCATGATTGTTTACATAAATATATATAAGGTTCTAGTGTTGTTATATAGATAGGTAAATAATACATAAACCTAAAAATATTATTTAAATTTACATATATATAATGTAGATCTGTGTGAGCTTGAAAAAAATCATATGATAGCCTAGGTAATACATCAATAAAAGTGGTGAGCTAAAAAATATACCATCTATATAATAATGATTAGTAGGCATAATGGGGCAGTCAAAGGTTTAACATGATAACATAAAAGTGAATGATTATGAATAATGATACTGAAGAATAAAATAAATGAAATTGTATCATATGAAAATAGAAATAAAGGAACATTTGAAGAAACAGAAAACATTTCATAAGTGTAAGTAAATGCTAACAGCTAACACCACATCACGTAGATGATAAACACTAGTCGCTGATTAAACATACTACATCATCCCATTCATAAAATCACCAAATCAAATTACATATTTTAAAGTATTACATGACCATAGTTTTATATTATTTTTTCTATTTATTTAGCGTGTTTTGGTAGAAATATGAATAATTTTGGAGTCTTTTGGGCTGCACATGGTTTGTTCATAGATATCTGAACATTGTTCCATATTAGTGAAAAACATGCACCCCTTGAGAAGTGAGGACTACAATATTTGAAATAATACTTTTACACAATTCTCCCACATAATGGACACCATAAACCCTTGGATTGTGTGTCTAGAGGAGGATAATAGTTATGGAACATTGTATGCAAAAAATTTCTCCCTCTTCAGACCACTATGCGTGTAGTATTAAATTATTCAAAAAATAAATATTTTACTCTGGAACCCCCCCCCCCCCCCCGCCCAATTTAATTCTTGAGTGATCACATTTGGCATTAACATGATTTCTATATTCTTGAAGGACATAATTAAGTGGTTTGGGATCCTCTAAACCCTTTTCATGGTGGAATAAATAATAA
Source organism: Viscum album (assembly GCA_963277665.1). Lineage (NCBI taxonomy): Eukaryota > Viridiplantae > Streptophyta > Magnoliopsida > Santalales > Viscaceae > Viscum > Viscum album. Next base: position 2,079,450,230 of record OY728136.1, on the reverse strand, counting down.
AGGGTCTTGATCGATCTCATTTGGGTATATGGATATCCTATCATAGAGTTTCTTCAAATCTTATTTTCTATAGAGTGTATCTTGATTATATTTTTGATTCCTATAAATTCGTTGCCTTTTTCATTAATTTTTGTTATTTTTGGAAGTGTGGATCATTTGATTATGTGATCATTGGTAAGTGGTTCCATTTTAGTAGTTCAATCAAATTGATACGTTGTATTTATTTTGAAATAGATTAAAAGTAATTTATAATGAACTAATTTTAAATAAATTGATTTGGAATTTTAAACTGAATAGATATTTTAAAAACTGAAAATTCTAATGGAATTGGAATTGTTTGGTCGGTTTTGAAAATGATGCAACTGATTAAATGATTTGAAAAATATTTTAGGAAAAATAGATTAAATTTAATTGATGAAAACCTATTATAGGATTGATATTGAAAATATATGATAGGATGAAAACCCCAATTTTTATTTTTCAAATTGAATTGGAATTCTGAAAATAACTACGGGGAAAAATGATTTGTAAATGATGACTAAATTGAAATCGGATTATTTGATGATTATTAATTGTTGGATTAAGATCATGTGTTTCTGTGTAGTTAGTTTTTAATTTGGATAAAAAATAATACGATAACTATCTCATATAAATTAATTAACGATGAAAATCGTAATAAAACATAGTTTATCATGTTTATCCTAAATGGGATATTGATGATTCCAACTCATCATGATTCTAATGGATGTGCTAACACATGTTTATCCATAATAACTAGTTTTAGAAGTATAATGATCCCAATGAAAAAATACAACGTGCAATTGAGAAGATAACAATGGTTAAAATTGTGTTATATTTTATCATATACTAAATTGATAATATAACTATTTTATTAATGCTAAATGATATATACATATGCTTTTATTTTAATTTTTTTAATCCATGTTTGGAAATATTTCCTTCTATTCGAATGAAAACATGTTTTGTTATCAATATGAAAAGGCTACCTTATACCATGTATAATTTTTTTAAATTGAATTAATTATTTGTTTATTGATATGGATCCTATTATATAACTCTTGATTTTAACACCCCAAGCTTACATGGTACGTTTCCCTTTGAATAATATAGTAGCGTGTGTTGTACGCAACTTCGAGGTCTAACACACCACAACCTATCCAACTAGTTGTTATGAATAGTAATACCCATTTTTTGAAATTTTATAAATTTTATATTTCAAAATGGTCTTCATTTTTGGATTCAGAATATAGAAATTATCCTAGGGTGAATTTTTAGTATTTTTCTAAAAACCTTCATTTTTTGATGAATGGTGAAAACAATGAGTTATTGGCAAAAACATACTTTTTTTAAATAATGTTTTATTTTATTTAAATTTATTTTATGTCTAAATAGATACGTAATACCTATAATAGTTCAATTAAATTTATTGGAGTTAGTTTATAATAATTTTAGACATATAAAAAATCTCATTTACCTTTTCACCGTCTTTAACCCATCTCATGAGAGAATTTTCATATTCACATAAAACATAATTTTACCGCTTATGTGAGTGGAATTTCGAAAATCTAAGAGACACAATTAATATAATGAGAAAAATGTGGTTTAATAAGATAAAAATAATTTTTGGTGAATTGTAACTTTTTACTTTTATTTACCACGGTTAAAAGTAAATAGGGTAATTAAGGGTAAAAATGATATTATTATTACCATAAAACATGTCTTAATTATATGGGCTAAGTATAATCAGACCAAAAACAACCTTAGGAATAAAATATAATCTTCTTTGGTCCACTTGGATTAGATTCGGAGACATATTATTATTTAATTCAAAGAAGAGTTAAAATATTTAAAAGCAAAGATTAATAACTGAAACATTTTTAATATAGGGTTATGAATAAGATAAATTTGATTATAAATATTAATTAGAAATAAAAAAATATTTCCTATATAATGGTATTTTAATTATAATTTTTATACATTAAATAATTTAATTTATTTATGACACAATGGTTGTGCAGTAATTAACTAATTAATGAAATATTAAAATAATTGATATTATAAATATCCAAATAAATGTAATTTGATACTTTTTATGAATTACAATAATTTTTAGCTTAATATGACATATTATGATTGGTTATATTAATTCTATTCGATGTAATAATGGTTTTCTGAATTTATCAAAAACAAAATACCCAGTTGTGTCTAAATAGACATAAAATTGTTTTTAAACCAAATATTATATTATTAATTTATATTACATTATTAAATATATAAGGATGGGAAAGAGGACTTATATAATGATATTTTTATCATTAATGGACCACTTGGGGGTCTCTTGGAAGTATATAGAATGTTTATTAACTATATAATATTAAAATACAAAGAGACATGGTAAATGTCAAACTATTTAACATAGAGTTAAATCTAAATGATAAGTTTAATATAGTGAGCCAAAACTGTCTAAAATCTATTGGCTGAGTGGATTTCAATGCATCCCCACCATTTACATTAAATATTCCATTTTGGATCCATTAGAAACCGAATGTTAATTTTTTATAAAATAATACATTAAGTTTTTCCTAAAGAGCCCCTCCTACCCCTTATAAAAGGACACCAATTCTAACCAATTATTCATACCTTCAAAGCCTTTTGGATCGGCCAACACTTGCCCAAATATCCTCTCAAATTACCTCTATTCAACCTAGAGGCCTTCGTGTGTTCATAATTTTAACATATGGAGCCCTTTTGATCAAATCAAAAGGAAGAACCCGAATAAGAGATAATGTTTTCACCACCCTCATTCAAGATCATTTCTTCTTCCACTTCTTCTTTATTTTTTAATTCCATTCGAGAATAATAACTCCAGTATCATCTATATACTCTGATGTTCTTATAAATATGTTATAAAAATATTCAGTATTATATCCATCCTTTGAATGACATGTCACCATACGTGTGTACGTATGGAATACCGTCTCCACGTCGTGGTGTAATTGTTATTCAAAATATTATTATTTTGATGTATATTATAATGATGTGTAATTAATGTAAATAATAAATATAACATGATAATTATTCTTGTATATATGATATAACATACAATTATATATTATTCTAATATCAAAATAATGATATTGTCACTCATGCGTACGTACGGACTACCGTCTCCACGAACGTGATGAGATTCATTCCCCATCGTATCCATTCAAGACTATTTTTCATTTGAGGATAAAAAATAATGTTTACATACTTTATATAAGTATGGATATTAATAAGATACATCCCATACATAACAAATATGACTCACATAATAATTAATATAAAGGAAAATGAATCTGTTAACACCTGAAATGACGATAATACTAAGATATTATTAATGGAACAATGTTAAAAGATCATATATGATATCATATTAATGTATATGATTCTTGTATAATTTAATAAAAATTATTTCACCATTATATAGAAGGTTAACCTACCCTCAACTATGGAAATGTACAAGGTAAGGGTTTATTTCAAAATCTCTTCATTATCCGAGGTTGTTTATAGGTAATTATCTACCGGGACCTCTTTATCCTCCACATCCATGTTTATTAAAAATATATTTCAAAACATTCATTCTATTTTCTAGACTGTGGGATAGAGTCATTTATATACTTGTTTGACTTTTATTATATTTTTATAAAGTAATCCTTTCGTTATTTTCAAAACATGGTCCTTTTAAACCTTTTCGACAAAATTAAAGTAAGAATGTCTTTTTTTAACATATACGGTGGGTGCGGCTATTTTCTGCTGTTATAAAATCAGTGAAACTTTCCTTACAAAATTATAAGAATATTTTCGAAGTAAATTTTTTCTTCTATAATTATGTGATTTTTAACTGATTTTAAAAAAAAGAGATATTTCTCTCAAATAGTTTTGAATTCATCTATGTCAACAACCTTTGATGGATTTTAAGCTTATTTGAAGTTGATTTATTATGATAAAAAACTTCCATATTGTATTGAAGGTTTTATGATATTTTTGAATGTGGATGTGTTATTTTTATACCATTCATGGTTTATGGAGAATGTATGGACATTTTGTATACTTTTTTTAATTTGAATGTTTATGTTATGCTTGAACCTTTTCATATGGCAATGCATTGGACTTAGTAAGTGACGGGTGGAGCCCGCTATAGCTCCTCGATGCATCGGTATGTCTCATTAGATAAATTAGTGTCTTGGAACAAGTCCTTGAAAAAATATTATTTGTACTGTTGGCACAAGGCCTTGACTATGTGGTTATGATAGTGTGACATTATACATTCCATCATTATGAAAGTGGTTATTGATATTTCATGTAATTATTTGACTAGTATAATATCCATTTGAATATGTAAATGGAATTATTTCATTTTAGTTTTTCTATATTATGATTAAAAACAAGTTTAAAATGCTTTTTTTAGTGATACACTGCCTTAAATGTTTATTCATATTAATGAATATTTCCGCTTTATATTTATCCATAATAATTATCTGAGCTCACCCCTTTCTATGTTTTATTTTTCTAGGATGTGAAGAATTATTTTATGAATAACCTGCAGGGATAGTATGATGATTTGTGTGTAGTCTATAGAGGTAAGATATTGTTTTAGTTTTTCACTTTATGGTGTAATGTCAACATTATGAATGTATCTAGTTATTCCAAGGCTACTAAACTAATCGGTAATTCGACACATGATCTTTTGTGATCATGCCAATGATATATAACAATTCACCGACTCTGGGTAATTGGGGTCGGGGCGTTACAGTTGTTAACAAAGTAAGCTTAGTACAAAACATGGAAGCCAGATTTGGATAAACTCTGATTAGAGTACATAGCCCTAAGATATAAGTTGAGGATTAGTATTGAATAATTTCTTAGAATATTTGTATTATAGAGATTTTGAGTTTTCTGAGCATTACATCCCTATCTGGATACGAGAAAGTAGAGCTGGCTCTGGCACAGATGTACCTAGGGGTAAATCCTGAAACACCTCTTTGAGAAAGACTCGAATGGGAACTGGTGCAATACAATATGACTTTCTGCACTCCTGGTTACGACAATCCCAGGGGATATGCTTAGGATAATTCTCATTTTCATTAAAAACCATTATCAAGGGATTATGAGTATATACATCCTCAATGAAAACATTTTTATGATTATGGATTATATCCATAAATTGTTAAATTTATGTCAATTGTTTTAAAAGTTTGGATTTATGTATTGCGATTCATAAACTAATCTACTGTATGTCATTGTTTAGAAATTGAGCCTAGTGAAAAGAATAGATACCGTATCAATGAACACACTCCGTGTAGGGATTTCCCTCCTGTTCAAGATAATTATAGTGGAGCTAGTGATACAACTGGTGCTGATCGGCTAATCACCATACTCGAAAAACTCACTCAGGTTATTAATAATAACCTTACACGTTTGGATCACCCAGATCCACAGCATGGAGGATCAATGTTAGATCTCTTCATGAGGAAAAACAAAAAAAATTCAATGAGGGTAAAAATCCACTAGTAGCTAAGAAATGGATATATTCCTTAGAGAAAATATCACACGCCTTGCGGAGTAGCAAAAGGGAAAAAGTTGTCATGGCCGTTTATCGCCTCACTGAAGATACTGATCAATGGTGGTCATTGATTCAAAACACGAAGGAAGATGATGAAGTATCAAATATGGAATCGAGGGAATTTAAATAGATTTTCTTAGAATAATACTTTCCTTGTGACCATCGAGCAGATATGGAAAGACAATTTCTGAGTCTAAGGAAAAAGGAGGATGAGAATGTTGCAAAGTATGAGTCTAACTTTTCATGATTAGAAAGGCATGTTGTAGATTATATACGTAACCCAAGAAGTAAGATTAATCATTTCTTTGATGGGTTAAAACCTTTTGTACATTGATAAATAGTCTCACAATCCTTTTCATCATACGAAGATATTGTCTCATGTGCTATCAAGACAGAAAAAGAATTCTCTAACTCTTACGACATTAAAGGAAAGCAATAGAAGAAGAGATATACTGATCACTCTGGAAATAGAGATTAGGTAACGAAGGGAAAATTCGAATATCTGTCCTGCAATAAATGTGGGAAGAAACACCCTGGTACATGCTTGAAGGGAATGAGGGTCTATTACAAGTGTGGTGAAGAAGGCCACCAAGCTCGTGATTGTAAGGGGAAGAAAGAAGCTACCGATGTTCATAGCTACAACTGCAGGGAAATATGACATTATACGAATGAATTTCCTAAGAATCAGGGTAACATACCATAGAAAAGGCCATGGGATCAAGGCCAAGATTATGTTATCACAAATGCTGAGGTAGAAGGTCCAAAATAAGTAGTGGCAAGTAATTTAATGGTTTCCTCAAGTTTAGAAAATGCTTTATTTGATTCTGGATCATCGCACTATTTCATATCTTCCCAGTTTTCTAATAAAATTAGATATTTCCAATTTTATGTAATAATGGAGTTGTCAGTTAAAACTCCTAATGTATGTATCATTGCTACAATGTTCTGTGAATCAGTTCCCATTAGAGCATATAAATGTTATTTATCTGCTGATCTCATCGACATACCAATGATTGAGTTTGATATAATCCTCAGTATGGATTGGCTTTCAGACCATGATGTGAAGAATTATTATAAGAAGAAGGAGGTTTCAATTTTACATGATGATGATATAGAACACATTATCTTTAGAGCATTATCGTCACCATCTAATTCTTATCTAGATCCACCCTCAATAGCTCAACTAAATTCAATTATTGGGGAGGAAGAGAATGAAATGACGATGTGTGGGGAAAGTAATGTTCAAATAGAGGATGTACATATTGTGAATGAATATGTAGATGTGTTTCTGGATGATTTACCATGACATCCTCCAGAACGATAAATTTAGTTTCCCATTGATTTAATTCCGAGTTCAAGGCCCATATCGAAGTCCCTTTATAGAATGACCACTGTGGAATTAGTGTAACTAAAGAAAAAACTTGAGGAATTGACTAATAAAGGATTTATTCTCCCTAGTGTTTCTCCATGGGGAGCCCCTATCCTTTTTGTTTATAAGGATGATATATTTATGAGGTTATGTATCGACTACAGGGAGATCAATGCTATAACAATAAAGAAAAAGTATCCCCTACCTGGCATTGATGATTTATTTGACCAAAATCATGGAGCTCAATAATTTTCAAAGATTTACCTTCAATCTTGATATCATCAGTTGTGTGTGAACAAGGAACACATTCCAAAGACAGCATATCGAACCAGGTATGGGCATGACGAGTTTACAGTAAGGTTTTTTGGGCTGACTAACGCACCCTCGGTTTTCATGGATCTAATGAACAGAGTTTTCAAGGAACATATTGATTACTTTGTAGTGTTATTTATTGATTATATATTTGTATACTCCAAAATCTACAGAGATCATGAAAATCACTTTCACATTATATTGAAGACTCTCAGAAGACATGAGTTATATGGGATGTTTAGAAAGTGTGAATTCTGGCTTCATGAGATTTCTTTTCATGGCCATATTGTCTCTAAGGATGGAATCTATGTTGATCCTGCTAAGACAAGAGCAATCCAATAATGGCCCGCACCAACAAGTATAACTGAAGTATGCAGTTTTACTGGTTTAGTAGGTTATTACCGATGTTTCAACCAGAATTTTTCTAGATTAGCTAACCCATTAACGAAGCTCACACGTAAAAGGGATAAATTTTTTTGAAAAAAAAGAGTGTAAATAATGTTTCAATGAACTAAATATAAGATTAGTCAATCATCCTATCTTGAATCTATAATTGGGGAATGATGGGGTTATTGCCTATGCATCACGACAGTTAAAAATTCATGTGCAAAACTATCCTACTCGTGATCTTTTGTTAGCTACTGTAATCTATTCCTTGAAGATATGGAGACATTATCTATTTGGTGAAAAATGTGTAATATATAGTGATCACATGAATTTGAAGTATATTTTCTCACAGAAATAACTCAACATGAGGCATATGTGATGGCTCTGAATAATCAAGGATTATGATTGAAACTATATACTACCACCCGGGGAAGGAAAATAAGGTTGAAAATGCTTTGATTATAAAGGATCGTGGAGTTTTAAACCAGATGATAGTCGAAAGAGATATTATTTTCAGGGATCTAGTGATGGTGGATATGGTAATTTCCATGGAAGGTGAAACATCGATACTTTTTCAAATGGATTCCAAACCATCTATAATACAATTGATAAAGAGTTCTCAGACCGATGATGAAGAATTTAAAAAGAAGATTAAAGCTATGAATGATGGGAGATTGAGTGACATGGTGTATGAAGTTGGAATTTTGAAATTTGGGAAGAGTCTTTGTGTTCCCGATATACCTGATCTAAAAAGGGAATTGTTGGATGATGCTCATAGTTCCAATTTCTTTATACACCCTGGGAGTAGAAAAATGTATAGAGATTTGAAGGAACATTTTTGGTGGGAAACATGAAGAATGAGATTTCTGATTTTGTGTCAAGATGTATGATTTTTCAACAAGTGAAAGCTGGAAGACAACAGCCTAGATGAGTCAAGAAAACTCTTCCCATAACTGAGTGGAAATGGGAAAATATCACAATAGAGTTTTTCATGGGGCTACCAAAGACTCCTAGATGGAATGGTGCAATATGGGTCATTATTGATCGTCTTACCAGGTCAGTACATTTTCATGCAATAAGGGAAGATTTACCACTAGAACGTTTAGTAAAACTATATATTAATGAAGTTGTGAGACTTCATGGAGTACCCATATCAATTTTTTCTGATCGTGTTACCTATTTTACTTCATGATCCTGGAAAAGTCTTCGGAAATCCCTTGATACTGAACTTCGTTTGAGCACTGCCAACCACCCCCAAACTGATGGAAAATCAGAATGGACTATTCAAACCTTAGAATATATGTTGAGATGTTTCTCACATGACTTTCAGGGTATGTGTGATAAATATTTAGCTCCGGTATAATTTTCCTATAACAATAGATTCCATTCAAGTATTCAGATGGAACCATATAAAGCATTATATGGAACGAGATGTCGCACCCCAACCTGTTGGGATGGCGTTTGTGAAAGAAAACTCATAGGCCCAGAACTAGTGGAGGAAATGATGGAAAAGGTGAAGGTAATCCAAAGCCACATCAAAGTAGCTCAAAGTAGGCAGAAGAGCTATACCGATAATCTAATAATGGATTTGTATTTTCAAGTAATAGATCATGTTTTCTTGAAGTTATCTTCATAGGATGGAGTTATACATTTTGGTAAGAAAGGTAAATTGAGTCCCAGGTACATCAGACCTTTCGAAATTCTAGAACGAATTGGGGCTGTAGCTTACCGTTCGGCAATGCCAAAAAATCTCTCCAAGGTTCATGATGTGTTCCACATATCACTATTGATCAAATAAATGCCTGACACAACACATGTACTCACCTATGAGGAATTATAATTGGAACCTAGTCTGTCTTATTGCAAATATCCCATCAGGATTCTTGATACTAGAGAACAAGTGATGAGAAATCGGACGACTCGTCTGGTAAAAGTTCTATGGAGAAACCATAAGATGGAAGAGGCATCGTGGGAACCTGAGTAACATATGATGAAGAACCACCCGAGTATTTTTATGCAGTAATATCCTAGATATTTCGAGAATGAATTTATTTGAAAAAGGGGAGAATTAACACCCCAAGATTCCACAGAACGTTTCCCTTTGAATAATAGAGTAGCGTGTTTTGTACGCAACTTCGATTTCAAACACACCACAACCAATCAAAATAGAAGTTATGAATAGTAATAAAGAATTTCTGAAATTATATAAATTTTATATTTCAAAATGGACTTCATTCTTGGATTTAGATTATCGAAATTATCCTAGGGTGAATTTTTGGTATTTTTCTAAAAACTTTCATTTTTTCGATGAATAGTGAAAAACACTGAGTTATTGGTTAAAACCGACCTTTTATTTAAATAATTATTTAAATTTTTTAAATATTTTCTTATGTGAAAATAGATACGTAATAACTATATATGTTCAATGTAATTCATTGGAATTAGTTTATTATAATTTTAGTCATATAAAAAATTTCATTTAACTTTTCACCATCTCTTACCCATCTCCTAAGAGAATTTTCAAATTCACAGAAAACTTAATATTACCGTTTCTATGAGTGGAATTTAAAAAATCCGAGAGACACAGTTAATATCAAGGAGTAAAATGTGGTTCAATAAGATAAAAATATATTCTTTTGAATATTATGTTTTTTACTTTTATTTACCACGGTTAAAAGTAAATAGGGTAATTAAGGGTAAAAATGATATTATTATTACCATAAAACATGTCATAATTCTTATGGATAAGTATAATTCAACCAAAAAGAACCATAGGAATAAAATATGAACCTCTTTGGTTCACTTGGATTAGATTAAGATATTTATTATTATTTAATTCAAATTAGAGTTAAAAGAGTTAAAATCAAAGTTTAATTACTAAAACATTTTTAATATAGGGTTATGCATAAGATCAATTCAATTATAAATATTAATTATAAATAATAAAATATTTCCTATATAATGGTGTTTTGTTTATAATTTTTAGACATTAAATAGTTTAGTTTATTTTTGACACAATGGTTATGCAATAATTACCTAATTAATGGAATATTAAATTAATTTATATTATCAATATCCAAATAAATGTAATTTGAGACTTTTTTGGAATTCCAATAATATTATAGGTTTTTATAAAATATTATGATTGGTTATATGAATTTTATTCGAAGTAATAATGCTGTTATAAAATTATCAAAAACACAATACCCAATAGTGTCAAAATTGACATAAAAGTGTTTATAGAACAAATATTATATTATTAATTGATATTATATACCTAAAAATATATGGTTCGGAAAAAAGACTTATATAATGATAGGTGTATCATTAATGGACCACTTGGGGGTCTCTTGTAAGTATATAGTATGTTTATTAAATATATAATAAAAAATACATAGAGACATGGTAAATGTCAAAATATTTATCGAATAGTTAAATATTAAAGAAACATCAATATAGTGACGCAAACCTGTCTAAAATATATTTGTTGAGTTTTTTTCTACCCATCCTCACCATAGACTTTAAATAATCTAGTTTAGAGCCATTAGAAACATAACATGAATTTATTATAAAATAATACTTTATGTTTTTCCTAAAGATCCCCTCCTACCCCTTATAAAAGAACTACAATTCTGACCAATCCTTCATACCTTAAATTCCTTTTGGATCAGACAAAGCCATCCGAAATATCCTCTGAACTTCCCTCACTTCTACCTAGAGTCATTAGTTTGTTCAAAAATCCAAGCTAAGGAGCGATTTTGATCAAATCAAAAGGAAGAACCCGAATAAGAGGTAATGTTTTCACCACCCTCTTTCAAGTTCCTTTCTTATTCCACATCATCTTTCATTGTTATTTCCATTAAAAAATAATAAATCCAGATTCTTGTATATACATTGATGTTATTATAAATATTCTACAACAATATTCGAGTATTCTATCCATCCTTTGAATGACATGTCACCATACATGTGTACGTAAAACATACCGTCTCCACGTCGTGGTGTAATTGTTATTCAAAACATTAATATTTGGATGGGTATGATAATGATGTGTAATTGATGTAAATAATAAATATAACATGATAATTATTCATTATATATGTTATAACATCCAATTATATATTATTTTAATACCAAAAGAATGATATTGTCGCTCGTGCGTACGTACGGACTACCGTCTCCACGAACACGATGAGATTAATTCCCCATCATATCCATTCAAGACTAATTTTCATTTGATGATTAAAAAAATGTTTAAAGACTTTATATAATTATGGATATGAATAAGATACATCCTATACATAAAAAATATGACTCACATAATAAATAATATAAAGGAAAACGAATCTGTTTTCACCCGAAATGACGATAATACTATGATATTATTAACAAAACAATGTTAAAAGATCATATATGATAACATATTAATGTATATTATTCTTTTACTATTTAATAACAATTATTTCACCATTATATATTAGTTTAACCTACCCTTAACCAATTAAAAGTACATGGTAAGGGATTATTTCAAAATTTCTTAATTATCTGAGGTTGTTTATATGTAATTATCTACTTGGACCTCTTTATCATCCACATACTAGTTTATTAAAAATGTATTTAAAAACATTATTACTATTTACTAGACTATGGGATAAGGTCATTTATAACCTTGTTTTAATTTTATAAGATTATTATAATGGAATCTTTTCTACGTTTTCAAAACAAGGTCTTTTTTAACCTTTTCGACAAAATTAAGGTAAGAATGTCTTTTTTTTTTCTTATACGGTGGGTGCAGCTATTTAATGTCGTTATAAAATCATTGAAGCTTTCCTTACAGGCTTATAATAATATTTTCAATTTAAATGTTTTATTTTATAATTATGTGATTTTTAACTGATTTCAAAAAAAAGAGATATTTTCCTCAAATAGATTTGATTTCATCTATGTCAACATCCATTGATGGATTTTAAGCTTATATGAAGTTGATTTATTATGATAAAAAAATTCCATATTGTATTGAAGGTTTTGTGACATGTTTGTCTATGGATGTTTTATTTTTATACCATTCATGTTTTTTCGAGAAATTATTGACATTTCATATGCTAGTTTTAAATTGAATGTCTATGTTATGTTTAATCCTTTTCATATGGGAATGAATTGGACTTAGTAAGTGATGGGTAGAGCCCGCTATAGCTCCTCGATGAATCAGTAGGTCTCATGAGACAAAGTAGTGTCTTGGAACAAGGAATTGACAAAATTTTATTTGTAGTCTTGGCACAAATCCTTGACTATGTGGTTATGATAGTCTGACATTAGTCATTCCACCATTATGAATGTCGATATTGATATTACATATTATTATTCTACTAGTCGAATATCCATGTGAATAAGTAAATGAAATTATTTAATTTTATCTTTTCCATATTGTGAAAAATTTTAAGTTTAAAAGGCTTTTGTTTTAGTTATACTCTTCCTTAAATGTTTATTCTTATATACGAAGATTTCCGCTATATTGTTATCCTTACTGAACATCTGAGCTCACCCCTTTCTATGTTTTATTTTTCCCAGGATGTGAAGAAGTATTTTATGAATTACCTGCAGGGATAGTATGAGGATATGGGTGTAGTCTATGGAGAAAATATGTTGTTTTAGTTTTTCCCATTATGGTGTAATGTAAAATTTATGAATATATCTAGTGATTCAAAGGCTACTAAACTAATCGGTCATTCGAGACTTGATCTTTTTCGATCATGCCAATGATACATAATAATTCACTGACTCTGGGTAACTGGGGTCAGGGCGTTACATTGATGATAACCAACTTGGATTTATATATCACATCATACATTATCATATCGTTGTTTTTAGATATTCATATTATAGATCCATGATATTGGAATGAGCTAGTTGGAGATGAAAATAATCATGATCCTTTGGACTTTGGAGTGGTGATGGTAACTAATGGAGCTATTGTGCACATGTTACATAAGGTTTTGAGACATTTGATTGTTTGATGATGGCAGTTTGTGTTGTTTTTCTTGGATTCATTTATATTTAACCTTGGATACTATACTATATGTTAGAGTTGTAGTAAAATGTCTTTGGATAGTATTGATATACCGACATGTATATTCTATTTCTTCCACTTTTTATATGAAATACTAATTCTCTATTGATATAGTATGATTCCTGGTGCTAGTCTTCTACCCATGGGGATTCAAAATTCCCTTCCGAAAATATCAATCATATGGGGTATTAGGGTATAATGATTTATTTTATATTTCATTACGAAGAGGTATTAGATATAGGTTATGAATCTTTCCATAATGTCAGTATGTCGTCAGGGTTGTCCTGTTAAAATAGAGGTATGATTTACAAGGTGTGGGAGGTAGTTATGAGCAAGTTTTCATCCATATATTGTCATATTGGGGCATGACATCACCATAAATGGTTTGGGGAGTAGATGTTTCATTTATTTGAACATCTATTAGTTTCTAGTATTTTTCTTGTTTATATAGTGTACGTAAATTCATATTCTCATGACTCAAATTTGATTAGTTGATCTAAATTATAGTGTTAACATTTTTCTTGTTAATTTTTTATGTTCTGTAGTATCATTACAAAGAGAAGATATATGAACTGACATGAAGAAAGATATAATTATTAACTGTGGAGAGTGAACCCTCTAGTTGACCAGAATATAATAGGGATATCGACACATGTTTTCCAAGATATAGGAAACGAATCAAAATCCATTCTCATTCAGTCTCAAGTTGCATTATCTCTAGGGGATAGCTACATATATCATGTACATGCGTGTCTCCAATGTAATACACAAACATTACATGGCTATAATTATCCTCAAGAAGATATTTATTGGTTTAATAGAATTGATTAACTATGTGAGAGCTCAGAAAAACATAATTAATTTAATGTTATATATGATATATTCTCACTAGAGGGACCTTACATTGTTTAGTGTGATTGTACGGTGACGTCAAAGAACCACGATGTCTTGGAGTAAGAATACATCAAGGTTATTTTTACTAATCAGTTATAACAAAATTATATGGTTCATTCAATGAAAATGGATTATATTATTCAAATTAAAAGTGACAATACTATGACTTATTATGAAAACCGAATTATGGATCAAGTATAATTTGTTACTAATATTGTGAACAATGAGAACATGAAGAATCAATGATTTAAGATGGGACATTGAGATGATGATAAATACAAGGATTCATTCTAATTCTAACTTTTTATGTTGATGTACTCATTAGCGATTTGATGGTAAATCATGAACAGGATGGTATGTTTGGTTTGATAGGAGTTTTTTTCTCACAGTGGATGTTATGTGAGTTCTATTTAGTGAAGAAAGATGTGTGATGAGTCTCATTGTGGATCATGATAGTAGGGTTTATACAATGGACTTTTAATTCATTTTAGAGGACCTTTGACTTTCTACAAATGTGCTCAGGTTGAGAATTATAAATAGTTTTAAATTAGGCACACAATATATTCAGTTCTTATGAATGATCATGAAATTTAAAAAAGTTTTATTATATATTAACTATTCAACATAGTGCCACATGGTCATCCAAATAGAAAAGTATTATTGTGCTATAATATTCTTCTAGAATAAATGGGTTTCAACCACAATAATCCGGAATGAAATATCATCAATCATTAGAAGAGGCCCCAGAGGTATTTTACAATGGTCCACAAATTGTGAAATGTTCAATCACTATGGATTCATTCTTATTGAATTATTTATTTGATATAGGTTCATCTGTCTCATTCATATCTTCCCATTTTATTTACATTCAATCACTTGATATGGATTTTTTTTTCTTTTGTGATGTACATTAGTACACACCATATATCAAATAGAGATTTGAGACTTCAGTTTTCTAAATGTTTTCATATTGTCAAAGATGTTGTATAAATGAAATTTTATAGACATTTATATAAAATCACTAAATGTCACTATTCAGACCGATTGGGTGATTTTTCTTAATGAATGGAAGTAGAAATTATATTCGACCGATCTCAATTATAATTCTCGATGAAGTGGTTTATGTCCTTAAAGGAGAATGATGACCAATATCGATAATATTTGGACCATAATTTCCGGAGTTGGGAAAGGTAATATCTTAGATTTATTTTCTCATTGAGAGATAATACAAGAGTGATGACATCCCTCTAATTTTTCTCTTCATTATTCAATTTTTTTCCTTCTAATTTCTATGTTTCTTACACTGGTAATATTGGTTGAGTATTTTAATGATTTAGTAACTTTTACTGAAATAGTGTATATTCGTTCATACCATACATCACCAACTGACCAAAAATAGTAGAATATTATTTTGGATTATGTTTCTGATAATATTTTGATATACCTTATAATTTCACCATAGTTGGTAAATCATATCATTTCTATGAATTATGATGGTGCGCTTTACCTATGAGTTGACTACAAGAATATTGACCTACTTATGGTAAAAGAAATGTATTTTTTTCCGTAGATAGACGATATAAATGCAATTTTTTAAGGGTAATTTGTTTTCTCAAGGAATGAAATTATGTCTAGTTATGACATGTTTAGAGTAAAATAATCTGATATTATGAAAAAATCATTTTTGAGATGGTATTCCCATTACCAAAACCTAGTCATTACAATTTCCTAAATAATTCTCTTTCAGTGTTTATGATATTGATGGATAACATTTTCCTTGATTATCTCGAAAATATAATTTTAGCCTTGGTTACTAATATTCTTGTTCACTCTACATATGAGGAGGATCAAGTTATTCTTCATAGGACAATTCTATATATTTTGAGATATCACTACATTTATTCCATGTTTTCAAACTATCATTTTTTGATTTATGAAGTCTTGTTCTTAATAATGGGTTTTTAGGAACATAGTATAATAATAGATCTAGAAATAGTTTATGATATTATGAAACCAGAACAAACATATAATGTTTTTTTATATTTAATGATTACTGGGTTTAGCTTGTTATTACAACCAATTTTGAATGTATTTATCATATTTGGATTCTCTGATGTCTTCTCTCACTCGGAAATGAGATATGTTAATTTGAAATGATAAATTTTTGAGTTATTTTGTTGAATTGAAATTTATTTTTTACATTTTATATGGTTTTGACACTTATAAAGTATAACAAGAGATATGTTGTCTTCTATGATGCATCATGTTTTGGTTTGGGATGGGTTATTACACACGTTGATCACGTGGTAGCCTTTGGAGCTTCAATTAACAGACCAAACAAGAAGAACAATCTAACCCATGATCCCAAAATTTCGATTGGGATGCATTCCCTTAAACGATAGTTTAATTAAATTTTTAAAGAAATGTTTATCATTTATTATTATCTTAATATCATGTGTTATATTTTTTCTAAAAAAATATTTTAATATCGTCTAGATGTGTTTGGTGGATTCCAAATAATATTTTGATTTCAACATTACCTGCACCCATGAAAAGGGGGATGTAGTTAATGAATCATTGAGAAATAAAATTCCAACCAAATAAATGGTAGATTTATAATGATTGTGGATTTTATTAATCAATTTTAAGAGTTTTATTTAATAGTGTATGATAATAATTCTAAGGATATTTTCACCTATTTAATATTTTAAAAAATCTTTTAGATATGAATAGTTTATGTTAGTATCATGGTAATGTATTACGTGGCTCTATAAATAATCATTATGGTGCAGAAACAGTTGGTGGGTTGTCATTCGTTATAGAGGGTATCTATTATCCAGAATCGATACATTGTGCTTTCATCTGTGAGAAAGAATATCATGGTAAACAGTCATAGTTATCATTGGTAATTGTATCCATGTACCATAATGATATTCTATGATATAAGGAAATGATTATGTGGGATAGTTATGACACATTACATCACTAACGTGGCTTCACATTGCTATACTAGCCAATAGTTCATGTTTTATCACAAAAAGACATTGGTTATTATCTAGTTTTCAGAAGTTCTAATACGGAAGTGGGATGAGATTTGTATTGAATTTATAGCATGTTTTATTCATACACCTTGGAAGAGGAATACTATATGAGACTTTAACTATCTACTGAACAAATCTTCTCACATAATAACTATATGTGATACAAATAATGTTGACGAAATTTTATGACTACACATATGGGATGTTATTATGTTAAATGGTGTTCAATAAATTATAGTAATTGATATATACACCTATTAACTTATCTTTTTGGAAAGTAATCTATAATGAAATGGTATATTAAGTGATATTTAGAGAGGCGTGTCATCTAAATATGGATGGAAAGACAAAACTTGCTCTACATATTTTGGAAAACCTTCTTAGTGATTATTGGCTCAATTATGGTAGATATTTAGAACATGACATTATATTGGTTGTGATATAAAATAACAAAAAATATTAATTCACAATTCATATTTATCTCTTTGAGTACATGTATGGCCGAAAATTTAAATATATGTTGTTATGGATGGATATTTTTAATAGTTCTGTAGTTGAAACATGATTGTTCTTAAAGATGAAAAAATAATTTATTTATTTTTTAGATATTTTTTAGATAATTAAAGTGATACGAATCATATACTAACTTTCATAGGTTATTGACGATGTTTTTTAGTTTGGTCCATGTGTTCATGATAGGTTCACAAAATTTGTGTATTTTAGAGCTTCTGAGGAAAGGGAGGATTTTTTTATTATTTTGTGGCATCTTTTATTGTTGTTAATAATATGTTGAAATTGTATTACCATTTAATAGTTCCACTTTAATTCGTGAAAATTCATAATTTTTTCCATTTAATACAGCTTCAAAAGATTCATTCAATACAATATCATTTTTGGGCTATGAGGATAATGATATTGAGAATGAATTATCTATGACCAAAAATCCAGTTAGGAATATTGATTATGAGAAAATGGTATTTGATGTATAGAGGATACAATTGGTACATATACTATGGATGCATGGATTTAATTCTCAAGATGCATGGGATCATGGGGAACTAAGGATATGGTAGGGTCTATTCACTTTGATACGGAAACATCTTAACATGCTTTCAGGTGTTATAATGTTTTTATGGACTGTATATTGATTAATAATGATACATGTTTTCTTATTTTTCAAGACCCTAATTATATTTCTATATAGATATGTATTTTTTTAATTAGTTTTGTAAGAAATTTGTATAATGTTGTTGGATTTTTTGGGATGTATACTATTAGTGAACACTTTACTAAATCATTTTCCCTATAGGTGAAAACTATCATCTTGTGGATAGTAAAAAATTTACGGTTGGGTCATGGTTTCCCAAAAACATGATCCTCCCCTAGGGGAAACCATGATCTTTTGACAGTGAGTCTAGAGGGGAACATAGTTAGAGTGCATGGTTTGTCTAATAATGCGTCCCTCTCTAGATAATAGTTTGTTGGGTTATAAATTAGTAAAAAAAAATTTAATTATCGACCCCTAGATATTGTCACGAGTGTACCCAATCAGATCTAACATGCATTCAATTATTTTAAAGGATATATATATATATGGGGTTTTGGATCCTCTATATCCTTTTTATGGTCTGTAATTGTTGTGGTGATCTAGATCGATCTCATATGGGTAAGTAGATCTTCTATCGTAATGTTTCTTATGATAATACATTGACCCCATCTTAGATATTGATATATTATCACATTTTTTATGGATATAATATTCCTTTTTGAGGATCATTATTATGAATTCTATTAACATATCTTCATCATCTTTAGACATTAATGGATTTCATGTTGTATTTTTGGATCATTTTAATCCATAATTAATAGTCAGTGGTTACATTTTTGATTTTACATGAAATTGAATCATATGTTGTTATATTTTGTATAAAATGTATTTTAATTGATTTATATAATAAAAATTCTACATGATTTTAATTTTAATTTTAAATGGAATGGTTATTTAGAAAAAACAAAATTCCAATGTAATTGGAATTGTGAGGGAGATTTGTAAAATGATATAAATGATGAAATTATTTGGGACATGTTTTCATAAAAAACACATAAATTGAAATGATGAAAACATATGATCGGTTTTTTATTGAAAATGAATGAAATTATAAAAAATAAATGATTTTATTTTTGAATTTATGTTCCATATTGAAGTAGAATATTGGGAAATATAAATCTAAATGATGAATAATTTGAAATGATATAAACATAAAATTATCAATTTATCGATTGGGAAAATTCAAGAATTGGTAATAATAAGGTTATTTGGGACAGGATATATTGGATATATACCCCCTAACAATTTATTAAGGATGAAAAATATAATAACCTTTTGAGACATGATTATACACAATTGGATTTTTGTGATTCATATTCATCCTAATCCTAAGGAAATTATTCACACATGTTAATTTGTGATCATTAATTTGAGAAGTGTGAGGATCCTATAGTTAGAATCTAACATACATCCAGGAATCTGCCCGTGGTTTTTTTTAATAATTGATTATATATTCTTTATAATATATAAGTAACTTACCCATTTGAAATTATTTGAACAAATGATTTTTTTTTGTAAAATGTTTATTTAATCAATGTTTTGTTAGTTCGCCATTTATTTATTAGAATTCATGTTTCATTTAAATATGAAAATGATATATTATTACCTTCCCTATTTTCTGAATTGACATCAAAATGTTTATATTATAATGGAATATATTCTAGAAGACTTGGTGATATCCTAAAGTGATATATAACTCCCATCCTACATTTTTATTTATGTTTTTAGATATTATCTTATACCCGCTTATAGAAATTGGAAATCACCACTTAGAGGTGTAGTATTTTGATGTTCACATAGAACATGAAATGATTATGGTCACCAAATGAGTTTTTTTACACTTGTTAAAGAGGTTTATGAGACTATTTGTTATTATTTCATGGCATTATGAGTTGTTGTATCTTTGATTCATTTAACATTATTCTTGGGTATTGAAGTACGTATATGAATTCATCTAATTTATCCCTGATGAATGTTCATATAACACATTTTATTATTTTTATTATTTTTATATGGAATAATAATACATTATTGATATTTCATGATGCATGGTTCTAGACACCAACTCATGGGGTTTCATAACAACCTTAAGTCTATGTCAATGTAGACTTAGGTATCAAGTTTCTAGTGTATCCAGGGTGGATCATGATAGAATCTCTTGAGAAAAATATTTTATCCAAACGAATTGCATAGATATCTTATCAAAAAATTCATAAAACATTCATGGTTATGTGTGAATAAATGTTAAATCACTTATATGTTACAATTATTTTAATTTATCATTTATGTGAATGTGATTCATAACCATAAATCATATCATAATAAAATGAAATCTCATAATGATTCCTATGTGAAGATAGAATTAAATATTTTAGACGTTCATATAAAATTTCATAATCAATAGTTTGGGAATATGTTTTACATTTGGGAATAAAAATAATAAAATAAATTTTAAAAAAAATATTAAGGGGTAAAAATATTTCATATAATCGAGTCAGACATTAAATATGAATTTGAAAATTGAATATTTGGAAATTATTACCACATAAAAGGATGGGTGAATGATATAAGTATCTACCAAACAAATATATGTATGAAATTTTAGATTGTATTCCAAATTTTAAATAGAGATTTAGAGTGAGTTATATGGACAATGTTCATAACCCAAAAAATTAGAGGTTCAAAGATATCCTTCAATTTATGTAATTTATTTCCTCATACATTCTAGAAAAACATATATAATAAATATGTATTTATTATACATATATTATTGAACCATTTTCATATATATAATACATTATATAATTTTTTATATTATCTTATCACATGATTATTAATAATTATATATTAAAATTGATCTTCCATGTGAGAGTTGATTTATATTTCAAGAATGCTTTGGTCTCAAAGTAACAATATTTATAAACTGATTATGATTCCATACTATCGAAAATTTTAACCAAGATATTGATAACATATATAAGTTTATATATGTGTTAATTTAATTATTAAAAGATAGAGATAAAAAATGAAATACAGCATTTAGGGATTTTGTTTGTCATAGATATGAATTTACATTGTTTAAAATATTTATTGATGAAATTTAGGAAAGGTAAAAAATATTTTAAAAATAATCGATTAAAATTATTTCATAAATTAAATATATATTTATTGAATTAATCATTATAAGAATCCATGATATGTGATGTTTCAAAAGGAATGGCATTAGTTCACATAGCGACATTATACCATACACACAATGGATAATTATATTTATAGTTTGATATAAGAGGAGACTAATGTAGTTGATGAAATAAATATAATTAATTATTTTAATATTCAAGATATTTTTTTATTATTTCAGAATATTTGAAAAATATTTTTAAGACTTAAATGGAGAAATAAAAAACTCTAGTTAATGATTATACCTCTGAGTAGAACAATATCATTTTTATTAAACCTTAATCCCACTAAGGACAATATTATGGGAAACAAAAGACCTCTAAAATTCCTGGAGGGATATTATGTATAAAATTATTTTTATGTTTTAATAAAATAGAAGAATATGTTTCCTTTTATATGTGATGAGAGTTTCACTATTTGAGATAACATAAAATATTAAATTATATTAAATTATATTAAATTTGAAATTTATCCAGACTAATATAATTATATATTAATTTATGTCTGGTTTATGAAAATACAATCCAATTAATGTTTAAAAATTTTATGGTTCATTTTTACCAATGTCTTCTTATTCAATCAATTTCCAAAGATTTTTACAATTACCTTGATAATAATGTTATTACACTTTATGAGTCAATATTGTTACAATATAAGATATATTGTTCTCTAAATAGATGGTGATTGATATTATTAATCATTTAACAATCACATGGTTGATTAAATTATTTTGAGTAAATTTATATCATCTAAAAAAATTGTTTTATAAATATTTAAAAAAATAATTGGAATGGATGGTTAAGGAAAATATAATTCTTATAACTATTCATATCAATTATTATTAAATATTTGAGCCATATTCATTGAGATTTTCATACAATTATTGAATTTTATTTATTATTTAAAAAATTACTCACTTTAAATTTTGAATGTTTAACTACAATATTCAATTCCACTCACAGAACAACCAACAAAATTCAGAAAAAATAGAAAAAAGTATCTTTAAAATACTATTAAAATATTTAAGGGTATATTCTTTTGAAAATTTCATCCCTCGAAGTATTACCCACTTTCCCTAAGATATTTTCTAATAAGTGTCTTATAAAGTTATAACCACACCTTTCACCTATCAATTGTAAAATATGAACTTATTATTAATTAAATTTAATTATAATTTCTTAATTTATAAATTATGTAAATATTATATTCATATAATTATTTTATTATAGTTAAAAACCTTTTCTATTTAATTTAAAAAATATGAAACTGTAATTCTTGCGATGTGAAACTACCACCTCCCTAACAGAACAAGATTTATTTTAATTCATTGTATTTCATGGAAGTTCATAATAGGTAATTTAATTATTATATAAAATATTAATGAAATATCTAATATTTTTAAATAATAAAAAATAAAAAAATATATATATTTTTAAATAGACAACGAAATCAATATATATGTGTACTTGCAAACATCCACCTCCATGAAATGATTGATTTCTGTTATTCATTGCATCACCACCTTATATAAATGGTCATGGGAATGTCTTAAATTGATAAATATTATGTTTACAATAAAGTTATAGATACAGAATGGTAAATTTGAAAACCTATTAGTTATATGATTAAAAAACAATCATCATTATTTAAATCATATAGAACGAGGATATTATAATGAAAACATTTAATTATTATAAGGAATTATTTTTATATCCATTAAATATTATTATAATTAAATGTAATTATAATATATCAATGTAATATATTACAAATAATATCATTATTATCCACTATAATGTTTTTACAATTAAATAACTACATAATCATTAATTAATCTCCGTGTTTTCAAGCCTATGTTGGTTTAACCTCATACACCAAAAATGGTATAAATGTATAACATATAGAAATATGAGAACATAATTACAAGTATAAAATTTTATAAATATGTATATAATGTGTTTTATCAGGTTCTAATGCTATGTTTATTATTAATATCATTAGTTATGAAAAAACTGTTTGATTGTTCTGAATAGCTAAAACATTATCATTGTCGATTTCATATCCATCAGTTTAAAAAAATAATATATATATATATATATATATGTATTTTTAAATTGTAGGTATAATTTATTATCTATTCTAGTACCTTTATAGAATTTTTTTATGAAATGTTTAACAATATTTAATAAAAATGAATTTTTTTCAAAACTAGTATACATGATCAAATAATAAACACCCGATATGGAAAAATAGGTAAATAATAAAATTATTTCATATAGAGAATAATTATAAATTAATCTTATAAATCATATTTAATTTTTTAAATTTTTTTAATTACATTATCAATATAGATATGTTTTTATGCATAATGTTAATTTATGGTAATGGATGTCAGATTAAGAGGCAATAACAGTCTTTGTCACAATAATGATTCCATAATTTTGAAGGCCTTTTCTGCACTATGTTTTACTTTTATGGAATACATAATACCCATGGATGTTTATTTTAACACCCAAATATTCCACGGTACGCTTCTCTTTGAATAATATAGTAGCGTGTGTTGTACGAAATTTCGAGTTCTAAATCACCACAACCAATCAAATAGCCGTTATGAATAGTAATACCAACTTTTTGATATTTTATACATTTTATCGTTCAAAATTGACTTCATTTTTGGATTCATTATATTGAAATTATCTTAGGGTGAAATTTTGGAACTTTTCTAATAACATTCAATTTTTTGATGAATAGTGAAAATTTCTAAATTTTAATTAAAAACAACTTTTTTAATCGAAATAATTAATAGCGATAAATTTTGTATTTGAGTGATTTTAAAGTATAATTAGATTATATTTTTACCATTTAATCCAATGTTGGACATTGGAAATAATTTCACATTTAAACTGGACATAAGCAATTATCAATCTTTTGATAGTTATTATTTCTTGAAAACATGCTTTTTGTTTTGACAACGGGAATTAATTTTAAATAAATTTATACAACTTCGGCGTTTTGAATTTATAAAAATAGATTCCATATTTAGAATCAGGAGGTCCAAATTTTGTAAATATTTAACTTTTATTTTTAGAAATTTTGAATAATTACTTTGGTAAATATTTTATTTACCATGGTTAAAGGGTATATCCGATAAATAAGGGTAAAAAATAATATTATAATAATTCTAAATTACCCTAAAACGTATCCTAAACATATTGGTTGATACAAGTCTGACCATTTTCATCTTTCGGTCTATTTTGGGACCCCATGGAGCCACTTGTAATTGATAATGACACATTATGATAATTAAGTTAAAGTGAATACAAAAATGAACTAAGCATATATCTTTTAGAAAAACATTTTTTAAATTGGGTTATATATGTCCTATTTTAGACTATAAATATTCATTATAAAACTAAAAATATTTCCTACACAATGGTGTTTTATTTATAATTTTTAGACATTGAATAATTAAATTTATTTATGACACAATAATGATGTAGTATTTTACTTATAAATTAATGAATCAAATAATTGGTATTATAAATGTTAAAATAAATATAATTTGAAAGTTTTGATGACATCCAAAACTTTTATTGGTTAATAGGATATTGTAGGATTACATAAATGATTTTTTTTAATTAATAAAGTTTCTAAGGCATTAACAAAAATCATTTATTAAATAGTGTCAAAATTGTCATAAACGAGTTTGTAAAAACAATTTTATATTATTAATTGATATTAAATTCCTAAAAATATAAATATCTGCCATAAGACATATATAATAATTGGTGAATCATTAATGAACCATTTTTGGTTCTATTAAAAGTATATAGTATGTTTATTAACTATATAATATAAAAAAACAAAGAGACATGGTAAATGTCAATCTTTATAACTAAGAGTTAAATCTAAATGATAAGGGTAAAATAGTGACCCAACCAGGTCTAAAACCTATTGGTTGAGGGGATTCTGACCCATCCCCACCTTATCCTATAATTAAGTCACTTTACTGCCATTATAAACCTAATATGAATTTATTATAAAATAATATTTTAATTTTTTCATAAGGTGCCCCTCACCACTCTTATAAATGGGAACTCCCCCTTTACTCTATTTAATAGTTTCAAGGCCTTTTGGCTCGGCCAACCCCTCACCAAATATTCTCTCAACTTCCCTCACTTCAAAAAAGAGGTGTTAGTTTGATCATAAATCCAACCTAATGATCCCTTTTCATCAAATCAAAAGGAAGAACCCGAAAAAGAGGAAATGATTTCACCACCCTCTTTCAAGTTCCTTTCTTCTTCCACTTCTTATTTCATTGTTATTTCCAATATAAAACAATAAATCCAGTATCATATATATCATGTGATGTTATTATAAATATGGTACAACCATATTCAGTATTCTATCCATCCTTTGAATGACATGTCACTATACGTGCGTACGTACGACTTATCGTCTCCACGTCGTGGTGTAATTTCTATTCGAAACATTATTATTTGGATGGGTATGATAATGATGTGAAATTAAAGTAAATAATAAATATAACATTATAATTATTTTGTATATATGATATGACATCCAATTATATACGATTTTAACATCAAACGAATGATATTTTCGCTCGTGCGTACGTACGGACTACCATCTCCACGAACGCGATACGATTAATTCCCGATAATATCCATTCAAGACCAATTCTCATTTGATTAATAAAAGTAATGTTTATGGTCATTATATCATTCTATATATGAATAAGATACAACTTATGGATATTAAACACGGATTACGTAACAAAACATATAAAATAAAATGAGTAAGTGAACACCCAAAAGAACAATAATACTAAAATATTATTAACAAAGCAATATTAAAAGATCATATATGATATCATATTTATGTATAAGATTCTTGTATAATTTAATAAAAAGGATTTAAATATTATACTGGAGGTTAAACTACCCTCTACCAAGAAAAATTACAAGGTAAGACTGTATTTCAGAATCTCTCTAATATCCGAGGTTGTTTATACGTAGTTATCTACTAGGACCTCTTTATCATCCATATCTGTGTTTCATAAAAATTTATTTCAAATAATTCTTACTATTTTACAGACTATGGGTTAAAGTCATGTATACCCTTTTTTGAATTGTTTTAAAATGGTTCGAAAGGAATATTTCCGTCTTTTTCCAAACAACGTCCTTTTTAACCTTTATGACAAAATTAACATAAAAATGTTTTATTAACTTATACAGCAGGTGCAGCTATTATCAAACATTATAAAATCATCAAAGCTTCCATTACAAGCTTGTAAGAATATTTTCAAAGTAGATTATTTATTTTATAATTATGTGGCTTTTAAATAATTTCCAAAAAATAGATATTTCTCTCAAATAGATATTATTTCATCTATGTCAACATCCTTTGATGGATTTTAAGCTTATTTGAAGTTGATTTATTATTATACAAATCTCCCATATTATATTGAAGGTTTTGTGATATTTTTTACTTTGGATGTGTTATTTTTATAAAATTTAAGGTTTTTTTGAGAAAGTATTAACATTTCGTATGGTAGTTTTAATATGAATGTTTCTATTATGTATAAACCTATTCATATGAGGAATGAATTGTAATTAATATGTGATAGGTGGATCCCGCTATAGCTCCTCGATGCATCGGTATGTCTCATTAGACAAACTAGTGTCTTGGAACAAGGCCTTGAAAAAATCTTATTTCTAGTCTTGGCACAAGGCCTTGACTATATAGTTATGATAGTCTAGAATTATGAATTCCATAATTATAAAAGTGGTTATTGATATTTCATGCGATTGTATGATTATTAGAATATCCATGTAAATAATTAAATGGAAATATATCGTTTTATTTCTGCCATATTATGCTGAAGTTCAAGTTTAAAAGGCTTTCGTTTTAGTTATACATTGCCTTAAATGTTTATGCTTATTACTGAAAGTTTCCGCTATATTTTTATCCTTACTGGGAATCTGTTCTCACCACATTCTATGATTTATTTTTCGTAGGATGTGAAGAAGTATTTTATGACTGACCTTCTGGGATAGAATATGGGATCTTAGTGTTGTCTATGGAATCAATGATGTTTTAGTTTTTCAATTTATGATTAAATGTATACTTTATGAATTTATTTAGTGATTACAAGGCTACAAAACTAATCAGTCGTTCGAGACTTGATCTTTTGTGATCATGACAATGATACGTAATAATGAACTAACTCTGGGTAACTAGGGTCGGGGCGTTACAGTTGGTATCAAAGTTCAGTATAATCCTTGTAAATTAGATTTAAATAAACTCTAATTAGGGCACATGGACCTAAGATTGACTTTGACGATTAGTATAGAACATCATCCTAGAATATTGGTATTGTAGAGATTTTGTGAGTTTTACAAGAAATACATATTTGTCATGGTACGAGAAGGTAGATGTGGCTCTAGGACAGATGTACCTAGGGGTAAAACCCAAAAACATAGCTTTGAGATACACTCGAACGGGAACTGGTGCATGACAACTGGCCTTGCTACAGTCTTGGTTACGGGACTCCCTGAGGATGTGTTTAGGATAATTCTCGTTTTCATTACAAACCATTATTAAGAGATTATGATTATATTCTTCCTCAAGGAAAACATTTTTATGATTAGGGATTATATCAATAAACTGTTCAATTTATGTTAAGTGTTTTACAAGTTTGGAATTGTGTATTTCGATTCATAAACTGATCTAGTTTATGCCATTGTTTAGAAATGGAGCCTAGGGGAAAGGAATGGAAACTCTATAAATGAACACACTCTATGTAGGGATTTACCCCTGTCTCAAGATAATTACTATGGAGTGGGTGATACAACTGGTCATGATCAGCTTTTCACCATACTGAGACACCTCACTCAGGTTATGAATAATAACCTTACCCATATGGAGCACCCTGATACGCAGTGTGGTGGATCAATGTTAGCTTGCTTCATGAGGCAATGACCACCAACACTCATTGGGAGTATAAATCCATTAGAAGCTAATAAATGGATAAAATCAATAGAGAAAATATTCCATGTCTTATGGAGTAGTGAAACGGAAAAAGTTATCATGGTAGTTTACTGCCTCACTGGGGATGTTGACCAATGGTGGTCATTGATTCAAAATACAAAATAGGATGATGAAGTATCAAATATGGAAAGGAGGGAGTTCAAAGAGATTTTCATTGAAAAATACTTTCCTCGTGACCATCGAGCAGATATGGAAAGGCAATTTCTGAGTTTGAGACAAAAGAAGGATGAGAATGTCGCAAAGCATGAGGCTATCTTTACAAGGTTAGTGAGGCATGCTACAGATTATATACATAACCCAAGAAGTAATATTGATGACTTCTTTGATGGGTTAAAATTGTTTCTCCATCAAGCATTAGTCTCAAAATCCTTCTCATCGTACGAAGATATTATCTCATGTGCTATCAAGACAGAAAAAGTATTCTCTATGTCTTATGACTATAAAGCAAAGAAAGAGAAGAATAGATCTGCTGATCACTTTGGAAATAGAAATAAGGGGAAGAAGGGAAAAATTGAATTTCCATCCTGCAGTAAATGTCGTAAGAAACACCCTGGTTCTTGCTTGAAGGGAATGTGAGTCAGTTACAAGTGTAGTGAAAAAGGCCACCAAGATCTTGATTTCAAGGGGAAGAAAGAAGCTACTGATGTTCAATACTACAATTGTAGGGAGATGGAACATTATGCAAATGAATTTCCTATAATTTAGGGTAACTTACCTCAGAAAAGGCCATGGGATCATGGACAAGCTTATGTTATCACTACTGCTGAGGTAGAAGTTTTGAAAGACATGGTGGGAGGTAATTTAATGGTTTCCTCAACTTTAGCCAATGATTTATTTGATTCTGGATCATCGAATTCTTTCATATCTTCCCAGTTTTCTAAGAAAATTAGGTATTTCCAATTTTTTTGAACAAGGAAGTTGTCAGTCAAAACTCATAAGGGAAGTATCATTGCTACAATGTTTTGCGAATCAGTTCCCATTAGAGCATATAAATTTTTTTATCTCCTGATCTCATCGTCAAACCTATGATTGTGTTTGATATAATCCTCGGTGTGGATTGTATTTCAGACCATGATGCCAATATTTATTTTAAGAAGAAGGAGGTTATAATTTTTTATGATGATGATAAGGAACACCTTATCTTTAGAGCAGAATCATCTGCACATAATTCATATCTAGATCCACCAATAATAGCTCAACTAAATTCAATTATTGTGGAGGAAGATAATGAAATTTCTGTGGTTGAGGAAAGGAATATTCAAATAGAGGATGTACCTATTGTGAAATAATATGTATATGTGTTTCCGGATGATTTACCATGACATCCTCCAGAATGAGAAATTGAGTTTTTCATTGATCTAATTCCTGGATCAAGGCCTATATAGAAGACCCATTATAGAATGGCCACTGTGGAATTAGTGGAACTAAAGAAACAACTAGAGTAATTGATTAATAAGGGATTCATTCTCCCTAGTGTTTCTCAATAGGGATCCCCTATTCTTTTTGTTAAGAAGAAAGATGGATCTATGAGGTTGTGCATTGACTACAGGGAGATCAATGCTTTAACAATAAAGAACAAGTATCCCCTACATTGTATTGATGATTTATTTGACCAACAGTAGGGAGATCAATAATTTTCAAATATTGACCTTCGATCTGAATACCATCATTTGTGTGTGAAGAAGGAATACATTCCAAAGACAGCATTTCGAACCAGGTACGGGTATTACGAGTTTACAGAAATGCCTTTAGGATTTACTAATGCCACCACTATAATCATGTATCTAATGAACAGAGTTTTAAAGGAATAACTTGATGATTTTTTTGTGGTATTTATTGTTGATATCTTGGTATACTCCAAAATCTATGAAGATCATAAAAATCACTCGTGCATTATCCTGAAGACTCTGATAAGACATGAATTATATGGGATGTTTATCAAGTGTGATTTCTGGCTTCAAGGTATTTCTTTTATTGGCCATATTTTCTCTAAGGATGGAATCTTTGTTGATCCTTATAATACAATAGCAATCCATGAATTTCC
Source organism: Viscum album (assembly GCA_963277665.1). Lineage (NCBI taxonomy): Eukaryota > Viridiplantae > Streptophyta > Magnoliopsida > Santalales > Viscaceae > Viscum > Viscum album. The sequence continues at coordinate 2,079,419,131 of OY728136.1, read as the reverse complement.
ATCACCAATGAGTATAACCATGGTACAAAGTTTTATTTGTTTAGCAGGTTACTATCAGCGTTTCGTCCCGAATTTTTCCCGATTGGATAACCCATTAACAAAGCTCATATGTAAAGGGTTAAATTTGTTTTGAAATAGGAGTGTGAATAATGTTTCAAAGAATTCAAGAGAAGATTAATCAATGCTCCCATATTGACTCTACAATCGGGTAATTAAGGATTTGATATTTATAGTGATGCGTCCAAAAAGGGACCTGGTTTTGTCCTTATGAAGAATTATAGGGTTATTACTTAAGCCTCAAGAAAACTAAAAATTCATGAGCAAAACTATCCTACTCATGATCGTGAGTTGGCAGCTATAGTCTTTCCATTGAATATTTGGAGACACTATCTCTATGGTGAAAAATGTGAGATATATACTGATCACAAGAGTTTGAAATATATTTTCTCACAAGAAAAAACTCATCCTGAGGCAATGTAGATTACTTTAATTACTCAAGGATTATGATTTCACGATTCACTACCACCCGAGAATGGAAAATAAGTTGGAAGATGCTTTGATTAGAAAGGATCATGGAGTTTTGAACAAATTGAGAGAAGAAAGGGATCCAATTTTCATGGATCTAGTAAAGATTGATATGGGAATAACCATGGAAGGTGAAACATTGATACTTTTTAAATGGATTCCAAACCATCTTTAATAGAATGTATATAGACTTCTCTGACCGTTGATGAATAATTTCAAATGATGTTTAAAGCTGTGAATGATGGGAGATTGGATGACTTTGTGTATGATGATGGAATTTTGAAATTTGGGAAGGGACATTGTGTTCCGGATATACCTGATCTTAAAAGAGAATTTTTGGATGATTATCATAGCTCCAATTTTTCTATACACCCAGGGAACACCAAAATATATAGAGATTTGAAGGAACATTTTTGGTGGGACCAAATGAAGAGGGAGATTACTGATTTTTTGTCAAGATGTATGGTTTGTCAACAAGTGAAAGATGGAAGGCAACAAACTAGAGGATTCATGAAACCTCTTCCCATACTGGAGTGGACATGGCATAATATCACGATGGACTTTGTCATGGGACTAACAAAGACACATAGGAGGAACGATGCAATATGTGTCATTTTTGATCGTCTTACCAAGTCAGCACATTTTCATGATATAAGAGAAGATATACCACTTGAACGTATAGAAAAAATATATATTAAAGTTGTTGTGAGACTTCATGGAGTACCCCTATCCATTGTTTCTGATCGTGATCCCAATTTTACATCAAGAATCGTGAAAAGTATTCAAAAGGACATTGATACTAAACATAGTTTGAGCACTTCCTACCACCTTCAAACTGATTGACAAACAGAACAGACTATTCAAACCCTATAATACATATTGAGATCATTCTCACATGTCTTTCAAGGGATGTGGGATCAATATTTACCTCCGGTAGAATTTTCCTATAACAATAGGTTGAATTCAAGTATTCAGATGGCACCATATGAAGCATTATAGGAAAAGAGATGTATCACACCAACCTGTTGGGATGATGTTGGGGAAACAAAACTTGTATGCCTAGAACTGGTGGAGGAAACAATGGAAAGGTGAAGGTAATCCAAAACCACAACAAAGAAGCTCAATGTAGGCATAAGTGCTATGCCGATAATCGAAGGAAGGATTTGGAATTTCAGGTAGGAGATTATGTTTTCTTGAAGGTATCTCCATTGAAGGGAGTTATACATTTCGGTAAGAAAGGTAAATTGAGTCTCAGGTACATCGGAACTTTTGGAATTCTTGAATGAATTGGGGTTGTAGCTTACCATTTGGAAATGCCTCCAAATCTCTCCAAAGTTCACAATGCGTTCCATGTATCACTATTGAGAAAATAGATGTCTGACCCAACACATGTACTCAGCTATGAGGAATTAGAACTGGAACCATATCTATCTTATAGCAAAGACCCCATCAGGATTCTTGATACAAGATAACAAGTGCTGAAAAACCGTACAACTCATCTGGTAAAAGGTCTATGGTGATACCACAAGATGGAAGAAGAAACATGGGAATCCGAGGAAATTATGATGAAGAACCACCTAAGTCGTTTAATGTGGTATTAATCTATAAATTTTGAGGACAAAATTATATGAAGGAAATGTGTATGTAACACCCCAATCTTCCACGGTTCTCTTCTCTTTGAATAATATAGTATTGTGTATTGTACGCAACTTTGAGTTCTAAAACACCACAACCAATCAACTAGCTGTTATGAAAATTAATACCCCATTTTTGAAATTTTTTACATCTTATCATTGAGAATAGACTTCATTTCTGGATTAGGAATATCGAAATTGGCTTAGTTTGAAATTTTGGTACATTTCTAAAAACATTCAATTTTTGATGAATAGTGAATATTCCTAAATTTTAAATAAAAAAAATACTTTTTTAATAGAAATAATTTATAGTGATAAATTATGAATTTGACTGATTTTAAATTATAATTATATTATATTTTTACCATTTAATCCAATTTTGGTCATTGGACTTAAATTCACATTTAAACTGGACATAAGGAAAGATCAATCTTTTGATTGTTATTATTTCATAAAAACACGTTTTTTGTTTTGACAATGAAAATTAATTTTAAATTAATTTCTTCCACTTCTGCATTTTGAATTTATAAATATATACTCCATATTTAGAATCAAGAGTTCCAAATTGTGTAAATATGAAACTTTTATTTTTAGACATTTTGAATAATTACGTCAGTAAATATTTTATTTACCACGGTTAAAGGGTGAATTCGGTAAATAAGGGTAAAAAATATTAATATTATAATATTAAATTACAATAAAGCGTGTCCTAACCCTATTGAATGATAAATGTATTACCATTGGCATCTTTGGGTCAATTTTGGGACCCCATGGAGCCACTTGTAAGTGATAATGACGCTTTATGTTAATTAAGATAAAGTAAAACCATAAATGACATAAGCATATATCTTTTTGGAAAAAAAATTTTACATAGGTTTATAAATGTTATCTATTCGACTATAAATATTTATTAGAAAGATAAATCGATTTCCTACTTAAATGTATTTTATTTATAATTTTTAGACATTGAATAAGTAAATAAACTTATGTCACAATAATGATGCAGTATTTTACTTATTAATGAACGAATCAAATACTTTTTATTATTAATGTTAATATAAATATAATTTAATGTTTTGATGACATAAACAAATTTAATTGGATAATATGAAATGTTAGGATTACTTAATTTTTTTTTGAATTAATAATGTTGTTAAGACTTTAACAAAAATCAATTACTAAATACTGTCAAAATTGACACAAAGGAGTTATTAAAACAAATTTTATTTTATTAAGTGATATTCTATTCCTAAAAATATAAGGTACGTCCAAACGACATAAATAATGTTTGGTGAATCATTAATGAACCACATTGGGTTATCTTGGATGTATATAGTAAGTTTATTAACTATATAATATAAAAATACAAAAAGACATGGTAAATGTCAAACTATTTACCTAAAAGTTAAATCTAAAAGATAAGGGTAAAATAGTAACCCAAACCTATCTAAAACCTATTTGTTGAGTTTATTTCGACCCATACCAACCTTAGACGAATCATAAGTCACATTGGAGGCATTATAAATGGAATATAAATTTATTATAATATAAGATATTATGTTTTTCATAATGTTCCCCTCATTACTCTTATAAAAGTGCACTCCACCTGCTCTAAAATTCACACATTCTAAGACTTTTGGCTCGTCAAACCCCTTCCCAAATATTCTATAAACTTCCCTCACTTAATCCTAGAGGCTTTAGTTGGATCACGAAGCTAACCTATGGAGCCCTTATGATCAAATCAAAAGGAAGAACTCGAAAAAGAAGTAATGATTTCACCACCCTCTTTCATGTTCTTTTCATCTTCCACTTATTCATTCTTTGTTATTTACATTATAAAACAATATCTATAGTATCTTATATATACTATGAATTTATTATAAATAAGGTAAAACCATATTCAGTATTCTATCCATCCATTGAATGACATCTCACCATACATGTGTACATACAGCTTACCGTCACCACGTCGTGGTATAATTGTTATTCAAAACATTATTATTTGGATGGGTATGATAATGATGTCTAATTAAACTAAATAATCAATATAACATTATAATGATTCTTTATATATGATATACCATACAATTATATATGATTTTATTATCAAAATAATGATATTGTCGCTCGTGCGTACATACGAACTACCGTCTCCACGAACGCAATGAGATTCATTTCCCATCTTATCCATTCAAGACTAATACTCATTTTCTGATTCAAAGTGATGTTTAAGGACATGATATAATCATGGATATGAATGTGATACAACCTATTGATAACAAACAAGGATTATGTAACAAAACATATAAAATAAAATGAGTAAGTGAACACCCGAAACGATGATAATACTAACATCTTATTAACAATGAAATATAAAAAGACCATATATGATATCATATTTATGTATATGATTATTTTATATTTTAATAACAATTATTAAACTATTTAAAGGCAGTTTAACCTACCATAGACCTAGGAAAAGATCAAGGAAAGAGTTTGTTTCACAATCTCTTCATTATCCGAGGTTGTTTATATATAATTATCTACTAGGACCTCTTTATCATCCACATCCATGTTTCATAAAAATGAATTTCAAATCATTCATACTATTTTATAGACTATAGGTTAAATTCATTTATACCCTTGTTTTACATTTTATAAAATGGTTTGAAAGGAATCTTTCTGTTGTTTTCCAAACAAGGTCCTTTTTAACCATTACGATAAATTTAATGTAAGAATGTTTTTTAACTTATACGGCGGGTGCGGCTATATTCCGCCATTATAAAATCATCTAATCATACCTTAAAAGCTTATTAGAATATTTTCAATTTAAATGATTTGTTTTATAATTATGTAGATTTTAAATGATTTCAAAAATATATATATTTCTCTCAAATAGTTTTGATTTCATCTATGTCAACATCCATTGATTGATTTAAAGCTTATTTGAGGTTGATTTATTATGATACAAAACTTTCATATTGTATTGAAGGTTTTGTGATATGATTGACTATGGATGTGTTATTTTTATACCATTCATGGTTTTTGGAGAATGTATTGACATTTTGTATGCTAGTTTTAATACGAATGTTAATGTTAAGTTTAAACCTATTAATACGATGAATGCATTGGACTTAATAAGTGATAGGTGGAGCCCACTATAGATCCTCTATGCATCTGTAACATCCCAAGGTTTTCTAAAAATAAATTGAAAATGCTTGAAATTTTGTTTAAGGTATATATTTATAAGTATCCTTTAAACATAATTTTATTTCTTCTATGTTTTGAATTTCAAGAAACTATCATCTACAATTGTGTTCGGTATGTTATTTAGAGTCTGATGGAACAAACTTGTTTTTTTTGGTGAATAGTAACATGCCCTTATGAATAGTAATATGAATAGTAATATGAATAGTAATATGACCTTATGAATAGTAAATAATATTATTATTTTATTTTTCCATGGCAATAGGATAACGGGATCATAATTAATTTTCCAATGTCACATAAAACTAATTGCACTTCAATTTTGTTATTTTTCGAATTAACTGTGACTTTTTTTAAAAATTAAATTAATAATATTTAGAAAATTATTTTTGAAAAATGGAGTTCATTTTTGAATTCTACACGTCGAAAAATGGTTGGGGTAAATTTTTGGTATTTTTCTGAAACTCTTGAATTTTCGGTGAATAGTGAAATACGGTAAAATACCGTATAATCAATTTTTTTTGTAAAAATGCACTATTTATGACATCATAAGTGATGCAAGGCCACTTGCTTCGAAATCACATGATATTTTCACTAATTAAGGCCACTTGATTTGAGATTATTCATAGTCTTGATAAAAATATTATAATAATAATTAAAATAATCTAAAATACCTCCCCTCCTCCACTATAAATACCACCCTCACTCCCCTCTTCCTCCCACACCTCTCAAGCCTTGATCATTGTCTAATTTCTGCCAAATTCCCTCCTCAATCTCCTTCCCCACGTCCTAGAGCTACTGGTCTCACCAAAAGACCAAAATCAAAGCCCTTAAGAAGGATCTCAAGGAGAAGAGATCAAGAGGTAAACATCCTCTTTCTTTTTCATTCTTTCCTTCCATTTTATGTTATTCTCTTCCTATCCCTTTGTCTTTTGTTGGGATATTTCATTTAATATTTCCCTTACTGTCCAAATTTTGTATGATTGATGAGATATTCCATTCCTCTCATCAATCTTGTTTTTATGAAATTTTTAGAGGCGCCGTTAGGCTGCCGAATTTTTTGTAAGAAATTTCTCATGTTTTCTTTATTTCATGATTCCTTCCACTTCTTTCTTCACCCCCTCTTATCCAAGAGGCATTAAATCTCCAGAATCATGTATATTCTGGATGTTTTCATGTTTATGGAAAATTACAAATCATTATTCCTCTCCTCTTTCACTTATTTAAAGAATCAAAAAACATTGTCCATTTGTGTCGAATTACCGATATCGTGGACGATGTATTTTCAATTTCCATTAATTATTTCAAGTCTGGTCATGAAACCATTTATATGGTTGAAACAGGTTATAATATATGTTTTATGAATCATATAAGGTTCTGTAATTCTTTTGTACTCATGATTCAAACTTATAAGACTAAATGAAATTGTAATTATCAAAGAACCACTTAAATTATCTAAACGAACATAATTAATGTTTTAACTTATAAATCATCATCATATAAAGAACCAAAGTGATGAATGGTATAATTTATGGTACTGGAATTATGTAAATAATACTCCATTCCAATTCTGGAGTTTCACTTCCAATCAACAAGAACGATTCTTCATGAACCGATTGTGAAAATCACAAAAGAACTCACCCAAAATAATGCAAGGAACAAAATACTAACAAATAAGGGGTGAAATGAGGTTATGAAATGACCATATAAGATGTTATAAACATGAACACGTTTCTTTAAAATCCTATTGACACTCATTTAACCATTATACAGGAGGTTCAAACAATTTTGAAGTAGGACAAGCCCAAGGTAGGGGAATTCTTAACCCGATTTCCATTCTTTGGGTTAAGCTTCTACTTTATAATTTATGTGCTATTTAAATTGTTTGTGTGATGGATTCTGTTTATATTATGTTTAATTATGTGTATTTACAGAGTATATACATATTCCATCCACTCAATTAAGTATCACTTCAAGTATATGATGTTTATAAGGGACTTTTCTTCTAAAATCCTCTTTTAAAATTCTGTTTTATAAGATTCAAAGGCAATGTTTTTATGCTATTATTTATGTTGAATGATTATGTTTTGGATATTGGGCATTGTTTATGATGAAGGGTGGGACCTATATTTCCCTCCAATGCATTGGGTATGAGTAAGTTGGAGGTCGGCCGTATGGTTACTCCAAGTGTAATTGTGATGGTTACACAAAGTAAGGTAGCCGTGAGGGTTACAAATTTTAAGGTAGCCAAGATGGTTACAAGATTATGTAAGTAATGCCCCAATATACCTTTATGATTATAATTATGTTTGTATGGATCTTGTGTAAATCTCATGTTACGCTAAGTAAGATTTTATGGGTGTAAATCGTGTATTTTGAAAATGTTTTCATATGTCTTGTGTATTCATGGACTAATGAGATTTTTCCTTCTGTTTCATACCTTACTGAGCTTTTGTGCTCATCCCAAGTTTTTAAATGATTTTTCACAGGTTAATGGATGAATAATACAAGGAAGGAAGACATGTTAAATGTTGAAGAATTGTCAAGGAGTCTTGTTTTATGTTTTAATGTTTTATATTCTGAGGAAAATGGAAACTGATTTTATGGTATCCACTATGTAACAATGTGTAATGTTGTGAATATTTTGTCTTAATTCTCTAAAGCTCTAAACTTGAAAAGATCCTCAATGTAAAATGAAGTGTTTTCTTGAATAAATTCAAGATTATGTATGAAATAAGTGCGGGTCCTTATAGTTGGTATCAGAGGTCGGTTTAGACAACTTTAGGGATTAGGAGTTCTTGTGAGACACGTGATTAGTCCCTATATCTATTATTTCTGTTAAATTATTGTTTTATAATTTTTTTTTTCTCAGGTCAAGTAAAGTCGGGTACGAATGGAAGGAGAAGGATCTCAAACGACATTCCTATCTCTTCCTTATGACATGCTTGCAATAATTATTGCAAAGTCATCTTCGGATGATTGTGAAACTTTTTCTAGCATACAACTCACTTGCAAGCAGTTTTTTGAGATATCAAACACCTCCTCTATACCTCGTTATCATCTTGGATCATGGGTTGTTTTTAGACAAATACTATTTTCACAATATTCACATAATTTCAAGAAAGGTAAATTTTATCAAGGTATCTTCAAATATTTTACCTTATCACAAGAATTTGAAGCATATTATGATTTTAAAAATGGTGCTGAGGAAGGAGACCCTTGTGCAACCTATTTATATTTGCTTTTAAATTATAGTCTCATATCACATACTTATGGTATTTTAAAAGGACCAATAATAGAAAGTTTCAACTCAATTTCGGTCCGACTATTTTATAGAAATCATGTTTTATCAGATGTTTTGGAATTATATGTCCTACATGATTATTTTCCAAAACTGTTTTTCTGTGAACACCCATATGACCCATGTTGTACGAGGTGTATTTGGATGGAGGAAGCAAATGATTTTGAAGGATCTCTAAATCATTGCTGTAATGCATGGGACTTCTACCTACGTGAACAAGATGACGATGAAACCGAGTGGACACCTTGATCAAGGTACCCTCAGTTGTTTAATAAGTAAATAAAATTGCGAGGACGCAATTTCAAGAAGGTGGGGATAATGTAACATCCCAAGGTTTTCTAAAAATAAATTGAAAATGATTGAAATTTTGTTTAAGGTATATATTTATAAGTATCCTTTAAACATAATTTTATTTCTTCTATGTTTTGAATTTCAAGAAACTATCATCTACAATTGTGTTCGGTATGTTATTTAGAGTCTGATGGAACAAACTTGTTTTTTTTGGTGAATAGTAACATGCCCTTATGAATAGTAATATGAATAGTAATATGAATAGTAATATGACCTTATGAATAGTAAATAATATTATTATTTTATTTTTCCATGGCAATAGGATAACGGGATCATAATTAATTTTCCAATGTCACATAAAACTAATTGCACTTCAATTTTGTTATTTTTCGAATTAACTGTGACTTTTTTTAAAAATTAAATTAATAATATTTAGAAAATTATTTTTGAAAAATGGAGTTCATTTTTGAATTCTACATGTCGAAAAATGGTTGGGGTAAATTTTTGGTATTTTTCTGAAACTCTTGAATTTTCGGTGAATAGTGAAATACGGTAAAATACCGTATAATCAATTTTTTTGTAAAAATGCACTATTTATGAAATCATAAGTGATGCAAGGCCACTTGCTTCGAAATCACATGATATTTTCACTAATTAAGGCCACTTGATTTGAGATTATTCATAGTCTTGATAAAAATATTATAATAATAATTAAAATAATCTAAAATACCTCCCCTCCTCCACTATAAATACCACCCTCACTCCCCTCTTCCTCCCACACCTCTCAAGCCTTGAGCATTGTCTAATTTCTGCCAAATTCCCTCCTCAATCTCCTTCCCCACGTCCTAGAGCTACTGGTCTCACCAAAAGACCAAAATCAAAGCCCTTAAGAAGGATCTCAAGGAGAAGAGATCAAGAGGTAAACATCCTCTTTCTTTTTCATTCTTTCCTTCCATTTTATGTTATTATCTTCCTATCCCTTTGTCTTTTGTTGGGATATTTCATTTAATATTTCCCTTACTGTCCAAATTTTGTATGATTGATGAGATATTCCATTCCTCTCATCAATCTTGTTTTTATGAAATTTTTAGAGGCGCCGTTAGGCTGCCGAATTTTTTGTAAGAAATTTCTCATGTTTTCTTTATTTCATGATTCCTTCCACTTCTTTCTTCACCCCCTCTTATCCAAGAGGCATTAAATCTCCAGAATCATGTATATTCTGGATGTTTTCATGTTTATGGAAAATTACAAATCATTATTCCTCTCCTCTTTCACTTATTTAAAGAATCAAAAAACATTGTCCATTTGTGTCGAATTACCGATATCGTGGACGATGTATTTTCAATTTCCATTAATTATTTCAAGTCTGGTCATGAAACCATTTATATGGTTGAAACAGGTTATAATATATGTTTTATGAATCATATAAGGTTCTGTAATTCTTTTGTACTCATGATTCAAACTTATAAGACTAAATGAAATTGTAATTATCAAAGAACCACTTAAATTATCTAAACGAACATAATTAATGTTTTAACTTATAAATCATCATCATATAAAGAACCAAAGTGATGAATGGTATAATTTATGGTACTGGAATTATGTAAATAATACTCCATTCCAATTCTGGAGTTTCACTTCCAATCAACAAGAACGATTCTTCATGAACCGATTGTGAAAATCACAAAAGAACTCACCCAAAATAATGCAAGGAACAAAATACTAACAAATAAGGGGTGAAATGAGGTTATGAAATGACCATATAAGATGTTATAAACATGAACACGTTTCTTTAAAATCTTATTGACACTCATTTAACCATTATACAGGAGGTTCAAACAATTTTGAAGTAGGACAAGCCCAAGGTAAGGGAATTCTTAACCCGATTTCCATTCTTTGGGTTAACCTTCTACTTTATAATTTATGTGCTATTTAAATTGTTTGTGTGATGGGTTCTGTTTATATTATGTTTAATTATGTGTATTTACAGAGTATATACATATTCCATCCACTCAATTAAGTATCACTTCAAGTATATGATGTTTATAAGGGACTTTTCTTCTAAAATCCTCTTTTAAAATTCTGTTTTATAAGATTCAAAGGCAATGTTTTTATGCTATTATTTATGTTGAATGATTATGTTTTGGATATTGGGCATTGTTTATGATGAAGGGTGGGACCTATATTTCCCTCCAATGCATTGGGTATGAGTAAGTTGGAGGTCGGCCGTATGGTTACTCCAAGTGTAACTGTGATGGTTACACAAAGTAAGGTAGCCGTGAGGGTTACAAATTTTAAGGTAGCCAAGATGGTTACAAGATTATGTAAGTAATTCCCCAATATACCTTTATGATTATAATTATGTTTGTATGTATCTTGTGTAAATCTCATGTTACGCTAAGTAAGATTTTATGGGTGTAAATCGTGTATTTTGAAAATGTTTTCATATGTCTTGTGTATTCATGGACTAATGAGATTTTTCCTTCTGTTTCATACCTTACTGAGCTTTTGTGCTCATCCCAAGTTTTTAAATGATTTTTCACAGGTTAATGGATGAATAATACAAGGAAGGAAGACATGTTAAATGTTGAAGAATTGTCAAGGAGTCTTGTTTTATGTTTTAATGTTTTATATTCTGAGGAAAATGGAAACTGATTTTATGGTATCCACTATGTAACAATGTGTAATGTTGTGAATATTTTGTCTTAATTCTCTAAAGCTCTAAACTTGAAAAGATCCTCAATGTAAAATGAAGTGTTTTCTTGAATAAATTCAAGATTATGTATGAAATAAGTGCGGGTCCTTATAGCATCGGTAGGTCTCGTGAGAAAAAATAGTGTATTGTCACAAGTCATTGACAAAATATTATTTTTAATCTTGGAACATGGCCTTGACTATGTCGTTATGATAGTCTGGCATTATGCATTCCATCATTATGAAAGTGGTTATTGATATTGCATGCTATTATTCTATTAGTAGAATATCCATGTGAATAAGTAAATGGAATTATTTCATTTTATTTCTGCCATATTATTCTGAATTTCAAGCTTAAAAGGCTTTCATTTTAGTTATTCATTTCCATAAATGTTTATGCTTATTTATGAAATAGTTATCTATATTGTTATCCTTACTGGACATTTGAGCTCACCCCTTTCTATGTTTTTTATTTCCCAGGATGTGAAGATGTATTTTATTACTGAAATTCAAGGATAGAATATGGGATCTCAGTGTTGTCTATGTAATCAGTGTTGTTGTAGTTTTTCACATTATGATGTAATGTAAAATTTATGAATGTATCTAGGGATTACAAGGATACTAAACTAATCGGTCTTTCGTGAATTTATCTTACGTGATCATGCCAATGATACTTAATAATGCACCGACTCTAGGTAACTTAGGTCGGGGTGTTACATTTTTATCATAATATTTTTATTTAATTGTGAATATTTTTAAATTGCATACTTAATTATTTAAATGGATATTGATTTATTTTCTATAGTAGTAGAATGTAATTTTGGGAAGCAAACATTTGTTCCACAAGTTATGTTATTTCTATAGATATTACAACATATTAGTTTGTTTCATTAATGAAATGACATAATTCAATGATAATGTATCATCTAAGGGGCATTTATACCAAAAATATTAATCCATTAAGTTATAAAGTTTTATCTTAAATAGTGTTTTTATATTATAGCTTTATCTAACACTAATATTATATATTATTATATTTTAAAATACTATTTTGGAAAATTATGTTTTAATACAATGATTCTTTTTTAAAAAAATGGTGAAAAAATGTAAATTTAAAACTATTAAAAATGTTCCATTCATAATAAAATTTTTTATGGGCTCTAAATTATCTAAAGAAAACTTAATGTCATTTTCAATGATCCATTATTGAATATTATATTTATGTATAAATATTTTCAAAATATTCCACTTCCTCTTTCAAAAATTTACTTTTTAATGTGATATGTTTGTTTTTATTTTATATATATATGAGAAATTTATTCAGAAAGATCATTTATGTTTTTAGCTCAATTTTACCTTTCGTATAAAAACTATACACAGTAATGATATTTATATAAAATGTTTTATTATATAATAAATTTTTATATATATTATTTGGTGTATTTAAACATTATTATCAAATTATTCTATTCTTTATTCATTCTATAAGTGATTCAGTTTGAAAATTTATTTTACATATATATATATTTCATTATTGTGAAACATCATTACATGCATCCTTTGATAAACTGTGGATAATTTATTTTTCCTAAATCCAACATCTTTATCTAAATAAAATATGTTGTGTTTTTAGCAAATATATTGTCCACTAATAATGGTTTCATTCAAAACAGTCTACCATGAATATGAATAATATTTCTCCCAATAGATTTTCATCACGAATAACCTATTTTCCCTTCCTTTAATTATGGAGTGCTCACCTAATTGGGGATATTACTCACGTATACACATACTATTATTTTTTATGGTTAGAGTATGAATGATTCACACATATAATTATATTCCATTTTCTATTTGGGAAAATATTGAAAATCCATATATTTTTTATTATAATGTGAATATTTATTTATTTCTCAGGATATTAGTCTAAATATTATTTAACATACTAACTTCGACATATTCTAATGTTATGATGATGTGATCCCATTTATTAACATGGAAAATATTATTATTCCTTAATTTGTTTTTATTTCAATCTGGATATTTATTGGAAAAGATTGTTATATATTATTTTTTTAATATATGATATGAACAACGAATTGAACATAAAAAGTTATGTGCATGGAAGGATATTATATATCCCATAAATTCATTATCTTTTATTAATATTATACATGTTTTTTTATTTTGTGTATTACTACCCTACTCAATAAGATGGTTTGATTTTATTAATGATGAAACAAAATTTATTTGTTGAGGCCATTAATCCCAGAGAATGATGTCTTTAATTACTAAGTAGATTTAATGGTTCACACCACCAAACCCATTTCATTTTTATAAATTTAGATTTTGAGGATTCAAGGGATATTAATGAGTATTGTATCCCAAAATATATATAATTTTTAGTTTTATAAGTTTTCTGAGGGTTCCTCTTCTAAATGGTGTCTCACCCTATCAATTTCATGCTCGGGTGATGTCTTAATGAAGGCATCTCACACTGGTAGTGACTCATTGGTAGTGTCTTATCCTAGAAGAGTGTCATATTGGAAGTGCCTCATATAGGGGTTACTCACTGATGATCAGTCATCAAGAACTAGACCGCAAGTAGCACCTCATCTTTTAAGGCTTCATCTGGCAGTGAATAACTAATAATGCCTTGTTCGGAGGAACGTCATCCAGTATTGGCACCTTTTTAGTGACTCATTGGTGGTTCCTCCTCAAGAAGTTCCCCACTTCCAATGATTCCTCATCATTAATAGTAACTAATAATTTTTTCTGTATTTTTATATTTTCCCTTTTAATTTTTTTAAGATATGTGAGTTAAAATAAAATCATTAATTAGTTTGAACTCAATTTAAAATTCTATCCATCATATCATAAATATTTCAAATTCTTGAGGATTTTAAGTCATTCTACTAGTTTTAATGAGATTCCATTTAATGTAAATTTCTAACCATATCTAATCCCAGATTCTTGTGATCCATTATTTCTAAAGGGAAGTTATTTCCTATCCTCATTCAGCCATACATTTTTTGATATTGTATATACCATAATCTTATTCTCAAATGAGCCATTTGAAATGGTTTTTATAATTGGTTCATGATTCCTTGGAGAGTTTTCTGTATTTTTATATTTTCCGTTTTAATTTTTTTTAAGATATGTGAGTTAATATAAAATCATTAATTAGTTTGAACTCAAATTCAAATTATATCCATCATATCATAAATATTTCCAATTCTTGGAGGATTTTAAATAGTCATTCTACTAGTTTTAATGAGATTCCATTTAATGGAAATTTCAAACCATATGTAATCCCAAATTCTTGTGATCCATTATTTCTAAAGGGAAGTTATTTCCTATCCTCATTCAACAATACATTTTTTGATATTGTATATACCATAATCGTATTCTCAAATGAGCCATTTGAAATGGTTTTTATAATTGGTTCATGATTCCTTAGAGAGTTTTCTAGTGTACACACAACCATATTATGTTGAAATGGGGTTGTGTTGACCATCATTCATCCGAGTAGGATTTTCCTCATTTTTCATTATGTTTATCAAGTGGGATGGGTCTATAACTGATACATATGGTGAATATGGATTCAACTCAATTAATATAAATCATGAGTCCATATAAATACAATTCAAATGTGAAGGTAATGTAAATTATGATGTTACTGTTTCATATAGTTTCTATTTTATTCTTTTTAGGTTATCATACTACGTAGGTAATACCTTGACAAAACTCATGTCCCTTTTTGGAACAATTATTCAACAACAAAATTCTTTTAAAACCTCTATTTTGTGATTAAATTGTATCGAATTAAATAAATACGTATATAAAGACATATATTTTCACAATTAAATTGATAACCCTAGTTTAAATTGCTTCTGTGATAACACCCTTAATAAATTATCATAAACTGAATAAGTTCTTATTTTTTCTAAATCTATGAATGGGTTGTGTTGGAATATATGTTGTGATGTGTGGAATGGTTGAAGAATATGTGTTTGGGATTGATATAATTTGTATAATATATAATGTTATGTGTTTGTGGGGAAGAGTATGAGATGCATTTATGTCATGGGGATACGATTGTTATTATGGTACATTGGTGCATCAGGGCTATGGTGGTTTGTGTGTTATTATTATGTATCATGGATGTGAAACTATATATGGTTGTAAAGTGATGTGGATTTGGATGTTGGTCTATGGTGTTGTTCTTATGTAGTGTGATTGGTTCTGTTATATCTACCCAATTATTAATTGAATTATTACTTCATTTTATTTCTTCCAAATTGGCATGACTAATGAATAAATTGATTATGGGATGTGTTGTTTTAGTGGTTAATGTTTATACAAAATGTATTGGGTCAGAAATATGTAATACTATTTATTTATAAATGAAATGGATATCTAAAAAATATTTTTACATGTATTAAAGAGGATGGTAAAGTTTAATTTATTTATATACAGACTCTCTGAAACATGGTTTAATTAATAATGTATGATATGTGAATTGTTTCATTTTTTTGGGATTAAATGCATCTAGAGGTGGTTGGGATTGGGTAGATTCTCTGATATTGTTAGATCATTCTATAAACCCATTTGATGGGATTGTGGTTTTTATCATTATATGTATATAAACCTTTATTTATGCATGATTTATTTATGCATCCCACCCATGTTGAGTACTATGTGCCACCCACATCATCACGTAGGTGGTGTATTTCCAAAACATCCTATTGGGATGATGTTTGGATGGGCACCCTCTCTTCTATGTTTCCTCTTTGAGGACAGATAGGTATTTCACCAGTAATGGTGGTAAGATTTATATTATAGAATTTGAGTATGGATGCAATTTGATGTCCCATATGTCCATGACATGAGTTATTATGTTATATCCTAGGTGTCTTATGGATGAGAAGTATTGTGTTTTGAGGTCTAGGTTTCTACATGAATGATCTATTGTGTGTCCCATGTTTTTGTGGGTAAGATGTATTGTGAGGACGTGTTGTGTGTGGGAGGGATGTGTTGTGATGCTATCATGCATGTGTTCCGGATGTGTGGTTTGGCCAAACTATTTATAGGAATGATGTGATGTGGTACATTGGAAGTTGTTGGATATCTAGAATGTTTCACATTGTAGTGATAGAGGTGAATCACTGGGAAAGTAGGGTAGGGTACCCTACAATTGATGTGATTCATATTATATATTATTTACAAGGATACTTTATTTGGGGAGTGTTCCTTAGTGAGTTTGGTTATTTTATTTTCATATGGATTTATTTGGTTCTACTACATTTACATGGTTGAATTAATATTCTCCTTTCCCATGGGAATGAGTTACTTTGGTTTTCTTATTAGGTATACTTGTATGCTCACCCTACATATATTAAAACTATTTTAAGATTCCAAGGGGACCTTTTGGACCATGCTAGACATTTCTAGTCTGGACTATTAGAATTTTTATTATCTTGATTCTTTAATTTTTACTCTTTTGCTCATTCATTGTAAGACTTTTATAAAGATTAGTTTTTACTTATACCCTAATTGTAGGGGTGTTTTATCATTATTTTATATTATGTTATGGTTTTGTTGTAATTGATTCATCCTACATCCCGATATTTATTTATTATAAAGTATAATGCCTCCCATATTTTATATTTGTACCCTCATTTATAGTCACCAAACTGGTGACTAATAAAGGTAGGCATTGGGGGTTATTATCTCCCTTTCTTCATATCCATCCCATGAGGTGCATCTTTATAAGTAGGGGGTCATAAAAAATTGGTATGAGGGACTAATGTTTGAAAGAGAGGGTGGATTTTGGTGTTAGGCATAGTGACAAATATAATGGATTTTAGGAAAACTGGGACTGTTGACCTTGGTGTGTAACATATGCTATGGATACCGGCTAGTGAAAGTGATTTTAGGTCCCCCATGATCTCATTCATCGACTCATATCCTACTTAATGACCATGTTAGGCGATGCTACTTACATTATTAAGACCTAGGATAGGTACCTGAATCCTAATGAATTATGTTTTTATTTTAATTCGTTGAAAATTTTATAATAAAATAAAATAATTGAATCATGATGTTTTATGTGTGTTTATATGACATTTCAGATTCATTATTAGTAATAAGTTGTTATTATTTTCTGAATTATTCATGTAACCAAAATGAAGAAAAAATGAGATGGTTAACTGGATTGAATTTATTTTAAACCTTCTTGATGGTTTAATGTGTTCTTACGTTTCATATTATAGGGTGATTCATAAAAATAGATTTTTGTTACTGGGTAATAAATTTACAACATTCCATATTGTTTTTTTAATTATTGAAAGTGTTATATAATCATGCTTATTGTATCTTTTTCTAGTCAATTGTTTAATTTTGAAAACCCTTATAAATTATTCTACCTAGATGTAGATTTCATAGTATCATAAAAAAGTTAATTTTGAAACCATTTTTAGAAGTATTATAATTTCCATGAGAGTAATTTTGTCTTTTATATATTTAAAATTGTAATTTTTTATGAATCATATTATCTTGATGTAGATTCCATACTAGAAAAAATAGACCATTTTTAGACCACTATTAACTATATTATGATTCATATGTGAGTTAATATTACCTATATTGAATTAAATATTTTAATTTACCATAAGTATGCGTTGTTCAATTGTTTAAAAATGTCAGTGTAGACTTTTAAATTATGGAATTATAGGAATCTTATACGTGAATAATTGATAATTCCATTTAAATTAAAGTCCTTTAGAATATTAAATATCTCCTTATGTTTAGTTGATTGTGTTTATACAGTATTGGTTAAACTATATTTTTTAAGAATGTGTTAAGGTAGAAATTCTTGTGAAATTTATTTTAAAACATTGGAAAATGAGAAGAAGTCATTGTCATAACCTATTCATACCTAAAAATATTTAAAAGATTAAACGTATTATTTTCATACTAATAATAATTTTACTGTTGAAATAAAATTTCTTCACATTATCTGTAAAGCATAGTCTGCTATGGGAGTCCTGAAAAATGTTAAATATATTGTTCTTTAACTGGGGATATTCTTGTATGATAAACATGTGCACACAACATTTTGAATATTATGTATTTAAATATTGGAGAAGAATAATGTTTTCTATATTTCATTATACATGAATACTTTGTTTAACAATGATGTTATTAAAAAATAATTATCGTGATCATGATAAAGCATGCGATATAGTTTTAAAACATTTGATGTTTTAATTTTGTCATTATAATGCTTGTTTTTTCCCCATTAAATGATAAAAAAAATTAGTTTAAGAATGATAAATCATGAAACATAGTAAAACAAAATGTATATATTCAATTTTTTGTCAGAAATAATGTTTTAATTTGAGGATTATGACACCATTTTGTTTGTTTAAGGTCATATTTTAGTTGTACACCAGAATATGACTTGTTGAATTATCCAAATGATGTTGGGATTTCCTACGAAGCATTATTTTTTTTATAATGGAAGTGATGATAATATTTTACTATTATGTTATTGTTTGGGGTTTCTTGATAGATTTTATGTTGATGATGTGGGTTATGACCTCAAATATATGATGAGAGGGGAACTATATCCCGCAACAAGATGTGTTGGTTGACAACACATTTCCAAATAATGTGGGGGAGTTAGTGCCACCCCAAATGGACAATATAATGGTTTTGTGGATGCGTTCATGTGATTTTTATATTTCTCATATCTCTATCAATATTAATATAGGTGTTAATTTAGGATGGTTAATGCTATTAGATACTCCTTCTTGGAATGACATGCACCTATCAAAAATAGAACATGGAATGTTACACCATTTAATTTATTTGCATAATAATGTTCTTTGTAATTAATTCTTTAATTATTAAAATGGATGAATTATAAACAAAGATAAAGTGGTTTTTCAAGAAATTCGTGTAATATTTTTGAGACATTCCATATGATAAATATATTTTTCTATATCTAATGTTTAATTGGGTTAATATTTACTTTCTAAATAGAAAAATAATGTCTAATAGTATAAAAAATCGATAAATAATTAATCATTAAAATTAATTTATGATGTCCTTGGAAACTTATTAAACAAAATGGGGTGTTAAAAAATTTATTTTGAGTCATTTCAAAAAAATTATTTTAATAAATAACATGTAATAAAAAGGATTCCAATGTGGGTTTTGACTCAATGGGGTTTTTGGAGCTTGAGGAATATATTTTTAATATCATGGTTTTTTAGGGAAATGATTTAATAAGAATGTTTTCAAATAAAAGATGCCTCAAAATAAAATTTTGAGATACATGTATTCATTGTAATAGATAATCTGAAAAATTATTATTTTCTTTTAATCTCATTCAAAAAATATGAATTCAAATTTTAAAAAATATTATATAATTTTTTTATATTAAATTATTACTAAATCATGCAAATTTTTTTTCTCTATGATATGTTAAGTATAATATATATTAAATTTGTCGAATTTATATTTTATGGATTGTAAACTGTCTATTATTCATGTATAGATATTAATATAATTGAATATCTATGATATTCGAATGATTTAAAAGATATACCAATGTTTTATATTTCCTAAATTCAATTCATTATGTTTGAAATAAAACCAATAAATTGTTATTTAATGTGTTACATTCAATTCTCTTATTATTATTGTTTGAATGTTATGTATTTCGTACCTGAGATGTAATACCAATCTCTCTGAATCTGCTCTTGTTTGATAGGTATATCCCTATGTAGATTGTGATTAACGTATGTTGCTGAAAAAAACAACATTCCATATTGTTTCTTATTGTGTTTCAAATATATATATAATTATTAGAGGTATATCATGATATGGTTGTTCAAAAACGTACACTAATTAATCACATTTTTTTAGTATATATAAGATGATAATAGTTTTAAAGGTATAAGAATTAATTAAAGGGACCCTCTGGAAAATTTCATTGTTTTAAATCTTGTGTTTATGTTTCATGGGAAGTCTACGTTTCCCATTTTAGCACTATGAAAAAATTCTTAGTTTACCAATTTTCCCAATAGTTTTTTATCCCAACGGTGTATCACCCTAACAGTGTCTCTCCCTAGTAGTGTCATGCTGATGGCATGTAACACCCCGATATTTTATGAAAAATATTCTTTTAATTTCATTAATGTCTTGTGTTGTATGCTACACAAAGATTACCTTGCGCTATACGCAACACCGTATTAGCATGCAGTATACGCAACACTATTCTTGGATCGTGTTACACACAATTTTGATAATAGTTATTCTACGAAACATTGAGTATATATATATATATATATATTCAATGTATAAATGAAATATGGTTGGATTCTGTTATAAAAAACAACGAAAGAGTCTTTCACAACACGCAACCCTTACTTGGCTTGCATTACACGCAATCTCAACCTTCCTCGATAGCGTGTGTTGTAGGCAATACCGGGTTTTACTAAACAACGATATATTATTATAATATTATTATGAACTAGCCTTTATGAATATTATTAACTAAAATTTTAATTTTATAACATTATTATTCATCTTAAACATTTTCTAGAACATGGTATAAGAATAAAATAATTTTTTTGGGTAAAAGAAGTATTTTTAAAAAAATGCAGTTTTGACGCCTTTTGATGGCGCACCAACATTAAATCTAGTTTTTGACATATTCATAAGTTCCATTTGACAAAATAAAAATTATTCTTTGGAATCAAGAAATAAAAATTTACTTTGGATAGATTATTCATTTTATTCCGATGAAGTTCATATTTTAATGAATAGTAAAAACACGCTATATTTTAATTAAAAACAACTTTTTTCATCATAATATCTTATGTTGTTAAATTATAATATTTATTGGTTTTAAAGTATAAACAGAATATATTTTTACCATTTAATATAATTTATGTCATTAGCATTGATTTTACCTTGAATTCGTAGGTTAAATCAATTCAATCTTTTGCAATGTTTTAAAGAAAAACCCATTTTCTTTCGACAACGGGATTAATTTAAATTTAATTTCTACAAATTTTGTGTATTGAATTTGGAAAAATGGATTAAATATTTGGAATTAGTGGGTCCAAATTATGTTAATAAGCTACTTTTTTATTTTTGGGCATTGTGAATAGTAACTACTGTAATTTTATTTTTTCATAGTTAATGGTAAATCGGGTAATTAAGGGTAAATATAATATTATAAAATTACCCTAAAACTTGGAAAAATCATATTAGATGTCTAAAAGTCGACCCATATCACCTAAGGGTCGGATTAGATTCATTTAATTGACTTTTTTCCATGAAAATAATTTAATTTTTATTAAAACCAAAAAAAGTGACAACATGTCACTCTCTTAAATACTATAAGTACAATAATTTTAAGTTAGTGATAAACTTCATGAAACTTAGAACATTAATATTATATAGAAATCTAACAAAATTATATACATCATGAGAATTTATTTATAATTTTTTGGGATTAAATAATTATCATTAATTGTGACACAATAGTGATGTAGAAATTATTTATCTAGTGAAAAATCAAGAATATAGTTTTTATTAAAATAATAGTGACCATAAAAGAAACAAAAACCTGACCAAAACATATTGGTCATGTAACTGTAAACTATAACCATCCAATGGTCGAATATTTGACGATTTGGAGTCTTATACAAGCAATTATGACTCTTATATTATTTTATTTTAAATGATTCCAAAGTTGTCACCTTCATAATTTAATAAATGTAACAATTTAAATATTGTGATTTTAAGATGATAAATTCGAGTAAAAGTATTAATGTAAAAGGTAATAGATTTATCTTCATCATAGGATTTTATTTTAAATTTTTATGCAACAAATCAGTATATTAAATAATTATACAAAAATGTTGTTGTAATTATTTTATTAAGAGATAAACCAAATAAATGGTTTTAAAAATAATAAACTAAATATTATATGAACAATTTAATGTGATCCACTAATTTTATAGATACATATGACCTTTTATGAATCTATTAAAGATTTTTTTTCGAACATATATTTTGTATATATTTTATTTAAATTCAAATAAATTAATAGTGTCAAAATTGACACTATTGTTACATTATAAAAATAACATATTATAAAATTGTTTAAAAATCACAAAATTATTTAAAAATTATAAATTTAAATTTATATGGTCTATAATGTTATAAAGTAAACAATTAGGGAAAATTCACAAAAAATAAGTAATTTTGTGTTATAATTTAAAATTTAGAATATTATTACCACAAATAAACTTAAATAGATTAAATAAAGATAAATCAAAATGATAAGGTTTAAAATAAGATACAAACATGTATAAATTTGATTGGTTGATGATATTACAACCCTATCTCATCTAATATTTGAATATGAGTCATTTTTGGAGGTTTTTAAGTGGGGTTATATTTATTATAAATTAATATTTTTAAGAATTCCAAAGGTGCCCCTCTCGTCCATTATAAAAGGGAACCTCCTCCCTCTCCTCCTCACACCAATTTGAGCCTTAAATCTCAGCCAACCCCTGAAAAATTATCTTCTCCACTTCCCTAGAAACATCTTAGTGGTTCTGGTCTACTTTAAAGACCAATCTTAGTGCCCTAAGAGGAGGTTTCGAAGAGGCGTATCGAAGAAGAGGTAATTTCTTCTCCCGATTCTTTCAAGCTTCTTTTTTCTTAAACTTATTTTTCTTTAGTTGTTTCATTATAAAGTAATAACATCAGTATCACTAATATAATGATTTGTTATAATAAATATTAAACAACCCCATTTCACCTTCTATCCATCATATGGAAAACAAAATCACCGCGTGTGCGTACGTACGAAATACCGTCTCCACGCCGTGGTGTAATATGTTTTTCCACCAACACCTTACATGGATGGGTATAATGGGGTAAAGAATAACTATACATAGTTATTATAACATCATACTGATTCTGATATATTGTATCATCCTCTCCAATTCAATTCAATAATTATGGAAATGATATCATCACTTGTGCGTACGTACGGACTACCGTCTCCACGACGCGATGAGATTCATTCTCCATGTTAACCATTTAATAATGATTATAAAGTATATATAAGCAATAATAATGAAATATATGACATTATAAAGCTACTGGATTTATGTATATATGTATGTCATCTAATTAATTTCATTCAACTCAATAAGGAAACGAAAACAGCGTTCATGCGTACGTACGGCCTACCGTCTCCATGAACGGTGTATTTCTTTCCATTTATCGATCTATTATATAAATGTATATTCTGAATATATATTATATATAAAACATGTTTTATATTCTGTAATTATGTAATTGTGATCTAAGTAATCATATGAATAATTACAAGTCAAAACACAGACGACAAATGAAACGATTTTACCCAAAACGCTCTTTAACATGGAATTTACAAAAGAACGGGTAATATAAAGTCATAAGTGAACCATATATGATATCATAAAAATTAATATGATTCTGTAATAAGTCAATAACATTATTTAAATCCTTATTTAGGAGGTTCGGATACGTACTAATCATATCAGACATAAGGTAATGGATAATTTTTCAAATCTCATTTTTATCTGAGATTACTTATACGTAAGTATTTACTAGCGTTATTGTTAGCATCCATGTAAAAGTTTATTAAAAGTGTTTTCATGTATGTTTAAACTCATTTTTACCCATTTTTACTTTTACTACATGGTATGTAAGGAATCTTTCTTTTGTTTTACGTTACGAGTAACTTTTTTGACTTTTCCGGAAAAAGTACAAGAAGAATGTCTTTTTAACTTATATGGAACGAACTGATTTTTACAGTTTTATAAACCCTTATTTTCATGAAGCTTCCTCAAAAATTATTTCATGACTATTTCCAACAAAACCCTTTTATTTTAAAATTGCATGACATTTTTTGAAAAGAAATTGATTTTTAATAAGAATGGAAATTTTCCTCAAGAATTCATTTCAAGTGCTTTATCAAAACCATTTTCCATCTAAGATGACATTATTTCATATGTGTATGTTTCATGTATCATGTCTCTATGATTTACATGGTTTCAGTTTTCTTATCATGAAATGAAATCCATTTATTTTATATGGATTATGTGATGATGGGATGATGTTTATGAAACCCATTTTATTTATTGGGTTATTATGAATGATGTATGTTTATTTTGTGGCACAAGTAAGACTGAATTCATTATGAGATGGGTGGGACCTATATCTCCCTCCAATTCATTGGGTAAAGATTTTATATCTCATGAGATAGACATGGCTGGAACGGTAAGTTAACCCGGTTCAGTGTTACAGGACTGAAATGAGGAGTGAACTCGATTCAGAATGGGACTTTGTCCACTAAGATGGTCTTGGCAGCAATGCCTTGTCTGCTATTGAAATCATTACATGTGCCTAATGGATGCCACAATTACATGTTTTATTCCCGTGATATTTTGTCATTCTAATTGTTTCGCCTTACGTACTTCCATGTTTTATGTCATTTCTCATGCTTTTGATGTTTAATCAATATGTTCATTTTTTTAAGTTTAAATATATATGGTATGTTTTATTTTATCCCTAAATACCCTTACTGAGCATTTAAGCTCACCCTTTTTATGTTTTCTTTTCCCCGTGATATAAAGAAATGTTTTAGGTAAGAAAAAAAGGGAAAGATCTTTATGGGAGATGTTGAAGATCTTTTACCACGATTAGAAGATTACGTTCCAAGTTTCCAAAGACAATAAACTATTACGGTCCTTTTGTGTATGTTTTTGTTATGTATTAAGAATTACGCTAAAGTAATGTAATGTCCATGTACGTCAAGCTTTGGGTCTCTACAGTTGGTACCAGAGAAAATGTTTAGTCAACCATTGGAAACTAGGATGCGAAAACGTTAGTGATATCCCTAGAGATATTTCCAACGTATGTCTAGGGATGTACCTAAGGATAAGAATATGTATAGGATATAGTACTAGAACTACAGTAACGATCTTAGAATTTAACCTAAGATGTTAGATATTGAGGGTGCTCCCCCTTTACAATTTTCTTTTCCCTAGCATGATTTTTTCCTCTCACACTATTCTTTTTCGGTTTTAGATAATGGCTGGAAACAGGAAGATTCATGATAATGGAGGATATGACGGACAGTGGAATGATTTTCTTCATGATAACCCAAATGAAACGGGATCTGGAAGTCTAAACATCGTTATTATGCCTAATCATCAATCTCATAATATGATCAATAATCTCAACTTTGGTAAGTTTCTCGACTCAGATAATAAGAGAAAGATGGAGTTTCATGATGATCATAGAGGAAAAAAAGTTCAATTTCCCTCATGTAAATCATGTGGGAAGAGGAATCAGGGAGATTGTTCCAAAGGAACTAGAAGATGCTTTCGGTGTGGAAAAGAAGGACACAAAGCCAATAAGTGCAAAGGAAAAGGTTCAGTTAACACCATGGACAAGGATAATGGTATTGCTATAACATCAACAATGATTAGATGTTTTAAATGTGGAATGTACGAGCATTATGCAAACCAATTCCCTAATGGAAAATCATATGAAGAGAATCAACATGGTCATATGGGTGGTATTTATGTGGATGATGATGAGAAGACTAGAAATGATATATGATCTGAAAGAAGTGTTGAAGCTCAATCGGTTTTTTTAGAAGGTAGTGGAATGATTGTATGTTTATCAAGAGTTATGTTGTATAGTTAATGGTACTATGGAATAAAGAATCATCTAAGGATTGTTACATGATTTTTTATCCTAAAAGTATTTGAAAGTATATGTTGAATGGTACCAGTAACCATGGAATTTTTATAATATATTTTTTTAAAGTAGATGATATGCGCATAATGAATGAATAAGAAGATAATGAGATGTTTGATTGTATTCATGAGCTCATGATTGATATAAGGACTAAGTGATATCATGGTTTGAGTATATATAATTTTGAGGATTTTGGTATGTGTAAAGTTTTAACTTTTAACTGCATTCATGTTTTCACTAAGGTTCAATGGGTATTAATTTTTCAATAGAATACA
This sequence comes from Viscum album, assembly GCA_963277665.1. Lineage (NCBI taxonomy): Eukaryota > Viridiplantae > Streptophyta > Magnoliopsida > Santalales > Viscaceae > Viscum > Viscum album. Next base: position 2,079,392,354 of record OY728136.1, on the reverse strand, counting down.
TGATTAAGGCCTTCGAACGTTTGTAATTTGACAAACAAGACATATCTTATGATATATGGGGATCAACGATGGTATTAACATGCTTCTTATATGAAATATCTGGTAATAATTTTCACTATAATATGAAAATGGACTGCAATATTATGGATAAGCCAAAAGATTGGAATGGATTGTGTTGGACATAAGTTAGTATTGTTTAAGGATAGAACCTTTTTTTGATATTACTAATGGGATGATATAGTAATGTAGTTTTAGAAAAATGACAACCTGTAGGACGGGCGACAGCCCATCGCGTCGGACAAGGCTGTGGGAATCAAACCCACAACCGAAGTGCGACTGGCCTTTATCGCCTACCACTGGCCTACAGGAAGTCCCTGGTTAGTAGAAACTATTTTTATTTTATTAAGCATTATGATATATGAAGTATAATTTCATTTTTGTAACCATATATGATTAATCTTACCATAATATTGACTTATAACTTTTGCTAACTTTTTTTTGAATGTGATGGAATGACCCATCATTCTATCACATGATCTGCTAACACATCACGAATAACAAATTGAACTTCATTTCTTTAAGGGATGAAGTGGAAATTGTTCAATTAACGAACAACAGTAAGATTGTACCAAAATCATGCAAGTATTTCTTTTAATTCATCAACTTTAGGGAAATGATCTTGAAAAAAAATGTTGTCCTAGTTCCCTTATATCCGATGAATCAAATGGTACCTTAGATCATCACAAATCAATAGCTTTGTGATTGTTGGATTTTTCATAGCCATGTTCTCTACCACTTTCCATCAGAACTTGATGGTTATATTTTTCTTTCATATCCATATTTTCACCTATGTCATCCTATGTGGAAACCCAGTGATGAGTTAATTTGGGTAACCGTTACATTTCATACTTTAGTTTATAAAGCCATGTTTTGTTATTCCTTTTTACGATGTGGGTTTCTATTAAACAAACTTTCGAGTAGTAAACCATTTATAACCCCGATGAATTTCGAGGGAGAAATTAATTTTAAGGGCGGTAGAATGTAACACCCCGAGATTTTATGAAAAATATTCTTTTAATTTCATTAATTTCATGTGTTGTATGATACACCACTATTACCTTGTGCTATACGCAACACCGTATTAGCTTGCAGTATACGCAACACTCTTTTTGGATCGTGTTACACACAATTTCGATAATAGTTATTCTACGCAACATTGAGTATATATATATATATATATATATATATATATATTCAATGTATAAATGAAATATGGTTGGATTCTATTATATGAAACAACGAAGGATTCTTTCACTACACAGAACCCTGACTTGGCTTGCATTACACGTAATCACGACCTTCCTCGATAGCGTCTGTTGTACGCAATCCCGGGTTTTACTAAACAACGATATATTATTATAATATTATTATGAACTAGCCGTTATGAATAGTTTTAACTAAAATTTGAATTTTATAACATTATTATTCATCTTACACATTTTCTAGAACATGGTATAAGAACAAAATAATTTTTTCGTGTAAAATAAGTATTTTTCAAAAAATACAGTTTTGCGGCATTTTGATGGCACACCCAATTTAAATATAGTTTTTGACATGTTTACAAGTTCCATTTTACAAAATAAAAATTATTCTTTGGAATCAAGAAATAAACATTTACTTTGGATAAATTATTCATTTTATTCTGATGACTTTCACATTTTAATGAATAGTAAAAACACACTATATTTTAATTAAAAACAACTTTTTTCATCATAGTATCTTATGTGGTTAAATTATAAAATTGAATGGTTTTAAAGTATAAATAGAATATATTTTTACAATTTAATATAATTTATGTCATTAGTATTGATTTTACCTTGAATTCATATGTTAAATCAATTCAATCTTTTGCAATGTTTTAAAGATAAACCTGTTTTCTTTTGACAACGGGATTAATTTTAATTTAATTTTTGAAACTTTTTTGTATTGAATTTGGAAAAATGGATTCCATATTTGGAATCAGTGGGTCCAAATTATGTTAATAAGCTACTTTTTAATTTTGGTCATTGTGAATAGTAACTACGGTAAATTTTATTTACTATAGTTAATGGTAAATCGGTTAATTAAGGGTAAATATAAGATTATAAAATTACCCTAACAGTTGGAAAAATCCTATTGGATGACTAAATGTCGACACATATCACCTAAGGGTCAGATTAGATTCATTTAATGGACTTTTTTCCATGAAAATAATTTAATTATTATTAAATCCAATGAAAGTGACAACATGTCACTCTCTTAAATACTCTAAGTATAATAATTTTAAGTTAGTGATAAACTTCATGAAACTTAGAAAATTAATAGTCTACAGAAATATAAATAAATTATATACATCATGAGAATTTATTTAGAATTTTTTGGGATTAAATAATTATCATTAATTGTGACACAATAGTGATGCAGAAATTATTTATCTAGTGAAAAATCAAGAATATAGTATTCATTATACTAATAGTCACCATAAAAGGCAAAAAACCCTAACCAAAACTTATTTTTCATGTACATTTAAACTATGATCATCCAATGGTCGAATATTTTACCATTTGGAGTCTTATACAAGCAATTATGACACTTATATTTTTTTTAAATGATGCCAAAGTTGTCACCTTCATAATTTAATAAATGTAACAATTTAAATATTGTGATTTTAAGATGATAAATTCGAGTAAAAGTTGTATTGTGAAAGGTAATATATTTATCTTCATGGAAGGATTTTATGTTAAATTTTTATGCAACAAATCAGTATATTAAATAATTAAACAAAAATGTTGTTGTAATTATTTTATGAAGAGATAAACCAAATAAATGGTTTTAAAAATAATAAAATAAATATTATATGAATAATTTAATGTGATCCAATAACTTTATAGATACATATGACATTTTATAAATCTATTAATTCTTTTATTTTGAACATATCTATTGTATATATTTTATTTATATTCAAATAAATGAATAGTGTAAAAATTGACACTATTGTTATTTTATAAAAATAACATATTATAAATTTTTTTAAAAATCACATAAATATTTTAAAATAATAAATTTAAATTTATATGGTCTATAATTTTATAAAGTAAACAAATATACAAAATTCCCAACAAATAAGTGATTTTTTGTTATAATTTAAAATTTAGAATTTTATTACCACAAATAAACTTAAATAGATTAAATAAATATAAATCAAAGTGATAAGGTTTAAAATAAGATCCAAACATGTCTAAATTTTTTTGGTTGATTATATTACAACCCTATATCATCTAATATTCTAATAAAAGTCATTTTTGGAGGGTTTTAAGTGGGGTTAGATTTATTATAAATTAATATTTTTAATAATTCCAAAGGTGCCCCTCTCCTCTCTTATAAAAGGGCACCTCCTCCATCTCCTCCTCACACCAATTTGACCCTTCAATCTCGGACAAAACCTACCAAATTATCTTCTAAACTTCCCTATAAACATCATAGAGGTTATGTTCTACATTATATACCAATATTAGTGCCCTAAGAGGAGGTTTCAAAGAGGCGTATCGAAGAAGAGGTAATTTCTACTCCCGATTCTTTCAAGCTTCTTTCTTCTTCATCTTCTTCTCCTTTAGTTGTTTCATTATGAAGTAATAACATATGTATCACTAATATAATTATTTTTTATAATAAATATTAAACAACCCTATTTCACCTTCTATCCATCCTATGGAAAACAAAATCACCGCGTGTGCGTACGTACGGAATACCGTCTCCACGCTGTGGTGTAATATGTTTTTCCACCAACACCATACATTGATGGGTATAATGGTGTAAAGAATAACTATACATAGTTATTATAACATCACACTGATTCTGATATATTGTATCACCCAATCCAATTCAATTCAATAATTATGGAAACGATATCATCGCTCGTGCGTACGTACAGACTACCGTCTCCACGATGCGATGAGATTCATTCTCCATGATAACCATTTAAGTATGATTATAACGTATATATAAGCAATAATAATGAAATATATGACATTATTAAGCTACTGAAATTATGTATATATCTATTTCATCTACTTAATTCCATTCAACTCAATAAGGAAATTAAAACAGCGTTCATGCGTACGTACGGCCTACCGTCTCCATGAACTGTGTATTTCATTCCATTTATAGATCTATTTTATATATTGTTGGTCGGAGTGGTTTACTCAAGAGGGGGGTGAATTGAGTACCAATTAAAATTTATGTATTTAAAAAATAGTGTCTTAAAGACCCCCAAATAAAATAATAAATTAAACTGTAGTGAATTTATATTAAAGTAGAGGTTCTGTCAGATTCTCAACAGATTGATTAATTCCCAGTTAATCAACACAGGAGTGTGTGATTATCTTTTGAAACTGACTTACTAATCTACACTTAACATAAACACTTGCTAATTTAATTATCAAAGTAACTTTAAAAACAGTATTGGTTTTAAAGTGATTAGCAGCGGAATAAAACATTGAAAGAGATGGCACAACGATGTAACCAAGAGTTTCAGTCTCAAGACGAGACTTAGTCCTCTCAAAAGTTTATATAAAAATGATCCACACCCTGGATCGGGGTTCAACAGTTTACAACTGTCCAGGTCCAAGACCTCTACCACTGTTCTTCGTGGGAAACAGTACAACAGCAACCAGCTGTCCAGGTCACACACGACCTCTACCACTATTATTCGTGGGAAAGAATGAATGAAAGAGTTTGGTAAGGATTTTCAAATCCTTCAGTTTGAGTGCAGGAGACAGTGTATGTGTTAGATACAACAGATAACACACACTACTCGAAAAGAGTAATAATAAATCACAGAACAGGATTTGTAGAGTTTAGAAGTGGTTCTGGTGATTTCAGTGTAGATCTGGACTTCTTTGGATTCGATCAGAAGTGAGTTTGAGCCCTCTTCTCGTTTCTGTTTGAGAAACAGAGTGTCATATGCTCCAGGTTCACAGTCAGTGAAAATGTAGTCGATGAAGCTCTTCGATATTCTTTTGTATGCACTGAACACTTCTCGAGTATGCTTGATTGTCTATGAGCTTCTCCGTGTTCTTCTCGTTTTGTGTTTTTGGTATATTTCTTCCACACACGCTTCTCTGGTTCACTTCTTTTTTGGGCAGCGTAGTCTTCTTGTATTTATCTCCCAACAGGGGACAGAAAAGTTTTCTTTTCAGCAGGTACGAGGTACGGGTTCCTGACATCCGACAACCTTTATTAGATATTTGACAAATAATTAAAATGTATGATATGACCGTTAGATAGATTAAATATAGGAAATAAAGAAATTCAAACAGTGCATCGAGTGATCGGTAGGTGATCAGCATCTGTAGCTTGGACATCGGTAGCTTGAACATCGGTAGCTTGAACATCGGTAGCTTGAACATCGGTAGCTTGAACATCGGTAGCTCAATGCATCGCTGACTGATGGATCGGTGTGTCTGATGGATCGGTGCGTCTGATGGATCGGTGCGTCTGATGGATCGGTGCGTCTGATGGATCGGTGAGTCTGATGGATCGGTGAGTCGGATGGATCAGTGGCTCTTATTCTATCGGTAGCTACTTATACTTACACCAGTAGCTCTATGTTTGTATCGGTATCTGTCTGTAAGTCAGTAGAATACATTTATAAGCACATCGGTAGCTGTGTTAAGTCTATCGGTAGCTGTCTGTCGGTATACTAAGTCTATCGGTAGACTGGTTACCGGTAGCTCTTTATCAGTAGCTATAGACAGATTACTTATCTGTTTTATGCAGAACACATCCGATTGTGTTAGAATCAATTTATAACTTGTATAAACATGGATAAATGAGGATTAACATATTTCAAAGACTATTTTAAAGATTATTATTGGTTTGATCATAGATTTGAAAGAATTAAAGTATAGATCAATGATACTTAAAAATATCATATAGAATGAAAACATAATTGGGATTATCAACACATATGAATACATGATTGAGATTATCAAAACAGGTGAGGTCAACAATCTCCCCCTTTTTGATAATCACCTTTTATGATATGGGCATTTAACATAGTGAAAATATGATGGTAAAGAGTATAATATTGAGTTCAATTTTCTTATTGAAAATAGCATCAGAGATAATAAAAATAGTATGATATAGACATAAGTTATCAGAGGTAACAATCATAAGGTACTAAATAGACATAATGTATCAGAGGTAAAAATGAAAAGAAGGGTAAAGTGTCTCCCCTTATTCCTTATTTTTCTCTCCCTTATGCATTATTCTCCCCCTTATGCATTATTCTCCCCCTTATGCTCCTTATTATTCTCCCCCTTTGTGATAATCAAAAAGTGGGAAAGATTATATATAGGAGACAAATAAAACATGAGAAGTAAAAGGAGTTCTTCTGTATTAGAGTAGTCAAAAAGTACAAAAACAGATTACAAATGAATTCCTATCAAAAAATCTTGGCCACTAGATCATTCCACCTCTTCCACTTGAGATTTTCCTTTGGGATCAGAAGAAGGTTCGGGTGGTGAGGATGTAGGTGAAGGTTTTGGAATCCCAGAAAAGATCAAAGGAGGTTGGGCCACTGACACAGAGTCAGGCCTATAGGTTGAAGATCTCTGGGTGATCATTGGTGTGAGGCTTCGAATAGATTGAGCAGGAGTCAGCTGGATTGTGGAAGCAGCTGAGGCAGAAGCAGGCAAAGCAGGAGGTATGATGACTGGTCTGGCATCAACATGCAAGAAGGGCAGCAGCAGATTTCTAAAATCCATAATAATTCCTCCTCTTCTTTCCATAGCAGAGATGAAATCATCTTTGTTCTCCATGAATTTCTCTAAGGCAGGAGTCAGTTCTCTTAGCTTTCTCACTTGTTCTCTGAAAGCTTGAGTGACTGGTGGTGGCTTCATGTTTTCCAACATCAGCTTGAAGTGGTGTTCGAGTTGATGCTTGGTGAAAATTTTGGTGAAGTAGTGGTCCACTTTGCTCTTTATGGCTTCTTGAGAGGCAGAGGCTTCTCTCATATAATCTTGAACAATCTTCATTATTTCTCTGGCAGAATCTCTTGTAGAAAGCACCACTCGGCTCAACTCTGATGAGTCCACAAAGCCACTGGTTGAAACAGAACCAATCTACTCCTTCAACATTGCTCGAACTTGATTCAGGTCAACTGAAAGTTTGGATGTGATAGGGCCAAGAGAGAAGGAAACAGTTTCTTTAAAACTCATAGACAAACCACTGATTAGGCTTTGAACTTGAGAGTCTTGTAATTGAACATGATCCTTCACTGAGGTTTTGAAACTTTCAAACACCGAGACAAACTGGCTTACTAAACTCTTCACATAAGCTAGGTCCTTTTCAGCTTGAGATTAGGAGCTCATATAAGAATCCAAAGCAGCAACTGATGTCTTGAGAGCTTCCAGATCTGATTCGATTCTAGAAGACTGAGTCTGGCACTCTTTCACTTCTTCCATAAGCTCAGACACAAAGGAAGATAAATTACAAGCCAGAGATAGCTCGAAGGATCTCTCTAACATTTTCATTTCTTCATAAAAGCTTTGCTTCATCTCAGCAACTAATGCACTGAATGATTCTTTCAGCTCATTCTTCATGGATTCAAGATCAGATTTAGAGACAAAATCATTTGAGACAACTGCAGCAGATTCTCTTGCTGAGGCCAAACTAACTACAGAAGCAGTCATTATTGAATTAACTGAGGAAGCAAGAGAGGTTTCCATTAACTTCACTTCTTCAACAAAACTGGTTTTGAGGTCCTCTTTCAGCTTATTCAGATCATGAAATCTGACCACATCATCTGGCAACATCTCAGAAGCAAGATCATAATTGGTCTTCGGTCTATTCACAGACATCTCATTATCTGAATCTGGATAATCCAATCCACAGACTATAAACCCTGGGTCTTCTACCCAGTCTCCATGCTCAACAGCTACTGTAACATTTTCAAGCACAGACTGATGCTCCCCCTCAATGGGTGCATTATCATGTATCACAACAACCTTTTCTGCTGGCCTTTCTTCATCAGAATCTTCCACAACAACTTCCATCTCAGCAGCAGTAAGGAGGTTTTCTGAAACAGGTACAACTTCTTCTCTATCTCTTTCTACTTCAGCAGTAGGCATAGCTGAGCTTCCAATCAAGGGACTCATAATTAAACTACCAGAAGCAGACAATTCAGATACATTCTCCTTTTCCGCTTCTTCTTGGTGAGGTATAGACTGGTCTTCCTCATGAGTAGACACAATTTCCTCTACCTTTCCTTTCCTAGAATAATCCAATTCTGCAACAGGACTTGGGGGAAAGTCTGGATCTCCTCCAACATCCATAGGAGTTTCTTCTTCTTCTTCTTCTGTTTCATCACTATAAACAGGTTCCTCTTCATCAGGTCTCAGACTCGGATCTCTCTCATCCTTTGGTCTTGAGGAATGATCCACAGGATTAAACCTATCATAAATCTTCTGATCATCACTGACCCATTCTCCCTTCCATGGGTTCCAGTTAATTTTCATGTACTTACAAACAGTCGAGGTGATGCAGAAATTGTTCTTGACTACAACCGTCTCATCCTGAGACTCAGCTATTTCTTTCACTTTTATCATCACTGAAATCATCTTGGCAAAGAATAAAGCATTAGTCTTTGACTTTGGTCTAATCATGTCTTCCATTTGAAGCATCAACAATCTGCACAGATTTATTTTTACACCATGTCTTAGCAAATGAAGAAGATAGATATCTTGATATCTCAGATTTGCAAAATCTCCTCGCCTAGGTATCAACACATGCTGAACAAACTTGAAAAGCAGTCGATTTTCTCCATCCATTTCAGCAGCAACCACTTGCCTTTGATTCTCATTACCAGTCAGTTCTTTTAAGGCAGTTTCATAATAAAAAATGTCACTGCTAGGTGGCATTGCTCTTGATACATACCCAGAGACACCTTCATGTGGTACTTTCAAACTCTCATCCCACTCTACTGAAGAAAAAGACATCTCTTTTCCATTTACAAAAGAGCTTACTCGATTCTCATTTTCAGACTTCTCAAAGGTTACAAACTCATAGAACTGCTTTACCAACTTCGGGTAGTATGGGCCATTGTTATTCGAGAAACAATCCACCCATTTTTGGTCCTCCAGAATCTCGAGTACTAACGATTTTCTAGGCAGTAGCCATTCCATGCACAGTTCCTTCTCGATTACTATGTCTCTATTCTGAAAGTGAGGATTCACTGGTCGCCTTCCCGATCTAGTTCTGACTTCACTAACACTGGCTTTATGCTGTGTCTTCTGCTTCATAGTGTTTGGTTCTGTACTTTCATCTATGACGATAGGAAGCTTGGTTTTTGCCATCGCGGGTTTAGGGTTCTTGGCCGATTTGGGAGGTAAGGTTCGAAGGTGAGAGATTGTGAGCTCGGTGAGGTAAGAAGTGGCTTAGACTGAGTTTTATCATTTAAAAATTCCAAATAAACTAAAATAGAGTAATAAGATAAAATAAAATGATCCGTATTCTTGGCGGCAGACAGATGTTTTAAAAACATTGCATCGGTGTGAGTTAATCATCGGTGAGAAAAACAAATCGGTGAGAATTGTACATCGGTGAGAATTTCTACGTTGGTGAGAAACTTACATCGGTGAGAATTTTCACGTCGGTGAGAATTTCACATCAGTGAGAATCTTACATCGGTGAAAATTTTCACGTCGGTGAGAATTTCACATCAGTGAGAATCTTACATCGGTGACAATTTTCACGTCGGTGAGAATTTCACATCAGTGAGAATCTTCACACCGGTTGTGATTAAACATTCCCAGTTCGTGTCTTATGTAACATAGCCTATCCGAACTTAAAGGTTTAGTGAAAATATCAGCCAATTGATGTTCAGTGCCAATAAATTCATGAGAAATATCACCTTTTTGATAGTGATCTCTTAGAAAATGGTGTCTTACATCTATGTGTTTGGTTCTAGAATGAGATACAGGATTCTTAGAGATGTTTATTGCACTGGTGTTATCACAATTGATTGAAACATGTTTAAAAACATATCCATAGTCCAAAAGAGTGTGTTTCATCCACAGAATTTGTGCAAAGCAACTACCAGCAGCTATATATTCTGCTTCGGCAGTAGATAATGCTACTGAGTTTTGTTTCGTACTACACCAAGAAACTAAGGTTTTTCCAAGCAAATGACATGTTCCTGATGTGCTTTTTCTATCTAACTTACAACCAGCAAAGTCAGCATCTGAATAACTCATTAACTCAAAGGATTTCCCTTTTGGGTAAAACAAACCTAAGTTAACCGTGTGTTTGAGATATTTAAAAATTCTTTTAACAGCAAGCAAATGAGATTCTTTTGGATTAGCTTGAAATCTAGCACACATACACACACTAAACATAATATCAGGTCGACTAGAAGTAAGATAAAGTAAACTACCAGTCATACCTCTGTAATTTGTTTGATCAACTGGTTTCCCAGTTTCTACAGGTAGTACTCATAGGAGTTTTACTTTCCTTGATACTATCCAGACCAAAACGTTTCAAAAGATCCTTTGTATATTTACTTTGATTCAAAATAATACCATTTTCATTTTTAAATACTTGAAATCCAAGAAAGTACTTAAGCTCTCCCATTAAGCTCATTTCAAATTCATTTTGCATACTTTTTGAAAAATCAGTACATAAAGAGTGTTTAGAAGATCCAAAAATAATATCATCAACATATATTTGTACAACTAAAACATTATTAGAAATTATTTTAATGAAAAGAGTTGGATCAGCAATCCCTTTAGTAAAACCTTTTGAAATAAAGAAATTGCTAAGTCTATCATACCAAGCTCTTGGAGCTTGTTTCAAACCATACAATGCTTTAGAAAGTTTAAAAACTTGATTTGGAAAACTAGGGTTAGTAAATCCAGGTGGTTGTTCTACAAAAACATCTTCAATTATGAAACCATTTAGAAAAGCACTTTTGACATCCATTTGATATAACTTGAAATCCAGATGTGCAGCATATGCAAGTAAGATCTTAATCTCTTCTAGTCTAGCTACAGGTGAAAAAGTTTCCTCATAGTCTATACCTTCTTCTTGACTATATCCTTGTGCAACTAGTCTAGCTTTGTTTCTAACTATATTTCCAGATTCATCTACTTTATTTCTAAAAACCCATTTTGTGCCTATTGTCAAAGTGTCCTTGGGTCTGTCAACTAATTCCCAGAATTTGTTTCTTTCAAACTGATTTAATTCTTCTTGCATAGCCATTACCCAAAATTCATCATTGATAGCATCATTGATATTTTCGGGTTCTAGCTGTGAAAGAAAAGGTTGATGTTCAACCTGGTTTCTTAGAGAAGCTCTAGTTTGTGTTCCTCTATCAAGATTACCAACAACAGCTTCTAAAGGATGATTCTTTAGAATCCTCGTTGATCTGGTAAAGGTTGGACTAGAAATTTCCGGCTCATCTATAGGTTCGGGTTCAACAGAAGCAGATTCTGGAGAAAGTCCAGAACTGGATGCTTTTATAACAGGTTCTTTAGATTTATCATTAAGGTCCAGAATAGACAAATATTCTTCAAGATTCTCAAGAGAGTTTTTAGGCTCATGTGGATCAGTTTCATCAAACTTGATGTGAACAGATTCTTCCACACATTTTGTTTTTTTATTGAATACTCTATAGGCTTTACTAGAGATAGAATAACCCAGAAAAATTCCTTCATCACTTTTGGAAGAAAACTTATCCATATTATCTTTAGTATTCAGAATAAATACTTTGCAACCAAAAACATTAAAGTAATTAACCTTAGGCTTTCTATTTTTCCACAATTCATAAGGGGTTTTCTTAAGAACAGGTCTGATTAAGACTCTATTAATGACATAACAAGATGTATTTACAGCTTCAGCCCAAAAATAAATAGGCAGGTCATATTCATTGAGCATGGTTCTAGCAATTTCTTGCAGGGTTCTGTTTCTTCTTTCTACTACACCATTCTGTTGGGGTGTTCTAGGGGCAGAAAAGTTATGAGTATAACCATTGTGTGAGCAATAAGATTCAAAATCTTGATTTTCAAACTCACGGCCATGATCACTCCTCAGGGTCTTAATCTTAAGTCCACTAAGGTTTTCTACAGACTTGTAGTATTTGACAAATTAAGAACAAGCTTCACTTTTGTGAGCTAGAAAATATACCCAAGTATATATAGAAAAATCATCTACAAGACCATAAACCTAGTGCTTCCCATTTAAACTAGAAACTCTTGATGGTCCAAACAAGTCCATGTGAACCAATTCAAGTGGTTGAGAAGTCGAAACTTCTTTCTTTGATTTAAAAGAAACTCTATGTTGCTTTCCCTTTTGACAGGGATTACAAACTTTGTCGGCTGGAAATTCAAGTTTGGGTAAGTCTCTAACTAAGTTCTTCCTAGAAAGTTTTCTAAGTGAGTGAATGTTGCAATGTCCTAATCTTCTGTACCATAGCCAAGATTCTTTATGAAAAGCATTCAAACAAGTAATATTCTGCTTAGCTAAAGAATTCAGATTAACAGCATAAACATTTTCATTTCTTAAGGCAGAAAATACCAAAACATTCTTAGAATAAAAAACATTGCAAGAATCATTTACAAATTTAATATGAAAACCATCATCACATAACTGAGAAATACTTAATAGATTGTATTTAAGGCCATCAACAAATAAAACTTTAGAGATCAAAATTGAATCAGTGTTACCAATCTGGCCTAGGCCGATGATTTTCCCTTTAGAATTATCACCAAAGGTGACAAAGCCTCCATCAACTTTTATTAAACTCTTGAAACAAGAGAAGTCTCCTGACATATGTCTTGAACATCCACTGTCCAAATACCACGTCTCTTTACAGGAGCTCTTCAAGCAAGTTCCCTACAAAACAGATTTAGATGGAAGATGATTTTGGTACCCAGATCTTCTTGGGTCCAGACAGGTTAGCCAATAACACTTTAGGTACCCATATTTGTCTAATGGGTCTCATATAATTTGTATAATTGACATGCTTTGAAAGATAAACTTTATTAGATCCATAGCTATTTATATAACTGGTTGAAGCATATGAAGTTCCAGAATTACCTTCATTCTGTCCAGATTTAGAAATGAATCTAGTTTTGGCAATTTTCCTTTGTCCAGGTTGGTATCCTATACCAGTAGTATATTTAGGTGCTACTTGCTTTCCAAGCATCTGTGTTAGAGTATTCCTTCCATTTGTGAACTTCTCTAAGTCTTTCTTGAGTTGCTCATTAGATAGTTTCAGTTCAGTGTTCTCTTTAAGCAACTGAGCATTCTTTTCTACTTCTATATCCAGATCAGATTTATGCTTAACACATAAAGCATAATGTTTCTTTAAACCTTTATATTTATCTTTAAGCTCATTACAAGTTTCTTCAAACATGTCACAGTATTCAAACAATTCATATTTTGACATGTTTTCTGAGTCAGAATCTTCTCCAGAATAGTATGAATGAAAAACAGGAGTCTTTAATGTTACCTCAGAAGTGTTTGTCATGAAACATATGTTGGCCCGATTCTTTTCAGAGTCTGAAGATTCAGCTTCACTTGTGCTGTCTTCTGAAGCACTCCAAGTAGCCTTCATGGCTTTCTTAAACTTATTGTCCTTATATTCATATTTCTTTTTATACTTCATCTTTGGACAGTCGGCTTTAATGTGTCCTTTTCTCTTGCACTCATAGCAGACAACATCATCTGATTTGTCATTCTTCTTCCAATCCTTTTTCCATTTGCCTTGGTGATCATACTTTCCCTTGTAATTTGGTTTTATGAAGAACTTCTTTTTCCTATAAAATTTCTTAAATTTTCTAGCAGTGTGAGCCATCTCAGCATCACTGTCAGAATCACTTCCGCTGTCTTCACAGCTGGAACTTTCAATTACAGCTTGAAGCTTTTCTTTGTCCTTATTCTTTGAAGTTGAGGATTTGAAATCGACAGACTTTCATGCAGGTTCATTTTCTTCCTCTTTATTCACTTTAATATCTTCTTCATACATCATCAGCTTGCCAATTAGTTCCTTGACAGGTATAGCAGCAATGACACATGATTATCTGATTGATACAGATGTGCCTCTCCATCTATCAGGCAGACATCTCAAAATTCTCATGATTTGCTCCTTCGATGAGACATCCTTTCCCAGCGAGATCATTGTATTGAAAATTTCATTGAACCTAAGTTACATGTCAGAAATGGGATCATCAGGCTTCATTTTAAAATTATCATACTTGATAGTATAAGTGTTCAATCTCATTTCTTTCACATTAGTTGTTCCTTCATGAGAAAGAGCTAAGGTATCCCAAATTTCAAAAGCAGTTTTACAAGCAGAAATTCTATTAAATTCTTCATCTCCTAGAGCACAGTACAAGGCATTCATAGCTTTACAATTGTTATTGTAAGCAGTCTTTGTAGGTTCATCCCAAGTAGATCTAGCAGTAGTGGGAATTTTGTATTCTGATTCAATAGTAGTCCAAATATCAAAACCTATGCTTTCTAGATGAATTTTCATTTTCAGTTTCCACTGAGCATAATTGGTTCCATTGAAGAAAGGTGGCCGGTTAGTAGCAGCACCCTCAAGTCTATTGTCCATGATGAGAAAATTTTAAAGAGATAAAAATTTAGATATAACAGAAATTTTAAGAACTTTAAAATACAACTAAAATCACAGTTCAAAAGCAGAGTACTTTTAGAAAGTATTTTCAACCTTTGATACCAAGTGTTGGTCGGAGTGGTTTACTCAAGAGGGGGGTGAATTGAGTACCAATTAAAATTTCTGTATTTAAAAAACAGTGTCTTAAAGACCCCCAAATAAAATAATAAATTAAACTGTAGTGAATTTATATTAAAGTAGAGGTTCTGTCAGATTCTCAAGGGATTGATTAATTCCCCGTTAATCAACACAGGAGTGTGTGATTATCTTTTGAAACTGACTTACTAATCTACACTTAACATAAACACTTGCTAATTTATTTATCAAAGTAACTTTAAAAATAGTATTGGTTTTAAAGTGATTAGCAGCGGAATAAAACTTTGAAAGAGATGGCACAACAATGTAACCAAGAGGTTCAGTCTCAAGCCGAGACTTAGTCCTCTCAAAAGTTTATATAAAAATGATCCACACCCTGGATCGGGGTTCAACAGTTTACAACTGTCCAGGTCCAAGACCTCTACCACTGTTCTTCGTGGGAAACAATAAAACAGCAACCAGCTGTCCAGGTCACACACGACCTCTACCACTGTTATTCGTGGGAAAGAAAGAATGAACGAGTTTGGTAAGGATTTTCAAATCCTTCAGTTTGAGTACAGGAGACAGTGTATGTGTTAGATACAGCAGATAACAAACACTACTCGAAAAGAGTAATAATAAATCACAGAACATGAGTTGTACAGTTTAGAAGTGGTTCTGGTGATTTCAGTGTAGCTCTGGACTTCTTTGGATTCGATCAGAAGTGAGTTTGAACCCTCTTCTCGTTTCTGTTTGAGAAACAGAGTGTCGTATGCTCCAGGTTAACAGTCAGTGAAAATGTAGTCGATGAAGCTCTTCAATATTATTTTTTATGCACTGAACACTTCTCGAGTATGGTTGATTGTCTATGAGCTTCTCTGTGTTCTTCTCGTTTTGTGTTTTTGGTATATTTCTTCCACACACGCTTCTCTGGTTCACTTCTTTTTTGGGCAGCGTAGTCTTCTTGTATTTATCTCCCAACAGGGGACAGAAAAGATTTCTTTTCAGCAGGTACGAGGTACGTGTTCCTGACATCCGACAACCTTTATCAGATATTTGACAAATCATTAAAATTTATGATATGACCGTTAGATAGATTAAATATAGGAAATAAAGAAATTCAAACAGTGTGTCGAGTGGTCGGTAGGTGATCAGCATCAGTAGCTTGGACATCGGTAGGTTGAACATCGGTAGCTTGAACATCGGTAGCTTGAACATCGGTAGCTTGAACATCGGTAGCTCAATGCATCGGTGACTGATGGATCAGTGCATCTGATGGATCGGTGCGTCTGATGGATCGGTGCGTCTGATGGATCGGTGCATCTGATGGATCGGTGAGTCTGATGGATCAGTGGCTCTTATTCAATCGGTAGCTACTTATACTTACACCGGTAGCTCTATGTCTGTATCGGTAGCTGTCTGTAAGTCAGTAGCTTACATTTATAAGCACATCGGTAGCTGTGTGTTAAGTCTATCGGTAGCTGTCTGTCGGTAGACTAAGTCTATGGGTAGACTGGTTACCGGTAGCTCTTTATCAGTAGCTATAGACAGATTACTTATCTGTTTTATGCAGAACACATCCGATTGTGTTAGAATCAATTTATAACTCGTATAAACATGGATAAATGAGGATTAACATATTTCAAAGACTATTCTAAAGATTATTATTGGTTTGATCATAGATTTGAAAGAATTAAAGTATAGATCAATGATACTTAATTATATCATATAGAATGAAAACATAATTGGGATTTTCAACACATATGAATACATGATTGAGATTATCAAAATAGGTGAGGTCAACATATATGTATATTCTGAATATATATTATATATAAATCATGTTTTATATTATGAAATTATGTAATCGTGATCTATGTAGTCATATGAATAATTACAAGTCAAAACACGGATGACAAATGAAACGATTTTACCCAAAACGCTCTTTAACATGGAATTTACAAAAGAATGGGTAATATAAAGTCATAAGTGAACCATTTATGGTATCATAACAATTAATATGATTCTGTAATAAGTCAATAACATTATTTAAATCATTATACAGGAGGTTCGGATACGTACGAAGCATATCAAACATAAGGTAAGGGATAATTTTTCAAATCTCATTTTTATCCGAGATTGCTTATACGTAAGTATTTAATGGGGTTATTGTTATCATCCATGTAAAAGTTTTATAAAAGTGTTTTCATGTATGTTTAAATTCCTTTTTAACCATTTTTCACTTTTATTACATGGTATGTAAGGAATCTTTCTTTTGTTTTACGTTACGAGGAACTTTTTTGACTTTTTCGGCAAAAGTACGAGAATAATGTTTTTTTAACTTATACGGCACGAACGGATTTTTACGGTTTTATAAAGCCTTATTTTCAGGAAGCTTCCTCAAAAATGATTTCATGACTATTTTCAACAAAACCCTTTTATTTTAAAATTGCATGACATTTTGTGAAAATAAATTGATTTTGAAGAAGAAATGATATTTTCCTCAAGAATTCATTTCCAGTGCTTTATCAAAACCATTTTCCATCTAAGATGACATTATTTCATATTTTTATGTTTCATGTATCATGTCTGTATGATTTACATGGTTTCACTTTTCTTATTATGAAATGATATCCTTTTATTTTATATGAATTATGTGATGATGGGATGATGTTTATGAAACCCATTTTATTTATTGGGTTATTATTAATTATGTATGTTTATTTTGTGGCACAAGTAAGAATGATTTCATTATGAGATGGATGGGACCTATATCTCCCTCTAATGAATTGGGTAAAGATTTTATATCTCATGAGATATACCTGGATGGAACGGTAAGTTAATCTGATTCAGTGTTACAGGACTGAAACGAGGAGTGAACTCGATTCAGAATGGGACTTTGTCCACTAAGATGGTCTTGGCAGCAATGCCATGGATACTATTGAAATCATTAAATGTGCCTAATGGATGCCACAATTACATGTTTTATTCCCATTCTATTTTTCCATTCTTAATGTTTCTCCTTATGTACTTCCATGTTTTATGTCATTTCTCAAGCTTTTGATGTTTAAGCATTATGTTCATGTTTTTAAGTTCAAATGTATATGGTATGTATTATTTTATCCATGCTTACCCTTACTGAGAATTTGAGCTCACCATTTTCTTGTTTTCTTTTCCCCAGGATATAAAGAATGGTTTTAGGTAAGAAAAAAAGGGAAATATCTTTATGGGAGATGTTGAAGATCTTTCAACACGATTAGAATATTACGTTCCATGTTTCCAAATACACTGAACTATTGCGGTCCTTGTGTGTCTGTTTTTGTTATGTATTAAGTATTCCTCTAAAGTAATGTAATGTCAATGTATGTCAATCTTTGGGTCTCTACATGGAATCCCACCCTGGCGGTGGATCACTGGTGGTGTATCATCTTGGAAGGGCCTCGCCGATGGTGGCTGACTAGTAGTGTTTTATAAAGGTGTCACATCATCTATTTATACCTCGTTAGTGGTCTCTCATTAAGAGGTTCCACTTTAATTGTACATTATATTAGCTCACTAGAGGGGCCTCATCTTGAGGTGCCTCTCATAGTGATGCCTCGCTAGTGGGGCCTCATCTGGCTATGCCTCATTTCCAACGGTTCCCCATCTTCAATAGTTACCAATATTTCCCATATTCCATTTTGTCTAGTTTTTCCCTTTATATGTATTTTTTTGATGATAAATGAGTTTAATGACATAATTAATTTGTTTCAAATTCATTTCAATGTCTAACAAGTAAATCCAAATTTTCACTAATACCGAGAGGCTTTAAATGGTCAAACCATCTAGTTCAATGTGATCCACTTTAACTGAAAATTTAAATTTTATCCAATCTTAAACAAAAGATATATAATATTTATAAAGTGGTGTTCTTCCCTATCATTATTCACCCTTGATTTATCTTGATACGAGACACACCTGATCCCTCTTCCAATATGATCCATGTAACATTGTTCTTACAAATGGTTCGTGATTCCCTGGAGAGTTTCCTAGAATACCCATAACCTTGTTTTTGTGAAACAAGGATATGTTGGACACATTTCATCCATGTAGGTTTTTACTTCATTTCTATTTCTGTTTATCAAGTTGAATGGGTCTATAGCCATTAAATATTGTGAACATGGTTACAAATGGACAAAAAGAAGACAATGAATTAGTTTCAATTAAATTTAAATGGGAATGCGATTGTGAATTATGATTTTACATTATATTCTGAATTGATTGGATTCGATATGATGTAATAATCATATGGGGTAAATAGAAATATAAAAGAATTTATTTTTGTGGCATGATTATACTACAACAGCTATCTTTCAGAATCATCTATTTCTGTGATCAAATGAAATAATTATAAATAAATAAATGATTAACCACATATATTTTGTTAATTTAATTTATATCATATGATTCAATTTATTATGTTTTAAAACCTTTAAATAATGAGTATAAACTGAATAAGTGAAATTTTCCATTGAATATCTGAAATTGTGCGGTGTTGTGATATATGTTGTGATTTGTGGAATGGTTATGGTTTGTGTGTTCCAAATTTATGTATTATGCAAAAGATATAATCTTATGTGGGGGTGTAGTGAATAATATGTGGTTGTACGGTGTGCATAGGATTATAGTTATAGTATGGTGGGTTCATGAGGCTGTGATGGTGGTTTTGGTATGGTTATGTAGCAGGGCTATGAAACTGGATGTTTCTATAAACTTATGAGGGCATGGAAGTTTTGTTGCGGATTTTTTCATCTGTTGTTTGGTTGGTACTATTATATCTACCCAACAATTAATGGAATTAATACTACGTGTTAGTGATTTAAATTTTCATGTTTAATGAGTAAACTGATGTTGGGGTGAGTGGTTTAACTGGTTGATATTTATATGTAAACTAATGGTTCATAAATTAGAAAAATAATGACTTCATAAATTGAAATTTTTATCAAATGAATGTTTTTTATATATATTAAAGTGTTTTTAAAGGTAATTTAGTTATAAATAGACCGTGTGGGAAAAGGATAAAATAATAAATATTGAAATTTGGATTCTATATAAATTTTGGACTTCATGCAACATGAGGATATAGAGATTGTTTAGATTCTATTATATAGTTAGTTGTTCTTGTAAACCCATAGGATGGTCTTCTGTGTCATAACTATATATGTATATACACATTTATTTCCATTTTATTTATACGCACATCCCACCCACATTGGGAAATCTGTTCTGAACACCCGCATCATCATGAAGTGGGTGTCTTTCGCAAACATCATGGTGGGAGGATGGATGTATGGACTCTCGCATAGCCCTATTTCCTCTTCCAAGTCATATTGGTATTGCACATGCTATTATATATTGAATTAATTTAATAAATTTGATGATGTAGGTTTTGTGATGTCCCATTTATCTTATGGAAGATTTGTGATGTGATGCCCTAGGTGTGATCTGGTAGAGATGTTCCATGATGTGAGGATCACTTTTGAGTGGGAGGGACGTGTTGTAAGGCCCAGCTGTGTTCTGGTGTTATGTATCGTTATTCCCATGTTTGTGTGATCGGGGTGTGATGTGGTATATTCTAAAGAGTTGGGATAGTCGAAATTTTATAAATCAGTGAGAGAGTTCCTAATCAGTTTTAAATTGGATTGGTGTACCCTATCACTTATCTAAATCATATTATGTATTATATATTTCATATTATATTTTGAGAGGGAGATTTTTTTGTCGGGGTTTTGGATATTATACATGTTTTGTTTTCGTTTGGTTATACTAATTCCATATGGGTGAATTAGTATCCTCCTTCAACATTTTTCATGAGAGAATTTGGTTTTCCTGCTGAGTATAAAAATATTTTAACCTTATGTATATGAAATCAATTTTTAGTATTTTTAGAGGATCGTGTGGACCTTGTTGTACATTTCTAGTTCGACCCATTAGTTTTTCTTTTTTGCTTTGTTTTTTTCTTAGTGTTTACTCGTTTTTTCTTTCATTTGGAGAATTTTATATGTATATGTTATGGTTAATACATGAATTGACTTTTAGTATGGATTTGATTTATATTATGTTATGTAATTGATTGCAGTTGATTTATCCTATGTCCTGATATTGTTTTGTTATAAGTGGTAATACCTACCATATTGAGATATCATTGTACTCTTAGTGCTAGTCTCCAACCCCAGGCCTATTGGAAGTGGGACTTAGTGGTCATTATATCTCTTTCTTCATTGCCATCCCAGGAGCTTTATTAATACGGGGAGGGGTTGTGAAACACAATCTGTACAAATAATGTTAATTTAATCCATGATTTAATTTTTTTTAATCTCTATTCATGTATATTTTATCATATTAGTATCAGTTTATGAAGAAATTGTAATGGTTACATACTTCAATGATAATATTTATGAAATTTTATTGAACTGGATGTGGGTTAATTGTTAATTATTTTAAATTAAAAAGAAAACCCCAATTGAATATTTGAAATAGAGGGAACCCATTACATTAAAGAGGGAGAATGTTTGAAAAATATTTCCCTAAAGTATTTATATTTTCATGAATGTCCCAATGAAATAAAATATCATTAAAACCATAATTGAAAGTCTTGTATCCCTATAATAGTCAATAAAATAAAGAGATCAGCTGATGAAAACGCGTATCCCCTTGCAAAAAATTTGTTTTGTGATAGTTTAACATAATAAATAAGAGTAACCTTCATTGTATAATGATATGTGGATGTAATAAAAAAATGATATGTATCAATAGACATATATATCATTGGAGATTTCCTCCTTATATTTCGTGAAAAATAATCAATGAAATTTCAAAACAATTCATCAGAAAATTCAACAATGAAAATTGTGAACATGGGAATGGAAAGGTGCCCATCATTCAATCATGATTAATGAAGATGGTTTAATTATGGGTGTCATTACACCCATAAATATTTTGAGTTATCCAAACAAACTTCAACATAATGGTGAAGAAACACTTACCAAATAAAACAAGATTAAATTATTTGCTATAAAATCCATCAACATATAATGATCACCATTGTTGTATGTTAGCCCTTTTTGAAAATTTTAGATCAAACCTTATAATGTTATCCCTACAAAATCATATGATGAAAATTAATAAGTATTGTATTTCTGTACTAATTTAATGTGTGAAAATATTTGGATGATATTAATTACTTATTATGAGTAAAGACTATTCATATATTGTGAATATAACATTCATTTTTTTAGAAAGATGTGTTCCCTAGTAGTTTAAAATTTTTCATTATTATATAAATCTGTAATCATAAAAGATCATTGTAATATATGTAATTCAGTGTTATGTATATTTCATGTAAATTTAGAATATTTATATCCAAGAATATATAGTCAGAATTCATTCTATTATAAAAATTATCTATTTGTGACACCATATATGAGAGTGTAGGTATAGTGTATCACATTTGGTATTAGATAAGTGTTTATATAACATTAAATATTAGGATTCTTGTTGTCCAAAGTTGATATTATATTTTTTATAAAAATTTAAAAGGCATAGATAACCCTTTAATATAGAATATGATTTAACATTAATGTGATAATTTAATTTTTAATTAGGTATTTGGAATTGATAAATTAACTAAAAACAATCATGATAATTAAAATAAGGAATTCAAGAATATATGATAATATCCCAATGTTCTTTTAAATTATATTTTGTATATGTATACCACAAATTATATCTTTATATGGATACTAAAATATGAATCATGATCTAGAGAAAATATACATATAATTAATAACACTAAAAATTGGGTATTAGGTATTTATATAAACATAAACTAGTGCATGAAGAAGAGGTCTTACTACACAATAGGGTTTACACCTTTATGGATATGAATCTCTTTATCAAATATTGTTTTATAAATATGTTGATGTATTTGTGTTTTATTTCAACTAATTAGGTTATAGAACCAAATAGAATAATGACCTGGAATGTTGAAGGGTTTAACAATGAGATCTATAGGATAAAATGAAATTATCGCATGATGAAAAATAAGGTTTCATAGTGCAATATATATTATAATTACAATTGACATAGTATTATAATTGATATTATGTTAACAATTTTTTTATTACTACTTAGTTGAAATTGGATCACAAAGTTGATGTAGTGAAATGAAAATATATAGAAAAATGTATATCTTATAACAAAATAAAATAATATATATAAATGGTTGATAATTTCAGTTTATTAATATTTTTATAGAATTGATGTGACTCATAGTATTACCGTATTTAGTATGATATTTATTTTTAAAGATATTTAATCTTGAAAATATTATTTTTTTTCATTGATAATAATTTATTACATTCTAGTAAATTATACATGTTATGAGGATTATATGAAACGTCAATTTATTGTTCATTAGTTGTATTTATTTAATGGTTTCAAATCATATATTTAATGGTATCAATATCCCTGAAATGTTATTTTATGGTAATGTTACATCATTTGAGATGAATATTGGATAAAACATATTTGAGGTTTGATAAATCATATATTTATGATATAATCCATAAATTGGAAGAAAATGGTTGATAGATTTTGAGAAAAGAGAGTAAAATTCTTTTTCTATCCATGAAATAAATTTTTTATTTAATGAATTTTTGACCGATGATGTATTTGGGTATGTATATATCATTTTTTATCCATTTATCCATATTTACTAGTGTGTGATCTAATAAACTATTGATTAATATCATCTATAGGTTTTAGATTGTTTAAATTTCTAGAAGAATATATTATTTCATTATATAAATTTTTATTATACATTTATTTGGTTTTGAGAAAATAATATTTATGATATGGTATTATTACAGTATAAACCGACCTGAGTATATGATTATATGAATTGTTAATACTGTTTGGGAAATGTTAATTAAAGTAATCAATCTTGAGAGAGTAATATAGATATCATAGTAGAAGTTATATCTGAAATGATAAATGTGTTATGAATACCCTCCTCTAAATTAAGCAATGAGTTGTAATTAAAATTCCATTGATATAATTTATTAAGGGGTTGATGTGACTCCCCATGTGGTAAAAGTAGTTCCCCTTTAAATAATTCATTTTTTCAATATCATTCTCTACACATAATACAAAACATAAATGAAACTATAATATATTTGGATAACAATATAAATATTATGAACCAATATTAGAACATATTCATTAAATTAGGAATAATTAATTAGAGTATCATACTTATAATATATTTTAAGAACATAATTAATTGGTTACTTTGAATACTTATTAAATTGAAATACTATATAAAAAACAAAAAATATGACAATTTTATGTTTAGAATTATATTTTTAGAAATATTTATATTTTTCTGATATGATTTTATATTCCAAGAAACAAGTGATTAATGATGGTAAAATATATTCGAAATTAATAGTTGGTTAATAATATTACTCTATATATTATTAGAAAAATTAATGAGAATGTGAATTATTCTACAAATATTAATTTCCTATAAAACAGATTTTATCTATATATCATATTTTTATTTAAATATTATTTTATGGTTTTGGTAGTTTTAATTTGGTAAAATTTACTTAATTTTGGATTATTCCATTTTAAAAATATCTTATGATTAATTTTTGGGATTTTTTGATGAAATATTTGTTTTAAGATAAGTAGTGGAATATACCATTTTTACAAATACACTAAAATTTACAGAATTTTCATTATATATGAATAATGTTAATATTTATAGAAACAATTTTTATGAATAAATATGTATTTAATTACTGAATATATAATAAAAATGATACAAAATTTTCTATTTATATTCCTTATAAAACATGCGTTATATTTCATTATAAAATATATATATACATTATACATTTTGTATTTTAAAATAATATTTCATCACTTTTAAAATTTTAAATAAATAAAATGGATATAAAATTTATAATTAGTAAGTCCAAATTAGGTAATAATTAATATTTTATTTTTGAACATATAAGGTATTTAACCTTAGGTAAAACATTTTACGACGGTAAAATCCAAAGTGGTAAAATTCTAAAAATTTGGTGAAATTAGTAGAAAGAATGATTAAAAAATATTTATGAATGTGTGGTTGTATAATATATAAACCTTATCACTTCATATATATATATTATATTACAATTTCTAGCCATGTTCATATACAGTGACTTCCTATTATAGAATGTTTGAGTACTTACAAATATTTAATCCCTTTTCACTTATAAATGAGGTACAACCCTCCTCACAGACCCTCACACCGAACCTACTTATATCCAACAATACGCTTCTTAAGGCTCTTTAAAAAATTCATATTATCCTTTTAGAGGATATGGAATTATTAAATTTCCACACATCAAAGTCTTAACCTCATTTGAAATAGTGACAGTCCATGAAGTGTTACAAAAATTAATAATTACTCAATTCTCAATTATATTTAATTATATACACATATTATCCCTAATATTCAATTAAGTATTTTTAAAATGATAAATATTACATGAAATTTTTATTAATATTATTTTATATACATTAACACGATTTCGTTTTCTTTATAAAAAATTGAAATTGTCTTCCATAAATAGTACAATCAACCATATTCATCACAGAACATGTTTTTTTCCTTCATCAGATTACATTGATGGTCCTAATATTGAAATAAATATATATAAATTATATATATAAAATATTTCATATTCTTAAATGATAATATATATTATGAATTTTTTTTCTATTCTATAGAAAATTTAATCCTCAACCCTGTGTACTGATTACAACATCAAAGGAAAAACTATTTATTTTTTTTATTTTCATCACCACCTTACACTAATGGTCAACATTATGAGTTTAAGGGATACATAATATTTTAATGATATCATTTACTTTTTAATAACATTTTTAAAACTCTATTAATTATATAATCCATTAAAATTCATCATTAATTCAACTATTTAAATTAAGAATACTAAGAAGAAATAATTGTAGTCATATAATGAACTATTTTCATATCCATTAATTATTACTATAATTTCTTATGATTATGATATATCACAATAATAAACTATAAAAAAGATATTTATGATTCTGGTATAGTGAAATTATAGTAAAACCACCACACAATCAAACATTAATCAATTATTATCTTATTATTATATATTTAACCACCTACAAGAACATTTATATCATTTTAAATCATAGATGTATAGGCGACCACAATTAATGGTATAATTAGATATAAATATATAAATATTTTTTATTCTTCAAGTATAATAATATTATTAGGATCATTATAAAATATATTATTTTCTGTTCTTTATAAATCACTAAAACATGATCATCATTGATTTGATTTTCATGGTTTGTAAAAAAAATGACCATGGAATGAAATTATACATTTTATGATTATCATAGGAAAATTATTTTACAATGATTAATGAAATTTTAATTATTAAATATTTAGTAATAAAGAATACACATTTTGGATTTATGAATATGGTATAAAGGATCAAACTATAGTCACACAATGTAACAAAATCAGTGAAAAACTTACTATAATTTAAATAGAGAATGTGTATTAATGAAGAGTATTATATAAAATGAATATGGGTAAGGTTGTGTATTATTTAATTAATTTATAAATGTTTTTACACTTATTTTTAATGTATTTTTGTGAGTCTTTGGACAAAATGAATAGAATTTTTTTGTCCCCATTCAGATTCTTTAATACTTAAATCATTTTTTGTAAAATATTTTTTATATATACTGAATTTATTGAGCATGTAATTTTAAATCATATATCCTACATAAAATGTTTATTTATTCAATTATTTCCCCATTTGCATGAATATTCTGTAAGTCGAAATGCATTTATTAAGTTAAGTTTATTCTCATAATCTTATTTCAAATATGTTGGTTACATTCTACACATGACTAATTAATTTGGTATTCTATAATTATTTTATATGTATTCAAATTCCAACAATAACAATCCATCTTGAATTAGATACCTTAAATTGTGTGTTTCACATATTTCATGTTGATAGATAAAATATTTTCTTTATTGAGTTATAAGGTCTTATTATATAAACTTTTCACCTATAATATGATACATTGACTCTAATATATTATTATATGATGTATTATAATCATATTTTTTAATCAATGTTCTAATAAAATAATTTTTTATTACTTTTTTCTATGTTATCTTCAAAAAAATGGATTCATTAAAAATGATTGATTGATAATTAATTGTTTTATATTTATTTTTATATCATCATTTGAAAAATTTAAGTCATTTAGGAGGTTCCATTATGAGATATTAATTTCAAAAGTAATTTTTTTAAAAATATTATTCATTACAATATTAAATTTTTCCTTTTATTGTTAAATTAAATTTTTATTTTACGTCAATGATAAAATAAAAATTAAAAATATATATTATATATTAAGTTTCAATTTAAATTTAAAACTAAAATAAATTTACACACATCTGATTTTTATTAAATTATTTATTAATTAATAAATAAGTATAAATTTATATAATTCTTATCATGAGTATGGACCATTATGTGTCATATAATAAATTTATTGATCTAATATGGTGTAACATTGTTCAGGGAATTATTTTGAAATTGTGTATTTAACAATATCAACATTCATAGGACTCTCTATGATAATAATATTGATATATTATATTTAATATATCTAAATATTTTTTCTTTGTAGATTTGTAAACATTATTTTCTATGTGAAATATGATCTTTTACTATCTTTTTTCTAGTTTAATCAAAAACCGTGAATAGAAATAACTTCTCTCCAAATACATTTTCTTTGTGAATTCCCTACATTCTATTCCTTTAATTAAATTTTATTGACAATGATTATTTATATACAATTGTTGGAGAAGTTATTTATGTAACTATATAACATTACCCCATTCGATTTTACAATGAGGGTGATTATATTGATTTTTAATCAATTTATTAATTTGGACTATTTAATATTGGTATATTTTTTATTCTTTAACAAATGTTTCTTAATTACTCATAAATGTTCACTATCTATTGATTATAAAAAATATTATTTATCTTGATTTGTTATTGTCATGTAATCTCTTTTATTTACATGTGGAAATGTATTGGAATTCCCTATATCGTTATTATAAAATAAGTGATTTTTGGAAAAAGTATATTAGGTATTGATTCCTACTATCTCATATGTTGAATACATTGTATATAATGAAGTGACTAGTGGGGCTTGGCATTATTGATCCCCTCAATTCATCAAAACATATAATTATATAAATATGTTCATGTATTCATTGTAATTCTATCCAATTGAACTAGATTTCTTTAGGAGGTATTCAAGTTCAGGATGCTGAAATGGATATGGACAGTATGTTAAGATAAATATGTGTGAAATTATGACTTCCATCAACATGAATGATGTTATTATTAGTCATGTGATAAACTGATTTTTATTTTTATCCATATGTTTATATTTAAATCAATTTTATTTGATTATATCATTTTTTAGATTATTTATTCCTACCGTAAAATCAATTAATTCTATATTCTATAATTTCATAAATTTTATATTTAACCTTATTCAGAATTTCATTTCATGACATCTTATGTTTCCATTTCCATGCATTATGTAGAATTGTATTCCATAATATATGGCCGAGATTAAATAATGAGAATGGGATTATTGAAACTTTTGGATATCTTTTTTGGATGAACAAGTTACTTTTCTTGTGGGAAAATTAGAAATTCATTGAGAAAGGGATTATCTTTATTATTTTATGATTTATCATAATTCTATAAATCCTTAAAACAAAATATCATTACAAATTTATTTTATTATGTATTTTCTTATGTCATGTAATAATAGATTAGTTATTTATAATAATATCGAATTTTAATGAAAGTTAGTTTGTAATATTTGTATTTATAACACTCTCTCTTAATGTGTGGGACTAGAGAATAAAAAATTCTATCTCTTTTAGTTATCCTCCCAGGTAAATGACAATTTTTCAAGAAAGAATAATTATATAAAATCCATTAATTTTGTAAATATACAAGTATTAGATATTGAACTAGGTCATTAAAGTCTTTTAGAGAAATTTTATGCATGAATATGAACACAATAAAAATCAATTCACTGATAACTTCATGACACATTAAGATGAATATTACTATGAAAAAAATTATTTTATAATGGATTAGATAATCAGTCTTCGTAATAATTAATATATATATATTTTTTACTCATTATTTATGAGACTATTCATATATCATAAGAATTATATAAAAATTATAAAGAATTATAGAATGAAATAAATTGAAGTGTTCCATGATCAGTGTATCTTATGATTTGATCAGTCAAAAAAGGTATCACACATATGAAAAATATTTTAATACTATTATAAAATCATAATTAATAAATATCAATTATAAGAAAAGTAATATCCAATTTCCATAAAATATATTACATCTAAAATCATTAGAAAACTACATCATTGATAAATTAAAATAAAAAATTAATCCACAATCAAATTTTGTTTTTTAATAGTCAATTAAAATTAAAAAAATTCAATCCATGTTTTTTTGAAAATTCTTGAAAAAATATATTATCAATCAAAATAATATTAATCCCAAATATAATTAAAACATATTTTTTGCAATAATATAAATTTTTAACAATACATATAATTATTTTTTATTTATAGAAATATAAATATTTTCATTATGTTAAAATAATTGATAAAATATTTTATATGGAGCTAATATCCCATTAACATTTTAGTAAATGAAAAAAGTAAAAAAAAATATGATAAGAAAATTGTTATAGGAAAACATGAGAAAGTATTTAGTTACTAACAAATATATAAATTTTATGTCAAAAAAATTAACATTGATTTGTTGTTATAGTTGAATAAAAATAATAAACCTGACAATTACTATTTCTAAAAAACAAACATGATATGATGTTTCTTATAAAATAAAGACATTACATTGAGTATAAAATAATTAAACAATATATTCAATAATTAATGAATAAATCTAAAAAAAATAATAACATAGAAATAAAAAAATTAAAAATTATATCCAACATAAGTAAAAATTCCTAAAAAATAAATCAAAACACCTGAATTTTATAATACATATATAAAAATTTTATTATTAAAAGGAATAAATAATATTATATATATCTCAAAAAACTCATTACAATTAACCAAATAAATAACTAAAAGAAAATAACATAATTATGTATGAAAAATAAATTTTTTTATGTTATAGGTGTTCTTTATTTTTTCACAATGTAAGCATTCTATTTTTGTTTTCTATAACATAAAAATGATGAAAATGAATGAAAAAATAACCAAAAATTACTCCACTATTTAATGAAAATGGATTGGTTTAATGAGAATCCTTAAATGGACTATCAAGGTCCTAGAAATTGAAATTCCATGTGTTTAAAAAAGTAACCCAACACCATTCCTCCTCAATAATGTACCTTTTCAAGATGTGGTAAATTAAATCATACCATCCATTGATATTAAATTTATTATTCACTCTCACTTCACATCTGTGTTACATTCAAATACATCTAAATTCAAAATAAAATCATCTTCTATTTCAAATTTTTCTTTATTTTATGTATATATATTTCATTTTTTGTTTCCATTCAATTAATTAAACAAATATGTTTATTGAAAATTTTGAAAAAAAAAATTATAAACTAGTTTTTTCCTTATTTGGTCATTTTTATTTTTTAAATTAATCATTAAATTTATTTTACCTTGTTTATTATTATTTTAGATTCATAATTAAATTTTTTATAGAAATATAGGTACCAAATACATGAATTCCAATGAATAAAATTTTTGATAAATTATTTAAATCTCAGAGATGTGATAGAAAAAAATACCTTATAAATTAAACTATTAATACTATATTTTTAGAAAAATATATATATTTTATTCATGGTTCATTGAAATTGGATTTTCATGACACTAATATAAATTATAATGATAATAAACATGAATTTTATTATATAGTATATATGATAAATACACTTATGCTTTTTGGAAATAATAATAAAAAATAATCATATTAAGATGATGATGTAGAGGATAATAAAATCAAAATAGATCATAAAGTAATATACTTTTGAATCATCTCCAAAAATTATATTATCCAACTAAATGAATTAATGGATATTGTTTTCAAACTCATGGATAGATGATAGTAATTCTATGGAAGCTATTTTGTTTTTAATAATCAAAGAGATATTCAGAAGTCCCTATTTAGGATCTAATAAATGAATAGTCTTATATTATTTAATCATTTCCCTTCTATAACCTAAATGGATCATGAGTATAAAGAAAATTATTAATATGGGTAATATAATAAGGCTAAAAAATTATGATACCATTTATTTAAAATATTAATTAATGACTAAAATTCATACTATATGATTTTATATAAATTATTTTCTCTATTTTTTAATTATTGTGCGGAAATAAATTTTTTTTTGGAAAAAAATCATATTTAACCCAATATGATTTATATAATGAGGATGATCATCCTAAATTTTTATGTTATTGACAACTTTTTTGTGAACATGAATTAATTTTACCAAACAGAGTTAGATGATACCATCATCTATACATTTTAGGAAAATTCGTGTTGATATCTCCAATAGATATAAGGTTGATCAGAAAATGATAATATGTATTGGATGTGGTGAAATTTTTTGAAAAGAAAAAACATTGAAAAAAATTACTAGAAATGAATATCATGGAATATTCAATGAGATTATTGATTAATTTTTTTAGTTTTACAAGAGATGAGTTGTCACCATACCAAATGGAGGGAACTCCATTATTGTAAAATGATAGTTTTATGGGGTTAAACTAATGATTAGATATATAATAAATGATGTATACAATCATGAATAATGATTTATATATTGATTTTAATTTGATATTACTGAGTGGAATATAGAAACATAATATATATTATTCGTTCGTACTAGAAATATATTTCAATTGATTGTGTAATTATTAAAAGATATTACTATAATATAAATAAGAGTAGTATTTATACAATGGATTTGGGAGACACTATATAGAAAATATAAATATATTATGTCATTTCCAATATTATGTTCCTCCTGAATTATTGCAAGGTCTGATATTTCTAGAGTTCTTTACAATTATCAACATTGTGAAGTGAGTAGTGTGAGTGATTCCATTAATTTGCTACATTTTTATGGGATTATTTATAGATTAGTGGGATTTAAATTATTCTCATCTAATTATATATGTTTAATAATCATTCATTTGTTGTAGGATTCAAAATATTGGTCTTTGTAATTGTTTTAAAATTTTAAAACTATTTCAAAATATAATGAAATTAATGTAATTATCACTCTGTCTATGATGCAATTATATTTTAATTTGGAGATATCTCTTATTTTATGGATTTATTTTATTCATTGAATCTGATTAAATGGATTCTTTATTTTGAAGAATAGAGATGAAGGATCTTATTAATTAAAACTACAATAAAATTATGCTAATTAAATTTCATTATTTTGATTTTGAAAACATTTAATGAGAATTATTTGACCAAAAAATAATTAAATGTGGGGACATAGTTGAATTGGAAAATATTTAAAATACATAAAATGTGTAATGAATGAGTTTTCTTATAAATTACCTCAAAAATATATATAATATAAATTCTCCATAGAAGAATGATTTCATGATGTCGATAAAACTAAAAAAGAGGTTATTAAAATACATATTATTGTATGATTACATAAATGGTTTTAATAAAATCCAAGGAAAGAAAGGATTAATGATGAAAAAATAAAAAATTTAATTGGGAAATTCTGCTATATCTATAACATTCAGAGAAATAGGGTGTGATGGTAATGACAGTGAGTAACTCCAATGATAAAATTTATTTTATATTTAAGTATTTATAATAAATAATTCAAAATATAAAGTCAATATGTTTTATATCCATGAATTATATGTTAATTTTCCAAATTATGATAAAAAAGTACAAAAACACCAAATGATATATCAAATGATAAAAATAATTATATGTATAAAGAATGAACCGAAATAAAATCAGCTAGTCTAGGTATAAAATGATTGAGTTTTGTGAAGAAATTAAATTTCTAGATGGATTAATATAGAATTAAATTTATATCTAAATGGGAATCGATAACAAGATGGTCAAATACTATAATTATAAATATAATAAGAGACACACTTTATCACATATTTAGAAATCAGATAGATTCTTGGATGATTTACACAGGATCATTATTCAACTCATTAGATGATCATGGATGGATGGGGAATTATGTGTTCAAAAGTTACAGATTGTTGGATTTGGATGTTGTAGACATTATAGAGATCACGTGGAATAAGGATGTAAATTTTTGGTTAATGAATTGGAGTATCTTGAAAGTAATATAAGTTTATTATATATCAAGTTTGTTAAACGAAGTAATTTAGTTAGGGAAACAAGAACATATAATGTATTGGACTAGCATTAAAGATGTCATATAGAAGAATAATTTAGAATCAGTGGTTGTTCTTTTAGGATTAAAATACTAGACTCTATATATGAAATGATTAAAATATAGTGTATTACTTATTAGGAAAACAACATATAATATTATTGACTTATGGAATTTGCTGACTCATACATACCAGTGATAAGAACATGGAAGTTATATTGGTTAAATTAATACAAAATCTCATAGAAACAAAATTCAAAATCATTGACACTTGTGTTTCTTGGAAGTATATGAAAATATTGATCAAAATGAATTGAAGGATGATCATATCTGAAAGGCTAAGATTGGTTCAATTAGATTAATAGAGACATCCACCATCCTCTCACATGGTGGGTCACCTTCCATTATGAATATTTTTGATGATGATATGATAATGTTATTTTATTTTTGTATTTATCTTATACCTAATATTTTCTGAAAATTCATTCTATAGAAATACATATTTTATAGTAATTCTTGTTAGAATGTGATTTACTGAATGTACGATAATTGAAATGAATATAATATATATTTTCAAATACATATTTTAGAAGAATGGTATCATGATAAATTATAGAAGGAATGAAACACCAAAAAAATGAATGGATGAAAGGAATAATCATAAAATTTTAGAGATATATCATAGTGTGTCCTTGAAATCATAACATAATCCATGGACCATGTTACTAATTAAAATAAAAATAAATTATATTCAAAATTATCAAATCAATTTTAAAAATATAGTACATTCACCCTTTTTATTTAAATTTTAATAATCATATGAAATCAATGATTCCAAAAAGTATTAAAATGTTGTGATTTTTATCCCACCCCCACTTCTATTAAATAAGGCAAAAACCCCAATCCCAGTGACAAGTCTTACATGATGTCTCATTAACCATGCTTAATTACAGATGATATACATCAAATGCATCATATTTTAATAGATTATATGTTTAAACATTATCTAATGAGTAAATTAAATTTCAAAACATAGAACAAGAATAATATAGGGTAATGAAAACAAAATTATTGATCATAAATTACTAGAATCTCCTTGTGATCATGAATTATAATAGAATTAATTTAAAAATATTTTAACTATATAATTTATTATTCAATTATATATTTATTATATTCATGAGAAAATAAGAAATGATAAAAAAAATTATAAACAAATAAAAAATTAATTCATGAGATAAAAATTTATGAATGATACATAAATGAAATAGTTTTAAAACTTATATAAATATATTTTCATTATAGACTCTCCATAATAAAATAAATAAACAAATGAGAATATAAAATTTTTATATTACCTTTAAACGAATACTATATAATAAATTTCTTGTTTTTATATATTTATTTGATATATAAACATTTCATTTTTCATATGGAAAAATCTAAAATTATTTAAGCATTTTACACATACAATTATGAATAAAATATTAATTAAAACTTGATATTATTATATTTAAAAAAACATTCTAACATAATTTAAATAATTTTTCAAATAAAACCATTAATTTGAACACATATAATAAATAATTATGATCAATTTAAAATATAAATATAAAATATTTTAATTTTTTTCGTTTATTGTGATTTATAAATAGTTTCAAATTTACATTATAATTTCTGTATTAACACTAAATATTAAAACATTATTTCATGTCATATATATTAAACTCATTTTCATATTACTAATTATCATTAATGATATTTACTAATTGAATGATCTATAAACATTTAATTATTAATATTAATATTTTATAGTCATTTAACTTATTACCTTTACAAAATTAATGAAATTATTAAAAAATTATTGTTCCTATATTTTATTATAAAAAAAATTAAATTATACAATTAATTTTATTATTACATAAATAGTAAAATTATTAAATATTATATGATATAGACTAAATCACAATTTTTTAATAACTTCATAACCTACAGCGTATATTAATGCATGCATATTTTTTATAAAATAGTATATTTAGCCTATCAATCATATTTATGGAATATTCTATATTAGAAGATAATTTTTTCTTCAAAATTAATTACACAAATTACAATTAGTATTCTTTGGATTACGATATAATATTCAGTTCTTAGTAGTCATATTTTACGTTAGGTTATAATATTATTATGGTGAATCATTGATCTATCTTTTTTGTGGGGGTCAATACTATCATGCGCTATGAATATCTACATTTCATGTTATATTATATGAAAACAATGATAATGTAGACTATTTCACTGGTGGTGAAATATAATATCAAATGATATGAAAACATTATTATATATAATATCACATATTTTAAGACATTCCACTAACTTTATTATTTTCCTTTATTTTATTTAATAATAAAATATCAATTTCATTTCTATTTTAAACATGAATTAATGAAATAAATAAGCATGATGTATTTATGATTTAGTTTTATTTTTTTTAAATAAAAATTATTCATATATCCAATGAATATAAAAAATCATAAACTAAAATCTTCATTACCTGATAATAAAACAACGTAAATAATTAAAAGAAGAAAACATGTATATCTACACTATTGATGGTTTGGATCCAACAAATTATCACACTCTATGATATTGAGCACTAGGTATGATCCAAACCGATCCTTTGTCCTTGGTTATCCAAGTGTTAATAAATGACCCAATAGTAAGTGGGTATTCTCATTATTACTAAGAATTAAAAAGGCATGGGAATCAATAGATTGAATAACCTAATGTTTTAAATTTCATATTCATATCATTAAAATATAATAAAATTCTTTCAAGAAACACCCTAATTGATTCTATAAATTATCTCAAAAACTATATAAAAGTGATATATTAGATTAATTAAAAATTGCATTATAATTTCATATCAATAATGAATTTAATATTTTTATTTATATGTTTTATTATCCTCAAAATTTATCATATGAAATGTTATAATATATATATCTAAAAAAATAATGAATCAAATATATTTACATTTTACTATATGATACAAATATAAACCATGTATTATGTTAAAAACATATATCATTACACAGATGATGCTTAAATATTAGAACAATTTGATAAGGCAAAGGCATATGTGTAATATAAATTATACATAACCTTATAAAATCCTATAATAGTGAAATAGATATCCAATTTCATAAAATATATTATATATTAAAATATATAACGTATCATATAGTAAGGTAATGAAAAAATGCATCATATATTATTATAATTTATAGAATATATAAACTATGACGATCATAGGATTGTGCTATGAAGACTTTATTATGGAACCAATTTTTTATTAATTTTCAGTTAATCTGATGTAGTTACTTATCATTTTATCATAAAAATGTTGTATAGTTTTTTTTATCAATTTGTAGAAATCATATATATATATATATATATTAAATTATATATTAAAATGTTTTATAAAATATATTACTAATGTGGTTATATGTGTGAATGAATTTTTTATAAAAAAATCAGTATGTTATAGGGTCATGGTGTCATATTACAACCTGGATCCCTAAAAAGGGAAATATAAAAACGAATTAGAAAATGATATATAAGGGTGACACCACTTTTTATGAATATGTAAAAATAACATTAATTGAAATTTTATCAAGTCATCATGAGTAAATGTGATGGAATAAGTTATAAAACATGGTATATATTATGCCACATTAGCAAGATGGTATGTGAAAACCCATATCATATGATAATTTCACTATAACAAAGAATTGGTACTTTAATTGTAAAAAAATAAAAATAAAAATAATTAGATTAGAGATCTATAGATTCACTAAATTACAAATTATGGGAATTAATAAATGATGATTGAAACAATAAATTTATTGTCGATTGCTAAATTTTTTTTATAAAAATTTATTCCCCAAAAATTTTATTGTATGATAAATCTATTATATTAAAAAAAATTGATGCAAAAAACCTAACAATTTTTTATAGAAGATGAAGGTTATAATTTTTAATTTAAATCACTATATTCAAGTAAAATAATTGTTTTATAATATTTTTAATTAATAAAAAAATTAAAATTTAAAAATTTCATTCACTCAAATATATTTCTATATATATACAAAAGACGGATTTTTTCCACCATGTGTCACCACCACATTAACTCATACCATTTTCTCATCTTTATCTCCCATTTCTCCATCACCTCCTATGATCTCAGCGTCGCAACATTCCTCCTCACCTGATTCTATTTCAAACCCTCGACATATCTTCCATCCTCTTCATCCTATTATTAAACCAAAATCGACCACTATTTCCTATAATCTTTGTTGTATCTTGCTACTCCATATCTGATTCATCCTACATCTACCACGTCATGATGTCTCTACTCGATCTTCACCTCTACCGAACTCCTCCACATTTAGATTTTACTATTCTGAATCATATGTTTTTAAACATCAATCATTTTCTCTACCTCCTCAGCCAATAATTTCACCAACTCTGGTCTCCCAAATCTACCATCACCGTTTCATCTCGACAGTTTGTCTTCACTTATTCTGAAATCTACATTCCAGGGTTTCGTAAAATACTACATTCAGTCTCCAAAATCAATGCTTTTTTAAAATACTCCATGTTCTCCTACATTTTTTCAAAAAAGTGGAACTATTCTACTTATCCACTTGACACGACTTCTCCTTGATTCACTTGTAGCAATACCTACATTAATAAGAGCGAAATCCTACTATCATTCAATAATTATCCCTTATGTTCTTCAGTATAATATTTGCAAGTTTGCTTAATGTAATGAAAGGTTCATACTAATTCTTCCTATTTCAATACTACAAGTATAATTTCTCTTATACATTTACCTTTTGTTCTTCATAATACTGTTCTGTTATTTACATTGTTTGTACTATGATAACATTACTACCTCTAAGAAGAAATGTATAATCTAATTGGAAATTTTTTTATGGAAGGGATGTTTAATATACTATGTCTGATGCATGGGAGTCTATAAAGATTTATCTTTTCTAGTTCACACAAGGTAATTAAAATTTCATACTAATTTTTCCCATTTCAATACTAAAAGTATAATTTCTCTTAAGCATTTACCTTCAAACAATAAATATAATATTACAGGTTCCTGATCACATTTGATCTTCAGATTCATGATGTTTAAACACTAAACAATGTCAGTGGCATGGATTATTCATTTTGAAATTTTCATTCATTAATCTTTAGTTTTTTTGACTCTCTGATTACAGATAAATTTCAACATTATGATTGTATATCCAACACCTTGGGGTGAAATGGCTGTTATAGTCAATTTGGAAAATGCCAATTAGTTAGCGTAGAACCATGTTTACCCTAAAAATGTTGATGTCAATGGTATTCAACAATTCTTTTGGTCAGAGGACTACATTTCTATTCTATACTATCTTAAACAGGTGAAAAATATATACATATATAAATATCTATATATGTATATTAATGAAAAACTGAGATTTATTAGTTGTTCATGGATATGCTTATGTTTTTTTTGATTTTTTCCTACAGTTATTTGGGAACGATGAGGTTGATAAACAATTATCATGTTGTTCAACATCCGTAGATATCTAAATTTAGGTTTGATATAGAAGGCACCTGGAACAATTGACCGATTCTTTCTTGATGTGAAGCATCTATTTCAGGCATCTATTGAGCCCAAAATTTCAAATAGAAATTGATTTAAAACAACTTATATTCTGTTTTAGGTATGAACAACAAGCTACCATGGAAAAATATAATTCTAATTTTGTTTATTATATTCTACAATGTATTTATTAATTTTTTTAAATTCATGTAATTTTTTATTATTTTCATAATTAATTTTTCAAAATAATCATTTTTAACGTTCATATTTTTTGTAATCAGTTAGTAGATTATTATTTATGTTTATGTAATCTGTTATCATTGTGTATTATTTTTCTAACATTTTTCATATATTTGTGTATATTGATATGTGTTGTTCATTTGACAAACATTTTTGGATTTTATTAGCATGTGTATGGAACATCAGTATACCTACATATATATTTTTGGGTCTCTATGTTTTTTCCTTTAATTATTATGTTTTCACCCAAAAATATGAACAATCTTATTGTGTATTTTATTTTACTCACAATATTTAGATTCATTGGGATGTCAATTATTCTTATCATGGATCAGTATTTACTAAATCTGGGTTTGTAGTTGACTCAAGTGTCGTTTATCAGTTATATAGAAACCACTCATGATGGGTTGTCTTTGCAACAATAT
The DNA here is from genome assembly GCA_963277665.1 of Viscum album. Taxonomy (NCBI): domain Eukaryota; kingdom Viridiplantae; phylum Streptophyta; class Magnoliopsida; order Santalales; family Viscaceae; genus Viscum; species Viscum album. The sequence continues at coordinate 2,079,352,606 of OY728136.1, read as the reverse complement.
CCAGCATGGAAGATCTAAATAGTGAATTCTTTACTCTTGATTACTAGGTTATGTGAGTGTCCCATTTTTAATTTGAGGTTTCATCGAGAAAAAATTTCAAGGATTTGTTTTGTGTCATACTTTTACAATTCTCATTATTTTGTAGGATATAGAAGGTAGGACTACGAGAGTGAAAATTACAATGGAGTTTTCACAGAATTGTTTCTTTTTTTTAGGATAAACTTTAGTCAGTTTCATCCTTTTTTAATCTCTCATGGTAAGTATAGAGAATAAATTTTACACCTGTAATGGACTGTCAAATTTTTTATGTTGTTTTTTTGATAAACATGGAATATGTTCATACTACTGATGAATATTGGTAGAGAGACATTATGTTTTATAGATTTTTTTTTTATAAATTTACTCTATTTTATTATATCAATTTCTTATTTTATAGCTATGAAATTTATTTATCCCCTTTAGCTTGTGTGTTATATCAAATTAAGTATCAACCCTCTTTTTTTATATGAATTTCTCATTGATGTGTTGACATGTTTGTTTCATGAATATATCTACAAACTCATTTTATTCTATTGGTCCATTCCTTTTTCTTGTGTATTCAACATATAAATCATCTTTTTTGAATAATTAGATTCCTTGATACTGTTACATCACTGAAATCAGGGTTGTATTTGGGACAAATTATCAGAAATAGATTATTTCATTTTAATTTATTATAAATGCATTTAAATTAATGTATCTAGGTTTATAATTGAAGATTTATGTTTTTATAATTTATTTAAATATTTTTATTTTAGAGGTGTGTATGAAGATTGGTGATAGGCCATGGTTTCTGGATGGTTAGTTGTGGGAAATTGCAAGCTGCGGACACCAGATTCTTGTGTAGTAGTTCACCAAAAACTAATATTATCCAAATTTAAATTACAAGGTTATTTTCATACATGTAATTCACATATGCATGTTTAAAATTGTAATTTTATTTCTTATTGAATATCCAACATCTTTTCAAATATATTTTTCCAATCTATATCTACTTTAATAATAATGTCTATAATTTTTCAAAATTGTATTCTAATAATAATTATCACTATTTTTGTGTTTTTTATATATTTAGTATTCATGATTATTATTAATATTGAAATATTTTTATTTTATTATTAAAATTAAGAATTGAACCATTTTTTTGTATGGATACATAATCTGTGAATTGTGTTGTATCCAGGTTATACAATTGCTCCATTTTCTTGAACTATTTTTAATTTCATCTTGATGATTTTTACGTCCATTTTTCATGCATGGTTATATGGTACTTAAAATCATAAATAGTAAATAATGAACAGTTCCAATGGTTCATATGCGATGCTGTTCAGATCTTCTTGATACGCCAAGATGATCGAGAGCACCTCTATAATGTTTTTGGTCAATGAAGGTACTCTTTTTCTTCTGCATCCGCATTTGTTTTGGTCATATTACTTATTTGGTACCCATAAAAAATACAGTGGTAGTTGGAGTCGTGACTCCAATGTTTATTCTATGTACATGGGATTACAACCCAACACAAACAAGATTAGAACGATCCACTGGTTCAGATTCCAGCATCTATCCTGACTCAAATGACTAATCCATGTGCTGGGGATCACTGGCCATATTGATACCCTGACCAACATCCATATAATTGTGACAGTGTACTCTCTCATGTAATGTAGAGACCCAAAGCTTAACGTACAAGGACATTACATTACTTTTGCGGAATACTTATTACATTTCAAAAACACACACACATGGACCGTAATAGTTTAGTGTCTTTGGAAACTCGGAATGTAATCTTATAATCATGGTGATAGACCTTCAACATCTCCCATAAAGATCTTCCCTTTTTTTTCTTACCTACAACCTTTCTTTATATCCTGGGGAGAAGAAAACATAAAAGGGTGAGCTCAAATGCTCAATAAGGGTAAAAAAAGAAAAATCAATCACATCACATTCATAAGAACATAACATTTCGGAAATCTTAACCTGCAAAAGAGATCACAATATCATAACATGGAATAAATCATAGTAGTGAAATGAAATCCCAATAATCATAACTTAAAACATGAATATTTTTGGCATACACACATAATCATAGAGAATCATATCGTATTAGTACAGACTCATTGCCAAGACTATCTTAGTGGACAAAGTCCATTTCTGAACCGAGTCACCCTCGTTTCAGTCCTGTTTCACAGAACCGGTATAACCTACCGTTCCATACATGTCTATCTCATGAGATATAAAATCTCTACCCAATGAATTGGAGGGAGATATAGGTCCCACCCATCTCATAATTATACCATTCTTATGTGTCCCACAAAATCATAAGTCATACATCATTGCATAACCCATGTAATAAAAATGGAAATCTTAAACATCGTGACATCATAAAACAATTCATATAAGATAAAGGAATTCATAAAAATAATTCCATCACAACATAATCAAATCAATGTAATAATAGAGATAAAAATCGAACCCTTTATTATCATGGATGGAAAATAATTTTGATAAAACACTTGAACTCCGTTCTTGGGGAAAATATCCTTTCTTCTTCAAAAACATTTTTCCTTTCTTAACATGTCATAAAACTTTAAACTAAAAGAATTTGATTAAAAATAAACTTGAAAACTTGTAAAGTATGCTTCTTGGAAATAATGTTTTAAAAATCCATTCTTGTCGTATAAGTTAAAACAAACATTATTCTCGTACTTTTTTCGGAAAAGTCAAAAAGTACCTCTTACGAAAAATGACAAAAGATTCCTTTCATATCTTTTACTAAAAACTCTCCAAAGGGTAAAATTGGATTTAAACAATTTTAGGTGGATGGAAATAATATTACATATTGAGAAAACATGGATGTGGATGATAAAATACACCCCAGTAAATACCAAACTATAAACAATCTCAGATAAAAATGAGATTGTGATATTTCCCTTACCTTATGTCCGATATGCTTTGTACGTATCTGAACCTCCTGCATAATGACTTGAATAATGTCATTAACTTATTAAGTAATCATATTCATTGTTATGATATCATATATTGTTAACTTATGACTTTATATTACCCGTTCTTTTGTAAATTCCATGTTAAAGAAGCGTTTTGGGTAAAATCGTTTCATTTATCGTAGGTGTTTGGACTTGTTGTTCTTGAAATTATTATTACTTATATCATGATTTAATTACTTCCAGAATATAAAAAATAATTTATATATCATATATATTAATTATATATCTATATAATAGATAGATAAATGAAATGAAACACACCGTTCATGGAGACGGTAGTCCGTACGTACGCATGAACGTTGTTTTCCTTTCCTTATTGTCTTGAATGGATGTAAGTAGATGACATACATATATATATAAATAAATCCATTAGATTTAACATATCATATATTTCATTATTATTCATTATATATACTTTATAATCATTCATGAATGGTTAATGTGGAGAATGAATCTCATCACGTCGTGGAGACGGTAGTCCGTACGTACGCACAAGCGATGATATAGTTCTTATGATTGTGAAATTGTGTTGAAGTGTATGTATACTATTTAAGTATCAATATAACTTTATAATAATCATATATAGTTACTCATTACACCATTATACCCATCCAATTAAGGTGGTGGCGGAAAATAGATCACACCACGGCGTGGAGACGGTATTCCGTACGTACGCACACTCGGTGATTTCCTTTTTCTGTAGGATGTATAGAAGGTTAATTAGAGTTGTTTCATATTTATAATAAAATATAAGTATATAATAAATTCTTATTTTATTACTTTATCATAAAACAACTAAAGAAGAATAAGTTTAAGAAGAAAGAAATTGAAAAAGATTGGTAATGGATATTACCTCTTTTTGACGCGCTTTCACTTAACCTCCACATAAAGAACTAAGGATTGTCTTTGAAGAAGACCAGTACCTCTAGGATGATACTAGGGAAGTGTAGAAGTTATTTTGGCAGGGTTTTGACGAGCTTGAATGCTCAAATTGGTGTGAGGAGGAGAGGGAGGAGGTGCCCTTTTATAAGGGAGGAGAGGGGCACCTTAGGAAAATCTCAAAATATTATTTTATATTTAAGGTCAAATTCGGTTTATTATGGTTAAAAAGGGTCTTATTTAAAAGATAAAGTGTGGATGGGTCGAAATACTCTCATCCAATTGGTTTTAGACATGTTTAGGTTATTATTTTAACCTTATCAATTAGATTTAACTCTAAGCTAATTAATTTAACTTTTACCGTGTCTTTTTGTTTTCTTACACTATATGGTTAATAAACATACTATATCAAGACAAAATAACCCCAAGTTGTTTATTATTAATATATATAATCTTATGTAAGTCATTTGGCCGAACCTTAGATTTTTAGGAATTAAATAACAATTAATAATATAATATTTGTTTTAAAAACTAATTTATGTCAATTTTGACACTATTTGGTACATGATTTTTATGAAATTTATAACAGAATGATAAGTTCATACCAAGTTACTTATATCAACAATAAAATACAATATTAACATATAAAATTAATTTATGTCATAAAAAGTCTCAAATTACATTTATTTGGGCATTTATAACATCAATTATGTCAATATTTTATTAATAAGACAATTACTGCATCATCTTTGTGTCATTATAAATGATAATTATTTAATCCCTAAAAATTATAAATAAATTCCTATGATGTCAATAATTGTATTATCATTCTGGAGACTATTCATGATCGAAGTTTCATGAATTTTATCACTAAATAAAAATTTATTATACTTATAAGATTTAAGAATGTGACATGTTGTCACATTCTTTGGTTTTAATAATAATTAAATTATTTTCAAGGACAAAAGTCCATAAAATGAATCTTATCCGACCCTTAGGTTATATGGGTATACTTTGATCCATCCAATAGGATTTTTACAAGTGTTAGGGTAATTTTATAATCTTATATTTACCCTTAATTACCCGATTTACCTTTAACTATAATAAATAAAATTTATCGTAGTTACTATTCACAATGCCCAAAAATAAAAAGTAGATTATTAACATAATTTGGACCCACTGATTCCAAATATGGAATCCATTTTTCCAAATTCATTACGCAAAAGATACATAAAATAAATAAAAATTAATCTCGTTGTTCGAAAGAAAACAGGTTTTTCTTTAAAACATTGCAAAAGATTGAATTGATTTAACCTACTAATTCAAGGTAAAATCAATGATAATTACATATATTATATTAAATGGTAAAAATATATTCTATTTATACTTTAAAACCATTCAATATTATAATTTAACAACATAAGATATTATGATGAAAAATTTGTTTTTAATTAAAATATAGCGTGTTTTTACTATTCATTAAAATATGAAAGTTATCGGGAAAAAATCAAAACATTATCTAATGTAAATTTTTAAATCCAGATTCAAAAGAAGATTTTTATTTTGTCAAATTGAGCACATAAAAATGTCAAAAACTAGATTTAAAGTGGGTACACCATCAAAAGGCGGCAAAACTGCATTTTTTAAAAAATACTTATTTTACCCGAAAAATTTATTTTGTTCTTATACCATGTTCTAGAAAATGTTTAAGATGAATAATAATGTTATAAAATTCAAAATTTAGTTAATACTATTAATAATGGCCAGTTCATGACAATATTATAATAATATATCGTTGTTTATTAAAACTTGGTATTGCGCACAATACACGCTATCGAGGAAGGTCGTGATTGCGTGTAATGCAAGCCAAGTCAGGGTTGCGTGTTGTGAAAGAATCCTTCGTTGTTTCGTATATCATAATCCAACCATATTTCATTTATACATTGAATATATATATATATATATATTCAATGTTGGGTAGGATAACTATTATCAAAATTGTGTGTAACACGATCCAAGAATAGTGTTGCGTATACTGCAAGCTAATACGGTGTTGCATATAGAGCAAGGTAATCTTGTTGTAGCATACAACACAGGACATTAATGAAATTAAAAGAATATTTTTCATAAAATATTAGGGTGTTACATTCTACCCCCCTTAAAATGAATTTCACCCTTGAAATTCGTCGGGGTTATAAATGGTTTACTACTCCAAAGTTTGTTTAATAGAAACCCACATCGTAAAAAGGAATACCAAAACATGTCTTTTAAAAACTAAAGTATGAAATGTAACGGTTACCCAAATTAACTCATCACGGGGTTTCCACGTAGGATAACATAGGTGATAATATGGATATGGAAGAAAAATCTAACCATCATGTTCTGATGGAGAGTGGTAGAGAACATGGCTATGAAAAATCCAACAATCACAAAGCTGTTGATTTGTGATGATCTAAGGTACCATCTGATTAATCGGATATAAGGGAACTAGGACAACATTTTTGGTTTTCAAGTTCATTTCCCTAAAGTTGATGAATTAAAATAAATACTTGCATGATTTTGGTACAATCTCACTGTTGTTCGTGAATTGAACAATTTCCACTTCATCCCTTAAAGAAATGAAGTTGAATTTGTTATTCGTGATGTGTTAGCAGATCATGTGATAGAATGATGGGTCATTCCATCTCATTCAAACAAAAGGTTAGAAAAAGTTATAAGTCCATCTTATGGTTAGATTAATTGTATATGGTTCCAAAAATGAACTTATACATCATATATCATACCGCTTAATAAAATAAAACTAGTTTATACTAACCAGGGACTTCCTGTAGGCCAGTGGTAGGCGATAAAGTCCAGTCGCACTTCGGTTGTGGGTTCGATTCCCACAGCCTTGTCCGATACGATGGGTTTTCGCCCGTCCTGCAGGTTGTCCTTTTTCTAAAACTACATTACTATAAAATACCATCAGTAATATCGAAAAAAGTTCTATCCTTAAACAATACTTCGCATATGTCCAACATAATCCATTCCAATATTTAGGCTTATTTAAAATATTTCGGTCCAAGCTCATAGTATAAAGAAAACGATTACTTGAAATGTCATCAACCAAGAATGTGAATACCATCATTTATCCCCCATATATATATATTGTTGGTCACATTCCAATCATGTGAATACCTTAATCATGTATTCTCTTGGAAAAAAGAATTCCCATTGAACCATAGTAAAAACATGAATGTAGTTAAAAGTTAACACTTTCCACATACCAAAATCCTCAAAATTCTATATACTCAAACCATGATATCACTTAATCCTTATATCAATCATGAGCTCATGAATACTGTTAAACATTTCATTTTCTCGTTTTCCCTTCATTATGTGCATATCATCTTATTTCCAAAAATATCTCAATCACTTTGAATACCACATTAGACCAATACATAAATATTCCAATACTCCATGATACAACATTATTTTGGAATCCCATTACATAAAAACTTAATCATTCTACCACATCGTTTTTATATTCAACATCGCCAATAGTGATCGCATGTGACTTCCCTTTGTCCTTTGCCTTAAGTGGTTGCTCATGTCGATCATCACTAACCCTTGGATTTGGGCATTTATTAGCATAATGACCCATTTCCTTAAACTTGAAGCATTGAAGTGTAGTAGGTTCATTCTGTGTATCTCTTCCTTTGTTTGCATCATTAGACATATTCTTCCTATCATTGCGGCATTCAAATGCCCGATGACCTTCCTTTCCACATTTGAAACATTTACTTGTCCCTTTAAGACAATCTCCACCATGCTTCTTTCCACACGTTGAGCATAAGTAAACATTCATCTTATTTTCACCATTATTCTTAGATTTATCCTTGAACTCCATCTTTCATTTCTTGTCAAAACTATGATATGGATAAGTAACACCAACTTCCATTTATACTTTGATAGAACAACTCACAATTTCTTCATAGCTACTGAAGTCTCTTATAGCTAATTCCCTTCGAAGACTTGGTTTTAAGCCACTGAAAAATCGATCAACTTTACTTTCAGGTTGGATGATAATGCCTGATGCATACATTGCAAGTCTTGTAAAATTTTCTTCGTATATACCAAAAGATTCATCATCCTTTTTCTTTAGTTCAAGAAACTCCTTCTCCATCTTTCTTCGAATAATACGAGGGAAGTACATATTGAAAAATAAGTTCTTGAACTCGTCCCATTCCATGGACTCAATTTCATCTCTTGGCCTCGTATTCTTGATAAGATTCCACCATTGATCAGCATCAGCTTCCAAACGATACATTGCTAAGATGACATTATCATGTTCAGAACATTAAAGATATGAAAATATTTTTTCAGTAGTACAGATCCATTGTTCAGCAACAAGTGGATCGGAAGACCCACTAAAAGAAGGTGGATGTTGCCTCATGAAGGACTCAATAGAATATTGTTCCCTTCTCTGCTCATTTGGAAGTCCAGAATGATTCATAGCTTGTGTAAGTATAGCAATAAGATTTTTCACTCCATCTCCCATAACACTTGTTTGTTCAGGAGGACAATCATTTCATTGTCCATTACAGTGATCAACACAGTTCTTTCGGGTTCTAGCCATCGTCTAAACCCAAAAAGAATAGTGTGAGAGGAAAAAATAATACTAGGGAAAAAAACATAGTAAAGGGGGAGTACCCTCAATATATAACATCTTAGGGTAAATTCTAAGATTGTTACCATAGTTCTAGGACCATATCCTATACGTATACTTATCCTTAGGGACATACATAGACATACCTTAGAAATATCTCTAGGGATATCACTAACGTTCTCACATCCTTGTTTCCAAAGGTTGACTAAGCCTTTCCTCTAATACCAACTGTAGAGACCCAAATCATAACGTACAAGGACAGTACATTACTTTTGCGGAATACTTATTACATAATAAAAACACACACACAAGGACTGTAATAGTTTAGTGTCTTTAGAAACTTAGAACGTAATTTTCTAATCATGGTGAAAGATCTTCAACATCTCCCATAAATATATTCCCTTTTTTTCTTACCTAAAACCTTTCTTTATATACTGGGGAAAAGAAAACATAAAAGGGCGAGCTCAAATTCTCAGTAAGGGTAAACAAAAGAAAAATCAACCACATCATATTCATAAGAACATAACATTTTGGAAATCTTAACCTGCAAAAGAGATCATAATATCATAACATGGGATAAATCATAGTAGTGAAATGAAATCCCAATAATCATAACATAAAACATGATACTTTTTGGAATACCCACATAATCATATAGAATCATATCTTATTAGTCCTGACTCATTTCCAAGACTATCTTAGTGGAAAAAGTCCATTTCTGAACCGAGTCACCCTCGTTTCAGTCCTGTTTCACTGAACCGGTATAACCTACCATTATATCCATTTCTATCTCATGAGATATAAAATCTCTACCCAATTCATTGGAGGGAGATATAGGTCCCACCCATCTCATAATGATACCATTCTTATGTGTGCCACTTAATCATAAATCATACAACATTTCATAACCCATGTAATAAAAATGGGAATCTTAAACATCGTGACATCATAAAACAATTCATATATGATAAAGGAATTCATAAAAATAATTCCATCACAAAATAATCAAATCAATGTAATAATAGAGATAAAAACAGAACCCTTTATTATCTTATATGGAAAATAATTTTGATAAAACACTTGTACTCCATTCATGAGGAAAATATCCTTTCTTCTTCAAAAACATTTTTCCTTTCTTAACATGTCATACAACATTAAACTAAAAGAAGTTGATTAAAAATAAACTTGAAAACATTTAAAGGATGCTTCTTGGAAATAATTTTTTAAAAATCCATTCATGATGTATAAGTTAAAAAAAATATTCTTCTCGTACTTTTGTCAGAAAAGTCAAAAAGTACCTCGTACGAAAAACGATAAAAGATTCTTTTCATATCTTTTAATAAAAACTCACCAAAGGGTAAAATTGGATTTAAACAATTTTATGTGGATGGAAATAATATTATATATTGAGAAAACATGGATTTGGATGATAAAATACACCCCAGTAAATACCAAAGTATAAACAATCTAGGATAAAAATGAGATTTTGATATTTCCCTTACCTTATTTCCGATATGCTTTGTATGTATCTGAACCTCCTTTATAATGATTTAAATGTCATTAACTTATTACAGAATCATATTCATTGTTATGATATCATATATGGTTCACTTATGACTTTATATTACACGTTCTTTTGTAAATTCCATGTTAGAGAAGCGTTTTGGGTAAAATCGTTTCGTTTATCGTAGGTGTTTGGACTTGTTGTTCTTGAAATTATTATTACTTATATCATGATTTTCTTACTTCCAGAATATAAAACATGATTTATATATCATATATATTAAGTATATATATATATATATAATAGATAGATAAATGAAATGAAACACACCGTTCATGGAGACGGTAGTCCGTACGTACGCATGAACGTTGTTTTTCTTTCCTTATTGTCTTGAATGGAAGTAAGTAGATGACATACATATATATATACATAAATCCAGTAGATTTAACATGTCATATATTTCATTATTATTCATTATATATAATTTATAATCATTCATGAATGGTTAATGTCGAGAATGAATCTCATCGCGTCATGGAGACGGTAGTCCGTACGTACGCATTAGCGATGATATAGTTCTCATGATTGTGAAATTGTGTTGAAGTGTATGTATACTATTTCAGTATCAATATAAATTTATAATAATCATATATAGTTACTCATTACACCATTATAACCATCCAATTAAGGTGGTGGCGGAAAATAGATTACACCACGGTGTGGAGACAGTATTCCGTATGTACGCACGCGCTGTGATTTCCTTTTTCCGTAGGATGGATAGAAGGTTAATTAGAGTTGTTTCATATTTATAATAACATATCAGTATATAAGAAATACTTATGTTATTAGTTTACCATGAAACAACTAAATAAGAAGAAGTTGAAGAAGAAAGAAATTGAAAAATATTGGTAATGGATATTACCTCTTTTTGACGCGCCTTCACTTAACCTCCACTTAATGAACTAAGGATGGTATTTGAAGAAGACCAGGACCTCTAATATGATACTAGGGAAGTGGAGAAGAGATTTTGGTAGGGTTTGTCCGAGCTTGAATGCTCAAATTGGTGTGAGGAAGAGATGGAGGTGGTGCCCTTTTATAAGGGAGGAGAGGGGCACCTTAGGAAAATCTCAAAATCTTATTTTATATTTAAGGTCAAAATCGGTTTATAATGGTTCAAAAGGGTCTTATTTAAAAGCTAAAGTTGGGATGGGTCTAAATCCTCTCATCCAATTGGATTTAGACAAGTTTAGTTAATTATTTTAACCTTATCAATTAGATTTAACTCTAATCTAAATAATTTAACGTTTACCGTGTCTTTTTGTTTTCTTACACTATATGGTTAATATACTTACTATATCAAGCAAAAAGAACCCCAAGTTGTTTATTATTAATATATATAATCTTATCTAGGTATTTTGGCCGAATAATATATTTTTAGGAATTAAATAACAATTAATAATATAATATTTGTTTTAAATACTAATTTATGTCAATTTTGACACTATTTGGTACATGATTTTTATGAAATTTATGACAGAATGATAAGTTCGAACCAAGTTACTTATATCAACAATGACATGAAATATTATCCTATAAAATTAATTTAAGTCATAAAAAGTCTCAAATTACATTTATTTGGGCATTTTATAAAATCAATTATGTCAATATTTCATTAATAAGACAATTACTGCATCATCCTTGTGTCATAATAAATGTTAATTATTTAATCCCTAAAAATTCTAAATAAATTCCTATGATGTAGATAATTGTATTATATTTCTGTAGACTATTCATGTTCGAAGTTTCATGAATTTTATCACTAAATTAAAATTATTATACTTATAAGATTTAAGAAAGTGACATGTTGTCACATTCTTTGGTTTTAATAATAATTAAATTATTTTCATGGACATAAGTCCATAAAATGAATCTAATCAGACCCTTAGGTTATATGGGTCTACTGTTAGCCATACAATAGGATTTTTCAATGTTTTAGGGTAATTTTATAATCTTATATTTATCCTTAATTACCCGATTTACCTTTAACTATAGTAAATAAAATTTACCGTAGTTACTATTCACAATGCCCAAAAAAAGTAGCTTATTAACATAATTTGGACCCACTGATTCCAAATATGGAATCCAATTTTCAAAATTCAATACAAAAAAGATGCAGAAATTAAATTAAATTTAATCTCGTTGTTCGAAAGAAAACAGGTTTTTCGTTAAAACATTACAAAAGATTGAATTGATTTAACCTACGAATTCAATGTAAAATAAATGCTAATGACATAAATTATATTAAATGGTAAAAATATATTCTATTTATACTTTAAACCCATTCAATATTATAATTTAACAACATAAGATATTACGATGAAAAAAGTTGTTTTTAATTAAAATATAGCGTGTTTTTACTATTCATTAAAATATGAAAGTTATCGGAAAAATATCAAAACTTTATCTAATGTAAATATTTATATCCTGATTCAAAAGAAAAATTTTATTTTTTCAAATTGAGCATATAAACATGTCAAAAACTAGATTTAATGTGGGTGCGCCATCAAAAGGAGGCAAAAGTGCATTTTTTTTAAAATACTTATTTTACCTGAAACATTTATTTTGTTCATATACCATGTTCTAGAAAATTTGTAAGATGAATAATAATGTTATAAAATTCAAAATTTAGTTAATACTATTCATAATGGCTAGTTCATGACAATATTATAATAATATATCATTGTTTATTAAAACATGGTATTGCGTACAACACACGCTATCGAGGAAGGTCGTGATTGCGTGTAATGCAAGCCAAGTCAGGGTTGCGTGTTGTGAAAGCATCCTTCATTGTTTCGTATATCATAATCCAACCATATTTCATTTATACATTGAATATATATTTATATATACTCAATGTTTCGTAGAATATCTATTATCAAAAATGTGTGTAACACGATCCAAGAATAGTGTTGCGTATACTGCAAGATAATACGGTGTTGCGTATAGCGTAAGGTAATCTTGGTGTAGCATACAACACAAGACATTAATGAAATTATAAGAATATTTTTCATAAAATCTCAGGGTGTTACATGTAATTGAACTTGCTGGATTATTTTCCATTCCTTTGTGAAGGCTATATTATCTCTTGCATGAACTTATTTTTTTCACCTTTGTCTATGATTATAATTTGTATCAAGTATTTATTATCTATATACTCAAAATTACTTCCATGTGAGTTGTCTTGAAATAAATATTATTTTTTCATTATTTTGATTACTATATTAAATATTTTCTTCCAGTTATATGTATTCTATTTTACAATAACATAATATGTTTTTCAATAAAATAAATTATTCCATTTTTTGTTTAAATTACTATGACCTCAATTGCAACATTATTTATCCTAATTAAAAGTATTTAAAATTTCAATTTGAATATTTTTTTCATTAATTTATTTAAAATATCAATGGCAAAAATAATTTCTTATTTTTATCGATTATTCAACATATTTTTAAATGTATCTGAAAGTTATTATACTTTCATAATGAGGTGTTTATATTTTATCCAATTTTATTCTAATAATATGTATCATTATTTTGTGATATCAAACTATAAAATATTCATGTGCATTAGTAACATTAAAAGGTATTAGTTTTATTAAAAAAATCATTCAACCATATCACCAAGAAAATTCATAACCAAAGAATTTTGTTATATCACCGTGTGAATTCACAGGAAAGTATTAGATTAATAATAAAGAAAAACTAAAGAAAATATATTATAAAACATTTTTGTGGGAAATATGTAGTGGTAAAAAATTCACCATATTTACACTCCTTTATCTAGTTCCATATATGGTAATCCTAGTTTATTTTTCCTAAAAAGACTATAAATGTAATATTAACTTATCAAGAGTATTTAATGAAATTTATTTCTAAAAGATTATTTTGTTATATAGATATTATTTAATTTCTTTTGAAAATAAAATTATATCTTCAAAACAAAGATTGTATTATACATTGTATATTCACAATACATCAAAACCTTTTTCTTGAATATTTTGTGTATATTATAATTTTACTAATTAATATCCCCAAAAAATTATTTCTACAAAAATTCTTTATGTGTGCTCTTATTAATATTTAGGTTTTGTAAACAGACCATGAAATTAAACCCCAAACTCCTTATATAATTCAATATACATAACTATTATGGATGATAAATTTATCTACTCTGATGTGCCCAATCTAATTAAAATAGTTAATTTATATTACATTATCTATTGTTATTCCATAGATTTATATATTATTTTTTATAGATCTATTTATTCATAAATATCCAATGTTACCAATACCACAGATCCATCATTAATTTCATTAATTTTATTCATGATTATTTTCCCATTTGTGTAATGAAAATAAAATATAAAGGATCCATGTTCCTTATCTATTTTTTGATTTGAAATAGTAATTTTTTAAACCAATTATTGTGTACTATATTTTGTTTTAAATTATGGACTCGTTGAATATCGAATGATGATGTTTTTTTTAGTGAATAAATTTTTTTATATCAATTGGTTGATTTTTTTTAATTTAAAAATAAATAATGTTAGTATGTTTGATATTGTGACAATAATAAAACTATATAAATGATGAATAGGTAAATAATAAAAATTATAATGATGATTTTTGTTTTTTACATATGAATATTATCTATGAGGTTATAATAATAATAACTAATGCATGAGAAGAAAAATAGATAACCAATGTATACATGATTAGATAATTCTTAGGATTGTAATTATTCATTAAAATAATACATTTTTGAATTTTAATATAATTGACATATATTAAATTGGAGCATGAGGATGAAAATGGAATAATGTGATACAAATTATTGAAGTCACTATAGTTGTAAAATGATGTTTTTGTCAAATGGAAAGAGACATAGCGTATAAAGGGTATAAGAAATTTTAATAGAATATTATTTATTAAATAATAATAGAGGTTTCTTTCTTTAAATATTTTATATGGGGTAAATATTTTCTCTTATATAATCATATAATGTTGGATGAGGTATAAAAATTTATATAATTATTTAAAAAATTAAAATTTTAATTAGGTTACTGTTGATACAATGATTATAAAATAAAAATATGATCATGATATGGTTTAATGAGAAAAATAGAAATTCATGAAATTGACCATTTTTATTCTCATGTTGTGGAGTATAATTAAGAGAAATATTTTTTTATAATTGGTATGATGATTTTGGTAATATTGGTTGTAAATGTTTTTTATTTCAAAATGGGTAAGTCATCATGAAGATATATTGAATTCAATAAAGGATTCAAAATCATAGATATATTGAATGAGGCAAAACAGGATATTTAAAAACAGTCGCAACACAATAGATGATATTATGATATTTTGAATAACTATCGGATGATGAAACATGTTGTTTATAGTGGATAACATTTTTCGGAATGTCATGGTGGCTTAAATCCATGATGGTCTACCCAAATGATTATGAAAAAATGTGAATGTTTTTTTCGCCCTATAGATGAATTTATAGTTATTGTTATGATTTATATAATATATTGTAAATGGTTGGGAATAATAAGGTGGAATCCATTGAGGATTTATTCTAAATTAATATTATTAACCATGTTATATTTAATTTCACACCATAAAGGGTTATAATTATCAATTTTGAAATTCTGATGGTCATATTTATTAGTTTTTTGTATTTAAAATGTTATAATTCTAGGATTTAAGATAGATAGTGGAAGAGTGTTATAGTGTGGTGCAAGTACCAACATATCATGGTGAATAGTTTTATAAAAAAATGAAATATTAAGAGTGATTCAAGTTTGAAAGATTTTTATCATGTTTTTATGTATTAATACGACATTAACGGGAATGCATGGCCATAATAAATCTAGTGTTTGATATGACATATTCAAATAAAATTCATGAACGTTAATTAATTAAAACATATTATTAATGGGATTCATATTTTTATTGATTTATTTTATATAATAATAATGTTATAGTATTGGTTGATGGACTGTAAAATTAAACTAAATGATTTTATGATCACAATAATGCACTTCAAAAATAAGTTTTAAATATCTTTCATAGTGAAAAGAAATAATTTTGACCGAAATCTGTTTTCATATCACATTATATTACAGAAGGATTAATTATGATGAGGATATAGTATAAAAATATCTTCACATGTATCCTTAATTGAATAATCAGACTTTAGTGGATATTTTTATCATATAAATTCTAAATTTATATAATTCATAGTGAAAAGATTTACCATTATGATCGAATTATATGTATAATTTAATAGACGAAAAAATCATATTGATTTATGGTGCATAGAATGAGATTATGGAAGTGACCCATTGAAGGTTGTACTCAATTTGTATGTCCATTATAAGTGGTGTTATTATATGTGGGATCTGACCATATCAAACCTTTTTCACTAAAAATAGTTTTTCGTGCTAGATTTTTTCTAAATGGTACATCATGTTTTGTATGGTTATTGGACATAGAATAGTGTGCGTGAAAGTATAAAATTAATATGATATTTTTTTCATTAGTTTTTTTAAAAAATGTAATAAATTTAAGGGTTTGATATGTTGAAAATTATCATTTTAACATTGGAGAAATACCTGATGATTGATGAGTGTTGAGATAGGAAAACATTAATTTGGAAAACAATCTGATTCATCCTTTAAGGGTACCTCTGGACTCATATACTTATTCAATAGTCTCAACAACCTCATAAAATATTCTGCATTCCAATTTTAGAGATTTTCATTCATTGTTTTAGGGAATACATTATACTAAATATTTTTGATGTGAAATAAGAAATCATATTGCTTCATGATAGAAATTTTTTTTACAATTCCATATCTCTACTATAATTTTAATAAATAAAAATTCATAGAGTAAGATATAAAAAATTAATTTTTTCACTCCATGCCACACATTATGAGCAATATAAGGATTTATTTCATCATTATACATAACAATAATATTAACTATTGGGAATAAAATTACATTTTTGAAAAGAATAATTGAACCAAATATATTCTTATCACACAACAATTTATTCTATTCATATATACAATATGAAACTTACATTTAATAAGATATAATTGTTACATTCAATATAAAATGTTAATTTTATTATATTTTTTTAAGAATTGTTATTAGGTAACACTGCATTTTAGGAATTATCAAACATAATCTTATTCCTAGACATAACATCGCGAACCATACTTTTTAGACATCTTATTTTGGGATTCATAATGACCAAAACAAAAAATTAATTCATTATATGATTTTTTATTACGTGGTTATTCATCATTAATCGTATAATATTCTTTTCCAATTCTATTTACCCAATAGGAAACATGGTTCAATATTTTTTAAATTTTCTTATTATCCACCCAAGGTGTGGATAAAAATACTTAATTATCAATATTCTTTATTAACACTTCCAATTCATAATTAATCACTTAAATTATACCTCTATTAACGTTATCTATTATATTCATAACATATGATATTATAGTATTTTATTTATATTTTTGTTTCAAGTCTATAAAACTAATATATTTTATAGGGTTTCCTAATTTCAATGTTTCATCCACGTGAAAAAAATTATAAATATTTTATTTTTGTTATTTCATGTTCATATAATGTAATTTTAAACACTATTCTCGTTGTTTTATTGCATCCTTTGGAAACCCCTACAGTCAAAATTTGATTAGGGTTGACCTTAATGTTGTCCAAACCTTCATATGTATAATATTTTATATACTGAACTCTATATTTCTATTTGAATGATAATAGAAAATTTATTTTTAATCAATAAAAATTGTAAATATCCAATCTTCTTTATTATGGACTCATTTTATTAATGGTATTTTTTAGTTTAAAATGATCACATTAATGATAAAAAAGTTCTTTACTTATCATTCTAAAAGAATAAATTCTTAGAGTTTCATTTGTATCATATTCACATTTAAACATAATTGGGTAATTTTTAATAGGATAATGTGTCATTAAAAAGAAAAACATGAGAACTGATGGTTATTTCTATATTTTATTATAATTTTTCCATTTTTTGGGGAAAAAATAAATTACTTAATAGAATTATGCATTTTAGTTATTATTATCCATGATGATGTTTGTAAAGGATTTAAGAGTAATATATTTTTTTCTTCATTCAAAATTGTTCTTGTTTTATTCATTAACATTTTATATGACATGATTGGGATATTAGGATAATGTAGTATCCCTATTTTGATATTTTGTTACCCAATATCTAAGAAATTTATATTGACATGTATGAGAATTATTCTCTAGAAAAGATCCAAAATTTATCCATATTAATAACATCACCAAGTCCAAGCATATTGTTTTCAATAATAATCATTTGTTTGAATAATATGTCAACGCAATCCCAATCTTTTAACCATAATCCAATATATTTTTTTCATATACAAAAATGTACTTATTTATTCACCTTTGAATGTTTATTATAAATATTAAATAATTCTTTCAACATAATATTTATGTATTACTAGGAAATATCATTCACATAAAATTTATACTATAGTTATGGTATCCAAATAAACTTGAATAACCTAGAAAATTAGCACCAGACCTAGTATATTACGTACCTGAAGAGATTTACTATTAACTAATTGCTAGAAAATTGCACCCAGATATCAAAAAAACCAGAGTGATAAATTTGACATGAAATATAAAAAACATATAATATATATTTATGTATTTATATATAATAATGTTATAGTATAATCCATATATAGAAAAAGATAATTAAAATCATACAAACAAAAACTAGCTAAAAATATCCAATGTACTAGTCCAATGGAAATAGGAAAGAACATAAATTAGTAAATTACGATCCTTAGATAAGTGGATTAAGTCCCATTATCTCACCTTCAATTACATAGGATCGCTTCAAAAAATATTCACAACTTTACTATGGATCCATTAATTCCCTAAAACAAATAGAATAATTATCTCTACACAACACTAATTGGGTGTGCATGTATTTATCATAATATGATATAAAGGATTGCACCTAGGTGTCCCATATCATGTATCTCAATACTAATCCAATAATGACCAACATTAATGAAAATGGGGAATGAAAATTAGTTAAATATTTTTTATATAAAAATCATGCTAAAACAGTTCCCCCATTTCCATAGTTCTAATCAATAATGTTAAAATAATTTAATGCATATACGATATATATCAAATAACATAATAAAATCTCAAGCACTAAAAATTCAATGAATAGGTAAATCAAACTAAGGATAACTATGGGTCATATTGTAAAAACACTAATACCCAAAATTGAAAAGCATTTACATCACATACCAATAAATAATCATTGGTTATTAGGAGTAGAGAAACACCCCAACATGTGAACCCTCCCAAAATATCCAACAATTCATTAGGATAATGACTTAAGAAATAGAGGAACACCCCCTAAGTGGACACTAAATAGTACCAATGATTATTTCTTATTACTAAACCTTCCAAAAAATTTCTAATATAATCTTATGTGATACATTTTCCCATTATATATTTTTTATATATATTCATTGAAAATCATTTCATAATTAAATTTCACTGTGATGTGATAATTCATTTAATTTTACCAAAAAAAGGTTTAAACAATATTTTTTTCAAATATAATTATCATTAAAAAATCAAAAAATAATTTTAATATATTTGTAATAAATTTTATAAAACTATAGTATTTATGTTTCATCTAATATTGGATTGAAAAAGAAATTCATAACTCAATATTTCACCACAGTTTAAAATAACCCTTAATTTAGGAATAATAAGTATATAAAAATTCTAGGATATTTTTTGGAGGTTACGAATCCTTTTAGAATGGTTTGGGGATTTTTAATAGATTTATGTTTTCATCATGGTATGTGGGAACTAGTAAAATCCTACACAAAACTATGCATAATGGGATACGGTATAAAGGGAAGGCACACGGGCAGGTGGACATTTATTTCAAAACCATGTGGCCACCTAGTTGAACCTGTGAAAAGCAGAACAATGTGTTTTTTTAAATTCTGTGTATATTTTTACTAACGATGTGGGTCATATATGTGATATCCTCCTTTAGGATTTTGTTGTCACATAGTTAGTTCATAATTTCACATAACAATTTAAATAACCATGCACAATTTAAAAAGAAGATCATAAAAAATTGGATCATTTATAGGAATATGTTTAAATCACATTGTCTAATCCAATGCATCCATAAATCAATATTACAGACCCCCATATGATTCAGTTCCCCTACCCATTTAATTATTAGTGATAGAGAGGTGTTTCATGGTGAGATTAGTCCTAATTCATTAAGAAGGTTCTTATTTTTTCTTGTTTTACCTACTTTTTCTTAGATTTACTATTCTACATACCTTTCTTAAAAAAAACCATTATAGATAGATTTATGGTATTTAATGTCAATTATAGTTAGAATAATCTTTTATAAAAACCATGGAATATATATTATGTGGGTTTTTTGAGATTCAAACTAGTTTTGTTGAATATTTAATATTTTTCATCATTTTGACCATAATTACTGTAGTAGGTAGCTTCACTCTTGACTGTTATTCTTTTAATTTGAATGCTTAGTTTAAAATTTGTTATATTTCCTGAAATTGATTTTTATTTTTTTCAAGCATGGTAGAATCTTTCTTAAATGACAATGCGATCATTTTATGTATTTTTTGTGTAATTGAGGAATTATAGAATGTGGTTGTGCATTGTTTTTTGTTTAAATCCTTTTGAAATATTAATGTTAAAATATGGATTTTCGATATTTTTTATAAATGGTTTAATTGAAAAGTTTTTAATAAAATTATGGTTTTATTAGAATATATTGAAATATTAATTATTGGTTTTCAATAAAATATTTTTATTGTGGAAATTGTTTGAGTTAGATGATTTTCAATAAATTTGGAATACATAGTTTTTACTAATTCAAGATTTCAACATGTCCATAAATAAGGGGAATGTATGATTTGGGTATAATGTGACATTCCCCTAAATAAGGGGAATATTAAATTTGTAAAAATGGGATTTACCACATTTTTAAGACTTATTATATGGTCAATAAACAACTAATGAGTATGGATTGTTCAAATAAGCATGAATGTGTGAATGTTTAGTGAATCATGGAATGATTTTTCCAAAACGGAATGATAAATGGAGTTAAAATTTTATTTGTCTTATTTTCCATAGATTCTGTTTTTTATTAAAAATTGTTTTCAAATTAAACAACTTGTATTTGATGAAAAAAATTCAGCTGACTCATATAAATTATTTTAAATAGTTTTTCTAATATGTTTCGTCATAGTGCTGTGAGTAAGGAATTCAGTTGGGAAATTCCTCCTGAGATTCATTAGACACCCCTATATTGAAACTATATTGATTTTGTATATATATTTTATCATGAAACATGAAATGGTAAAGCATCAAACTTCTTTAGTCGTTAATAGTGAAACATTGGATGTTTTGTCGAGTGGGATCATGAATCATGGTTTATATTTAGAGTAATTTGAAATATTTTTCTGTTTTATTATATTTGTCTTCCACTGTGTACTTTGATGGTAGTTGTCTTTCACTGTGGTACTTTTTTGTAGTTTATTTTTAATATCAATGATATCAACTAGGTTACATTACATTGTTATAATGCATTTTGTAGTGGTTATTTTGTTATGGGATTATTCATTATTTTTTATCTTCATTGTGAAACAATTACCCCAACTGTTAATATACAGCTTGGAAATTATTTTCACCCTATATAGGCTTGGGGATGTCTCTTAAGTCCATGTGGTAATTTTTCTTCGAATTATGCTAATAATAGGGGTGTGATGATACTAGTGTTATCACTTTTTTCTATTCTAAATAACATTATCGAACAAGTGGAATCATACTATTTCGTATGTGACATAAATGTGGTATTTCCTTCGATCTTTGACTCAGTGACATTTTCATGGTATTGTATCAGAAATTCATTCTACTATATTCATTCTGTCAGTTTTGTAGAAAGGAGTGTGATATTTGGGACATTTAATGTCGAGGATAAAAATATGTAGATAACCATTTCACGATGAACATAATGTTACCACAGATTGGGGTACATTAGTGTTTTGGTGACACTTATTTGATATAGAATCTCATTCCCATCAGCTTTTTAATTGATATGAGTTTGAAATGAATTTTATAAATGACTTCCCACTAAGAAGATTATATTTTATTTTGAGAAATGAGATATGATATTGGAATAGTGGGGCTGATATTGGAAAATTATTGTGACTGTTTTCAAATGTGTGATTTTGAAATTGAGAGAAATAAATATTTTGAATAATTTATGATTTTCCAAATCATGATAGAAATATAAAAAAAAATTAATGGGAGAAATCGTGAATTTTGGATAGAAATTTTGTTATAATAAAATATTTTATAAATTGAAATTTTAAAACCATCATTTTATTGAATTAGAAACTAGTGGAACTTATTGTTATTATAGACAATGTAACATATTATATGTTCTAGAAACAAATCATATGAATCATCTGAGATCATGGATATACATGATCCATCAGTGTACCGTCTACTAGTTCATCCGAACATAAGAAAAGGTAAATTACCACCCAAATATTGCGTTGCATCGTGATACATAGGATATTTTTTGTAGTCAGAGCATGAATCATGTGGGATCATCAGAGTTATGTGGGATGTCATTGAGTTTTTTGGGGTTTCCTTCCATTAGGTAATTTTTTATAACTTGTCTTCCACAATGTTACTTGTTTTATTTTATTTTTGATATCTATGGTATTACATTGATTTTTTTAAAGTTATATTATGTAGAGTGTTAATTTTATCATTTCTGTCTCCAAAAGTTAGTGTTTCATTAGAATAAAAAAACACATGAATTTGAGTTAACATCTTTCAACTATGCATTTAATAC
Source organism: Viscum album (assembly GCA_963277665.1). Classification (NCBI taxonomy): domain Eukaryota; kingdom Viridiplantae; phylum Streptophyta; class Magnoliopsida; order Santalales; family Viscaceae; genus Viscum; species Viscum album. Next base: position 2,079,329,469 of record OY728136.1, on the reverse strand, counting down.
TAAGGTGAATGGATGAAATCTGGATGAGAGTTATGTTTCGTGGTTTCAAAATAAAATGGTATTACCTGTGGAATTTCATGAAAAAAATTATTAACAATTATCAACATTGAAAATTGCATGTTCAACCTATGATATAAAAGATGTATTATTCAATGATTTCATAGTTTGTTAGGGTAAAAATAAAAAGTATGGTGGATGAATTTGATTCGAGATGCTTAACTTGTTACTAGGGTAAATATAATAATTATTGAATAGATTGTATGTTGTAGTATTTACCTATTCATATTTAGAAATGCGAGATTATATCTATCATTTTTAACATGTCTCCCTGTAAATATTTGGAAACACGGTTCAATGTGGGTGTTAGTGGATGAGATCACCAATACATACCATTTCATCCATATTCACAAATCTCATATTGTACAAGATATATAAAAATTCAAATTTGAGAAGTGGTAAAGATATATGTAATACCATTTCTAATAGTGTTAAAAAATTATAATTGGATTATTCCTAGTTTAAGAAGTAATTAATGAAATTCCTTGGAAATCATTTATCTAAAAATATAAATTATTTTCATCAGACGAATGAGAGATCTTTTAGAATAATACAAAAATTGGAATACATTTTGTGGACCTCGGTAATAGATTCTGGTGTCTCATGGGAATATCACATAACAATGGTGGAGTAATCATATAACATTAGCTATCAGGACTTGATTCATATGTATCATTTTGAAGAATTATATGATCACCCTTGTTGTTCTCCACTATTTTGAGTGAAAACAGTTGTGTTTTCAATAGTTGTGTCAAGACCCATCAAAGAATATTTTTTGATGATTATGTTGATTTGGAAATGGATGGGAACTATTAAGATTAATTATAAATTTATATATATGTTACCAACAAAATCTATTTATATTTGAGCTAAGTGATTTTATGTTTTTAAAGATGTGTAAAGGAATTAGGCGTTGCCTTTTTGGAATACTAGGATTGTTATATCCTTGATTCATATTCATGTTTTAGATACATGAATGAGTTGGTGTTATGGAATATCAATTGGAATTTCCATCATGGCATAGTATTATCTATTATGTGTTTCATGTATCACAATTGAAAAATTATCAGCCTAATAATGACCGTGTGTTTTTATGGGATCAGGTTGACCACAAGTCAGAAGCATAGTTGGCGCACATGACATTGTATATTGTGGAAATATAGTAGAATGTATTTTATAGGACATTCATAATTATTTTTTTGCGTTTGTGGAAAATGGTAAAATTTAGGAATATACATGGTAATGTGAAAAATAAATGCTTGATCATTGGTACAAAAAAATTTCAGACCCGAGTGATTTTATAATTTTTAGTGTCATAAAAGAAAATAGTGGACGGAATTTAGAACCCCCATATTAAAATATGTAACCTATAATTTAGGGTTTTTAAATATATAATGTGTCTATGTTAGGTTTTTGAGGGTTAAAAACCTTTTTTATTATTTCTTGGGATTCCATATAGGTTCACGTATTGAGAAAAGTTTGTGAAAACCATGAAACTCTTATAGTAAAATATGTAGAGTGAGGCAAGGGCTAACAGAAAGGTTCATAAGTAGGTACATAGTTTATCTAAATAATTTTCCCACCAAGTATAAAAATAAAATGTGGGGAGGAGGGATTAAATATTAACATATCATTATCACTCTTAAACAACCTTAACTAGAAATTTATTCCACCTAGGGTCTTTGGAGCTTCCCCCATCAAATCACATGCAATCTATGAAAGTTTTTTGTGGTGCGTTGAAACTTGATTCCATTAGTATGTCTTCATTTGATTTTGTTTTCAGGGTTTTTTAAATATCTATGTTACTCTCTATCTAAGATTCTAATATATAGGATGATATAGATAGATATGTTATTTTTTATTGCAATAATGGTCAGATATGTTTATGTTGATGATTGGGTAAGAGATATAAGGATGGTTTTTAGGGATTCAACCGAATTGTGTTGGAATATAGACATCGTTCTTTGTTTTTCCATAATTCTCATTGTAGGTGACTTCACTCTCGACCCATATTCTTATAAATTAATTGGATGTTTTCAATAAAAGCATGGTTTTATTGAAATACATTGAAATAGTTTATTTAATAGGTTTTCAAAAGAATAATGGTTTCATTGAAATGGATTCAATTGATGGTATTGAAATTGTTTTGGAATAAATGGGTTATATGAGTTAATTATTTCAAAGTAACACTGAATAAAGTTGTGTACCATTGGAGTAAAAAGTTATACAACTCGGAATAAGGGGCACGTGTTATTGGAGAAAAGGATATTCCCCAAATTGTGAAAACTTTTTAGATGAACGAGATGTAGCTCATGAGTATAGAACTATCATAGAATCAAAAATGTGTGGGCTTGTAGTGAATCATTGAAGGAGTATGAAAAAAATGAATGTTATCTGGTTTTATGGTATTTTATGGTTTATTTTCGTTTTAATACATTTTGTATAGAAAACTGTTTTCGTGTTAAACTAGTTAGAATTTTAATAAAATGCCTTCAATTGTTTTAATTAAATTTCATTATATAAATGTGATAACATGTTCAATCCTAGTGTCATGATAAAGAAGGAAATTTATGTAAATCCTATTGAGTTTCATTAATCATCCCTTATTTGGAACATCAATGTGTTTACAAATATCGTTTATCAAGACACTTGTAATGGTAATATAAACAACTTCTATAGTGGAGAATCATGATTCCTTTATTGTGTTGTGGAGTTAGACAATGGAAGATGTTAAAGAATTGAATTTATGTGGGTTATCACGGATTTTTGTTTGATTTGTCTTTCGTTGTGTAATTTAATGTTTGTTGTCTTCCTTTGTGGTATGTAGTTATATTTTATTTTATATATCAATGATATTACTTGAGAGTTATTTGAAATTGTTATCAGAATTAATGCAGTACTTATTTGGTTATGTACTATTTGGATAGGCTACATTGTCTTCAAGGGGAAAATTGGCCCCCATCTATTAATGAATCCCTTGAAATTTATTTCCAACCATTGGCTCGTTAGGGATTTTTCTTAAGTCCATGAAAAAATTTCAGCTCATGTTTAAAATCATGGCGATGATCGTTTAGTGGAAAACTATTCTTTTTGTATAAATAGTATTTTCAACATAAAATATATTATTGTGGGCTACATGATTCTAAATTCTTTATCCATTTTTTGGTCTTGTTTCAAGTAACACAATTACACTATAAATATTCATTATGGTGTAAATTTGTTTTGTATGAGGAACTTGAACCATATTCTAAATTAACTCCAAAAAATTATTTTATTCCCTCCAAACTAGAAATAAACACATAATCATCAAGAAAAATTCCATAAAAACATGGTTGTATCAATATTCCCATTGTTATATGTTCCATACATGGGAAGTCAATTAGAATAAGGGTTCTCCTGAAAGAGGTGAGGTCACTTATAGCACAGCAATGTTCTCTGATCCCATAAACCGAGGGAATCATATTCTTGTCCTTATAACAGTTTGAACTTTAAAATTGACATATCATGAAATAAATTCACATGAGAATCAATTATTTCAAATAGAAGCTCTAAAACCAAAACATATATCTCTAACATGATCTCACCCCAACTCAAAGCATGAGAGGGATCAATATGGTACATCTGGAGAAGCGATACATAGAAAATATAAGGAATACATATCTATTTAATCTATAATTCCCACTAATATGAATCATGCCCAAATAAATGAAGGACCTAAAATGTACCAAAATTTATTAAAAAAAATTCCATGTTTTCTAAAAAGACACTATCCCACATAAAGAGATAAAATTACAAAAAAAATTTAACCATTGGAAAACTCCAAACATATATGTTAATGATCATCATATTATTTATTCTGATAGAAAGGTATAACTATATTTCAAAATATATCCTATATACTTTATGATGTATCTTGAATGATACTTTGTTCCCCATGTTAGGACTCATTCACCTCTTCCAAATAATTAGGTGATCTGTTTATGTGACTATAAAAAGGATCAAAATGATATATTTGATTGATTAATTTTAACTATTTATATACTCAAACATTAGTAGCCTCATAAGGATATCTCATATTCAACCGAAATCATTGATGCACTAAAAAATCATATCCTCTAAGTTCTAAATTTCACACTAGGTCTGACCATCTATCAGTTGATTGTATGATATACTCAACTCAAACTATGATTCCATCGCCTAATGGTGACATTTCCAAAACCAGTAGAAAAACAAGATATTTGTATCCATTATGATAAAATAATAACTCCATGTAACCTCATGAACATATAGGCATAAAAAATACCCTGTTAATCATCTTTTGTGGTTTCCCGAGATTGTAATAAAATGGGATTAGTCATCAAACAAAAACTAACCAACAAGATTGATTTATAACATAGGAAAACTCTTGTTAAACCAAATAAATTTCCCTAAAAACCTCAAAATATATATTAACATGTAATGAAATAGGTTAAAAACTATATGGGTTCAAATCAGCTGTCATTATCAATTAGCATGTGTAAATAAGAATACGTAATTTTAAATTTCATTCTTCATCAATAGGCACATAAATTGTCATCTCATGTCAGAATACTTTTTTATTGTTCTTAATTTAATGTTCCATGAAAACCCATTCTATTAATAAATATGAAGAAATTATATATATTTGGATTATAATGTTATACTGAATGAAAATAATATCATTTAATGGGATAAACTAACATGAAATAGTCTCCCTATCAAAAATGGTTTCTTAAATTACAATGAATTAATCATACTTTTCTTGAACACGAAAAATACTCTTAGAGTGACATGATTAACGTATAACACTATTCATAAACATCCTAGAATCATCCATATGAGTTGGAAGAAAAATATTTGTGAGGTATCTGATTTGGATAATCAAATTAATTAGATTAAAAACCCATTGAAAGAACATTCATGTTGAAAATGTATCTAATGAAATTTCACTTACATGGGGTGTATGAGTTATCAATGTAAAATTCCAAAAGTTATTTCGGTCACTTTTTATTTTTAAAATTCCATTATATCTGAGAATTGATATATCTTAGACTATAGAGTTCAAAAAATAAAGTGATGTTATACCCAATGTGATTGTTCCACCATAATTTAAGCCTATTCCTAATAGATCTATGTCAAAATCATTATTAGGGTAATTATTGTCAATCATCAAAAGATAATGAGATCCATTTTCATAGAAATTATTATTTTTCATAAGCACGAAACTGAAACTATCATTAAATGAATGAAGATATACCATATACACTTTATCAATATTAGGTATGATCAAAATATAATCCAATGAAAGAAGATATTTCTGATCATCCAAATATGATTGAAATTTTACATCCTATGTGAATTTTATCCCATTTAGGGTAATATTAGTCGAAAATTATTCCATCATCAATAAATCCTTGATGATTGGAATATTGAACAAATTTAGATCAAGGAATATCCAAATATCTAAATTTGTTCATCGATACAAACATGTTAAGCGAGCCTTTATCTTCTATGGATCAACTAATCATCTAAAATAAAAAAATTGATTCCCTAAAAATTTTACTAATTTAATACAGATATGGTATTGTGAAATCATTCCATAAATATGATGGTTCCACATTATACAGAAAACATTACTTAGATAGTTGTCATGGGGATTATCATATATTTAATAAACCAAAATATCATTCCTGAACACTACCAAAAAAGTGTCGAGATACTTATGAAATTCATAGTTCATCAAATAGAAAAACTATAGGAACAATAATTAGAGTACATTTCAACCAAATATATTAATGATAAAAATTCCTTTCCCTAAAAACCATATCTTTTGAATCAGAATCTTAAAACCTATGATAATGATAACAAGGGTAATGATCATTCATTCAAAATGAGCATCTCCCTCTTTAAATGATAAAATTATCATCCACATGGGGTAATGTATTCTTATTTTTTCTCTTCATGTGATTCAACGTGAGATATTATTTTCAAAATATTTGTTATTCATCATACTTCATGGAATAATGCACTGGGATTATCCATTCTGAATTTTTAGGGAGAAGAAACACATTCTAAATTAGATAATCTAATAAAATCAAGGGATATTTCAGATCTAATGGTTTAATATAATATTACAATATTGATATTGGATAAAAACCCAAAAACAAATCAATCATTTACATTACATTTCCTACGGAGGAAAACTGAATATGATATATGAGAAAACACCAGGAATGTCCTTAATAACCAAAACATGATCATCAATAGAACAAACGAAATAAGGATCACCAGAAATTGTATAAAACCCCTTATTACCTAGTTGGAATAGTCCAAAATGTATACACATTGGGTCCCACTCCCCCAAAAACACTCGAGATATCCTAGCTGTAGTATAAGAAGATACAAAGTAATGATTATACTAAAAATCCACACACTGTGTGGAATGGAAATCACTACCTATGATGATGTAATATTTATACTTTATAAAATTATGAATTCACATTCTTAATTTTTTTAACTATAGATACGAATTAATAAGGATATTGAAACTACTTCTCCATCCTCTTCCTTAGAGGTTCAACAATATTCATAACAATGTATGTGAGCTTTATTGGAAATTTATTAAAATATAAAAAACAAAAATTCATAACTTATTTGGAGAAACTATTATCAAATTAGTTATCTTCTCTATAATATTCAACAAATATTGTAACTCTCACACTAATTGGACATTTATTAACCTCCATCATAAGCTTATTCAATTTTTGTGTATAATAAGAACATTAGGTGTGCCTGACCTTTCTTTAATTATTTCATGTCAAGGGAATATAGCTCATTGTAACAAATTATGTCGGGGATGAACATTACTAAGAACCACCACCACTAATGTAAATACGGTCTTTTCACTATATCATATTTCAGTACACTCCACTAAAACATATATTGGGAGGAAGAGGAGTGGAGTAATGAATAATATATGCTCTAATGTTTATTTATTCTATCATATCCTTATTTATTTTCTATACGAATGATGAAAAAACTAAAAAGGATACCTACAAACAGACAAATCCTCCAAAACCCAAAAGAAGTTTTTGATATTTTGTCTAATCATTTTTCACTCCGTCTGGAGAAAAATAGATATAAACTAAGATTTGATTAATTTATGACAACAACATCCATTCAAACAATTGTTAGGAGAAGAACTCAAAATACTTCCACATCATCAGATATTCTAATCAAACTACTAGATTACGAGGGTCAAAAAAATATAATACAGAACCACATACCAATCTATAAATACCATTGAATACCACCATCGACAATTTTAACCCTCATTTCTGGACACATTGAAGATCACCATCATATTCCCATGTGAATCCAGAAATTATAATATTTGATGAATCATTTTTGTAAAGTACTCCGCACCTTTGGGATCGTCAATAAACTTATTGGATGTGGTATTCACACACAATAACTCCCAGGATTGAACCCTTTATCCACATCACGTTGATATACATCAAAAAAATTATTTGGTAGTTGTGGTAAATTTTGGCCAAATAAAGAAACAACTAACATTATAGACTCTATAATATTTTGATCCAATGGTTGATTAACATGGGGGAATATATTTTACCCACCTTTGTAACCCATGGTATATATATCAAAGGGATAATGGTCAGCCCTAAAAATATAAGAAATTATTATAAAATAGTTCAATCATAGTTCACACTAGAAAATAATGAAAAAACTGATATTATGATAAAATATTAATTAAATACAAAACATTACCAACAACCCCACAAGAAATTTACTCTCATCAAAGAATTATAAGGAAATGTACTCAGGAAAACCCACTAATCTTGTTCAAAAAATCATATATCATATCCAAAAAATGTCTAAAGACTGAGTATTACCAACAAATGAAATCAAATTACCATGCATTGATCAATTGTACCCTCCCAAATTGGATCCTAGCACAGACAATTGAATACACGATAAAAATTATCGACCCCCACTGGCTAGAGAATAGAATATAGTCATAAAAAACTACCTGTAATGATTTCACCGTAACTAAAATAGATGACATTATATATATATATATATAATAGATGTAATCAAAATAATAAATAAAGGACAAAAATTCAAGAACTAATATTATTAAATAGAAATTACAAAAAAAAAGCTATGGTGTCTCCATTGTAAGAATCTAAAAACAATGGTTAAACCCAAAATAAGAAATATATAGTCAATTTGAATAGTGGTCAATATCCAACTATCTCTCTAGTAGCTACCCATGACCAGCAGACAAAAACCATGTGGCCTCACTAAGGCAATATGCCTTTATGTGAATAAAAAGAAATAACAAGATATCCACACATCCAAATGGGTGTGCATGGTGTGAACTAAACATTCTCAATATGATCCCACCTATGTTTTCTATAGAATATCTATTTATAACAAATATTAACAAGATCATATTTATGGAATATACGACATAAAAATCTATTCAATAGTATTTATATCAATATAATGGTAAAAAAATTCAAGTTTTTTCACTGTAAAAAAAATCCAAGATAAAATTGATTCCTATCACATTATATATGTATCAATGTATGTACTAGTAGATAAAATAGTACAAAAACAAAGGCATGTCATTCCACGGGTGACTGCCACATAGGCTAGCTAGAACACTTGTACCCAATGATAGAAAATCACTCACATCATGACTATATATATATGCATCTAATATAGGTATTAAAGGAACGCCACAAAAATAAAACCCCTTATTGTTCAAACAAATCCATAGGATTCATGGCCTCAAGGGTGGAGGAAAATCTCATGATTGATCCCTCAACATTATTAATGGAGGAAAACTATTATTACACCACATGCCTAGGTTTCTAGTGCCTCACATGTGATATATATTTCAAATATCTTCTTAAATAATATTATATTAAAAAATCACTAATCCATTTAATAATAATTTAAAAAAATTATTTTACCAAAATAAGTCTATAATCATGTTTTATTAAAGTACTATTTTCACACAAAAAAAATAAATAAAATCATGAAAAAATATTTATATTCATGTTTATAAAATCGTATCATTATAGGTTCGTCAACCATAAGGATAATATTAAACCATATACCTCAAGAATAGGACTCACATGCCTAAAATAGGGAACCGCCAACAAATTATGGAACACAAATATAACAACACAAGCCCTACGATTGATCCATATGTTTATTATAACATACTAAAAACCAAAATAGATGGAAGATAAGTAATATCATGAAATAAATAATAGAATATTCACCTATTACAGTCGAACCTAAAAAAGGACCACCCCAAAAAAATATATCAATACAAATATTTAACTGATCAATAAATACATCCCCATGAGATCAATCTATCCACAACCACATCACAATAGTGTAACCATTGCCAATGGTAATAATGAATGAGAAAGCCCACATACCCAAAGGTATGTAACAAAACCATGGATGAAATTGAGATCTAATTTAAGGGTCCCTTAAGGATAGTGGATACAAATTTTTTTGGATGGGTAGGCATGAGTTTAAGGGAGATATCTTCATGATTCATGAATGTGGAGTTCAACATTATGCAGTTAAAAAAATACTAGCGGAAGGGTTTAGAAATAAACTTAATTATAGAAAGGTAACAAACCATGAAAAAAGTATTAAAAAAATATCACCTATGTTTACAAATCCAAGAAAATGGTCTTTTGGAGTAAAAGTTATTTATTTGGAGTAAAAATAATTTACATTGATTTTTTTACATAAATAATTTTCATTGGTTTTTCATTGTGACACAATTATACAATAAACATTTATTATAGCATAAAATTGTTCTATATGAATTACTGGATTTAGATTAATTTTTTACTATAAACAATAACATTAAATCCCTCCAAACATGAAAAAAACTCTTAATCATTAAAAGAGAGTTCAATAAAATTAAGGATTTAAATTAATTCCCCATCGAATTATATCCATTAGAAGGAAAATTTAATTATTTATAGTAATTTTCTATGAGATATTATATAATATATTAAAACACATTTATTTTATATAGAATTGTAGTATATATATTTATTCTATGATATTTATTGTAATAGTTTATCATGTTGATACATATTTTAATAATTTTTCATTCAAAGAATAAATATAATTTTAGATATTATAGGTATTATATTATCTATACATATAGAATGTAATTAATAAACAAATTTACCTAAATAAATTATATATATATATATCAGATAATAAAACAATGTCCTACTGAATGTGGGATTAATTCAATATTGATAAATTTTTTTCAATATATTGGATTGATTATCTTGTGATTGATTACAGAATAGAGTTTATATTTTATTCTTAATTTTTATGGAGAAAATTCTAGAAAATTTGAATACATTTATTATACATTTTACCATAAAGTTGGTACATATATTTTAGAAGATATAATGAATCTATACATCTTATAACCAAATTGATAATTATTAGAACATTATTATAATATAGTTTGTGTTGAATCACTATCCTTGAAGGATCAAATTCCATAATATCTGGTTTTTCAATAATTATTAATGGTTATTTATATATAAATTATATTTGTTAAGATAAAAATAGAAAATTAAACTGTAAAAAATATTATTTACTAATATAATTTATATTCCATAGCCATTTATTTTATTTACCCCCTTTTAAATCTTTTTCAATCAATTTTTTCATCCATTAGGATTTATATTCATTGTATTTCTTTTTTATATTGTGTCTCTAACTATATATCTATATATTCATACATATTGTGTATATATCATTTATATTGATCCAACAAGAAATTCATTTGACGTTTTAAATTTTTTTGGAAGTAAAATACACATTAAATTCATTATCATATAGTTACTATAACAGGTTGATATTATTACCAAATTTTATTTTCATGATAGAGGTAATAAAAATAGATCCATTAATATTTATTCCAAAAAATTATATTTATATTACCACTATTATGTGGTTTCTATCAGAAAGAATATACTGATAATCATTGGAAAGTCCATGACCCCCTCAAAGAAAAATTTCTACTATATATTTATTTCATTCATTGAATCATTTTTCACCACAAATTGATTTATCTACATGTATTTTTCTTCAAAACATTTATCTAATAAAACATAGCTCATGAATAATAGATGTATCCCCCCATATTTACATGAATATTTGATATAATTTTGATAAAAAAATATATCCATATATAAATAATTTTCATCTCACTAAATAATCCAGTTTTTCCTTATCCAATAAGAAAATTATCTCAAGAACACTCTTATGATTGTGAATATTAGTTCTTGTCAAGAAGACCGGTTAAAAAATTCACTAATACATGTTCCTAAAAATTTCATTTAAATATAGATGAATATATATTTTCTATATAAATTAGTATTCATTATATTTTTATGGATAACACAAACATCATATAAATTATTATTTTTTCACAAATTCATGTTAAAACATTGTATATTCACTTTAATAAAAATAATACTTTCAAATGAAAAAAGAGTATTTTTAAATATAAAATAACATATTTTTTACTCCCCCAAAAAATAGATATATAATATAATATTTTCTCTTTAAAAATTAATTAAATTTAAAAAAATCATTATAGGAACACAAAAAATAGATAAGTAATTTTCTTTAATGATCAATGATGAGTATGTAGAATTATGGTATAACAATAACTGTATGTTACCATACAACAAAAATAACTAAAATTTCCCTTCATGTGAGTGCTGTATAAAACATTATAGTAAAATTTTATATTAATAGTAATGGTTTAGTTAAATACCTGGTTTGGAGGAAAATCAATTAAAATCAAACAAAAAATTTTGAGAGAATCATAAGATTGAAATAAATGGTATATTATATTGTATTCACGAAAAATAAAAGTTCTGATATCATATTATTTAATTCATTGATGAATTATATGATCTGGTTATTTTCAAAATGGTTTTTTAACAACAAGTTTTATATAAGATACTTTTCTTAGGCATAAATTGTAACATCAAAAAATATCAATTTTATTTTGATTAAAGTATACATTATATTAATATTAAATATTAAAAAATTATATATTTATTTATTATGAGATGAATCATGAACATATATATCTATCACATAATTATTTATCCTTTATAAATAAATAAGAATATATAAATGATAAATTTATTTTAAATAGATTAATGTAGTAATTTGAATAGAATATACAATGATAACATAATTATTTTATCTATTCAATATAATGAGTACACGGAAAAGAAAAAATAGTCTGAAATATTGAGAATAGTATAATGTTATAATAAATACATAAAAAAACACATTACTTTAATATGAATTTATATCGCATCATGGTTTCCTAGAGTCATCACATATGTGAAAGTCACTATAAATAAAACCAATGTTATAAAAACATATTAAAATTTTTTAATCAAAATATATATAAAGTTGTTAAAAAATTATTCAATGGATAATATAAGTAAATATCTGTAATTTTTACGAATTATAACAGTTATTTTTCCAAATGAATAGTAACAAGCCATTGAAAAATATTAATTAACCATTGAAATAATTTTATTACCATTTAGATTTCTAAATTATTATGAAATTGATTATTAAATTGATTTATTTTATTTTATTTTCAAATTATAATCTAATAAAATAAGTTCTAAAAACACATAAATTAAAACATATATAAGAATACATTATATTAAGGTTTTTATAGTATTTTAGTCAGATTGTATGGTATATTTTCCAATTACCTAATATTATAAATTTAATTTATTGAAATTTTTTTAAATCTTAGAAACAATATTAATATATTTTATGTTTTATTAAATATCAATTTTATAATTTATTACGAATAATAAAAAAAAATGAAACCAAAATAGTAAAATAAAATGTAAATTTTGAAGATATTTTATTTTTAAATGACATAATTTAAGAAGATAATATATAAAATTTCGAATCATAATTTCATAAAATTCATCTAATTTTTGAATTTTCATTTACTAATTCCATTAGGGTATTTTTTTTAGTATTTTTATAAAAGAGTATAGTCTTTCTGAATAGAAAAAATAATTTAAAAATATACTATAAAATTTATGATATATATATCATATGAATGATAATAAATAATTCAAACCACATATCCCCCAAATTAACATTCATTTAATGTGTAAAATAATGTATTTTAAAATAATTTAATCCATCTCACAATTTATAAATCCATATTGAAATCTAAAATTTAATTTTATTTGGATAAATAAATATTTTTGTTTCTTTACATAGAATGAAATAATTTTATAATTCATCATTGTATATGGGTTTTCATATTGTAAAGTTATATTATAATTAAAAAATTTAAAAATAATTGTCATAATAATCCAATATATTCATATATGTTGGACACAGTAATAAACTGATTGATACAATATTATAAAGAACTAACCAATAAAATATTTAAACCCTTACACTACTCCATTATTCACAGTTCCAAAACACATTAATATTCTGTATTTCGACCAAAGTACATATCTATATATCATAATCCACATTATTATTGTAACATTATATTCAACCGACCCTCCCCAAAATAAATTATACATAATCTAAAATCGGTATCCCAAAGGTAAATATAAGGGTTTTTGTGGTTTTATTAAATCAATGACATGATTCTTAATTTATTTCGAAAAACTTCTTACAATTATTAAAAAAATTATCAAACATATAAGGTTAGTTAAATTATTAGGTTTTTTCAAAATGACCAATTAAGAAAACATTTCTAATGTTTGGATATTATTTATAAAAATAAATTGATATGAAATTCCAATCCTAAATTACATCCATCTGAATTTTGAATAATGGTATCAGTATTGATCTAACCAATTGGTCGTTGAAGTAAATTATTGAGCCTATTTGTAGATTAATATGAATCTATTGATATATTCTCAAATTATCGAAATTTTATTGGAATTCAACCATTAGATTTGTTAAATTTTTTCCAATAAAAGAAGACTCTCGTTATTTAGTAGAAGAACACACATGATATCAAGAATTATGATTGTTGTTCATTTTGATGTATTTCAGAATCATATTACTATGTGTGATTTTGATTAGTGAAATATTTCTTTTTGATTGTTAGATAAATTACTGAAAATTATGTAATTTTTTTTTGTAAATATTATATAATAATTTTGAAAAATCATTTTATGATCAAGTATAAATAAGAGAATCATGGGAGAAATAGATAATGGATGATATAATCATTTTATTGATGGATAACATTGATAGGGTAAAGGATTTCATGTGCATGAATTGTAATGTGATGTTACAAAAATTTATATAGTAATGTTATTCTATGGATTGGAAGATAGAACATATGATTAGTGTAAATTCAAATATATTGTACAGACCCCATTCCTATAATCCCAGATTGAGTGTCAACTTCAATAAATTGCAGAATTATACAAGGAATATAATCATAAATTATAGAATAGTTTAGTTTTATTATTAAAATAGATACATTCATAAAATCCACCTTAAATATTAAAATATTGAATACAAATAAAAAATTGTCGAAAATTCCATTAATCTCATTTAAGGAAACCCTGTATATTATTCCCAAAACACTTCCTCGTATCATAGGAAAAATAAAACATAGGGAAGGGGAGATCATATATGCATTATAATGGTATGTTTATAGTTCAAGGAAAATAATTCGAATAATCAATACGAAAATTTAAAAAACTAAAAAAATTTACTCAATTATTAACATGGGTATAATACGGTATGAATAAATAATAATAAAAAAATTCTATATTAGTTATCACATGAGTATGAAACAAAACCATGCATATTATTAATACTCAAATAACTGCATTGAATATCAATAACTAAATTCCTTGTGATGGGGTTCATAATTATATACATATAAAAAAATAAAATTGAGTATTTTTTTATAAGACATATAATTATGTTGAGGCCACGTTCATTAACATTTATCTAAATAGATAACACCTCAACAAAAACCCGACCAAGTTTGTGTCATTTTACCAACTAATGCATCAAGGGGCTATAGATAGTCCCAAAAAGTCCAATTTACTCCCAATATGAAAGGGGAGAAAAAATCATCAAAAATGTACTATTAAAAACATAGAATATAAAATTTCAATTCATTCCACAATCAAAAAACATAATCATAACACATAAAAAGTTATATGGTCTATAGTTATAAGAACTTTATATGATTAGTAAAAATGATCCAAAAATTTCAAAATAAATGATAATAGTGAAATAATGACAACATATCCCTAGTTAATAATATGTTCAATAAAAGGTTTATTTCATCGATGAGTGTTAATACCATAAAAATTTCTTCATAAACAATTTTTTGGAAAAAAATATTTTTCACATATAATATATTTTCAAAAAAAAGGTTCCCAAAATATTATTAAAAACAATTTATTTGAAATAAAACTTTTAAAATATTTAAAATAATTTATAAAATATTCATTGGTCATTAAATTGAAATATTTTGATCACGCATTACACATAAAATAAAATATTCCATTCACATTTTCTATAATTACCAAACATGAAATTTTTTAAATGACTGAATTATTTCTTTGAAATGATTTTATAAAAAGTATAAATTGGAAAAATTCCATCAATATTTTATTCATAAAGGATGAAAACGAATTTGATTCTTTTTTTTTTGAAAACATGGATTTTAGTATACAAGGACATCTGACCGAAGAGATATATGATGTCTAAATTATTCAAAACATTTTATAAATAATTTTATTTACCAATAAGTGTAAAAATTTACTCTTACATAAAATATATCAATAATAACCATAATTTAAGAATATATATATATTTATTGAAATAAATATCAAATAATTAAATAATGGTATATGTATACAAAAATAATCCCAAATAATGATGAGATTGTGAAATAAACAATTACAAATTTGGTAACAATTTAAACTAATCCCCATATAAGAAATAAAATTTAATGAATCATTAAATTACATGTAGGAAAATTGATTTATTATATATCCTAAAATTGGATATTATATAAACAATATAAAAGAAATAAGGGTTCAATATTGAAAATCTGTCATGGATCTAAAGGTGAAATAAGACACTCATACCTTGAGTCCAACTCATCTGGTATGCATATTATATTCCATAATAATGAATTTTTTATGACTATATAACTTTTGAAGAACTATTATCAAAATTATTATACTTTTTATATAAATTATTAACATGTTATATATGATTACAAAATCAATAAATTTGACTTTAAATGTTTCGATGATATTTGGATTAGGTGTCAAATATGGATTAGGTAGGTTTACTATAGTCAAAGAGGAAATTATTTAAAAAAATATAGAAAATAGTAATTACATAATTAAAATATTTGTAAAACAATTAATAATTTAAGAATTTTCTAATGAAAAATTAACAACATTACAATCATTGGGATAATAGGCCATACAATCTAATATGTAAAATTTTCATCTTCAATTATCAATATTGAATGAAGTTAATTAAAAAGTATCATTATATATTGATAATGATATCATATCGAACATATTAATTCTTTAAATATAGTTATATGTATCATACATTTCTTTAGTTGATGAAAATATATTCACATTGCATCATGAATATAGATGTCTACACATACATAAATTATGCTATCTTCTATAGGTAATTCAAAATGTCAAAAATAAAATTATATATTAACATTTAGAATACTAAATATGTAATTATTATCAAACTAGAATCGTTTATATAAATAATAATAATTAGAGGTATCCTTATTACTATTGATGCAAGGAATTAGTGAATTTCCAATCACATCACATCAAGAGGAGGGTGGCGAACAAATATTTTTCTACTATAATGGTTGATGTGGGGCTGTTAAATGAAGTGGTATCAGGTAATTTGTCTATTTTTTTTTCATATTATGTCATTGTATTTTTTGATTCGGGAACTACACATTCAATCATTTCTAAAAAATTTATATAAAATTTGGAATTTTATATCAAGATATGAATCTTGAACATCTGGTAAAAACACCTAGAGGAAATACTAAGGCATAAATTTTTTTAAGAATATTCCTATCCTTATTTGTGGAAATAATTTAACAGTATAACATTTCGTTATGTCTCTAGTAGTGTTTGATGTAATTTTGTGAATGAGTTATTATTTTGTTTACCATTCTAAGATTAACTACTGATATAAAGCGGTTTAGTTTAAGAAAGTCATTTAGTTTTTGTTCCAGAATGAACCATTATCTCTGATAACATATCAAGAAGCTAATATTCTATTAAAAGATTGAAATTCATGTTACCTTTCACATATTTTTGAAAAAAAGTAACTGTTCAAATTAATAATGTTCCATTAGTAATTGAGTATGTTGATGTTTTTCCTGATAAGTTTCCTAGAATAATTATTGATCCAGATGTTGAATTTAATTAGACTTATATTATGATGTTATGACAATTTGAAACCTCCATATCAAATGGCTCAAATTGATCTTTTTGAGTTATAGAAACAATTACAAGAGTTCCAAGATAAAGGATTCATTGGACCTAGCACATCACCGAGGGGTTCTCTAGTCTTGCTTGTTAAAAAGAAATATGGTTCAATGAGACATTACATTGATTATATAGCCTCTAATAATATCACAATTTAGAACAACTATCCTTTTCCTCATCTCAAAAATATTTTTGATCAACTACTGGGAGCTATGTATTTATCGAAGATTGACATGAGGTTGGGGTACAATTAGTTGAATGTAAAGGAAGCAGACGTTCGGAAGACCTCATTTCATTCGATATATATCCATTATGAATTTTTTCTAATGTGTAAATTTTGGTTGCAGAAAATTTCATTCTGTGGTCTTATTATTTCTAAATATCGAATAACTATTGATCCTCCAAATCAAAATTTCATTAATAATGGACAAGACCCTCAAATAGAACTAGGATTCATGGGTTTCTTGGTTTTCCAGGCTATTAAAAAAGTTTTGTTGAGAGTTTTTTGATGTTATCTAGACCATTGACTAATTTAACTCAAAAAATTATTACGAATATCCAATCAAAATAATGTGATGATTGTTTTCCGAAATTGGAAAAAATATTTTTGAATTCTTCAGTATTTTCATTACCATCTAGAAATGGTGATTTTGTTAAATACAGTGATTCTTTGTTAAAAGGACATGGTACTTTCATAATTAAGAATGATCGGGTAATTTCTAAGGCTTCATGATAGTTGAAACCAATTGAGTTAAATTACCCTACACATGATTTGGAATTAGTTGTAGTTTTTTTGCATAAAAAATTTGGAGGCATCCTCAATATGGTTTAAATTATGAAATTTATAATAATAAAAAATTATTGATGTATATATTGACTCATATGTAATTAAACACGAGATAAAGGTGGTGGTTATAATTAATCTAAGAATATTTTTTCATGATCCATTACCATCTATGAAATTCCAATAAAGTGGGTAACACATTGAGTTGAAAGAGTAATTCTACATTGAAAATTCTACGTTTCGAACAAGATCCTTTGATTAACATTTTTATGAAAATTGGCATAGATGTTTTTGGTGTACAAAATCCCCTTATTTTGTTTTAGGTGGCATTGAAATATTCTCTAGAAGATAGAATAAAATGAGACCCTAAAAAAGACAGTGTGTTGAAAAAATGGTAGAGTTGGTTCAGAGGGGTACATTATCTAAATTTTACATTGATAAAGATTGTGTTTTGAGGTTTGGGATGAGATTATGTTTTCCTTGTGATAAATTGTTGAAGAAAGAGTTTTTATATAGATCTCATAGTTTCCTTTTTTGTTCATCCTAAAAATATTAAGATACGTAGCCATATTTGGGAGTATTACTGGTGGGATGGAATGAAAAAAAATTGTAGACATTATCGTGAAGTGTTTTAATTTTCAGGTAGTTGGTGAAGGGGATGCTTCAGTCATTACTGATGCTAGAGTGTAAATGGGAAAATGTATCCAAGGACTTCGTTGTGGGATTATCTAATACATCATGAGGTGATAATGAAATCTGGGATGTTTTTGATCTATTGACTAGATATGCTCATTTTCTTCATATCCGAGATACTCTATTACTAGATCAAAATTCTCAGTTGTAGGTTAAATTCATATTATAGTTTCATAGATTTACACTGTCCATTTTATCAGATCGTGATCCCATGATTACTTATAAATTTTGGGAAGGCCTTCAGAATTAGGTGGGTATTGAATTAAATTTCAGTACATCTTTTCATCCTCAATCAGATGGGTAGTCAAAATTATCACTTCATACATTAAATGATATGTTACATTCTTCTCCAATGGATTACCAAGGATGTTGGGACCAACATATTTCATGGGTTTAGTTTTATTATAATAACAATTTTCATTATAGTATATTGATGGCTCTATTTGAGATAATATATGGGAAGCAAACTTAAACTTCAGGTTTTTTGGTTGAAGAAAGTGAAAGGAAATTGATGTGACGAAAATTTGTGCAAGAGATGGTAGTGAAAGTACATTTAAAACCTATTCACAGAAAAACTCAGAGTATGCCGAAATGTTATACGGATAACCAGAGTAAGGATATTTCTATTTAGGTAGGTGATCATGTCTTTCAAAAAAAATCTCCATGGAAAAGTGTTATGCATTTTTTTATGAAGGGAAAGCAGAGTCTATGGTTCATTAGACCCTATGGAATCCTGGTGAATGTCAGAACAGTTTTGTAAAGAGTGGATTTACGTCCATTTTTATCCCAGGTACACAATGTTTTTCATGTTTATGTTATGAGAATGTATATGCTGGATATATCAATTGTTTTGAGTATAGAGATAGTTCCATTGGAAGAGAGTCTCACTTATGTGGAACAACCAATCCAGATTTTTGTCTGAAGGTAACATGTGTAGAGGAATATGGAAAATCATTATGTAATGGTTTTTGTTAAAAACTATATGGTTGATGAGGACACATAGGAATCTGAAAATGTTATGAGGGATAAAGACCCCCACTTATTTGATAAGTGAATAAAATTGTGAAGTAACAATTTCCATAAGGGGGGCAGGATGTCATGACCTTGGTATTTATAGAATAATAAATTTTATTTCTCATAATAATTCTGAATAATATATTAATTTTATGTTAAATGGGAAACTTTTTTTTATAACATACTCAACACACAAAAACAGATTTATCTGAAATCTTACGTTGCAGACAATATTGAGTAATGCTGAAAAATACTATATTATTATTATTATTATTATAAATGGTAGTTAACTTCTACATGTTGTAATTGAAGTAAATAATAGAACTAACCATAAAATTAATAAAAATGTTTGTTAAATGTTTTTAACTTTATGAAATAAATTTTCATGGAATAAAATGAGAATGAGTCCAATTTTTAGCATAAATAATAAAATATTATTTAATGCAGTTTTACTGCCTTCTGATGGAAAACCCTTTTTAAATCTAGTTTTTTCACTTTTATATGCTAAATTTACAACAAAATAAACTTCTTCACTAGAATAGGGATATTATAACTTCGTTTGGAAATTTTTTTAGTATTTTTATGATAAAGATCATTTGTAATGAATACGGAAAAATATAACATTTTATGTAATGACTATCTATTCATTTCATTTATTAATATAGTTAAATTTACATATTAGTTGGTTTTAAATTGTAATTAGATTAAAATTTTATCATTATATATAATTTTTGTTATTTTATTTAATTTATCAAGGAATGTTGACATAAATAATTGCCAATCTATTTTTTGATATTATTTTTTCAAAAATACACTTTTTGGTTTTGACAACAGGAATTGATTTTAAATTATTTTATGCAACTCTTGTGTTTTGAAATTGAAAAATGGGATTCCATATTTTTAATAAGAATGTAAAAAGTCTGTAAATATGTATCTTTTATTTTTATGCATTATTAATAGTAACATTAGTAAATATTATATTTAATAGGATAAAGTGAATATATGGAAAATAAGAGAAAAAAATAATATTATAATAATATTAAATTATCCTAAAAGAAATCATAAACCTATTAGATGATATATTCCTGACCATTGAAATCCATTGGTCGATTTTGGGAACACATGTAGCACTTATAAGTGAAAATTACATTTTATAGAAATTAATTTAATGTTAAGGAAAATGAATCATAATCAAATTTCTTTTAGTAAAACCATTTTTATATGGAGTTATATAAGAGAAAATTTCGACAATAAATGGTTAGTAGAAATCTAAAAATATATTTCTACATCCTGGTTTTTTATTTATAATTTTAGAGATTATATAAATAAATTTATTTGTGGAACACTGGGGATGTATTTTATTGCTTTTTTATTGAATGATTTAAATAAATTATTTTATAAAAGATAAAATAAATTTATTTTGAATCGTTTTATGCCATAAACTAATTTAATTGATTAATATGACATATTATATTTTATTCATATAATTTTATTTTATGGAATCATGTTTTTATCAATTTATGATAAATCAATTACAAAATATTGTCAAAATTGAAATAATGAGTTTTTAAAACAAAAATTATTTTATTAAATGATATAATAATCCTAAAAATATATGATTCTTACAAATGACTTTTAAAATTCTGGAAACATAATTAATTAATCACTTGTGGTTTGTTTGGAATTTTATATTTGTAATATTAACCATATAATATTAATATACAAGAAGACATGATAAAATATAAATTAGTTAACTAATGGTTAATACTAAAAGATAAGGTTAATTTAATGAACTAAACTTCTATATAACATATTTCATGAGAGGATATAGATCTATAATCATATTATCTTTAACTTAACTATCCTTGGATCCTTTAGAATGCGAAAATAAAATTATAATAAAATAATATTTCAAGGATCTTCTAAATTGTACCTCCTCGCCCTTATAAAAGGTCATCCCCTCTAACCATTACTCAAGCCTCCCAATCTACATTTTCATGTCCAAACTCCGATACAATAATCTATCAACATCCCTCTAATTCTCCTAGATTATATCTACTTGGCAGAAGGCAATTCATGAAATCCTTTTGGTTCAAACCAAATGGAGTTACTCAATTTTAAGGTAATGTCTTCTCTCAAGTTATTTTGTTTTATTTTACTTCTACACTCTATATGATATTTATATTCTTGTTTTATATACCAACACCGGTATCCAAAATATACTATGTTTTATTAATGAGAATTATTTGATCTACACTTACACACACCACTGTATAATGGGTATAGAACATACTGTTTTTGTGGGCGGTGAACTATTTCCACAGGAAATGATGATTGTTCAATCTTCTCCAAACAACTCTCATGGTGGAAATTATTATGGAAAGGTAATTATATATTATATTCATTTTATTTATTTTATGTATGTTCTACTTAAATTATCATTTAGAACATAACTTAATGCTTCTTCATGTTTTATAAATATGATAATATCATTTAATGAAGTGCAGACTACCACCCCCTCAAAGTGGTTTAACCCATTCATGATATACACTGAAAATATATAGAATGGAATTAATGAAATTATGTAACATATATAACATATATATAATACTAGAATTTTAATATACATATATATTATATAGTTTCAAATCCATTAAATATGGAAAATTAATGAAAGTAGTGTTCATGCGTACGTACAGATTACCGTCTCCATGAAAGGTGCATTTCATCTATTATATCCAAATGTTATGGAAAATTATAAATACATATATAATGGATATATATGATATATATGATATCTAAATCATGAATATCATTCAATATATAATGAAATTCTGACCAAATTGATAATTTATAATTATAACAACTTCATTATTGACTCAACTTCTGAACATCGAAAAAATGTCTGATATGAACTCAAATAATTAACTAATTTTTATAGTAAGTTAATAAGTTATATAAAAGAATAATAAACCTTAAAAGGATTATTAGTCAATTAGACATTAAATTTAGATTATTTTTCATGAAATTAAATAATGATGGAGTCAATTCGGAAACGAGTAAGGGACTTCATCTCAATCTCCTTTCATTGAGGAATATTTTGATAATATAATCCTCATTGTTTTACACAATGTATTATAAACCCATTTGACTTTTAATTTAATAAAATTTGAATCTTTTATCTAAAAATAATTTTATCCAACCACAATATGAATTTTATTAATATTTGCGGCGATAAATACCTCTCCGTTGTCGTAATCGTCATTTGAATTCCTCTATAAGACTTAATGTTTTTAAAAAGAAAATAATTCTCGTACTCCCATTTCAGTGTTTTCATATTGAAAATGGTTTCTGAAATGGATTGATTATTTAAATATCTTTAAATTATATATTGAGATTGGAAATTATATTTTATTATAGTAATGTTGATATTTTCAATATTTAATGTGTTATGATTATGTAATGGTACCTGGTCATTTGATCGGTGGTTACGCAATAATCCAAATGACTAGTGTTTCCACGATAAACCATGTATGAGAGGATTTGTTATAAACTCTAAGGAATTGGGTATGGAAGTTGGCCATATGGCTATTCTATTTAGTAATATGTGTGGAATTTGACTAAATGGTTATTCCTTTTCAGCATGTTTATGGCCTTTGATAACTTTTTATGTTATACATTGATTTTTATGGAAATTATGGTAAACTTTTTTTTACAAAACGGGTAAGAAATGAGGTTATATTTAGTGGATTTTTTTACTTCTTTAAGGTGAAAAGTAATACATTATGATTAAGTATTCATGTTTTACATGTTGTTTTTGAAAACTAATATATTTCCTTCATTGTGTATCTCATACTGATCTTTTTGTGCTAATCCAAAGGGTTTGAATTATTTTTAACCGGACATAAGGTGGAATATGGTCAAGGATTGGATCAATGAAAATCCATGCTATTTAATAACTAGAACTAAATGTGTATATTTTTTTAAGAGTTTTTATTTTATCAAAATATGTATACTTAGTAGAAGTTTCTACATGTAAAATTCTAGATGTTTTTTATAAGTTATGACCTAATTCTGAAGAGCACTAAACATGAAAATATCCTCAATGTGAATTATTAACTTAATTCAACATTATGTTATTATTTAAGTCTAGGGAATAATAATTTTTCAATTTTTCAACTATTATTTACATATTCCATGATATAAATAGACCATATTTTCATTTATAAGATACATAAATATTATTTATAATTTTATGGGTGATGTTTCTATATTATTGATCAGATTACTATTCGTAATGGTAGAATTGAATAATATATAAGGGTTTAAAACTCGTTGTTGTGTGAATAATAAACTATTTAAGGTGAAAATTTTTAATATAGTGATGCTATATGATCTTATAGTTTTACATATAAATATTATTTTTTAATGCAAATGGACCAAGACATGGGAGGGTATCACGATTTTTTTTCCACAAAAATATGATATGTATGAAGCAATACAATTATTCATGTATAGTGGTTTCTCTTGATAAATGAATTGGGAAATGTTAAACTGTTAAGGCTTCATTACATTAAATGGACAAAGTCTCAATTTTTTGAAATAATGAAGTAGGTGAAATTATCATAATGAGTGATATTTTTTCTTGAATCATTTTTCATTTAAATTTTTTATATTTTTTATAGATTAAGAATATCTTTATAAATAAATGATGTTATTTTGATGATGGATTTTATTTTGAATCTAGGAATGAAAAATTTATTATTAAAATTAAATAAGTTAATTTTATTTTATCTAGAAAAAACAATAATAGATTTTACACAGTTGACACATTAGTGGAAAGTAATATGTCTTTTTCTTATATATTTTTGATATAATACCAACCTATATTATGGAATATGATACATGGAAAATATAACTTCTACAAATTAACCAATAATTACTGGAAATGATATTTTAAGGATCACCATAACTTATTGACTATTCAACTATAGCCTATAGTCCTTTTCATTTTTATAATCCATATTAGTCAGCATTCGAATTTAAATTTGATGACATAACTACTAAAGCAATCTTGTTAATACACATAGATTTTTTTGGACCTAAAAATTATAAATTAATTGATTAAAATATATATATATATGAATTGGTTTAATATTACAATTGATTTAATTGGGTTTAATTTCTCATTATAAACTAAAATTATTTCAATAATTTTATTTAATTTTTCCCAAATATTAATGTTAAAAAAACTTACATTTCATTACTATCAATATTGATAAATGTGGTCATTTTTTAAATATTTATTTTCAATATTCTCTGATTTAGATTTTTTACTCATTATTGTTACACATCCAAAATAAAAAAAATAGTTTTTAAAAACTGAATTATAAATCTTTATAAAAAAATCTAACATTGTTAATAGAGTATTATAATTTTATTTTTTTTGTCAAATACTAGGAATACTTATAATTATTCTATAAATTAATCTTTAAACTAGAATTTATTTAATAAATTTTTAAATGATTTGAGGATCAAAAAATTCCAAAACATTATTTATATAAAGGCTTTCGATATTAAATATTCATTAAGAAATTAATAATTATTTACATAAATTTTACAGAAAAAGGGATAATGTAATTTTTATGTGTAATTCTACAATTATAAATTTTTATTGATTTTGTATGAAATAATGAATGGTGTTTATGTAATGTTACATGTAAATTTTGATGAATGTGATTATTTTGTTTTTTAAAATCATTGTAATTCCAAAATATGGATATTGTATTCAATATAAATATACTAAATTAAAATTTGATAAAAATAACTATTAACTATAAATTATCTAATAGTTAGTCTATATGATTTTGAATATCCACCAACCACATCAGAGAAAGATGTAAATGTAATAATAAAAGACAGTCTTTACAATTTATCTGAAAAATAATTTTTTATTACATACCCATCCCTCTAATTGTATTTTTATTTAGACATTTCGAATAGCTAAAACATGTATTTCCCAAATATATCATTATGATCATCATTCATTCCAATAAAAATTTGAAGTTGAAATTTTTTATGATATTTTAGTTGATGATTGTTGGATAGAGGAAATATAATAATATTTCAATAATTTAGAAATGATCAAATCATTTACCATAGTTAAACATCAATTCGAACTACTAGTAATTAGATTTATTTGGTATGTTGAAAAAATGTGATGAAAATGGAATAACTATTTTTAATAAGTAATGACTTGGTTCTAAATACTATTTTCATGAATATGAAATTGGCTACAGTGAAATTTTTAAATGGGTAACATGATAAAAATAAATCAAAATCTTAATATACATTTCACAGAATCTAAAAATTTATTAATTTCAAATGATAGGGATATTTTCTTTCCTCACGGGTTATATGCAAGATTATATTTATCTTAAACAACCGTTGGGGTTTGAAGATAATAAAATTACTAAAAATTTATTTAAGAATTCCAATGAATGATATGAACTTAATGAATACCTAATAACATATTATAATAATCACACCATATATTTATCTAATTTTGTTATAGAATGACATTTACAAAACATTTGTGTTAAATAATTTATTAATAAATTATTGAATTGTTCAAATTTATATCGATGATAATACTTTTTGTTCAACCCATAAATAATATTCTAGGTGTTTTACAAAAATTATGACAAATAATATTGATATAATTACATTGGGAGAATGAAAATTATTTTCTTTTGTTTTCATTTCTCTTATAGTGCTTAATGATATATTTTAAATCAACCTAAATAAATTAATTATTACTAAAATATTTTGTTTTTTACAATATATCAAACAATAGTACTCATGATTCATCTTCTATCATACCTAATCCTAAAGAATCTACTATATATATATAATAAATTATTTAATATTTATTAGAGTTATAATATATCTTTCTGTAGGTTGACTATACATACATCTTACAAAATATTTATGTGTGATATTTCAATAAAATCTTCATTAATATGGGTAATCAGAAAGAAAAAACCTGACATTGGAAGAAATGGTACGTGCTTCTTCAATGGATTACCAGGGAATATGGGACCAACATCATTCATTGGTTGTGTGTTCTTATTATAATATTTTTTATTCTAGTATATAAATGGATCCATTTGAGGCATTATAAGGGAGGTGGTGTTGAACTCCAACATTTTGGGATGAAGTAAGTGAATGGAAACTGATGGGACCGGAATTGGTAGAAGATACTGTAGAGAATGTTTAATTGATACAAAAACACATGAGGACAGCTCAGAGCAAGTAGGAACGTTATCTGGATAACTGGAGGATAGATCTTTTTTGAGGTTAGTGATCATGTGCTTCTGGATGTTTTCCCATGGAAATGTGTAATTCATTTTAATAAGAAGGGGAAACTGTGTCTGAGGATCACTGGACCCTATAAAATCCTGTTGAAAGTTGGATCAGTTTACGCCAAATAGGATTTACCTCCATTTTTTTCCTTGGTAAACAATTTTTTTCATGTTTCAATGATGATAAAGTATATTCCAGATTTATCTTATGTTATGAGTCTAGAGATAGTTCAGTTGGTAGAGAGTATCTCTTATAAGGAACTGCCAGTCTAGATTCTTGACCGAAGAGAGGAACTGTTTCAGAAGATGGTAATAATTAGGTAATGGGTTTGTAGAAAAACAATATGGGCGATGAAGAAACATGGGAATCTGAAAATTTTATGAGGGATAAAGACCATCATTTATTTTATATGTGAAGAAAATTATGATGACGCAATTTCCAAAAGAGGGGAATGATGTAATGACCCATGTATTTATAGAATAATATTCATGATTTCTATTAATACTTATGAATTATAAATTTATTTAATTTTATATGGGAGACTTTTTATGATAACGTAATCAACACGCAAAAATGGATTTCTTTGAAATATTACATTGCCTATATTGTTGAGTTATACCAAAAATAATTTAATAATATAATTATATTAAATGATAGTTGGCGCCAAGCCTTTTTATTAATGGTAATAGCCAATAATAACTATAATATAATAAACATGTTTGATAAATGTTTTTAAATTTGTCACATAAAATTTAGATTCTTGAAATGAGAATGAATCGCATTTTAAGCATAAATAATCTAATGTTTTTAAAAGATAGTTTTACGGCCTTTTGAGAGAAAACACTTTTTAAATATAGTTTTTTTTTTCAATTTTATATTCATCATTGTAAAAAAACATACTTATTATTTAGAATCAGGATATTATAATTTATGATGGATAAATTTAATTTATTTTTTTTGATAAAGTTTATTTCTGAATGAATAGTGTAAAATACTACATTTTATGTCAAAAATATCTTTTCATATAATTTATTAATATGGATTGATTTTCTATTTAATTAGTTTTAGACACAAATTAGAATATATTTATATCATTAAATCCAATGTCGTCCATTGGAAGTAATTTTGTAATGAAATTGCGTATAAACAAATGTCAATCTTTTGATAAATATTATTTATTCAAAACATGATTTTTTGGTTTTGACATTAAGAATTAATTTTAAATAAATCTCCTCAAAATATATTATTTTAATTTGAAAAAATGTATTCAATATTTGAAATCATAAGGTAAAAATTTTGTAAATAGGTATAATTTATTTTTATACATTATGAACAGTAGCTTTAGTAAATATTTTATTTACCATGGATAAAGGGTATATCTGTTATATAAGGGTAAAAAATAATAATATAATAGTATTAAATTATCCTAATACATGTTCTAACGCTATGTTTTATACATTTACAACCATGGGATTCCTTGGATAAATTTTGGGACCTTATTGATCTACTTGTATGTTAAAATGACTTTATAAAAATTAATTTATTGTTATGGAAAATGTATCAAAAACCTATATCTTTTAGTAGAAAAATATTTATATATTTTTATATAAGAGACATTTTCTAATATCAATAGTAATTATAAATCTAAAAATATTTCCTACATCATTGTATATTATTTATAATTTTAGAGATTAAATAAATAATCATCTTTATGACACAATGGTGATGTTGTGTTTTCCATGTTAATGAATGATTTAAAATAACTCTCTTATAAGTGTTAAAAACATTATTTCGAAACTTTTTATGACATACCCTTATTTTATGGGTACCAGATACATATTATATTTTATTTATATAATTTTATTATAATTTATGATGTTTATTTCACTTTAGTAATAATGAATTACTAAATAATGTCAAAGTTGACATAAATGTGTTTTTAAAAAAATATCATTTTATTAAATGATATAATAATCCTAAAAATCTATGATCCATACTAATGTCCTATAAAATGTTAAAAGTATCAGTAAATAACCACTTGATCTTCGTTTGGAATTTTAGACAAAGTATATTAACCATATAATATGAGTATACAAGAAGACATTGTAAAAGTTAAATTAGTTAACTAAGGGTTAAAGCTAAAATATAAGGTTAATTTTATTCCTTAAAAATATCTAAAACCTATTTGTGGAGATGATATAGGCCCATAATAATATTATTTTTTTCTTGATTAACATTGTAGATATAGAATTCAAAACTAAAATTATATTAAAATAATATTTCCATACTCTTCTAAATTGTACTTACTTCACCTTATAAAATGCCATTACCTATAACCCTTAATCATACCCCACATTACAACTTGAATCTTAAAAAGTCATAATCAACAATATCCAAAAATCTTGATTTTCTTCCTTGAATCGTCCCACATGGAATAAGGCAATCCATGAAATTCTTTTGGATCAAACAAAATGGAGTTACCCGATTTAAATGTAATGTCTTCTATTTTTTATTTTCCGTATCCACACCATATGATCTTATTATTATTTGTTTACATAATAATAATAGTATCCTCACTATATATGGTTGTTTTTATGAGAAGTATTGGAAATACATTATCACACACCTCCGTCTATTAGGCTTAGAACAAACTATTTCTGTGGACGTTGAATTACTGCCTCATGAAATGATGATTGTTCATTATTCTACTACCACCTCTCGTGGTAGACATTATGATTTCACTGTAATTATAAATTTTTATTTTTTATATTTATATTATCTTTATGTTTATCTAATTCTCATTTATTACATACCTTTTTTCTTTTCACATTTAATAAATATGATAATTTCTTTTGAGGTTGCTCGGACTACCTTCATATCATAGTCGTCTAACTCGTTCATGATATATATAGAACATATGAAGGATAGAATGAATGATCTTATATAACATATATATAATATATATTATACTGGAATTATCATATACCTATTTATAATTTTATTTTCAATCAATTGTATATGAATAAAATGAATGTTGCATTCATGCATACGTAAGACTTACTATCTACATGAACGGTGCATTTAATCTCTTAAGTCCAAATGATATGGTCTATTATAAATACATATATACTGGATATATATGATATTTTTTATATCTATATATTTAATATCATTATGTAGATAATGTAATTTTGACCACATAGACAATTTATAATTACAAAACATTCATTTTTTACTCATGTGACGAACATCTAAAAAATGTCTGATATGAACTCAAATAATTAAATAAGTTTTACAGTAAGTTAATAATAGATATAAATGGAATAATAAAATTTAAAAAAAAATTGATGAAATTATAAATTATCTTATTTTTATTATTCAAATAATTAATGAATAAATGGGTCAACTCAGACATGATGTAAGGGACATTGTCCCAATATCCATTCATTGACGCATATTTTGATAATATGAACATCATTCTATAGAACGTTGTGTAATAAATCCATTTGTATTTTAATTTAATTCAAATTGAATATTTTGTTTAAGAAACATATTACTAAACTACAAAATTAATATTTTTAACATTTTCAGTGAGAATGACCTCCCCACCGCCATACTCAATATTTGGAAACCTCTATAAGACTTAAGGTTCTAAAAGTAAATGAAAACCCTTATAACATTATTTTGTAGTTTTGTATAAAAAATTTTATTTTAAATGGATTTTGTATTTTAATATCTTGAAACGATATCTTGTTATTTAAAATTTAATTTTATTACTGAAATGTTGATATTTACAATATTTTATGTGTAATGATTATGTAATGGTACTTAGCCATTTTATGGGTGGTTACGTGATAAACCAAATGATGGGTGGTTCTGTGATAAACCAAGGATTGGTGGTTATATTATAACCTCCAATGCATTGGGTATGGAATTGGGCTATATGGCTTTTTAATTTAGTGATATTTGTGGAAGTCCAGTGTTTGGTTATTCCATTTCCGTATGATTATATCCCAAGTTACATTTATAGGTTATATGTTGTTATATATGGTATTTTTGGTAAAATGTTTGGTTACAAAAAGGGTAGGGAATGAGAATATATTCAGTGATGTGTTTTAGCGACTTCATTATGGTGAAAATTTTTACTCTATGATTAGGTATACATAGTTTACATGTTTTTTTAAAAGATAACATATTTTATAAGTACTCAGCCTTAAAAAAATTTTTAATCTTTAAATAAATGAATATTTCACGTTGAGGATATTTTCAGGTCTCAAATTTTATAGAGTTAGTCCACAACTATAATATTACATCTCAAAAATTTCATATCATACACTTCTACTCAGTTTCCATTTATTCACAAATATAAAAAACTACTCTTAAAAAAGATTATAGTTCCATGTTTTAGACAACATGAATTTTCCATGATCCCATTATTGAACCTATTCATCATTAAGTCATGTTAATAACATTAAAAAAAAATTGGATGAGAATAAAAAGCAGAGTATGGTTTTAAAAAATATAATGAAAAAATTAGTTCATCAATACATACATAATGTAATATCTTTAAAATACCTCATGAAATCATAAGATTTATCAATAACACATTGAAATCATAAATCATAAAGATAAATTCTGGCATCCATATCAAACATACATTATATATGTCACAGCTACGTAGGGAGTTACATTTATAATACCCATCATAGTATATTCCCAAAATCTCTTTAGAGAATCATTCAGGTTTATCTCTGTCATGTTACCCAATTAATTGGATAGCTATCTCGGGCTCACCCACCGTAGGTATATCATGGAACAACCCATATACGAAACAATGTTTAAGAACCATAACATATTAAAAACACATAAAATAATCATAAAAGAAAGATAACATTTACACATTTCAATAACAATATATAATTTAAATACATTGACTAAAAAAATAAATTATCATAACCATTTTCAATACCAAAATACCTAAAAGGGTATTTGGTATTTAATTTCCTTTTAAAATACATTTCTAATTATTAAGAAACCCAAAGATCAAATAATACTTACAGCGGCAGAAAAGGTTGTTGTCACCTCTTACGTTAAAAAGAAATATTCTTTTTTTTATTTAGTAAAACTCTTTATAAAAAAATTCACTTTGATTTAAATGAAAATTCATTGGTGTTTATATAGCGTATAAAAGAAATTCAGATATTAAAACAAAATATGCCTCAATGAAAGGAGATTGAGACGAAGTCCCTTATATCTTTCTGATTTGACCCATTCTTTCTTTAATGTTAAGAATAATAAACTAAACATAATGTATACATTATTAAGATTATTTATCATTTTTATTATTCATTTTAAATAAATTATTATAATGTTATAAACATGTATTAATCATTTAAGTTAATAACGGTCATTTTGTCGATATTTGGTACTTGATTCGAAAATGAAATTCTTATAATTACGAGTTGTTCAGGTGGTAATATATCAATTATCACCAGAATTATATTCATGATTTAGATATCATATATATCATATATATATATATATTATATTTACTAATTTATAACAGTACATAACATTTGGAGATAAGAAATGATATGCACCATTCATGGAGATGGTAGGTCATATGTACGCATGAACACTACTTTCATTAAATTTTTTTTTATTTTAATGGAATTAAAATATAATGATACATTAGTATATTATAATTCCAGTGTATTATCATATATAATATCATAAAATCCATCCATTATATGTCCCACATTTGTCATTAATGAGTCATATCACTTTGAGGGGGCGGTAGTCCACACTAACTCAAATGAAATTATCGTATTTACCCACAATTGAAACCATAAAGGTATTATATAAATGAAAAATAAAAAAGCATAGAAACAATATAAATATAATATATATAACATATAAATATAGTGCCATCTTAATGGACTCCCTGAGAGGCGGTAAGAGATAATTGAACGATCATCATTTCGTGAGGCATTAGTTTTTCATCCAGAGAAATAGTTGGTTCATTACATATAAATAGAGGTGTGTGTAAGTCTAGATCGAATAATTCTTAAAACAAATTCCTTGTATATTTAGAATTCTGGTTTTTTTATAAAATAAAGAAATAAAAATATTTTAGGGGGTTGAAGAATTAAAATAAAACAAAAGGACTTAACAGAAGACGTTACCTTTAAATTGGGTAACTCCCACAGGTTTGAACCAAAAGGGTTTGTTGAAGTGACATCTACCTAATATAAGGCTTTTAGGAGGAGAAGAGGGATGTATGGAGATTAATTGAGAATAGTATGGATGATCCAAGAGGCTGGAGCGGTTTGAGGAAGGAATTATAGGTGAGGGCTTTTTATAAGGGGAAGGAGGGACTCTATGAAATAACTAAAATATTAGTTTATTACATAATTATTTTCAGTTTCTAAAAGTAAAAAACATATTAAAGATGAATATAATATAAATCAAGGTCAAAAAAAATCACCCAACAAAAATCAGACATGTTTTGAATATTATTTTAATCTTTATAATCTTATTTGTTTAAATCATTTATTAATGAAGTAAACACTAAATAATTATAATGACATAAATATATTAATTTATTTAATGTCTAAAAATTATAAAAAAATACCATGATGTATGTAATATTTTTAGCTTCCCAAATAATATTTATAGTCAAAAAGATAACATATATAACATTATGTAAAAATTAATTTAGTAAAATAGATTTGTTTATGTAATTTTTTTAAATGTTGGGGTAGAAGCCTCATTTATTATTAAATCAATGAAAAGACCTCTTTTAACTGGGTAGAGGGAGATGCATTATATAACATGAATGCCCAGTTGGAATTTACCACATTACATGGCCCGTAAGCCCGAATTTTTTTCCCCAATTCACATTTTGCGAATAGTACTTCTACAATACTCGCCTGCTACAGTAAAACCCAGTACCCAGCCGCCGGTACAGTACCCAGCTGCCACTATAGTGACTTCCCGCCGGTACATTGTCACCTCTGTTAAAATTCCCTATTGTTTCTACACCCATTTTGTTTTGAATTCCCATTTTTCTTGTAGTATTATGGTGTTCTTACCACTAAGTCAAACCCCAACTACTTATGTCATTTTTGTCTTTAATTTATTCTAATTAAAATAAACTTTTATTTTCACTCCCATGTGGATAGATGAGGTCCCATAATCGTCCCAAGGATGCCCATGGTCGGAAGCGTATCAACTAATAAGATTATAACATATGTTAGTGTAAATTTATATTATTATAGTAATATTTGTTTTCCCTTATTTACCATATTTACCCTTTAACCATGGTAAAGAAAATATTTACTGAAATAAATATTCATAATTTCAAATGATAAAAGTTACCTATTTACACAGTCTGTAACTCATAATTCCAAATATGGAATCGATTTTTCCAAATACAGAACACTGATGTGGAAAAAATTAATTTAAAATTAATTCTCGCTGTCAAAACAATAGGCGTGTTTTTATGAAATAATTACTATCAAAATATTGACACGTGTTTATGTCCAATTAAAAAGTGAAATTATTTCTAATAACAAAAATTGGGTTAAATGGTAAAAAAATAATCTAATTAAAAATTAAATAATATTAAAAATATAATCTAACGATATAAATAAATTATATTAAAATGCAGTTCTGAATTAAAAAACAACATGTTTCACTTTTCTTTAAATATTTAATTTTAACAAAATAACACAAAAAATTTTCCAAATGAAAATTTTGATTTCCTGATTAAAAAGAAGAATTTTATTGGGTTAAATATAACCTATAAAAGTGACCAAAACTAGATTTAATTAGGGTTCTCTATCAAAAGGCATTAAAGAAACCTTTTAAAAAATATTAGAGTATTTGTACTTAAAATTTGATTCATTCACGTTTTAAGCCTCTAACATTTATTAGATAAATTTAAAAACATTTAAAAAACATGTATAATCATATTTTATGTAGTTATATTCATTCCCACTAATAAAATGGCTAGGAATTAACTACCACTTAAAAAATATTAATATATTATTATTGCGCAAAGTAAGATTTAAAATAAACATATGGCAGATTATCAGTTACTCCATCAAACATAGAAACCCCTTTAAGGTAAACTTAATATTTAATTCATAATAATATTAATTAAAAAATGTATTACTTCTTTATTTACCTTGTATGTTTCATCTTTTCCCCCGTTTAGAAACTGTGTCCTCACAATTTTTTTCAGTTATCAAATAAATTGGTGTTTTTATCCCACATAGCATTAATAAATTCCCACATTGCCTCTTCAACCATATGATTTTTCCACAAAACCAGATCATTGTGAATACCTTATTTTGTAATCCATGCTCTCTTCATTCAAGAATCTATACTAGATATTCCTCATTAAATACATTCTCTTACAACTGAACTACCTAAGGACTTAAAACATGAGATAGACCTGGCATATAATTTTTCAACATTGAAACATGAAAAACATTATATACCTAGGATAAACATAGAGGTAAAAAAACTCAGTACGCAACTAATCCAAATTTCATTAAGATTTCATATGGTATAATGAACATTGGTCTCAACGTTCCCTTTTTTACCGAAACACATCATAGCTTTCCGTTGAGAAATTTTGAGAAAGACATGATCACCTACCTCAAAAGAAATATCCTTCCTCCAATTATCAGCATAAATTTTCTGCCTATTCTGAGCTATTCTAAAGTTCTTATGAATCAATTAGAAATTTTCTTCCATCTCTTCTACCAATTATTGTTCCATCATCTTCTTTTCACGTACATCATCCCCATAATATAGAGTTTGACACCACTTCCCATATAATGAATCAAATGGAGCCATCAGTATACTAGAATGATAACTGTTATTATATGAAAATTCATCCAAAGAAATATGTTGGTCCCAACATCCTTGGTAATAAATTGAACAAGCATGTTGCATATCCTCCTTGGTATGAAATTTTTGTTCTTACTTCCTATCTAATTGATGATGAAAAGCGGTATTAAAATGTAAATCAGTACCCAAAGACATCTTAAGTCCTTTCCAAAAGTTAGATGTAATCCAGGGATCACACTAAGATAAAATTCATAGTGGAACACCATGAAACATGACTATATATTTAATATGCAACCGAGAAAGTTGATCTAGAGAAAAATTATATTGAGTATAATGGAAATGAGCAGATTTAGTCAATCGAACAACAAAAAACCAGATTGCATTATTACCATGATATGTATTTAGTAATCCAACAACAAAGTCCATAAATATATTTTCACATTTCCACTCTCGCACCAGTAAACGCTAAAGAATACCTTTCGGAAACTACATCTCTGCTTTATATTGCTGACATGTCAAACACATTACAGTAAAATCTACATTATCTCTTTTTATTACACCCCACCAGTAATACATTCTAAGATCTCTATACATCTTCATACTACAAAGATGAACTCCAAACAGGGAACTGTGATATTCACATAACAACTCTTTCTTCAAATATAAATTACAAGGAACACATTATATTTTCCCAAACCTAAAAACACAATCATTATCAATGTTAAATTCAGGCATCATACCCTTCTGAACCAACCCTACCGTTTTCTATAACTCACATTCTTCCTTCCACGCGTTCTTTATTTGGTCTGATAGAGATGATTTAACTAACACCTGAAACAAAACATAACAATTTCATGCACCAAAAACTTCTATGCCAATGTTCATCAAATAAAAAACCCAAGTATCTCATTCCAAAAGTAGCATGGTCAATAAAACATTACTTTTTCGACTCAAATCATTTGCCACATTATTTGTTTTTCCTAGATGGTAAAAGATCGTGAAATCATAATCCTTGATTAATTCCAACTATCTCCTCTATCTCATGTTCAATTAATACTGTGTAAATATATACTTTAATTTTTTTGTAATTATATATTTCATATTTTACTCCATACGGATGATGCCTCCAAAAGATTAAAGCAAAAATCACAATATCTAGTTCAAAATCATGTGTAGGGTAATTTAACTCATGAGGTTTCAACTGATGTGAAACATAAGAAATTATTTGACCATTCTTCATAAGGATGCAACCATTTCCTTTCAATGAAGAATCACTATAAATAATAAACTCACCATTTCTGGTAGGTAGTGACAAAACTGAAGCATTCACCAATCTTCTTTTTAATTCTTGAAAATAATAATCACATTCTGTTGTCCAAACAAACTTAACACCTTTTTGTGTTAACAGTGTCATTGGACGAGATAACCATTCAAGATAATCAACAAACCTCCGTTAATAACCATCCAGTCCATGAAAACTATGGATCTCTGTTATAGTTGTGGGTCTTGTCGATTCATCAACAACTTTTGTTTTAGCAAGATCAACAGTTTTTCCATTTTTTGAAACAATAAGACCAATGAATGAAATTTGTTGTAACCAAAACACACATCTCTTGAATTTAACAAATATTTTTTATTCTTGTATGGTTTGATAGACTACCCTTAAATGACATTCATGCCCCTCTTTACATTTTGAATAAACCAAAATATCATCAATTAAAAAAACCCCAAACATATCCAATAACTCATGGAAAATTCTATTCAAAAGATCAATCAATATAGTCAGAGCATTGGTTAATAAAAAAGGCATAACTAAAAATTTATAATGTCCATATATAGTAAGAAATTTGGACTTCGTAATGTCTACTTCTTTTATATTCAAATGATGTTACCCCAACCTCATGTCAATCTTAGAAAAATACTGAGCACCAAGGAGCTGATCAAACAAATCATCGATATGAGGTAAATGATACTTTTTCTTAACAATGATGTAATTCAATACTCTATAATCAATCAAAATAATAATTAAACTATATTTCTTTTAACCAAATAAGACAGGTTTACCCTATGTTGATATGTTAGGTCAAATGAAAACTTCATCAAATATCTCATGCAACTACTTATTTGACTCTAAATGTTTGATTTGAGCCATTCGATAAGCTGGTTCTGAAATTTTCATAACATCAGGAACTAAATCAAAGGTAAATTTAAATTCCCGATTAGGTATAATACCAGGAAACCCATAAGGAAAAACATAAAGGTAATCTTTTCCCACAAGAAGATCATTAATCAAAATGGTTCCTTTATTTTCAACAATATGTGCAAGGTAACATTCATTCACATCTTTTACTAGATTCTTAGATTCCTGATATATTATCAAAAGTAAGGTTTCGTTGTAAAGACACGTAATTTCAATGTAAAATATTTTTTATATATGGTAATTTTATGAGTATGCGAAAATTTACGATGAATGATTCTGAGGCCTGGTGTGCCCAGAATGAATTTCCGAACTTTTTTCGGGTATGTTCAGTAAATGTACGAGCGAGTTTTTGTAGATTTTGAACTACTGCTCAGAATTGAAATTTGAGAGAATTTTCGAACTCGCAGTGCCAGTATTCACTTACGGGAACCTTCACCTTGACCGTAGAGGGTTGATAGTGAATGATAATTTTTTTCTTTTCATGAAAGAATAAAATAAATTAAAAATGTCTAACATTTTTATTTTAAAAACCCTTCATCATGGGTTATGGTGGTGGGGACCACTAGAGCCTAAACCTCCCATGTGAATGTTAAGAGGTGGGTACCACCTGAACTAACCCCCAATATGAATTTAGTGGTGGAGACCACCCGAACCACTTTAATGTGAGAAAACCTCTCAACTCATCCATCTTTAAGTATATCAATTAAATGAGAAAATTAATGGTGCAAATGTAGTACATTAGTTATGCCAACTATGTTGTGACAAATTAATTTAATTTTATAATCATAAATTAAGATGGTGGATATTTTAAAATTTTGGTGGAATTGGGAGAGGAGAACCTACTGAACGATTATATTCTCCAATGAAGAATGTGCTCCCAAATGAAGAACGCTCACACTGATGAGGAACGTCCTCAACAAAAAAAAACCGACGATCGAGGAAACGCCGACATCAATGAATTCCATATATCCCCAACAACTTCGCCTCATTCCTCGCGACCACCATTGAAAATTATCTGAGGTAGGGTTTTAGTTTTGTATGATTTTATATTCCCATGTTCTTCCCTTCTAAACAAATAACGCAGATCAACTCTCAAACTAGTTGACCTGCGAATGATTTCTTTTCGCGGGTTTGGGAATAATTATTGCCTTAGGTTGAAGGGTTTGATGTTCTTCATCCATTTTTTTGTTGAGCTTCTTCGTAATGCTCTAACGTCGAGGGTCCGGGCACAAAAACATGGCCTGACCCCGCCACTATTCTTCATGAATAGTGTGTTCTTCATGATGGAAGAAGGCAGCCTTGTGCCATGATGACGAACAGATGTGGCGGCCGACACTTTTCCAGCTACGATGAATGTGACTGCCCTATGGATCATCGCTTCCCTGTGGCCTCGCTGCCCTACCACTCTCTATGTTGCCCCGTTGCCTCACCGCTCTGTGGCCCACAAGACCTCCACCACCCCGCGTCTCCCATGGTCTCCTTGGCCACCCCGCAGGCCGCTAACCAGGCTGGGCCACCCAACGGGCCAGACCGCCCAGTGCAGGCCGGCCAGACCCAGTGGGCCGGGTCGACCCGAATCGAGTCGTGTCGGCCCAGGTCAGGTCGGGCCGGGTTAGACCAGACCCGATCCAACATCGAACTTTTCAAACTATTAGCCATAAAATTGGCATCGAGCATTCATTTGGTGAATCTTCAGTGGCACTAGAAACCTTGGGGTGAGATACCTTTGGAATACCCCACTTGAGATTTGGATAATGCTGGGATATGGTCTGGTTGGATTGAGCACGAATCCAACCAGGCCCTCAAGACTAAATGGCTAATAACTTACAGATATGTCATTTAATTTATGCACTATCTGTTACATTGAGAGCCCTATGTCATGGTGGCCCTTTGTGATAATTATTTTTTGGAATTCGTTGCAGTCGGAGTATCGAACAGTTGCTTGAGAAGCGGACCCTCTCAGAGACAAGAAAGCTTAGTGCGGGAACTGAGTAGTTGATTGTGATGTGAAGAATGATTATCGATCCTTTGTGGGTCATCACGTAGTGATCTTCTGTGGGTCATCACCGAGTGATCCTGTGTGGGTTAGCACTGAGATATCTTGTGTGGGTTATCACAAAGAGATCCTCAATGGGTCATCACGTTGAGATCCTATGTGGGTCAGCACCGAA
The DNA here is from genome assembly GCA_963277665.1 of Viscum album. Classification (NCBI taxonomy): domain Eukaryota; kingdom Viridiplantae; phylum Streptophyta; class Magnoliopsida; order Santalales; family Viscaceae; genus Viscum; species Viscum album. The sequence continues at coordinate 2,079,288,672 of OY728136.1, read as the reverse complement.
TGATCATGTCTGTGTCATCACTGAGCGATCATATGTGGGTCATCACCTAGTGATCCTATGTTGGTCATCACTGAGCGTTACTATGTGGATAAGTAGAAGTGCCTCATAACAGAGTAAGATGATTCATTATTTACATCAAATCACTTATACTATTTTACCTATGATATACCTGGTGTGGGCTGAGTTCGTACATGAGCGGTACATTCCATTGTGGTAATACCTTGGAGGTATTCTTCTATATGGGGTACGGGAGTGTTACGTACCATATTGGAACTCCTTCCATTTTGGAACAGTTGATATTTAGAATTTTTAGTTGGACTCTGGTTTTTTCACATGATTTAGATGGGTTTGCATGATAACTTAGATATATGTTTGGGCATATACCAAAGTAGGGTTGTTAGTAGATTCCATGATGTGTGATTTATCATTGGTGTATTTTGTGATACATTGATGGTCTTGATGTCCCTACTGAGTATCATTATACTCAGCACTACATGGGCTATGCCCGCACCCTATTATGATTGGTAGAGGGGACAGACAACGCTGACTAAGGACGAGAGTACCAAGACTACAGGTAGCTCAGAGGTAAACTTTAGATAAGGAAAACCATAGAGATGGACATTCGTGAGCTGTACCTACCCTTCAGGTAGGATTCGTGGTAGACAATCTAGGAGCTTCTTTTCATCTATCAGACGTCTTGTACATTCCATTTTCCTTGTACATTCAAGTTGGGATTGTATTTTAGGCCCGTTTTTCTTAATTTACTAACTCGGTTTACTATTAAATTTACTTGAGTTAGTATCTTCCTATGTGCTTGGTCGTGTGTGATACAGGTTATAAAGGCAATGCCTTCCCAGTTTTATGGGATATGCCTTCGGTGCTAGTCGCCAGCCCTTGGCCTATGGAAGGCGGGCGTGGGGTAGTCATGGAACGGGCCCTAGGGTACGGTTTGTGAGAAATTGGTATTAGATGAGTTGGTTCTACCATAGAACATAGGACTATGACCATTATTTTTAATGGAAATAGTGTAATGTGTAGTGAGTGTGGTTATGAGTTTAGGGAATCCAATGTTGGTGCGGCGGTTGAAGTTTCTATACACCAGGACCAGGACTTCTGAATTCTAACTTTATGCATGAAAACACTAATTTTGAGTGAGTTTTAACGAGTTTTCTTTGTGACCTCATTGAGTCACCTCACCGGGTATAAATTTTTGATTATGGCACACCTATTTCTTTTCAGGATTCCTCCACGTAGACATACAGCTAGGGTTCCAGATATAGTACGCACTAATATCCCACCAAGCGACGAGGCCTCGGTACATGGCCCTCTTCTAGTAGAGGCACTAGTGGAGGCACCAACGGTACCATTACCCATTGGGCCACCGATGCCACCAGCCCCAACAGTAGAGGGTGCACTCTGCTTAAGTGCATAGCATGAGTTCTAGCGCCAGAGGCCACCCAGGATCCGGTGAGGGATGGACCCACAGGTGGCTAAGGATTGGCTGGAGTCTATAGTGAGAGTCGCCCGACTCTTAGAGACACCAGCCGATCTCATGGTGATTCTTGTTTCCAGTCTACTATCTGCTGAAGAAGGAACAAGGTTGAGGTTGATGCCCCATGTTCACTACGAGGTGACTCTTCTCTGGGTAGACTTCGAGAGCCTGTTACAGGAAGAGTATGTCCTAGTGACTCTTCATGCAGTGCTCATACATGAGCTTCTTTATATTCACATAACAGCATGATTGTGGCTCTGTACTCAGCGAGGTTCCCTTACCTCTCATGCTACTCCACTGATATGGTGCGAGACCCATTCTTCAGGGGCCCGAACCTTCGATCAGGGGATCAGGAAAGCAATCAGGGCATCGATTAATTCTCTTAGCATCCTGACACATGTGGAGGTGTTAGATAAATCCCTCATAGTGGAGAGTTTTCTAGCTGAGTAGTCACCAGTTGTGACACCAACCATCGTAAACCACGTAGCGCAGTCTTCTGTAGATGGTAGCACATAGATGTCACAGAGGTCCAAGGGAAAAAGTCCTACATGTGGACGACCGCATGATTCACGTTTGGTTGCGCGAGGCACCTGAGACAGAGCCAATCATGCGAGGAGCGGCTAGTGTTACACTTGTGGGGGTAGGGTAACATGGTCCAGGACTGTCCGACCCATCATACGGATGATAAGTAGACGATCGAAGGACGACCCATTAAAAGACAATGGTTCGACCGAGGAGGTCTGTAGGGAGAAGGCGGGAGTGGCAGAGGAGCTGGTTGTGCATCTGGAAGTGGGCGGCGATTAGAGTTGTTACTGCCACCACAACCAGGTGATCCACCCCGACAATATAAAGCAGAAGGATAATGGCGAGCTTAGCTCCAGGCAGCTGAGGCCTACGATAACGCGCTCCAGATATGATACGAGGTACGATCTATGTCTACACCACTTTTTCTGCAGTATTTATTGACACATGGGTTAGTCATTATTTTACTTCCACTACCCTCGTTCGGAGCTTGGAGATTTTTACGGAGTTTTTGTCTTGATCCTTAGAGATAGAGACTTCTACAAGAGCAGATTCGAGGATTACGCACTGGTGCTGACAGTGTGTGCTTTCTCTAGGATGTGAGAGCTTTATATGGGATCTCTAAGTAACTGCATCAAGCCCTTATGATGTCATTTTGGGTATGGACTGTTTATCTACATTCCATGCTCAGATTAAATATATTAGGCTCAATGTTCTGTGAGTCTACACAAATGGGACAAGGTTTACCTTCACCGGCGAGAAGGTAGCCTTTACAATAAAGGATGGTCTTACCCGGAAGAGAGTACAATAGATCACTCATCATTTGGATAGCCTTACCCTCGATGCAGTTGATGTGGAGAGTCCAAGATATCTTGTAGTGGTGGACCAGTATGCGTATGTCTTCCCTGATGATTTTCCAGGTCTACCTCCTCATAGAGAGTTGCACTTTTACATTGACTTGTACCCTGGGACAACACCGATATCTACACTAGCATTTTGGATGGCTCTTGTGGAGCATCATGACCTGCGGGTACAACTAGAGGACTTATAAGCGATAGGATTCATCCGGACTAGTATTTCACATTGGGAAGCCCTGATTATGTTAGCCATGAAGGTGGATGGGAGCTTGGGACTTTTTGTTTATTATCGGTACCTGAACCAGGTGACAGTGAAGAACATGTACCCACTACCGAGGATTGACTAACTCATTGAAAAACTTAAGGGAGCATGATGGTTATCAAATATTGACATCATATCAGGTTATCACCATCTCAGAGTATGAGATGAGGATGTACACAAGATGGATTTCAGGTGTCGGTTTGACCATTACGAGTATTTGGTCATTTCGTTCGGTGTGACCAATGCTCTATCAGTGTTCGTGGGACTCATGAACATGATCTTTCATCCATACCATGGTCGCTTTACAGTAGTCTTAATGGACGACATTCCGATCTACTCCACTACTGAGTAGGATTTTGCCTACCATTTTCAGGTAGTACTGGACACACTTTGAGAGCACCAGCATTATGGTAAGCTCTTGAAGTGCCAGTTCTGGATCCAAGAGGTTCACTTTCTAGGATATGTCATCTTGTAGGCTGGATTTGCAGTGGATCCAGTGAATATTGTCGTGGTATTTTCTTGGTAGCCACCCAATAATGTGACATAGGTACGAGGTTTCATGGGTTTGGCCGGATACTACAGATGATTTTTGCCAGATTTTTCTAGAGTTTCAGCACCACTATCAACATCGATTAGAAGGGGAAAACCTTACTGTGGTCGGAGAGATGCCAACTGAGTTTTCAAGAGCTGAGGTAGAGGATGAAAAGTGCTCCATTTTGATGCTTCTGGAGGAGGGTATAGGGTACGTAGTTTAATGTGATGCATCAGGGACCAGGCTAGGATGTATCCTGATGCAGGAGGGAGAAGTGATCACATATGTTTATTAATAGTTGAGACCACACGAGAAGAACTAAACTAGCCAGGATCTGGAGTTATCAGTAGTGGTCATCGACTTGATGATGTGGGAACACTATCTGAAGGTAAAATGTTTTACATTCTACTCTGATCATAAGAGTATTAGGTATATTTTCTCTTAGAAAGACATACTCATGATACATGGATGTTTTCTTGAGTTCCTCCAAGACAATGACATTGAGATAGTTGATACTCCTTAGAAGGGGAACATTATAGAAGATGCACTCAGCAGAAGATCTGGTATACTGCTGCCAGGTGAGGAGATAGAGCAGCTAGCCACTTTGTAGATATCTTTTAAGAATGGGATAGAGAATCTTTTCATCAGTCTCTTATAGTCACTCCCCCATTTCTTCAACGGCTTAGGGAGGTGTATCACGTGGACACTGACTGCAAGGCATGATTTTCTCAGATATCTATATGATAATAACCTAATTGATTTTTTGATGTTGGAGAGCACGTCATCCTCTTCAGAAGATATACCTTTGGAAAAGTTTCACGTCAAGAGGATGTGTTGAGAAATTTCCACACATCCCCTCTATCAGTACATCGAGTAGTGGCAAAGATGTACTAGGATCTTCGACGACAACACTCTTGGAAGTGAATAAAGAAAGCAGTAGCAGAGTTTTTCTCACGATGCCACACTTATCAGCATTTGAAGGTGGAGAATTAAGTACCAATAGACTTGATTCAGCGATTAGAGGTCCCGGATTAGAAGTGGGATGGGATATCATTGGACTTCATGATAGGAAATCCAAGTATATCCAGGGGTTATGAATCTATCTGGGTGATCATCGACCGACTCACCAGGTTATCCCAAATCCTATCGATCAGAGAGTATGGTTCAATAGAGATAATGGGAAACATATATTTTCAAGAGATTGTGAGGATCCATGGATTACCCTCTATGATTGTCTATGATCATGATGCATGATTTTCTTCCTAGTAATGGAAGGGGTTGTATGAAGATTTCAACATGCAGATATGTTTAAGCACCACTTTCCTTCCTCAGATAGATGGTCAGACTGAGCAGACCATTCAGACCCTCAAGGACATTCTATGTGCTTGCGTCCTCGACTTCGGTGGCAGCTGGGAAGATCACTTGAATTTGGTGGGGTTTTCATACAAGAATAGAAGTCACTCAACCATTTGGATGGAACCTTTTGAGGTGTTTTACTGGCGGCCTTGCAGATCACCTTTGGGATGGGATGACCCAGGGGAGTCAGCACTAGTGGGACTAGAGATGGTACGGGCTACCACAGAGAAGATGCAGACCATCCGGGAGTTGATGAAGACTTCACAGAGCCGAAAAAGTCATATCCTTATAGGATACAGAGACCTCTAGAGTTCGAGGATGGTGACCTTGCCTTTTTACGGGTCTCACCTTGATGTGGATTCGATAGATTTGGCTAGGGTGGAATGTTATCTTTGAGGTTCATTAGAACCTTCCTGGACCTCAGCTGAGTTGGCGAGGTGTCATACCACCAAAAACTTCCCTGTTAGTTGCACCGGGTTCACGTCGTCCTCCATGTAACCCACCTAAGAAGATATGTGCCCGACCCTCCTCGCGTCATCGACCATGGAGAGTTGGGAAATGACGATGGGGCAATGTTTTCAAAGGATCTAGTGGATATTGAGGATCGAGATAAGTGGTTCTTTCATGTGCGTTCGATACCTATGGTACACATTCACTGGCAGAACGGGAACCTCCATGAGGGAACATGGGAGCAAGAGTCATAGATGTGTGCTCAGTACCCCAACTTGTTATCTGAGTTTGAGTTGTGGCTTTCGTGGTTGAAAACCCCTAAGGTGGAGAGAATGTGAAGACCCATAATTTCCTGTAATTTTATTATATATGGTAATTTTATGACTCCGTAAAAATTGACGGTGTGTGATTCTGAGGCCCGTAGTGCCTAGAATGAATTTCTACACCTTTTTCGGGTACGTTCAGTAAATGTATGAGAGGTTTTTTGTAACTTTTGAACCTATGCTTGGAATTTAAATCTGAGGGCACCGTTGAACTCACGGTGCCAGTAATCTCTTAAGGGGATCTTCAACTCGACCATAGTGGGTCTAGAGTGAAAGATAATTTCTGTAATTTTCATGAACGGACAATATAAAATAAAAATTTCTAACATTTTTATTTTAGAAACCCCTCAACATGGGAAATGGTGGGGCGACCACCTGAGCCTAAACCTCCCATGATAATGTTAAAAGTTGGGGACCACATCAACTAACACCCATTTTGAATTTAGTGGCAGGGACATCCCGAAACTCTTTAATGAGAGAAAACCTCTCAACTTATCCAACTTTAATTATTCCAATTAAATGATCTATTTAATGGTGCCAACTCAGTACGTTAATTATGCCAACATTGTTGTGCCATCATAATTTAATATGATAAACACAAATTAAAAGGGGGGATATCATCACATTTTGGTTGAATTGGGAGAGGAAAATCTTTTGGAGGATTATTTTCCCCACGAAATAACATTCTCCCCAACGAAGAAGGCTCATCCCGACAAGGAAAGTCTTCAACGACAATGAACCGACGATCGAGGAAATGGTGACATCACCGACGTCTGTCTTTCCCCAATGACATCATATCATTCCTCGCGAACTCCGTCAACAAAATCTCCGAGGTAGGGGTTTAGTTTTGTATGATTTTATATTCCCATGTTCTTCCCTTCTAAACAAAGAATGCAGATCAAATATCTAACTAGTTCATTCAAAGATGACTTCTTTTTGTGGGTTTGGGAATAATCATTGCCGGAGGTTGAAGGGTTTAATGTTCCTCATTCATGTTTTTGTTGAGCCACTTGTTAATTCCCTGACTCGGAGGGTACGATCCAAAAAAACATGGCCCAAACCCTCCGCCGTTCTTGTTGAATGGTGTGTTCTTTGTGATGGAAGAAGGTGACCTTGTGCCATGGCGACGAACAAGTGCGGCGATGAGAAATTTTCCATCTGGGATGAAGGCGACAACACCGTGGATTTTTACCACCATGCTGCCTTGCCGCCCCGTGGCCCTCCGCGCTACGACACAGCATCCCCGCTCCATGACCCCCATGGTATTCGTGGCCCCTACAGCCTCCGCCGCCCCGCCGCCCCGCGGGCAGCTTTCCAGGCCAGGCCGCCCATCGTGGGTCGGGCTGGGCCGGAACCAACAGGCTAGGTCAACCCAAATCAGGTTGGTTCATCCCAGGTCAGGTCGGGCAAGGTCGGTCTGGTCAGGTTAGACCGGACCTGGGCCATCATCATAATTTTCTCTCTATCTGCTGTAACATTGGCACCGGGCGTCCGTTTGACGAATTGTCAGCGGAGATGGAAACCATGGAGAGAGACGGTCCCTTTGGTATACCCAAATTGATATTTTGATAATTTAGAGATATGGTGGGGTTGTATTGAGCATGAATCCAACCGGGCCCTCAGGATTAAATGTCTAATAACCTACAGACCGGGCATCCGATTGATGCACCTTATGTAACATTGATACCTCTATGGTGTGGCAATTGTTTTTGATACTTATTCATGGTACATCCTGGAAGTTGGAGTATCGAACAATGGCTTGAGGAGTGGACCCTCCTGGAGATTACCAAGCTTAGTGCAGGAACCCAGTAGCTGGTTGTGACATGAGAAATGAATAGTGATTCAGTGTGGGTCAGCACCTAGTGGTCCCGTGTAGGTCAGAACCGAGAAATCCTGTGTGGGACAACACCGAGCGATCCGGTGTGGTTCAACACTGAGCAATCCTTTGTATTTCATCACCGAGTGATCATGTGAGGGTCATCATCGAGCGATCCTGTGTGGGTCAGTACCAAGCGATCCTGTGTGGGTCAGTAACTGGCGATCCTCTCTGGGTCAGCACCAAGCGATCTTGTGTGAGATAGCAGTAGTCCCTCATAAAGGAGTAAAATCATTCAATAGTTAAATATAATCATCTCTACTACTGTACCTATGTTATACTAAGTGTGGGTTGAGTTTCTACCTGAGCGGTACATTCCTTTGTGGTAATACCTTGGTGGTATTCTTATGTGTGGCATACCTATGTGGTATATACCATCTTGGTACTCCTTTTGTTGTGGAACACTTGAGCTTTCGACTTTTGAGTTGGACTTTGGGTTTTCCTCATGATGGAAAAGAGTTTATGAGATAACTTAGGTATATGTATTGGCGTATACCTAAGTAGGGTTTTCAATTGATTCCAGGTTTTGTGGTTTATCCATGGTGGATTTTGTGATAGCATGAGGGTCTTGAGATCCATAATGAGTATCGTTAATCTCACCCCGGCACGGGCAATGTCCGCACCCTTTTGAGTATGGAGCAGACGATGGACAACGCTGACTGAGGATGAGAGTACCAAGACTGTAGGTTGCTCAGAGGTGGACTCTAGACGAGGTGAACCGCAGAGATGGCCATTCATGAGTTATACCTACCCTTTAGTTAGGATTCGGGGTGGATAATCCAGGAGCCGCTTTTCACCTATCAGTCTCCTTGTACATTACAATTTTCATTGTAATTTCCAGTTGGGATTGTATTATAGCCTATTTTTTCTTACTACACTCACTCTATTCACTATTCATTTTAATTGAGTTCAAATCTTGCAGTGTTCTTGGTCATGTGTTATACAAGTTATAACGGAAATGCCTTCCCATATTTAGAGAATATGCCTTCAGTGCTAGTCACCAGCCCCCGGCCTATAGAAGGCGGGACTGTGGTAGTCATGGAATGGGCCCCGAGGGACGGGTTGTGATATTCATTCTTGTAAAAAAATGGAAAATCATTCTGAAAATAATCCTCTTTATCTCTACAGTCAATCTCAAAATGATAAATAGAAATATAATCTATACCAAAAATAACATCAAACTCTACTAGGGGAAAAACTATATGGTTTGTAGGTAGATTCTTCCAACACAAAATGACATGAAGATTCTTATGATTTCTTTTTGTCTTTACATTTCCCCGAATTGTTTTTACCATAGTTTTAGGTTTCATATCTTCATATGGAATTCCTAATTTAATATAAAATATCTTAGAAATGAATGAATGTGTAGACACCCTATCAAAAAACACATTTCATAATTGGAACAAACCAACAGTTTACTTGATAAAACTTCATTTGATGGCCCAACATCTCCTGAAGTCGCTGAAAAAGACTTTACCACCCATTTGTTCTTGTATTCTGGTTTCTTTCCCTCCATTGATTTCTTTGTTGGACACTCATTTTCATAATAACCCATTTCATTACACTTAAAATATTTTACTGATTATAAATCAGATTTTGTCTTAACACTAACCAGATCTTTTTTAGTGAAATTATGAGCTTTTTTTCAAATTTTACCATATTGGAATCACATTCCAAAATTAAAAATACATACCCAAGAATTCTTTTTACCACAATTATCACAAACTATAAACATAATTTTCTTACCATCAGGCATTTTTTAAGAGTTTGTTTTCACCTGCCACCTTGGCATCTTATTCTTTTGTTTGTCAAAGAACACCTTATCATCATCAATCTCCATTTAAAACTTCTCCGTACATCAGATAAGTTTTTCATAACTTTTGAACTCACAAGAAGCTCAATCCCTTCGATAATTTTGATTTAATTTTGAGTAAAAAGTTGTGATTTTACTATCAGGATCTCGTATGAAAATGAGAGCATACCTTGCTAGTCGGGTGATTTTTTCTTCATAAGAATCCACTAAGTCATTATCCTACCTCAATTCTAGGAATTGTCTTTCCATCCAATGAACAAACACCTTAGGAAAATATTTCTAAAGAAAATTACCTTTGAATTCCTCCCAATCTATAGAATCAATCTCTTCACTATCCCAAATATTTTTCACAATAGAACACCACTGATCAGAATCACCTTCAACACGGTATATATCAAGTCTAGCCTATTGATGTTCTATACACCCTATAACATCAAAAAATATTCTCTAGTGTTACAATCCACCCTTCTTCTAGTACATTTTCAGATGATCCTCTGAATGAATGGGGGTGTTTCCTCACTAAATGCTCCCCAACTAACGTGTTCCTCTGTGGTTGATCTGGCTGATCTCATGCATGGATACCACCACCATTTATAGCCCAATTTAACTATGCCAACACTACCACAAAATGTTCAATTCCGATTCAAACCATCTTAGGTTGCTCATTTGTATGTTTTTCTTCCTCCTGATGTCGTCCCAAAATAGCTTCAATGTTTCCTCTACGAAAAACCATTCTGAACATAGAAATATCTTAGGAAAAGCAACATGGTAATATGTAAATTCTACATCACGTAAATAATACCAAAAATTATTTTTTGGACATTAATTTAACAATATTCTAACCTATAATGTTATCTAAACTGACCGTTGATACCAACTATAAGGACTCGGACTTAAAACATTACATAATCTTGAATTAAAATAATAATTCACAATGATGATCTTTTCAGGTTTATAGTTTTATTGAGTTAGGCCATTTCTCTAACATAACATCACAAAAATTTTATAGTATGGACTTCTACTCATTTTATATTTTTTCCAAAAAAATAAAAAAATTCTTGAAAAAAAGAGTAATGTATATTTCCATGTTTTAGACAACATGAATTTTCTTTGATACCATACATGACCTTATTCATCATTATGTCCGGTGAAAAACATTTCAAAACATGGGATGAGCATAAAAATATCAGTAAAGGATAAAAATCAAAGAAATAAAACATTAGTTCGTCAATAAATACATAACATAATATCTTTAACATACCTCATGAAGTCATAATATTTATGAATGACACATTGAAATCATAAATCATAAAGGTAACTTATGGCATCCATATCATATTTACATTGTAGCTATCACAGCTACATAGGGAGATATATTTATAATACCCATCACATTATATTCCATAATGATCTCTGGATAAGCATTCATGTTTACCTCCTTCAAATTACACAATGCATTGGAGAGCTATCTCGGGCTCACCCTCCCTAGGATATTACTGAACCAACCATAAACATTAAAATTACCAAGAACCATAACATATTCATATAAAATAAAATTAATATAAATGAAAGTTAAAATATCAACATTTCCATCACAATATATAATTTAAAAATATTGACATAACATATTCATTATTAAAACTCTTTTAAGATACCAAAATACATAATAGTTTTTATGGTTTTTATTTTCCATTTAAAAACATTATGGCTCGTTATGGAAGCCAAATATCAGATAATAAATGTGGCGGAGTAAAAGATCAATGTCACCGCTTATGTTAAAATGAAAAATTTGTTTCTATCATATAGTAAATTGCTTCTTTGAAAAAGATTCCATTTGAATGAAATAAAAATTCAAATGTGTTTATACAGTGTATAAAATAAAGTCATGTATTAAAACAAAATATTCCTTAATGAATGAAGATTGAGATGAAGTCTCTTACCTCATGCCTGATTTAACCCGTTCATTCTTTAATCTCCTAAATAATAAAATAAAGTGAATTTATAATTTCTAAATATGGATTTTAATGTTTATTATTCCTTTTATATAACTTATTAATATTTTATAAACATTATGTAATCATTTAAGTTAACATCGATCGTTTTGTTGATATTTGGTACTTCAGTCAAAAATAATTTTTCTTAAAATTACAAGTTGTTCATGTTTTCAAATATACAATATCACTAGAATGATATTCATGATTTGGATATCATATATATCTAGTATAGTTTATATTTATAACATTACATAACATTTAGAGAAATGAAATGAAATTCACCGTTCATGGAGACTATAAGTTGTTTGTACGCTTGAACGCCACTTTCTTTTCTATTTCATATTTAAAAGGAATTAAAACATAATGATACATAGGAATATTATAAATAAATTATAATATAATATACAATATCATAAAATTAATCATTTATACATCTCACATATGGAATTAACGAGTCATATCACTTTTAGGGGGCGGTTGTCTGCACTTCCTCGAATCAAAATTATCGTATTTATCTTCTATGGAAAACATAAAGGTATTATATAAATGAAAAAACAAACAATCATAGAAACAAAAAAATAATAATATATATGAAGTATAAATAATGTTCTATCTTAATGGCCACCATTAGAGGTGGTGGGAGATAATTTAACAATCATCGTTTCATGAGGCGGTAGTTTTCCATCCACAGAAATAGTAGGTTCTTTACCCGTCAGATGGAGGTGTGTGTAAGTTCATTTGGAATCCATCATATTACAACATCCAAGATCATTTTGAATTCTGGTTTTTTTATAAAAGAAAGAAATACAATGATCTCAGGGGGTTGGAGAAGTAAAATAAAACAAAAGAACTTAAGAGAAGATGTTACCTTTAAATCAAGAAACTTCAACTTATTTGAACCAAAAGGGTTTGTTGAAGTGACTTATTCTATGTTAAGGCTTCTAGGAGGAGGATATGAATGTAGGAAGATTAATTGTAAAGAGGTTGTATGATCCATGGGGCTATAGTGGTGTGAGAAATTGGTTAGAGGTGAGATCATTTTATAAGGTGGAGGATGGAATCTTTAGGAATGTTTCTAAATAGTTTTTTATTACATAATGATATTCGTTTTATAATGCTCCAAAACTTATTAAAGTCAAATATAAGATGCCAAATATTCAAAATAAAATCATACAATAAAAATTGGATGTTTTTTGGATATTAATTTAATCTTTATAATCTTATTTATTTAAATCATTTATTAATGAGGTAAACAATACATCATTATAGTGTCATAAATATTTTAATTCATTAATTGTCTAAAAATAATAAAAATAAAATGATGTAGGAAATATTTTGAGAATTAAAATGAATATTTATCGTTGAAATGTTAACTTATATATATCCCTATGTAAAAGTTAAATTACTAAAAGTTAATTGTTTGTGTCATTTTTGTCTTTACATTAAATTAATTAACATAAATTATCATTGTCACTCTCATGTGGCCCCATGTGGTCCCATTATCGACCCACAGATTCCCATGGTCTGAAGTGTATCAACCAATAGGATTAAGAAACATTTCAGGGTAATTTTATATTATTATAGTAAAAAAATTTACCCTTATTTACCAGATTTACCCATAAACAATGGTAAATAAAATATTTACTAAAGTAAATATTCATAATGTCTAAGAATAAAAGTTACCAATTTACACAATATGAACTTAATGATTCCAAATATGGAATCGATTTTTCATAATTCAAAATACAGATGTGGTTGAAATTAATTTAAAATTAACCCTCACTGTCAAAACAAAAGGGGTGTTTCTACGAAACAATAGTTATCAAAATATTGACATTTGTTTATGTCCAATTTCAAAGTAAAAATAATTCCAATAACAAAATAGTGATTAAATAGTAAAAATATAATATAATTAAATTTGAAATAAAATTAAATAGATAATTTATCCATATATATAAATCAAATTAAAATATACTTTTGAATTTAAATACAACACTTTTCACTTTTCATTAAAAATTTAATTTTATCAGAAAAACACAAAAAATTTATACAAAGTAAATTTTGATGTCCCAATTCTAATGAAGAATTTTATTTGGTCAAATAGAACATATAAAAGTTACCAAAACCAGATTTAATAAGGGTTCAACATCAAAAGGCAGTAAATTAACATTTTAAATGATATTAGTGTATTTTTTCATAAAATTGGATTCATTCACATTTTATGACTCTCAATTTTATTGGATAAATTTAAAAACATTTAAAAAATTTATAATCATATTGTAGTTAGTTATGTTCATTCCTTCTAATATAACAGCAAGGCCTTAAATAATATTTAAAATAATAATATTATATTATTATTATGGAACGTATGATTTCAAAGAAACATGTTGTTATGTATCAGGTACAACATCGAACTTAGAAACCCATTTAAATTAACATTAATATTTTATTCAAAAAATATAAAATAAAAATAAAATGTATTATATCTTTATTTACCTGGAATGTTAAATGTTTCCTTATTTGTGTGTCTTTTACTGAGCTTTTCATGCTCATCCAAATTTTTTAAAATGTTTTTCATCAGACATAATGTTGAATAGGGTCATGTATGGTATCAAGGAAAAGTCATGATATTTAAAACATGGAACAAAAAATATTTTTTTTCCTTTAAATGTGTTTATTTTATTAAAAAATGGATACTGAGTAGAAGTGTCTAATTATAATTTTCATGATGTTTTGTATAAGTTATTACTTCTTCCTCTAAAGCTCTAAATATGAAAAGATCGTCAATTTCAATTATTAAATTATTTCAAACTTATGTAATGATTAAAGATGGGTCCTTATAATTTATCAATATTGAAAAATTTATTTACTTATTCCATGATATAAATAAACCATATTTTCATTTAAAAGATTCTAAAATTTTATTAATACATTTATGGGCGATGTTTCTATTTTATTGTTCATATTAATATTACTAATGGTATATTTGAATAGTATATAATGGTTTAAATATCAGTGTTGTGTGAAGAATTAACTATTTGTGGTTAAAAATTTAAAAAGTGGCATGCCATAAGATTTTGGGGTTCTACATATAAATTTAATTTTTTATTGGAAATAGACCTAGACATGTTCGGGTATAGAGAACAAGTTTTTAGGTTTTTAAAAAAAAAATATTTTGTATGGACCACAAAAAAATGATTCATGGATAGTGGTTTTTATTTATATGTGATGTGGAAGAATTGAAACTATTAAAGCATCAATTCATTTTATATAGGATGTCTCTCTTTTTTGAAACAATAAACTAGGTAAATTTTTTGGAATCCATGATTTTTTTTTGTAACAATTTTAATTTTAATTTTTATATGTTTTATGGAATAATAATATCCTTATCAATAATATAAATTATTGTGATGAGGAATTTGATTTCGAATTTGGGAATGAAAAAATTATTAGTCATATTTTATATGTTAATTTCATTTTATCTACAATAAACAAGAGTTTACGGACTTTTCGTTGTAGTGGAATGTCATATAGAGTTTCCTATCTTTTTTTCAACAGATTAAATTCTTATATTATTGAATATGATACATTGATACTATAAATTCTAGAAATTAACTAAAAATTATTTGAAATAAAATTTTAAGGATATCTATAACTTATTTAATATTCAACTATAGTATATGATCCTTTTCATTTGAATAATCCATATAAGTCATCATTCAAATGTAAATTTGAAGAATTAATTTCTAAAGAATTTGTGTTAATGCACATGGATGGATTTGGAATTTCAAAATTGGAATTCATAGATACAAACTATATATATGACTTGGTTAATGATTATAATTTATTTAATTGGGTTTATTTTCTCAAACTAAAATATAATTATTTCAATCATGTTATTGAATTATTCCCATCTATTAATGTGATAAAAACATACATTTTTGTACTATAATGTTTTATCAACGTGGTTTGTTTTTAAATTATGATTTGGAATATTTTTTATTTTAAATATTTTATTACTCATTATTATTAAATTTCAAAAATACAAAAAAAATATTCGTTAAAATAATAAATATAATTATTCATGAAACTAATCAAACATTGTTAATTTAGTATTCTATTGTAAAAAAATTTTGGTCAAAGACTGTGAATACTTATTATTGTACTATAAATCATTCTTTACTCTGAATTTTATTTTACAATCCTCTTAATGAGTTTTGGATAAAAAAAATCCAACTTTTTTTATTATAATGGGTTCAGATATTAACTATTCACCTCAAACCAAATAACTTTTTAGTTAATTTTTCCATATAAAAGGAAAATGTAATTTTTATGGGTAATTGTATAGTTAGAAAGTTATATATATATTTTTAATAATGATTCAATGGTATTTCGTATTGGGATACTTTCATTTAGAATTTAAATAATTAGGAGAGAAAAATTTATTAATGGAGGGATTTTCTATACATTAATGGAGGATTTTATCCCAAAATTAATGAAGAGTTATTCCCAATATTAATTGATGGAATAATGATTTAATTATGAATGTTGACGACATTTAATAGAGATATGGACGTGATGTCTATATAAGAGGATGCAACATCATGTTTTGGAGTGTGTGATGGTGAAGATGTCGCCGCCAAGAGAGAAACGAGGAAGGGGTTGCCGTGTTTGCGGTAACTGGTGCAAAGAGAAAAAGATGAAGATGAATGAAGTAGATGTGATGATTCCAACGATGATGGTGTGTCAATGGCGATGATGATTGAAGTTTACGACGATGACATTTCCATTTCTTGAAATTCCTCTTGGTTGTGTAGATCAAGCGGTGTGTCCCGGTTGTGATGATCAGTGGTACAGTAAAAATGGTACATCATGGGTGTCAATGGGTCTAGAGATAAATCCTTAAGGTGTGTTTGAAAAGGCCATTAGTTGTTGTTAAAAAGGCTTTCAAGTGATTTAAAAATCATTCGGGTGTGATGTGTAAAATTCCATTGTGTGATAAAAGGCATTCAGGTAAAATCTTCTCCTCTTGTGAGTTTTCTACAAAGACATATTCCCCTGCAGCGCCGGGATCTGTGCCCCAATAGCTGTATCAGAGGGATTGGCTGAAGTGTTAGATTGCGAAACATGGTGAAAATTATCTGATGGAGCAAATTATCAAGGACTCAGGTCTCTGATGTCATTGAAAAATGACGATGGTATCAGCGATGTTACTGGAATATCGAAAGCCTTCTTGGTCTCAGATGTCATGCGGTGTGTTCCATTTATTGGTTGACATTCAGAGCTTGGTGGAGTTGGCGATCAAATTAGCCTATATTATGGAGATGACATTGAATTAATTGAATTTTTAATAAATGTGGAGATTGTTGGGAAACATTGATTTAAAATTTAAATAATGAGGAGAGAAAAAATCATTAATTGAGGAATTATCTCAACATTAATGGAGGATTCTTTCCCAACATGAATGAAGAGTTATTCCCAATATTAATTGATATAATAATGTTTGAATTATAAATGTTTAACACTTTTAATGGATATATGGACATTATGTCTATATAATAGAATGCAACAACATGTTTTGGAATGTGGGATGGCAAAGATGTAGCTTCCAAGAGAGAAACAAGGAAGGGGTTTCTGTGTTTGCGGGAACCGGTGCGAAGCGAAGATGATGAAGATGAATGTAGAAGAGGTGATGATGCTGCTGATGATGGTTTGTCAATGATGGTGATGATTGAAGATGATGACGATGATAGTGACATGTATCGAAAGACCTCTTGTTTGTGGAGATCAAGCGGCGTGTCCCGCTTGCGATGATCGATGGTACACTAAAAATGGTACGTTCATGGGCGTCGGTGGATCGATAGTTAAATCCATCGGGTGAGTTGTAAAATGCCTTTGGGTGTTGTTAAAAAGGGTTTCAAGTGATTTAATATTCCTTCGGGTGTGATGTGTAAAATTAAATTAGGTGATAAAAGGCCATAAGGTGAAATGTCCTCCTCTTGTGTGTTTTCTGCAACGACGTCATCCGCTGCGGTGTCAGGCACTGTTCCCCAACATTTAGGAAATGGTTCATGTATATATTAATGAATATAAATACTTTTTCTTGTAAACCATTTTAATTTAAAAAAATATATATAATATTTAAAAAGTATCTACTAAATTACCTGATGATAAAGAAAACAATTAACTTTAAATTCTATAGAAGTATGTCCCTGGGATTTTCAATATCCACATACCATGCGAGCGAAATATGTATATATGATAATTGAATCATTTCATTCCAATTTATATAAAAATAATTTTTTATTAAATAATCATCACTCTAATTATATTACTAGATATACATTTCATACAGTTTAAACTAGTACTTCCAAAATATATCATTTTGATTATCAATATTTCCATTAAAAATTTGAAGATGAAATTTTAGATAATATTTTAGGTGGGGTTTACATGATTGAGGAAATATAACAACATTTCAATAATTATGAAATGACCAAATAGTGAACCATATTTAAACATCTTATATAACTATTTGTAATCAGATTAATTCAGTATTTAAAAAAATATGATGAAAATGGAATCACTATTTTTAATAAGTAATGACATGCTTCAAAATATTATTTCCACGAAGAAGACATTGGATACAATGAATATTTTTAATGATTAGAATGTTTATAATAAATCATAATCTTATTAAACACATCATATCATCTAGAAATTAATTAATTTTAGTTGATGGTGATGTTTTCTTTCCTCATGGGTTATATGATAGATTATATTTTTCATAAACTCCCATTGGGATTTGAAGATACTAAAATTAATAAAAAATTATTTAATCATACCAATGAATGATATGTACTTAATAAATACCTAATATCATATTATAATAATCACACCATATATTTACATCAATTTTTTTTAAGGAAGTACATTTCCAAAACCTTTTTTCAATCTAAATTATTTAAACATAACAGCATTGTTCAAATTTATATTGATGATAAAACTTTTTGATCAACCCATATAACATATTCTCAATGATTTACAAAATAATATGACAATTTTGTTTGAAATTACTACATTGGGATAATGAAAATTTTTCTCTTTTTATTGTTCTCTTAAAATCCTTAATGATATATTTTAAATCAACCTAAATATATTAATTATTACTAAAATCTATTGTTTTTTATAGTGCATCAAACAATAGTACTCATGTTTCAGAAACTATCATTCAAAATCGTAACAAATCAAGTATATTTATAGGTAAAATATTTTATTTGATATTAATCATAGGTATAATGTATCTTACTATAGGTCGACTAGACATACTTTTTCCAAAATATTGATATGTGATATTTTCATAAAATCAAAAAAAATGATTTTAATGTTGTAAAATAGATTTTCTGATAACATGAATATACATTACAATGTGGATTATTTTTTTTTAAAGTTAATTTGTATAAAAAGATTCTCAATAACTAAATATAGAGCATATATGTTTGATAGAAAATTTACATTGGAAACATGTAATTTTTTGGAGAATATTTAGTTTTTCTCAGTCCAGAAATAAATATAAATATATAGAACCATCAACTATAGAACAAGAACATGTAGTATTTTGATGTTTTTAACCATATTTTTTATGGATGAAGAAAAATATCACATAATATGGTTTTAGTTTTTATCAGACTCTCTTTCACAATATAAAAACAATAATTAGTTTTTTTTAATCACTAATGTTTTAGAACAAGAAAATTTATATTTTCAGCATTTCGAAAAAAAATTCTAAATGAGGTATCTCAAAAGTAGGGACATTGATAAAAGTCACAAGTCTAGTGATGATTACAAACATCGCCCACCATACGTGATAAATTTGAAATTTTTATTCCCTATATCCACTGCTCCTTCTACCCATACACCACATTCAGGTGGACTCTCTTCTTTCTCACACCAAGGCCCTCTGCGAAGTATGATGACCCCTACCATAAATATATGCACAATTCTACTAAATATTTTCATCAAATTGAATTTGAATCTTGGACCACCAGGATTAAAACCACCAACCACTCCAACTCAACCAAAATATTTTTTGTAAAAAATTGTATTATGTTATGTTTATATATTTATATATATTAATAGAATTTAGTTTTTAAAAAATAACAATTTTATATGTATATATTTTTATATATTAATATATGTATATTAATATATATATAAGTTTATTTATATGTTTATATAGTATATATCAATATACCTTTATTAATATAACATTATATTTATATATATGTTTATTTATAAGTTTATATATTTTAGTTTTATATTTTAATATTATATATATTTTTGTATTATTATATATTATTTATGATCATATTGTAATATACATTTCTTTGATTATATAAATATATTTGTGTGTGTATGTTTACATATTTCATTGTTTATGTATATAAATATATATGTGTATTTGTATATATGAAATTATAAATTTGTTTTTTACTATACACACACATTAATTGAATTATAGTTCTATATATATTTAATTAGCCATGTTTTCTTGAAAACATCTCTAAATTTGAAAAATATATGGGTTTTTTGTATAATGTATGTATATATATTTAATCATTTATAGATAATGTGTGTGTGTGTGTGTGTATATATTTATTTGTGTGTGTGTGTGTGTGTTTGTGTGTATATATAATTATATTTTAACCGAAGTGTGAAAATGGATTATATCAACAATAGAATCATACAATAGACACATTCATGGATGAACTTGGTGAGGCTCGAACTCGATCCCTCACCGAGCCCTATAGAAGTAGCTTCCATTGAGCTACATGCTTAGTGATATTTAAATACATAAATATATACAAATATATAAATTCATATAAATTTATATTTTTCTATGTTTTTATAATATATATATATTCATATTTTATAATATATATGTATATATTTATATAAATATATATATATATTTACATTATATTTATATGATTTTATATATGTATATGAATTTGTGTGTGTGTATATGTAAATATAATTTTTTAATTTTATTAATATGTACTGACATATAGGTATGCATATGTCTATAGTAATATTTATATTTTTATATATTATATATATTTATCTATACTATAGATATATTTTTCTATTTATATATGTGTGTCTTTGTGTGTTTGTATATATATATATACATGGCCAAAGTTTTCTTAAATAACTGATATAATTTAAAATAATTATATCTTTATATATATATATATATTTATATGTGTGTTTATATAAATATATGTATGTGTGTTTGTGTTTGTATATATATATATATATTGATTTTTAAATATATGGGAATGACTTTGTATATATCTATATAATTATAAAATTTTATTCATATATATATATATCTATTAATATATCTTAGTATTAATATTATATATATATATATATATATTAATTATAACTAGTACATATTTTTTCAAAACTATAACACCAAGTAGGATTTAATGATGCCACACCAACATTTGTTTTCAGATATGCGATAGGATCCAAGACATTCTAATAAATACTTAATATAGATATATATTTTTGAATTTGTGTGCGTATAAGTATATATATATATATGATTATATATATATGTGTGTGTGTTTATTTTCATGTCTGTTCATATATGTGTGTGTTTGTGTTTGTGTCTCTATGCATGCATTTATAAACACACACATTTAGTTATATATATATATATAAATATGCTTATTTATGTCAATAATTATATATGTGAATTTATGTATATATATATATATTATGATAAATAATATATCATAATGTGTTTTTTATAAATATAATAATATATATATTTATAATTATAAACTTATATATATTTATACATATATTTAAAATATTTTATTTGCAGTTATAACTACAAATAATTATTCATGTTTTAATAAACACAAAAAAATGCTAGTAAAATAGCCATGTATTCGAAAAAACAAGTCTAAAGTAAAAATGTTGATGTGTTTTTTAAATATATATATGTTTTTATTTGTGTGAATGTATATATATATATATCTAAATTTATATCATTAAATTCAGAATAGTTCATAGTGTTTCTAAATTAGTGAAATTTATAAAATTACTAAATTTGAGTCTTTTTTAGAAAATATTGCGGAAATAGCAAAATTTTCTAGGAAATATCACAAAATGAGAAATTACTTGATTCTTTTAAAAAAAATTAAAATATTGAAAAATGATAGATTTCTGTGTTGATTTATTTGGAAACTATTATTTACATTTCCTTATATTGAAACCCCATACATCAGTCATGAAAAAGAAGATATTTATGAGCCACCATTTTCATACAAATCACACTCAAAATGGAGATATTATCGTCATCATTATCATAATAGAAGATCAGATTTTTGATATTTTCTAAAATCGAATGACATAATATTATTTGATTTTAATTTTTTAAAATATGTGTAAATTAATAAAAACATTTTATTTTCAAATAAATTTAATTTTAATACCTTTATATTTTTATATTTATCTACAATAATTGTTTTCTAATAGTGTATTTTATTATGTAAAATAATTTTATTTTGCATAATTTTTTTATGCCCCCTTTAGAAGGAAGATAATCCATAACATTTAGATGAAAACATATATAATGATTACTTATTTCATATATCAATTTTAGTATTTCCATGATTTTTTTTCATTTTAGGGGGATAAAATTTTATAAAACATTTATAAATAATACTTACACGGGGAATTGATACGATTCTTGTAAAGGTATCTTTTACATTTCTAATAGTTAAATTATTAAATTTATTTAATAAAATAATATTTACGCTATATTTTATATCTGTTCACCCCATTTGATTATTAATGAGTACCAATTGTACACCAATAAGAATATTTTTGCACTAGAGGAATCTAAAAATCAATTATAAGGACTACCATCTCAAGGGTCTTTTATTGTGTTTTATTTATTATAAAATGTTTCTCATAATACATATCATTCTAAAAATTATCTACGGGGGATATGAATAAAATCATTGAAGAAAATTATTTTTTCAATTTGAAGTAACAATATTTGAAGAAGTTGAAGAACTATTTTTGATAATTGTTTAAGAATGTTTTGCACAAAGTATGAAAATAGAAAATAATATCTTTTATTATATCCATATTCATGATAAGATCATTATGAATATTGCATATAGTTAATTTCAACATAAACTCACTTCATATGAATATATTTTCTAATAGAAAATCAATTTCCAAATAGAATTAATATAGACACATTTAATTGCACCAACCATGGAAAATGGATTATCATAAAGATATGATGAATTAGAAAAGTTATAAGGTTTAATAACCCATTCTTGATGTACACCAACATTAAATCACATTAAGGATTATATAAAACATTACAAAGACAAAATCACAATGATCATATTAGTTTATTTTATTTGGAAACATGGAACACATTATTCTAATTTGGTGAAAGATCATCAACATCTCCCATAACGATCTTCCCCTTTATTTTTCCTACTAAAAACATTTCTGTATAACATGGAGAAAGTAAACAAATAAAAAGGGTGAGCTAAAATTCTCAGTACAAGTAAATATATAAAATATGAAACAAAACATAATCATATGAATATAGAAACATGAAAATAACTTTTTGAAAACGTACCATGTATTACAAATATCAAATTATTGAGTCTAGAAATAAATATTTCTAGTTTATTAGGCATAAGTCATCAAGGAACAAGATATATAAAAAAATAAATTTATAATAAAACATGGACTTGTGGAAAACCCATAAAAATAGAAAATCCATTCCATAGTATCCAAGGTTATTTTCCAAAACCATCATAGTGGACAATGTCCCTTTTTGAACCGAGTTAACTCTTCATTCCAGTCTTGTATTAATAAACCATATTTAGAATCCATTCCAGAACTATATTACTAAAAATGATTTACATACCAATCCAATACTATCAATAATATGAGATATAAATCAATACCAAATTCATTTTATGATGATACTATACCCACCCATCTAGTAATGAAATCATACTTATTTGTTCCACAGAAACATAAATCATTTATCATATCATAACCCAAAAAATAATATGGGTTTTTTAAACATTATTCCAATATAATACATATATTAAAAATGGATTTAATAAATATAATTCAATAATAAGCACAGTAAATTCATAGTGATATTAGTGGTAAAATCATAAACTTATTTAAATAAAACGCTATTAGATGGAAAATAAGTTTTATAAAACAGTAGAAATTAATTATTTAGGAATATACCCTTTCATCTTCAAAAGAATTTTCCTTTTTAAAAATACCATGAAATTTTCAATTAAATAAATTATATTAAAATTAAACCTAAAATATTGTAATTTAATGTATATTGAAATATGTTTTTATGAAAGTGTAACAATATTTTCATGTCGTATAAGTTAGAAGAAAACATTCTTCTTGTACTTTTTCTAGAATGACAAAAAGTACATGATATGGATACAAAATAAATACTCCATAATAAATAAATTAAAGTCACGAAATGTTAAAAATTAATTTAAAAAACCTTATGAGTCTTGAAAAACATATTGTGAATACAGATTTAGAAAGCATGGATATGGATGATGAATATAGTGAATACTTACATATAAACAATCTCGAATAATAATGAGATTGTGAATGTATCCCTTACCTTAGGTTTTGGTTACATAATTCATGTAAGAAACTATTTTATAAGGGTATATATAATGTTATAAACTTATTAGATAACAATAATATCTTATTATAATATCATAAGTGATCATGTTATTACCTATTTTTTAATGGCATTATTACTCGTCCATCAAGAATTATCCATTTTATTTTCATACAAATGTTTCGTCAGATAAGTTCTAGTTAAACTTATTATAGTATAATTATATCATTTACATAATGATATTAATATAATATATATCATATTTTTCACTGAAAAAAAATATATAATTATTCTTTAATAGAAATAAAGTAGAATGAATCACATAACATAATGGATATGGTAGGTTGTACGTACAGATGTGTAATGATATCATTCCCATAAATGTAGAATGTTATAGAAGTGGATGAAATAAATTTTGTTACATAATACATATCATGTTATAAAAATCAAATATAATTATTATTTCCATTTTTATAGCCATCTATGTATGATGGTCGTGAGAAAAATATTACCCCACGGTGTGTAGACTGTATGCCTTTCGTACGCACGTGTTGTAATACTGTTTTTCATAGGATGGATATAAGGTAGAATATGGTTGTTCTATATCCATATTAAAATAAACTATTATATGTTATATGTTATTTTTTACTTTATAATTGAATCATTTCATAAATAATAAGTATAATACGAAATAATTTGAATGAATCGGTAGCATATGATTACTCTTCTTTGATGTGCTCCCTCTAGATCTCCTCTTAATGTCACTAGATTTGGAGGTTTTAAATAACAGAACCTCAATAATGTTACTAGGGAATTTTATGACTTAAATGGGAATGGTATGACCTGGATTGAAGGCTCAATATGTTGTTAAGAGGTGAGGTAGGATGTTACATTTTATAATTGATTTGAGAGGAACTTTTGGAAACAACAAAAAAATATTATAAACTAAAACCACATCTAAAAACCATAAAAATTTACAATTTTTATATATAATATGAGAAAAAATTTTAAACTCATAAAACAATCCTTTTAGGCAGGTTTTGATTTTATATTAATCTGTATCATTTCTTTTACCCTTATGTATTCTTTTTTAATTTTAACTATGGTAACAAATTGGTTAATATTAAAATATTGTAAATTTTATTTATATGATGTCTATTAGATCATAAATTAAAAATATAAAATATTTTAGATTAAAATATAAATATTTTATATTATTTAATATATTTTATAATTTTTAAATAATTTCATAAAACATTATTTTGACAAAATATCAATAGTGTCAGTTTTGATGCTTATACATTATAGGATTTTAAAAATTTTCAAGATATGATTTTAACCACAAACCAAATATTTTATTATATAACTAAGGGGTAAATTTGATTTCAGATTTTTTTTGGATATATTCATTATCCTAAATTATATTTATTTTAGTATTTTATAATAATATTAATTTGATATTTCAATTAACAATATAATTTCAACATCCATTTTGTTTAATTATTGTATATACATATTATTGGGGAAAATTCAAAAATAAAATACTATGATGATTATAAATAACGTATATTTCATCATATTACTTATAGTAAAATATATATTCAAAAAATAATCATTAAAAATTTATATTTATTAAAACATGAATGTGACAACTTTAACATCACTTTAAATAAAATATTATATGTTAAATAATCATTTCATTATTTCTCCAAATGGTCAATAATTCAACCCTTGGATGATTATGGTTGAGATATATTTAACCAATATGATTTGGTCCATTGGTTTATTATTTTAATGGTTATTTTAATTGTAGTTAAAATAGTTTTATTTATTTTTCATCAATTAAATAATTTTTGTATTGTCATTGTATAATAAATTAAAATAATTATTGATCTTTAAAATTTATAAAAGGAATACCATGATATAAATAATTTTGATATATTTCTGGAAACTATTTTATATTGATGTTTTATCATGTTTAACACTATTTTAAAATTATTACACTCATAATAAATAAGAGGGTGACATTTTGTAACATTCATGCCACATTATTTTATTTTAAAACATTTTTATCATTTTCAAGTACAAAATACCATTAAATGAGTCAATAATGTTCATTTCCTGTGAAGGGTTAATGGTTACTCATCCAATTTTATTTTGGACAGTTATATTGTAATTATATTATCTTTTTAATATTAATTTGTTACATAAATTACTTAATTTACCATTAAATGTGTTAAATAAAAATTGGCGTACATAATATTCATCATCTCCAAAAAATAAAATAAATCTATAACATAATTTGGAAAAACATATTCCAAAAATAGAATCTAATTTTCAAAATTTGAATCACAGAATTTGTATGAATTAAAATAAAATTAATATCATTGAGCGAATGAGAAAATGAGGTTTTATAATATAAAAACCATCAAATTATTGACATGTTTTTATATTAAATTTCTTTTTGAAATTACATATAATGACCAAATTATGATTAAATAAAAAAATATAATCATAATTTAAAACCAATTCAGTTAATAATCTATCAATATAAATAAATTAAAAGAAAGAGGTGTTTTGAATTAAGATACAATATTTTTAAATATTAATTAAAATATTAATTTCATCAGAATAATACCCACAATTTATCAAAACTAATTTTTTATATCCCACATCCAAATAAGAATTATATTTTGTAAAATATAATATAAAATTTTAGAAAATATATTTAAATTGGGAGTTCCATTCCTAGGTGGTATAACACCCCAAATATTTTATGGTATGCTTCCCTTAAATATATTCTATTCATGGCCTACATTTCATAAAAGACTATGTTTATTTAAAAAACACTAGTTTATTTAGGAGGTAATCATAAACTATCCATTAAACATAAATTTTCTACTTATTTATTTTTAATTCCAAAAAATGACCATCTAGAGTTGTGACCAGTATGTCATTTAGAGTATGATAGAAACAACTTGATTTTTTGATGAATAGTAACATACCCTTATGAATAGTTATACTAATAGTAATATGACCCTTATGAATAGAAAATAATGATATCATTTTATTTTCTTATAGTAAAAAATATAATAAGATCAAAATTAATTTTTCAATGTGATATAAAACAAATTATTCCTTTAAAATTGATATTTTTTTAAATTATTATGATTTTATTTAAAAATTTAATTACAAATAAATAGAAAATTGTTTTCAAAAAATGGAGTTCATTTTTTAATTATAAACATTTTATAATGGTTAAAGTTATTTTTTTAGATTATTATTAAATACTTTAATTTTTCATGAATATTGAAATCACGGTTTTGAGTTTTCGGTAGTTTAATGGCATCATGATGATGTAATAATTAAATATAAAATGCATGTTAAGTTTTTATAGTTACATATGGAATTATTTTCCACATTTTCCTAAATCCATGAGAAAATACCATGGTAAAGATGGTGGTTTTTCAAAAAACCCACTAATGAGGTGTACATTTTAATATATAAAAAACTCCCTCTCATTTACTATAAATACCCATTCAACCCCTTTGTTTTCTTTCATTACAAACTCATTATCCTCTAAGATAAAGTAATATTACCTCCATAGGATTCCTCTCATGGTGTCCTCAATCACCCAAGGTCTCATCCATTATGTTTTGAAAGGTACCCTATAAAGTATTAGAATCTACCACCCTTCTCTTTTCCTAAAGCGTTCATTTTTATGTGTTCTCATTTATTTTATATTTTATTATTTTGGGATATGTCATTAAAAATTTACCTTTCATTATATATTATTTATGTGTCATGAGAAACCCCATTTATCTCATTAATAGTTTTTATGAAATTTTAAGTGAAGTCGTTAGACTGCCGAATTTTCGTGGGAGATTTCTCAATTTTTCATCTATTATGAGTTCCTTTATTTTATAATTCTTTACTAATATACCCTCATCCATATAATATGATAATTCTAGTAACATAAATTCATATTAATTATATTATTCTAATAGAAAATTTCTTCATCGTCTCTCCTTCCCACTCCTCTTAAAATTAAAATGAAAACACCTTCTGAGATGTGTTAATTAATCACATTCAAAGAGGAAGGGTTCTCAATATTCATTACTTAGTTAAATTATGGTCATGAAATAATTATTAGGGTGGAAGTAGATTTGAATATATTTATTTTATCTCATTAATTTTCTCGAGTCCTTACACACTCATAATAAAAAATATTAATACAAAACAAGTTCATTTTGAACAAAACCGCCATGTTAATCCAAAAATTTGTAATTAACTTTTAACTAATGAATCATCATAAAGGTATATAATCCAAAATAATTATAATATATTTTATATATTTTTTAAAGACATTAATAAGATATATTAACTATTCTGGATGTTCGACAACATTTCAAAGAACTACCACTCATGAATACAAGTAAACGGATCATGATAACCAAGGAAGAAAATGCTTGAAAAACAATAAAATCGATCCTATAATATACATAAAAAGATCATTAAATGAATCTAACAAGGTTATACTAAATCAATTACATGTATTTTAGATTATGGAATTATTAATTAACAATGATAATCTTTATAATTCAGGTTGTTATAAAAAAATAAGAACACACTCAAGCAAATGTTAAGGGGTTTCTCATCTCACAATCATTTTCATGATATTTCCATTATTAGACACTTATATATTGAATGTGGTATATTTTTACTACCATTTGATATATAAAAACATGATTCTATTTATATTAATGTCATTAAATTATTAATTTGTTGGTTATTAGGTTCTTGTTATATGATTCAGCTGATTACATTATGGTAATAGACTTCATCTCAATTACAATTTCGTTATGACTAACTATGTATTGTGCACCTATTAACCCTTATATTGTGTACCTACTATCCATTTGAGATAATTTTTCATTTGAAATTATTTTTCTATTAAATATACAATTTCTCATATCAAGGAATGATTATTGTCTAAAAAATATACCATTTTACAAACAATGTTTATTTGGAACGTTTTTTTAACTATGAAAATATAAATGAATCTCTATTCTCTAATATATATAGATATTGATAAAATAAATTTTACTTGTATTAAATCTATGTATTAAGAATTATTTATACTTGTAGTGGCGGGTGGGTCCTGCAATATCCCCTCGATGTATCGGCTGGTCTGATGAGACAAATCAGTTTGCGATAAACCCTTCGAGTTTGTTTCCATAAATCAGATGGGTTTCTAACCACAGAACTAATAATTTTAACAATATTATCGTATCATGTTGCAGATACAATATGTCCAATTAATAATAATTAAATTTATTCATTATCAGTTATTACTATCCATGATGTTTTCACTGTGAAAAAATATATGGATACAGTTTCATTCTCAGTTTGTAAATGGTGTGGGTTTTAAATTTATTCACTATTCCATATAGAATATTTCAAATTGATTACTTATTATTTAATTTAATCTTCTTATATCTTTAATCCTTACTATGAATATGATCTCACCCCTTTCATTTTTTTACCCTCAACAGGTTCTGAAGAAGAGACCATTTACTTAGTTTCTATGGATGCAATTTTTAGTTTTTGTTATGTATTCTATAGTGTAGCCTTTACCAATGTAATTTGAGTTACATCTATGTATCTAGTTTATTAATGACTACTAAACTGGTCGTTCGTTTATCTATTCATTCCTTTTAACTAGTAAAATGTACTTAGTAATGCATCGACACTGGTCTCGAGAGGTTAGGGTGTTACAGTTTTTATCAATGGAAGTCTAGTAGAAAACATAGAAACAAGATTAAAAAATGTAGATTAGGGAAAAAAATCTGTAAGGTAGGATTAGAGGTTAAACATAAAATTGTATTCTGGAATTTTGCTCAGGTATAATTTTTGTGTCTTTTTCGAAAAACTAAATCCATTTCTGGATAGAAACATTTATAGGTGTCTCTGTCA
Organism: Viscum album; assembly: GCA_963277665.1. Taxonomy (NCBI): domain Eukaryota; kingdom Viridiplantae; phylum Streptophyta; class Magnoliopsida; order Santalales; family Viscaceae; genus Viscum; species Viscum album. Next base: position 2,079,258,498 of record OY728136.1, on the reverse strand, counting down.
CTTAGGTACCTAAGAGTAAAAACTCTGAAAAGGAGTTTTGGTCTTGACTCGGTGAATCCTGGTTCATGAAAATGGGCCTTGCTACACTCTTGGTATTGAATCTATTGGGAGATATTCTTATTATAGTTCACATTTTCTTTACAAGTCATTATAATGAATTTTAATGTACGTTTTTCTCAGTGAAACCATGATTATGAGATTAGTTATGAATATAATTTCAATCCATGAAAAGTGATTTTTATATCTAAGATTCATAACATAATTTAGTATATGACATTATTTATAAAAAGAGTATAATAGAAGAAAGTGTATCAATACCCATGAAAAATTTAGGGATCTCCCCACTAAGAATGTAAACACAGTCAATGTTGGATCAAATCATATCGTGACCATATTGGGAAAACTTACTCAGGTTGTGACAAAGAACCATGCCACACCTATGTTGGATTGTTTCATGCGGCAGAAGACCCTATATTTCAGTGTGACTACTTATCCAGTGGTTTTTGAGTAGCAGATAATGTCCATGGAAATAATATTCATGTAATTAAGATAAAATAAAGAATGGTAGTACTGGTGGTATATTGTCTTATGGGTGACACCGATCAATATTTGTACACGATCCAGAATACCACAGAGGAAGAAGAAATAGAAGATATGTAAAGGATGAATTTTAATGAAATATTAATCGAAAAATATTTCCCTCACATGCTAGGAAATGAAATAAAGAGGAAGTTCGTTAGCTTAATGAAAATGGAATAAGACATTATTTTAGAGTAGGAGGCTGCATTTACAAGGCAAGAAATGTTCTCCATTGATTACATACGAGGCAAGGAAGACATGATTGATCATTTCTTTAAAGGAATTCATCCAATTCATAAAAGACAGCTGGCTTCTCAAACAATTTCATCATTTGATAAAATTGTATCATGTTCTATCAAAATAGAGAATGAATTTACTGGATAAAAATTATTCAAGGGAAATCCAAGATAAGAAGAAATACTCTAATAACCATGGAAAATGTGTAGTAGTAATGAAGAACAATGGAACAAAGAAATTCCTATTATGTTATAACTGTTGAAAGAATCATCATGGGAAATGTTTGAAAGGGATGGGATTATGAACAAGTGTTGAGAAAAGGGTCATCGATCTAATGAATTCAAGGGGAAGAAACTATTCAATGATGTGTAGTAATAAAATTTTAGAGAAATTTCAGACAATCTAAATGAGTGTATTATGTGACAAAGGTACTTTCAATAGAAAATCATAAGAGAGAAATGGAAATATTATGAGATTAGAACTGCGGAAGATGAAGTTCCTAACGACATGGAAGAAGGTACTTTAATTGTTTCCTCAAACGTTTCCAATGTGTAGTACCCCCAGTTTCTAGTATGTAACTCATTCTTGATGATTTTCATGGTTTAATAGTTAAGGGTGATAAATGGGAGAGTTTGGAGAACTTGAATGATGTATTGAGGCTAAGGGGAAGTTGCACGGATGGCGCACAGTTTCTCTAAACCGTTCAGTAAAACCATGCGTAGTTGGTCTTGGAGGCAGTAGCTTTCGCACTGGTGGCACACAGTTTTTCTAACCATGCATCCAAACCATGCATGGAGTGACTTCTGAGGTAGTGGCTAATGCGTGGTTAGCACACAATTTGTTTCACCGTGCAAGAAAACTGTGTGTCCACTTAAACGAGAAACTATAAAGGTGGATATCACGTGTTTTGCCCTCTATGTGGCTCATTTTTCGTTCTAAGCAGCCATAACGTGGGTTTTTTCTTCCCCTAAGGCCAGAAAAGGCTCTCCCTTCATTCTATAGGTGATTTGAAGGCTTCTCTTGGAAAATCAAATCCATATTCATGAGGTATGTGATCGTACTTCATTGTTCTTGATCGGTTTTTGAGATCTACTTAGATTTACTTCTCCTCTACTCTCAATTTCTTATATATATGCTCGTTATGGGTAGATCTAAGTGTGTGGATTCCATATATGATGAGATTTTGTCTTCATAATACTAGGAGAATAGATCTATGGTGGGTTTTTGAATAATCAACTCGGGTTTCTTGAGCATTCTTCGACCATTTTGGTTTTTGTCAAAACCATTGAGGTAGTTGGCTTCACTCTAGACTCCTCCGGTTAGAATTGATTGTATTATTTTCAAATTGGTTTATTTGAATGGGTTTTTTATAAAAATCATTGAATAAATCTTCTTTAGTGATGATTTAAGATTTTGATGTAATTGTGAAATCTTGGTGAATTATTGTGCAAATTGATATGGATTCTTGATTTTAAAATGTTGATTTTAAATTATGGATTTCTGAAATCGTAAATGGTTTGATGAAATATCGGTTTTCAATAAAAAGGGTGTTTTATTGAAATGGGTTGGAATTGAAATGGTTTGGAATTGAAATGGTTTTGATGCAAATGATTTTCAATAAAAATGTGTTTTTATTGAAAGGGTGTTTTGGCATGATTGATAGGTAGATGTGGTGTGTGTTCATATTGTATTCAGGATGGATAAGGGTTAGGAATCTCCCCCATCGGTTTTGGGGAGGATAAGGGTTAGGTATCTCCCCCATCGAACATTCATATTGCCTTCGAGACAGATATGGGTTAGGGGTCTCCCCCATCAGTGTTGGGATGGATAAGGGTTAGGGCTCTCCCCGGTCAAGAATTCATGTGAATTTGTGTTGGGTAAGGGTAAAATTTTTCCCCCATCATGGTTGGGACGGATAAGGGTTAGGGCTTCTCCCTTCTTCCAGGTTGCATGCATGGTTGGTTACATGGGTTTGTGGAATGGTTTGGTAATCCAAAAATGAATGTTTTTGAATTGGTTCTTAAGCATGTTTGGTTATTTTTCTAGAAAAATAACATGCTGGAAAATTTATTTCAATTGCTCATGGAATACCTTTGTCTATGAATCGTTTTGGAAACTTGTTTATATTTCGTTATAAGCTGGTTTTGAGAAAATTTTTTATATAAACTATTTTTATATAAATGTGGCTAACTCTTCTATCCCAGTGGTGTTATTAGTAAAGTCATTGGGGAAAACCTACTGAGTTTTATAGTCACACATTCTTTGGCACATTGGTGCTTTTTCAGATGTCGTAATCCAGGAGACAAAGGTAAAGGTAATGAAACATATTGTTACTGGCTTGTGGTGATGTTTGGGAGTTGTTGTGGAGCTTGGAACATGTGGATCATTGAGTTGTAGTTTCTTTTGAGAGTCTTGATTTGTTCATCTGCTGTATACATTGATTCTTATTTTGGTCTTATGTTGTTGTGTACTTTGATGTAGTTTGATATAAATGAATGTTTTGTTGGTCTTTCTTTTGTTCAAGCATCATATAGTGAACGGTTGGTTATGGTTGGTTTATGGGGATTATTTCATAAAGGGTCAATCGTCCCCCACTTGTACTGGAAAACCTTCGACATTTATTGCCAGCCTTTGGCGCCTTGGGGATGTCTATTAAAGCCTAGTAATGACTCATTGTACTCTAAATCCAATGAGAATTTGAGGGTCATAACAAATGGTATCATCTTGTTTGGTCATTTCCAAACAAGTACTCATCGATGTTCTTGGTCTTTGAGTTGAAATTCATTCTTGTCTTTTCCTTGGGTCAACCTCTTCGACAGGAGTAGGATTTTTGGAACATGAAATGTATTGCTCAAATGGACATAGCTAACATGTTTATGCTGAACTTAAAGTTACCAGGGTTTTGGGCACATAAGTTTATTGGATACACTTCTAGAAGGATAGTAAATCTCATTGTAATGGGTTTAGCCAATGAGACGAGCACAACATGCATTGTATAGGAATGACTCCCCACTCGGATTTCATATCTGATTGTGAGGAAATATTTGTGATTTTTATCACGGTGATTTTTTTAAAAAAAAATCAGAAATTGTTTTCATGTAAAAGATTTTGAAAACATGGTATTTGGTGTATTTTGAAAATGGGTTTCTTTTCTAAAGGCGCGAGGAATGTTTTCAAAATTGTTTGAACATGGGAAAATGTTTTTTTGTAAATAATGTTATGATAGTATTTGAAATGATAATCCATCAATTTCTAGAGATTGAGATTGTCAGAGTTTGTTGTTGGTTTAGAAACGGTCACCGGTTGGCAGCGTCAGAACCAACTTGAAGAAGGAGTGGAGAAATTGGTTGCACCTAAACCACGTGTGAACCAAGATATGGTTCAAAGTGTCATTAATTATTTTCAAGCTATGGATATGGGTAATCAGAGTAATAAACCAAGGCATGTGGATCATACAATTCAGTTCATGAAGCAGAATCCACCGAATATTCGGGGTGATGCTAAACTCGAAAAGGCAGAGGTGTGGCTAATTATGATGAATCTTATATTTGATTTCATCGACACACCTTAAGAGATAAAGTTAATGTTGATGATGTATATGCTCGAGGATCTTTCACGTCAATGGTGGGATTTCGCGGTGTAGGGTAAATTGGATGAAGGACTTACATTGGAGGATTTTGAAGAATTTTTCAACAAAAAATTCTATCCTCACATGTTCAAGATCAAGAAAATGACAGACTTATTTATCTTGAAGCATGAGAGTCTCTCTGTCATAGAGCATGTGGATAAATTCATGAATTTAGTCGAGTTTTCACCAGATGTTGCGGCCATTGCATAGTTGAATGCATGCATCTTATAATCGGGGCTAAGTCAAGAGATTCAATAGAAGATTGAGGTGATCTATATTATGGATTATACATAGATGTTTAACAGAGATACTGTTGCGGAACGTGATATCTCAGGATTGATAGGAGGAGGAATTTTGATACCTACGAGAAATGGTGGGAACTATACTGTTGGGAACAAGAGGAAAAGGGATACCTATTTCCATGGTGCGAGTAAAAATCAGAACTAGATGGTGAGATCAGTGAACCTTCTTCCATGAACCCGGAGCAAAGTAGGTTGTTTTCAATGTGGTTCGCTTGAATACAAAAGGAGAGATTGTACCTAGAAACCTAGATCATGCCAAAATTGAAATCAAATGGGGCATCTACAGGGCTATTTTAGGAATACTCCATGTCCAGGTGCACGTGAAACTTCTCAGGTGTCGCAAGCATTGTATGCTTCAACAGGACGATGACAAGAAAATCAGTATTTTAAGCATAATAGATAAATACATGGTGATTCTAAAAATTCCATGACTCTTGAACCCTGGAAATATCAGCAAGGAAATAGGGAGAACAATGTAGAGACGAAGCAATTGCATGGAGCTGAGCAGATGATTCTCGATGATCTGGAAGGACTATCTATAGTGAGAGGTATGATTCTTTTGAATTCCACCCTTGTGAAAGTGTTTTCTGATAATGGATTATCGAATTCATTAATTGATTATCGTGCTGTTGACTTTATATGTTTAAAACTAGAAATTATGCCTTCTTTTTTGAAACTGAAAACTCCTCTTGGTGAAAGAGAACATCAAGCCTTTGTGTGTAGAGCATGTGCTATAACTGTTGATGGAGTTGAGTTAAAATGGGACTTATCGATGTTGGACATGGATTTATTTGATGTAATCATGTGTATGGAATGGTTTACAATGTTTAAGGCTCACATCGACTATTATTGTTGAACAGTTAGTTACACGTCTGAGGACGGCATCAGCCATCTCATCAGAGGAGAGAGGATGGTAATGAAAGGTGAAAAGAACTTGTTATCACCAATGGTGGGAATGATCTCTTATCGACATGATGTGTTGACTTTGGAATCAACGGAAGAGATTGAGGAAAATAGTTTTCCAGTGGTTCTACATCAATTTTCGGATGTCCTTCCCAACAACTTCTAAGGGTTACCACCTCTAAGGGAAGTGGAGTTTATGATTTATCTCCTTCCAGGGACTAGTCCTATTTCCCTTATGTCTTATATGATGTAACTAATATTGTTATGGGAATTGAATGTGAAGTTGGAGGAGTTGGAAGGAAAGGGTTTTATTCGACCAAGTACTTCCCCATGGGCAGCACCAGTGTTGTTTGTGAAGAAGGCAGATGGAACTCTTCAGATCATTGTTTATTATTGTAAGCATAACCAAGATACGATAAAGAATAGATATCCAAATCCACTCATTGTTGATCAGTTCGATCAATTAAGGGAAGCTCAGTGGTTCTCCAAAATTTACTTTTGATCCGGATATCACCAATTGTGAGTTTTGAAGGAGTATTTTCCAAATACAACTTTTAGAAGTAGATCTGGCCACAATGAATATGTAGTCATGCCTTATGGTATAATGAATAAACTAGCGGTATTCATGTCTTTGATGATTCAGATATATCAGTGATATCTGGTTTCTATTGTAGTGGTGTTTGTGGATGATATTTTGGTCTACTCAAAGGAAAGATCTAATCATGAGGTGCACTTGGAAACACTGATACAAATCATGAGAGATCATCTTTTGAATTCCAGATTATCGAAGTGTGATTTTTGGATAGAGGAAGTAAGTTTCCTTGGAAATTTCATTTCTGAGAAAGGCATTTATTTTTATCATGAAAATATAGAAGCTGTTATCTCTTGTAAAACACCGAATACTATGTTTGATATATACAGTTTTCTTGGTCTAGCGAGTTACTACCGTCGCTTTCTGCGTGATTTCTCATTACTAGCTTCACCAATGACTGCTTTGAGAATGGAAAATGCTCTATTACAATAAACCGATTATTGTTAGAAATAATTTAAGGAAATGAATGTTCAGCTTACATCAGCACCTATATTGACCTTGCAAGAATCAGGCCAGAGGTATGTGGTGTATTGTGATGCTTCAGGATCAGTTTTGGGTCGTGATAACATGAAAAGAGATCATGTGGTTTCTTAGGGTTCAAGGCAGTTGGGGTTGCATGAGAAAAATTACCCAAAACATTATTTGGATTTGGCTGCAGTCGTCCATGGGTTGAAAACCTTGATACATTATCTCATTGGTGAGAAATTATATATGTTTATGGATCACAAAATATTGAAATACATTTTCTCAAAACGAGAATTGAATCTGAGGCAAAGAAGATGGATGGAGTATCTATAGATGGTTGACTTTGACTAGATTTACACACCAGGAAAAGGGAATTCGGTGGCAGATGCATTGAGTAGAAAGTCATATGCTCAATTGGGTATGATCATGGCGTATCATACATAGATGAATGGGCAATCTGAGAGGATGATACAAACGTTGGAAGACTTTTTTGTGGGAATTTGTAACTGATTTTGTGGGTGCATGGGAGTAGCATATACCCTTAGTGGAGTTCTCATACAATAACAACTATCAAGCCTCTATAGACATGGATCTGTTTGAAGCATTGTATGGGCATCCTTGTCATTATCCACTATACTGGGTGGAAATGGGTAAAACATCCCTAATCGGTCCAACCCTAGTCCAAGAGACAACAAAGAAGATCAAGTTGATTAGAAAGAGGATGGAGACGGCTCAGAGTCGTCATGAAAATTATGAAGATCACCGTGGAAGACCGTTGCCGTTCGTTGTGGGTGATCTTGTCTTCATGAGGATCTCTAAAAGGCTTGGACATCGTCGTTTCAGGAAGTAGGGAAAGTTATCTTCCAGATACATTGGCCCTTTTGAGATTCTGTAATGGGTTGGAGAGGTGGAATATCAGTTGTCATTACCACAATGGTTCAGTTTGGTGCATAATGTCTTCCATGTATGTCAGTTGAAAAAGTATCAACCTGATCCTGACCATATGATCATACGATGTCACGTTGACCTAATGTCGGGGCAGCATTGATACATATCCCAGTATAGATTTTGGATAGGCAAGAGATAGACTTGTGGGGAAAAATCATCGATCTAGTGCGGGTTTTATGGCTGCATGGTCAGATTCAAGAAGAGACATGGGAATGTGAGAAGGAAATTAAAGAGTAGTGGACGAAACTCATTGAGTTGGGTGAAGGATTTCTACTTCATGATGATGGAAATACCAATGTTGGGGAGAATGTAGTACCCACGGTTTCGGTTATGTAACCCTTTATTGAAGCTTTTTATGGTTTTAATGTTAAGGTTGATGAATGGGAGAGTCAAGTCAACTTGAATGATGTTCTGAGGAAAAGTTGAAGTCGCACGGACGGTGAACGGTTTTTCTAAACCGTGTGGTAAAATTTTGCATATTTGGTCCTGGAGGCATTAGCATCCGCATAGGAGTTACACAGTTTTTCTAACCGTGTGGTGAAACCATGTGTGGATTGTCTGGAGAGGTAGTGGCTAATGTAATTTTAGCGCACAGATTGTCTAACAGTGCGGGCAAACCATGTGGCCGCATAAACAAGATCTTATTAAGGTGTATCTCACGCGTTTTTGCCTCTATATGGCTCTTTTTTCTTCCTATGCGGCCCTAACACGGTATTATTCTTATCCTAAGGCCATAAAAGGTTCTCCCATCATTCCGAAGGCAATCTGAAGGCTTCTCATGGCGAATCAAAGCTGAATTCTAGAGGTATGTGATCGTTTTCCTTCATTCTTGATCAGTTTCTAATATCTACTTAGATATATTTCTCCACTTCTCTCGGTTTCGTAGATATAATATCATTATGCGTAGATATAAGTGTTTGGATTCCAAATATTATGATATATTGTCTTGATTGTGCTCGGAGAAGAGATCTATGGTGGGTTTTTGAAGAATCCATCCAGGTTTCTTGAGCGTTCTTCGACGGTTGTGGTTTTCGTCAAAACCTTTGAGGTATGTTGCTTCACTCTGGACTCCTATTGTTAGAATTGATTGTCTTAGTTTCAAATTAGTTTATTTGAATGGTTTTTATTGTGAAAATCATGGAATAATTCTTCTTTAGTGATGATTTTTGGTTTTGATGTAACTGTGAAATCACGGTGAAATATTGTGCAAAGTGATTTGGCTTCTTCAACATAAAATGATGATTTAAAATTATGGATTTTATGAAATCATAAATGGTTTGATGAAAAATGGGTTTTCAATAAAAATTGTGTTTTATTGAAATGGTTTGAGATTGATATGTCTTTTATGAAATTAGTTTTCAATAAATAGGGAGTTTTATTGAAATGGTTTGGCATTGATATGGTTTTTATGGAAATGTTTTTCAATAAAAAGGTGTTTTTATTGAAAGGTTGTTCGGGCATGATTGATGGGAAAATGTGGTGTGTGTTCAAATTGCATTCAGGACGGGAATGGTTTAGGAGTCTCCCCCGTTAGTTTTGGGATAGATAAGGGTTAGGTATCTCTCCCGTCAAACATTCATATTGAATTCGAGACGAATAAGAGTTTGAGGTCTCCTCCATCTGTGTTGGGATGGATAAGGGTTAGGGTTATGCCCCATCAAGCATTCATGTGCATTAGGGTTGGATAAGGGTAAGAATTTTACCCCATCATGGTTGGGATTGAAAATGTTTAGGGCTTCTCCCCTCTTTGAGGTAGCATGCATGGTTGGTTGCATGGGTTTGTGGAATGGTTGGGTATGACAAAAAGGAATATTTTTGAAATGGTTCTTAAGGCTGTTTGGTTATTTTTCTGTAAAAATAACTTGTTGAAAAATTGGTTTCAATTTCTCTTAGAATGCATTTAGTTATTAATGGTTTTGAAAAATTGTTTTTTTGGTTATAAAATTCTTTTGAGAAAATGTTTTATATAAAATGTTTTTATATAAATGTGGCTAACTCTTCTATCCTAGTTGCCTGAGTAGGGAAGTCATAGGGGAAAACCTAATGATTTTTATACTCACCTATACTTTGGCATGTTGGTGCTTTTTCAGAAGTCATATTCCGAGACACCGGTAAAGGTAAATAATCTTATTTCTAGTGGCTTGTGGTGATTCTTGGGAGATGTTTTGGAGCTTGGAACATGTGGAGCATGGAGTTGTTGTGTCTTTTGAGCGTCTTGAGTTGTTCACCTATTGTGTACATTTATTCTTAGTTTGGTCTTCCGCTACTATGTACATTGATGTACATTGATATAATTGAAGTCATTGTTGGTCTTTCATTTTTTCATGCGTCATATTGTGAATGTTTGGTTATAGTTGTTTTATGGGGTTTATTTAGTAATGGGTAAATCATCCCCCATTTTTACTTGAAACCCTTCAAGAATTTATTACCAGAATTTGGCGCCTTGGGGATGTCACTTAATACCTAGTAGTGACTCGTTGTACTCTCAAGGCAATGAGAATTGGCGGGTCATTACACAATGCATTATTTGATTCAGGATCATTTCATTCATTCATATCATCCCAATTTTCCATGAAAATTAGACAAGTCCAATACGATTTAATAATAGAGTTGTTTGTCAAAACTGTTAGGGGATATATCATTTTATCAAAGGTGTGTCGATCACTCCCCCTCATGACACATAAACGTTCATTTTTTTGCAAACATAATCGTCATAATAATTATTTACTTTCATATAAATATCAATATGAATTGTCTATAAAATTATTAAGTGAAGATCTATTGAATGAAGAACGAAGTTAAATATTTTGAAAATGCAGTAGAATCCCTTACTTATAGGGAATAAACATCGTCATATGATTCTTATCTACATCCACCCCCAGTAGCTCTACTGAATGAAATAATTTGAGAGGAATATATAACAATATCTATGTAAGGAATGAAATATAGAAATTGAATATCTGTATGTAGTGGAAGAATGCATTCACCTATTTCTAGAGGACATAACTAGACATCCTCATGAGTTGGAAGTTGAGTTCTATATTTAATTAATTCATGGTTCATGACCTATATCAATGACTCCCTATAGAATTATAAGGACTTTTCCTGAAAACATAACATAATCTTGAAATAAATGATTAATTCACATTCAGGATCTTTTCAGGATTAGAGTTTTAGAGAAATAGGACATAACTATTACATCTTAAAAGATTAGAAAGTATACACTTCAACCCAGTTTCCATTTTTTTCACCAAATATAAAATTCATGAAAAAAAGAGACATGTCTAGATCTATCTTTTAGACAACCTGAATTTTTCTTGATCCCATCCTTGACCCTAATCATCTTTATATCATGTGAAAAACATTTTAAAGCACGGTATGAGCATAAAAATCTCAGTAAGGTTTATAAAACAAAGAATGAAAACATTAGTTCATCATTACATACATAACATATGATCACTAACATACCTCATGAAATCATAAGATTTATGAATAACAAATAGAAAATATAAATCATAAAGGTAACTTTTGGCATCCATATCATACTTACATTGTAGCTATCACATCTACTTAGGGAGTTACATTTGGAATTTCCATCATAGGTTATTCCCAAAATCTATTTGAAAAAACAATAACTTTTACCTCCGTCATATTACCCAATGCATGAGAGAGATATCTCGGGATAAAATGCCCAAGGTTTATCATGAAACCAAAAATAATTATAATCAATTCCCAAGAACCATAACATATTCATAACAACTAAAATAAATATAAATGAAAGATAACAACTCAACATTTTAATCACAACATATCATTTAAAAATATTGACATAATAAAATCCATTATTAAAGTCATTTTCAATTCCAAAATATGTAAAAAGAGTATCTGATATTTATTTTCCTTTTAAAAACATTACAGCTTTTTAAGGAATCCAAAGATCAAATAATACTCACGGTGGCGGAAAGGTCGATGTCGCCGCTGACGTTAAAAAAACATTCTTTTTTTGTCATTTAATAAAACTACTTGTAGGAAAATAATCTCATTGAATGAAATGAAACGTCATAGGTATTTATGCACCATATAAAAGAAAGTTGAAAATAAAAAAAAATTGGCCTCAACAAAAGGAGATTGAGACAAAGTCCCTTACCTCGTGTCCGACTTGACCCATTTTACCCTTAATCTATTGAATAATAAACTAAAGTTAATTTATTTTTTCTTATGACCTTTTTTCATGATTAGTAATCCTATTATATCACTTATTACCATGTTATAAACAATATGTAATCATTTATGTTTTAACAGTTGTTTTGTCGATATTTGGTACTTGAGTAAAAATGAACAACTTATAATTACATGTTGTCCATGTCGCCAACAATCCATTATCTTTAGAATAATATTCGTGATTTAGATATCATATAAATCATATATATCTATTATATATATGTATTTAATACATTACATAACATTTGTAGATAAAAAATGAAATCCACCATTCATTGAGACGGTAAGTCGTTCGTACACATTAATGCTACTTTGATTTCTATTTCATACTATAATGGAATTAAAATATAATGATACATATGTATATTATAATTCCAGTATATATCATATATAATTCCATTAACTATATCCTTTATACATCTCACGTATGGAATTAATGAGTCATATCACTTTGAGGGGGCGGTAGTCCGCACTTCCTCAAATGAAATTATCGCATTTACCCACTATGGAAGCCGTTAAGGTATTCTATAAATGAGAAATACAATAGAATAAATAAAAAATATAAACATAATATATATCGTATATAAATGATGTTCCATCTTAATATCCACTATGAGAGGCGGTAAAATATAATTGAAAAATCATCACTTCGTGAGGCGTTAGTTTTCCATTCACAGAAATAGAATGTTCTTCACCCATTAGATGAAGGTGTGTGTAAGTGTAGTTAGAATAATTACAATAACAACATCCTAGTTTATTGAGGATAATTTGGTTTTTATAATATTAATGAATAGATTGATTTTAGGGGGTTGGTGAAGAAAAATAAAACAAAAGAACTTAGGTGAAGACATTGCCATTAAATCGGGTAACTCCCTTTGATTTGAACCAAACAAGTTTCTTGAAGTGATTTCTGCTGAAGGTATGGCTTCTAGAATCAATAGAGAGATCCTGGGAGCTTAATGGATGAGATTTTTTAAGATTCAAAGTCTTGATATGTGTGATTAATGAGTTATAAGTGAGGTATTTCTATAACGGAGAGGAGGGGCTCTTTATGAAAGTTTGAAACATTTATTTCATTATAAACTCATCATCAGTTTCAAAATGTCAAATAATCATTAAATATGAATTTAATATGACTAATGGTAGAAATATATTCATCCAATAATAATTGGTCAGGTTTGATATATTGTTTTAATATTTATAATTATGTTTCATAAAATCATTTATTAATGAGGCAAATATTACATCATTATTGTGTCATAAATATTTTAATTTATTTGATTTAAAAAAATTATAAAAAAATACTATGATGGAGAAAATCTTTTTTTATTTACAATTAATATTTATTGTCAAATGGATAACTTCTATTACCAAATTTAAAAATTTATTTACTAAAATATATTTGTTTATTCCACTTTTGACTTTACTTTATATTAATTAATATATAGTGTCATTATTACTCCCATGTGGATCCATGGGGTCCCAAAATGGACCCAAGAATCACCATGGTCGGATATGTATCATCAAATAAGATTAGGAAACATGTTATGGTAATTTAATATTATTATAATATTATATTTTACAATTATTTACTATATTTCCCTGTTAATCATGGTAAATAAAATATTTACTGAAGTAAATATATAAAATGTATAAAAATAAAAGTTACATATTTAAAAAATTTATACATAATGATTCCAAATATTGAATACATTTTTCTAAATTTAAAATAAGGAAGTGGCAGAAATGAATTTAAAATTAATTTCCGCTGTAAAAACCAAAAGCATGTTTTTAAAAAATAAAAACAATCAAAAGATTGACACTTTATTTGTGTCCAATTTCAAAGTGAAATTAATTCCAATGTCCAATATTGGATTAAATAGTAAAAATATATTATAATTACACTTTACAACCAATTAAAAATATAATCTAACCATATAAATAAACTAGATTAAAATTCCGTGTTGAATTAAAATACAGTATTTTTCACTATTCATTAAAAAATGTTCATTATCAGAAAAATACAAAAAAATTACCCAAAGTAAATTTAGATGTTCTGAATCTAAAGAAAAATATTATTTTTTCAAATGGAACATATAAAAATGACCAAAACTAGATTTAAAGAGGGTTCGACATCAAAAGGCTGTAAATGTGCCTTTTAAAGAATAATAGAGTATTTATGCCTAGATTCATTCACATTTAAGCATCTAACTTTTATTAGATAAATGTAAAAACATTTTACATAAAACTATAATCATATATTAGTTAGTTCTATTCATTCCCACCAATATAATGGCTATTCATTAACTACCACTAAAAATAATAATATTATATTTTTAGTGTGCAGCGTAAGATTTCAAAGAAACCCGTTGTTGTGTATTGGGTACGCTATTGAACATAGAATGCCCTTTAATGTAAAATGAATATATAATTCAAAAATATTAATAAACATTCAAATGTATTATTCTTTATTTACTTGGGATGTTACAACCTTCCCCCCATTTGGGAATTGCGTCCTCACAATTTTTATTCACTTATCAAATAAGTGGGGGTATTTTTCCAAAATAACATTTTTGGATTACCATGTTGCCTCATCAACCATATGGTTTTTGCACAAAACTGTTACATGAAAAATCACTTTATTCCACAATAGATTTTCTCTACAATCAAGAATCTGGAATGGTTGTTTCTCAAAAGAGAGATTCTCTTCCAACTAAACTACCTTTGGGCTGAAAACATGAGATGGATCTGGCATATATTTTATCAACATTGAAACATGAAAAACATTGTGTACATGAGAAAAAATTGGTGGAAAATCCACTCTGTACGCAACAACACCATCTTTGTCAAGGATTTCATATGGTCCAATGAACCTTAGACCCATCTTTCGCTTTTTACCAAAACACATCACACTTTTCCATATAGAAACATTAATAAAGACATGACCACCTTCATAGAAATATAGATCCTTACTATAGTTATCTGAATAGATTTTCTACCAGCTCTGAGTTGATATCATTATCTTTTAAGTCAACGGAACTTTTTCTACCACCTCTTATACCAATTCTAGTCCCATCAGCTTTCTTTCACAAACTTCATCCAAAAAATCTATACTTAGAAAACACTTTACATATAATTCCTCAGATGGAGCCAACTGTATACTAGAAAGAAAAATGTTATTATATTAAAATATAACCAAAGAAATATGTTGGTCACAACTTTCCTTGTAATCTAGTGAACAAGCTCATAGCATATCTTCCAAGGTATGAATTGTTCATTCTGACTTCCTATCAAACTGAGGATGAAAAGTTGTACTAAAATTTAATTCAGTACCCAATGACTTCTGAAGGCCATTACAAAAGTTATAAGTAATCATGTGATTATGATCAGATACAATAGAGAGGGGACCACCATCCAACCTCACTATCTCATTAACATACAACTGAGAGAGTTGATCTAGAGACAATGCATCTCAAATAGGAAATAAATTTGTAGATTTGGTCAATCGATCACTAATAACCCTGATTGCATAGTTAACTCTAGATGTCTTTGGTAATCCCACAATGAAGTCCATGGATATATTTTCTAATTTCCACTATGGCACTTGTAAATATTAAAGCATCTCTTTTAGTAATTGAATCTCTATATTAACCTACTGACAAGTCACACACTTCATAGTAAAATAAGCAATATCTCTTTTCATTCCATCCCACCGGTAATACTCCTAAAGATCTCTATACATCATAGTACTTCTAGGATGAACTAAAAATGGGGAACAATTAGGTTTAAATAACAACTCATTCTTCAACTATGAATCACATGACATGCATAATATTTTCCAAACCTCAAAACACAATCATTATCAATGTCAAATTCATGAAACATACCCTTCTGAACCAACTATACCTTTTTCTTATAACTCACTGTATTCTTTTTTTGCTCGGTTAATTTGTTCTGATAGAGATGATTCCACTAACACCTAAAACAAAGGAGAATAATTTCATGCACCAATAACTTCTATTCCAAAGTTCATCAAATAAAAAACCAATGGATCTAGTTCCAAAATTATCATGGATAGTGAAGCATTACTTTTTTGACTCAAAAAATCAGCCACATTATTTGCCTTTTCTGGATGATAATGGATCGTGCAATCATAATCCTTGATTAATTATAACCATCTCATCTGTCACATGATTAATTCTTTTTGAGTGAATATATACATCAAACATTTTTCGTCAGTATATATTTCACATTTCACTCCATACAAATGATGCCTAAATTTTTTTAATGAAAATACAACATTAACTAATTCCAAATCATGTGTAGGGTAATTTAACTCATGAGGATTCAACTGACATGAAGCATATGCAATTACCAGATCATTGTGCATAGGGACATGACCATGTCCATTCAAAAAAGAATCATTGTAGATAACAAACTCACCATTTTTGGAAGGTTTTTCCAAAACTGGAGCATTCAATAATCTTCTTATCAATTCTAAAAAACAATCATCACATTATTTTTTCTAGATGAACATAAAACCTTTTCATGTTAACAGAGTCCATGGACTAGATAACCATGAAAAATTTAAACAACCCTTCGGTAACAACCTACCAAACCATGAAAAATAAAAATCTATATTTTATTTTTGGTTCTTGGCCCTTATTTAAAAACTTTTGTTATATCAAGATCAATATTTATGCCATTTTTTGAAACAATGTGACCACGGAATGAAATTTGTGGTAACCAAAACTAACACTTACTGAATTTTCCATAAAGATTCTTTTCTTTTAAGGTTTTTAAGACAACCCTTCAATGACTTTCATTTTTATCTTTACTTTTAGAAAAAACCAAAATATTATCAATGAACATAACGGAAAACATATCCAAGAACCCATGGAAAAATATATTCATAAGATCAATGAATACATGAAGTGCATTTTTTTACCCAAAAGGCATAACTAAAAATTCAAAAACGCCATATCTAGTACAAAATGTGGTCTTTAGAATGTTTTCTTCCTATATTTCACCTGATGGTATCCCCTTCTCATATCAATCTTTGAAAAATACAGAGCTCCTTAGAGTTGATCAAAAAAATCATCTATATGAGGAAAGTGATACTTTTTTATAACAGTGGTGTTATTCAATGCTCTATAATCAATTCAATGTCTCATTGAACCATTTTTTATCAAATAAAACTAGATCCCCCCATGGTGATGTGCTATGTTAAATGAAACCTTTACCTAATAACTCAATAAATTTCTTCTTTAACTCTAAATTTTCAATTTGAGCCATGCGATAAGGGGGTTATGAAATTGGTTTAGCATCAGGAACTAAGTCTACAGTAAATTCAACTTCCCCATCAGGTATAATACCAGGAAAATCATCAGAAAAACATCAAGGTACTCATTTACCATTGGCACATCATTAATCTCAACACTGATTTTATTTTCAACAATATGTACAAGGTAAAATTCATTTCAATATTTTACTAGTTTCTCAACATCCTAAAATGTTATCAAAATCAAGGGTTCATTATTGTACATAAACTAAAAATATTTCAGGAAAGAATCTTTTTTATCTCTACAGTCAATCTTATTATGATAAACAGAAATCCAATCCATACCCAAAATAACATCAAACACTAATAGAGGCCAAACAAAAATAGTTGCAGGTATATTTTTCCCACACACAAGGACATGAAGGTTCTTTTAATTTCTTTTTTGTCCCAACCATTCATCCATATGTTTTTATTATATGTTCTGCATTCATATTATGAGATGGAATTCTCAATTTAACAGAAAATTTCTCAAAAATAATTTCATGTATAGAATCTGAATAAAACAATACATTGGCATAATCCAAACAAACAAACAGTGCACTAGATACTACTTCATTAGATTGCCCAACATCTGATGAGGTAGTTACAATGGATTTCACCAACAATTGTTTCTTATGGTCTGTCTGATTTACCTCAGTTGAGTTCTTCATTGGATGCTAATTTTCATAATGACACATTTCAGTTCAATTGAAAATTTTTACTGAATGTAAATCAGATTTTGTCTTACCATTACCTGGAGCTTTTTCAGTATAATTTCGAGCCTTATGTCCCATTTTACCACATCTGTAGCACTTAAAAAAATTATAAAGGCATTACCCAACATGATTTTTACCACAATTTTCAAAAACTATAAACATAAGTTTCTTAAAATCACACTTTTTTGAAGATTTCTTCTCTTCCATCTACCACCTCGGCCTCTTAGTCTTTTGCTTGTCACTAAACACATGTTCCTCGACAAGCTCCATTTCTAACTTCACCTTACAATAAAGAATTTTTTCATAACTTTTGAACTCACGAGATTCTTAAGCCCTTCGATAATTTCGATTTAATCATTGTTAAAAACAGTTCATTTTACTATCAATATCTCGTATGAAATTCGAAGCATACCTTGCGAGTCGAGTGAATTTTTCTTCATAATAAGCCACTAATTCATCCTCCTACCTCAATTCTAGGATTTGTTTTCTATCATAGGTCGAACCACCTTTAAAAATATTTCTCTAGGAATATACCTTTGAATTCATCCAAATCAGTAGCATCAATCTCTTCACTATCCCTGATATTTTGCACCATCGACTACCACTGATCAGCTTCACCTTCAAAATGGTAAACAACAAGATGAACCATTTGGAGTTCTGACCACCACAAGACATAAAACATTTTCTTCAGTTCTTTAATCCACCCTTGTACTAGTATAGGGTCAGATGATCCTCTTAATGATTGGGGATGATGCCTCAGGAAATACACTACTACTAACATGTTCTTCTATGGTTGATATGGCTGTTCACATGCATGGATAGAACCACCATTTATATCTTCAGTCAACTATGCCATCACTGCGACAAACTATTCAGTTCCGATTCTGACCATCTCAGGTTGCTGATTTGGAAGGATGTCTTCTTCTTGATGTCGTCCTAAAATAGATGCCATGTTTCATCTATGGAAAACCATACTGAACACAGAAATATTTTAGGTAAAGAAACATGGTAATTTCTAAATGATATATCATTTCAATATTTACATAAATTAATTTATGGATATTAATTTAACAATACCTTAACTTTTAATGTTATCTAAACCGACATCTGATACCAACTATAAGGTCTCAACTTTGAAATATTATATAATATTGAATTAAATGAATAATTTCCACTAAGAATCTTTTCATGTTTAGAGTTTTATAGAATTCATTCATAACTATTACATCTCAAAAGATTTCAAAGTTGACAGTTCTACCCGATTTCCATTTTTTTTCACAAAATAAATACTATTAAAAAAAGGGTCATGTCTAGTTCCATTTTTTAGATATCATGACTTTTCCTTGATCCCATCCTTGACACTATTCATCATTATGTCCTCTGAATAATATTTCAAAACATGAGATGAGAATAAAAAGCATAGTAAGTGTTATAAAATAAGGAATTAAAGCATTAGTTCATCATTACATATATAACACAAGCTCATTAACATACCTCATGAAATCATAAGATTTATGAATAAGTCCTAGAAATCATAAATCATAAAGGTATCTTGTGGCTTCAATATCATACATACATTATAACTATCACAGCTATATATGGAGTTACATTTGGAATACTCATCACAGTATATTCCTTAAATCTCTTAGGAAAAACATTCACATTTACCTCTTTCATGTTACCCAATGCATTGTATAGCTATCCAAGGCTCAACCGACCTAGGTTTATCATGGAACACCTGTATTCATAAACAATTCCCAAGAAAAATAACATATTCATAACAGATAAAACAAAAATAAAGGAAAGATAACATTTCAACATTTTAATTACAATATATCATTTAAATATATTGACATTACAAAATCCATTATTAAAACCATTTTCAATACCAATATATGTAAAAAGTGTATATGTTATTTATTCTCCTAAAAACATTATGGCTTGTTAAGGAAGCCAATGATCAAATAATATTCGCGGCGGCGGAAAATGTTGTTGTCACCACTTACATAAAAAACATTCTTATTTTTCATTTAGTAAAATGCCTCGTAGGAAAATATTCCCTTTGAATGAAATGAAATGTCATAGGTATTTATACATTGTATAAATCAATGTTTAGAATAAAACAAAATTTTCCTCAATGAAAAAATATTTAGACAAAGTCCCTTACCAAATGTCTGACATGACACATTTGTCCTTTAATATCCTGTATAATAAACTAATGTTGATTTATACATTCTTAAGAACCTTTATCATGTTAATTTTTTCTTTTATATCACCTATTACCATGTTATAAACATTATGAAATCATTTAAGTTATTAACTATTGTTTCGTCGATATTTGGTTGCTGAGTAAAAATGAACACCTTATAATTACATGTTGTCCATGTCCCCAACAATCCATTATCTCCAGAATGATATTCATAATTTTTGTAACATATAAATCATATATATACAGTTTATATATGTATTATTATAGTACATAACATTTTGATTTAAATGTGAAATGAACCGTTCATGGAGACGGTAAGCAGTACGTACACATGAACGCCACGTTCATTTGTATTTCGTACGTTAATGGAATTAAAACATAATGATACCTAGGAATATGATAATTCCAGTATAAAATAATCTAGAACACCATTATCACTATCCTTTATACATCTCACATATTTCATTAATGAGTCATATCACTTTTAGACGGAGGTAGCCCGCACTTCCAAAAATTAAATTATCGTAATTACCCACTTTGGAAACCATAAAGGAATGTTATAAATGAGAAATACAGAAGCATAAAAAAATATAAATAGAATATATATCATATATGAATATATTTCCATCTTAATGCCACCATGAGAGGCGGTAGGAGATAATTGAATAATCATCGCTTTGTGAGGTGTTATTTATCCATTTAGAGAAACAATAGGTTCTTCACCCATTAGATGGTGGTGTGTGTATGTTCAGATCGAATAATTATCATAAAAACATCATAGTATATTGGGGATACTGGTGTTTTTATAAAATAAAGTAGTAAAATTATTTTAGGGGTTTGGTGTGGTAAAATAAACCAAAATAACTTAAGGGAAGATGTTACATTTAAATCGGTTAACTCCCTTTGGTTTGAACCAAAAGGGTTTTTTGAAGTGCTTTCTGCCTATGGTAAGGCTTCTAAGATGAAGAACGGATTCTTGGGATCTTATTAGAGTATAGTTGGTATGAAATAAAGGCTTGAGAAGTGTGAGTAATGAGTTATAAGTGAGGGATTTTTATATGGGAGAGGAGGGGATATCTAAGAAAGTTTGAATCAATTATTTAATTATAAAATCATCTTCAGTTTCAAAAAATAATCTAATCGTTAAAGTAGAAGCTAAGATGGCTCATGGTCATAAAACATTCCTCCAATATAAATTTCACAGGTCTTGGATATTGTTTTAATATTTATAACTTTATTTATTTAAATCATTTATTAATGAGGCAAATATTGAATCATTATTGTGTCATAAATAATTTAACTAATATAATGTCAAAAAAATTATAAACAATTACCAAAAAATTACCCAATGTAAATACCAAAAATTTAGCAAAAGTAAATATTTTTGTCCCGAATCTAATGAATAATCTTATTTTGTCATATATAACATATAAAAATAACCAAAAATATATTTAAAGAGCGTTCACCATCAAATGACCATAAATCAGCCTCTAAATGAATATTAGAGTATTTATTCTTAGATTCATTCACATTTTAAGCCCCTAACTTTTATTTTATAAATGTAAAAACATTTTACAAAAAAGTATAATAATATTGTAGTTTTTTTTATTTATTCCTCCTGATAAAATGGTTAGTCATTAACAACCATTTAAAATAATAATATTATATTATTAGTGTGCAACGTAAGATTTCAAAGAAACCCATTGTTGTGTATTGGGTACGCTATCGAAAATAGCATTAACTTTAAATTAAAAATAATATTTATTTCACAAATATTAATAAACATTCAAATGTATTAGTCTTTATTTACATGGGATGTTACAAGAATGTCCACTAAGGAAGTAGTTAAACTAAAGAAACAACTTGAGGAAATAATTTAGAAATGATTTATTCTACGTAGTGTTTCTACATGGGGATCCCCTATCCTCATTGTCAAGATGAAAGATGGATCCATTAGGATCTGGATTGATTACAGGGAAATTGATGCAATAAAAATAAATAATTTGTATCCTCTAGCAATAATTGAATCTTTATTTTATCAACTATAGGGAGCCCAATATTTTTCAAAGAATGATCATCGATCTGCAAATCATCAGTTGTGTGTGAGGAAGGAATATATTCATAAAAAACATTTCGAACTAGGTATGAGAATTACGAGTTTACAGTAATGCCTTTTGGATAGACTACTGCACCATCTATTTTCATGGATCTAATGAATAGTGTTTTCAAAGAATATCTTGATGACTTTGTAGTGGTGATTATTGATGATATGTTGGTATACTCTAAAATATATGAAGATCATAAAAATCACTTGCATGCTATTTTGAATACTCTGAGAAGAAATGAAATATATGGGATGTTTAGAAAGTGTGATTTTTTTTGGATCCAATCAGTTTCCATTCCAGGCTATATTGTTTATATGGATGGAATATTTGTAGGTCATGTGAAGACAAATAAAGTGCAATAATTTTATACTCTAATGAACATAACTGATATATGCAGTTTTATTTTTTGTCATGTTATTATTGGAATTTCAAGGAGAAATTCAACATTTATCAAACCCAATGACCCTTCTCACACATAAAGGGTTTGTGTTAATATGGATAAACGAATGTGAAGAATGTTTTCAAGAATTTAAGAGAAGTCTAGTGAATTATCTATTCATGACTATACTATAAAGGAATTATAGATGTGTGATCTTTAGAACTTCATCAAATAAAGTAATAGGTTGTGTCCTTATGCAGAATGATGCACTGATATCATATGCATCTAGGATAATAATAATTCATGATCAAAACTATCCATTTCATGATATGGTGTTAGAAGATGTAATCATTTCTTTGATGAATTGGAGACACTATCTATAAGGTAAAAAATGTGAGATATATACAGATCACATGAGTTTTATGTATATATTCTTAGATAAAGAACTCAACATGAGTCAAAGACAATGTCATGAACTACTCATGTATTAGGATTTCACTATACACTACCACCTAGAGAAAGAATATAAGGTAGAAGATTCTTTGAGGAGAATGGATCATGGTGTTTTGAATAAGATGAGAGTTTACCTGGATTATATGTTCCTGGATCTAATAAATATTTATATGGGAATAATCACATAAGGTAAAACATTGATACTTTTCCAAATTGTTATTTTCCTTGTGTTTTTATAAAACAGTATGTTATTGTGAAACGAAAAAGGGAGTTGGGATAATAGTCTTCCTAAGCCGCACGGCATTTTAAGCCATGTGGAGCTAGAGGCATGGTCCTAAAAGGCTCTTTGTATCAGTGATGTGTCTGACATATTTCCGCCAACCATATGATCATGTCACTCACCAACAATAGTTCCCTGCTGAGTTGGAAAAAATAAGTTGATTGTTTTGGCCTTATTGTTCCTTGGGGTTCTCACATGCATATTGGTATGTTGGATTAGGAGTGTTTGTCTGGTATGACGGATGGATTCCCTGGGTGGCATAAATACATTCATGTGAGGGAGACTCTAAAGAATACCAATGGAGAGGTTTTAACCCACCAAGCTTGTTTTAAATTAAAGAAGTTTTCAAAGAGAAAAGTTTTCATGTTATGATTATTTTTTGTCATGTTTCGACCATTGCACCTACACAATATTTGATTTTGAGGGTTTTTATTTATTGAGTTGTCCTTGATTTGGTTCTTGACTCTGTTTTTCTAGAGACTATTCCATTGAAGCTTTGATCGGTGATCGTAGTGCGGATGATCAACCAATGGATTTTTTGCTGGAGTTTCATAAGCTAGATCCACCTCCCTTTTATGGTCAAGAATTAACATCCATAACAGAGGAGTGGATGCAGAATATTGAAAGAGACTTTAACCTCGTTGAGTTTTCTGAGTCGTTGAAGTTCATGTTTGCAACATTCATTCATGAAGGTTCATCGTGGATGTGGTGGAATTCCGTGTCTCAGAACAAGCCTCTTCAAGTGCTTACATGGGAGTTTTTTAAGGCCTCGTTCATTCCTTAGTATTTCTATGAGTAATAAAGGGTGATAAAGGGAGTATAGATGTGTTTTCTGCTGTTGGGTGACGAATCCATGTTGGAATATTACCAGCACTTTGTGGATCTAGTCCCTTATAAATAATGGTACGCCACAAATGACCTCATGAATGCTCTACACTTCAAGGTGGGCCTCCACCCTGATTTATAGTCGAATGTGTTAGAGTTTGACCTTACTTCTTTTGTCGATGTGTTGAGAAAATATTTTCATGTCAAAGCCATGATGGTAGGAGTGATCAAAGTAGTTATCCCTACTTCAATTACCATGAGAAGTGGTGAAGATCTTATAAATGAGTTGAGTAAGAAATTGAAAGTCGATGGAGTAGGATATGGAATCAAAAGGCCTCAAGTTATTTCATCAACCGCTTCAGAGTGAGTGATACTTGTGTGTTATCAGTGTGGAATGTTGGGTCACAATAAGTCGTTGTGCCCAAGTTCTCTTAACCCATATCATTCTTGCGGATGTTTGGGTCACTTAAAACGATTTTGTCGGGGCATTGCTAGAAATCGTTGCAGAGGATGTTCTCAGAAATGATGTGATGTTGGGTTTTTGTCCAAAATTTCTTGTGTAAGATTCCTTTCAATGTAAGGGATCTTATTTCATTGCAGTTGTACTGATGGTGTTTTGGGTTTTGAAATTTATGGGAATATCATTGGATTTGACGAAATACGGGTTTCAATAGAAGCATGGTTTTGTTTTAAAATCTTATCCATAATTTTATCAAATGTATAGATGTATGTTTGTTATTGGGTTTACCAAAACCTGATTGCGATGAAGGAGACACTTCATCTATCAGAGCTCTAGGCAAAAGGCCTCAATGTGAAGCCATCGTGTAGTCAGGAACCCATGACGAATTTTTTAAGATGCTTGGCTAAAGTTGTTCCTCTATCTTTGCGGTGAGGATGTTTTAGCATGTCTATTGTGGTTTCTTGGTCACTATAATTCCTCTATTGTCACAAGAGCATGATGTACTTATACTTTGCGCGATGTCAGTTATTATGTCTTTTGAATTTTAGTTTCCGATCAGGGACATTTCATGGACCATCCATGTGAATCAGTTGCAGCCTTGGTTTATTTCTTTCATGAAGTGATGAATCATGAGTAGTTTTTATCCTAGTTTCATTGATATAATCCTCGGCCCCTCCCTCCCAATCCATGGGGTGAGGGTTTTTCATTATTAAGAAACATTCAGTTCAACTCTTATCACATTCGGATAGTAGTGAGTGGTTTAAATGTCTTTGTTGTGATATTTCTAGCATGAGTAAGGCCTAGTGCAGGTCTAAGTTAGATTTCTGTATGGTCGTTGGTAGGTTGGTTCTTTATGGTGGGGAGACCCACCATCTCATTGAGTTTTCTATTAAGTAATTATTAGATGTTAGTTGAGTTCTTATTTTTGGTAGACTCATTATACCTCCCCTCCACTAGTGATCTGTTTTGGGAAATGAGGTTCAGTCCCATTGGTGGGCAATGTAATATCCTTGATATAAGAGGTTGGATCATGTTTATGTTGAATATTTAGTTTTTGATCGATCAACAAGATAGTGTCAGGACTTTGCAGGGGCAGAAAGCGTTATGGTGGGGAGAATTGTCACACCCCAACCCATGTTATCATTTTATATTAATTAGTTTTTGGCTGTTAAATATATTAATGGGGGTCTGGGGTGAGTCACATAGGAAATCATTGATTTTTGATAAAAAGTGTGTGATTTTGGGTCGATGTCGTTGGACACATGAGCAGAGCATGACACTGTGCAGCTTCGGCCAGGCAACTGCATGGCCCTTTTTTTCTTTGAATAATTAAAATCGTGATATAAATGTTAATTTATTTGATCATTTAAAATATTTATGGTTATTAAAAATCTTAGTTAATCTTATTTTATTTTAAATGAA
This sequence comes from Viscum album, assembly GCA_963277665.1. Classification (NCBI taxonomy): domain Eukaryota; kingdom Viridiplantae; phylum Streptophyta; class Magnoliopsida; order Santalales; family Viscaceae; genus Viscum; species Viscum album. The sequence continues at coordinate 2,079,232,454 of OY728136.1, read as the reverse complement.
AACTAAAATTGTTAATTTTATTATTATTAAAATGATATGAATATATTTATTATTTTTATTTTATCATTAAGGTTATTGTTATTTTTATTAATATAATTGTTCTTATTAGTATTATTATTTTTGTTATTATTATTATATTAAAATTATATCTAGTTTTCATTTTTATTTTATTTCAGATTAGGTTTTTATTTTATTTTATTTATTATTATTTATTATTAATATTATTTCATTTCATTCTAATTATTTTTTAGGGTTTGTTGTGCCTATTGGTTACTCCTTTTGCGGGGCAATCTAGCACTTAGGATCCACCTCCCCCTTTCCTCCCAATTCCTCCCTCCTTCTGCATGAGTAGGCCGCATTGACAACCACGACTGTTTCGGCCTCCATCTCTCCCAAGCACCGCACCTATCCCCCTCACCCCTGACCCTATCCCCTTGGATGCACTCAAGCGGAACCTCCCCTCCCCCTGAAGCATCCAACCCCCATCACGGACCCCCACTGACTTCCCCCTCCATCTCCCTTCCAGCAGCCCCCGTCGCTGCACCCCCGCTCAGTCTCCCCCTATCTGCAGCACCCGGTCGTGCTCGGCCTCCTCTCCTCCTGCAGCACGCGCACCGCCGACCGCACCCCACCTGTACAGCGACCAGTACCCCTCATTTCTTCTTCCTTTCATTGCTGCACCCAGCCAGCGTTACCCCCTGATGCTCCTGGCCTCCTACTTCCAGCGGTATATCACCCCTTGGCCCCCTGCTCGGTGTGTAGCACATCCGGCCGACCTGACCTCCTCCAGCGAGGCCCCCAGCCGGCGTCGAACCTCCCTCCTTCAGTATTCCTGGCCTTTCTGGCTGACCCACAACCATTCCGACTAACATGAAACCCCCTCGACACCCTCTACTCATCTTCCCTACTGGCCTCCCGTGTAACGCTTCTCTTTGACGGCGCCACCCCTCCAGGTGCACGCACTACCGGCGTTGCCCGGACCAACCCTCCTTTTCCGGAACATTTTCTTCCCATTAGTACAATTATTTGTTTCTATTTGATATATATATATATATATCCTTGGACTTATTAGAGGATTATTAATGAAATATTTTTTTGGTCGGTTTGACTTTTTAGGACCCACGCGGAGGGTTTCTGGGTGGGCGCCATTGCCATGCCTTATTTCCGATCATGTGCTATCGTCACGCCTTGGTCTTGAGATAGGTTCCCATTACACATAGTTTAAAATTTATGTTACATTACATCCTCTAGTTGGCGTTCTATATATATATGTGTGTGCAATATATTATAGTGCAACATAGAATTAATTCATTTATTATGCCAATTTATAATTCAATTTCTTTAGTGTGAAAATGGCGTCATTTGGTTATGTATGCACATGATAACTTTTAAATTAAATATTTCATTAATTTTAAAAAATGTGAAATAGTACTAGATAATTAATTTTTAAATAAATACTCAATGTAAAAAAGTTTTGTTTATTTTATACACGACACTTGAAATGTTTTCTTTATGAATAGATGCACAATAGTGAAAGAATGCTCATTTGGCATTTAAACATAATCCAAAAAATATAAATTGTAGTTCTAGTTTAATGATAATTTATTTCTTCTGAAGCATGAACAAGTATTTTGGATCTATTGAGAAATTTCCTGGTTGGGTCTTACAGTTTATTTGGAAAAATAAAATGGTTTGGTTTGGTTTTATAAAAATAATGGCAGCCTATGAAGTAGTATTTTGGTTCTCCTTAAATGGATTTAAAATGGTTCTAGTCTTATAAAGAAGTTGTACTTTTTTTAAAGTGGTGATTGTGAAAGGTGTATAATGCCCGTTTGGCACTTTATGGAAAATGATGTAATTTTTTTTATGAAAATCCTCTTAGGATAACTCTCATGAGTTGGTTGCGATTGATTGTTTGGGATCCCATGCTTGGAGGATCCTGAGTGATCGAATGGTTTAATGGAAAGAGGTTGGCCCATGGAGTGGCTCGGGGTGATGGCATTTTTTCATTAATATATATATATATATATTTGTGTGTGTGTGTGTGAGAGAGAGAGATTAGATGATCGGCTGGCATCGGTTGTCTCACCCCTTTTCTAAATACTTAAGACATGGGAATCTGGCATATTGAGAGAATATTCTATGAATGATTTCCACACTGGTAGGTTATGGTACTGACCAGTTGCCCATAGTAGGTGGATATATTAGGTTTATTACTATGAGATTTCCCTCGGCCAACCTGAGAATAGATGGCCTAGCATATTGGGTGTTTTGATTTAATATTGTGTGACATGTCAATGATTATGATATATCATGTATTGATGTCTTTTGGTTTATTCTTGATCACCTAGGTTCACCCATATCTGTGACATTTCAGTTACATGTAGTGATGATTTGGTACAAGTATGTATTTCTACATTGACCTTGTTGTGTACTTACTTTTGTGCATTTTTTATATTGTTTTCCTTGGAATGTGATAAGTTGGTTTTGTAACATCCCAAGGTTTTCTAAAAATAAATTGAAAATGCATGAAATTTTGTTTAAGGTATATATTTATAAGTATCCTTTAAACATAATTTTATTTCTTCTATGTTTTGAATTTCAAGAAACTGTCATCTACAATTGTGTTCAGTATGTTATTTAGAGTCTGATGGAACAAACTTGTTTTTTGGTGAATAGTAACATGCCCTTATGAATAGTAATATGAATAGTAATATGACCTCATGAATAGAAAATAATATTATTATATTATTTTCCCATGGAAATAGGATAATGGGAACTTAATTAATTTTCCAATGTCACATAAAACTAGTTGCACTTAAATATTGTTATTTTTCGAATTAACTGTGACCTTATTTAAAAATTAAATTAATAATATTTAGAAAATTATTTTTGAAAAATGGAGTTCATTTTTGAATTCTACACGTCGAAAAATGGTAGGGGTAAATTTTTGGTATTTTTCTGAAACTCTTGATTTTTCAGTGAATAGTGAAATACGATAAAATACCGTATAATCAATTTATCAATAAAAATGCACTATTTATGACATCATAAGTGATGCAAGGCCACTTGCTTCGAACTCACTTGATATTTTCACTAATTGAGGCCACTTGATTTGAGATTATTCATAGTCTTGAAAAAAATATTACAATATTGATTAAAATAATCTAAAAAACCTCCCCTCCTCCACTATAAATACCACCTTCACTCCCCTCTTCCTCCCACACCTCTCAAGCATTGAGAATTGTCTAAATTCTGCCAAATTACCTCCCCAATTTTCTTCCCCACATCCTAGAGCTGCTGGTCTCACCAAAATACCAAGACCAAAGCCCTTAAGGAGGATCTCAAGGAGAAGAGATCAAGAGGTAAACATCCTCTTTCATTTTCATTCTTTTCTTCCATTTTATGTTATTCTCTTCCATTCCCTTTGTATTATGTTGGGATTTTTCATTAAATGTTTCCCCTTACTGTACAAAGTTTGTATGATGATGATATATTCCATTCCTCTCATCAATATTGTTTTTATGAAATTTTAAGAGACACCGTTAGGCTGCCGAATTTTTGTAAGAAATTTCTCATGTTTTCTTCATTTCATGATTCCTTTCTCTTCTTTATTCACCCCCTCTAATCCAAGAGGCATGAAATCTCCAGAATCATGTATATTCTGGATGTTTTCATGTTAATGGAAAATTAAAAATCATTATTCCTCTCCTCTCTCACTTTTTTTAATGATTCAAAAAAAACATTGTCCATTTGTGACGAATTACCGATATCGTGGACGATGTATTTTCAATTTCCACTAATTATTTCAAGTCTGGTTGTGAAACCATTTATATGGTTGAACCAGGTTATAAGATATGTTTTATGACTCATATAAGGTTCTGGAATTCTTTTGTACTCATGATTCAAATTTATAATACTAAATGAAGTTGTAATTATCAAAGAACCACTTAAATGATCTAAACAAACATAATTAATGTTTTAACTTATCAATCATCGTCATATAAAGCATCAAAGTGATAAATGGTATAAATTATGTTACTATAAATATGTAGATACTACTCCATTCCAATTCTGGAGTTTCATTTCCAATCAACAAGAACGATTCATCCTGAACCGATCGTGAAAATCACAAAAGAACTCACCCAAAATAATGCAAGGACCAAAATACTAACAAATAAGGGGTGAAATGAGGTTATGAAATGACCATATAAGATGTTATAAGCATTAAAATTTTCTGTAAAATACTAATAACACTCTTTTAACCATTATACACGAGGTTTAAACAATTTTGATGTAAGACAAGCCCATGGTAAGGGAATTCTTAACCCGATTTCCATTCTTTGGGTTAACATTCTACTTTATAATTTATGTGATATTTAAATTGTTTGTGTGATGGGTTTTGTTAAAATTATGTTTCATTATGTGTATTTACAGAGTATATACATATTACATCCACTCTATTAAGCCTCACTTCAAGTGTATGATGTTTATAAGGGACTTTTCTTCTAAAATCCTCTTTTAAAATTCTGTTTTATAAGATTCAAAGGCAATGTATTTATGCTATTGTTTATGTTGTATGATTATGTTTTGGTTATTGGGAATTGTTTATGATGAAGGGTGGGACCTAATTTCCCTCCAATGCATTGGGTATGAGTAAGTTGGAGGTTGGCCGTATGGTTACTCCAAGTGTAACAGTGATGGTTACACAAAGTAAGGTAGCCGTGAGGGTTACAAATTTTAAGGTAGCCAAGATGGTTGCAAGATTATGTAAGTAATGCCCCAATATACCTCTATGATTATAATTATGTTTGTGTGTATCTTGTGTAAATCTCATGTTACGCTAAGTAAGATTTTATGGGTGGAAATCATGTCTTTTGAAAATGTTTTCATACGTCATGCATATTTATGGACTAATGTGATTTTTTTCCTTCTTTTTCATACCTAACTGAGCTTTTGTGCTCATCCCAAGTTTTTAAATGCTTTTTCACAGGTTAATGATGAGTAATACAAGGAAGGAAGACATGTTAAATGTTGAATAATTGTCAAGGTGTCTTGTTTTTTTTATATTCTAAGGAAAATGGAAACTGATTTTATGGTATCCACTATGTAACAATGTGTAATGTTAGGAATGTTTTCTTAATTCACTAAAGCTCTAAACTTGAAAAGATCGTCAATGTAAATTGAAGTGTTTTTGTTATTAAATTCAAAATTATTTCTGAAATAAGTGCGGGTCCTTATATATGGTTTCAGAGGATGGTTTAGATAACTTTAGGGGTTATGGTGATGCTAATATAATACAATAAATAATTTTCACTATATGTTTAATTTGTTATAGCATTTAAAGATTACCATATTGCTTCATCTAAGAAATGTTTGTTTAGAATGGTTGTCCGCAGAAGGAACATGGATGCTGAAGAGGATAGGCACCGACATAATGACATCCTTCCTGATCAACATCCCAGAATGGTAGGGATTGGAACCGAGCAGTTTGTGACAGTAATGGCTCAGCTAACGTAGGAAATAAATGGCGGTGGCATCTATGCAAGAGGAAAATAGAGGTACCCCAATGGAACATGACAGTGGTGGAACATTTTATGAGACAACATCCTCCTGCATTCAATGGATCTTCTGACCCAGTGGCAGCAGAAGGATGGATTAAATCCCTTGAAAAGATATTTGATGTTATGGGATGTTCAGACAATCAAAAGGTAAGTCTTGCGATTTATCATTTTGAAGGGGAAGCAGATCAGTGGTGGGCAATGGTAAGGAATATCAAGGGTAGAGAGGATTTTGATGCCTTAGTGTGGGATGAATTTAAAAGTCTTTTTCTTGAAAAATAGTTTCCTATGGTGGTGCGACTTATAATGGAGAAACAATTCCTTGAATTGAAATAAAAGGAGGAAGATTTAGTGTCTATGTATGAGGCGAACTTCACCCGACTGGCGAGGTATGCTCCAAATCTTATTCTGGATCTCGATAGCAAAATCAACCGCTTTTACTCAGGATTGAAGCCAAGGTATCGAAGGGCGTGGGCCTCCCGTGAATTCAAAAGTTACGAGAAACATGTCCGATGTGCCGAGAGGGTAGAGATGGAGTTTGCTGACGATCACATACAATTTGGAAACAAAGAGAAGAAGAGGTCCAATTGGAAAGCAATGGGTAAGAATCAACCAATGAAATCTGATGGTAAGAAAATACAGTTTCCAGTTTGTGAAAAGTGTGGGAAGAAGCACCCTGGGGAATGTATTTTCAAAACTGGGATGTGTTTTAAATGTGGTAAGTTTGGACATATGGCCCGAGTTTGCAATGAAAATGATCCAAAGACTAATCTTGATAAGCAAACTGTAAAGTGTTTTAAATGTGGTGAGATGGGTCACTATGCAAATGCTTGTCCAAAGAGGGATCCAAATGTTGCAAAGAATCCAGACTACAAGCAGAAAGGAGTAGTGAGATCCTTTGCGACTACGTCAGCAGATGTTGGGCCATCCAATGAAGTTATATTAGGTAATTTGTTTGTTCACTCAGATTTTGCTAAAGTTTTGTTTGATACGGGGTCTACACATTCCTTCATCTCTGAGAAATTTCTTAGTAAATTAGAAATATCACCTCAACAAATGATACCCTAACTTGTTGTTAAAACACCAGGGGGAAATGTTATAGCAAAGAGGAATTATGAGAATATTTCTATTATGGTATGTGGAAAGACTTTACCTGCAAACCTTGTTGTTTTAACCTTAGTCGAGTTTGATGTTATTCTAGGGATAGACTAGCTTTCTGATTATCATGCTAAGATTGACTGTAGAGCTAAAGAAGTTGTTTTTCAGAAAGTGTTTTAGTTTGTATACAAGAATGAACCCATACAATTGATAACATATCAAGAAGCTGAGAAACTACTGAAAGATGGAAATGAAAGTTATCTGGCTCATATTATTGAAAACATGGGAACTATTAAAATTAATGATGTGCCAGTGGTAAATGAATACCTTGATGTTTTTCCTGAGGAGTTACCCAGTGTCATACCTAAACGAGAAGTCGAATTCACAATTGACTTAGTTCCTGATGCTAAGCCAATTTCAAAACCCCAATATCATATGGCTCCAATATAACTTCTTGAATTGAAAAATCAGTTGCAGGATTTGCTTGTCAAAGGCTTCATTCATCCCAGTACATCACCATGGGGAGCCCCTGTTTTGTTTGTTAAAAAGAAAGATGGTTCCATGATACTTTGCATTGATTATATAGCATTGAATAACATCACTGTTAAAAACAAGTATCATTTGCCTCATATTGATGACTTGTTTGATCAGCTTCAGGGAGCTCAATACTTTTCCAAGATTGACTTAAGATCCAGATACCATCAGCTGAAGGTGAAGGAGGATGACATCCCGAAAACAACCTTTCGTACTAGATATGGGCATTATGAATTTTCTGTTATGCCATTTGGGTTAACTAATGCACCTGCTGTATTCATGAATCTTATGAATAGAGTATTTAATGAGTTATTGGATAAGTTTGTGGTTGTTTTTATTGATGACATTCTGGTTTTTCCTCAAAATAAAGAGGAGCATGAAAAACATCTAAGGGTTGTTTTACAAACATTAAAAGAAAAGAAACTATATTGAAAATTCAGCAAGTGTGATTTCTGGTTGCAACAGATTTCTTTTCTTGGGCACATTATAAATAAGGATGGAATAACAGTTGATCCTGCCAAAACAAAAGTAGTTGATGAATGGCCAAGACCCACAAATGTTACAGAGATTCGTAGTTTTCTGGGCTTAGCAAGTTATTATCGATGCATTGTTAAGAACTTTGCACGGTTATCTATCCCAATAACTAATTTAACACAAAAAGGGGTTAAATTTGTTTGGACAGAGGAATGTGATGTTTGTTTTCAGGAACTAAAGAATAGATTGGTGAATGATCCAGTTTTGGCCTTACCTTCCCTGAATGGTGAGTTTGTCATCTTTAGTGATGCTTCTTTGAAGGGACTTGGTTGTGTTTTGATGCAGAATGATCAGGTAATTGTCTATGCTTCAAGACAACTTAAACCTCATGAGATGAATTATCCCACACATGATTTGGAATTGGCAACAGTGGTTTTTTCTTTGAAAATATGGAGGCATCATCTATACGGAACCAAATGCCAAATATATACTGACCATAAAAGACTTAAGTATATATTCACTCAGAAGAAATTAAACATAAGGCAGAGAAGATGGCTAGAACTTATAAAGTATTATGACTGCACGATTAATTACCATCCTGGATAAGAAAACAAAGTAGTGGATGCCTTAAGTCGGAAAAATCATGCATCATTAACCATGATACGTTTGGAACGTGATCCCTTGATTAATGATTTGATAAATTTTGTCTTAGAAGTTGTTGGTGTAGGGAATATACTTATTTTGTTTCAGGTTTAAGTGTGGTCTTCGTTGTAAGACAGAATTATGAAAGCGTAGAGGGAAGACCGTGAGCTACAAAAAAAGGTACAATTGGTTAAAATGGGTAAGTTTCCAGAATTTAATCTTGATAAAGATTTTGTTTTAAGGTTTGGGAAAAGGTTGTGTGTGCCTTGTGATTCCCAGCTGAAGAAATAATTGTTGTGTGAAGCTCATAGTTCTCCAATTTCTGTTCATCCTGGAAGTACTAAGATGTACAGAGACCTTCGGGAGTATTACTGGTGAAATGGGATGAAAAGTGATATTGCTGATTTTACAATGAAATGTTTGACATGTCAACAGGTTAAAGCAGAGCGGCAGTTACCGAAAGGGATGCTTCATCCTTTTCCAGTGCCAGAATGGAAATGGGAGAATATATCCATGGATTTTGTGGTGGGACTACCAAAGACTTCTCGAGGTAACAATGCAATATGGGTTATTGTTGACCGGCTAACAAAGTCTGCTCATTTTCTTTCTATTCGAGATTCAATGACATTAGATCAGCTTTCTCGATTGTACCTCAAAGAGAGTGTTAGGTTACATGGAGTTCCTCTTTCCATTGTGTCGGACCAAGATCCCAGGTTCACTTCTAAATTTTGGAAGGTACATCAGAAGTCTTTGGGCACAGAGTTGAATTTCAGTACATCTTTTCATCCTCAAGCAGATGGGTAGTCAGAACGAACGATTCAAACATTGGAGGATATGCTTCGAGCTTGTTCAATGGACTATTAGGGAAGTTGGGATCAACATCTTTCATTAGTTGAGTTTTCTTATAATAACATTTTCCATTCCAGTATTCAGATGGAACCTTTTGAGGCCTTGTATGGAAAGCGGTGTCGGACTCCTGTGTTTTGGGATGAAGTTGGTGAAAGAAAGTTGATGGGGCCAGAATTAGTAGAAGAAGTGGCTGAGAAAGTGAAGATGATCCAGCAACAGATGAGGACAGCTCAGAGCAGGCAGAAAAGTTATGCAGATAACAGAAGGAAAGACTTCTCTTTCAAGATAGGTGACCATGTTTTCCTTAAAATATCTCCTTGGAAAAGTGTGATGTGTTTCGGTAAGAAAGGGAAACTAAGTCCACGGTTCATCGGTCCATTTGAAATCTTGGATAAAGTTGGAACAGTTGCATACCGCGTAGCTTTGCCTCCGAGCTTATTGCAGGTACACAATGTTTTTCATGTTTCGATGTTGAGAAAATCTGTTCCAGATTCATCACATATCTTGAGGCCTGAAGCAGTTCAGCTGGAAGAGAACCTTTCTTATGAAGAAATCCCGGTTCAGATTCTTGATCGAAGAGAACAGGTATTGCGGAATAAGGTAATCCACCAAGAAAAGGTTTTTTGGAGAAACCACATGGTTGAAGAAGCAACATGGGAGTCTGAAAATGCTATGAGGGAAAAATACCCTTATTTGTCTAATAAGTAAATAAAATTGCGAGGACGCAATTTCAAGAAGGTGGGGATAATGTAACATCCCAAGGTTTTCTAAAAATAAATTGAAAATTCTTGAAATTTTGATTAAGGTATTTATTTATAAGTATCCTTTAAACATAATTTTATTACTTCTATGTTTTGAATTTCAAGAAACTGTCATCTACAACTGTGTTCAGTATGTTATTTAGAGTCAGATGGAACAAACTTGTTTTTTTGGCGAATAGTAACATGCCCTTATGAATAGTAACATGAATAGTAATATGACCTCATGAATAGTAAATAATAATATTAATTTATTTTCCCATGGAAATAGGATAATGGGATCTTAATTACTTTTCCAATGTCACATAAAACTAGTTGCACTTAAATATTTTTATTTTTTGAATTAACTGTGACCTTATTTAAAAACTAAATTAATAATATTTAGAAAATTATTTTTGAAAAATGGAGTTCATTTTTGAATTCTACACGTCGAAAAATTGTAGGGGTAAATTTTTGGTATTTTTCTGAAATTCATGAATTTTGAGTGAGTAGTGAAATACAATAAAATACCGTATAATCAATTTATCAATAAAAATGCACTATTTATGACATCACAAGTGATGCAAGGCCACTTCCTTCGATCTCACTTGATATTTTCACTAATTAAGGCCACTTGATTTGAGATTATTCATAGTCTTGAAAAAAATATTATAATATTGATTAATATAATCTAAAAAACCTCCCCTCCAACATTATAAATACCACCCTCACTCCCCTCTTCCTCCCACACCTCTCAAGCCATGAGAATTTTCTAAATTCTGCCAAATTCCCTCCCCAATCTTCTTCCCCACGTCCTAGAGCTTCTGGTCTCCCCAAAAGACCAAGACCAAATACCTTAAGGAGGATCTCAAGGAGAAGAGATCAAGAGGTAAACATCCTCTTTCATTTTCATTCTTTTCTTCCATTTTATGTTATTCTCTTCCTTTCCCTTTGTCTTTTGTTGGGATATTTCATTAAATGTTTTCCCTTACTGTCCAATGTTTGTATGATGATGATATATTCCATTCCTCTCATCAATCTTGTTTTTATGAAATTTTAAGAGACGTCGTTAGGCTGCTGAATTTTTGTAAGAAATTTCTCATGTTTTCTTCATTTCATGATTCCTTTATCTTCTTTCTTCACCCCCTCTAATCCAAGAGGCATGAAATCTCCAGAATCATGTATATTCTGGATGTTTTCATGTTTATGGAAAATTACAAATCATTATTTCTCTCCTCTCTAACTTTTTTTAAAGAATAAAAAAACATTGTCCATTTGTGTCGAATTACCGATATCGTGGACGATGTATTTTCAATTTCCATTAATTCTTTCAAGTCTGGTTGTGAAACCATTTATAAGGTTGAACCAGGTTATAAGATATGTTTTATGACTCATATAAGGTTCTGGAATTCTTTTGTACTCATGATTCAAATTTATAAGACTAAATGAAGTTGTAATTATCAAAGAACCACTTAAATGATCTAAACAAACATAATTAATGTTTTAACTTATTAATCATCATCATATAAAGAATGAATGTGATAAAAGGTATAAATTATGGTACTGGAAATATGTATATACTACTTCATTCCAATTCTAGAGTTTCATTTCCAATCAACAAGAACGATTTATCCTGAACCGATCGTGAAAATCACAAAAGAACTCACCCAAAATAATGCAAGGAACAAAATACTAACAAATAAGGGGTGAAATGAGGTTATGAAATGACCATATAAGATGTTATAAACATGAACATGTTTCTCTAAAATACTAATAACACTCTTTTAACCAATATACAGGAGGTTTAAATAATTTTTAATTAAGACAAGCCCAAGGTAAGGGAATTCTTAACCCGATTTCCATTCTTTGGGTTAACATTCTACTTTATAATTTATGTGCTATTTAAATTGATTGTGTGATGGGTTTTGTTTATATTATGTTTCATTGTGTGTATTTATAGAGTATATACATATTACATCCACTCTATTAAGCCTCACTTCAAGTGTATGATGTTTATAATGGACTTTTCTTCTAAAATCCTCTTTTAAAATTCTGTTTCATAAGATTCAAAGGCAATGTTTTTATGCTATTGTTTATGTTGTATGATTATGTTTTGTTTATTGGGCATTTTTTATGATGAATGGTGGGACCGATATTTCCCTCCAATGCATTGGGTATGAGTAAGTTGGAGGTCGGTCGTATGGTTACTCCAAGTGTAACAGTGATGGTTACACAAAGTAAGGTAGCCGTGAGGGTTACAAATTTTAAGGTAGCCAAAATGGTTACAAGATTATGTAAGTAATGCCCCAATATACCTCTATGATTATAATTATGTTTGTGTGTATCTTGTGTAAATATCATGTTACGCTATGTAAGCTTTTATGGGTGGAAAGCATGTCTTTTGAAAATGTTTTCATACGTCATGCATATTTATGGACTAATGTGATTTTTTTCCTTCTTTTTCATACCTTACTGAGCTTTTGTGCTCATCTCAAGTTTTTAAACGAATTTTCACAGGTTAATGATGATTAATACAAGGAAGGAATACATTTTAAATGTTGAATAATTGTCAAGGACTCTTGTTTTTTTGTTTTATATTCTAAGGAAAATGGAAACTGATTTTATGGTATCCACTATGTAACAATGTGTAATGTTATGAATGTTTTGTCTTAATTATCTAAAGATCTAAACATGAAAAGATCGTCAATGTAAATTGAAGTGTTTTCTTGATTAAATTCAAGATTATGTATGAAATAAGTGCGGGTCCTTATAGGTTTTGACATGTTTTCTAGAAACAGTTTTCAAATTAAAGTGTTTAATCCACTTTGTACAAATTTGATTATTTAAACATCACATTCCATTTCTAAAAATACAATAACTGTAATGAAATGAAGCCAAATTTTGAAATGGTTCAGGGTAATGGCTCGTACATTGCTTTTAAGAAAAATAATTAGAAAAGAATACTTTTATAAATTGTAGTTCAAACATGAAATTATGTTTATTTTATTTTAAAGGTAGTGCATTGGGAATACATATCAGTCTAGCCTACTGAGTTTTACTACTCACGTCTACAGCTCTTTTCTATTTTTAGTGGTTTTGCAGGCTATATCTTGAGTGTGCTCACCTAGGGAGATGCTTGATCATTGAGATGGAGAGTGACCCATGAGTTCGCACAGATTTAGTTCGGATGTCCTATTTGGTTAGTATTATTTTTATTTTGTTCCTTTTGAGTAATTTTTTTCAGTTTACATATTCTGTGTTTCTATGTATTAAATGTGCTAATTTGTTTATTTTTATTGGGATAAATTGTTCCCACCGCCTCTATTGATGCCTCGGCGCTTGTAGCCAGCCCGGGAGGATCGGGAACGCCTCTTGGGCCATGTCACAGACCGGATCGGGTGACCAGTTTAGGGTCAACCCATGTTGGTTTGTGACACAAAATCATATATTGTCTAATTGGGAATGTTTCCATTTTTTTCTTTCTTGGCATTATGTTAATTATAACCCATTATCTCTGGATCATGAATTTATATTTATCCCCTATTTCCTTGATCTTTATACCATTATACATTAAATATATTCATTTGTACTTAAAGTAATTTTTTTTAATTTTTATATCACTATATTGCCTTTAGATTAAATGGTGTCAATTCATTATATTCCATAATATAGATTGAATGGTATTTACGTAAAAATATATAAATATTATATTAGGGAAATTTTTAGGTTTTTTTATTTAAATGTTAATAAATATTTACTAACTATACATGAAAATAAAAGTGGTTGTTTAAGAAGTATTTGTTATTTTATTTTTTTTCATGAATTTAATAAAATGAATATGTTGAACATATTAATCAATGGGTGAGGACAAAAATTTTAGTTTGTCCCAATTAGTCAATACATATCATGAGAGAAACTATTATATGCTAATGGGAGTGTCCTTAACAATTATTTATGATTTCTTGATGAAATATATTGATGATATGGATATAATGTATTAAAGTATTGAATTAATAATCAGGAGAATAATAGTATTAATAAATGTGATTTATTTTCATCATTTGAAACATATTTGGTATGTTTTATGAATATTTATATATAGTCTTTAAAATAATTTATTCTTTCCATATTTTTGGTGTCATGATTATTTCATATTTGTATTCTTTTTATAATAACCCTTACTAATTCTTTTATAACAATACATATTTTCATTCCAAATTATTTTTTGAATAAAAGAATATCTATACATCTTGAATATGGATAATTATGGGTGTAATATTTACTTTTAAACAGTATTATGATATCTTTTTAGTTACTACTATACCATTGTAGAAAATAGTTCTGTAGTCTCTTAATACTACAAATCAGTTTATTATGGAAGCATATGATGAGACAAAAACACCTCTTGATATTTCTGTATCATGTATGGGTTTTCATAATTAGTAGCAGGTCATGGTTAGTATAATCCTTATAAAATAAAATTGGAAGAATATAACTTATTGAAAAAACATTATGAAAAGAAAATAACAAATTCAATATATTTTTCTACAATTGGATATATTATTTAAAATAAAATTTTAATAAATTAATTGGATATATATATATATTTAATTTATTATTTTATTCACTTGATAATTAGTATATTATATTTTTTACCAATTAAATGTTATTCAAAAATTTAGAGACATGTCAACACCTATGCTGAGTTTAATGGTTTCAAAATTGATATAACCATGAAATATAGTGTCATAGCCTAGAAAAATATTGATATATTAATGAATAATACTCAAGTTTTGAAAAATATACCTACCATTGTTGATATATCTTTTACTCCACATAAATTTTTAACAGAAGTAGATAATTACTTCGAGCATATTTCTCCATATTACAATGTATCCAAATATTCATTAGTGAAAGAGAAATGGAATATATCTAAAGATATAATATCCAGTGGTTTGGTATTTTAATTTTTTTTAAATATAAATGTTTATATTTTAATAATAAAGTGAATAATTCTTTAGTTTATTTATGAAATACATTATTCTAGATTTATTATTTAATTTGTGGTTTAAATACATGCTATCAATTGTCATCAATCTATCAAATATTTTAATTAAAAAAGTTGACAATGGAATGTTCTATCTAAACAAAGATGGTATTTTCTATGTCATGTATTATTGAAGGATATATAAGGATGAAAAGGAATAATATTCACCATATAAAACTAAAATTGTAGGATTAGAAGAATGAAATAGTTTAATTTAAAATATTTATGTGTTTTTGGAAGAAACACCTCAGTGCATGAATAATGGTTTTCAGGGTTTATTTCTTCATTGGAGATAAAGGCCATTATTATCATTAGAGTAATGTGAATAGAGAACCAATCAATGTCTAATGCATTAATTAAAAATGGATGTAAAATTATTCAATTCTCAATAAATATATGTAATCTAGCTCAATGGATTCTTTGGAAATATGTTCTACCATATGACATTAATAGTGTAAATTTTGGGGGCCAATAAGATGTAAAAGTATGTAATTTCCTTATGAAATAAAATATATGTAATAAATTGGCTAATAATATATATATGAACTCTTTTTATTTATAATTTTTTCTTATAAAAAAAATCCATTTATCCTTTTAAGTATGAGTTTTTTATTTACATACGGGGTTGAAATATTTTCTTCACAATATATATACTTTTTTTTATTTTAGAATAATTAAATGTTATTTCAGTATAACCATAATATTAATATCAATGGATAATTTTTTTGAATTTTACTAAAAAAATAATATTTTTAAAATATTCTTCCAAAAGAGAAGAATGATCTATGAGGTAATCATACAATCTCTTATTTTTTTAAGACAATTAATAAAACCTAACATAAAATCCATGTTATAAAAAAAGGGGTCTAATATTTAAAAATAATAATATTAATTTTATTATATTCTAAATATAATATACACTAAATTATTTAGATATTATAAATACTCAGTCTGAACAATTCAAATTTACTAAATTTCAAGAAACAAGATCACAAAAATCATTCAATATAATGTACATCAATAGAGAGACATTAATCTTACAAAATATTCATTAAAAAATGTTTGATACTAATTAAAAATTAATAATGTGCATATTCTAAGAAAAATGAGTAATTTTCTTGTTATTAACAGTATAAAAACTATATATAGTAAAAATTTCCATTTTTCTAACATATATAAAGCAGGCGAGTAAAAAACAAAATACAATTAAGGTATATTATTAATAATTTTTTCGAAATATTATATTTATAAATATAATATTAACTAATAATCATTTATTTATTATTATGTACATCATGAATTTAAATATATTTAAATAATTGAACAGTCATTCATTTTAAATATATGTGTGCCTATAAAATATTATTTAATTTGTAATGGAATTCGACAAATTAAATATGTTAACACATACAGAGGAAATCATTAATTTATATGTTCATCATAAAAATTGATTATTCATGTTAAATGAAATATATTAAATTGAAAATAATATAATGGGATTATTAAAAAAATAAAGACCAAAAAACTATAATTTATAATTCTAGTCCCTCATGGTCATCAGTAATTATCATAGGCTTATTAAAAATTGAATAAGGAATAAATCTATAATGAATTAAATATTACTTTGTAAAGGATGTGTATGTATCTTTGATCAAAATTGAGAGAATAAATATATAAACAAAAATGGGTTATTTATAGGGAGTAAAATTATTTTTTACCATTGTAATAGAAACTAATAGTTGAAGATAGAATTTGGGTGTTGGATTAATTTATACATCATTGTCCTCATGTCTTTACTTATTAATTTATGAACACACTAATCCCACCTCCAGTAGGTAGGGGGATAAATATTGGAATGGAAAATTTCACACATTAATATGAGGTATTACATCTATTAAAGATCATAACACCCACTAACTTAAATTAATTGATGACATGCATAATCTAAATACAACCAACTAAATGGGAAATGAATTACAAATGATTCAATACATTTGGCACATTAAAAAGACACGAAATTTAAATTTCCAACCCCATTGGTATAAGATACCAATAAAATCAAATCGTATTACAACTAGAGACACTTTTTTTAAAAAAAAAACCATTAACTACACCACTTGTCATACTACTCAAAATTTTACCCTCTCCTAATTAAATAATGATTTCTTAAAAGAAAAAAACAAGGAGAGAAAATTTTGACATGTATGTGGGAGAAATAATAATCTGTATCGTATTAGTATGAAAAAATAAACTATAAATAATAAAAATACAAAATCAATAATAAATAAAAAAATTTCAATAATGAATAATTATATTTAATCCATCCTACTAAATAATAAGGAAATGAATTAGTTATATTGGATCTTTTTAACTCATTGGTAATCACTAACCATGTAATATAATATTCTTAAAACACATTTTCCGAAATATCACAGGATTGAAAGAAAAAAAAAGATTTACCATAAATTCACAAAGATTGATGGTTGATGAAATATCAATTTCCATGTATCCATGGAATGTTAGAAAAACACACATCCTTATATTTATTATGTTGTAAGGCTAAAATATATAAAATTCATGTCTAAATCATTACATTTAAAAATATAGCTACTTAGGTAAATAAATGCTTCTATAGTGTAACTATCTTTCTATCACTCATAGTCATAGGTATGTTATTTAATATGATGTGATTCGATGTATACATATACACCTCAATCACATAGATGATAACACAAGGTTGAAGGATAACTAACCATAAGTGGAAAGACATTATCTATGTTTTCTACTATTATCACTATCAGCACTATATATTCCTAGAGTAGTGCTGGAGAAAATATATGGTCTCCAAAATTATATTAAAATCAGTTTCAAATAAAGAGTAAGAATGAACATATCATAATTTGATAAAAAGTCATTAAATCCATAAAAACAATTTCATCAAAATAATTCAAGATATTGACCCATGGCGAGTTTAGAAAAATATCGTCTATTATAGATAAAAACAATCCATTCTATTACAATAATTAAATTATAACCCTTATATAAAGATGCGAATAATCACTTTGATAAATTTTTTGTAATTGAAAAAAATAAAAATAATGATTCCATATCCCAGTTATTATTATATTACTAACACTAATGATCTTTTGAAACTAGTAAATTTGTTGTTGAAGTCATCCCATTAATCTTCTATAATCATTATCATATTTAATGATATCATCACTCAATTTTTGAAACTATTGTGAGTTTCCCAACACATATAAGGTCCTACCGAATAGGTAATTTCTAAAATTCATCTACATAGGGCCCTAAAAATGTTTTAATCTACAAAAAAGTGTTCAAGGACATTGAGATATATTTGGGTGGTTCCTTTGATAGAAACAAATACCCCACACATTCCCTCGTTATTAGGGGGTGTTCGTGGAAGACATAGAATTCCATACAAATACCCTCATATCTATAGGTGGATTCTTCTAATATATATTATTTTTTGGAACCATCCATGAAATGTAAGTATCAATGGAAAACAATATCTTTTTCATCTCATCAATGATTGAATTGTACCTTGCATGGTTGATGTGGTCACATGATGTACAAACTGATTAGATTGATTGGTCAATCACTATAGAGGGTATTGAAAAAGAACAAATAGCTATGGTGGTTGGAAATGATGTCACCCAGTCATTTTGATTGGATGGATTCTTGGCCCCACAGTATTATTTCTATAAACTTCACACTTGACAAATAAAATCATTTTCACCATTATATCAAAATATTGTATTTTATAAATCTGGTACACTTCGTATTACAGTTTGTCATAATGTGCATCTACAAGTAATATATTTAGTGATAGGGATACATGGACTTATTATATCCATTCACACCATGATCAGATTTACTAGAGAGCTTCGTAACTTATTAACCATACCAATGAAGTCATCATTCTTCACTGTTTATCATAGATTTTATCAAAATAAAGGGTGAGGTAAATTTAACTAATTTTCCATAAAAATATAATGTTTAGTGATACATAATTTATAAAAATTTAGTAGATTCATATTTTGTCATTTTTAGTACTAAAACTACAGATATGTTCATTTAACATAATTCTTATTTCCTACATATAATCAAAATAATAATTAAAATCATAACTTATATGATTACAGTATCCTGATTTTGTAAATTACCATACAAGGAATTGTGAATTTCTGTGTAACTCATCATATGCGAATTTTATCAAATCAATTAAGTGGATAAAATGGTCACTATAGGTTACATTCATATTTACATATATAAAAAACATTAAAACATGGATTCATTACAATTCAGTATTTGTATAGAATAACATAAATAAATATAGGATTCAATTTCTAAAAATCTTTATGAAAAGTTTTATAATGTCATTGAAATCCTTAGTTCTTGTCTGATTTTCACAAATATTTATGTTTTTCCTAACATAATCCAAAATGAATATTTTAATTTCAATATATATTTAATAATACTTTATTTAAAGAATTTTATTCATCTATTTGTATTAGAGATTTGAATAGTGATGTTATAGATGATATAATAAAATGAAAAAACAAAGAACATAGTCCAAAAAACTATTAATATTATTTTATATCACCCTTCCACCATGATTCTACCTCATATGGCCTCCTCTAATACATAGTGCATAAAGAGTTAGGGGCTATGTCATTATCATATATCTATTTCAAAAAATATTCAAATTTAGTAAAATTTGGTTTTTATGTAATAATATTAATAATATTTTTTAGTTTCATATAATTTTAAATAAATTTTACATAAATTTAGAAATTCTAAATCACCAACAAATATATAAATCCAAAATTCCTATTATAATTTCGGATTCTAATATTCTATTTTCAATACTGATTAAAAGTAATATTAATTTATTACCCTTCTTAAAATTATTTTATAATTTTCAAAAAATTATTTTTAGAGTCATCCTATCTTCAATTGGGAAAGCATCCCCTTGGCTAAAAACTAGGATATCCTAAACTAAGAACCAAGATATATTTCATCCACCAAAAAATATATATATAAAATGAATAATTTTCAACTTTATGCCACATATGAATAGGATGGGGTAGTTATCTTGAATCATATTATCTTTATCCCATGTTATCTGATCTTCTCACCTGTGTCTCCATAATACATTACACAATGAAATCATTTGTCCCCAGAAAACATTCTCATGAAAGTACTATATCTCAAAAAATAAATTCATTATGTTTCTCATTTTCTTGAATGTCATTATTTATCCATTAAATTGTATTGGAGAGTTTTAAATATTCCTATGATTTTGTGATACATGGATCTTGTTTTGAACACAGTCAAACTTATTTGGCAATCCAACTAAATATATTTACACCTCGACTCAGATTTTTTTCTAAAAACAATACATAAACTATTACTACTACAAAATAGCTTATTAAAATCACAATATCCCTTATCATTGCCATAAATTAAATAATATTATTTCCTTAACCTTAGAATCTAATTTCCTAAAAATAATATTTGATAAGGAATACTACTGACTCTAAAAAACATCAGGAACACTTTTAGAAATTGAATCCCTATTTATAGTACGTCATACCAGATTAGTGGCTAAACTTATTACCTCCTCAATAGTAGTCCAGAATAAAGGTAATAAGTGTATCCTCACATAAAAGTAATTAAATACATTCATACTAATGGTTGGATGATAACAGTTGTTGAATGTAGACTCCACCAATGGTGGGTGGTACATTGACGAAGCTCAAAATTCTATACTCAACCTTGTATAATATTACATAGTATATGAGTGGTCCTATCATATTACACATCAATATGGGAAGGGATGTAATATTTTGGTTGATGGGGAACTGAATGTGTTGGAGTCACCTATTTTGATAATCCCAAATCATGTTTCATTTATGTGATAATCAAGATTCTACTGTTGAATAATAATGTTCTATTAATCTGATAATCATGTTGTAGTTATACCTATGTATCTTTAATATCACTTTTAAATTATTTATTCTTACAATTCAAAGGTCATCGATGTAAAGGTCACTAATTCAAAGGTCACCAATTCAATGGTTACCGATGCAAAGGTCACCAATGTAAAGTTTACTGATGAAATGGTCATCGAATCAAAGGTCACCGATGCAATGGTTACCAAGGAAAAAGTCACTGGTGCAAAGGTTACCAATTCAAAGGTCACTGATGCAATGGTTACTGATGTGAAGGTCACCAATGCAAATGTCACTGATGCAAAGGTAACTGATGAAAAGGTCACCGATGCAATGTTACAGTACAAAGCACACCGACGCAATGTTCACAGATGCAAAGTTCACCGATGCAATGGTCACTGATGCAAAGGTCCCTGATGCAAAGTTCACTGATGCAAAGGTCACTGGAAAAGGTAACCGATGAAAAGGTCACTGATGAAAATGTCACTAATGCAATGGTCACCAATGCAATGGTCACTAATTCAAATGTCACCGATGAAAATGTCACTGATGAAAAGGTCACTGATGCAATGGTCACCTATGAAAAGGCCACTAATGAAAAGGATACCGATGAAAAGGTCACCGATGCAAGGTTACCACTAAAAGATACCAGTGTGATGGTCACTGTTGAAGGATACCATTGAATTCTACTGATGCACACTACAATTGAAGCCTACCGTTGTGAAGGCTACCATTACCAGTCTACCGATTCATACCCTTATATAAGTTATCAAACTCTATAGAATATTCTAATGGTCATATTTGGTATATTTAAAACATCTATAGCTAATTAATGTTGATTGCAGATATATCAAGAAACCATATATGGGTACAGTACAAGGTACGAGGAGGATCACACGTGGTTTACTTTTTACTATTGTCAAATCTCAAATATAAAAGTGGAAATCAGGGAAGAAACTATATGATATAATAGATGAACCGAAAAAAACATAGGAATTTGTGAGAAAGATCTTACTCGTTAGATCAAAGAGAAAAAAGAATAACCATCAATCACTGGCACTGTGAACCCAAGAGTCTCAAGAAGATCATTTCAGGAGAACAATTTCATGGATTCCTTTTGTGCTTCGTCAACCATCAATCTACACAAGAAGTAGAATACCCAGTTCGAGGAAGCCAGAACCTTGAGTTACGACACTCTGTTTTGAGGACAAAATTTAGAGACACACTCAAACTAAAAATTATTTATCCCAAGGAGTAAAGAGATTAATTGAAAACACATAGAGATTTATAAACTCAATCTCATAATATTACAACTACTTTGTTCTTTTATTTTACATTTATGAGAATTGTGTTTTTGTCTATCACACACACTATCTCCTGTTATTGAACTGGAGGACACTCGTAATCCTCACATCAAACATCACATACATTTTGTTTCCCATGTATAATTGTGGAAGAGACCATATGTTGATGGTATTGTTTGTTTTTTTTGATGAACTGTTATGGAGGGTGTGAACCATGGAATGTTTTTGAAGACTATTTAAATTCCCAATACAGGAAGTGTATCATGTTTATAATTTATATAAACTACATGGTGCTAGGTGATCACCAAGAGGATAATATTATGTCTGGGCTTAAGACTGAACCTCTTTTCTAACACCACAATGCACTATATTTTTTGTTACACTATGTTTTGTCTATTTTCTGCTGCTTATAATTACAAAAATTGAAAACTATTATTCATTTACTATGATAGTTATTTTGGGTTTTCGTGTGTATTTTTTTAATTTAGTAAACTTGTTTAAGATGATAAAGATGTGTTTTACACTAATTCAACTGTGGAATAATCACCCTTTGAGAAAAATGTTGAGCAACAAAGTATTTATATCTCTATTTCCTTAATTAACTGGGTCATTTAAAAATTGGTGGGGGGGAGGGTTAATCATAATGTTTTTAACATAAGTTTTATTACTAATATCTAAACTGTGGTGAATTTTGTCAAATTCTCCACAACAATGATTTTATTTGTATCTTAAAGATCATAAAATTTATGTCTTACCGAAATTTCAATTCATAAAAATTATAAATATGTATGTATAACTCAGCTGAGAGTGTTGCTACTAAATGCCACCTTTCTTTAGTGGAAATAATTATACTTAATAGAAATTAAGAATGGAAATGTATCTACAGAGCATGGGTCCTGAAATCTGGGACACAATTGAAGAGAAACATACATTGTCTTCTACTTCTAGGGACACATGGTCATAGTTGACTAAAGCTACATATAATAATAAAATTAATTCAATGAATTCATTGTATTGTTCTCTAGGTTATGAAGAATTCAATAGAATATCTTCCTGTAAAACTGCTTATGAAATTTGGGATTCATTGTCTATTACTCATAAAGGAACAACAAATATTAATGAAATGTGATTAAATACTTAAACTATTAAATATGATAATTTTAAAATGAATCCGGATGAACATATATATGAAAATATTCAATGGTTCATTGAAATAGTAAATACCATGATTTTTATTGGGAAACTAGTGGAGAACAAAGATCATATTATGAGTCTTCTTATAATCCTACCTGACAGATGGAGAAAAACATCTATTTCTATCCAAGAATCTGATGAAATAGTTGAGCTACCAGTGAAGGAACTAATTGGAAAACATATGATATATGAAGAAGAGAATAATGTAAATCAATAATGAGATGAAGAGCCAAGAAATAAATCTATAGCATTCGAGACTGAAACCTCGAAGAACAAAGACAACAGAAAAGTTTACGCTCATGTACATAATTACACCAATAAAGATGTAGACATTGATTGTGATAATGAGATAGCTCATCTAGATAAGATATTAAAAAAATTACTATAAGAATAAGTTCTTTAGAAAGTCAAAATATAAAGGATGGTATGATAATAAAGCATAGTGGAGAAAGGATAGAAAATGGAATGACATCGCAAAAGAGATAGTCTGATATGAGTGTAAATTAAAATTCCATGTGAAGGCTAATTTCCCCAATATGAAATTTAACAAAGAATATAAAGACAGGGGAAAGGGATATAAACATTAAAATATGGGTTTCATGATTGAAACATATGAGATAAAACCCAATTCCCATATACCTAATTGTTATTATTATGGGAATGAATGTAAATCAAACAATGATTATAATATGACTAACGATAAACTATTTGAATATAGGAAAATGCTTGAGGACACATTTAATAAAATCGAGGATATATATAAATTATTAGTAATAAAACATGGTATAAATGATAATTATATGCCTAATCTGGATACTAAAAAAGAAAAATGTGCTCAACTATTAAAAAATACTAAACATAAATTATAAAATGATCTATTAAAAAGATATCTTGAGAAATTTTCAGAAGTTAGGGATACCATGGCTCATTTAATATGGAAAAAGATTGCTCCAAAATATAAAACTGGTCAATGATATCCACCAGGAGAAATAATGATTATTAAAAATAAATTTGTTCCTAAATCAGGACATTTCACTAGAAGTTCTAGCTCTAGGCCATCTTTTTAAAAACATTTCTCTAATATACCTAACAAAATATTCATGTCTCAAAATATATTTGATGATAATAATAAACATGTGAGACAAGTATGGGTTCTCAAAAGATTACATTCTAACCTCTCTGGACCCATGAAAATCTGGGTACCAATGTTACCCTATACATAATCTGTTTTTCAGGAAAGTTGTTGATAGACATCCTATAAAACTCTATTGTACATGGATTTTTGATGTTCAAGACATATTATAGGATACTATTCATGCTTCAGGAGCCTAATTAATGTTTATGGTGGACATGTCACATTCGGTGATAATGCTAAAGGGAATATTGTTGGCTTAGTCCAAATTGGTAAACCTAATACTGCATTAATTTAATAATTTCTTTTTTTAAAAGGTTAAAATACTATTAACTTATTATCTATTAGTTATGTGATTATGGTTTTAAAGTTATGTTTTAAAATGATGCATGCACTGTTTTTAATTCTAAAAATGATTTAATATTCTCTACTCATTGAAATGAATATGTATATGTTGTTGATATAAATTCATTATGTAAGAAACATGTTTCTTGTTTGAATGATTTTCATATGGAATCGTGGTAATGAAATAGATGATTAGGTCACTGAAATGTTCACTCACATAGGAAACTAACTAGGAAAGTTTTAATTAGAGACTCACCTAAATTGTAATTCCCACATAACGAAGTTTGTAATTCATGAAAAAAAGGAAAACAACACAAACTTTCTTTCAAAAAAATGAAACAATTTTCTACTCTTAAACCTTTAGACTTGGTTCACATGAATATGTTTGGACAATCTAGAGTTTCTAGTTTAAATTGGAAGCAATAGGTTTATGTTATAGTATATGATTTTTGTAGATATACTTAAATATACTTTCTACCTCACAAAAGTGAATCTTGTTCATACTTCATTAAAGATTCCAAGTCTTCAGAAAATCGAAGTTGACATAAAATTAAGACCATGGGATGTGATCATGTTTGTGAGATTGAAAATCAAGAATTTGAATCTTTTTTCTCACAAAATGGAAATAATAACAATTTCTCTTCTCCTAGAACACCACAACACAATGGTTTTGTAAAAAGAGGAAATAGGACACTTAAAGAGATTGCTCGAACTATGCTATATGAGTATAATCTACCTATATATTTTTTGGGCTATATCTCTTAATACATCTTGCTACATTATCAATAGAGACTTAATTATACATTTCTTAAGAAGACCCCTTATGTTCTCTGGAATAATAGGAAGCCTATGGTTAATTGCATTAAATTTTTTCTACAAAGTCTTTATCCTTAACACTATGGATAATCTTGAAAAAATTTCTTCTAAGAGTGATGAAATAATTTTCCTAGGTTACTCAATCTCTAGTAATGCTTATAGAGTATTCAATATGAGAACTAATTGTGTGGAATAATCAGTTCATGTCAAATTGGATGAGACTGATCCACATGAACCCAAAACAACCGTAGATCATATTTATGAAGATATGAAAATTCTAGACCACAATGATAAAGGCAATGAACACATAGTAATAACAACTAGTTCTAGATATTTTCCGGAATCTGTGCATGCTGAATCTGAACCTATGGACAACCATGAAGAGTCTAGTTCATCGTTGTATAGAGGTATTATAACTCTTAAGAATCATCCTTTAGTTGTTGTAGTATGTGTTCTAAATATAATAACACTAAGTAAATCTTTTCTGAGAAACCAAGTTGAACATCAAGATTTTCATTCACTCCTTAAACTGAAAATATTTATTAGGGAATCATTGATGAATTTCGGGTGATAGCTAGGCAAGAAAAATTAAATCTGTTTTAAAGAAACTATGATTAAGAATTAGTAGAAAGACATAAATACACATTGACCATAGTCAATAAATGGGTGTTTATAAATAATTATCATGAATCTGAAAACATAGATACAAATAACGCTATACTAGTTGTATAAGTATATAGCGGAGAATAAGGTATAGTCTATGAAGAAACCATCGCACATGTAGCTAGACTAGAAGCCATTAGGATAAAACATTCCTATGAAGCTCATCTAAATTTCAAACATTATCATATTTCTGTCAAAAGTGAATTTCTAAATCGGTATATAGTTGATGATGCATTTTTTGACCAACCCCCTAGTTTTACAAATCCCCTTTTTTTTCAAATCATGTTTTTAACTTTCTAAAGCTCTATATGGTCTAAAACATGCTCTAAGAGCATGGTATGACATACATTTTTCTTTTCTTTTTTAAAATGGTTTTACTAAAGGAATAGAAGATCCTAAACATTTTATTAAATTTATTTCTAAGGATGTTTTAATAGTAAAAATTTATGTAGATTTCATTATTTTTTATCCTCTAAAAATTATTTATGTACAGATTTTTCAAATATGTTGAAACATTAATTTGAAATGAATATAATGGGGGAAGTTAAACTTTTCCTTGGATTTCAAGTTTTTCAAAATAAAAATGGTATTATACTAAATTAAAGTAAATATAATAGTGTTCTATTTAAAAATATTGGTTTGGACAATAATAAAGGTATTGTTAAACCTATGAGTACCACCGATAAATTGGATGTCAATGAAACTGGTAAACCAGTGGATCAAACCAATTACAGTGGTATGATTGGGAGTCTTCTCAATCTTACTACTAGAAGTCTGGATATTATGTTTAGTGTATTCATGTGTGATTGTTTTCAATCCAATCTTAATGTGACCATTTGATTGATGATAAAATGATTTTTAAATATCTCAAGTACACTACAAACTTAGGACAAATTTTGTCAAGATGACAATCATTTGACATAATATGTTATTCATATGATAACTTTTCTTGTTTATGTTAAATAGAAATATCACCTCTGGAACATGTCACATTTTTGGAAATTCATTAATATCATGTTGTAGTGTGAAACAAATCTTTTCTTCTTAATCTACTACCAATGCAGAATATATAGTTGCTGGTAGTTTTTGTGTTCAAATTTTGTAGAAGAAAAATACTTTACTAGACTATGGATTTCAATTCAAACATGTCTCTATATACTGTGATAATACATGAGCCATTAGCATATCTAAAAATAAATTATATCATTCTAGGAAAAATCACATTTATTTGAGAAATCACTTCTTGAGTGATAATTTTCCATGAGGTGAAATCAATATTTAATTCATTGGCACTGAACATCAATTGGATGATATATTCACAAAGACTTTGAGTTCTGAGAGGATATGTTACAACAAACATGAGTTAGGTATGATAAAATATTAAGTTAGGATCCTCACCATTAGACTTCACCATTAGGAACCTCACTGTTGGACCTCAACGTTGGACCTCACCATTGGAACCTCACCATTGGACCTCACCATTGGAACCTGACTGTTCGAAGCCTATTGTTGGACCTCACCTTTGGAACCTCATTGTGGGACCTCACCATTAGGAACCTCACCGTTAGACCTCACGTTTGAACCTCACTATTGGAACCTAACTGTTGGAACTCACTGTTGGATCATCACCATTGGAACCTCACCATTGGACCTCACTGTTGGAACCTAGTCATCAAAACCTCACCGTTTGACCTCACCGTTGGACCTGATCATTGGACCCCACCATTGGACCTCACCATTGGAACTTCACTATTGGAACCTCACTATGGGACATCATCGTTGGAACCACACCATTGGAACCTCACCAATTGAACCTTGCCATTGGAACCTCACTGTTCTCACCTTACAAATAGTCGATTTAAATAGGAGTTAGCATTTTCAATGTCAGAATCTGAAACATTTTCTATATTAATTATTTCTTTTTTTCTTCTTGATTTATTTTTTCGATCTGTAATTGATAAAAATAATTATCACACCACATTTTGATACATTTCAAACCTTTACTGAACTCATTTCTCCTTACCCATAGAACCTATCCTTCTGTCTAAACCCTCAAACCCCTCAATATTTATATGAAAATGTTGAAGCGACCATTGGTCAGTGATGAAAGAGATATACCAAATTCTAAGAGACCTTGAGCTGAGTCATGTAGTAGAAGAAATTCAGTTGAAAATCTAATCAAGACTCATTTTTCTAAGGGGGAAATCCTGCTTTAGAATGAACTGAACTTGAAATGGCTGATTTCAAGTAGGTCTTTGGTTCTAAAGCTAGTAGATGCTCAGGGTTGGGTTGAATTATTTTCAAACAATAATGGACCTTAATACCCAATGTTAGTGAAGTTATTTTATGAATTTATGAGATTTTAGTAGTCTAAGGATGATAATAAAATGTCTTCAATGGTAAATGGAGTAATTGTGAGTTTTTCCTCTCCTGAATTAGGTGTGTGTTTTTGAATTCCACATGAAGGTATTTTTGATTACTACTCAAGAGTGGTGCCTCCCACTAGTGAGTTCTTCTTCTAGGAATAATCATTTTATGATCTAATAGGAAATGAGATCCCCAAGAATGTAATTGCTTCTAATGTGGAAGGACAAAACATATTTTTATTTAAGATTGTTCAGCATGTCTCGAGTCCTTGGAGGGGGGACTTTTATACCTTGAAGTAAATGGATGTATTCCTTATATATATATTGATGCATGGATAGATGGTATATATGTGTAGATTACTAATGATCTAATTAGAGGACATGAAAAATCCTATCTTCAAGTCTATTTCCTTGTTTAATGCCAAAATTATATCTTTAATATTTAATGTAAAAGAAGTTGATGGAAATAAGGGGAAAACATATGATGTGAGTGATAGTTTCTGCATCACCAAAATAATTTTCATGTTTAAGAAGATTATCTGTAACCCTTGGCAATGAACATGGGTAAAGGAAAAGGCTATGTTATATGGGGAATTCTATCCAATTACTCATCCTACTATGCCTAAGGATTAGATAGACCCTAGACTGAATCCTAATGAAGTAGATCATGTGTTCTCTGATGTTGAAGAAGAGGCTACAATTATCCTGGTCAGAGAGGATTCTTTTAAAAATTATAGTAGTGATCTTGACCTTTCTCAAACCAATATTGCATCTTTTGGTGAGCCTAGCCCACCAAAAAGACTTCCTAGAAAGGAGACTATCTAAAGGTAAAGTGATGATGAGGAACCAGTGAAGAAGAAAGAGATGAAAATGTATTAAGAGAAATTAGAGGGACATTAGAGGAGGAAGTTGAAACTGATTCAAGTCATGATAACTATGAAAAAAATTCTGGTGAAAGTGAACCGGAATGTCTAAGTCTTAGTACACTAATAGAACATACAAAAATGGTAGATAGTGCTAATGAAGACGTTTCTGATTATATTGATTCTAGAATTGCAATGTATGTAGTTGAAGATTATACTGAGGAAGTTTTAGTGGACTCGATTGTTAATGTTTTTTTTCAAAGAGGTATAGCTCAGATGGATGTAGTTTTTTAGGAGAATTCTCCATGTGATGGGGAAGAACCTTTTACTACTGGTTCAATTTTTGTTTCTCATGAAATAGAATATTGGTCAGAAGACCATGTATTTGAGTTCTTGGGCATAGATTATGGAGACCCTGATGATTATCAGCCTATCAGAAGACCTTCAATTCATTCAGTTACAAAGTCTAATATTATGCAACTAGTAGTACTTTTACCTTGATACTATATGAAGAAGGATGATTTGTAATCATTGAAGTCATATTTGAAAAAAAATTGATGAGAAATATTTTGATATAAAGAGAATTGTGGCCCTTAATCAAGAAGTTGTAGCATCTGTCATAGAGAGAGTTATTTATACCTCTCACTCAAATCTGCAACATGAAGTGAAGGATTGTCAGAATCAGATCAGAAACATAATAGAATCTATAAAATCTATGAATAAGTCAATTGTCAGATTAGATTATTATATGGATTCAAGGGTGAAATACGATAGAGATCATCGTTATGTTATGAGTCTGGTTTAGTAGATGGTCATTGTGTTTGAGGACGTTAAGATGCCTATGGAGACACATGTTAGTGGCCAGGATGATAATTTGAATAAGCTAATCAGTAGGCTGACAAAATATTTAAAGGAGACAGTAGATTTCACTATGGCACAACTTTGTGAATCTCTTTAGTCTTTAGTCACTCCTCATATTAATATATAAGACATTAGGTTTGTTGTTAGAGAAGAGGTGGATAAATTCACTGGTGCTAGTACTGTAGACCCTATGTCTATGACTCTGGTCATTTCTATTACCAATGAAAATTCATAAACTTTTGAGGGATTATCTAAGGAAATAATCACAATATTAGAGGGCCATCAAAGAGAATATTTTTTTATTAAAAAATGGTGCACACTAAGAATTTTATGGATGGTCACATTAAGTTACTTTTTGAGAACATGAGGATCCCACATATCACAGAAGAGTTTAAGGATCAAGTTTGTAGGCTTATGGAGAAGACTCCTACCTTATAGAGATTCATGGAGAATAAAGATGACATTATATCAACCATGGAAATAGGAGGATGTATTATTATGGATTTTAGAAATATTATTTTACCCTTCTACCATGTGGACTGCACTCCTATCATTGTTTCTCTTGCCTTACCCTCTTCCTCACCTTCTTCGAGATCTACCCGTACTATACTGATGTTGACTCCTACATAGGTCATCAAAAGATTGATCCTTTGATTCCTTAGATATCTACTCACTATAGGTCTGATCATTACTCTGTATTTTCTCCTACAACCCTACAGACTGTCATACAGAGGCCTATCCTACTATCTTCAAACCCTGAATCCTCAACATCAAAAGATAAATCTCCCTTTGACCTTTCTAATGTGGATTGATTGTGTGTTGTCTTATATTATAGTGATCTTTGGTACACATTGGGTATCTATTATTATTTCTTCAAAAATAATTAAATCAAATGTTATCATTATTTTCATTCATTTTATTAATCACAAAGGGGGATATGTTTTATGTTTTCTACATCTTTGCATGTATATGCAATCAATTTTGGGGAGAAGTTTAAAGTTAACCAGAAGGGGAGAAGATTTTTTATAACCTAGACTTTTAGCATATATTTATTGGATCAAAATGATACTGATTGTAGTATTGAAATAATGATATAGATGTTCAATATACACGAAGTGGGTGAATTGTATACTTCAAAAAATTTACTTATGAACTTTTATGGATGGTAATGTTTAATGAATTTAAAAAAGGTAAATTCACATGACCTCTTGGTTATACAAACATGCATGATTCCAGAAATATGGTTCCTAAAATGAAACATAAGAAATGTTTACAATGTTAAAGATTCTACCTTAAATTGTATATCATCTTTCTATTCAGATAACATGTATAAGAAATTATAAGATAGTTATACTTTCTTAAACAACTAAATTGTAGTGGAAAACATGAAACAATACACGTAACAATTAATAAATATTATAACCAAAAGATAATGGTATCCAACATCCTTGGATAAAGGACCCTTGACTTATAATTTCACGAATGTCGGTCTTACCCACACAGAATTAGCCCTCGATACAAATATCATAGTATGTATTGTTATCCCCGCAAGCCATAGAAATTCAAGGTAGTCATCACCTCTGTCTACCAATCCCCGGAATCCCTAGAATG
Organism: Viscum album; assembly: GCA_963277665.1. NCBI lineage: Eukaryota > Viridiplantae > Streptophyta > Magnoliopsida > Santalales > Viscaceae > Viscum > Viscum album. The sequence continues at coordinate 2,079,200,379 of OY728136.1, read as the reverse complement.
TACTCAGAAACATTCGGAGTCGCATGAAGCAATTCTGAACAAGATGTTTTGTACGCACAAATCACGAAATCCTCTCTCTAGAAATCACTTAACAACATGTAATATATAGAGTCTTAGAACAGTTCAAAATATGTGAGATCTTTAAAATGATCTCTTATTAATAGGAACATCTTCAACGATCGACTCCCTCCTCCAATGATCATATTTTTTCTTTCTATCATTTATCTTAAGCATAGGAAAATCTGGCCTTATATGTACAGCTCTTTTTCATTTATAACATGTGACTTCAGAGTCTTTCATATCCTTTCTTTTTTTCTTCTTGTATTTATACTGAAAGTCTCTCTTCCCAACTATCTTGTTCATCCTTAGAGAAATATTTGATAGTTAATTAGCAGAATGATCATTTTCACTTGATTTAGATAAAATAGTCACCTTCATAGACATACATCTTGTAACTCTCTCAGGAGTCTTGAATTTCATATGATTTGATGTAGTTGTAAAAGAAACACATCCATTTATATTCCTTTTCATAACATTTTAAAAGTCTCTCTTCATTATATTCTCATGTTGATGAGGAGTCCCAAAAATCCCATAAATAGTGATCTATGAGACTTTTCTATTCTCATCTATAGCTGTTCTCTTGGATTACCACTCATTAGGCATGATGTCTATAATCTTGTCTAGAAGTGCCTCATCATCCAAACCTTTTTCACCCATGAATTTTAAGCTATTGACAATAGTCATAAATTTATGTTGTACCTTACATATAAGATCGTAATAAGGGATGAAAAAACCATGGTACTCAGCTCTAAGAATAACTCATATAGTTTCATTAACATTGGAAATACCAAAATGTGTAACTTCAAGATTCTTCCAAAAAGAATTTTCAGCTTCAGAAGAAGAAATTATGCTATATATATTCTTTTTCATGGAACACAAAAAATTATTGTGTACATTATAGTTTAGTTGATATTCTGGCTTCTCTTGATTAGTAAATGTTTTGACATCCTTATCAAGAATCTTGTAATCTCTATTAAGTATAACAATGTTTTCGACTCCAGTCTTAATAAAAAATTCATCATATGATCTCTCTAATATTCATAAACATTCCCATAAAAAAGGGGGACTATTAGGATTAATATTGTCAATTGAACCAATATTCATTCCCTCCATCTTAAAGAAGATCATTCCACATAAACTAGTGATTAATAAATGTTTTTAAATAAAGATACAAATATGCTATGAATAGAAAATATAGAACAATGAAAATATTTATCAGGAAAACATATATGAGATTATATGTATTTCATATACCCCCTCTGATACCAATTGTTGGATCGAAATGATACTGATTGTATTATCTAAATAATGATATAGATGCTCAATGTACAAGAGGCGGTGAATTGTATACATTAAAAATACCTTTGGAACATTTAATGATGGTAATTTTTAACGAAGTTAAATAAGGAAAATTCACAAGACCTCTTTGTTCTACAAATATTGTTGATTTCGGAAATATGGTTCCCAAAATGAAACCTAAGAAAAGTATACAAAGATAAAGATTCTACCTTAATGTGTATAGAATATTACTAATCAGTGTACAAGTATATTAAATTATATGATAGTTATACATTAATCAATAACCAAAATTCTGTGGAAAACATGAAATAGTACATGTAACAAGTAGTAAATATTTTAACACAAAGTGAAGGTTATCCAACAACCTTGGAAAATGGTCCCTTGATTTATAAATTCAAAAAGTCTGTCTTACCCACATTAGGGTATGCCCTCGATACGAATATTGGAGCCTATCATGCTATCCCTAAAATCCCTCGAACATCAAGGTAGTCACCATCTATGTATTCCTATCCCCAGAATCCCTCAACTATACCTAAAAAAAGTCGGAGTCACACAAAGGAATCTTGAACTAGATGTTCATTATGCACAAAGCATGAAAGTCCCTCTCTAGAAATCACGTCACAACATGTAATCTCTAGAGCCGTAAAATAGTTCAAGATTAGGTAGCTCTTTCAAATGAGCTCCTATTTATAAGCACATCTTTAACAGCTGTCTCCCTCCTCCAACAGTCAAATTATTTCCTTTCTATCTTTTATCTTAAGTATATAACAATCTAGCCTTATATGTTCAGCTCTTTTTCATTCATAACATGTGATTTCATAGTCTTTCTTATCCTTTATTTCTTTATTCCTATATCTATACAGAAATTATTTCCTCCCAACTATCTTGTTCATCCTTCAACCAAGATTATCTATTACATTCTCAGAATGGTGATTTTCCCTTGATTTAGATAAAATAGAAACCTTCTTAGACATAGATCGTTTAACTCTCTCAGGAGTCTTGGATTTCATATGACTTAAAGTAGTTGTAAAAAAATAGTTCCATTTCCTTTTTTTCATATCAATTTCATAATCTCTCTTCATTATAATCTCATGTTGAAGAAGAGTCCCAAATAGCTCATCAAGAATGATCTATGAGACATTCCTATTCTCATATATAGTTGTTCTCTTGTATTACCACTCATTAGGCATGATGTCTATAATCATGTCTAAAAGTGCATCATCATCCAAACCTTTTTCACCCATGGATTGTAAGCGTTAACAACAATCATAAATATCTGTTGTAACTTACATATATGTTCTATATAAGTAATAAAAAATCATGGTACTCAGCTCTAAGCAAAGCTCTTCTAGTTTCAATAACTTTTGAAATATCAAAATGTGTAACATCAAGATTCTTCAAAATAAAATTTTCTGCTTCATAGGAAGAAATTTGGCTATATATATTCCTTGTCATGGAACACAACAATTAATTGTGTAGCTTATAGTTTAGTTGATATTATAACTTTTCTTGATTAGTAACAGTTCTGACTTCCTTATCCGAAATCTTGTAATCTCTAGTAAGAAAAACAAATTTGTCCACTCAAGTGTTAATAAAAAAATTCATCATACGATCTCTCCAATATTCATAATCACTCCCATTAAAATAGAAGGTCTAGTAGTATTATGATTATCAATTGAACTAACATTCATTCATGTCATCATAAAGAAGATAATTCCACACAAACATTTTAGTAATAAAAGATTGTAAACAAGGATAAAAATATCCTATGGAAAATATAGAACAATGAAAATCTTGATAAAGAAAATATATATGAGAATTTATTTATTTTGGATTCCAACTCTGATACCAATTTTTGGATCGAAATGATATTGTTTGTAGTATGTAAATAATGATGTAGATGATCAATATACAAGAGGGGGGGTAAAATTTTCACATTAAAAATCCCATTAGAACTTTTAATGATGGTAATGTTTAATGAAGCTAAACATGATAAATTCACAAGTCCTCTTTGTTCAACAATCATGCTTGTTTTAGGAAATATGGTTCCAGAAATGAAACTTAATAAAAGTTTAAAATGATAAAGATTAAACATTAAAGCTTATTGAATATTACTAATTATAGTAATAGTATATAAAAATATAAGATAGTTATACTTTCCTCAACAACCCAAATTCAGCAGAAAACATGAAACAATACACATAAAAAGTAGTAAAACTTTTAACCCAGTGAGAAGGGTATCCACCAACATTGGATAAAGGCCCTTTAATTTATACATTCAAGAAATTATTTCTTACCCACACCATGGTAAGCCCTCGATATGAATATCAGAGTCTAAATTTCTATCCCCACAATCCCTCGATCATTAAGGTAGTCGGCACTTCTGTCTTCCTATCCCCAGAATCCCTCAAATGTACTCAGCAAAATTCAGAGTCACATGAAGAAATTTTGAACAAGATGTTCTGTACACACAAAGCATGAAATCCTCTCACTAGAAATCACTTCACAGCATGTAATCTCTAGAGTTGTAGAACAGTTCAAAAGAATGGTGTTTTTTCAAATGAGCTCTTATTTATAGGCACATCTTCAATGGTCGGCTCCCTCATCCAACATTCATATTTCTCATTTCTATCTATTTTCTTAAGCATAGGAAAATCTATCCTTATATTTCCATCTCCATTGAATTCATAAAAAGTGATAGTAGAGTCATTCATATACTTTATTTCATTCTTCTTGTATCTGTACTGAATGTTATTCTTCCCATCTATCTTGTTCATCATTCGATCAATATTAGCTAGTTCATTCTCAGAATGGTCACTTTCACTTCATTCAGATAAAACTATAACCTTCTTAGACATAGATCTTCTAACTCTCTTAGGAGTCTTGGGATTCATATGATTTGAAGTAGTTGTAAAATCAACACTTTATTTTATATTATTTTTCATAATATTTCCAGTATCTCTCTTCATTTTGGTTTCATGTTGAAGAAGAGCCCCAAAAATCTCATCAAGAGTGATCTGTGAGACTTTTCTATTCTCATCTATAGCTTTTCTCTTGTATTCCCACTCATTAGGCACAATTTCTATAAACTTTTCTACAAGTTACTCATCATCCAAACCTTTTTTACCCATGGATTGTATACTGTTAACAATAGTCATAAATCTCTATTGTACCTTACATATAGGTTCTCTATAATTAAAGAAAAAATCATGGTACTGAGCTCTAAGAATAGATATTCTAGTTTCAATAACTTTGTAAATACCAAAATGCTTAACATCAAGATTCTTCCAAATACAAATTTCTGCTTCACAACAATAAATTTGGCAATATATATTCCTGGTCATTGAATACAACAAAATATTGTGTCGCTTATAGTTTTGTTTATATTCTAAAATCTCTTGATTAGTAAAAGTTCTGACTTCTTTATCAATAATCTTGTAATATCTAGGAAGAATAACAATGTTGTCCACTCTAGTGTTAATAAAAACATTCATCATATGATATCTCCAATATTCATAATCATTCCCATTAAAATAGGTGGTCTAGTAAGATTAAGATTGTAAATTTATCCAACATTCATTCCTTCCATCTTAATGAAGATCTTTCCACACAAACTTGTTAGTAATAAATGTTTGTGAACAAGGATAAAAATATCCTAAGCATGGAAAATATAGAACAATGAAAAGATTGATCAAGTAAACTTATATGAGACTATAAATAATTCAAGTACCTCCTCTGATACCAATTGTTGGATCGAAATGATACTGATTGTAGTATCAAAATAATGATGTAGATGCTCAATATACAAGAGGGGGGTGAATTGTATACTTTAAAAATATCTTTGGAACTTTTAATGATGGTAATGTTTAACTAAGTTAAAAAAGGTAAATTCACAAGACCTCTTAGTTCTACAAACATTATAGATTTCAGAAATATGGTTCTAGAAATGAAACTAATCAATAGTTTACAAAGATAAAGATTATAACATAAAGTATATAGAATATTACTAATCATAGTACAAGTATTTAAAATTATATGATTGTTATACTTTCCTCAACAACCAAAATTAAGCAGAAAACATGAAACAATACACCTAACAAGTAGTAATTATTTTAACCCAAAGAGAAGGGTATCTTACAACCTTGGATAAAGGTCCCTTGATTTATACTTTCATGAAAGTCTTTCTTACCAACACCAGGGTAATACCTCAATACAAATATCAGAGTCTGTCTGGATATCCCCGCAAGCCATTGAACATCAAGGTAGTAGCCACCTCTGTCTTCCTATCCTCGGAAGCCCTCGAATTTATTCAGCAACAATTGGAGTCACACAAAGCAATTATGAACAACATGTTCAGTAAACAAAAATCATGAAAGCCTCTCTCTAGAAATAACTTCAATGAATGTAATCTATAGAGTAGTAGAACAGTTCAAATGTTGGGATCTCTTTCAAATGAGATCCTATTTATAGGAACATCTTCAACACTCGGCTCCCTCCTCCAAGGGTCAAATTTTTCCTAGAATTTCAAAGGAACCTGTACATGTGTCACTCAAACAACAGTTGGATAGAAACAGGAAGCACATCATCATTTTATAACTATAAAAAGTGTAATAAAAAATATTTTTTCTAAAAAAAATTCATTTTTTGGAGTGTAATGAAAAATAAAAGTATGGAGTCTAACTAAAAATCAATTTTTTGTCTAGAATACATGCATATTTGAATTTTTTTTTTCAAAAGAATTTAGAACATGAATTCTATTGAATTCGGAGTCTGAATTTCAAGGACATTAAGAGTCCAAATTCATAAGAATTCTAGTCTCAATTCATAGACTTTAGAGTCTCAATTCATAGAATTCGGATTCTGAACTCAGAATGTTTGGAGTCTGAATTTAGAGAATTCAGAGTCTGAACTCAAAATGTTGGGAGTCTAAATTCAGAGAATTAGGAATCTGAAATTGGATGCTAAAAACAGAATTATCTATGTCTAATTATTTATAAGATTATGATGTATTAGATACAAAACAAAATTTTATACTTAGAAATAAAATGAGTGTGGTTTAGATAAATTATTCCATGAATAATGAAAACATTGTATGGATGAATTTTATTTTGGATGGAAATTTTCATAATGAATGAAAAACAGAGGTAAAATAAATTTTCCTTAAGATAGAGTGCTTGTTACTTTAAAAACAAGAATTAATGGAAAATTCATAAGGAAAACTTACTGACTCAACAATATACATAATTTTACTTTTCCACCATAACCATGGATCGGTTTAAATTATATACTTCTTTGAAGATATTAGAAAATGTGCTTAACCCTGAATGATAAAATACTGACATAATTTGTGATTATCCAAAAGTAGGAGACTGTTGGACCCACTAGTTTTGATAATCAAAAATCGTGTTTCATTTACGTGATAATCATACTTCTACTATAGAATAATCATTTTTCAATAATTTTATAATAATGTTCCATTGATACATATATATCTTAAAACTCATTGTTCTATTGTTTATTATTACAGTACAAAGGTCACCAATGAAAATGTCACCGATGAAAAGATCACCAATGAAAAGGTAATTGATGAAATGGTTATTGATGCAACAGTCGCCATTGAAATGCTACTGATGCAAAGGTCAGTGAGGCAATGGTAACTGATGAAAAGTTCACTGAATCAAAGGTTGCTGATGAAAATCTTACTGATGAAAAGCTTACCGATGAAAATTTAACTAATGCAAGGTTACCGCTGAAAGCTACTATTGAGAAGGTCACCGCTAATGGATACCGATACACACTACTGTTGAAGACTACAATTGTGAAGACTACCCTTACAAGTCTACTGATGCATACCCTTCCATACTTTTTGAAATTATTTTTATTATTCTAACATTCATATTTTGTAAATTTAATGTGTATGACATTAATTAATGCTAATTGTAGACAGGTCATGAAACCACATCTAGGGACAGTACGAGGTACAAGGAGGATGGCATGTGGTATACATAATACTATTGTCAAATTTAAAATTTAATAGAGAAAACTGAGGAAGAAAATATATGAGATTATAGAATAAGTGATAAAAAAATAGAGTAATTCAAGATGAAGAACATACTATATAGACCAAATGGAACAAGGAAGACCCATCCAATGCTGACACTGTGATCCCAAGAGTCTCATGTAGATCATTTTGGGAGAACTATTTCAAGGCTACCTTCTATGCTTCATCAACTCTTGATCAACCCCAGAAGTAGAATACTCAGTTCCTGGAAAATAAAACATTGAGTTGTGATACTCTTTTTTAAAGAAAATTCTAGGGACACACTCAAAAAAAATTCTTCGTCCCAATGAGTCAAGAGTTTAACTACAAAAAAAATAGAGATTTCTAAACACAATATTATAATATTAGCTCCACTGTGTTATTTTATATTACATTTATGAGAAGTGTGTGTTTTTCTATTACACACATTGAATCCTATTCTAGAACTAGAGGATATTGAAAATACTTACATAAAACTTTAGTTACATATTGTTTCCCATGTATAACTGTGGAAGATATTGTGTGTGGTCTGTACTGTTCGTTTTTCCGATGAAGAATTGTGGTTGATGGTGGGACCCATGGACAGTTTTTGAAAAGTTTTTTAAATCCCAATATAGGATATTTATCATGTTTATCAATTATATAAACTTATTGGTGGAAGGTGATCAACAAGTGGATATGATTAAGTCTTGGCTTAAGACTGAACCTCTTGTCTAACTCCACATTGCACTATATTTTTTGTTATAATATGTTTTGTCTATTTTTTGCTTCTTTAATTTCTAAAACAGAAAATTGTTTTTCATTTACATTGATAATTAGTTATGGATCGTGTGAGTATGTGTTTAATTCAGTAAACTTGTTTCAAATGTTGAATAAGAGTTTTAGACTAATTGAACTAAGGACTAATCTCCCATTGAGAAACATGTTGAACAACTTAGCATTTATATCTCTACTTACTTAATTAACTGGTCCGTTTCAAAATTAGTGGATCTTTATAATAATGTGATTAACATAAATTTAATTTAGAAAATCAATTCAAACCCACCCCCAACTTGAGATTCCACTCTAACCAACAAAAGGATGAATTTATCCGCCTCGATAGTCTTGATGTTAAATAATCATTTGGATTAGATTCCATGGTCATAGGTACTCCACTAGTAATCAAAATCACAAAAACATTACAAATATTTATGATATCTATTGATTTTTTATCCTAGGTAATAAGAATAATTACATTATGACTCTATCTAGTGTTGAAATAGTGGGTTCCCTAGACCCAACTATTATGTGCTTTTGATTACCATATCGTGTATACAGTAAGGTATGCATGATGTCATCTTATCATTATAGTGTAGACTTTTCTGTGTCCACTATTGAAATGGTAATGTCCAAAGATTAGTTGTCGTATCAAAGGATATAGAAGTTCCCAGGCTATAATGAGAACCTCTAGATACTATGAAATTAATCTTAAATATATATGTCATATGTTCTAGATACATCTTCTTAATTAGAAATAGAATATGTCTGACCATCAGGTGATGGTGTGTCATATACATTGAGACTTCTTCTCATGAAGTTCTCACTTGGGGATCTCTAGTAGTGAGATCATGAGGACTGACCCACCAATAGGAACTGCACATGTTTTGGGTGTCATTGAACGTTCCTCTCTACGATCATGTGTATTGGTCTCCTAACATGAGATCATTACCAATATATGTCATTTTATTGCGTACTTTGTTGCAAGATTAAAGCCATGGAGATGAAGTCGTGGTGAGGTAGTTTGTGTCGGGTGTGTCGTTGGTGGAATGATATTGGTTGAATGATCAAGAAAGGATTTTTCGCTTCCAGGTTTTGGAAGTAATATATATCTGGCCATGTTGATATGGATGGATGTACCTTTATAATACCATGTCCATGACTGTCGAGGGTAAATCCATCTAGTTATATCAACAAAGAATAATGCAAGAAAAGGGAGATGAAACGAGTGTGCGTCCTTCTTTATGAGATATTATATACAAAGAGATTGTATTACACACTGTGTGTTCGTAGGTCGGTTTTCACTGTTGTGACAATCCTTATTTCTTCAGGGGCAATGATGGGTTGCTATATCCCACTCTTGGTCTGTGAATATTATTCACGGTTGTCGATATAAGGGCCTAGAGGGTCTTACACAATAGCGTATTCATGAATCGTCCCTATTCTGTTGAATAAGATTTTAGGACATGGTGGGCCCCGCCATAGGGGTCCGGGAGTTGTCTAAAGTTAAACTATCACCAATGCAATAAATAAATTAATATTATTAGAGTTTAGAATAATGAGTATTAAATTTATTTATTAAATGTATTTTTGAGTTTTTATGTAAATACATGAAAAAATATTAATTGACGAATATTAAATTATTCAAGGTTCAATTAATATTTATGGGAGTGTTGATTCGAGTTAATGACTCAATTATTATCTTGTAATATATTTTAATATATTACAAGTGCATGATAATAATATTTATGACTCAGTGTAGTAGACATAAATGTCGTTTATAGTGTGTTATGTATTTGGGGGCTGGTGAGGCGATACTGAGTATTTTAATAGTGCACTATAAGTAGTAGAGGAGGGGCATTTTCCAAAAAGTATTCATGGAGCTTATCTCTCCTCTCATATCTCCCACATTCTATAGAGAGATTCTCTGGATCCAAGGAGCTCGGAAGAAGCTCTCTCTCGGGCATCGCTAGCGATGCGTTGTAGTGGTCATTGGAGCATCTAAGGCATTGTCGCAAATCCGCTATATCACTTGAATTACAACGAACGGCACTCCCGTAGATTCCTTGAAGCGCGTTTCGACGATCCAGAGGAATTTGACTTCAGATTCTTTGAGCAGTAATTTCCAATGATGAGCAGACATCGTGCGCGGCTTCAGATTTAGTCCAGGAATTTTATGGATTAACTTTTGTGCTTAAAATCCTCCATGTGTGGTCCTCGGCTTTAACCAGGCTGCTTTTCACCAACGTTGTCAAGTTGACGTCAAAAGGTGAAGGAAAACTTTTAAAAACCCCACCTGTTTGGGGCATCCGCTGCATGCCCGGTTCCAAAAAGTGGTATCAAAGTGAAGCGTGTCAATTTTAAGCCAAGAAAAAAAATTAATATGCATTAAAATGTAAAGAGGGCGTCGATACGGTCCCAATTCCGCAAATAGAATCTGAATCGGATGTCGGATGTCTAGTCTATGGACATCCGAAGTTGTAAATTCAGAGGGAAAAAAATTGAAGGTCAACGGGATAGTATTTTCCAGTGATTCAAATAATTGTTATTATTATAATAATTATATAATAATAATAATAATAATGTTTTATCTTAATATTAATTTTATTGTTATAATTTTATTATAATTTTATTTTAATATTATTATTAATTTCTAAAGCCTAAATAGGATTTAAATTTTTTTAAAGGGGGAGAAAGACTTTATTTTAGTTCTGGATATATTTTTTTTAAAAAAAAGAAGGGGGTGTTCTGGTGGACTTGAAAAAACAGGTCTTGTAGAAGCTGTGTGCGGTGCCTCCTCTCTCAGGCAGCAGCGAACCAGGCCACCCCGGCGGTTCCCTCACGGAGACCCCATGCAGCGACGGCGCAACACCCTGCGGGCCACCCTGAGGCCACCTCCCGCGGCACCAGCAACCTGACTCTTGCCAGGCCACACACCAGCTCCTCGCTGCCCTCCGACCTCGTGTCGCACCCTGCCTCCTCCGTGCTTTGCCTCGCTGATATTGTTGCGGCTCTCCCATACCATTGAGCGGCATGTGCCACACCAGGCTGGTAAACTAGCCTTGGCCAACACCTCCCAGCAGCTATCCCAACCGAGGTGGCACCCCATGCTCCTCACTACCGCGCTCCAGCGGTAGGCGCCCACTCATTTGGCTCCCTCATGAGAGCTACCAGCCGTGGTTTGGGAACCCATCCAGGGACCTCCCGCCTCGAGCCCCTACCAGCCACGGACAGCCCCACCTAGCTGTCTCCATCGTCCCGGCCAGCCCCGACCATGTTATTCTGTGTGCTCGATAGGGAGTGACTGAGTCCGTTGGATCGACCAGTCTGGCCAGCCTGCACCATTCAAGACCTGCCTCGTCCTGGCCGCTGCCCACCTTCCCAGCAGGCAGGTAAACCATATGCAAGGGGTCTGATCAAATCTTATCTGAATCATATCCAGGTAGGTTTGCTCAGATCAGAACAGGCTTGGGTGGTCCTTCCTGATCCAGAAGACCCATGTACGGGGTTTGTACACACCGGACTGGGCCTGCGTAGGTTTTCCCCAACCCGCACAGACCCTGACCAAAGTATTAAGGGCCCGGGTGTTTCAATTTAATCAAAATAAATTAAAATTATTAATTTAATTTCAGTTGATAATTAAATTAATTATATTTTTATTTTGGTTATTAAAATTTATTTGGGCGTAATTAATTTAATTTGGAGATAAATTAAATTAATTAATTAATTTAATTTTCTATTTTAACATTTAATTAATTAAATTAGTACCTAACGATGTAAAATTGAATTGAAAACAAGAGTCATGCTTTTAATTCAATTAAATTCCCTGAAGTTTATTTTTAATTCATGTTTAATTTTATTCTATATTTATTTGATATACGCGATTTTAATGCGTATATGTCTGATCATGAGCTGAGACCTAGCAATGCATGTATGGTGTTTGTTTGTTTGTTTAATTTATTTATTTATTTATTGCATCATTTTTTAATAATTAATTTAATTAAATAAAAGGCGATCTGCATGACGTCTCATAGTCGTTATTTGTATAAGGTCTTGCGCGCCCATTCTCAGAGTTGTATATTTATACCCCGAGACCCCCTAGTCTGTGTGCGAGTACAATTATATAAGGATGAGACGAACAGTTATGCATTTTTCTCCAAGTGACGGTGACAAACCAGATAGGAGTTGGACGCATTGGATGATCATACATTGCTATTCAAGTTGCAATCCACACGACTAAAGGTATTTACCCATAGAGTTTCTATAGGTCCGTTATTCACCCAACAGATCAATCAATTGTTCCGAATCATGATCAGGTGTTCATTTTATTTCTGCATGGTTTATTATATTTTTGCATATGTAATTTATTGCACTATCACATAGAATAATAATAAAAAAGCATGCAATATAAAATGAACATGTGATGCGATGAAATTTCTATTTCTTGCACGATCAGTTGTGAGTGAGACCACATAGTACATGCTTATAAAATTAGAAAATGAATTCTTTCGTCACATTAAATATAATAAAACCCTCAATGATATATTAAGTCTAAATAGCCTTCCATCATTCAAATTTGGATAAAACCAACTGTTTGAGGTGCCGGTTCATGCCTTAGCTGAGGGTGCCTCTTACTACTGGGGAGTCATTATACGAATGATCGGTCGACTTAAGTGAAGTGCTAGTAAGGATTAGCCCTAGATAACATGCTACCATTTTAGAGGAAACTTTGAGTAAATAAAATTTAGATTTTAAGAAGCTGGGACATCACTCAACAGATCAAGGAACCACAAACTATAAAGCAGTCAGCCTGCCAAAAGCCTACCTAGAACCCTCCAAGTAGTGGTGTAGCCTTCGCTTGTAGACTATGAGGGGTGGTTCCAGGATCCTTGCCACTAGAATAATAAAGAGATAGAGGATTCATATTTTATCACAGAGGGTTCCTAGAATCTGATAAAACAGTGGGAGACATAAAACAATTGAAGTAATTAATCAAAATGTCTAAACCGGTAATCCAGATAAAAGGCACTCATCTGCTAAAATTTATTTGTTTTGAAAAATTGAAAGTTATACCATAAAATTAAAACTACAATATTATAATGGACAAAGTAATGGTACACAGTGACACGAGTATCCAGGAATAGTACATGCGAGTGCGCATAGTACTATGATATAGGAAACTCATGGTTTTAGTGTCCCCATCAATGTTAAACTACCTCAAGAAGGGAGGGTGAAAATTTCATACAAGAGACTAATATACAAATCATATGATAGTTATGTCATTATGCTTTCACCAATGTCTAGTGTCAGTTACAGTCGCTACACTAGGACATAGTTGATATAAAATAAAGTCTCATCTCAAAGATGTTTGCAAGGAGAACGTGAAGAAATGATATGAATAAACCGAAGTTTACATCAGCATGTGTAAATTTAAAGATTGATCATGATCATTAAATATCATTTTCACCACATTACTCATGTCTCGTTTTAAGATACAAAATGAACAAATATTGAGTAAACGCTTCATTACATATCTAGGTAAGGTTCCCCAAGTCAATAAGAATAAAAGGCAATTAAGCTTTATTTCTTAGGGCGGATAAATTGAAAGACAATGTGAAATGATCAAAGGCATTTAATTTCGATGACACATTTGTGATGTCCTTAAATTAATGAGGTGTTAACAATGGTTATATGCATTTCATATTATAAAATAATGCTATGAAAGTTTAAAAGCAATAATCTAAATTAAAGAACAAGTTGTTGCTTCTACATCAGGCGTATTCATCAATTTAATGTTTCTCTTTTACTACTTAGGTATTAAATACAATTTGTTGGTAACATATTTTTATTTTAATATGATAATCGAGTTAGTATAGAAACCTTACTAGAAGTCTGGTGTATTCTCCATGTTGCTGTGAAAGGGTGATACCTAGGCCATTGGTGAGAAGTACATGACTTCTTTAATTTCCATGTGAGATATTCGTGTTGAACTATTGTTGAGTATAACCACAAACAATAATCTCATGTGTCCTTGGAAACAAGGATACATTCTTTCAGTTTCTACAATGAATGTTGTTTTTGGTAAACTCAATCACTAGTTCTGTGATACATGAATCATAGGAAATTAGTGATGAATATAAATTTAAGACTTATACCCAGTTGTGACAGGATAATTCTTTGTCAAGTAATACTATAAATGGACGTCATGAATATACCAATTATGGTATTTAGGCTCGGCACAGCTAAATACTTATGGTATTATAGATGTCTTTATTATGGACAAATGAGCGTTTAGAAATAAAGGTACGTCACAAAGATTTTGGAAATAGTTCAACACGAAAGTGTGAACTATTCCAAATATAATCTAGAGTTATATATACTTCATAAGATACATTTAAGTAATTAAGTAATATCAAATTTAATTATTATCATGGTCAGGAGATATGGGTTTCTTCGGGTTGAGATACTGAAGAATATCTCTACCAAGCATTCATCAATCATGATAATGTAGCGTGGAGCAATTCCTAAACACACATTACCTTATCAACTTCACGACATTGATTTTAATAGGGAGGATTGATGATGAAGTCTTACATATCAACATTGATAAAAAAAATTTAGCATGGAGTAATTTCTAAATGCATATTTTATACATCAAAGTAGAGATGTAAGTAATATCAATGTTGGAAGTAGTAGAAACATCCATTATATTTCATGAAATGAATTGTAAATAACAGAGATATCCCACAACCATATTCCAACTATAATGAAAAATGGATATCATACGAGTCATAGTATGATGTAAACCCATTATGTCATAAGAACATGTGTTTGGATGCAAAGTTTTTGTTAGGACATAAACAAACTAGCATCAAGACAAACACATTGTGCATTTAGTGTAATAATTCTAACATTTGTTTAGGATGTTGCATAAATCTCTAAGATAGAAGAGTTGGTAGTTAAGAATTAGAATACATGTCTATATAAGGGTGCACATCTCTATTAGAGATAGTGAGAAACATATTGACTTGTGTTTATTCAATGCTCAAAATGCCCAAGTAGTTGGCATAGGATCTAGTTCCACAAGCGCATATGGAACAAAGTATGTTCCCGAGACACATACTGTGTAGGAAGGATAAAAACCATGGTGATGGTTTTTATATTCACTGCGGTCGGTGATATATTATTCAATGTGAATAATATTTCCTACAATTACGCAGTATATGGAAATTAGCTAAAATTGATAAGACTAAAATTCAATTAATGGATTCTATGTATCATAGTGAAAATGGGCTATTATTTTGAATACTACGGTGGGTATTCAAGTAAGTTGATACATGGATGGTATGAGAATGGTAACAATAAGGTTCGACTGATTTGACCAAGTTGTTATGCCAAAATCTGTTAGAATTTTACTTATCATAACCAATATCTATGATTAATTTATTTAGAATTGGATGTCATGACAACCAAGCTTGGATGGTGTCTATACGACACAACCAAAATGGGATGGTCACGTCACAGAAAGCTAATAAAGGTTGCAAGTTACTAAAATCCAGTTTAGGATTAAAGTAAGGAACATGATCATTATATATACATTTAAAAAAAAAAATTTACCATGTGTCTACCAGAGGATAATGGGAGCGCTAAGGTTTTCCAATATGAAATATGTTTACTAAAATATGGAAAACAGACATCGGTCTCATAGTTAATTATGTCCAAAATGAAATTTAATCTCCAATGATTGACTTAAAGTATCAACCTATGTT
The DNA here is from genome assembly GCA_963277665.1 of Viscum album. NCBI lineage: Eukaryota > Viridiplantae > Streptophyta > Magnoliopsida > Santalales > Viscaceae > Viscum > Viscum album. Next base: position 2,079,184,455 of record OY728136.1, on the reverse strand, counting down.
CTAGGGAACATTATCTACTATGGTAGATCTATAGGTTTCTTAGTCCTAGTCAATCGTACATATAGTGACATTGTATTGAAAAATACATGTTGGAACAATTCAAGAGATGAATTTTTGCTTATGTCACATGGCATAATCTCTCAATGTTTACCTGTCTGTGGCATGGGAGGAGATAAATGGGGTGAGTTGAATTCCATACATCAGAGCGATCAAACAATCACGTATGCCATGATATGTACAAGAACCGATATTTCCAAGGTATATTTTACAATAGGAAAATATTAGTTATATCCAGGAGAACTATAAGGGATGCAGTTAGAATAATCTAATTGTACTTCAGCAAGTAAAAAATATATGAACTTGGTAAGTGGAGAAGAAAGGATACTAGTTTTTGGGGATATGAAATAGTCTTCCATTGATCAATGTGATCTAGTATTGCAGTTAGTCTAAAGGAGATGAGCGAGTTAAGATCATATCAACCAGTGGTGGGCATACCTACAAGACCGAGTACATTGCAGCTTCTAAAGATGCTAAGATGGAGATATGAAATAATTTTTTTTCTAGTTCTTGGAATCGCACCTTGTGAGAAAAGTATAATCATAATCTAAATTATGATATTCTTACAAACCATGATGTCATGTTATGACAGTGGAAATAATGTATATACTCGGGATACCATCTCTAGAGAAGTTTTAATCAAACAGATGAGGTTGCTATAGCAGAATAGCCACAGGGCATAACCGTGGTGGACCCAGTATCAAAGGCTTTACTCAGCAGAAACATGATGCTTATCATGTGAGTAGCTAACAAATTTGGTTAGCAAGTTGGATCTAGTGCTAGTGGGAGTGTTGAAATAGTGGGTTCCCTAGACCCAACTATTATGTTCTATTTATTACCATATCGTGTATACAGTAAGGTATTCATGATTTCATATTATCATTATAATGTAGACTTTTCTATGTCCACTATTGAAATGGAAATTTCCAATGATAAATTGTCGTTTCAAAAGGTTATAGCAATTCCCAAGCTATAATGAGAACCTCTAGATACTATGATATTAATCTTAAATATATATGTTCTATGGTCTAGATAAATCTTACTAATTGTACATAGTAGATGTATGACCATCAGGTGCTGGGGGCTCATAAGCATTGAGACTTCTTCTCATGATGTTTTCACTTGGTGATCTCTAGTAGTGAGATCATGAGGACTGACCTGCCAATTGTAACTCCATATGTTTTGGGTGCCATTGGACGTTCCTATCTACTCTCATGTGTAATGGTCTATTGAATTGAGATCATTACCAATGTATGTCATTTCTTTGCGTACTTTGATGCAAGATGAAAACCATGGCAATGATGTCATGGCGATATAGTTTGTGTCGGGTGCGTTGTTGGTGGCATGACATTTGATGAATGGTCAAGAAAGGATTTGTCGCTTCCAGATTTTGGAAGTAATATATCTCTGTCCATGTTGATATATAAGGAAGTACCATTATAAGACCATGGCCATGGCAGTCGAGGGTAAATCCATCCATTTACATAAAAAAATAATAAAGAAAGAAAAGGGTGATGACACGAGAGTGCGTCCTGTTTTATTAGATATTATAGACAAAGAGATTATATTGCACAGTAAGTATTTGTTGGTCGGTTGTCGCTACTATGACAATCCTTATTTCTTCAGGGGCCATGATGTGTTTCTAAATCCCGCTCTTAGTTCGTGAATACTATTCACGACTATCGAAATAAGGGCCTAGAGGGTCACACACAATAGTGTATTCATGAATCTTCCCTATTTAGTTGTATAAGATTTTTGGACATGGTGAGTCATGCCATAGGGGTCCGGGAATTTTCCAAAGTTAAATGATCACCAATGTAATAAATAAATTCATATTATTCGAGTTTAGAATAATTAGTATTGAATTAATTTATTAAATTTATTTATGAGTTTTTAAGTAAATACATGAAAAAATCTTAATTGACGAATATTAAATTATTCAAGGTTCAATTAATATATATGAGAGTGACGAGTCGAGTTAATGACTCAATTATTATCATGTAATATTTTTTAATATATTACAAGTAAATGATAATAATATTTATGACTCAGATAAGTAGTAATAAATGTCGTTGATAGTGCGTTAAGTATTCAGGGGATGACGAGGTGATACCAGGTATTTTAATAGTGCACTATAAATAGAAGAGGAGGGGAATTTGCCAAACAATATTCATGGAGCTTATCTCTCCACTTCTATCTCCCACATTCTAGAGAGATATTCTCTGCATCCAAGGAGATCGGATGTATCTCTCTCTCGGGCATCACTAGTGATACGATGCGGTCGTCATTGGAGTGTTGAAGGCATCGTCGCAAATCCACTATAGCACTCGGATTACGATGAACGGCGCTCCCACAAATTCATTGAAGGGCATGTGGTCGATCTAGAGGAATTCGACATCGGATTCCTCGAGCAGCGATCGCCAACGATGATCAGACATCATGCACGGCTTCAGATTTAATCCAGGTATTTTATGGTTTAATTTTGGTTCTTAAAATCCTCCACATGTTGTCCTTTCCGTTTACCGGGCTGCATTTCACTGATGTCGACATGTTCACGTCGAACGACGATGGAAATTTATTTAAACAACCACCTGTTTGGGGCTTCCGTTGCACGCCTTGTTCAAACATCTAGTACAACACATTCTAAATCGAACCATCCAAACTACTATAGAGGATGAATTAGATAATCCATTGTGTTTTCATTTCACATTGACTTTTAAATACTATACAGCGAATTGTACTAGTTTGTAATTAATACTCTAACATAACCCTATTGAAGGAGAGATGTCATACCAAACAATATAATATATGTCACTTCATCTTCCTTAAACAAATATAACACTTTAGATTATGGAACATTGTTCCTAGAAGAGGGTTAAAAATGGAGTATATGGAACTCTTGAAACACCGCTTTTCCCAAGGTCTAAAAACCATATTCTTCAACTAAAAGCTGATATGATACAACACAACAATTTTAAAACTAGTAGGTTACTCTATATAGAATGTGTCAATTTTTCAAATCTCACACTCACCATGAAGGAAAGTAATGTACATGATTGTCTCTATTAATGTGGAGATAAATATCATCTAAATCCAAAATCCTTGAACCATAATCATCAAAATATCATAGTGTATGGAACCAACTATCTCCATGGACCTCTTAACATCCTCTACCCAAATTAAAATCTTCATATTTATTATGAATCAATTATTTATCCATTATGTTACCCTTTATTATTTTATATGATTTTTCACAATCCTCATCTGAGAAGAAATCCACCTACAATAACTACTTAGGTTCATGTAACACTATCTGACAATATATAACAATATCTCATTGTCACATATAAAATAAAATAATATCTTTTAGAAATCATCATCTCAAACATGAAAATGTTATTACCCTAATATATGATCATTCAATGAGAAACTAATGACCATATCCATTTACTAAATAGGTCCCCAATATAGTTTATATGATATGTATTCATCATATTACAAATTTTTAGAATATATTAATCAATGTAGATACATAGAATCCCATCAAAATTCTATATAAAGGTAATAAGAGGACCCCACAATGAAATTATGCAGAAATATATCATCTTAAGAAAAAATGGATTCACATACTATAGCATGGATGCATGTAAGATATATACATCCACATTCAATGAACATAGTGTAAGGATCACTAACTGTGTGGTGATTCCTATCATCCCATGATACCTAACCTAATATAAATGTGATAAATCACCAGTTAAAACCTATTATACTCCATTAACAATAGAATATGTTATCCTCTAGTGAAAATAGTTTAACTATGATCACATAGATTCCATCCAGTTATTTCTATGGAAGATATAGTATGACTATATCTGTAGAAGTATGATTTCATAAATAAACATATTATATATGTGGACTTGGCTGAAATTATGATATCATTATATCATGATGTGATTTCTTCCCACTAGGGGTAAGGAGATCAAAGATCAATCTATTTTGGAGGTAAATATATTGTGCACCCTAACATGACATGATGTGGTAATGAAATTAAATACCAATATGGCTATTAAAATACAATATAGCATGGAGAATACTACAAATGAAGCTATGATTAGTATAGATAATGCTAGATCATTAAAAAATATCTACTATGATTCAATACATCTATTCCTCATCTACATAACCACCACCCTACCAACCTAGTCCAACAACCACATTGTTTTCTTTCTGTATGTATTTGTGAACTAGGTAGAAATAGAATATTTGGAGAAATATATAGTGATCCTCCAACTCCCCCAAAAATCAAATAGATGCGATGACCTCCTTTAAGACCTCATCATGGTATTTTGTGGTTATAATTCCAATATGTATTTTGGGGTTATTTCCAACTACATAATCACATTTCATCCATAAAATTGGATTAGATAGTTAATATTATTATTACCTCTCACCAGGCATGTGATAAAAATACACCGAAACATATTATACACTTTGTGTCTATAAGAAAAACCTCATAACTATACTAGGGATAGTGTTGAATAGGGTATATAGTTATTATAATAACCACTTAACGCTCAATGTTAGGGATTACTTGATTATGATTATATTTTAAAATCATGTGGTATTTTTTTATGATGGACATTGCATCCAGTTCTCTAACTGCATTCCCGAATCCTGCATGTCCACATCCACTCCCACTCATCCATCATTTTTATCTCTATAAACATGTTATATATATGCAGGTGAACATCTCTAATATGGTGCCATATTAATGAATTAATACATGGTTCAATATTCATTTCCATGAGTCTTGAACTCACCATCACATCATTAGAATATGAAACCATGCTTATAAATCAGGAATCACACTCACTTATTAAAGAATATTCATGAGGGACCACCAAGAGTACAAGAAGGTGAATAGTCACAAATGATACAAATAAGAAATCCTACCAAAAGAGGCTATGAAATTATCACCTGGAATACAATATGTTTTCAAGATCCCCACTAGATATGATGAACTACCAAAGATTAGAATTTCCATGTAAGATTACGAATATGATCACTCAATAATATGGCAGAGTGTGTAGAAGTCTAAAGAAAATATCCATCTCCACTCTCCACCTCTCAATTGTACTGTTATAATTTATACCATTAACCATTTAATATCACATTCTTTATATGTAATTGATCATTAAATAATTTTAATTATTAGATTCCACTACCATACATAATCACAAAATGGTCCTTCATAGGAACATTACATTTCATACCATCACAATCCCAAAATGGAGAACCAATTTCAAAGGATGTACTCCATGTACTACTATCATATAAACTCGATGTAATAACTCAAACTACTCAAGATACATTTTATTCCTCTATAGTGGCATGGTTGTATCACATAAATATCTTAAATAATGGAATATATGTATTACCACTGACATGACCTTCTTATATCATCCAGAAATAAACAACTACACCAAAACAAATATAATATAAGGGATAAAAACAATAACCCTATATGATAAATGCATCCCTCTAAAAAAAACCCATTGGTTATTTAGATAACAGTTCATTGATTTCAGTCAACATCATGTGTACTGATAAAGATTACTTCGATCACTACATCCATGGAAAGATATTTGTTGTTTAATATAGACTAATTTTCAATTTTTTACTATTCATTTAAATTACTATTCAATTAATCACTATGTTCCTTCCTCGTACTCCATCATACACAATATATCCTATTTATGATATCTCGACATATTGGTAAGTGAAAAAATGAATATGCCTTTCCTAGTTCATGGGATATAAACTTGAACTGATGTGTCAAAATTTTAATTGATGTAATTACATATAAAAAACATTATAAAACACAGTAAAAATAATTAAATTTAATACATGAATAATAATAAGACATTAAAATGAATGATGTAAAAAGTAAAAACCCTAAAATCCTTATAAAACATCCAATATGACTTCACGTAAAGATGAATAATTCAATTACTTGGCATAAAGAAAAAAACTATTACAATATATTCCAATAATGATTCTGGTCTATTGTTATAAAGAATTTGGGAAAAACATCAACTAATTAAAATAATTTCTATGTGAACATGATGAATTTATCTGTTATATAATAAAATATTTAATCCAAAATATGTCATCAACATCTATCATTAATATTCAACGTATTATATTAATCTAGACGTTTCATACAAATTTTATCTTTAGCACTCTAGGAAATGGAAACTTTTGAAATGGGTGAGTTAATAGGATATTTTAGGGTAAACATTGTTTATAACAATGAAAAACCATAACTGAATATAATATGAGAATATGTGTATAATCAAGATTGGTAACATAATCATACCTGAAACCCCCTATAGAAAATATTATGATTCATGGAATATGTCTTGGAATAAAACAATACAAGAATAAAAATTGTGTGGAAATATTAGTTATTAAAAATGATCTCTAATAGGTAAACATCAATATACACTAGATATGTAGAAAAAACTATATTCATGTGAAACATCACCTTCAAGAATTACATAGTTTCACCCATGCTCACGAGACAACATGATTTAACTATCATTCACATTATATAATTTGGTCACAAAATTTCACACTTTCACACCCAAAACTCTGATACACCGTTATTTTCTCCTTTTATCGGTCTTGGGTCCTTCAAACAAGGTTCATGTTTGATTCTCAGACAGAATTTTTTGGTTTTTAATGGATTGAGTGTGTTTTCCAGGTGGCCCACATGTACCACATTGTTATTAAAAACCATACAACCCATTTTTTGGTAGGTATATGCTCACATAGAACATACCGCCTAGATAGTACATGATAATGCAGTATATTCTATGTTATTGTGTCCTTATCCTTCTATAGGTAGAGGTTTTTTCATGGATACTACACAGTGTGAAAAACTCTGTGGCCAAACCATGTGGTCATGCCATGTCATTACCAATATGAATCCCTCTTTTCTCTCTCCCATATTTTACCCAAACTCAAGCCACCTCTCCTACCTCTCATATTATCACACCATATGGGTTCCATGACACCTCTCCCATGTGTCACGACCCGCCCTCGGGGTCCGTGCCGGGACTACCCCAAGCCCGCCTTCCATAGGCCAGGGGCTGGCGACTAGCACCAAGGCGTAAAACCCGGAAAAAGGGAAGGCATTACCTTTGTAAAGTAAAAAAACATCACAGAGAAAGAAAGCGGAATGTAAACACTAAGCAAAAGTAGAGTACAACTGAATGTGCGGAAAAGTAAATGGGCCAGTATACAAACCCAAACTGAAAGTAAAGTACAACTCTAAAGGAAAAACAACAACTGAAAAGTTAAAGCCGCTACGCCGAGATGTCCACCGGAAATCCCACCTGAAGGGTGGGTACAGATAGCTCCACTGCTCCACGGGTCCCGCCGTCCGCTCCGAGCACGTCCCACCCAGTGGTCCACCTCCGGGTACTGTCCCGCTCTGCAAGCCTCGGCTAAGGTCAACGCTGTCCGTCGTCTGCAACCAATACAACGTAGTGCGGGAAAAGCCCGTGCAGGGGTGAGTATAAGCTACTCAGTAGGGACCCCGAGACCCCTGAAGGTCTCTCAAATCCACAAAGGATAAACCACGAAGAAAGGTACAATCACGAAGTAACAACCGACACTACTTAGGTATATGCCCATACATATACCTAAGTCATCAATTTCAAATACGCTCCAACCTCCGAGCCCAAGTACAACTCAGTCCACACAGGAAAGTAAACGTATTCCACACAGGAAAGAAAAACGTAATCCACACAGGATTGCACAACACAATCCACACAGGAAAGCAAAACGTAATCCACACAGGATTGCACAACACAATCCACACAGGAAAGCAAAACGTAATCCACACAGGATTGCACAACACAATCCACACAGGAAAGCAAAACGTAATCCACACAGGATTGCACAACACAATCCAAACAGGAAAGCAATAGGTTTCAGCTCACACAGGAATACTTCTTCATAAGACGATAAAGATGATCACTGATCCATCTAAGTCGTCGGACCCACAAAGGATCGATAGGTAACTAACCCCCGCAAAAGACCCACACAGGATCGGGCCCACATAGGGCCTGTAGGCGCTGGTTCACACAGGACCGCTGAGCGCAAGGACCCACACATGATCGGACCCACACAGGATCGGGCCCACACAGGACCTGTAGCACTGATCCACGTAGGATCGCTGAGTGCTGAAGTCGTCGTCGTCGAATCCACACAGGATCGGGCCCACACAGGACCTGTAGCACTAATCCACGTAGGATCGATGAGTGTTGTAGTCGTCGTCGTCGAATCCACACAGGATCTCTGTACTGTCGTCGTCGCAGTCACAGTAGCAGTAGTAGTCACAGTAACAGTCGCAGCCAGCACTAGGGTTCCCGCACACAGCAAGCTCGTTCGGAGGGACCGCTCCATGAGCCGAGAGGCTGATACATCAACTGTCACAAAGTCCAGAGTTGATGTATCCAAAAGTTCCGTATCGTCAACAGGAACTCAACGCAACAGACGGCGCGTCGATCGGACGCCCGGTCTGAGGGTTATTGGCATTTTCGTCCCCGGGGCCCGGTTGGTTTTTAAGGCAAAATCAACCCGACCGTACTCCACCTACGTCCAAACCTCGGGCGGAGTATGCCAAAAGATCCGTCTCACTAAGAGGAACACAACACAGCTGACGGCACGTCAATCGGACGTCCGTAGCTCAAGATATGAGCGTTTCCGCTCCGAAGGCCCGGTTGGTTTCGTGAACGAACCAACCCGGACGAACTCAAAGTAATCTGAAATCTTGAGTGCGATATACCGAAACGACTGTCTCGATCCAAGGATCGCGTTTCCGCAGACTGTTCGTCGATCGGAGGTCCGTGGCCCATGTTATGGCCAAAAGACCGAATCTGATCCGAAACGGGGGGTCCGGGTCCGGGCCGACCCGGCCCAACCCCCCCGGGTCGGCCCGAACCGGGTCGACCCGACCCCGCCCGGCCGGCCGGTCGGCCGGCAGCGCGGCGGTGCGGCGGCCGCGGCGGCGTGGCGCCGCACGGAGGCAGCACGGGGGGCAAAGCCCCCGCTTTCTTGGAGGCGGCTGCGCGGCATAATGCCGCGCCTTTTGAAAAAAACGGCCCCCACGTGGGGGCCAGCTTGAAGGAAACCGGGGGGCCTCCTGCCCCCCCCCCCCCCTCAAGGAATACGCCCCCCTCTTTATTAGGGGGGTTTTAATTGCTGGCCGGGGGATTAATTTCCCCCGGAATATTACCATCCGGCCGGCCAGCTGGCCGGCCGGTTTTCTCCAACGGGACCGGAAAATCCGGTCCCCTCTTCGGCTTCCGACGCCGGCGGCCCCGGCCGCCGGTCTCCTCGTTCCGCCGCGACCCGGAACCGGCCGCGGTGTTCGTCGTCCGGCACGGTGCGACGACACCGCGCCCGTCCGCCGCACCTTGATTTCTTCAACGCGGCGCGACAGCTTCGCGTTCTTGATGTTTCTTCCATGGCGCGGCGCGACGGCATCGCGTAATAAGAATTGGGCGAATAACCGCGTGGTGCGACGGCACCACGCCACCTTGATTCATCCGCAAAAATAAACACCATGAACGAAGGAGGGGGTTCGGCCGTGTTCATGCGGTCCGGCCCCCTCACGTTAAAACACAACTTAAATATTCAATCCTCACGTTAGTCATGCGAACCACGAGCAAGAATAAAATAAATTAACAATAATCAAGAACCCCTACCTCGGGTATAGGTTCGAAGATTTGACAACGTCCCGCGGAAGACAACGTCGCAGAGGTCGGGCGTCGCGGTCGTCATTCGTCAAATCCGATGACGAAGAGATATGCCCGAAGAGACACGTCGTTGGCGAATCCTTGCACGCCGACGAAGGTTGTCCGAGGAAGAAGTGGCGTTCCCTTTCGTTGACACGGTAGACGAAGAAGAGTGGAGCGGCATTCTTCGTCGGAACTTGAGCATTCTTCGTCAAGTTGAGCGTTCTTCGTCAAGTTGAAGAAGAAGGAGGAGGAGCTCTCAAAAACACTCAAGTTGGCTAAAGAGTTCTAACCCAACAAAATAAGATAAAGTCTTATTTTATTCACAAAAAGAATTTCAATGGTTTGAAATTCAAAAAGAGATAACTCCACATTAATTAACAAGTTGTCATGTTAATTAAAGAGGGGTTAAGGGGGGTTTGAGGGAAGATGAAAAGTTTAGGGTTCGTGTGGGCCCCACCACACTTAATCCTCTCAAAGGAGGTTAAGTGGGTGTGGGTCCCACCCCTAACTTCCTTTGGGAGAAGTTAACCCACAAGTTTAAATAAATTTTGTATTTCACAAATTTTATTTAACTTAATCTAAAAACCCAAAAACTAACATTCAACCCGCAACAAACGCAACTTCCGAAAAGGTCTCTTTAAGCAAATATCGGCGCTGCGAGTTCATCGGTGCCCTTGGATTTAAATTCCGAGCACCGGATCAAAAGTTAGGAATTCCCGCTCGTTCGTTCACTGAACGTACCCGAGCCAATCTTCGGAAATTAATTCCGGGCACTCCGGGACTCGGAATCAGGTGCCGTCTGAAACCGCGCTCTTGTAAAATTCTAAAGAAAATTAAGAAAACAATTTCCCTTGAATTTTACGGGTCTTTACATTACTCCCACCTCAGGGCTTTACGTCCCCGTAAGGATACATCAAAAACTAGGGAAACAAATGAGGGTACTGAGCACGCATCTGAGCCTCCCGCTCCCATGTGCTCTCCTGGAGATTCCCGTGCTGCCATCTGATGCGCACAAGAGGAATCGATCGCCCACACAGGACCCTCTCCTGCCGATCCTCTATCTCCACCGGGACCTCCGTAAAAGTCGCCCCATCGTCAACGTCAAGCTCCCCATGGACAATGATGTGTGTCGGGTCGTGCACGTATCTCCTCAGCTGAGATACGTGGAAGACGTCGTGCACCCGGTGCAACTGAGGTGGTAGAGCCAGGCGATAAGCCACCTCGCCAACCCTGCTGAGGACCTGGAAGGGTCCGATGAAGCGCGGAGATAACTTTCCGCCTCGGCCAAATCTCCGAATACCACGTCGAGGTGAGACCCGCAAGAAGACGTGGTCGCCATCCTCGAACTCCAGTGGCCTCTGTCTCCTTTCAGCGTATGACTTCTGCCGGCTCTGAGCTGTAATCATCCGCCCCTGGATGACCTGGACCATCTCAGGTCCCACAAGAGCTGCAAGATTTCTTCTTTTCCGATAAGAGAAATCTGGTCTCATCCCCTGGATGAACCACATTCTTTTCCTAAAACAGTCAATCCTAACATGGATGATACTAATCCATACCAAGTATGATGTCGTAAGGCCTCGACGCTACTACTAAGAGATCCAACTGTTACTCTCGCCTCCAAGGGTTGAGTCACACTGTCGGCATCAGTGTGTGGTAACTAGGTCTCCTCCAGTAGATGTCTCACAAGTGAGGGTCAAGTCAACAGCCAAAACTGGAACCTCTTAGTAACATCACGAAAGAGGACATGAACGAAATATCACAAAGGTATGCGTCTTTTATTATTGCAGCTCATAATACAAGACGCTACACAAATGCAACAAGGAACCAGAAGTACAAAGGATGTATCCACTAGTTCTGCTCCTGTCCATCAGCTCCCAGAGCTCCATGATCAAAGGCCTCGGTTGCCTGAAGTTGAGCTCTTGCATCTTCACCTACTCCCTGTGTTCGGGGTGGACCTCCTGGTGGTGGTGGTGGTAGAGCCTCAAAACGTCGCCCACCACCTGCTGCTCGGCCAGCTCCTCTGCCTCATCCGCCTCCTCCCTGCGGACCGCCACGATCGAACCTCTACCTCTGCCTAGGTGGTTCCTCAACTGTCTGCTGCTCCTCTGCATGGCGGGTCGGGCAGTCACGAGCCATGTGGCCTTGGCCGCCGCATGCATAGCACTGTCTTCCACTCGAAATACTGGCTCTGCGCTGTGTGCCCTGCACTGCTGAGCCAGTGCCCTGAGGTCATCTGCCTGAAGATCTGGTCTGCATGGACCCCTGAGTCATCCGTCGACTGCCTGCTGCAGATGACTCTGCCACGTGCCGCCCTGTGGTGGGTCGCTGTGCTGGTGTAGACTCAGCAAGGAAGCTCTCGATCAGAAGGGCCCTCTCCAGTACTCCTGTCTGAGTTGGTATGCTGAGGGAGATCAGCGATGCCCGGATCTCGTGTCTCAAACCCTGCTCCAAGGTCCGGGCCTGGAAGAATGGGTCCCGTACCATGTCGGTCGAGTAGCGCGAGAGATCGGTAAATCTCGCTGAGTACTGAGCTACCGTCATGCTGCCCTGCCACAGCTGAAGAAGCTCCTGGATACGCACCGCACGAAGGGTGGCTGGGACGAACTCCGAGCGAAAAAGGCTCTCAAAGTCCTTCCAAAGTAGAGATGCCTCATCGTGCACCTGGAGCATCAAGCTCCACCATCGTCCTGCTGCTGCGTGTAGTAGGCTCGCAGCGAGGATCAACATGAGGTCTGCTGGTGTCCTCACTAGCCTAAACACTCATACCACTGCCTCCAGCCAGTCCTCTACTACTTGGGGATCCGTCTCCCCGCGAAACCTGGGTGGTCGCTGGCACTGAAACTCATGCAGTGCGCTGAGGCGACGTGCATCGTCAGCGGCTGGTGCTGGAAGTATCGGGGGCTCGGCGGGTAGTGCTACCGCCGGTTCCACTGCTGAAAAAGGGCCCTGCACCGAGGCCTCGTCGCTCGGTGGGCCATCGTCACACTCAACTCTCGGAACCCTAGCTGGCTGCCGTCGTGGGGCCATCCTAAAAATGAAACAGGTGCGCCACGGTCAGAACAGTATACCTGGTGAGCAGATTTAAGTAATCACAAAGAAAACTTGAAACACACACGCAATCAATGTTTTCGTGCATTAAGTCGGAAATCAGAAGTCAGGGTCCTGGTGTACGGATACGTCGGCCGCCGCACCAACACTGGACTGCCTTGACTGATAACCACACTCAATACGCTAAACATTATTGCTTCACATAGAAAAGATCAGAGTTCGCGGTAGAACCGAACTCCTTTGATACCAATTTGTCACGACCCGCCCTCGGGGTCCGTGCCGTGACTACCCCAAGCCCGCCTTCCATAGGCCAGGGGCTGGCGACTAGCACCAAGGCGTAAAACCCGGAAAAAGGGAAGGCATTGCCTTTGTAAAGTAAACAAACATCCCAGAGTAAGCAAGCGGAAAGTAAACACTAAGCAAAAGTAGAGTACAACTGAAAGTGCGGAAAAGTAAATGGGCCAGTATACAAACCCAAACTGAAAGTAAACTACAACTCAAAAGGAAAAACAGCAACTGAAAAGTAAAAGCCGCTACGCCGAGCTGTCCACCGGAAATCCCACCTGAAGGGTGGGTACAGATAGCTCCACTGCTCCACGGGTCCCGCCGTCCGCTCCGAGCACGTCCCGCCCAGTGGTCCACCTCCGGGTACCGTCCCGCTCTGCAAGCCTCGGCTAAGGTCAACGCTGTCCATCGTCTGCAACCAAAACAACGTAGTGCGGGCAAAGCCCGTGCAGGGGTGAGTATAAGCTACTCAGTAGGGACCCCGAGACCCCTAAAGGTCTCTCAAATCCACAAAGGATAAACCACGAAAAAGGTACAATCACGAAGTAACAACTGACACTGCTTAGGTATATGCCCATACATATACCTAAGTCATCAATTTCAAATAAGCTCCAACCTCCGAGACCATGTACAACTCAGTCCACACAAGAAAGTAAACGTATTCCACACAGGAAAGAAAAACGTAATCCACACAGGATTGCACAACACAATCCACACAGGAAAGCAAAATGTAATCCACACAGGATTTCACAACACAATCCACACAGGAAAGAAAAACGTAATCCACACAGGATTGCAAAACACAATCCACACAGGAAAGCAAAACGTAATCCACACAGGATTGCACAACAGAATCCACACAGGAAAGAAATAGGTTTAAGCTCACACAGGAATACTTCTTCAAAAGACGATAAAGATGATCACTGATCCATCTAAGTCGTCGGACCCACAAAGGATCAATAGGTAACTAACCCCCGCAAAAGACCCACACAGGATCGGGCCCACACAGGACCTGTAGGCGCTGGTTCACACAGGACTGCTGAGCGCAAGGACCCACACAGGATCGGACCCACACAGGATCGAGCCCACACAGGACCTGTAGCACTGATCCACGTAGGATCACTGAGTGCTGAAGTCGTCGTCGTCGAATCCACACAGGATCGGGCCCACACAGGACCTGTAGCACTGATCCACGTAGGATCGCTGAGTGCTGTAGTCGTCGTCGTCGAATCCACACAGGATCTCTGTACTGTCGTCGTCACAGTCACAGTAGTAGTAGTAGTCACAGTAACAGTCGCAGCCAGCACTAGGGTTCCCGCACACAGCAAGCTCGTTCGGAGGGACCGCTCCATGAGCTGAGAGGCTGATACATCAACTGTCAGAAAGTCTAGAGTTGATGTATCCAAAAGTTCCGTATTGTCAACAGGAACTCAACGCAACAGACGGCGCGTCGATCGGACGCCCGGTCTGAGAGTTATTGGCATTTTCATCCCCGAGGCCCGGTTGGTTTTTAAGGCAAAACCAACCCGACCATACTCCACCTGCGTCCAAACCTCGGGCGAAGTATGCCAAAAGATCCGTCTCACTAAGAGGAACACAACACAGCTGACCGCACGTCAATCGGACGTCCGTAGCTCAAGATATGAGCGTTTCCGCTCCGAAGGCCCGGTTGGTTTCGTGAACGAACCAACCCGGCCGAACTCAAAGTAATCCGAAACCTTGAGTGCAATATACCGAAACGACCGTCTCGATCCAAGGATCGCGTTTCCGCAGACGGTTCGTCGATCTGAGGTCCGTGGCCCATGTTATGGCCAAAAGACCGAATCTGATCCGAAACAGGGGGACCGGGTCCGACCCGGCCCGGCCGGCCGGTCGGCCGGCAGCGCGGCGGCCTGGCGCCGCACAGAGGCAGCGCGGGGGGAAAAGCCCCTGCTTTCTTGGAGGCGGCGGCGCGGCATAATGCCGCGCCTTGTGAAAAAAACAGCCCCCACGTGGGGGCCGGCTTGAAGGAAACCGGGGGGCCTCCTGCCCCCCCCTCAAGGAAACCGCCCCCCTCTTTATGAGGGGGGTTTTAATTGCTGGCCGGGGGATTAATTTCCCCCAGAATATTACCATCCGGCCGGCCAGCTGGCCGGCCGGTTTTCTCCAACGGGACCGGAAAATCCGGTCCCCTCTTCGGCTTCCGACGCCGGCGGCCCGGCCGCCGGTCTCCTCATTCCGCCGCGGCCCGAAACCGGCCGCGGTGTTCGTCGTCTGGCGCGGTGCGACGGCACCGCGCCCCTCCGCCGCACTTTGATTTCTTCAACGCGGCGCGACTGCGTCGCGTTCTTGATGTTTCTTCCATGGCGCGGCGCGACGGCGTCGCATAATAAGAATTGGGCGAATAACCGCGTGGTGCGACGGCACCACGCCACCTTGATTCATCCGCAAAAATAAACACCAAGAACGAAGGAGGGGGTTCGGCCGTGTTCATGCGGTCCGGCCCCCTAACATTAAAACACAACTTAAATATTCAATCCTCATGTTAGTCATGCGAACCACGAGCAAGAATAAAATAAATTAACAATAATCAACAACCCCTACCTCGGGTATAGGTTCGAAGATTTGACAACGTCCTGCGGAAGACAACGTCGCGGAGATCGGGCATCGCGGTCGCCGTTCGTCAAATCCGATGACGAAGAGATACACCCGAAGAGACACGTCGTTGGCGAATCCTTGCACGCCGACGAAGGTTGTCCGAGGAAGAAGTGGTGTTCCCTTTCGTTGACACGGTAGACGAAGAAGAGTGGAGCGGTGTTCTTCGTCGGAACTTGAGCGTTCTTCATCAAGTTGAGTGTTCTTCGTCAAGTTGAAGAATAATGAGGAGGAGCTCTCAAAAACTGTCAAGTTTGCTAAAGAGTTCTAACCCAACAAAATAAGATAAAGTCTTATTTTATTCACAAAAAGAATTTCAAAGGTTTGAAATTCAAAAAGAGATAACTCCACATTAATTAACAAGTTGTCATGTTAATTAAAGAGGGGTTAAGGGGGGTTTGAGGGAAGATGAAAATTGTAGGGTTCGTGTGGGCCCCACCACACTTAATCCTCTCAAAGGAGGTTAAGTGGGTGTGGGTCCCACCCCTAACTTCCTTTGGGAGAAGTTAACCCACAAGTTTAAATAAATTTTGTATTTCACAAATTTTATTTAACTTAATCTAAAAACCCAAAAACTAACTTTCAACCCGCAAAAAACGCAACTTCCGAAAAGGTCTTTTTAAGCGAATATCGGTGCTGCGAGTTCATCGGTGCCCTCAGATTTCAATTCCGAGCACCGGATCAAAAGTTAGGAATTCCCGCTCGTTCGTTCACTGAACGTACCCGAGCCAAACTTCGGAAATTAATTCCGGGCACTCCGGGCCTCGGAATCAGGTGCCGTCTGAAACCGCGCTCTTGTAAAATTCTAAAGAAAATTAAGAAAAAAACTTCCCTTGAATTTTACGGGTCTTTACATCATGGATATCTCTCCCTCCATAGTTCTTATCCTTCTGATATGAGGTAATATTTAGATGTTTTAGGTTGTTTTACTCTCCATTATATCTTCCCCTCTATTTTTCGTGGTTTAGATTGGGTTCTTCCTACCTTGTATGGACTCTAATATCTAGAGTTTATGTTTGGTTTATTTTTTAATGGTTCTAAGGTATGTAGTTGGTGCATGGGACCTTGTTCGTCATCGTGTTTAAAATTCATTATATCCACACTTGTTTGAGGTAGGTTTTTCTGGATTTTTCGTTTCCAGAATAATACATGGACAGATGTTTGTTTTCAATTAATTTTTAAAAAAAATTCAAACCAATATAGTAATTATGGATAGATATTAATGGAGATTTCAGATTTTTATAATTTAAAAAAAAAACAGGTTTTATAGATATTTTTGTGCAATCTATATATTTATGGAATCTAGAGTTCTTATTGAAATTAAATTATTCTTTTAATGTAAAATTGAATTATTTTTAAAAATGTTTAGTATTAATTATTTTTATTCTGTTTTTTGGTTAATTTAGTTTTTAATGAAAACATTTATAGTGATATATCTTGATTATTGTATTAATGTGTTTTTGAAAGGGTTTTATGGATTCAATGTGATTTTTTGTGTTCTATAAATAATTTTTGTGGTTGGATATGGTTTTTTAGAAAAATAATGATTTTGATAATACATATTTCATTTCTACTCATAGATAAATGGTGTTCCATTAGATGTACTCACCTCCATGGGTTCACTATTTGAATACATGGATGTTCCCTCGAATGCAATTAAGGATTTAAAATACTAATTTTCTTGAATATTTGGTTTTATAAATAGAACTTTGTTTCTCATTGATATTGTATCGTTTGTGTTGTTACTAAAATTGGATTACAAATAATTTCTAAAATGGATATAGCAATTGAAAATATTTAGTGAAAATGATATTTTTCATTGTGTGGAGAAAATTGTCCTATTGAATATATTTTGGAAAATGAATTTGGGGTTTTAAATGCATACAAGCCCTTTTGAAATTAGAAATTAAATGTGATGTTTTTGTTAATTTCTTGGAAATATTATAGGTTGGAAAATTTGTGTATCTGCTTGGAATCCTTAAGTGTTTTTGAAATGGTGTGAATTTTTTATCAGTGTAGAGGCTATGATGGTACCTTAATGATGTGACCTATTTGTATATGTCTATATATATAGGGAAGCACTATAGGAGTGATTTATAGTTATGAGTAATCATATACTGGTTCTTATTTTGGTGGTACATATGAGTGGAAATGGTGTATAACATGAGTTACACATGCATTGGGATCCATTATACATAGATTTACTAAAAACATGTGTTGTTATGAATCTTTTAGATGATAGAGTGATGGTATATTACTAGCCCTGATTAGACAGGTTTATACCCTCCTGGAGTTATAGATATGCCAGGATAGATGTTCCATTGGCAAAGCATGGATTTAGAAGCCAGTTGGATATTGTCTTAGTGGATTCACTATACACTGGTATGTGGTTTTGAACTATGTATTTACGTGGTATTCTAGGGATGTTTATGATTTCACAGGGTTATTATTTGTATTAATTGTTTTCATTCTAATATATTAGATTCCATCCATCCTTGTTTATCTATTTATTTTTAACACAACCCTGATAATCCTTTTTATGGTTTTCTTTTTATAAACGTAAAATTATATATTAAATTATAATTTCTGTGTGTTGGATTTTAAAATGGGAAAATACTTTTTTATAAAATGTGATAACCTTTTATTTTATTAATATATTTCAAACTACAATTAATGGGTTGTTTAGGGAAGGAATATAGAAGGATTCATTGGTGGTTGACTACTAAAACATCAATTTCCAAGCCTACTTGTACCTTTTATTATTAGTAAACAAGAGTTTTATTACAGTTTCATCATATGATTTGGATTATTGGATGAGGTATTCAATGTTGGTGTACAGTTGGTATTTTGGTTGGAGGTGACCATGAGGCCACATAGAGATCATGGTAGCATAATTTTATTTTTAGTTTGCTATTTTGTATCCTCTTGTTTAGTTTTATTTTGAATCTAGTTCAGCTGTTTATTTTCATATGTTCTATTGTAATTATTTTTGTGATGTTTGGTTCTCTTTATATTAATCCTAATATTTTAGGAAATGTCATTCCCAATTTTATTTTGTGATTATTGAAACTATTTGGACAGACAGTGGGGATCAAGAACACCCTTCGATCCATGTCACATATCATATTGGTCATCGAGTCAGATGACATCCCCGGTTGGTTCATGATAACTTGGTATCAAAATTAGTTCATGTTATTTGGGGTGTCTTGTAGAATGAGATTAGGACTTCCAGGACTCGGGAGATTGGTGCGGGATGTGCTTCATGAAATCATGCTTCCACAGATCCTCGAGTTTCTAAGGTTTTTCTTGGGTTTGATTATTTTGTCTTGCATTGTTTTGTATTGAGGGATGAAAATTGAGTTGAATTGGTTTCATGTTATTGATTCACATGGATTAGTGACCCTTGTAGAGTCCATGTAATCAGTTCAAGGTTCTCATAGTTTTAGGCCTTACAATGGTCATGGTTCACGACCATGCCACCATGATAGAAAAGGGAACTAGTTCTTTATTTTAGTTTTTCATTGTGGATTTCATGTCAAATATGATTTCGTTGGTGTAAGAATGATTTTTAAAATGAAAGTGTCTTTGAAATAAAATAGGATTTATTTTAAATTAATATAAATCAGTGAGGTGGTATTTAAAAATTAAGGGGTTTGGGGTTTGGTTATATGGATTAGTTGCGACCCTTTATGTTCATTATGGACATATTCATGTCTGTGGGTAAGTGTGGGAATTGATTGTTAACATGGACAGATGGAAAATGACAGATAACCATTTGACGGTTCATGGGGATCCATGGATGTTTAATATAATCTAAAGACTTTTCCATGTTTCTTTAAAGGTTTTTTATTGAGAAAATTATCTGAGGAGTTGGACCTGAAAGAAGGTATTTTGGAAATTTAAAAGGAAATGTTTGTTTTTGAAAAGGGAATTTTTTGTGGTGTTTTTATTTTTTTGGATTCCAAGGTAGTTATTATTTGCATATAGTGTTATTTTTAATTTCACCTCAGTTTAATATTGGATTTGGTTATTTTTCATGTATCTCAAGAAATTATGCCCAGAAAGGTCCCCAATATTTATAATGATCCCTTTAGGTTCCTTGTCCTTCACATGTGATGCCTATTTTCAGTGGTTATTGTGGCCTATTAGAGGTTGTGGTGTGTCTTGAGTATGTTGAGTGTGTTATCAGGTTATTGGGAACTACCAAGGTTGTTGATGTCTGTACAGTTCAGAGGTTTATTGAGGGTCCAGTTTTGGACCAGTGGGAGTTGGTTTTCCAATCATTGATAAAAGTTGAGTTGAGGTGTGATGTGTTTTGGACCACATTCTTCCAAAGTTTCATATGGAATGAGGTTAAGTTTAGGAAGGTGGAAGAGTTGCAAGATACTCATTAGGGCCCATAGAAAATAAAGTATTACATTGAAAAATTATATGATCTGGTTACATTTTCATTAAAGGTAGAATCAAAAGATCATTTAATGGACCCTTTTTTGTGTTATCCATCCCTATATTTCACAATAATAGCTCTCATCTAGTGAATAATGTTTTGATATGTTTCTGGATAATTAAATCATGGCTGGTTATGTTCTTGGGGTGCAGTCAGCGGTAGATGGATATCGTGAAGGTTACCCATCTAGTGAGGAGCGCATAGTAGAGGAACCTATTTCTGAAGAGTCTCCTTCATTAGTCCTAGCTCCTCATTTTTTGTGCCATTCACATCTATGTTTGTAGTTTATCTATTTTGGAAAATCGTAACCATGTTGTCATAATCCTCCAAGAATTTCCTTCATTGTGGTCGTTTGGGTCATCTGGAGATGTTCTGTTATAAGAATTGTCTAAAAAATGTATTTATCAGGGATGTGCTGCCTGAAAATGCGGCAAGATACATCAACCATAAGATCCCCAACCACTGGTCTCGGGGTGATTCTCATGCACAGTCAATAGTTTCCTAAGATACGAGAAGCATTGACGTAGTTTTTTGTTTTATATTTTTTCCCTCTGGTTGTTTTATGTTCATATTTTGTTGTTATATTGTGATAGACATGTCCTGCCACAATCTATGCATCATTACTTACTACAAATGTGTCCATAATAATTGTTCTTTTACCATAAATGATGTTTGACCTATGCATAAATAGGGTTGTTTGGGTTTTGGTTTTTGATTTTATTTGAATGGTGTGTGTTTGAAAAGTGTTTTTATATTTGTGAAGAAGATAAGTAGTAATTTTTGTTTGTTGTTCAATTGTAGTTAGAATTGTTCCCATGTGTCATCACTAGTGTTTTTCAACCATATTTTTTGTATAATAATTAATTCTATCAGTATTTTTGATAGCTCATGTGTGGAGGGTTGTCCGTCATTGTGAGAAGTTCCCCCATTCTAACATCTTGCTATTCTGGGATTCTTCGTAGTAGTTTTATTATTTGAGTTCTGGTTGTTGAATTTCTTTCCCTAAAATAGGTAGTTCATTTATTTAAAAAATAAGGGATATTTATTTTTCATTCTTTTTAATGACATTATTTTATTAGTGTGGAGAATTTTGGAATATTCGGGTTGGGAGTTTCTTCTTGGGCCTCAACTCTAGGGTGTTGTGTTGGGATCATAGAATTTTTATTGATAGAGAAGTTTTTATTGTGAGAAAAACCAGAAAATGTTCACCCCATAATCTTTGGATTCTGTTTCTTCTTGATTCATTTGTGTGTGAACTATGTATGTAATTTTCCACACAGGATTCATGGTTTTCCTCAGCTTTGTTGGGGCATGGACTTGAGTTTTGCTTGACTATCATCTTCTTGACTGTCTATGAGTAAAAACTGTTTATGGTTGGGATAATTGTCACACCCCAAATAATCATACACCTTTATTTTCTATATTAATTAGTCTTTGGTATTTTTAAGGTTTGTATTTGGGTCCTAGATGATATTTTTGAGCTTTTAAATGTATTGATGGGTTTTCCTTGTGGTGCACAGGAACCGCACGGTTAGTAGAATCCATGTGGCCTGATCTTACAACATGTAAATGTTTAAAAAAAACAAACACATATAATGAACATGGAATTATTTTAGATATTACGAAAACTTGCATCCATCCTTCCATGGGTAGAGGGTTTTTTACGGTTACCGCACAATTTTCCAAACCGTGTGGACATGCCATGATAACAAAAACATGTATCCCTATTTTTTCACTCCATTTATTTTATCCTAGCTCAATTCCCCTCTCCTCCCTCTCACTTTGGTGCACCAAAGGGGTACTAATAACCCTCTCTCTCGTATCTACATCCCACAATGGTTTCACTCCATTAGATATAATGAAAATATTTGGGGTTTTAGGATATTTTCATCTTTTTTATATATTACCCTCTATTTTCATTGTTTTTATTGGGGTATTCTACCTTTTTATAAAGCGAAATGTCTAGGGATTATTTTTTGTATAATTTTTTTGATTATAGGGTGTGTGGTTTGTCTGTATGGCCTTGTTATTCCACCCATTGAAGTTTCTTTCCATCGACACATGGTTGAGGTTGGTGTTTCCAACATTTTTCTTTTTGGCACAATATATGGACATTTTTATGTTTTCAATTAATTTATAAATGTTATGCGCACCTCTATAATAGTTACACATATATTTAAATGGTTATTTCAAGTTGGTATAATTTACCCTAATAGGTTTTAAAAGTGATTTTTGTGTAGTGTCTAGATTTATGGAACATTGAGTACTTATTGAAATATCACAGTTATTTTAATGTTAAATTGGGGGGTGGGGGTTAAAGAATGTTTAGTTTTAATTATTTTGTGATGGTAACTTTTATTTGTGAATTAGGTTTAGAGTGTATAATTTGGTAATTACATTGTTGAATTATTCTGTTGATGTTTTTTGTGAAGGGTTTTTTGGTATTGATGTGATGGGTTGTGTTTTTAAAATAAAGAGGGTGATTAGATATGTTTTTAAGGAAAATAGTGATTTTGAAAAAACAGAATTTATAATTTTTTTCTTTGGTATTAGGTGTTCTAGTGGATGTTGGCACATCCATGGGTGCATTAGGTACACACAAGATTGTGACCTCAAATGATTACGGTACCTTAAATTGGTACAGTTATTGAAACTTTGGGTTCTTAAATAGATCTTGTTTTCTAAATGAAATTGAATCATCTGTGTGGATTCTAAAATTGATTTAAAAATAAGTTATATAAATGGTGTACCATTTAAAAATAGTTATTTAAAATCTAATATCATATTGTTGGGGAAATGGTGCTTTTTAATTTCTTTTGGAAAATTCATTTGTGGTTTGTAATTCTAAAGAGATCATTTTACACTTCATAATCAATGTGTTGTTTTTATTAGTATTTGTAAAAGAGTGTGGATTGGAATATGTGTATGGCTGGATAAAAACCATAATGATTTTAGTAAATGGATTGAATGTGTTAATGGTGTATCAGCTCTTTTGGAATCATGATGACCTGACATGTTTTGATATATAAATATATATATATATATATATAGGGAACCAATATAGTAGGGATTCTACTTTTTGTGTAATTGTATATTGTTGACGATTTTTGTGGTATGCATGTGTGGTGATGTACGTAAGATGAGTGATGCATGTGTTCTCTCCTACCTATATAGATTTACTACCACTATTGGTTCTTAGTTATCTTATTGATGATAGAGTAATAGTAGATTAAAATCTTCTATTAGATGGGTTGGTACCCATAATGAGTTTTATATAGCCATGTAGGTTGTCCCACTTATGATTCTATATATTGTAGAAAGTTAGGTATTGTCATATGGGCTTCACCTTATGCCTACAGATGGTTCTGAACTAACTACAATCCATGGTCTTCTAGGGATGTTTAGGAATTCCATTGGTTATTATATGTATTTATTGTTTATATCTATTGTACTTGTTTCCATAATTCATTGATTATCTAATTCATTTCAAGATATACATGGTATTCCTCTTTATGAATGTTTATTATAAAATGAAATATTATTTAGGAAATGATATATGGCCTATGATGGATTTTAATATTGGAAAACAGTTTTTTTAATAAAACGAGAAAAAATGGTCTTTTTTAACTATATTTCAAAAAAATGATAATGGGTTGCTTTGGAAAATGATATAGTTGGATTCTTTGGGGGATTCTTATTGATATTTCTAGATCACTCTATACATACAACTTTCAATTTCGGTAAACCAAAGATTTTTTTAAAGGATAAGATTTTGGTTAGGTTTCCAATATTATGTTCTCATTGTTGGATCTTCATTCGTATTACAGTTTGAGGTGACCACAAGGTTACACAAATATTATAATAGTATGGTATTGCATTCATTTTTATATTTTCTCTTTACCTGTTTAGTTTTAGTTTGTATTTGGTTCAACTAATTATTTATTTGTGCTCAGTTGTTATATTTTGTGATATGTTTTGTTATATTTATACTAATCCTAAAATTTTTTAAAAAATTATTCCCACATACATATTTTTATGCCCGACAATAGTTTCTAGTCTATACGGATTGGTAATGCCCTTTGGGCCAAATCATAGACTAGGTCAGATGGCATCCTATGTTGGTTTGTGACACACCCATACATTCAATAAAACCTAATTATATACATGTATACATTTTTAATAATATATTAACATTTATCCCATTCATTTGTGGGTAATATAAAACTCCACCAATCATTTACTCATAATTATGTGATACATATGAAATTAATCATCCATTATATCACAATTATTCCATATAAATAAAATCGTTTTCATATCTTTTTTAAAGGGAATCACATATAAATATCATTTATTATTTCTTTAGTTATCCAATCAATATAAACGAATAAAAAATAAATTTATATACATGGATATTTGGTAATATTAAATTTAAATTCCCATCCTTAAGATTATTAGATTTACATAATTTAAAAAATATTGGTAAAAGATATATGATTTATCCAATTATTTCATCAATAAATATATATATGGAATATTGATGAACACCATTCAAAAAATGGATATTAAAATCGTTTCCACACATAATAATGAAATTAGTATAAAATCATGATTATAAGTATTGTATGATTAAGAATGGAAAAAAGTATTTATAGAATTTCAAAAATATATATCCACCATGAGAGAACATTAGGATATGACATAGATATAAATAGATGAATCATAACCCAAATGTAGATAAAAATATCTTATAATAAAATTCCAAATGGATGTGATATCGTAACAGTATTTTTTTAAAACATTTTTAAAAATAATATAAAATATAAATTTATGAGACAATTTCAAAAAATCATTTGACCAATATTAGTTCATATATTTTGAAATTATTAACATTTAAAAATAAATATCAATTGTATATCCTTGAAAAGACATATGGTTTAGGAAAATGAAATATTGGTTTATAATGTAAAACATTTAAATATAAAGAGATGAAAACCCCTATTTAAATATTTCAAAAAATTATTTTCTTTCACTCACATAATAAAAACTCTTTAAACAACATTTTCTAAATATGAATAGTTAAATATGAATTTTAGATGACATTAAACATAATTAAAATTCAAATTATTCTTCAGAAAACTATACGGTGAGGAAAATATAGAGAGTGAGTGGAAACCATCCTTAAAGATAATTGGAATTATTTTCAAGAATAATATACTTTTTTAGAAATAAATTTTATTAAGTTAAAATATCTAATATAAAAAGAAATATTATAATATATTTTATTTAAAATTATTAATAAATATTATATTATGAGTAATTAAACCAATATTGGATAATTGTAGTTTATGAAGAAGTAATATAACTCAAAACAGGGGGTTTAGTTAAAAAATGTGTTCCAAATTTGTATCATTTTAATTGTAACCCAATTAAATTATAACATGATAATGCTTCTTCAAAAATTATTAAACACATAAATATGGAAAAACTAATTTCATTTTGTAGTAATCTAACCATTATAATTATATCATGGTTTAAAATAATATTTATTTTTTATAATCATAATATCATTATAATTAATCACATGTCTTATATTCTCCCTTATTATAACACACATATACATACAATATAAAATTATAATTAATAAAATTATATAATTTTTAACATTATTCCTAAAAAATACATTTTAATACTTTCTTAATGATCATTTTTCTGGAATATATTTTTCTTTATCACTTATTTCTAAGGTCATTTGATAGTAACAATAATTGTTTCTTTCATTCTTTATGATATCAGATTTAGTACCCCTTTATTGAAAAAAAAATTATAATTCATATATCATATATCGTACAAGAATATATAACTTATATTCATTCAAAAATCTATAATATCATTCATTATGTGTTTTAGATATTTTACGTGAAACATTTTATTAGTGTTAGCATATTTAGGTATTTTTTTGTGATCAAATATGATATCATAATATGTAATTAACAACCTAATATAAAATTTTAGGAATCCTAAAAAATCATTATTATCCTAATAAAAAATAATAATTTTTGTATTAAAATTCCCATAGTCATCCATGATAGTGTTTTATATAAATGATCATGTGTCTGTTTAAACTAACCTAAAAGTATAATATAACTAAACGAGTATGTTTTGTTATTGAATTATACAATATCATTATAATAAAAAAATACGATACTATTTATATGTTTTTTAATTTTATGAATAATTTTATGTTTTTCTATGATAAATAAACAAAAACATGAAGAAAATTAAATGATGTTACCCCATATTGGAAGTAGTCCTCAAAACAAAGATTTAGTGTTTTTATTATAAAATTAATGAAATGGAATTAATGTGGTTTATAACTTATAAACTATTAACAATAATTGTGTTATATATTGATCATGTATTCTATAATAACATATTTATAACATTTAATGGTGTGTGGTCGTTAATAATGGAAGGTGTCACATCTTGTAGGTGATAGTCTGCATAAATGTACTATCGATAATGTTTTATTATTTCTATGTCGATGGGAATGAATAAATATTGGGGATTCCAACAGTTTTGTAACTCTTTAGTATAATAATGATAATAATATTATTATAATAAACAATTTTTATAAATATTATATTTTAAATCTATCAATTTAAAGATATGGATAATTCTGTGATTGGGACCTTGGCATTCCTATTGAATGTCGACATATAATTAAAGGGAGTATAATAACTTATGGTGACCATAGTGTTTGGGAAATTAAAAGAACATCTAGATTAAGAAAATTTGATTTCGTATTAATGAATCTTCTAAGTTAATGTAGTTCATTTTCTGGTTGGAAGTTGTCCTCTTTTAAAATTTATGAAATGGACACATTTTTGAACAACCATTTTTTTATCAATAATGGAAGGAGAATATTCAAGGATCAATGTATCCAAAGGATAAAATAAATTGTATTTATTCTGGTAAATAATTTAAATATACTCTGACATTAATTGGAACAAATATTTTCATCATGATTCAATTCATATAATAATTGGTTTTTACATATCACAATGTTCATTGTATACAATGGTATCTTTTTTTTACTATGTAATATTTCATTTACTAAAATTATTAAATAACCCTCTTTACAGAGTTTTATAATGATGTTTCTAAATGAAACATAAATATAATTCAATTTAATTTAAAAATAATATAAAATTATTTTTTAATATAAAATTTATATATTGTTAAAAAATTCTCACTTTTTCATCAAGTTTTACAAATTGAATTTATTGTGAATTAATAATAATATGGGTGTTGATAAATTTATAGATGTCTTTAACAGATAATTAGACTCCTTATTTAATATATATTAATTTTAATTATTATATGAATATTACACAATGTTAATAAAATAATAAATTAAAACATTAACAGTTTCACCAATATAATAGTAGTTAACTTAAATATTTGTAATGACGTTTTATTCATAAAAATTTTATTTTTGTTAGCCACCAAAATTTACATGTTGATACCAAATATGATATCAATTTATTTAATATTGAATTTTTAAAAGAGATAAAATCTATTTTTTAATGTAAGAACATGGAAATAGTTTTAATTTTTAAATATTACATGTGTTTCCAAAATAATAAACATTGGTACTGTATTTTAAAAATAAATTTTAAATTGATTTATAATAATTATTAAATATATATAATGTATATAAAAAAGATTTTATAATAAATTAATCTAATATTGGGTTAATATATTGTCATGTATGTGTCAATTATTAAAAAAAATATTTTCAATATTAAATAAAAAATAAATTTATTTAGGAACTCTAAAAAATGAATCCTAAAATACGGTTAACATGGTTCATGCAAATTAATGAAATTTTTTTAAAACGTAATTTATAGTATTTATATGTTTTTAAAATTATAATATAATATTTATTGTAAAAACTTTAATTAAAATAAATTATTTTATTTAAGGAAATTTATAGTGAAATCTATTGTCATTATAGAAAAGATCCCTAACTAGGAAAATAATTGAATTTAATTATACTATGGAAATATTATTCCGAGCCATTCCCCTACTCAATGAAAGGAAAAATAAATAGAAGATACAATAATAACTCAATCACACTTCACTTGCTCTGATGCTCATGTTAATAAGCCTTATATATTTTCATATACATAAGTGAGAGGGTGAAATTCCACATGATATTTTGAAGAATAATAATTAGTAAAATTATCATGTTTATTAGATCAAAGGATAACAGTAACCAATTATGATTGTAATAAAAACTAATAATTTTAAATAATGAAAATGTATAAACATGTATTGTAGTTCAAACATATTGTGGTGAATAATATTATTAACTCTACCCATAACTCACTATTGAAAAATAAATATGTTGTAAGTATTGATATAAGTCGAATCTTTCTACCCCATTATACCATTTTTCAATTAGATCATGACCCATAATGTCCCAATATGTATTTACAAGAAATACTCAAATATATCGATCCATAGAATTAAAAATTGTATTTTCATATCCATAACAATGAAAATATATCCACACAATGGTAAAAATACATTTATTTAATAGGGAAGCAGTAAATATTACTACTAGATGAAACACACATCTCTAATGTGTATATATATACGAAATTATCTCAAGACAATAGTTTTGGGTGAAATTAAAAATTATATGGTATATTTTTGTCGATTTTGGTCCTTTATTGTATTACTCATGTAAAAAGGGAATGTTAACAAAATTTATAAGATATTTTCATGGTTGGATATTATCACCATAGAAAACTCTCACTCAACATAGTTCAAATGAAAATTAGTACAAAAATCGGACATTATCATGAAATGTTTTACACTCAAATTGGTAATAAATAATTGATAAATGAAGGATAAATAATAAAAATTTATCTCAATAAACCATATAAAACAAATACAAGGGTTTACCACATTATTATTTATGTAAAATAATCTTCTATGTGAAATTATAATCAATTTATTTTATTCACAGCGGATAATCATCTTTTTTTCAAATAAATATTAATCAAAATGAACCATTATCCATACTTTTACAAAATAAACATTGAGATTTCTTTAAACTATATATTTTTCATATCAAGATAATTTAACTAAATAAAAATAAATTTATAAAATCCCATCATTTCATAAGAATCACAATATCATTATTTAATTTAACCCATTTACATTTCATTTTCATTGATGTCATCAATGAATGAGTCCTTTATTTTTTTTAACCATGGTGGGTGATCCAACACATAAAAATCACTCTTTGTTTAGTAATATCAAAAATTAACATAATTAGGGTCTCGAAAAAAATCTATGTTGAAAAATGTTATAGGGAATCATGAGGGACTGAGGAGATCATTAAAGATGCCCCCATCCGACCTCACATGGGAGGGGAGTTCTCAACCAATGTATCATCTCTAGATGGCACCCTCACACACTATATTGGTGTTTTACACTATTTAAGGATTCTAAAAACCATCAATTAATTAGAAATATAAATGTAAAGGCAAATCTTTTCAAAATTGTTGTGGGAGAAATTTGAACCATGATTCCAATATAGCAATGTTAAGAACAACTGTCATAGATATATCAAAAAAATTAGCACAATTGGGATCATTACTACATGTCCAACATTAAAAAATGAGAATTCATCCAATCATTTCAATGGAGTTTTTATATATAACGCTCCCACTCAATGGTTATGCATACATGATGTGTGTGGAACATGATGAATATTTTTCACAATATTGTTATAATATTATTTGTGATGAATGTTAACAATATTTGATATGGAATGTTCACATTAAACATATGGATAAGGATACGTGTAATATTTATCTATTTTCATTCCCATATATGGTAATCAAGAGTGATTCAGAATAATTATAGTAAAGTTTCTATAATATACTATATAATGTGATCATTTTCATGGGAGAAACTGAACCAAATATTATTCATGTTTTCTCATAAATAAATTATCAACTAGTATAAGATTTTGAGAAATTATTATTTTTTAATATATTATAATTAAGGATCCTAAAATCTCGCTAGATGTTGAAATATTATGAAATATATATAATATACCTTCAAAGGGACAATTAAAATTAACTCTAAAATATCATTTGGATCAAATTGCATATTATTATGCAAAGAATTAATTCATGATATTTTAATATTTTATATTTTATTTAATTACTATATTATCATCATAATTTTAAAATTACTTCATCTATTTTTTCTTTATAATAATAGATACATAATAATAAAAACTATAACCATTAAAATGAAATAATGTCTCAAGTTTTGTTAAATAAATATTATATTGTTATTATAATATTAAACCCACTAAAATCATGGTTAATTTTGAATAAATACAATCGTATCCCTAGGTTTTTCAAAAATCATATGTCAAAATTTGTTCAAACAAAATCCCATTTCAAAATTTAATTATAAATTTTAATATAAATTATTTTATAAATTTGATTTAGTTATTTATATTAGAAATTTGAATTCAGTGATAGTTTTAAGATCAAATATTATAACATAATTGTATATAAAATAATCTGAACCACAAAAACCCAAATTATAGATAAATATTCTCCCTCAATTATCCATTTATGAACCTCTACCTTACCCATGAGAAATATAGAGTTATGGTTTATAGAATTAATCTTTCTATAATTGTAAATATATTTTCATTTAAGGGAATATATATTTTTAAGAAATAACATTATTATTATGACTTAATGTCAAAAAGTTTACTATAAACTGTAAAAACATTTAAAAATTCATAAAATTATAACCAAAACTGATTCCATGTATCATGAATATGATTATAAATATAGAAAAATTATGAAATGTTTATTTTAACAATATATTCTTATAGTTAGAAAAGAATAACCTAGGGTGAAACATTATATATTATCAGTAAATGTAGTAAAATTCACAGAATGTTAAATTTAAAATAATTAAAATAACTAATTATAAATATATGAATCTTAAAAAATGATATCAAAAATTGTGTAACATAAAAAGTAAGTAATTATTAATATTAATATAGTAAATTTGATATATTTAGAAAATAGGTAATCACTTATATTGACATTAAAAAATAAAAATTCGATAAATTTATTTTAATCCAAATATATATTATTATTTGGAAATATTTTTTTGATATAAAAATATGTAATAATTAATATTATAAAAATTAAAAAATAATAACAAAATGATATGTTATTATTATATTAAATGGAGTTATATTTAGGAAAATTTTAATTTTGTTATCTATTATATAAATGTATATCGAATAATTTTTTAATCATTATAATTTTATTTATATAAAAATGAATTAATTTTTTAATAAATCATATAATATTTATATAAGTTAAATTATATATATTTTTATGTAGAAGCCAAATTTATCATCACCAATAATAAATACACTTTCAGGTTTATACAAAACAAAATTTTTAGAAAATAATTATATAACTATTACATAAAATATTATATAACATTATCTAATAATAATAAATTATTAATTGAATAAAAAATTTTATTCGAAATACTATACTAAATTTTCATTCCAATTAATAAATATTAAGAAAATACATCTTATTTTATTCAAATAAAAATTAAAATGTATTTTATTAATTGAAATAAATATTTATGATGCCTTTTAGTTTTAGGTTTTTTAAAATGTCATAAGACAAAATATATATTAAAAAAATATCAATTTATGTCATTATAATCAACTATATTCAAAATCATCATCATAAATAATATAATAATAAATTCATTATTCTATAATATCCTTACTCTATGGATATGTTAACACACCTCCTCCACATTTTTCTCCTCACTTCCAAAGAAATATCCTACACCAATGATCAATGTAACCCCCACTCTACACTCCCATATATCAATATTTAATAATCTCATATATCCAAAATACCCTCCTCTAAAGTCCGTAATCTAAACCAAAATGTAGTGGTGCAATAAGAGTGGTTAATTTTTTTTATCATAAACGTTCATTCATGATTGTGATTAATTATCCATGAATTTTTTGTAAAAAAAAATTTATTTTTCAGAAACAAATAAGTTACCCGAAATTAATTTATTCATATCATTTATTGTTTTGATTTCACCTAGTATAACTCATATAATTCTTTTCCTAACATTGTTACTAGGTTAAAACATGATTTATGAAATCTTTTTCATGTCCTTATTAATATCCTATAACCCATTAGTCAATTTATGTTATTATTAATAATATCATCAAAATGTTTTTTAATTATACTATTATAACATTATAATCATACAAATTATTAGTATTTCTTTTTCATAAACACTTTTTACAAATCAGCAATCATTATTCCGGTTTTATGTTACCAATGTTAATGATAATGATTTATTTTCACTTATTCCTCGTATATATATTCCATAAAAATAATTCCATGATTCAATTACACATTATCGATTAATGAGTATCTTGATTATGATTCATGAATGACAATATAATGATTAAATTAATGATATATAATTGAAATCAAACATATCTACCGAAAAAAATATTATAAAGAAATATTCCATGAATTCATACTATTCATTAAAATATTTAATGTACTCACTTTTATTATGATTTTAAAAGAATAAATTGGAATTTTTCAATTTTATTAAAAAATTTGATATTTAAGTTGAGCCAACACCATTTCATCCATAGAGTTATAGAACTATGAACCAAATAACCAGAAAATGATTTATACATTAAAAAGTAATCCAATCATACCAAAGATACATAATAATAATAGAATTAAATGGAATAATAATAAAGTAAGAAAACAAAAAAAGGTTATTAATAATGTATAAATAAATAATAATTTCATTATTGAGTATGTTATAAGAGTGTATTAAATGGGTTATTATTTAATGTAAGTGTTTCTCTTCTAAATATCACGTTACATTATATTTTTTCATTATTATCCATATCCCATTATACGACCTTTATTAAACTGTTCTTTAAATGTATAACATAAATTTTTTCCGTTTATTATAATGCTATTCTAGTCTTTTTTGTAATAGGAAATAAATTTCAACCAAAACATTAACCCAAGCTGATAGTAACATGGTCGGGTGAATCAAAAAATAGAATACGTCTTGTATTTAATAAAACATGATTCAAAATTAGAGTACCATGCATATTTAAAACATATAATAAAATCCATATAATCATAGAAAACCATATAAACCTAATATTATGAATAATAATTAAACAATGCGTCTCCATGTGACCATCAATAGCCTCTAAAACACCCCACTATATAGGGAAATGTCAAATGTTGAAGTTGTCATGATATAAGTATCCATTCATTTTACCAATATACTATAATATAAAATCTACAATCACCCACATGTAAATGTATTTTTTGAGTTAAAATACTAGTAGTATACCATAATAGTGTTTATATGGGGTCATATATCCATTATAAAAAAAATCTATATTTTAATAAAATAATGACAAATCATTTTTATAAATCAAAAACATTTTTAAATAAGTATACCTTCAGTTTTCATAACAAATATTAATATTATAAAAAATTCGACATGTAGTAGTGATAAAATGAGAATACATATCTTTGAATGAAGTGGAGATCAAGAAAATCCATATCCATTAAATAAAATATCATGATAAGCTATGTGATACAACCTCATAATATAATATAGAAGAAATAATCAATAATAATAAAAAAATTCTGATAAATAACATGTAATGAGAAAGAAACTCACATTGGATTATATAATGTGGGAAAATGTGTAATAGACACTTAAAATCATAATAATTCATAACATTGTATCCAACGAATATCAGTTCTGGTCAAATGCCATTAATAACAAAAATGGTCCATCGTAGTGGTTTAATATACACAAATGATACCGATGGGTATTTTTGGATGCTTCTAAGGTTCCTCATGTGACAAATGTCCAAATACATTTCAAAACCATGCTATTAATTTCATTATACACTTTTAAATTCAATAGAATCCTCTTCTGCATTTGAAATACCATTTCAAAATCAAGCTAAAATATTTTCAAAAAAAATATATTAAATAATTTTTTTTCTCCAATCAATCCTTTAAATACACATATAAAATAAAATCAATTAAATAACAAATAAATATCCAAGAACAAAAAATATATAATTTTAGTATTTGATTATATAGAATCATCTACCCCAATATAAATAAACAAACCATTATTTATCAATAATGATGGATAACTATATATATCCATTTGAAAGACATATGGGAAACTGAAAAGGATAAATAGAAAACTCTATGCGATCATGAATCTGAAAAAATTGATTTCATTTTATTTTATTGGACTAATGTAAGGATGAAATATAAGGACTACATACCTGGACATGAGCACTGAAACAAACCATATGATTGAACACTGAATAAAGGGATCCAAAATTTAGGGAATCACCAAAAATCACCTAGGGTGATATCAAGGATGAGTTAGGGGTTGTAGGAGAATATAATGATATTTTTATATATATAAAACATACTAACACCTTTATCAAAATATACATGAATTGACTCTCTTGATCATTTCAAGTAGTCCATGAAGGCCACTTTTGCAATTATATGTTAAGAAACTATTGCATATTACGTAAATCATTCATTACTAGTATCCATTCACATCATCTTATAGAAGATGAAAAAAATCATGTTACCCTTTACATGGGGTGAATCTTTCCACTAGATATTGAAAATAAATGGTGTAAGCAGAAATACCCCAAAACCACCACAATGGGAATTCCCTGAATTTCGAAAGAACCATTGAAATTAATTAACACATTAATATATATAATCAGTTAATTAATACAAATATATCACTAAAAACTATGTTATTTGACCCAGTAGAGGATTCTATCCACTAGAATCTCACATATGAACCCAAAAAATGATGAAAAACAATGAACAAAGAAGGTATCCGCTAAAATTAAAAATAATCTATTAAAATATCATGACCATAAATCTTTTCTACCAATATAAATCCATAAGGTTTATGTTCTTTAATAAAGTGTAGTCAATTTATTTCTCTTCAAAAATTCCCTATCCCACAACTCATTGTTATCCTCTCAACACGGACATTGTACTTGGACCAGAGAATGAATTTTAAAATATAGTACATTGTCTTTGTCATCCGTAATATAAATTTTCTACTCAACTAATGTGGTGTGTGTCTCATGACCAACATACTCCCACACCATCACATGAGAATTATTTATTATATAACTCATCATCTATGAATCATGAAACACCTTAGAGCTGATTTCATTGTAGATTGGATGTATCATCTAATGTCCAACATTACCATTCATCAATCGATCTAAAATGGACCACAAACCACTATTCTAGATTTACCTGTCTACCCAAATTATTATCTCCAAAGTGAGTTGAAAATCGAAGCAATAACTGATCACCGTCCTGGAAATCATGTTTTAAAAAACTAATGTCTTTATAATATTTTTAATGACATTGTGCCATTTTTTAAATCTTCTAGACAAACTTCACTATATTAATCTCATCCTAAACTAGACTCCATCAAACCAAGGA
The DNA here is from genome assembly GCA_963277665.1 of Viscum album. Lineage (NCBI taxonomy): Eukaryota > Viridiplantae > Streptophyta > Magnoliopsida > Santalales > Viscaceae > Viscum > Viscum album. The sequence goes on along the minus strand of OY728136.1, from coordinate 2,079,148,495 downwards.
TCTATCTCCCAACTCTTTTGTGTAAAATTAAAAACTATACGGACACCCATACATTACTCAAAGGGAGCCATCCAAATCAAGGTGTGATAAATATTATTACTAGAAAATTTTATTAGAGGTAAATTATTTTCCTTAGGTCCTCCAATTTCAATATCACATGCTCGGATAATATTTTCATGAACCTGGATAGTCATCTCTATCATTATATCCATCATCATATAAAAATTCATTCCAAATATAATTTTTGGAAACCATAACCTCTATCAAAACATTCTAGAAACTGGACATGATCCTCGGGTTCTTGATAGATACAATTGTAGAAGGAACCCCATGATACCTTATAATATCTCGTAAATAATATTACCCAACATATTCAAACTTCATAATATTTTATACAAGAAGAGAATACTCCAATTTCTTATGTCAATCAATGATCATCCAAGTTACATCAATTCAAATAGGATTCCATGTAATAACAATAGTGAAATATATGGAAATTTTACCCCACATCAATAATAGGATGGATCTTGAAACAAGTAGAAAACAAGAAGGTCTCTAGTATCCCACCTTAATTATTTAATAATTAAGAGAATGTGATAAAAATTACACAACTTATGTCCTTATCCCTTTCCAACAAAAACAATGTCGTAAGTTGGTATACATACTAGAAGTTATAGGGTCCATGTAACAATAATAATGGAGTCCACAATATATCAATTCATCTCTTAGTGAAACCGAAACTACTAACCTACCACAATATCAAAAATTACAAATAGATTATCGAGAAAACTCACATGAGGTATCCCCAGTAGAATGGATTTCTCTAAAGCATTTATACTTAGTTTCTGTCAAATTCTCAATCTTAACACTCTCATCGAATGATAATTCAGCTCTCATCAATGTAAAAACACATTTTTACCAACCAATTCCACTTCCATGTTCATCATAGAAATCAAACTCATCAGATATAACTTCTCATCCAATTACTTCTTGGATTGTGTTAAAAAATTTCTAATCAATGAATCAAAAACCAAAATTCCATTACCAATAGTGTACATCATAATTATTTAAAATTAAATAAAATATTATATCTAATGTATCTATTTTTTTCACATACCTCTGAGTAAAGAAATATATTTTAGGATCTTATGATCAAAATAAACTGAAAACAACTCACCAAAGAGGTAATGTATCCAATTTTTAAAGTCACTCAGAATGACTAACAAATCAAGATCATGGTTAGGGCAGTTCTTCAAAGATCGGTGTAACTAGAATGATCCATAGTTCACACCATGTTTCCACAACATCATCACACATACAAATCACATACAAGAATAATCACATAAAAAATCATAATCTGAATATAATTTCGGAAGAATAAAAACTATTTCTCAATTATACCTCATCTTAAGACACTCAAAGGATATATACCTATTGTTTTTACTCTAAAATTTCTAACCCTATTGGTCAATACAGTTATCCTAGATATGATCATAGAAAAATTATAAAAAAACTATACATATTAACCAAAAAAATCTATGAAGCTTTATATGTCAAACACATTACTCATATTATACCAGGAGATCAGTTCCTATATTATTTGAATATACAATAAGATACCCCTATTAAAAATCACATTCCACATCAATTTCAATTCATAGATCCATAATTACATTTAGAGAGAATATCATATAAAGATATTCAATTACAGTTTTAATGATAGCTTCCAAATGTCCCTTGGGATTTTCCGATGTCTTAAAGTATACCATAATAACATACATGAACATAAAAAATGGTCCAAAAACTATTGAATGATAATATTTATCAAATTCATAAACAACCAAGGAGATTTAGTTAGACCTAATGGCATTACCATGAAATATAAAATGAAAGTATATTCTATTAAGTATTGTATTAGTCCAGTCGCCTATTATGAATATAAACTATTAGAACACTTACCATAATATTATCAATAAATACTAAAATGACCTTCTATATTGGGAAAAAATGTCATCATTGTTAAAAAAATGTTCTTTTTTCTTAATGGTTGCATGATTTATATTCTGATTTTTAATATAATTTCCATGTAAACCCTCATCATTATAAAAATATTGGACATACATTAGCTATGGTGACTGGATAGGATGGATAAACAATTTATCCAATAGAAAAGAAAGCTTGAAATTATTATACACCAACTAAAATGTTTATATTTGATAAGATGAAAGAGAAATTTTAATCATACCTGGGAGAAGGTTAATAGTAAATGTGACCTCCATCTTTGGCATTAAACAAACAAATCATATAGAAATACATTGTGGTATGAACTTACCATAGAATTATGTTTGGTTACAATGAAAGTGTCAATTGAATCATGAAAAAATGATGAAAAGTGACATGATATTAACCCATAAAAAGGATCGACACACCATTCCCTTGTCGATCTACATTCCAATTGACCCGGAAACACATGAGTAAATGAATTATTAGATATTAATAATGACCAAGGAAAATAAAATTCTATATGGGCCATAACTCTATTCATGTACTCCATTCTGAAAATTAATTTGCTGAAGTCATGATAAATCAACAAGTAAAAACATTCTACCTCAATGGAAGGTGTAATCACATGACACACACCACACATGAATAATTGTTTTGACAACCTTCCCAAATGAATGGGGAGATAATAAAAAGTATATAATAAGTTACTAAATTGATCCCAAGATATAAAATAACTCTGAAAATATAAAATAACGATAAAAATTAATCTCAATCAGATCTAGAACCATATAATATAAAACAAACATAGTAACTATATTATTATTTGGCCTTGCTTTAGAATCCACTGGTGCATACACATTCACATTAAGATGTTTGGTCTTATACATATGACCATTCTCCATTGAATGAGGTGTTCAACAACCACCCATAGAATAATCATTATGAACATATAAACCTTAAGCTAGAGTGGATCCTACCATAATTCCATAGTCAGACCTTTCACTGATACAATTAAATGTCCCAATAATTATCAATGTGAAATGGTCTTAGGAGCTTCCATACAGTTTTATTTGGTTTGAATGGACCACCCAGACTAATAGAAAATAATCATTTTCTACCCTGGCAGATCCCCTAAATCTATTTCATGGGTTATGTAACCACACTTAAATTTACTTTTCTTCGTCAAAGATAAAATTTTCTAACAACTACACCCATTGAAGCTCCACCCAATGTTGTCTTCCAAACAATGTTGGGCTCGAAAAAAACATTTTTTTCCAATAACACCGAAATGGTTGGAACTGACATGAGAATCAATATAGATCATATATTATCCCTTTTACATAACTCATTCCTTTAATCCTTTAGTTATTCAGTAACAATTTTCTCCGGTGATGAATTTTATATCTTTAAAAAATAGGTATAATACATTTGATTGGTATTCACTCCCTATTTTGAGCATATAAACTACCATGTCTTTTTTATTTAATGTATCATGGTAATACTTTTGATTCAATATTTTATTAATATAATTCCCTATAAGGTCATCATTCAAATTAGCATGCACAATATATTCCCATCAACTTTATCATAATCCCTCGATAACGTATGTGGGAAATCCCATTATCGAGTCATTAGAAAATTGAATATACTCTCAATTAACACATGGAACTCCAAATATTCAGGTGGATAATTATCACCATGTATTAAAAGTAGATACTTATTAGTTTACTATTATCCATATACAATAATTGTTTTCCTTTATCAACACCTACTTGTCCCAGGTCGGAATATTATAGATTGCATAATCAACTAAGGAAGGGTCCACTAGATGATTCTCATTAGAAACCCCTCTTACGTATTCCTTTATCTAATTTGGATGATCTATAATCAGATTTATTTTTTAATAACTACAATAAAATTACCAATTAAATCATGAGAACACTCAAAATATATTTAAAAAATTCATAATTCTATATAATTGTTTCATATAAAATCTATTTTATCCAAAAAATAAATTTTATCAAAAAACCATTTCAATATTTAATACTTAAATCTATATAAGAATATTATACAATCCATTAAAATAACCTAATACCCAATGTATCATACATGATAAAATACAATGACCACCCACAATAAGTCATGTTTACTCTTCGATGTCTGCTGGTCAGGCCCCTTTTAGCAACATTATATTTAAAGAATGATTGTACATATTCTAATCTACCAATGACATTGAATTAAAACCATGAAATGTTATCAAAATTCAGTGTGATCCTTCCTTTTAACACCAAATTATAATAGACTATAATAGGTGGTCCAGACCGTATGCCCAGACAAGTTCACCCATGGTGAAGAGATATAAGAAAATAGAACAAGTCATGTATATAATTAAAGAATGCATATATCGAAAGTAAAATTCCAAATAAAATGAAATAAGTAGTTCAATAAAATAAACAAAAAACCTTTTAATAATAAAATACTGAATAATGAAAGACCATTCAGTGTTTGTGTGACCATTTCTCAATTACAAACAACACAATTAGAAGCACATAAATCAATTAAGAATATGATAATCAACTAGATTCCCTTTTTATTACCTATATTCTATAAAACAACATCTACGACATACCATATAAATATTAGGTTATCAGAATAGGGATTAGATAAATACCACCATAGGGTTTATATATTGTCTAATGTCAATAACAAAATGATTCTAAATTTTAAAACTATTAAATATTTTCAATTAATTATAGAAATTAAATTCATTTATAATTATTTATTTATTTCGATATCATAAAATCCTTTCATATTCTCAAAACAAAAATTTCACAAGCAGAACTAATAAATAATCAATGAACTTCAATTAACTATGTGGTATGAATAGACACAGATACTGATGAAATAAATTATCATGAAAAGATATGTGACACAACGTTGTTATAAAACATTTGATATATGGTCCATGATAAAACCAATCATGTGATAAGTAACCAAAAATGAAAAAGAACATTTTATCAGGCTCAGAATATGTGATAATTTATACTAGAAAAACATAATCCTAAACAATCATAAAGTTTTAGCCAACTAATATTGAGTCCCAATATAGTATATTAATGTATTCTTAATGGTTCCTCACATAGTAAGGCTACCCATGTCACTTTCGAAATCCTCCCAAGGTTTTCAATCTTCCAACTACTATAATAAATTGGAAAATCATGTTTACAATTTAATAATACATTTTAAATTCCATGACAATCCACTTTGGTGTTTGAAATCCAGTTTCTTAATTAATAAATTATATTTTCATTGATAAACCTCTTTAAAGTCAATTTACTTCCTAATAATTTATCAAATGTTCTTGTCACATAAAATTGATGAGCAACAGAATTAAATTTACAATTAATGATAAAAAATTCATTTAATTAACTAATTTTATAGAAACACCAACCTGAAATTGGTTTAAAATATAATACATAAAAATGATGATTGAATACTATGTGATCAGGCATTAAAAGATTATGTCTAATATGAAACTGATAACAATTGATAGAAACATATATCTAATCACGAATCTAGACCATAAAATTAGCTAATGTTGTTTATATATCTATACTACCAAAGAAAATTTTAAATTACATAGAATGAATGATGTACCACAACATCTCCGAAGACCGATCATCAAATAATGTGATCCAGATGAGACAAAAACTTCCAAAATCACTTATGGTGATATCAAGGAAAATATAGAATGAATACATCTAAATAAAATGAGATTCAACAATCCTAGAGACATAAAAAAATCACTATAGAATTATATTGAGTTTATCCTTGGTTCATATTGTGTATTCAATGAAGACCATATATTTAAAAAATCTCATCCCCCTTTTATTTAGAACATGTTTGTGAACATTACATGTTGTAAACCTATTACACAAAATGTAAATATTTCACACCCTTTATCAGTCGATGACTTCTTCCATTCGATTCATACACATTTTGTAACCCCATTACATGACATATAAGTCCCCAACATAATTTGAAATCGTCATGTTTAAATATGAAAACCTAAAATCTTCACTCAAGGAATTCTATGAATAGGGGAAGAAACATCAATTTCATTAACACATCAATACTTATATTATTTTAATTCAATTAAATGTGCATACCATGATATTATTTAACATTTCAATGCAAGGTTACCCCATACTATGGATTCCCACAAACACACCCAAACAAATATGGTAAATAAATAATAATGAAAAGAGTACCTAAATATTGTAATTTTGTATTATATTGGACATTTATTATTGATTTATATATCATAACAAGCAATTTTTCGGTGAATTCGACTAATTGTTTCCAACTTATTATGTCACCTATCACACCATATATCCATCTATTGATTTTCTATCTGTCCTTCATATCAATGTTTATAATCCCATTGATATATTTCATAAATTTATTAATATTTATTTGGAATTTAACATATTTACAAAAGTATATCTTCTCTACTCTATATTTTGTGAACACTGCATATTATATTATCTATATTAATGTTTGTCTACCTAGAATTTTATTCTATTTGTTTGAATGAGAAAATATTGTTGATCATTATACCTTTTATATCAATATAAATAAAATTGATAACTTTTATATGTTAATGTAACATGTTCCTTAATGAATAATAAGTCTGGAATTTCTTATTCAATCCATTCATATGATGATAATAGTAGACTAATTATATAATTGACTCCACCAATAATTATATATAATTATAATGTATCAGTAAGATAAATCTGATAAAATAAAATTGGTTATTGAGAGATTTTATACTTTTAATTAATGATCTATTAGGATGAGGCATTTATGATATGGTTATACCAGTTGAAAATATGAATTTTAAAATTATGGAATTTATGAATGTTATACAAGTGGTTATCTATTTAATAGTAAATGTAGATGGAATGTTTATCAACCAAATAAAATATTTTTTTTATAATTCATATATTATTTATTAATTATTACAAATTTATACAATATTGTATTCTACTAATGAATTATCATTACTAAGTGTATGAGCTGAATCTTTATTTTGAATACCCATTCCACCACGAAATAATAAATATTTCAATGTTTGAAATATAGATATGGAAAGGAGGAAAAATAATGTTTTGAGCATTTAACATACGTGATATATATTTAAAATTAAACGTAATTATCTAATATTTATATAGTTTTATCATACTAGTATGTTTTTAATTTTGTATACTACTAATCTAATAAATTTTTTATGATTTTGGTAACTAGAGTCTTGGTTGTTCCATGAACATTTAATCTAATATGATGGTTTCACAATGATGTTCAGTTCCCATGTAATCTTTGTGTTTCATATCCTCAAAGATTCTCATTCAAGGTGTTTTCAATTCTCTTAAGTGTTATAATATTTTAGATTACCCCATGTGTCAAAAACGTCACCCACTATAAAAAAATCAATTTATACAACATATTTTCCAAAATTAAGTTGATTACATGATTGAATGGTTTAAACCTATGAATATAGTTTCATATAGGTGTTAATGTTCTTAAACCCCTATATATTCTAGAATAACTAAAACATTATCGAAAAATATATATTTAAACAGATTATCCACCTTTGTATATGTCATCCACATATACAAAATTTATAATTTATAATTATCATATTACCCATACCATAGTTTTGATGATTTTATGTATGTCTCAAACTCATGTTACTAAAATAATTTATAATATAACATAATCCACTACACCCTATATAATTCATTAACCAAAAATTATCCTCATACCATATGAATTTGATGTACATGGATAGTTTCATAAGGTTGAGATTTTTTATTTTTCTTCTAGATTAAAACATAATTCAATAACAATCATGCATGGATTGAAATAGATAAGTTATCTTATTCATTATCAAATATCATTCCCATCCTGAATGTATTTAATTTGTATTGTACTAATTTAATTAGCGACTTTCATGTCGTTTTCACATAACATTGAAATAAAAGGCCATTTCTTATGTAATAGTATTATACCATTACAATAAGGATTTACACTACATGTTATTACCTTTTTAATTTATTTAATCAAACAAGTAATCATGAAAATTTTGGTCTAATTCCCTAGAAATATGGATTTAAAAACTACAATTACCCATAAAACTACATGGGGGTTCTGATCCCTTAATTGATATATATATATATATATATATTTGAATCTTTTTGATATTTAAACATAATAACCATAAAAAACATTATATTTAAAAAATATTACTATTTTATATATTAAATTTAACTCTAAATAAAACCTTCATATTCACTATGTATATATTCAAAAATTGCTTATGTTTAAACATTTGATGCTCCAGGAAGGGAACCATAACCCACACATCTACTGCTGATGATTTAATAGATGTGGTGTCTTATTATATATGAGTAGATTAAGATTTGTTTGTATATATAGAATATAAATATTTACTAATTTAAACCCAATGGATGATACTACTATTGACAATTAAATAGACCATAATCTATAATAATTATGATCATTAAAATATCTTATTTGGAGGATGTAAGTAATTAGTGATATAATGACAATATATTAGAATATGATTCACACACATTAGGAGATAACTAAATTTTTTTATTGTTGATCTAATAGATGAGTTTTCTAGGGATGATATTGAGTACATGGATCCATGTACATGATTATTTTACATGTGTCATATAGTAGATAACTAAAAGATGAGTTATATGGTGATAAGATAATTGAAAAGTATTTATGTTCATGATGAGACACCACAGTCTTACTGGTGGCATTCAAATTGATCATCCTACTTGTGAATATACTGTATATGAGGATTTATATTTGTGATAAATGAATAAATGTTTTTTTATAATCTATGGATTGTTTATGATGATGATGAACCGCTCAATAATGACTTGTGTCTGGGGTGAGAGTACACACAACTTTTGGATATAAGCCAATAGAAAAAGTTATTGGCGAAAAGAAAGTAGACAAGGGTACATGTTTTTTATTATCATACCAAACCATTATATGATACTCCCTTAAATATAAAAACATAACTTTTCATATGAATAAAAATAAAAAAAACATCCACTGAAAGACCCACAATTCTGATTTCCATTTAATGTTCTATTAATATATAATATAAAACAATAAATTACATATGTTGCAATAAACTATAGTGTAATAATATTTAACATCTTTAATATATTTATACAATATAATAAATGAATTTCCACCAAATAATGATTTAAAAAACATTATAAATTCGATAACCTTGTTGGAAAACTTCAAAATCCAATAAAATTTAACATCCCTCTTTCCTAGATTTAAGCATTTATTAAACCTATTAGATTACTATATTATATAGATCTATAGATTATTAATATAACATTATAATATATTAATAAACCAATTAATAAAAGATATACCCACTTTATATTACATTATATTCATCAGTTAACCGATTTTATAAATATTTCATTAAATGATATTTTACCCTAACTAACATTGGGTAAATAACATACGATTCCTTGTTAATTTAGGGAAAGAAGATTTCATTTTCACAAACAATAGTATTTTAAAAAAACATTAATGTCTATTTATCAATGTGGTACATCCAACTAAAAAGTTAGATGATGTAATTAAATAATATACACAATGGATAACATAGTCATCTTGAGAGGGAGAGTGAATCAGGGGTATCCAGGTATTACTGAGTAGGTTCAACATAAACACCTTCATAATTTAAGATAATAAAATCAATTTAATGGTTAGTTTGTATGAATCATGGATTTACACCATTAAAACATTGACCCTAACTTAATCAATACAATCAAAATGAAATAAACACATGTATTTTTAAAAGGTTTTCAACAGTGTGGGAAAAATTCTTTATGTTTTACTGATTATTATCTAATATATATATTTTCACTATTATCATAAGTGTTATAATATATAATTACATTATCCATTAACCCAGTATTAGGATTCCATATAATCTCTAAAAAAATAATATTATTCAACTGGTTAGGATTTCTCAGAAAAATCATGTTCATCCTAAAAATAATAATGTGAAACAATTTTTATAGGAAGATCAAAATTAATGTTAAATTTATAAACATCCTTAGAGATGAATATTTTAATGAAATTCAACATTAACTAAACTCTTCATGGACATTTTGAAGTCCAACATATTATAGTATAATATTGATATCTAAAAATAAAATTTCATCGTATAGTACTTACACACGTAACTATTTTACATTAGTTTAACATACATCCTTATAGTCTTATAGATCTAGAGAACATTGTAAACTCTATGGGATATCATATAATTCTCATAATAAAATTCAACCAATAATATATTACACTAAATTTTAATTGTAAAATCAATCTCTGAATCATCTAATTTCATTAGTGATTTTCACTAATATTCTATAAACACAAACAATTAATGATATGAATATAATTTATAAGATAAATATTACATGAATGTGTCATTTATATGATTTCAATATTATATTAAATTTTTACACCTACACATGTTTTTAATTCTATAAAAAAATATGTATATTGATTCATGTAAAATTAACAACATAACCATTCTTAATTCATATTTTTTATAAACCACAAAATATAGATGGAATCATGATCATACAATCATGAATATCATAAATTTATAATATATATCAACATCATAATAACTATCTTGTCTTCACAATGATTATGTAAAGTCACTATGAATATTCTAGTGCGTTTTTATTCTATGAATATTCATATTGTTATGCCTCTCCATCAACTAGATGTACCCTACTATACACTTTAGTACTTTTAATATTATAGATAATAAATCTATCATCCTTGATATCATCTATCAAATTTAAATCAGTTTTAAATCCTCTACATGTAAATTATTTTTCTTGATAATCCTCGTCCATTGTTTTTGGTTTCTACATTCTAATGACACAACATCATGTGTTTCATATATTATTGAAGATCTTCTAGCATCAAAAATAGTTACTCTCTCATTCAAAAAACTTAGAATTTTTTTCATCATTACTTCAGTTTTGTGTCATCTTCCACTGATTTATTTTTCTTCTGTTAGTTGAACAAATTCTTTAAATTTTGACTTATTAATTGATCTATTAAGACATCATGATAATCTCAATTTTCCTAGAAGATTTTTTTTATGGATATAAAAAATTACTATTTTTCAATTTTTCTTCTAGTGATACACGTTTTTTGGTGTACCTTTCGGTACCCCACACTTTGTCCCATTGAGATATTCCAAGATGTTAATCTCTTTATATAGTGATTTTTAAGATTCCTTTATTATGGTAACAATCTATATGATTGTTTAAATTAGTTATTTTAGTTTTTCTTTACAATAATCACTAATTATTCAACAACTAGTACCCCATATTTATGATCACTCCTCAATCCAAAGAAGTATAGTGTGTTAGTTCCAATCATATAATTTTTTGAAATGTATACCATATATAATAAATATAATTAAATGTGTATTCAATCCATTCATATTATTTCTTCACCATTCAATGGTCAATTTATAATATTCAATTAACCAATAATTCCAACCAATTTTCATACACAACACATCATCAACCAGTAGAAATAATTCATTGACATTGAGAGTTGGTCAATAATTATAAAATATATACAATTAATATTTGTATTATAGTATCCATGATTGAATCTATAGAATACTAGAGAAACTCTATAAATTTATCATTATAATAAATGGTTACATTAGTACATCCAAAAAATTTAAATGTTTGTTCAATATTCATTCAGTGTCTGTATATTGTTAGGAATATGAAATCTATGGTGTTCCAAATTCCGATCATTTTAAATATGAATAATCATTTTGGATTATTTACATTGTATAACCATAAATATTGAACACTAATAGGTAAAAACACATCCTATGCCACCATTAAATCAATATATCATTCAAATTTATTTAAAAAAAATTATTGACAATAAATATATTACTTCAACACCACTATATAAACAATTACTCAATATTCCCCATTGGGTTTTTTTTTGTAATTTACCATTTGAAAATAAGTTCAATTATATTTCATCCCCTTATTTAAATTAAATTAAATTATATATTATCTCAAAATTTAATATAGAATTTCACTAATATCTTCATCCATTTTCATTATTTTTTTAATATCTATTATAAAAAATGTAATGATAATAATGGTTCAACCCAAAAAATGACTGATTAAACCATTTATCAAAAATAATTTCCATTTTTCAACTCTAGATAAACATCACCACCTATAAAAAAAATTGTTTCATATAAGGACAAATGGAATTTCAACATACAATAATGATGAAAAACAGTTTTTAAAAAATTTAAAAACTCTATAAATTCATCATCATTATCAATTATATATCAAATTAATGATTGATTAAATATTAAATATAAAACAACATTAATAAATGGTAACTAAAGTTCATTTATTATCAATAATATAATTTTTTTTGGATCAATAAATATATGGGACCATCATAATTAAATTCTATTCCCATAAAGGGTCAATTCAATCACACATATTCACCATAGTTTTTATTTATATCATATATTATAGATAATATAAAACCTTGAGTGTTCCATGATATTTACATATCATAGTTTACTAAATATATCCCATTAGAAAAAATTACATTCCATTCCACATTAAATTGAATTACATTTAGATCATGTGAGAATATGGTTGTTCTTCTATTTATTATTTTTATGTGAATCATCATTTCATTATTCAAACTGATCAGTCCAAATTATATTCAATAATATCAGAATATATTACCTAGTAAAATTCAAAATACATTTTTCATATTGAAATTTATATATTCTTCTCACTCTTTGAACACGTGTTTTATATTGATATCCATGTAGTACATATTTTATGATTGTCACTATTCTTCGATCACCTTAAAAATAGGTTTTTATAATCAGTTCAGATACCCTTCCATTGGTAGCATCTAGTTAACATTTTCTACTTTTTTGTACACTTAATCTACTATAACAATCCACTTATATCATTACTAGGATGATTCACATGGATTGTTAGGATCTCCTCTATTAACATGGACGTTAATAGAGATATTATAATTATCCATTATGTGACTATTTGTTACATATACTTAGTATATTTTCATGGGGATGACATATTTTATTTCATACTTATTGGGTAAAAACATATTTCCAAATCACATTTCCTTACATATCATGTAATACATACCGTCTATCTTCTATTAACAATTACTTATTTTTTACCCCTCTCCCATTGGATATAAATTTTTTACGGTTTGGTGTAAAACATAACATATTATTACAATTACAACTTCTTCCTAAACATTCTAAAATAAATAGATGTTATTCCACTGATTAATCTTCTTCATTTTACTATTTATATACTTAGTAAACTGTTTTTTATATTTGAATTTTATACCGATTTGTTTATGAATTATATGTTTAATTAGTAGACATGTTAGTATAAAATTTTATATAATTTAGTATATATTTTTTATAACCACAGTAGATATTATATACTATACCATTAATACAATGAGTTCAATTTTGGATAGAAGAATTTTATTATAGAACTATGTGCTTATAGAAATAAAAATAGGGGCATCTTTTTTCTATATTTTTTTCATCATCTTTTCCTAATGTGGTGGGATTCTCATTGTACTTATTTATCCTTCCTCAATAAAAACTAAACCCACAAAAATTAAAGATATTTTAATTAGTTAATGAATAATAAAATGAATATGAGATTACGTTTTCTTTAGATATATCAGAAGATGCATTAATTGATAATTTTATATTATTCCAATTGGTATATAAAATGATATCAAGATGTAATAATATTTTGGATGAACCATGATAATAGAACATATTCTATATAAATGTGAAGTAACTACATGAGAGAAATATATGTTTTTAAATTTCTTCTCTTACTCAAGTCACTTTAAACAAAAAAAGTTTTTCTAATGAGAATGGAAATTTTCTTTTCATTAAAATATAAATTAAATATATAAATATTTTCTACATGAATATTTATCAAAAATAGAATTGATTATTAATAATAATTTATTATACTAACAATACATATAAATAATATTTATTAAACTCAATAATTTATTTTTTCACAAAAAACATCCGAAAAAACATTCTAGTCTGTATCCTTATAACATGGAATTATTTTGGAGGTTTATTACTTACTTATTTATCATTGTTAAGTTTTCTTTTCATACATTCAGGTAGGGAATCATCCTCTTTCGATATAATTTGAATATCTTATTCCTTTTCATATGAGATGTTATTCTAGTAAATTGTTATTATATGATATCATTAATTTTGTTTCTTCTATGAATACTATCACTTTTTATTAGATCATGCTTATGCTTAATACCAAAAAAGTAGATTTTATTATATATTCTTGAAATATGATCATCATGTCAACATTTGAAATGTTATATGATATAAATAGAAGAATAAAATTGAAGAAACTACAATTATATACCACTATATATACCTAGTGGACCATGTTTTCATCAAGCATGGTGCTTAATTATAGGTGACCAAATTTTTTAAATTGAGTTTTAATTAAATTTTTGTTTTATTTTGGTTGAGACAAACAATATTATCATTTAGTATATATGGATATATAATATTCACCATCATATCTAAATACCATAGGAAATTATGATAATCAATAGATAACAATACATATCATTTTCTGATATACCCCAAACCCCCATTACTAAATATAATTTAATAAAAACATATTTTACAAAACCTTTTTAATACCATTTTAAGGATCATTCTATAACCATCCACAGTTCCCAAATAAATCATGATAATTTCATCATTAACATATTAAATATGTTTTATATTTTGGAGATTATGATAATTATGAAACCCAAAAAACTAATAAAGACCATGTATTTCTAAACCACTGGACCTTTATTTTCAATTACATATAAAAAACTACCCAATTAATGATATTTAATTAACCATACACATACATTTTCTTTAACATGAAATTTTTATAAACATGAAATGTGTAGTAACTATATTTTTAACATAAGTAATTAAAAAATAATAATGGGTGAAATAATATTATTTTAACGGAAAAACAACAAATAAATCCTGAAAAAATAATTGAATACATATTAATGTAGGAGTACATAACCAACATAAATCCAACATCAATATGAATTTAATTGAATTCTAAAACGATGAAAATTAGAGGAATCATTGATATCAATAATAATAATCTCATACTTCTTGAATTCATAATTTTATAAATCAGAAAAAAATAAATTTTAAGGCCTTGTTTTAGGCCCCACCCATATCCTATTTATGTCCAGTACATTAACCACATGTGTATCATTTTTTCATAACATTATCGGTGTAACCTCATAATAAAAAATTCATTTATATCTATGAAGTAAATTATATTGAATTCCAATATATAATCGACTTTCAATAGTAGAGAATAATCATTATGAATGAAATTTATTTTCCCTAATTCATTATACGGGATAAATTTTGTAAATAAAATTCAAAAACTGAATATTGATTTTAAATCAAAACATAATAAACATTATATTATTAAACCATATTAAAAGGTCAATATAAAGAATGAAAATACAGTTCTACGTGACAATATATGTGATATCATGGTCCCAACCCATCTAAAGGAGGGATTTGTATGGTTAAAAAATACATATTCAAAATTTTAAGAGTCATATGTATTGGAATAATGATATACAATATATAAATAAATTTCCACATATTAATAGAATAAAATAAATTCTATATAAACAAAATCTAATATGAATTATTAAAAATGTGATGTTATCAACATATAGAACAATAAGTATATAGATACGTAGATAATGTAAAAACATAATAATAGAGTTTTTTTATAAAAAAGACTAATAATATCAACGGGACATAATATATGTGTGTCATGTTTATATATAATGGTGTTGACAAAAATAAAAAATTTCCTATAAAAAGACCTATTCGAATGGTATCTAAATAATTGAATTGATTGATAGAAAAATTTAAATCCCGAAAATTAATATATATATATATATATATATTCTAGGATAAATAATAAAACAAAAATACCATCATTTAATATTATTTCAAAAATAAATTTCGTAGCTGATATGAAAAAATTAAAATTTATTTTAGAATTTTATTTAACATTTATGAAAAAAATAAATTTAGATGTCAGTTTTAATTGTGCATTTTTTAAAATTAACCTGAAATATTTGAAGAGTATTTATTTTTAAATATAATCTCTGATAATTTCTTCTTTAGATCATATAACATTAATCATTGTGATATGTAGAGAGGATGAAAAACATGATAAAGTGATAGGAAATTCCCAATTATATATTTTCACAATTCATTGATTTGTATAAACATCATATATTGACTAAAAACATTCATTTTTACTAAAAATAATTTTTTCCATGTGCATTTTAAAATACCATGTGATAAACTATTATTTTGGAAGAAACCATGAAGGGAATGGAGTGTTTCATTTGAAAATCATATAAATCAATGAAAATAGACATTATTTATCAATTTATCAGATATTAAGCGTACTTTAAGAATTGTTAACCATCTATAATGGGATTATGTAGAAAAAATAAAAACAATTATATAGTAATAAATAATAAACAAAAAAGGAATAATTAACCTAATATATAGTAAATATTTTTATGCTAATGATAATTTCTCAATGAATAAATATTTAAATACAAAAAAACTCATAAGAATGGGGTAAAAAATGAGTCCAAAATACATTTAATGAAATTAGACTAATATGTATTATTTAATCCCATAAATTACACATAACTAAATAACATAAATTTTCAAGGATTAATAATAAATATAACACGATACAAGGGGGTTATTGTTCTTAACTTTTAACATGTATCAAAGAAATACTATTAAGACTATAAAAAGCACGACAATATGATTGATATATTAATAAAACTCTATTGAAACTGTAGATTTTTTTTTAAAAAAATTTAATAATATTAATAAAATGATTTTAATGTTTTGATATCTTAAATAGTCACTATAGACAAAAAATGACTTATATACGGTCAATAAGACCAATCATGTCATAGTAAGTGGAATTTGGGATAAACACCCTTACATCAGTCATAAATAATTCTATAAAATAATACAAATAATGAAAATTTAAATAAATGGTGTTATTTATACAAAAGACCATATTCATAATTGTAACAATTTTAATCCAAATTTATAATAATTTAATAAAAATAAATATGAGTTAGTTTTTACATATTTTTACAAGTATTTGTATATAATTTCACTTTCTGTGTATTAATTTTATAAAATTAGTATTAGTATAGATTACTTTTCCTAAAATTAACAATTAAATGATTGAATTTATTTGAATATATTTTATAAGATAGTTTATAATGATATAATATCATTTCTTGGGATTTTTTGATATGATTCAAGAGGTAGAAATTGTTGGAGTGTATATATTTATATTTCATAATTAATAAATAGTGATTTCAAAACTAATGAGTTCAATATACATATAACATTAAAAAGATAAATTATCTAGATATTCATAAAATATTATTTCATAAAATAAGTCAACATAGTAATCCAGGATATAAATAAATATTTTTTGTTAACTTAGTGGTTATACTAAGCCATATAATAATATACCATGATTAATGGGTAGTTATAAGGTTTTTTATTTATAATATAATTATATAATATGAATAATGATATTATATAGTGCATATTAGTGTGATAAATCCTAATTTTTAAATTTATATAGATTCGATAATTTATATTGAGTTATTACTTGTAAAGAAGAGATCATTATCCTCACATGTCACATATTTTACACAATTGAGTTAATAATGATTGAATAATGGACCATACTGTTAACAGGGTATCCAATTTTTCATACATGAAATATAATTATAACATAAACATCATACATAACCTATAATATCATCCTCATTATGATCCATGTACAGAATTTATGAATAGAAAAGGAAAAATCATTATATTGAGGTTATTGTCCACTCATATGCATGATTGATTTTATTTTAGAAAGGGTGAAAAATTTAATAGTTCATATTGCTTTAGAATAAATGATCTAGAATAAATATAATAATTACTTACTATATTTCACATTTAGACTATATTTTAATTGAGGTGATGGAAAAGAGATCACGTCGCACCCTAGAGGTGATAGTCCGCACATTACCTGAAAGACAACTTCACATTTCATAAAAATATAAAAAATATGAATAATGAATGATCACATAGAATAATAAATTTATGTTAATTAAAAAACAAAATTTAATTATGTAATGATATTAAATTTATTAATGCACCATACTAAATTAAAGGAAATATGTTAAATAAAAAAAGTACTCACATTGATCACATTATGATTTCATTTCATGATCCCACGTAAAAATAAAAAGTATGTTAAAATATTTTGACTACTGGCTCAATATAGTGAAATAATTTTATTGTAAATGTAAAAAGAGTAGTGTTTGTGGAAGAAAGTAATTTTTCTATAGTTTTCTAAAGGGTTTGTGAGTGACCTCTTTTATTTGAGGTGTGAATTTTTTTCGTACATTTCGTATTTATATTATATGATAACATAATAAAAGGGAAATGTGTTTCAAAAATTGAAAAGTAGTCATTTACGGAAGATATATGTTCATTAAAAAAATTCAACCCACAATTGTAGACATCTTTTCCTTTTTTGGGATGATTACCCTTGAAGTATTAGTTTTACCATTTTTACCATTTCGATGGTAAATATTTTTCACCAAATGTTACTCAATATTTGTGATTAAACAAATGAGGATTTAAAAATACAATTTTGATACAATGATTCTAAATTTTTAATTTATTTCAAATTATTAAATTTATAAATTTGATTAAATTTAATTTGATCATAAAAATGTATAATTGATTAAATTTTTTTGGAAAAATATTACTTATATTATATATTATAAGTCATGGATTTTTAAAATAAAAACATCATTTTAGGAATTATAAATACCCATTTTAAATATTAATTCAATATTTGATAAACATTTTATAAATTTCCAATTCATATATATACAAAAAATTGCATATATGCCATGTTATTTAATAAAAAGAATATTATTCTTTTCACTATTTTTTTTTCAAAAAATCCTAAATGTAGAATTCAAATTATATAATTATATTTAATAAAAAATTGAAGTGCATTTTTTCAAAATTTTTTCAATAATATGATAATTAAAAATTCAAAGAAATCACTATAATATACTAGATTACTATTCATTTTGAAAAATAACATATTAAAAAGTAATTAGTATTTTATTATTATTTATTATCATTTAGTATTAAAAAATCATTATTACAATTGTTTTTTAATTTTTAATAAATATAGTTTTTTCCTTTAAAATAAAAATGAATTTTAGGAATATAAATTTTTAATCATAAATATTTTTTATTATTTTTTTTCTATTCTATATGCATTTTATTTCTATTAAAATTTGTTATTATTTTAATCATACACATAATTAAAAATATGGTAACCCTATTCGTACCTAGTAATTCAATGAATAGGTTTTAGATACCTATTTATATTGTAGTTTTATTTTATATTTTGGCATTTCATATCATGAAATCTATCAAACACATTGAAATATATTAAGGATATCATATACTGTAATCTAAGGGGTATTCAATTTACCTCCATATGAACCACATCATGCCAATTTCACTCTTAATATCCTCATAATTTCAATAGGGAACGTAAAATTTATCATACACATTTATATGGTTATTATTTTATTTATGATGTAAAAAATTTAGTTTTCTCAATGAAAATTTATTTTAATCATGTTAAAAATGGATATTACCAATTCATAATTTCAATTTGAATTATAATATGATAATACTATCTAGATACATATGAAATGACTTATTAATACCAGTGAAAATTATTAATATGAAAATATATAAATATTAATATTTATTTATAACTCGAAAATTTTGTAATCGGGGAAAATAAAAAAAACATTGGGAAAAAGGAATTTTAGAGTTAAAAATCACTCTCTAAAAAAATTTAGTAGTTTTATTTGAATTTTATTATTCACATTAAACATGATGTGAATTTATCTTATTAGACAATGGATTTGTAATCTAGGTCCCATAATGTCCCAAAATAATGTAATTGAAGATTTAATTTAAACATTTTGACATTCCCTTGAACATGATACATTGATAATAATCTTAAATATTATTACATTTTTCATTCAAATTATGGCCATTACACCAATTCATCTTCCGAAATTATTTTTCATGGAACAAAATTAATCTTCATTTCTTCGTCATATTCATCTCTTGGTCTTTCATGAGAATACATTTTTTTATTCACTGGTGATTTTGGAAATTGAGTATGATCACATTGTTAACAATATTCCATGGTATCTTGTTTTGAATAGATATATTTTTTTACACCCCAACTATTTTTTCAATAAAATATCCATTGTGTTTCTCTCGATGTTATCCCTAATACAATGGTTTTATAATTGTTATAACCATTACTAATTTAAAAATTGTTATCCAAGATAATGAAACATTATAATAAATAGGTAATTATCATAATAGATAACATAAAATCTATTCAAAAATAATACATTTAACCCTTATGAAGATTTCATCCCATAATTCATATAGGTTAACCTACATCAAACTTATTTTAACCGAAATCATTATAGATTTCGAATAGGTTACATTGATTAGTTTTCTATTATAATCCTCAACTAAATCCTCGGGATAATAATGATAAATATATATGATCATATTAAAATAATCATGGCCCTAAAACATTAAAAAACATTCTCTAAAAGTATATCTTATCACTTGTTCAAGAAATAATATACCAATTAATATGTAAATTGAAATATTAATATATATGTTTCAACATTTTTTATTCATGAGGAAATTTCATTTTATTCAATCTATCCCAATCATATTGAAATCCCTCATAATGGTTCATAAATTCTATTACACTAACAAATGTATATCCTAAGGGAGTTTCAAACTATGTGAGTCGTTTAATAAATGTTTCGTTCATAGGGTGGCAGTGGAGTTAACAACTAGTTAACAATTTTTTGGCTAAATACAACTCGGTTAATCTATTTCAGAGACTGCAAAAAGATATACTATTGTTAGAACATTGTAACTTCTATGAAAAAATAATCAATAATTTACCCTAATTTTTTTATCATCATATACATAGTCTTAATTATGGTATTTTCTATGATATTTTTCGATCTTAATACTAAAATAATATGTGAATTATTAAATTCAACGAAAATGAATTAAAATCCAAAAGGGTTATCTATAATGATGAAACTTTTGTTAACATTCTTGTTACAATAAATAGATTTTTTACAACAAAAAAACTGGTCCCCAGAAATGGAGAATTATTTCGATTCATACTAACTATGATACCCTAGACCCAATCACCAAAATATAATAACAAATATAATTTTATATGCCTTTTTGGTCTTTTATATTCTGGGTTTTGGATATTTTATTTGGTCAAAGGTACCTGGGAGGGAGTCTAGAAACGTTCGCTTGCTAAAGGCTAGATGTAGAGGGATTAGATGTTGTGTAACGAGATAACACATTGTGAAATTAAATTTCATGGCTTGTATAGTATGTTTCATTGTGTGTAAATATTTATCACAACGTGAATAATAGTTTCATTGAATTTAATATTTTGGGGGTCGGAAAATAAAATAAAATGAAGAGGAAAGTTGTTTTTTAGAGAAAACAAATCCATGGGTATTAAATGATATGTAAATGGATTATACATATTGTAATAACAAAATATTTGTAGTTTTATAGTTCTTTTCTCAGAAAAAACCCATTTATTTGATTTTTCATCCTTTTTCTTATCATTTTAGGAGATCCCTTGGTGCCCTAAAGATTCATTCATTCCACTATTTTACACTCTTCCAATCATTTATCTTATAGTATGCTTTTTGGAGATCTGTGGTCAATTGATTGGGAGTTATATTCTCTTTCTCATCAATTAAAATCATTTCATCTCCCAAGGATTTAATTTAGAGGTGTTTCTTTTGTTTAAGGTGTTTTTGATTTTATTTTGATAGATCCAAGGTGTGGTATAGGTCTATCCAAATTTATTATGGTGTATCTATGATTAATGAGTTTTATTATTCATCGTGTGGTCCACAACAATTATAAATATCCCTTGATGTAGTATTCCCATCATTACCATTGATTTTCAATCATGTGAAAGGGTTTTACTTCTATTTATTCGAGAATCATTGTTGTCATATACATATTGATGATAAATGACCATTTAATTTATATTCTGGGGAAAATGGGGTTTCATTCACATTTACCTAACGATTTGATATTTATTTTGATTTTTTGATTTTTTTAGGATTGATGAATTGCTAAAAATTATGGTCGTTGGTGTGTTTTATTCACTAAATATATCTTTTTGGGTTGTTAACTTTTTGGAATATATTTTTGGTATCACCATAAAATAAAATCTATCTAAACACATATACATTTCTAATGAATTGGTTTCCCTAAGAAATATTTTGTGTAATGACGTTCCAAATAAAAGTAGTGGAATGTGATAAATTATCTTGTGAACTAGTAAAAAAAATTATTGGTTGTTATGTTTATAGAAGTTGGTGGAATGTTGTTGTATTGTGGGGATTTGATGGAAGTTATATTATTATTGAGTATGAATATGGCACTGGTTATGAAATGTTATGTTATTGGATTTGGTTGTGAGTTCGGGGTTTGGTTTGACTAGCATGGTTGTTTGGATATGATGATTTTGGTGAAGGAATGTAGTTATTGGTATGGGTAATTTTACCAATGTTTTTCTATGAGTAACATGCTGAAAGATTCACCTTGTACTGAGATTTCATTGAATGATATGTCATTAATGTTATGATGCCTTCAATGATTAGGTATCTTCACATTCTAAATGGAGTATTTTTTTTATTTTTTGTTTCTGTCATATTGGTTTCCCAAGAAGTGGTGGATTGATTAAATTGTTTATTATTGAAGCTTAAAATGTCTTGGTATTTCTTGGTGAACATGATGGTAATGGTTTGATAAAATTAGTTGAGAATGTGAAATGGGTTTTTTGGATCTATGTGTGGAGGTGTGCATTAAGAGGCAGTAGTGAAAGTGACAGTATTATCAGATGTTTTTTAAGAGAACCCTTTTGTTGGGATTGAGTGTTTGGTATCACGTATGTATACACTTTTATTTTCCCTGCTATTTTTTTATGCCCCCATCATAGTTTAGATCTATTTGATGAACACCCCCATTGACAAGGGTAGGGTCTCATTCATAAAATCTCAATACGAGGATCGATGGACGGAAACCACATCATCCCTGATCCGTCATATTAGTGATGATGACCTGTGATTCTTTTTTCAATGATGTGGTGAAATGTGGTATCCTAGGATTTTGAGAGAAAGGTCCTTTATTTTTCATTGTCTTTGTGATGAAATGGGATGTGCATTACCATGTGTCATCATGATGAGATGTAATGTGTTGTGATTCAAAATTGTGTGGGGGAGGTATTTTTTGTGAGGCTTGGGTTTGTGTATGGAAGGATGTGTTATGAGGATCATGTGTGTGTGGGCGAGATATGTTTTGTGGAAATGGTGTTTGTGGGTGGAATGTGTTGTGAGGCTAAGGTGTTTACATGAAGGATGTGACCTGTTATATTTGGAAGTGGATAGATTCCTAGGAGTTTATCTATTAGGGTGTGTGAGTGGCTAATCAGTGAAATTGTGGTCTGGGGTACCCTATAATCTATGTGCTTTTAATATTTTTATACTACATTCATTACACGGTGAGTTTTTAATAGTGAAGTTGAGTGGTTACAATAACTTTTTTGGTGTTATTTTCTTCTATTTTATTTATCACAGGTGTATGAGTATTCCTCTTTCACCTATGCACAGGACACATTGGATTTCATACTGAATGTTACTGTATGATAAATTTACATATATATAATTATTTCACGATTCCAAGAGGATTTGGAGGACTACACTAGAGAATACTAGATATGATCTGGAGAGTTGTTTTGTCACAACCTAGCTTCGCATTTGGGAATTTACATCAGTTACATTTTCATTTGTACATTTTTAGTTTTACACATGCATGTGTTATGGTTTTGGATTTATTTAAATTGTTCTTCGGAGTTTCTCTATGGTTGGTCCTTCATATCAGATGATCTTGTTTCATAAACAGGGAAATGCCTCATATATTGTGAGAATTTGTACATCCTATTTCTAGTCACCAACTTGAGGCCTACTGAAGGCAGGATTGAAGTGTCATTATCTCCCATTCATAATTTCTATCTATGGGGGTGACATTGGAGGAATTGGGTCATGATAATGTGGTATCAAATTTGGTGGTTGAGAGATATGATGGAGTTTGGACTTAGGCATAGTGAATATTACATCGAATGGTATGAGAATATTACCAGTTGACCTTCATAAATTTCCTAGGACAACAAGACTGGCTAGGGCATTGTATTCTAGGATCCCATTTGGTATAGTGTGCATGATATGAGCATATCCAAGGAGAAAATTTAGGTGGACCTCCTTGTAGGGTTGTGACCTAAGGAAAGGTAAATTCATCATAATGACTTGTGTTCTACTTTTAATTGGGTTGTTTTGTGTAGTTTAAAATGTATAAAATTATATTGTAATAAACTTTTATACTTCCTGGGAATAAGGAATGATTTTTTTCACAATATAGTTATGGATCCTATTCATCGTCTCATTATGGCTCAGGTAGTAGAGTTTCAACAGGCTTATTTGGTTGATCGTCGTAGATTTTATCCAGTTGAGGAGAGTGATCAGTGGTAGAGGATGACACATCCCTTCATGGGATATGCTATAGAAATGTACAAGGTTAGTGTTTCTAATGAGGATAAAAAAGGGTGGATAGGGGAGTTATAGAAGTAATTATGTTTGATTTGGGACCTGAAAAAGACCAAGGTCCCTTTTGGTAGTGAGTCAGATGTGGGGGTAGCATGTCTATTGTGGAATATATTTCATAGAGAGTAGAAGGATGTATTATTGTTATGGTTTTAATTTTAGAAGGTGTTTTGGGTGGAGTACCTTTCTTTAAACAATGTGGTGGTAAAGAGGTATGAAATACTCTCCTTTCTGTATGGGTGTATATCAATGAGTGACATTGGGATCATGATCAAGGATATTCTATGCTTCCCACCCAATAAATTTTTACTGTTTATAAGTCTCGTGTGAGACATCATTAAGAGTAACAACACTATTCTATCTAGTATACATTTACTCCTTTTACATTACTCACATATTTTGAGGTTTAGAAGAAGAAGTAGGTGATTTAGAAGATGAATGAGGAAGGAGATCTACCATGAGAGTGGATCCAACAGAGTTCTTTGAGATTCAGTGTTGTTAGTGGTATATCTATGGCACCTGGACCATCGTGGTATCTACCAGAGGGGAGGGATACCATATATCATTCTTTCTAACCTTTTAGTTCAAGCGGACTCCATGATATTATTATGGGATTAAGTACAATGTGTTTCTTCGATGGTGTTCCCATCCATCTTCAAAATCAATTCCTAATGGCTACCCGATCCATTTTTGGTGGTGGTAGATAGGTTAAACATCAACCTTAGCAGTAGTTTCTCATGAGACAGTTATAGCCACCATGATTTCCATATTTTTCTCTCGTGAGAAGAGATGGTTCAGGAAGAATCCGTACTCATGATGTAAAGTGTTCTCCGGGGCCAAATAACAAGCATGAAAGTGGAGTTGATCATCAAAAGAGAGCTATAAGAGCTGAGTGTGGAAAATTTCACATAGTAGAGACAACAGTTCTAGCGGGGCCTAGATCATTAACAGCATAATCATTTTGTTTAGTAATCATGCATGTTTATTATTTGATTCATGATAATCTAACTCTTTTATAGAACCACTCTATTCCATTATTAGAGACTATATATACATTGGTTTTATTTTCATATAGTGATGAGTATGCCATTTAGAGGGAAAACCAACAAGTTTGATGGGTTCTAGTTGTATAGACGGATTATGGGACCACGTCAATCTTGTGGGGATCCCTTATTAACAACATATGCTGACATATGATGTCATCCATGAAATTGATTGGTTTTATTCTATATGTGCAATTATAGACTACTGATGTAGGAGGGTTGTTCTCTCATATGTGGTGGATGATGTGTGGTTTTTGTTGGAGAACAAGGTTGTCTGGTGGGCAGTCGACGTGTGGATCCCCTTCATTATTTTTTGGATGAGTTTTCAATTGAATTATGCAAAAATAAAATGGTATATATTCAAATGAAAATTTTGGAGTTCTTGGATTTTTTCCACATAAAGTTTGTAAATCTAACTCCTCGGAGTAATGTTGATTTGAGGATGGTCATTCATCCAAGTTCTTCTCTTATTTTTATTGTTACATATCTGATGGAACCTTTTGAGTTGCAGGAGATGGGGATTTAGATAGGTGATGTGATGAAAAATGTTTTTTTTCTATCTTAGTGTATCATCATGTGGTTCCCCAGAGTAGTTAAGCAACAAGGAAAATGATGCTATGGTGTTTTTTATAGACTAAAAAAAATTGAATCAGGTGATGGTCAAGAACAATTACCCTCTTCGAAGGATAGAGTACATTTTCAACTAGTTGAGTGGGGTGATTAGGACATCCAATATCAATATACCTACTAGATATCATCCATTTAAGATGAAAGAGGGTGGTATCCCAAAGACCATATTCAAATGTAGGTATGGGAACTTTGACTTTGTAATCATTCCATTTGATGTTACGAACACACCAGTCATGATCATTGGGGATTATGAACTCTATTTTCCGTGATTTCATATATTTTTTTGTGGTCATATTTATTGATGACATATTAATCTACTCAAATTCAGAGGAGAAGAAAGCAAAGAATCTCAGAACAATCTTGTAGGTTCATTGAATCCACCATCTTAATGAAGTTTTTTCCCAAGTGTATGTTATGGACACTATAAGTTCTTTTCTATAAGAAGTGGTGTCCCAATAGGTTGATGTAGTAGACCCATTCAAAGTTGAAGTAGCTTTTTCATAGGTATCACCCACAAAAAAATCAGGGTTTGTAGTTTATTAGGTCTCACAGCCTATTAACATAGGTTTGTATCCAATTGATCTCAATTTACACCACCATTAATAGATTTGAATAAAAAAAAAATTGGTGGATTGATCAGTTCTAGGAGCATTCAGTTACCTGAAGATTATGTTCGTTAATGCTCCAGTTTATTGAGTATGGGGTGATGTTTGAGCTGTTTTGTGATTATTCCCAGCTGATTTGGGATGTATGATGATTCACTAGCATGAAATTATCTCTTATGGGTCCATTTTGGTACATCCCCACAGGCATTACTATTGAAGACATGATATGGGGATATTATTGGCTGTTTTTGAACTATAATTATTGTGGGATTACCTCATTATGGGGAATATTGTGGTATTAATACTTCTTAAGAGATTGAGGTATATCATTTCCATGTGTGACCTAAATATATGACAGTGGATATAGATGGATATTCTATATGACTATGACTTTGAGATCACCTACCCCTCGAGAAAAGGAAATTGCATGGCCAACTCTTTGAGAAAAATGTCCTAGAATGTGGTTGTTGGATAATATGCATATCCTTATAAAGGGATAGATGAGTTTAATGCTATGAACATAAATTAATGATTAGATTATGGTAATGGTTTTTAGTTTCAGATTGTGGTGTAGTCATATCTAATTCAGAAGGTGGAGGTTTCTCAGTGGAGAGACTCATAGGTTGTGGTGTTTCACAATCGTTTTGGCCATGGTGATTCTCCGAATGGGTTCTCAGATAATGGTTGGAACATAACGTTTTTTAAGGATTTTTGTTTTTTTGTAGTAATAATATGTATATTCCATTACAAGAACCATGTCACTCCATTGGAGGTACATAATATAGTTTCCACAATGTACCATGGTTTAATAATAAAGTTTTGGTGGCTCATGATTAAATGGGTACTGGTGGACTTTTTGAGGAAGTACATGCTTTTCTAGCAGGCAAAAACCTAGTATAGTGTTCCTATATGTTTGTTACAAAAAATATATTTTCTTCAGTAGAAATGGGATGTCATATAGACAGATTTCATCACAGGGTTACCCAGAGCTCAAGGAGGCTATGATTCTATGTAGGTGATAGATGACCTTTTGATGAAATCAATATAGGTCTTACCAATCATGGAATTGGGATTAGTAGATACCTTACCAAAGAGGTTCATGTATGGGGTGGTGGAGTTTTAGGGATTTATGATGTCCATAATCTCATATTGGAATTATATGTTTTCCTTACAAGCATGGTGGTGATTTTTGCATTATTTTGGAAACTAGTTATTCCATAATACTGCTTTCCACTCTCATAAATAAAGGATGATATAATGAACTATCCATACAATAAAGGGTATGTTGCAGACATTATTCTTGTAATTTGATGGACCAAGGGTATGAAACCATCCATCAGTGAAGTTATCATAAAATAATAGATATCACACTTCTATTTTCAATGAACCATATGAGGATTTTAACAGAAGATTGTGATATTCCTCATTTTTCTAAATAGAGTTTGGGGAGATTTTCATTCGGGGTCCTAATGTAGTAGAGGGCATGAGATATATTTTTCTACATTTTCTTGTGATAATGAAAGAACATCCCAAATTACATTAGTCATATTCAAATAACAGATGGAGGCCCTTGGATTTCGTGGTTGGGGACCACATGATCTTGAAGGATTCCCCTCGATATAGGAATTTGAGGATTGACAGAGGGAGTAATCTTTCTCCATGGTTTGTTGGACAATTTGAGGTGTCGTTTAGAGATGACAAGGTGTAGTATTGATAGTAATTTTTACATAGTTAGTGAGGATACACAATTTCTTCTAGGTCAATCAATATTATAGGTACCTAAATGACGACTCCCACATTATTGACATGGGAAAGTTGGATATCGGGATGCACAATGTTTGTGGAGCAGACACTAGAGAACATGATCATCGAGTGAATGTGTTACGTGGATGGAATTTTTTTTGTCCATGTGTTGTGAAGTCTTGTTGTCTAGTAGGAGTGTAATTAAAAGCATGAAAAAGTTATGTGTGCCCATTACCCAGATTTTATTAGAGATCTTTGTGGAATTATTCGAATTAAAATGTTATGATTGAATCCCTTTTTTGTGAGATGAGATGATTTCATGATTTATTTTTATGTGTGGTGTGCTATGTGAATAATTAATAACATATATAAAGGGTATGACCTGAATAATAATATATATGTATTAAATATGATGCGATTAAACTTGTGTGCGATACTCATTACCTCCCATTGTAGATATTAATTATTCCTAGAAGATAGAATTCTCATAATATTATGTTTGGGATAGTATTGTTCTATGGTTGTACCAATTCTTGTTTTCGGATATGAGTATGGTGATACAGATGTGTAGTTGTTTTCTGGTAGAGTGGTTGGGTCGGAGGAGGAAGGTTTTTTTGTAGTCTCTTAATTTGGATTTTATGTTGTGTTATTGTATGAGGTATAATGTGTTCCTTTAGAGGTATATAATGGGGGTTAGGGTGTGATTGGGACCCTTTTTCATGTTGCCTGGGTTTTAAATTCTTGTGGGAGGGAATCATTTTAAAAGAATATAATTTAATGGGTTGTGCAACTAATGTCCAATAAATTGTGTTTTTTATTGTTGGATGTGTTTGGATGAGTCTCGAAGGAAGAATGGGGATGTTCGGTTTTTAATTGAAGGAAGAAGGGGTATTTATGGTTTTGTATCTAGATTACACAACACGAATGTTTTTTTTCCAAATATTTAGGATGTTTTATTGTTTTTACATATTTTATAGGGTGATTAAAATTGTTTCAGGGCTTTTGATATTTTTGGGGTAGAAAAATAAAATAAAATTAAGAGGTGATGGGTTTTTCTGTGAAACTGATCCTCAGTTATTACAGATTGTGAAAGGGGGTTATAGGTCATGTAAAATTCTAATCATTGGATGTTTTATAATTATTTTCATGGATGAAACAACATTTATTATTCTATTATCTATTTTTCCTCTTGCTTTGGGTGAACCCTAAACTCTCCAGAGTGTCCTTTAAGAAACTCTTCATCCTTATTTTATTTGTTGATCCTAATGGTAGTTTGTTGGACATGTGTTGTCAATAAATTATGATTTGTTTTATATTTCTCATAGGTTATCTTCTTTTACCATCTCAGAGATCCATTGTGGGGGTGTTTCAAATGTTTGGTGGTGAGTTGGGTTGTGTATTGATGAATCATTTCTACAAAAAAACATTAATCAATATTTGTCATTTTGCGGTTGTGATTTTTGTGTGTTTTTATTCCCCCTACGGTGCTTGAAAATGGAAATCTCCCTTGAGGTAGGGTTACCTTTGTTTCAATCTATTTTTCATCAGGCTGGTGGGGGTTTACATATCATTATCAGTTAATCAAGGTTACATCAAAATAAATGAATTTAATGTATCAGTACAATGAAATGAAGGGTAAATTGGGATTTGGATTCTGATGTTTTTTATAGAATTTATATTGATTGAGACATTTTGATTATTTAGTATTGATGTTGCATTAAATAATTTGGCCATTTTTATCTTTGCTTCAACTATATACATATGTTGTGGTTGTTTCATTGTCTAATGATTAGTTTTGTGTCACCTAAAATGAATGTTTTCTCACCACGTGTCCATGGATAATGAATTGGTTTCGATAAGAGTATGATTGTTTAACAAATCCCCAAAGAAAATTGGTGGATTGTGGTAAATGTTCCATTTAAATTAAAAAAGTTATTTATGGTCTGTATGCATGGGGAATTTGATAACAAGTGGTTGTATAGTGGGGTTGTGAAAAGTGTGGTATGATTATGAAGTAGGGTTACATAACTAGTTTTATAATGTTATGTTGTTTTATGTGGTTTGAGTAGGGGTTTTGATCTGGCTGGTATAGTGGTTTGGATTAAGAATACATCAAAGAAGGATATTAGTGATTAGTACATATAATTTTCATGGATTCTCCCCATGTGAAACATTCAGAAAACGTGACCATGTACCGAGAAGTCATGGTACGATGATTCTATAATGTGAAGACTCTTTCATTAATCATGGCTCTTCACATACTAAAGTGATTGTTTTTGTTTTTT
This sequence comes from Viscum album, assembly GCA_963277665.1. NCBI lineage: Eukaryota > Viridiplantae > Streptophyta > Magnoliopsida > Santalales > Viscaceae > Viscum > Viscum album. The sequence goes on along the minus strand of OY728136.1, from coordinate 2,079,117,028 downwards.
TATTATTTGTTGTGAAGAGTGACATCCTGAGTAGTGATACAATGAATAACTAATTGATGATTAAACCATAGAATTTCACGTGTTGTCTTGGTTAATAGAATTTAAATTGGTATATGAAATTGTGTTAGAATGTGAAATGGGTACTGTGGATTCATGTGTGGTGTGGTTCATTTAGAGGATGAAATGCAAGTCACAGTGCCGTCAGATGTTTTTTGGGTGAGAAACCATTAGAAGGTATTAAGTGTTTTATGTCATATATGTTTATAGTTGTATTATCCTAGTGATTTATATACACATCGTAAAATCGTATAACACTATTTTTCGAACACCACAAGTGGCTAGGGGGAGGGTGTATTTCTCAACATCCCAGTAGGAGGATAGATGGATGGACACCCACTCTTCCCTGACCCATATTCCATGTGATGATGGATCATTTTTCCCTGGGTAGTATATATTGAGATATGGTAGCTTTGGTTTTTTCAGGCATTTGGTTTGTTTTATAGGTGTATTTGGGTTGATTTGTTATATGAATTATATTATGTCATCAAGATGAGATTTGATGTGTATAAAGGTCTAGGTTTGTGATGGAAGGATGTATTTTGAAACCCAATCGTGTGCTAGTGTGATGTGTTGGGAGAACAGGATGTGTGAGTGCATGATGTGTTGTGAGGCCCAGGTCTATGTGGGTGGGATGTGTTGTGAGGCATAGGTGAGTTCGTGTGGTATGTTTTGTGGTATATTCGGGAGTGGTGGTAGCACCATGATGTTTTTTTTGTTTTTGATAGAGGAAAATCTGTGGGAAAGTGATATGGGGTACCTTATTATCAATCTGAATTATATTATATTACATGAGTTCATTACATGTTCATCTTGACTTAGTGTGGTTGGGTTGATAGTATACCATCTTAGGTGCTGTGTGGTTCTTTTCTCATGAGTTCCTTAGTATAAATCCTTCACATATGCATGATATTTTATTCTTAAATTGATTATACTTGTAATCTCACCCTATAAATATATGATTCTTTCATATATCCTGGAGTATTTTTAAACCCATTCTAGATTTTACTATCATGGATCTTAATAATTTTTATGTCACTACATAGCTTTACATTTTGGTATTTACATTGGAGACGATTATATTTGACCAGTTCTATTTAACACGTGCATGTGGGATATTTTAGGATTTCTTTACCTATTTTATTGGAGTTTCATGGTATATGATCCATCAGATCCCCCAAACGTTTTCTTAAAGAGGTCAATGGCTCCCATATTGTGGTATTTGTACACCCTTGGGGTTAGTCTCCATCCCAGGGGCCTAAGGAGGTTGGACTCGGGGGGTCAGTATCTCCCTGTCTTCATTTCCATCCAAATTGGGGTATCATTTGGGAGTTGGGATCGTGGAACCATTAAAATAATGTTTACAAATAATCATTGATATTACTTTAAAATAAATGATATTTCTGTCCAAATTTATAAAGCCGATAATTATTATTACAAATGTAATGTGTCAAGGATATTTTTTGATTTACAGATTTAGAAAATTATGGAACATCAACTAAGAATAAATCCAATATCATTATCAACTAGTGGTCATTGTAACTATTAGAGTTATGAAACAATTTAATTCTAGAGAAATATTTAAAATCTCCCATAAGATATTCATCATATTTTATCCATCATTATATGACTGATGTGAAAAATTTAGTCCTAATATTTCAAAATAGAAACATCTATAGTGCTAAGATCAAACACTAATTTGGGGAAACATATAACTGATGTAATAACATTATAAACATGTATAAAATATTTTAGAATTAATAAGAAAAGAAATATAATCCCTAATCTATTACAATCATAGATCATGCTATGATTAGGATAATATATGATGTTGTGGATATTAATAAAACTGATCACATATTAATGTATTTCATAATATTGAAAATCAATGACAAGATGTCAATGACTTATGGAAACAGATTATCTCATCATATGATGAAACATAAGCCAAAACATAACTTATATTTCATCTAAAATCATATTGATAAATCAAAGAGATATATAATTATATGACCCATGTATCACCTCATGTATTACCATTAATCGCCCAGAATAATCAACATTAAATTTCATTTAATAACCAAAATAATAACATACATAGGAAAACATGGATATCTATTTTTTTTGTGAAAAATAAATTCAATACATTATCAAGATGCGTTAATTGTCAATCATAAAAAAATATCTCTATAAATTTCACCATTTAAATTAAAGGGATATATTGATCATATACAATCCCAACAAAGAAGGTGGATTTCAAAATAATACTATGTCAAATTTCTAATAATCATTTTTACAAAATCAACAATATTCAGATCACCGATAACATTACCCATGTACGTAAAAGAGATAAAATGTTCATAATCCATCTAGAGGATGAAAGTGTATGGTAAATGAATATAACTTAATCATGATATTATTCATCAATATAGTAATATAAATATATTTATTTCTATTTAATTTCACAATACAAATAGAATGACAATAATTATTGAATAACATTATCCAATATGAATTATGTAAAATATGATACTTAATTTATATTGAGAAATGTGTGTATGAATATGTAAATAGATATATAATATGAGAATATACAATACATAGAAATTAGTAGGGTAATTTTAAAATAATTGAATTTCATTATAACATGTATTTAACAACAAAATGTAAATAAATATAACAGATGAATAATGATGAAAGATCAACCCCATTATGGTTGTTCAATTTCAATATTAAATTGGTATATAATTGAAAACATTAAACAACTAAAAATAAGTTTTAATAATTAATCTAAATTAAAATTTACTTTCCCCATTCATATGTAACATTTTCAATAGTGGAATGGTTTTTTTAAAACAAGTTACATTTAAAATTGTAATATAATAACTATGAATTTATTATACTTAAATTTTTTATAGAAAAATATATAGAATAAAATAATAAAAATTAATGTGAATGAATAACCCTTCATTTTTTTAAAAATACATTTGGGAGAAACTGGCAATGTAAGGTGGGTGATAGAAAAAAAAAATTTATCATTTATTTTTATCTATGTGGATTATAAAAAAATACAATATAATATATTCATGGGATAACACAATAGTTTATTTAATAAGTACCTAATTTATTAAACAACTCATAGAATCCAGACCTGATATATGAATAACATTTACATGCGAGACAATCTATAAAGAATAAATAGTCTAAAAAGTTGTTATGGGGTAAAAATGAAATGATTACAGATGAAAGTAACATATAATAATTTCAATTAATTAATAAAAAATATATATTATTTTACGGGAAGTGAGAAAATTTCAATGAATGAATATCGAGTTATAAAAAAATCTTACAATTGTGGAAACGCATGAGTGGAAAATGAATTTGAAAAGAAGAATATTAAATAGAATTGTATATCAAATTAATTAAAAATTTAATATTTTAATAATATTATTGAGTTTATAAGTTAATAGAACACCATAAAATGGAATAATGGTGAATAATATGTAATACACATCAATGTATCATTATTGATCCTAATAAAACCATTGTTGATTGGTAAATATTTTAATTAAAAACCCATAATATAGAGGTATTGTAATTGAAAATAAAATAACGTGATAAAAAGATATTTATTGATACTACATGTCAAATAAAAATTATTTACAACATATAAAATAAATTATATAAATCATATAAGTCATATATAAAATTGGGTAATTTTATATTAGAGACCTTAAAACAACCCTGATTCATTCTACTGTTTCACCAAATATAATGTATAGAAAAATTGTAATTATTAGATAAAATCAAAATAAACATATTAATTAATATTAAAAAATATATTCATAATTTAATATATATATATATATATTTATTAGTTTTTAACTATTTTCTATACTCGGTGTGAGAAATAATTATTTCATTCATATCGTTGCATAAAATTAATGTTATTATAAATCATTTTCAAATTTTGTCATTATCATGTCAAATAATGTTCTAAAATTGATGTTATAATATATATTAAAAAACTATAATCTAATTTCATGGTATTTTAAGTAATGAAATATGATATTAAAATTCGTGATAAGTAGGATTCAGATTATCGTAAGGAATGAAGTTTGATCGGTTAATTAATAATTAAATATTCATATAAACTATCCAAAAAAATGAAAAATATATTTAAAATATTTTTTAAAAGTATAATATAAATTATTACCTCATTTTATTATTTATATAAATTTAATTTACTATTCAAATATATTGTTGGACCGAACTAAATTGGAACCCACTTTGATTTATGGATGATTATGAGATTATTTATTTGTAAAAAAATTATAATAGATGAATGATGATGTTATTGTCTATTATTTATTGTGATATATACCAACTGGTTGTTATTATAAATGAAATATACTATTTTAATGTCATTTCATTGAAATTCATGATAAATATCCTCTCAACTTGCTCATTCTAGAATATTCAATAAATGATAACCATTTGTTGATCTTATAATTAATAGGATTTTTAATATTTCATCATAAAACGATAATGATATCAAATAAATAATATATATCATTTAATACCATCTATATTATGATAATGATTCAGATTTTATGAATAAAAATATTTAAACCAATCAGTCTATGGACACTGTAGACCACACATATGAATGGTTGATGATTTCATTTTCAATCCTATAATAGAAATGAGTAATATAAATTATTATTTGATAATATTAAACCTGATATAAATATATAAATTATTTATTGTATTCCCCTTTCCTAACACCTTTGTATTATGGTGAAATAAAATTATTCAAGTTGTGTCCTGGATGAAGTAGTCCCCACAACTCACGAATGATGATTCAAATTTTTCTAATAGAAAAATAAAAACATGATTATTGATTATTAGAATATCATATTAAATTATGAATATAATAAAATATTATTTCATCACATAATGTTTTGAATATTATTTTTTGAAAATAAATATATAATGGTATGATGTTGTGTGAAAATAGTTTCTCAGGTTGAGAATTTTGATATTTCAGTGGAATATCTCTCAAAAAATGATAGAATAATATAATATCATGTTACCAAAATATCAAAAATGTAAAGATTATTCCTAATGAAGGGATAATATAATGTTTCTATAAATACATATAATTTTTATAAGTCGTGTGAATCGGTTGATATAAAACATTTTTACAATTTGTGAGATTATTATTATTTTTATATATTTGACTATTATATATTGGGAGCACATGTAAAAAATTTCATGTGGAATAGAATAAGATAAATAATTAATTTTGAAAGATATATGGATGTCCAAAACCACATTGAATCAATTTTAGACATGTTTTTATCATGGTTAAAGCACTTTACCACTTTAATTTACAATTTTAACCAATCATATTTTATAATGGTTTGCATTTTTTACATATATTAACATAATAATTATATTAGAAAATTTATAACATCCATATAATATATTTTTTTCCTCAAGTATCATAATTTTAAATCCATTTAATTTGATTATATTTATAAATGAGGACAAAATAAATTAAAAACTACTATATTAAATTATATTAAAATCATTTTTTGAGAAAACTCATTTCAAAATATTTAAAAAATCATAATATCATCATCACATTAATCTATAGGTATAAAAATGATTTAGTAAATATTAAATCCATTAGAACCTCAATAAATATTGACTCTAGATCAGGTTTTATCCACAATATAGATTTTCATTTTGGAAAAATAAATATATGGGTCCATCGGAATTACGATGAGTTCACATAAAGTTGAGAATTCCATCACACATTTTAATTTTGGTTTTATAATAAAGGATGTTCTCTCTATAATATAAAACCTTTGGTGTTCTATAAAATTTACTTATCACACATTACTCATGATCTCAAATTTGAAAACATTTCACTCTATTTTCTTTAAAATGAATTTATATTTCATTGAGTGGGAATACTGTTCAACTTCTATTTCATATTTATTAGAGAAGGATTACATAATTTTCCTATATAACAAGTCCAAATAACATTAAATTATCTAATATTATGTTCCAGAGTAAATTTAAATTTAGTTTTCTTCAATGTTGATCTTTATATATTTTTATGTATTCATCATGTTCATCATAATAATGTTTTCTATGGATATCATTGCATTTAATTTTTTAAGGATTATCACCAACATTATTTCATCATCCACATAGGTTTGTATCTTCATTTATGTTACCCCTCCATGGTAACTAATAGTTATCCTCATCTACATATTGATAAATCTATTCAACAAATCCAATCCAGTTTTGTTGTTATCTATAGGATTTACATTATTTCTTATGATTTCATCTATTAACATGGAAAATAATAAATATAAAATAATTATCCTTGAAATGGGAAATTTTCAAATAAAATTTCTACATTTTCTCTGGAATGAAATATTTTGTTTCGTTCATATTATGTTGAAACATTCTTTTAATTCACTTTTATTAATATCTCATATAATGCATACAATCTATATTATATTCACCATTATTTAGTTTTTGTTACCTAGTTCACTTGGTTATATATTTTTTTATGGTTGGGAGTGAAAAATAACTTCATTATTACCATTACATAGTCATCTAAAATGTTCAAAAATAAATTGTTGACATTAACCTAATTTATCATCTTCATTTTACTATTGATGTACTGAATTTAATATTTATTATATTCATGTTTTATCCATATTTCTATATAAATTATAAATTTTTTGTATTTGACATGTTATAACAACATTTCATGGAAATTTGTATAATTTTTTAATTACATTAGTAGAAGTCACAAGGTATATATTTCATCTATAGTGTCTAATGTTTTCTAGAAGAATAATATTTTAGAACCTCGTACTATTATAAATTAGACCATGAACATCCTTTTGTTGTATTTCTTCATCCACTTTTCCTAATATTTTGTGATTTTCATCACAGTAATTTTCCCATCATCATTAATAACATCATCATATAATATTAAATAATTCCCAATTAGTTCAAAATAGTCAATTGAATATGTTGTTTCATTTTAATTTCATCTATCATATGGATCAATTACTAATGATTTTATATTATTCCTATTCGTAGATTTAATCTTACATAATGTTAATATTTTTTGGAAAACTCAAGATAATATAACATCATATCACTATATGGTAAGTAAGAATATGATAAAATTATATTTGTTTTAATTTTTTTCTCCATGTTAATATATATTTAACTGAAATTGTTTTTCTAATCATCAATGATGTTTTATTTTTTCAATACAATATAAATTAAAAATAAATTTTTTTTATACATGAGTCATTCTATACTCTATTATTTATCATTAATAATATTTTACTCTACTTGATTATAATTAAAAATAATATTTACAAACATATATAGTGGATTTTTATTCATTTATTAGTTTTGAATAAACATTCCAATATTTATCCTTTTCATTGGGAATTCATTTGGAGGATTATTTATAACATATATTTCATTATAACATTCTATTTTCTGATCTTTTGTTTGGGAATTATCCTCTATCGGTAGATTATGAATATTTTTACTCCTTTTAATATGTGTTTTTTCTTCTAGAAAGTTGTTATTTTTTATATCATCTATTTTTGTACAACTAGGAATACATTCCATTTTCATTACCTCAATATTAGCATTCTTACAATAAATCATGGATATTTATATGTATTCATGAAATATTATCATTATGTTAATATTTAAAAAACTATGAATAAAATTGTAGAATAAAACTATGAAACATACACTTTTATTCCACCTTTTTATACATAATACACCATGTAGTAATCATGAGTGGTGATTAATTATGGGTGACCAAATTCTAAAAACTCATTTTAACATAAAATGTTTTTCCCTTTAGATTGAGAAAAATATATTACCATTTAGGATGTATGGTTCATTAATGTGCTCCATAATATCTAAATATGTCATGAAATCATGATATTAAAAATATCTTCACAGATTTTTTTTGGTTATTCACAAAATACTCACTCTAGAATAAAAATGTTCGAAAAATATAATTTACACACCCTATTTAATACCTGGTGTGACAACTTGGACATAATTGGCCACAATAATCCAATCAATAATGTTTATTTTAACTTTTACATATTAAGGATATTTTCAATTTTATAGATTTATATACTTATGAAAAATACAAAACTAATAAAGACCATGTATTTATAAAAAAATTGAAATTTATATTCAATCATATATATATATATATAACTACTTATATTCTAATGTCGACATAAAATACCCAAAAAATATTAACAAATTATTTTTTTTAAAAAATATACATGTTTAAAATTTATATTCTTAACATGGGTAATTAATACATAATAATGGGAAAGATAAAATTCATAGTAACCGAAAAAATACAATAAATTTAATAATGAAATAATAAGATGAAAATATTACCAAAGGATTAGGTAACACACTTAATGGAAAAATCAATATGAATTTAGGTGAAATATATAAAAATTAAAAAATGAATCATTTATATCAACAATAATAATCTCATACTAATGGAATTCATAATTTTATTCATCAATGAAATAATTTTAAGGCCTTAATCTAGGATATTATCCTCTCATAGGATAATATATACTTCAAAACCCATCCAATTTTGTTCCCAGGGTCCATTTTATTCATCAAGGGATATAAAAATTTACGCACCACTCATAAAATAATTTTCTTCAACAGATTCACTATCAAGAGTATACATGTATTTTTATTATTTTACATAAGAATTATCACAATTAAAGAAAATGTGGATATCTATAAAATAAACAAGATCTAATTTAATCATATAATCAATTTGCATTAGTAGGGAATAATCATAAATACTGAAACTAATTTTCCTTATTTCAATATAATGGATAAATTTAGTATATCACATTAAAATAAAGAATTTGGATAATAAAATAGTACATTTAAAACATTACAATAATCAACCATATAAAAATAATAATAAAAATATTTTAAATATAATTTCACATATCAATATAAAGAATATAATGATCACAACACATCTATAGGAAGATGGTAGATGGTTAATAAAAACAGATTTCACATTCCAATAGTGAGATTTGTTGGAATACTAATATACAATATAAAAATATTTCTCACCACATCAATAAAATAAAATACATTCATGATAAATATAATACAATATGAAGTATATAAAATGTGATGTTATAAATATATAGATAAATAAGAATATATATAAGTGAATAATATAAAAACATAATCATAAAGCTTTTTTTAAATAATATCAATGATTTTAATGGAACATAATCCAAATTAAAAATATAAATATATAAATGTGTAGAAAAATTGAAATACACCATCGTAAATAAACACTTCGAAGGGTATCATAATAACATAATTTTTTGGTACCAAATATTCAATCCCCAAAATGTGACAAATTATATATCATTTTACAAATCCTAAAACATAGACCCCATTATTATAAATCATTTAAAAAATTGGGATGTTGAAATGAATACCTAAAAATATTAAAATTTTATTTAACATTGATTTAATGTATAAATTTAGATGTCACATCTAATGGTGGATTTTATAATGTTGATGATAAATATTTTGATAATACTTAATTTTTAAAATAATATATTTTTTTCATCATGAAAACACCTAAATTATATCATTTTAATATATGAAGTGGAAGAAAAACATGTGAAAGTGAAATGAAAGTCTCATTTATTATTTTCACAATTCATTGATAAGATCAGAACTATTATAGAGTGTAATTATTCCATTTCTACTTAAATTTTTTAAATTAAATTTTAACATACCATGTCATAAAATATTAGGGTGGAAGAGCCCATGTATATAAGGGAGAGATTCATTTGAATACTATATAACTCAATGATAATAGACTATAGTTATCAATTTATCTTATTAGAATATACTACATGATGTATGAATCATATAAAAAGGTAATTAAGTTGAAAAAATTTAAATAATAATATAATAAAACATGATAAAATTAAAGATAATAATTTACCCAAAATGTATTTAATATATTTATGTTAATGATAATACCTCAGTGAATAAATATCACATTACCACAAACTCATATGAATTGGGTTAATTATGAGTAAAAATTCATGTGAATAAATGAGATTGATATGTATTATCTTATCCAATAAATTACAAAAAAATAAATAAAATAGAATTTCAAGGATTAATATTCCATGTAACACTATATAAAAAATTTTTTTCTCATAACATGTAACATGCCTAAAAGAATTAGTATTGACACCAAGAAAACTCCCACAACATGAATGAAATTTTTGTAAAAACCATTAATAATTGGGCTTGTTTGTTAACATAAAATAAGATTATTAGATTATTCTTCATGATATTGTACACCAAATAGTCACTATATACCACACAACATATATATATGGTGTAGAACACCATAATGTCTCAGTTAGAGGAATTTGGATGAAATCCTTTAACCCAGCCATTAATCATTCAACATTTTAAGACAAAGAATGAAAAATTTAAAAAAAATTATATACACCATATTTAAACATAATTATAATTCTATCGATATATAATTAAAATTTATAAACATTAAATAAAAATAATTATTAGTCATTTTTTCATATTTTAATATCTATGTGTATGTAATTTTAAATTCATTATAATATTTTTATAAAAGTGGTATTAGTAGATTTTTTCCTAAAAGTTTAATATTAAATGATTTATTTTATATCAAAATATATTAAATGATATTTTACAAGGTTGAAATTAATTCTCATGGTATTTATATATATAATTTGAGAGGTAAACATTGATGAAGTTTATGTTTTTATATTTCTTAATGAATGGTGGTGGATTAGATAATTAATGAGAAAAATATACATTTAACATCACTAAAATAAAAAATAAAAAAATTATTTATGTATTCATATCATATAATTCCATTAAATAAATCATCATAGTGATCCAAGATATAAATGTATATTTTTTAACATGTTGGCTGGTAAAACGACCCATATATTAATATACATTTATTAATGGGTGATTACGAGGTGTTTTATTTATAATATATACATAGTGTATGAAAATGATTTTAGATGGTGCATATTAGTGTTATAATACATAATTTTATTATTTATAGAATATTATAATTTATATAAAATCATTACTTTGAAAGAAAATATGATGATCCTTTTAATTCACTTTTTTTACATAATTTAATTAATAATTACTGTATTGTAGATCATACAACTCTTAGTCTCAAATTTTTCTTACATGAATGTTAATGATATCATAAATGTCATACTGATTTTATAATCCCATTTTCGTTATGGTCTATGTAAGTAATCTATGAAATGAAAATAAAAAAATAATCATTACATTGAGGTAGTGGTCTACTCATATACACACATGGTAGATGATTTATTTCCATATAATGGGATAAAAATGAAACATTGTTAATTGTTTTAGAATAATAAACATGATCTAAATAAAATAATTATTTATTATATTCTAAATTTAGACTAGTATTTTATCAAGGTGTTGTAGAACGAAACATGTTTTTCCATAGAGTTGATAGTATTTATAATTCATGAATGATGGTTTCACTTTTTATAAAATAAAAAAAAGTATATCAATAATCATCATTTAAATAGAATAATAATATTAAGATAATTAGCAATCATTCTTTAAGACGTTGGTATTTTTAATTAATTAATAGAACATACTAATTTAATATAAAGAAGTTCTGTTAAAAAATAATCATGTTGGTCACATTTAGATTTCATTTTTGATCCCAAGGAAATGGAATGAATATGATAAAATATTATTACTATAATTTCAATAGAGTGAAATATTATTTTATTTAATGTAAAAATTGTAGGGTTTTTGGAGAAAATTTAAATTTAAACAATTTTTGGAACTGGTTATGAGGGTCTCCTTTTATAGCTCAGGGGAATTTTTTTTTAATATTTAATATTATTTAAAATAAGAATAGTTTAAATATAATATTTGACACAAAAATTTATAATTCATTATATTTGTATGGGATACGATCAATAAACAATCATACACAAAATTATACACATGTTTTTATATTTTTGGAACCATTACCCTTGAAATAATTTTTCTACCATTTTAGCTTCTCCTATTGAAAATATTTGAAAACAAAGGTAACTCAATTATTATGATTAAAAAATTATATTGAATTCAGTAGTAAAGTATTTCACACTATTTATCAATTTAATATCCATTTCATATTAATAAATTTTAATAAAGTGTTAAAATGTAATTTGAATATAAAAAAGTTTAATTTCTTAATTTTTTTAAAAATAATTTTACAAATTTTATAAATAGTCAGTCATGTGTAGTTAAATTAAAACAATCTTGTTTAGAATTATAAAGTCACATATGAAATCATAATTCGATATTTGAAAAACATATTACGAATTTCAAATATATATATAATTTCAAATAATGTTAATGATGTTGTGTAATTTTAAAAAAATTATTTTCCACTATTAAATTATAAATCCATTTTTTAAAATACTAAAATTGTATTAAATATATATTATCACTATTAATCGAAAATTGATGTTCATTTATTCAAATATTGTTTCTATAATTTGATAATTCATTGTTGAATGAAAACATGAAAATATAGGATATACAATTTCATGTCGAAAATTAACATATTAAAATGTAAACAATTATTTATTTTTATTTTTAATGAAATTTTTTCCATTAAAATAACACACCAGTTTTAGAATAATATATTATTAATCATAAAATTATTTTATTAGTTATTTTAGCTATTCTATATGAATTTCAATAGTATTATAAATAAATATTATTTTCAGTATACACATGTTTCATAATAAGGTAACCCTATTCATACCAACTAATTAAATGGTTATGTTTTAGTAGTATATGTTCAGCACAATTATATTTTATATATTGGTATTTTATATAGAGAAATCAATCAAAAACAATGAACTATTTAATGATTATCATATACTGAAAACATTGGGTGTTAAATTCTCACCCCCATATGAACCACATCCTCCCAATTTCACTATTAAGATCATTATAATTTCAATAGGGAAACAATAATTAACTATAATCCTTTAGATGTTTAAAAATTAATTCGTGATGTGTAATTATATTTCTCTCAATGAAAATTTAATTTATCCTTGTTATTATTGGAGATAACCAATTATTAATTTGACAAAAAAATTTATAACATAATAATATATTGATAGCTAAAGAATAGCATTTAAAAAATTATATTTATTTATATAAAAACTTTAAAATGTAATTATTTACTTATAACTCGGAATATGGTAATTGGGTAAAACAAACATAACATTCGACACATTGAAATATATAGTGAAAAATGACTCTATAATACATTAGTGGTAGTTTAATTTGAATTTCCTTGTTCAAATGGAACATGGTGATTATTTATCATATATTTACCCATGTATTGGAAATATAGGTCCCATATAGTCAAAGAATCGTGTAATTGAATAATTTTTTTATTCTAACACTCCCTTGAACATGAGACTCAAATTAAATTTTTCTCTTATATTATAACATTTACCCTTGAACGTTAGTCAATTTCACCAATTATTCTGACCATATTATTCACATGTAAAAAATTTAATATTGTTTCCTTCATCATATTCAATTATTGATCACTCATGAGTCTTCATGTTTATATTAATTGGTTTATTTGGTACATTATGTAGGTTAACATTGTTAATATTATTTTTTATTGATTTTTGGAATAATTACATGTGTTTTCAATAGAACTCATTTTCTAATCAGACACTCCTTATGGTAGTCTCCGATTTTTCCCTAAAACAACTAGTTCATTCTAGTTCTGTACATTACCAAAGAAATAAAATGTCATCCTAAGTGAGAAAACATTATAATCAATGGTGAATTATCATAGTAATTAACATAATATTGATTCAACAATTAATCATTTTTCTATTATTAACATGATATCCTATAATTCCCATAGTTTATACAACATGAAACATATTTTAACTGAAATCATTATATATTCATCATAGGTTACATTGATGTTTCCGACGCTTTCGCTGGGGCGCGCGCATCCGTCTGCGTAGGACGCGCGGCTTTGTTTCCCCGCATTCCCGCTTTCCAAAGGCAGGCGACATTCGTTCCTTGTTCAGGTACGTCTGCTCCTTGATCGAAACGGGATGATGGGATGTCGGTTCTTCCTCCTGTGGATTCCTCCTCAGAAGTCATCACCTAGTCCGGGTCTCCCTCATAGATTTAATACGTTGTTCATGAATCTCATTCCCGGTGCCATATCGTCATGGACGCCGGTTAATTACACTACTTCTGTCAAGACTTTCCATAGGGTCTTGACATGGTAGCGACCTTCGGTCGGAGTAGACGGCAACATCAGGAATGTCTGGGCATCTCTGGGTGCGTGGACACAGGGGAACCTGTATTCTTCCTCATGAGAGGGCATCTCAAGGGTGCATAACCCGAGGCATGTATCTGAGGTTTTCCTCAGCATCCCGTGTTTAACACAGGGTATGTTGCAAGATTAACGTCTAGCAGAGACGGTTACACCAAAGGCGTGTCATCTGAGGTTTTCCTCAGGCATCTCATGTTTATCATGAGGTAGGCCGCGAGTTTAACGTCTTGCGGAGACGGAATGAGGGTGATCAGAACGTCCCATAGAGACGGATCAGATTGGTATATCCCAAAGGAAGAACATCTAGGAGATGGATGGATCAGAACGCCCAATGAGGACAGATCCGAAGTAGTGAACTCCCTAGAGGGGAAAAGGGTGATGAATCGGGGTGTACACATAGTACAACGACCCGGAGATATGATGGGGCTTACACATGGAAAGCGGCCCATGCGCTGCTAGGAGCAGCGAGGAGGTGGATGGCATGATTCCACCGGGATGTGGCGGCCCGGGTGAGAATCAGGATGGGTGATGGATGGATGAGTGAAGTGGAGGAGGATGAAATGAGACCATCGCAGGGGCGACGGTGAAGTTGGGCTTGAGCCTTGAAGAGGCTTCCTACGTATCCCTGTGGCAGGGAATCAAAGTCCGCGTAGTTCGGGATGGTTCCGGTAAACCGACGTGAAGCTGGACCTTGGCCCAATGAATGTCGTCAGCGTACCGACGTGAAGGTGGACCTTGGTCCGATGGGCATCGTCAGCGTACCGACGTGAAGATGGTCCTTGGTTCGATGGGAGTTGGGATTGAACCTCTGGGAGGATTCCTACGTACCATGCCTTGACATGGATCAAAGACCTCGTAGTTCAAATGGGGTTGGGTCGCAATGGCTTACCACTGGACCATAATGTAGTTTAACGTCATGCCGGACGAAGATGGGAACCGACGTGAATGAAACGACGGGTGGGTGTGTCGGTGAACCGACGTGAAAGTAGACCTTGGTCCACTATTGGTGGGCTTGATCCTCATAAAGGCTTCCTACGTACCGTGCCTTGACATGGATCAAAGACCTCATAGTTCAAACGGGGTTTCGCCGGTGAACCGACGTGAAAGCAGACCTTGGTCCACTGTTGGTGGGCTTGAACCTCATGGAGGCTTCCTACGTACCATGCCTTGACATGGATCAAAGACCTCGTAGTTCAAATGGTGGGTCGCAATGGCTTACCACTGGTCCAGAGTGTGACCCGACGTGAATGAGCGACGGGTGGGCTTGAACCTCGTGGAGGCTTCCTAAGCACCATGCCTTGACATGGATCAAAGACCTCGTAGTTCAAATGGTGGGTCGCAATGGCTTACCACTAGACCAGAGTGTGACCCGACGTGAAGGAGTGACGGGTGGGCTTGAACCTCATGGAGGCTTCCTACGTACCATGCCTTGACATGGATCAAAGACCTCGTAGTTCAGAAGGGGTTTCGCCGGTGAACCGACGTGAAAGTAGACCTTGGTCCACTATTGGTCGGCTTGAACCCCGTGGAGGCTTCCTACGTACCATGCCTTGACATGGATCAAAGACCTCGTAGTTCAAGTGGGTTTTGCCGGTGAACCGACGTGAAAGTAGACCTTGGTCCACTATTGGTGGGCTTGAACCTCGTGGAGGCTTCCTACGTACCATGCCTTGACATGGATCAAAGACCTTGTAGTTCAGGTGGGGTTTGTCGGTGAACCGACGTGAAAGTAGACCTTGGTCCACTGTTGGTGGGCTTGAACCTCGTGGAGGCTTCCTACATACCATGCCTTGACATGGATCAAAGACCTCGTAGTTCAGGTGGGGTTGGGTCGCAATGTCTTACCACTGGACCAGAATGTAGTTTAACATCATGCTGTATGATAGTGAACCCTGACGTGAATAGACGACGGGTGGGCTTGAACCTCATGGAGGCTTCCTACGTACCATGCCTTGACATGGATCAAAGACCTCGTAGTTCAAAGAATACAGTTTAACGTCATGCGGGACGATAGTGAACCCTGACGTGAATAGGCGATGGGTGGGCTTGAACCTCGTGGAGGCTTCCTACGTACCATGCCTTAACACGGATCAAAGTCCCCGTAGTTCAAAAGGTGGTTCAGGGTCGGTGCTCACTCTAAGCCCACGTGAGTCATGCTCGGTGTGAGAAACAAGAGGTTGCAAGGACCTGACGATCACGTCGCGAAGGGTGCGTCCGTGAGAAGCGAAGAGGGGCTTACGCGTTGGGCGGCCCATGGTGTTGGGACTTACTCCAGGATGGAGGCCCAGAACGGCTTACCGCTAAATTGGGTCACAACGGCTTACCGCTGGATAGGGTCACAACGGCTTACCGCTGCATGAGGATGTCAACGGCTTACCGCTGAATAAGATCACAACGGCTTACCGCTGGATAAGGATCACAACGGCTTACCGCTGAATAGGATCACAATGGCTTACCGTTGGATAAGGATCACAACGGCTTACCGCTGGATGAGGATGTCAACGGCTTACCGCTGAATAGGATCACAACGGCTTACCGCTGGATAAGGATCACAATGGCTTACCGCTGGATGAGGATGTCAACGGCTTACCGCTGAATAGGATCACAACGGCTTACCGCTGGATAAGGATCACAACGGCTTACCGCTGGATGAGGATGTCAACGGCTTACCGCTGAATAGGATCACAACGGCTTACCGCTGGATAAGGATCACAACGGCTTACCGCTGAATAGGATCACAACGGCTTACCGTTGGATAAGGATCACAACGGCTTACCGCTGGATGAGGATGTCAACGGCTTACCGCTGAATAGGATCACAACGGCTTACCGTTGGATAAGGATCACAACGGATTACCGCTGGATGAGGATTTCAACGGCTTACCGCTGAATAGGATCACAACGGCTTACCGCTGGATAAGGATCACAACGGCTTACCGCTGGATGAGGATGTCAACGGCTTACCGCTGAATAGGATCACAACGGCTTACCGATGGATAAGGATCACAACGGCTTACCGCTGAATAGGATCACAACGGCTTACCGCTGGATAAGGATCACAACGGCTTACCGCTGGATGAGGATGTCAACGACTTACCGTTGAATGGGGGTCGCAACAGTGGATGGGGCTTACGCGAGGAAGCTGCCCGGGTGCCGCTAAGGAGCGGAAATGGCGAATGGGGCATACGCTAGGAAGCTGCCCGGGTGCTGCTATAGAGTGGCACTGGTGAATGGGGCTTACGCGAGGAAGCTACCCGGGTGCCGCTAAGGAGCGGCAATGGCGAATGGGGCATACGCTAGGAAGCTGCCCGGGTGCCGCTATGGAGTGGCATTGGTGAATGGGGCTTACGCTAGGAAGCTGCCCGGGTGCCGCTAAGGAACGACAATGGTGAATGGGGCTTACGCTAGGAAGCTGCCCGGGTGCCGCTATGGAGCGGCAATGGTGAATGGGGCTTACGCTAGGAAGCTTCCCGTGTGCCGCTATGGAGCGGCAATGGTGAATGGGGCTTACGCTAGGAAGCTGCCCGGGTGACGCTAAGGAGCGGCAATTGTGAATGGGGCTTACGCTAAGAAGCTGCCCGAGTGCCGCTATGGAGTGGCACTGGTGAATGGGGCTTACGCTAGGAAGCTGCCCGGGTGCCGCTATGGAGCGGCACTGGTGAATGGGGCTTACGCTAGGAAGGTGCCCGGGAGCCGCAATGGAGCGGCACTGGTGATTGGGGCTTACGCTAGGAAGCTGCCCGGGTGCCGCTATGGAGCGGCACTGGTGAATGGGGCTTATGCTAGGAAGATGCCCGGGTGCCGCAATGGAGCAGCACTGGTGAATGGGTCTTACGCTAGGAAGCTGCCCGGGTGCCGCTAAGGAACGACAATGCTGAATGGGGCTTACGCTAGGAAGCTGCCCGGGTGCTGCTAAGGAGCAGAAATGGTGAATGGGGCTTACGCTAGGAAGCTGCCCAGGTGCCGCTATGGAGTCGCACTGGTGAATGGGGCTTACGCTAGGAAGCTGCCCGGGTGCCACTAAGGAGTGGCACTGGTGAATGGGGCTTACGCTAGGAAGCTTCCCGGGTGCCGCTAAGGAACGACAATGCTGGATGGGGCTTACGCTAGGAAGCTGCCCGTAATGTCTTCCTCATGTCTGGCCATGAGGGCATCCCAACTCACTAGTGGGTTGAGGTATGTGCCTATGCGCAAGTGCACAAGAGGGATAACGCCAAGGGCGTTGGAATCAGCCCAAACAAAGGGACAAGAAAAGTGTGAATCACATGCCCAGCATTCGGAATGCGATGAGAGTGGCATGGCGATAGAGGATAACTTCTGACCATGTTCGCAACAAATAATCCTATCGCGTTAGCCTAAAATGGGGACAAACAAATGAGGGGTCGACTGCTGACCGTATTCGAAACACAGGACCTCAAAGTGTCACCCGAATCCTTTTGGGGCGTTGGCCCAGGACAGCAGGGGGACCATGGGTCTACCGTCCATACTGTTAGGGGGTCCCTTCAGACTTGGGAAATGGATGCAGATCCGAATGAAGGACACGCAAAGCATGGGGTGGAGTGCTGGAATGTTTGAACGGATTCCAACGCTCTTGAAACTATGCCACTGTAAACATGGCATTAGGCATCTTATGCTAGGAGCATAAGGCATCTCTCGTTTAGGGCAAGAGGCATCCTATCATTTGTTAGATAGGGATAATAATACAGTTTAGAGTCATGTAGGTAGGACTGTTGGCATTTCATGCTAGGAGCATGTGGCATCTCTCGCTTGGAACAAGAGGCATCCTATCATTTGTTAGATAGGGATAATACTACAGTTTATATTCATGTAGGTAGGACTATTGGCATCTCATGCTAGGAGCAGGAGGCATCTCTCGTGTAGGGAAAGAGGCATCCTATGTGTGGATCATAGGGAGAATAATACAGTTTAGAGTCATGTAGGTAGGACTATTAGCATCTCATGCTAGGAGCATAAGGCATCTCTTGCTTGGAGAAAGAGGCATCCTATGTTAGGAACATAGGGAGTACTACAGTTTATAGTCATGTAGATAGGACTGTTGGCGTCTCATGCTAGGAGCATGAGGCATCTCTCGTATAGGGCGAGAGGCATCCTATCGTTTGTTAGTTAGGGAGTACTACAGTTTATAGTCTTGTAGATAGGACTAATGGCATCTTATGCTTGGAGCACAAGGCATCTCTTGCTTGGAGCAAGAGGCATCCTATGTTCGGCACATAGGGATTACTATAGTTTAGAGTCATGTAGAAAGGACTATTAGGCAGCAAGTGCCTAGAAATGGTTGGTGTTGGGACTTACGCAAGGGCGGCCCTTTCTAGTTGAACCTGGCATAGGAGCCAGGTGATTGGGTTTGGAGGAGTAACCTGAGGAATGGTTCGACTCAAGGTACCCGGGGAAATGATGATGAGAATCTCAACTCACGACATGGAATGAAACCAAGAGGAATATGTCAACTCAAGGTGTTCTATGGTGTGTGGAGGAGTATCTCAAATCATGGTGTTCCATAGGTGGTAGGTGGGAGCGCATAAGGGCGCAATGGAAAATCCCGGCATCCCGGCCCGAAAAGTTCGCGGTGCGAGTCTCCATTTTTCATGGGGGTCTGTGATGGTAGCAAAGGGACCGGCCCGGAGGGCCGGGACCGAAGCCCGGCACTGACCCCGAGCGGGGGTGCGGGGGCGCAACCCCCGCGGTATGGACCGGTGGGCGCGAAGGTGGGATCCTCGCGAAGAATAGGTCTTCGCGAAGCAGCTTCGCGGAGCATGGCCTCACAGAGCAATAGTCTCTCGCGGAGTAAAGGGATCTCGCGGAGCTTGGTCTTGCGAAGTAGCTTCACGGAGCATGGCCTCGCGGAGCAATGGTCTCTCGCGGAGCAAAGGGGTCTCACGGAGCTTGGTCTCGCGGAGCAGCATCGCGGAGCATGGTCTCGCGGAGCAAAGGGCTCTCGCGGAGCTTGGTCTCGCGGAGCAGCAGCGCAGAGCATAGTCTCACGGAGCAAAGGGATCTCGCGAAGCTTGGTCGCGCGGAGCTTGGTCTCGCGGAGCAGCATCGCGGAGCATAGGCTCGCGGAGCATGGACTCCTGGAGTCTTGGCTCGCGGAGCAGCAACGCGAAAGAAGCTACTCGCGGAGCATGGCTTCGCGGAGCCGCAATGCGGAGCTCCTCTCGGCCGCCCAAGGGGCGAAGTGGCCGTGGTCGTCCTCCTCGAGAAGGGGGGTGAGCTGGGTATTTATAGGTAGGGGCGCCGCGAAGCAGAACTTATGCGCCGCCTCAGGAGCTTCGCGGCACGCTCGCGAACGTCAAATGCGTTCGCGGAGCATCACCGCCTCTGGTGCTTCGCGGTGGCTCGCGAACGTCAAATGCGTTCGCAGAGCATCACCGCCTCTGGAGCTTCGCGGCGGCTCGCGAACGTCAAATGCGTTCACGGAGCATCACCGCCTCTAGAGCTTCGCGAGGCCACGATGGTCGGGGCGCTTCGCGGCGGGGCTTCGCGGGACCGCGCTGCATGGGTGCTTCGCATTAGTGCTTCGCGACGGGTCTTCGCAGCGCATCGCAAAAGTCAAACGGGTTCGCGGAGCCTCTCGTATCATTGCTTCGCGGCGGCGCTCCACGATCACGGAGGGGGGGCTTCGCGAATGGGCTTCGCAAACCAGATTTCCAGCCCAACTTCAATCGTCCATAACTCCTAATCCGTAACTCCGTTCGGGCCCTACGACCTACCAAATCGAAGCTTGCGAAATGGACTACGATCTTGGATCATGTATGGAAGCATTTGGAAAATTTTGGGGACGCTTTTTCCGGGGTATACAATTGAATTGTTTTCTCCAAAAATCTTCAACATAATCCCTAGGATGATGATTAAAAATTTTTATGAACATATTAAAATAATCTAATTCTAAAATTTATTAAAAAAATTTCTCTAAAAATCTATCATATCACATATCCTAGGAAGAATGTTTCAATTAATACGTACTTTGACATATTTCTATATATGTTTCAATATTTTTAATCAATGATGAAATTCCTATTAGGTTATCTTACTCAATCATTGTGACACCATCATAATGGGTTATAAATAGTATTTTACTAAAAAATGTACATCATAGTGGAGTGTTAAACTATGTGAGAAGTGTGACATATTTTTCATTCATAGTGTGTTAGTTGATATAATAATAATCCCATCATTTAAGGGTAATTTCCCATAGTTTAATCTACTATAGATGTCTCATAAAGATTTATTAACCTTAAAATATTATAACTTTTAATAAAACCAAATGATCAATAATTTATCATAACATTTGTATATCATTATATATATAGTACTAATACTCGCATTTTCACTGATATGAAATTATAATAATCCTTAATAATAGGTCCATGGTTACATTACAAATAAATAATATAATATAATAACGGTTTATCTATACCTTTGATATTCATATCTCACTTATCTTATTAATGAATAAATTTTTCTCATTGAATGTCAAAGTCTCTAAAATTGGTGACAGTCTTGCATTCACACCAATTTTGATGACCTAGACCCACAATCCCAAATATGATGACGTTTGTAGTGGTATGGTCCATCCTAGTCAATTAATTTGTGGGTTTTGGTCATTGGAAGCATTTGATGGAGGCTAAGACTGTTTCTAGAGACGTTTTATTCCAAAGGATAGAGGAAGGGGGATTTCACATCCTGTAGCAAGAATACAAGACATGAATGTTTGTTTCAAGAACTATCTAGGAAAATTCAGGGTATTTAAATATAATACATTTGATAAAAACAATTTTTTCATGTAATATTTTGGGGAAAGAAAAATAAAATAAAATAAATGTGATGCTTCTTTTGGGAAAAAATGTATCTATGTATTATACAACATCAAAGGGGATTTCACATCGTGTAATACCCCAACCATGTGTCCATTAAAAATTATTTTTTAAAAAAAATTATTCATTTGTTTATTCCATATTTTCATACTATTTTGGGTGAACCCAAGGCTCCAAAGGATGCCTTTCAATCCATTCTTTGTCCCACGTCGATCTGTCTATACTTATGGATGTTTTTTAGAAACAACTGGTAGATCTGTGGTGAGTTCCCTTTCCTTTATCATCATTTTTCTTCTGCAATTATATCTAGAATATACTATGGAATTTTTTTTGTTGGGGGTGTTTTGGGTTTTGTTTTAATGGATCATTGGATCATTATAGGTTGATTCGTAGATGTAAGGGTAGAGTTGTGACTCCGTAGTGATATTCTTCATTGTGTGGTTCCCATCAATTAGAAGGCTCTATTATGGTAGGATTCCCTTCATATCTCTCTATTTTAAATCATGAAATAGGGGGTTTTTCTTATTTTTTGGTGAATCTTGGTTTTACTAGAGTAATTTAAGATAAATAATCTTTTAATTATATTAATGGGAAAATAGGTTTCATTATCATGCTTTTTCTAGCTTTGATATATATTGTGATATTTTGATTATTCCATATTGACAACACAATGAAAATTATGTCCTTTTGTGTCTTTTTTTCACAAGACACATCTTCAAGGTTTTTTACTTGTTTGGAGATTTAGAAGTTATCACCCAAAAAATAAAATTTTCAAACCACATATACTTGGAAAATGAAATGGTTTCCCCCAATATTTTATTTGTATAATAACTCCCAAAATAAACATAATGGAATATGTTAACTTTTATTTTAAACCAGTAAAATGTTTTTTGTGTTATTTACATGTGAGTAAGTTGATTTCATGTTCTTTTATAGTGGTGATAAGATGGGTGTGGTATGATTATGCACTTGGTAAATGAAACTGGATGTGCTATGTTATTTTGATGGATGTTTTTCTTAGTTGGGACGTCTATCGTGGCTTGCATTATATTTTTTCCAGGATGACATTAAATAAGGATATTAGTTATTGGTATGGATAATTCTCCCAAATATTCCATATGAGTAACATGGAAAATTATTAACTCATACCAATATTTCATAGTATGATGCATCTCTAATGTGATGATTCCTTCATTTTTAGGGTTATTCTGTTTTTGAATTGAATTTTTTTGTTTCTTTTTCGGTTTTGTGATTAGTGGTTTCCTGATTAGTGATGTAATTAATATGTAACTTATTTTTTATTAATTGATTAAATTGGGTTTGGATCATTAACAGGAGGGAATATGTTAGATAAAAATTGTTGAGAATTTGAAATGGGTTTTGTGACATGGTGTGGGGACTAATACAATATGTTGTGGTAGTGAAAGGGATATTGTTGTGAGATTATTTGTATTTTACTAGAAAAATACTATTGGTATTGGGTGTTTGGTATCATTTATGTATATACTATTATTTTCAATGTGATTTATATATACAATCCACCTAGATGGGAACTATGTGCAGAACACCCCCATCATTATGGGGGGCGGTATTTTCCCAACATCTAAATTGGATGATGGACAGATGGTCACCCTCACTACCATTCTCCCTCTTACATTAGATAAATGCCCAAGACAAATTATTATGGATGTGGTGATATGTGGTGACCTTGGTGTTTGCGGGCGAGGTGGTGTGTTTTCTAGGTGTCCTTGGGATGAGTTTTAATGTGATTTACTAGGTGTCATTGGGTTGAGATGTTAAGTGTTGTAAGACCTAGGTGTGTGTGGGAGTTTGTTGTTGTGAGGACTAGGTGTGTGTGAGATATATTAGTGTGAGTTCCAAGTGTGTGGAGGGATGTGTTGTGAGGATGAGGTGTGTGCGGGAATGATTGGATGTGGTATATTTTGAAGAGGCTGGAGCACTATGGAATTTTCTATTGGGATGTGAGAGAGGATAATTAGTGGGAAAGTGGTGTAGGGTACCCTATCATCTGTGTGAATTAAATTATAATACATGACTTTCATTACATGCTGGGAGTTCCTTCATTAGGATTAGTGTTTTGTATACCACCATATGTGTTTTTTGGTTATGTTATTTTTTCATAGGTGAATTTGTATGCCTCGTTTACATTTTCCTTGTAGACTTCTGTTTATCTACTAAGTAAAATTTTATTCTTCCCTAGGTATATAAGCTTTATTCAGGTTTTTGGAAGGATTTTACAGATCATTCTTGAAATTACTTAATCATATCATGATTATTGATGCATTTTTAATTATATTTTTGGCTTGGTATTTACATTGAATACATTTCTGTTTGTAGAAGTTATACTTTTCAATGTAATGTGTGATGGTTTATGATTTATTTACATTGTGTATTAGAGTTTTATTGTGGATGATCCCCCATATCAACTGAACTTCTTTCATAAAAAGTGTACTGCCTCTATAATGTGTGGTTTGTACACCCTTAGTGATACTCACCCACTCAGGTCTAAAAATATGTGGGAATAGGGTGTCATTATCACCTTTTATTCCTTTACATCATTGTACATGTTTCTTGGGAGGGAAGGTTTCATGCCATTATTGTGTCAGAGGTGATAGATGAGAGATATGATGGTGTTTTGAGTTAGGCACAATGGATATTTCATGATATGGTAAAGAGATATTTCTAGAGGACCATGGTTCATGGAATAGTTCAAGAAGACTAGGCAGGACAAGAGATTTACCCCTAGTGTTCTAGTGCACATTCTCAATGATTATTGAACGACCAATGTGAGGTGTACTTTTTTTAGGATGCAGTGCTAGGAAAGGTACATGAATCATAATGACTTGTGTTGTTGTTTGAATTGCGTTTTTTGGGAATTTACAGTTGGATATAATAAATAAAATTTTTTTTTTTTCATAATGTCTCTTAATCGCCAGGATTAAGAAATCAATATTTTCCATATAGTTTTGGATCCGGGTTATCGTCTGTTTGTGGATCAGGTGGAAGATGATTAGCCAGATGATCATGTTGATCATCATAATTGCGATATGGTTTAGGGGGGGTGATAAATGGTTTAAGATGTTTCATTCCCTCCATAGGATGGCTCGGTAAAATATGAGGGAAATGATTATAATGAAGCGACATAATTTTGGATAGAGGAGATGTGGATTTTCTTCAGTCTTATCCAGACCCATAAAGTGTATATGATCTGATTGGTAGGTAGTTATATGTGGGGAGATAAGTGTATGTTCTAGATGTTGTATCTAGGAGAGCAGAAGGAGGAAGCTCTATTGCGGGTTTAATTCCAAAAGGTGTTTTGGGAATAGATCCTTTTCACTGACCATGAATGATGAGAAGTTGTAGGAACTACTATCCCTTCAGTAGAGAGAGTATGTTTGTGCGGGAGCATGGGAACATGTTCATATAATTTATTCCCTTTTACCATGAACATTTTCTAAATTAGGTGTCTTGTGTGAGACATATTTAGGAGGCACTCTACCTTTATATCTAGTATATAGTTACTCTTTTTACGTTACTGGCATATTTAGAGTTTCATAAGAGGCTGGAGGTGATCTAGCAGATTCAATCACAAGGTGGTCTACCGTGAGAAGGAGCCAATAGATTTCATTATGATATAGAGTTGGAAGTAACATATCTCAGGCACAAGGACCTTCATGGTGTCGACCGGCAGTGATACGACCTCAGCTATTTCATTTCTGGACTTCTTGTGAAAGTAGTCTCTAGGACATTATTGTGGTCTTGGGGTCGATGTGTTTATTCTGTGTGGATTAAATACCTATACAAAATATGTTCTCATTTTCTACCAAATATCTGTTTTGGTTAGGTAGATATGTTTAATGTCATACTCAATATAAATTGTCTATGAGACAGTTTTAGTAGACAAGACAGTCAGCTTTTTCTCCATCGAAGGAATTCTGTCATAGTAGAGTCCACACTCTAGATGTCCCTTGTTATTAGGGACCGTGACCCATGTGTGTTCAAGGACGTTTTCATAATCTGAGTGGTAGAGGAGCTGAGTTTTGTTAGTTTCACAAAGTGGAGGTTGTAGTTCATGTAAGGAAGATATATACAGATGTATGATTAGTTATTTCAGAACCATTTACTGTGTATTTTTTGATTCAAGAGAATCACATTTCTTTTTATCACCCTTGCTCGACAATTCTATATATATATATTGATTATTCCAATTTTTGTTCTGTTGATTGTTCCAATCGGTGGCCATACCAACATGTTTGATGTGTTCTAGGGGTCTTTACAGATTATGGGAATGCATCAGTCCTATGGGGATCAATTCTTTATATAGATGCAGCCATATGATTTCATCATTATAATTTACTGGTTTTAAACATTACATTATTTTATTGTATACTATCATAATAGTGTCATTTTCACATATGTGGATAAAAAACGTGGGGTTTTCATTGGTGATCGGGGTTGTCAGGGTGGTTGTCGGGTTGGGTATCCCCTTCATTCGTTATTGTTTGAGTTGTCTATGAAATCAATAGAAGATTAAATGGTTGAGGTTCCAAAGGTTATTGGGGGAATTTATAGATGTTTTCCCCAAGGAAATTTTAAATCAAACTCTTTGAAGTAATATTGAGTATGGGACAGACTTTCATCCCAATGCTTGTTCCATTTTGATGGCTCCTTATCAGATTCCACCTTCGAAGATACATTAGTTGAGTATTCATATAGTTAATCTAATGAATACGATTTATGAATAGCCTAGTGTGTCATTATGGGGTGATCTGGTGATGTTTGTGAAGGAGGATGGCGGTTTTTGGTTGTGTATAGACTACTAGGGGTTAAATCTACTGACAATCAAGGACCATTACCATCTTTTAAGGATTACTGATCTTTTATACTAGGTGAGAGGGGTGATTTCAATTTATATGATAGATCATATGAATGGAAATCACCATTTATGCGTGACAGATGGTGATATGACAATGACTTCATATAGATTTAGGTATGAATACATAGTGTTTTAGTCATTCCTTTTAGTGTTACAAAGACACCATCAATGTTCATGGAGCTTATGTACTCCATTTTTAATGAGTTTATGGATCATTTTTTCATTATATTTGTTCATGTTATATTAATTTACTAAAATTCATAGGATGATCACGTAGAGAATCGTAAAACTATATTTCATATTGTTCAACACCCAAAAATCAGGGGACAGTTTTCTAAGTGTTAGTTTTGTACACTAAATATTTGTTTTCATAAGAATCTGGTGTCTCAATAGGGTGGATTAGTAGACCCATCTAAGGTTGTAGATGTTTTTTCTATGAAAACCTCATGAACATGGTAGTGGTTGGCTGTTTCCCTTGCCTCGAAGGCTATAATCAAGATGTTTCTACAACATTTATCTTCATTTGAAACCATAGTCACATGATTGAAAAGAAAAGAACAATATTTTGTGTAGAGGTATCATTTTTATGAAATTTTCAATTACCTAAAGTAGATGTTGGTTATTTCTTCTATGCTCTGATATCTTGAGAAAGAGATATTGTTTGAGGTGTTTTTCGATTCTTCTCATATGAGTTTTGGATGTTTTTTGATAAATAAGTGGGAAGTGATCTATTATGGGTCTTGGATGTTACATCCTCATGATTGTAACTATTACACCAATGAAATTGAGTTTTTAGTTGTGGTTTTTACACAGAAGTTGGGGTGGCATTACCTCATCTGGGATCACATTGTGGTCTTCCTAAATCATAAGAGTATTTGGTATATATTTTCTCAGTGTTAATAAAATATACATATGTATAGGTTTATGGAGGTTTTTTTTAAAATGATATTAATATCTAGCACTACTTAAAGTGGGAAATATTGGGGAGGAAACATTTATTATAATGTTGTTGATGGTGTTTTTTTAAGAATCTACAGATTCTTCGAATGAGATTGATGAGTTAGTATCCTTGCACTTAGATGCAAGAGTGGATGTTGGTATTTGGTTTTTTTAGATGATAGTGCAATATTCTTTACTGATGGTGGTAGACAAGTCTTGGTGGGGAAACTCAGTGGCATAGGTGTTTCACGATCATGGTGGCCATGGTGATTCTCTAGAGGGGTTTTCTGATGATGGATAAAAAAGATGATGTTCAATGGAATTTTGTTTGTTCTGATATCAATGGGAATTGAATTCCTCCATGATTTTCATATCTCATCCTCAGTGTTACATTTAAATGTTTCCATTTTTTACAATGTAAAAAATATGCAGTTTTGTGGCCCACGATAAAATGGGAAGTGTGGAAGTATGTGGAAAAATCATAAGGTTTTCAAATAGGTAAGGCCTGAGCATAGTGTTCCCTGATAATTTTTATAGCCCTTGGATGTTATTTTGAAGAAATTGGATGACATAGTGATGTATTTCATCACATGTTATCCTAGATCACAAATAGATTATGATGCAACCTATGTGATAGTGGTTTGGTTGATAAATCTTCTCACTTATTATCAATTACAGAAATGGGTTCAGTAGATTCCTTGCCTAAGATATATGTAGATGATGTGTTGCTATTGCATGGAGTTATGAGGTCCATTGTCTCATTTCTACATTCATGGTTTACCTCACCATTCTTTAGTGTATTGAAACTTCATTTTAGACCCTTGTTACGGCTCAACACTTCTTACCACCATTTGATAGATGGGTAGACAGAACATACTAACTAGACATTAATGTATATGTTGTGAGTCACATGGACTTTTTTAGATCCTAGGAATGACACCATCCATTGGTAAAGTTTACTTATGATAAGAGATAACACAATAAAATTTATATGTCTTTGTGTGTGTATTTTTATGGAAGACCATTTCATTCACCATTATATTGAATAGTGGTTGCAGAGACATATGTTATTCTTCCCGGTGTGGAAGAGAGAATGACATAAACAGTTCCACTTGTTCACAAGAGGGTGAATGATGTGTAGTACTGGCAGAAGTCATATTAAGATCGAAGAAGTGGGTCCTTCAATTTTGTGGTTGGGGGCAATTTGTTCTTGAAGGATTCCCCTCGATGTAGGAAGGGGATGTCTTGTGTAGGGGTTAATTATTTTCCCTGGTTCATTGGACACCTACGAGGTGTTGGGGAAAGTTTTTGAGGCAGTTTATAGGTTATAATTACTACTTTAGTTAGATAGGATCAACAATGTATTCTGCTTCACTAAGTGTAATTGGTATAAACATGATGACTCCCATGTTATTGAATGTGGACAGTTGGATAATGAGGATGACGCAACATTCGAGGAGTTAATATAGGAGATATAAGATCATTGGGTGAAGGAGTTTAATTGATGGATCATTCCTTTGGTTAATGTGTTGCATAGAAATCATTTCTAGGAGAAAAGTACTTGAGATAAAGAAAGAATTATGTGTGCCTAGTACGATTTTTTTTTATTTTTTGTATCTATTTTTCTTTGTAAGATGATGTTTGGATTTTATTTTTTAAGATATGAGATATTGTATTGATTGATTATTGGTTTCGGTGTATTGTGTGATAACATACTGATATATGCAAATGGAATGACTCGAATCATAATCGAGATTCATTAATAATGAGGTTATTAAATAGGTGTAAAAGAGTCAATGCCACCTATAACATATAGTATATAGATATGGAATATGTAATTATGGAATTTTTGTGTTGCGGAAATTGTAGTTCATTAGTTGTAGTGGTTGTTGGTTTGGGCTATGAGTAGAGTGATATGTCTGTGTAGTGGTCGGGTGGAAGTGTGGTTGAGTGGGAGGTAACGACTTGGGGTTATGGTCATTTTTTGGTTTGTTTAGTCGGTGGTAATGCTTGAGGAATGATGAAATCCTTTAGAGGTATCTCATAGGGTGGTTGTTCCAAAAGATTTTTTTTTCATTTCCTTTATTTTGGATTATCAAGGGAGAGATTTGTTTACGGGACATATGATGTAATGGTCTATGGATTCATTGTTAGTTACATTGTGGGTTTTGGTTATTGGATATTATTAGTGGTATATTAGAGCTAGTCTAGAGAATTTTAGTTCATAATGGCTGTAAGAAGGGGGATTTCACATCTTGTAACTAGATTACAGGGCGTGAATGTAGTTTTATCTAATTTCCAAGAATGTTTAATTGTTTGTAAATATTTTACATTGTGTGAAGAAGTGATTAAAAACATGTTATTTTTGGGGTTTTAAAATACAATAAAATGGGGAGGAGTTGTGTTTTTTGACAATAACTGATCCCCAAGAATTACACAACATGAAAGGGGGTTACACATCACGTAATACCCATATCATGTGCAGTTTTAAAATTTTTTTCTAGATAAACCCTCATTCAATCAGTCATTCTCCTTTTCATCTCATTATGGTCTAACCCTAGGATTCCCGAAGTGTCCTTCAATCCATTATTCATCCCTCAAAAATTCGTTGATCCTAGTGGATATTCATGGGCCAAA
Organism: Viscum album; assembly: GCA_963277665.1. Lineage (NCBI taxonomy): Eukaryota > Viridiplantae > Streptophyta > Magnoliopsida > Santalales > Viscaceae > Viscum > Viscum album. The sequence goes on along the minus strand of OY728136.1, from coordinate 2,079,086,131 downwards.
ATTATTCGATATTTAATTAGTAATATTCTCATTAACATTTATTATCATAAATTATTCTCCAGATATTCCACTATGGAAGTGTTTATATGGATTAACGGTGTGTCATGTTTCATTTCGATGGGTCCTTGGGGTGGCATTGGACGATCCACAGTTTTTCAAGGTGTAGTTGTGAATCTTGTGTGTTCTTATTCACCCAATGGTGTGTAGCAATTATAAATCTCCCTTGAGGTAGGATTCCCTTCTTCCTGTCTATTTTTCATCTTATGGGATGGATTTTTCTTATATTTATTATTTAAACCCAGTTGTGTGAGACATATTAAAGATAATAAATTGGTTAATTGTAATTAATGGTGAAATGTGTCTTTATTTTCATGATTTTTATAGCTTTGATATTGATTTTTATATTTTCATTATTCGGGGTTGCTGACCTACTGAAAATTGTAGTCGTCTGTGGCTTTTTCACATTGGATACATATACTATGTTAGTTTCCATTTTAGTTTATTTATTTAGTATCACCCTAAAATGAAAATTGGATAACCACGTATATATCGATAATGAACTGGTTTCTACAAGATTTTTATTATGTGATAATGTTCCAATGAAAAGTGGTGGAATGTGTTACATATTCATGTAAACTAATAAAAAAATTTCATGAGGTTTTTATGTTTGATGATGTGGATAACATGTGGTTTTATAGTGGGGATGTGATGGGTGTGGTATGATTATGTAGATGGTCTACGAAACTTGTTTTACTATGCAATGTTGCAAGATGTGGCTTTGTGTTTGGGGTTTTTTGGGATTGAAATGTTGGTTTGGCCATGATGACATTGAAGAATGACAATAGTGACCGGTATGGGTATTTCTCTAAATTTTTTTCAATGAGTAACATGTAGAAAGCTTCACCCCGTGCAGAGATCTCATCGTATGTTGTTTATTTAATGTGAATCCTCCCTCATTAATCAGGGCCCTTCACTTACTGAAAAGCCTATATTTGTGTTTCTTTTTTTGTGGTGTTCTCAGTGGTTTCATGAGTAGTGATATATTTAATAAAAAACTAGAATATAAAAGCATACAATGGATTGGGATTCATTGGTTAATAGAATTTAAATTGTTTGATGACATTTGTTGAGAAAGAGAAATGTGTTCATTTCATGACTTCTAGTGTCGTGCATTTTGAGTCGAGAACAAAAGTAATAAGGTTGTGAGATGGTTTGATTTTCTAATAACCCTTAGGATGCGATTGTGTTTTTTCTATCATATATTTATACACTTCTATTTTCCATATGATTTACATACACACCCTGCCCTAGAAGAGAACTATGTGTTGAACACCCCCATTGTCATGGGGGATGGTGTCTTACCCATCATCTTAGTGAGTTGAATGGATGGATGGTCACCATCTATTACCTAGTCCCACTTCCCTAAGTTTATGGACCATGATTCTTTGGGTAGGATTTGGTGGTATTTGTTAGTCGAAGTGTTTTGTGTGAGGTTTTTTGTTATAGGTGTTATCGGGATGTGTTATGAGGTGATGTCCCATGTGTCTTCGGAATGAGATGTGACGTGTTGTGAGCCGCAGGTGTGTGCGGGATCGATGTTTTGTGAGGACTAGATGTATATGGTAGGGACATGTTTGGATGCCTATGTGTATGCTGGAAAGATGTGTTGAGAGTCTAAGGTGCGTGCAGGCGAGATGTGATATGGTATATTCAGAGGATGTGGGAGCGCCATGTCATTTTATGTTGAGGTGTGAGAGTGGGTAATCATTGAGAAAGTGTTTCCAGGTACAACATCATCGATGTACATTATATTATATTAATATATTTTCCTTACATGTTTACCATGCCCTGGTGATGTTGGGTGGTTAGTATACCTTCTTTAGTGCTATTTGGTTCTGCTATTTTCTCACAGGTGCATTAGTATTCCTCTTCAACGTGTGCATAAGAGACTTTGGTTTTCATGATGAGTATACTTGTTTTCTCACACAATATATATTATCATATTTTAGGCTTCCTATATGATTTCATAGACTGTACTAGACCTTACTAGATTAGATAATGATTGTTGTTATGTTGTTTCTTATCTTCACTTTTTGTTAATTACATGGGATACAATTTTAGTTTTAGTTTTTTTTGTTTTATAAATTAATGTTAGATAGTTTTTTATTTCTATAAATTATGTCATGAAGTTTTTTTGTGGATGATCCATCTTATCTCCTGGTCTTGTATATTAAAAAGGATAATTCCTCCCATATTTTGGGATTTGTAAAACCTTGGTCCTTGTCACCAACCTAGGTCTTAAGGAAGGAAGGACTATTGGGTAATTATCTCTCATTATTTATTTCCTTCCTAGGAGGGGTGTCTATGGAGTTAGTGTATCATGACAACATAAAATATGTTTTAAAATTTATCATTTAAATTATTTTTAAAATACATGATTTAACAATTCATATTTATAAAATAAAAAATGACTATTAAAAATTTAATGTCTCAAGTATATTGTTGGGTCTATATATTTTGAGAATTATGGACCATTAAATACTTATAAATACCATTTCATTCTCAAATAAAGCACATCATTTCCATTATAAATAAAAAACTATTTAATTGAAGACACATATATAACATATAAAATATGTTCCCTATCATATTTTATCCTAAAAAACATGGATTATGAACTAATTCTATTCATAATATTACAAAATAGAAACATTGGAAGTTCTTGGCTCAAATGATAATTTAGTGAAAACATATAACTATTGTAAATACATTATAAACACAAACAAAATATTAAGAAACGAATAGGAAAAGAAAAATATTCCACTATCTAGAAGAATATTGGAACATTATATGTCTATGATAATAAATTAAGTCATATATATTAATAAAACTGATCACGTATTGATGGATTTCAGTATCATTAACTTCAACAACATGTTATCAATGAGTTATAGAATGAAACTATCACATCATATGATGAAACATAACAAAAAACCTAACATATCATTTTTCTTGAGACCCATAGAACAATTGATGGAATATATAATTATATGACCCACCTATCACTTAATTATTTACAATTCAACCATAATATTAAACAAGTAATTTCATAAAATTCCCTAAAAAATCACTTAATAAAAAATGGATATCCATTTAATGAATGATAGGGAATTTTTAAAACATTAGAAAGATGTTTTAATAGTTAATAATTATATAATATATCAACACATTTATTCATATAATATAAAGGGATATTATGATCATATAGCTTCTTGATAAAGAAGGTGGATTGTAAAGAAAACTATGTCAACATTCCAACAATAATATTTATATGATTAACAATATACAGTTCACCAACAACATTATATATGTTTGTAAAAGAGTTAAAATGTTTATAACCTTTATAAGGGATGAAGGTATATGTTAAATAAACATAAATTAAACATGATATTAATATATTTAATAGAATATAAATTTATGGATTTCTAATTAATTTCATATTATCACTAGAAATACATATATTCTTGGAGAACAATATCCAATTTGAATTAAGTAAATATTTATGTTCATTGTGTATAGAGAAATGAGTACATGTCTCTATAAAAATGATATAAAATGATCATATTGAATATATATAAATAAAGATGTTAATTTTAAAATAACATAACCACTATGAAATAAAAAAAACATATATGTTTGTTGAGATAATTGTAAAACACCCTCACATAATAATTCATTGAATTATATCTCAGAAATTGAATTTCATGATATCGTGATTTCAATACCAAAATATAAAAATATATAATAGATTATTAACTATGAAACATAAACCCAATTATAGTAAATTAATTTCAATATTAAAGGGATATTTGAAATTAATTAATAAAAAAACTACTCATCATTATTGAAAATTATGCCAAATTCAAAATTACTTTTCCAATTCATATGTTACTTTTGTAATGGTGCTAAAAATTTTCTTCAATATTTCACATTTTAAATTATTTTATAATAATTTATAATTGAAATGAATTAATTTATTAATTTATTAAAGTTATGAAATAAATAATAATTTTATATGTGAAATAAAAAACCCCTTTATTATTTTAAAAACACATTTTATAAAAACATTTAATCTACATAGCGTAAAAAAATAATTTTTATTATGATTTAATTTCATAAAATTTAATTATAAAATAAAATTTGATATATTATTTTCATGGGAGAAACCAAGAGTTTAAGAAATAATTTCCTGAATTATTATATAACTAATATAAATTATACCTGAAATATCAATATCCATTACGGGTAAGATACTCTGTAAAGCCTGAATCATCTAAAAGGTATGCTATGTGGTAGAAATATAAATGATGAAAGAATAAAAAATAATATAACTATGTTGATTAATGTATAAAAATATATACTAAATATGTTAAAGTGAATGATAAAATCTGAATGAATGAATATCTAGTAACACAACATGCTTACAACTTGGGAAACACGTGAGTTGAATGGCATGTTATAAGAAGAACTTGAAATGGAATAGTTTAAACAATCAATTAAAATATAACTAATTTTAGTATTATTATTGGGATTCTAATTAAATGGAACACCATAAAATGGATTTATGGTGCATAACATGTACCATGCCTCAATGTATCAGTGTTGAGCCTCTGAAAACCATTATGTCCTGGTTAACATTTTAATAAAAAACCCATAAAATACATGTATTTTTATTGAACATAAAATACCATAATAAATTTATATTTCTCAATATTATATTTCAAATAATAAGTTCATAAAACACATAAATTAAATTATGTGAAGATGATCACTCATTCATTAAATAAAGAAATTTTAGATGAAACCCCTAACCTCAATCTTGATTCATTCTATAGTTTCGTAACAATATTCTATATATAATAATTTATGTTTATGAGATAAAGTCACAATGAAATTATTCATACATTTATAAAATTATATTCATAATTTAAAAGAAATTAAAATATTTTAATATTAATTACATTTTATCAATTTTCAATAGTGGGGGTAATAAATCATTGTTTTCTTGATCAAGTTACATTAAAGTGATGTTAATATAAATACATTTTCAAATTTCATCACTATCAGGTCAATGAAGGATGTATAATTGAAGTTAAAAATATTTTAGAAAACTATAATCAAATTTCATTGTTTTATTAGTATTTATTCACATAGTTGAAATCACCGATGAGTGTCCCATGGTGTTTCATAAGTAATGAATGGATATTTATTAATATATAAATTAAAAATTATTATAAACTGACAAAAATAAAAAATAAAAAATGATATCAAAATTTACATAATATTATATATTAAAGTATTAACTCATTTTTATCAAAGATATTAATGTAATTTTTTCAAGTATATTGTCACAACAACCCAAACCCGAACCTACAATGACAAATATATGATTATAAGGATGGTTAGTTGTAATATAATTATAATAGATAAATAATGATGTTAGTATGTCATTATTAGTCTGATATATAATTATTTTTTACAATTATAAAGATATTTTATTATATTACTCTCAATAATTTGACATTCCAGACAAATATCAACTCAGTTCACCCATTTTAGAAGATTTAATTAAATATAATCATTTATTGATATTAAAAGTAATAGGTTATTCGAAATTTAATGAAAACCCTTTTATGATATCAATTAAATATTTTATTTTATTTAACCCCATAAAAATACTATAAATTTAAGGTGTTTATGAATACAAATAATAAATATAATCATTCTATGGATGTTCTAGACCACACACATAAATGTTTGATGATTTCATTTTCCATTGAATAAGATAATTGTATAATATGGATTATTATTTGATAATAATAATAATGTCAATATGAAGATTATTTATTATATTAACCTTTCATAATGTCCTTGTATTGTGGTGAACGAAAATGAATCATGTTGAATCATGGAGGAAGTAGTCTGCACAACACATGACTGATTATTTACATTTTCTAAATAAAAAAGGTAATGAAAGGAATTAATTATTTTTCATATATCATAATGAAATTATGTATTAAAAATAAATATGTCATCACCTAAGGTTTTGAATATTATAATTGTAAAATAAAATTACAATAGAATGGTGTTATGTGAAAATAGTTACTCAGGTTGAGAACTTCTATATTTACTTGGAATATCTCTTTGAAATTGATGGAATATGATAATATCATGTCACTAAAATCCCAATTGTGTAAATGAGTATTCTTGAGGAAGGGGACACACCAATTTTCAAGAAATAAAACTAATGTTTACATATCTCATGAATGAGTGGTGAGATAACTGTTTTATAATCTGGGAGAATATTATTTTTGTAATTATTTCAACTTTATATAATGAGAAATCATTTTACAGAGGTCATGTGGAATAGAAATGAAGAAATAATTGATTCAGTAAGAGAAAATTTCGAAAAAACAACCTGTAATAAATTTTAGACATGTTTTTATAATTATTAAATACTGTTACCTATTGAAGTGTGACTTTTAACATTTTAGATATTACCATGTTAACTATTTTTTACCAATGTTAAAATAATCATTATTAATGAAAAATAATAACTTCTAAATTAGATATTTTTAAACCGGAATCCTATATTTGAAATCTATTTAATTTAATCCAATTTATAATTCTGAAATAAAATTTTATTATAAAAAATTATTATGTATTGATTTTTTTTAAATATTACTTATGTTTTAAAATATATTATATGAAAAGTTAAGAAAAATCATTCATTTTTAAAATTATAATGTAACATAGAAAATAAATTTTTATATGTTAATTAATTAAAGGAATTTATAAATCATAATTATATAATAATATTGTTATCAAAGTCATGTTATATTTAAAAAACATTATTTTACACGATTCACCTAAAACCCATCATTTTTTAAACAATATTAAAATAAATTTTTTTGATATATTATTATTATTAATGAAAAAGTTATTTACATTTTCTACATTACATTTCTAAAATTTGATAATTAAATTATTTTAAAATATTATAAAATATAGTGCTGAAATGTTCTATTTAGATAATAGCTTCTTAAAATCATGACTAGTTGGGAAAAAAATTTCAAATCAATTATTAATATATAGCTATTCAAATAATATATATTTTTATTATTTAATTATAACATAAGTTTTTGTTTATGTTACAATATATTTTAAAAAAATATATTCTCATGCATGAACATATTTTTTTAGAATTTTTAACTACACTATTTCAATTTATATATATTAAAAATATACAGAATTTTCATTACTCACATATTAGAAAAATCGATATTGTTTTGAATACCTCTTAATTCAATTTTTTTAATAGTCTAACTATATCCGGATTTCATTTTATATTTTTTTGTTTTTTATATATAAATAATTCAACATAATTTCCAATATAAATAAGATTAATATATTAAAATATATAGGTGTAACATTTTTATAATGCTTAACCCATTTGTTGGAAACCTACCAATTGATGTTTTTTATAACCAAATTAATAAAATTTTAATATAATCATAACTGATGAAACTGGGACTTTCATTTTCCTTTAACCAAATATAATGATACATCATAAACTCCAAAACCAAATACTATGTCTGTTCTTGACATATCTCTTAATATAATCGCTCTAACTACTGATAGAAATGTGGTATTTTATATAATTATACCACCAGTCATAAATTTTCATTGTGAACATCAATAAGGATAAAAAAATTTCTACCATGTATTTTATACTATACTATCAATGTAGATTACCTTATCCAACTTCCTATATATCAATTTTGGATCTCTCACCATAGCAGTTCAATATGTGTCACTCCATCAACTGGTTTCTTGATGTTTGTATAACTATCCACCTTCTGAAATCCTAGATAAGAAAATTCACAAAAATATTTTAAACAGAATGTTCCAATATTATTTAGCATTATCCCTTGTACTATTTTCAAATATATATGACAAAATCTCTCAATCTACTTCTTATAATCTCGTTTATGGTGATTACTCATGTTTTTCACATCCAAGTGTTAATATATCTTAGGTAATTTTATATGTCTAGCCTTTCCTAAAATTAAGTATGATTTAATATCTATTGTCTATTATAATTTTAAACTTATAATCATTGAATTAAATGAAGATACATGTTATTATATTGGAGTAAAAACAAACCTCTAATGAACATTCCATTAAATATTCTTTCAATAAAACCATAAATGTTAGCTAGAATAAAAAAATCACCCCTGAATATCTCACATTAAATTTATATCATTTCATTTTCATAATTATTATTACATCGCAATGTTTATTTTTTGTCCGATGGATTATGTTTTTTATTGTACATTAAATAGTGGTTCTTGTAGAATTATATATTTGTTATATTAAATTAATCTCTTACATATTCATCTTCTTTTTAAAATTGAGATTATAATTTATATATTCTAATTAACATCTATTGATAATCCAAGGAATGATTGATCATTAGTATGTGGATAAATTTTTTGAATAAATCCATATATATACATTACTAAATCATTTTGTTGAATCCCATATTATATTTCCTCACTTATTATGTAGATTCTAATGTCATCCTACCATCTTCTTTTTTCCAACTATGTTAGAATTAAATCATTACACCTTTAATTATGGTTGTTCATCCAATAAAATGATTTTATTCCATCAATTTTATTTTACAACATATTTTTAGTAAATGATAATTCATTTATATGTGTTCAATGGTCTAATAGCTCCCAAAAGAATTATATGACATATAAAATCCAAAATAGCATCATTCATTGAATCTGCATGTGACACTGCTTCCACTTGTGTATCATGGACTACAGTACACTCTATAAATTTTTAATATTCATATTAGAAACACTCTATGTATGGTAATGTTTCACAGAATATTATTCAAGGACTAGTCTTCAGTACTATATAAATTCAGTTGTGTTTTTTTTTGTGCTTTAGATCGACCTTACCAAATATATATATATATATATATATATATAGTAACCTCAGTTATTCATTGTTCCTATAAACGTATAGTGTCAAAAATGTTGTTAAATACTTATTCATAATTTACTTGATTTTATAATAAATCCATTTTTTAATCCAATAACTTATTAGATTCATCATTTAATGATATCATTGTAATATTCAATTAAACATTCATTCTGAATATATTCTCTAGAAAATTGACCTTTAACCATCATGACATTTTTATTCACATCAAGAATATTCTATAGTTTTATTGATTTAATAATAGTTTTTATGTAAAATATACTCATTAAATGAATATTTTTTTGTCACCATCAAACACCACATTTCATTTCATTAATTTAAGTGACATGATTTCTTTACACCACCCAGTCAATAAATCCAGTCTCCCTCCTATATCAGGTTCTCATATATGGTCTCAAATCTATAGTCTTTATCCATATAATGGTTTCAAAACTAATTATAAATTGTAGTTTATGTAAATTGGCTGACCTAAATTCATGAAAACAGATTACAATTCTCATTTTCCTTGTGTATTTTAACAGTAATTTTCACTGACTACCATTGAAAAACAATATTCAACAAAAAATAAATCTCTTTATATTCACTGTTTGATTCACACATCACAATCTAATATCCTTAAATAAGGTGTCGAGAAGTATTTAAATGTTTTATTTCAAATATATGATAGATACATATATATGATGCATTTTTTTCATATTCGTTGATGAAATATCCTCTTAATTAATATGAGATTAAATCCCAATAGCTGAAAAAGACTAAAAGAAATAGTGAATATGATGAGATATTTTCTTAACAATAATGAACATTCCACGTGATAATTAAACATTGTTAGTGATAATAATCATATTTTATTATTTTTTATGTCTATAATGTCTAAATATTGAGGAATTAATGTAATGTTGGATGTTTCTATAGAATATCCCGGTTGTAATGGGTGAAATGTGATGGTTTATGATACTGAGTATGATGTGGAAATGAAATGAAATAGTAAATTTAGAGTTTTACCATTATTGATGTTAGTATTTTTTAATGATAGAGAAACACTATGTAGAATATTCCTAGATCTTGTGTTATTTATCAAAAAAACGTAAAACCCAGATCAAAACTACACAAAATTTTAATTTATTTATCAATAAATTTTTCTAATTGATAGTGATATATTATGAAGGAAAATGAGAATGGATACCTCCATATCATCTATATATGCATCATGATTATTCACGTATGTCTTTTATTTTCCCCCAAGTTCTATTGTGGAGATAAGAATGTTAATTTTCTGTACTATTGATCACTGATGAATTTTTTGTAGACTGGGATATATTATTAGTATCAGGGTTCCTAAAACACCTCTTCTTCAATAACTAATTTGGGAGAAATAGAGACAAATAGTGGATATCTAATTCAATAGAATGAACAGTGAATCAAATTTGGGAATCTGTTGATAAATATAGGTTTGTAAAAAGTCCCATAAAATCCAATAAAATCCTTAGTGAACATAAATATTCTAAATAATCTACTAATGAGACTAGATTACATGGTAATAATCTTATAAATTTCAAATGTGTTTTCCACATAGGTGTAACCTAAATTTTTTACATGATATAAATTTATGCTATTATCTAGACTATATTTTCCCTTTAAATACATAATGATTATTATATAACATTATTTATTTGAAATATTTTTATTTTTTACTCATGATGCAACATAGAATATAATGATATTATATATTAAAAACCAATTATTAAAAATTGAGATATTATGGATGTTCTTGATTTCTCAATAGTAATTCAAACTCAGGGATCATCAAACCCCATTGTGGGGCCCAACATATCCGTATTCCTTATTTATTGAAATTGGAATTACTCTTGTATATGATTATTTTGTGACCCTCTAAGACCTCTTGTCTATAATTGTTATTGTTACACAATGACTATGAGTGCATTCTAGCTCTAGATCAATTCCCCAAAGGATATGATGTATATTCATAGAAAAAGGAACATATTCTATGAATTTTTTAAATATATTATATTTTTTGGTAATATCTCATAAAAAGGATTCATAACTTGTTTAACCAAAAATACCCACTCATTTTTTATCTATATTATCATACATGGTATAAAAAATATTTTCAACCATTTCCATGAATTTATTAGAGTCATTACCATTATGGTTCATTGGGATGGATATAACTATTCATATTATGTGAAGTGATGAATACAACATTGATTATTAAACTAATGTTATACCACCAATGACACAATAACATATGCTACCACACCAAAACATTAAAATTAATTTACTCATATTTCATCAATACATGCAATAAAATGATACAATTTGACATATATATAATTTGAAGATGTTAATTCACAATTTCATATATATATAAACAAAAAATGATAGTAAAAACATGGGGTGTTTGATTTAGTGTCTCTATCCTCATGATCTCTTTTACAAGTAATCAATAAAGGTTAAATATTAATTAATTAGTCTCAATTTATATTTTCCACCATCACCATATAGTTAGAAATCATTTGTAACTCATCAAAATATCTAATATTAACCATACTGAAAATGTTAAGCGTTACATTCATGATATATTGAGGCTCTCATTATAACTAGTAACTGTTATAACATATTGATATGGAAAATAATATATGTTCATTACATTATGAATATTAAATGAGGACGTATGAACTATATTATTGAATGTATGCATCATATATAAATCATTGTGTACATGGTATGGTAATATAATATTTCTTCTCATGATTGTGTTAGGGTCGTTGTTCGAGAAAACCCCAAAATTAATCTAGAAAAAAATTATCATTAACTAGTTAGCTCTCATATTATAATATTATTCATATATTTTGTTAATTCATAGAAATTAATCATGGAAAAAATAATTTATATGACTACACTTTTATCTTCAACCTCACATCATTATAAACTACTCCACCAGTGTTGAAGTACCAGATATTAAAACCTCTTACATTATTAGTGTCTTCACATCTGAGCTAATACATATATTTTTTTATATTCATAATGGTTTTAAATTACATTCTATTAATTATTATATTTATTGGAGAAAATAAATTTTTTCTTAAATCTACATGGTTTATTATTTATCATAATAAATAATATATCCACTGTTTTTACATATGGATTCTTTGGGATTTTAAATCATATATTAATGATTTATAGAACATAATGATTATAAAAAAATCAATTGATCCCTAATAATAATTATCATTTCCAATTGATAACAACTGTTCCTTCTTCCAAATATACCAGGTATATGTCCTTAGTACCCTCTAATGTACTATTGGATAGTCTTGAGAATTTCACAAGCAATTCTGGTTGATTTATCTAATATTTTCCAACTATACCGAATATGTTGAAATTATAATGTATTTCAAATATTGTGGATTATGTGATACATCCATCATATAAGAATATGGTGTTTGGATCACCATTTTATTAAAATTTTGTGTATTATAGATATATTCTCAGTGTTTTTTTGGTCTAATAATGTAAAAAAGTAAACTCTTGAACCATTATAACTTATAATTTTCAATAAGCTATTATAATATAAACATTAATTGGGATAAATAAGTCCTTATATGAAAATAATTATATAATTTTTCATATCATATGTCTTACATCATTAATTAATTTACTATAGAGTTACTTATTCAATATAATATTAATTAACTATATGACTAATGATATGTTATCATATATTTTACCAAAAATATATATCCTAGGGAAATATTTTTTTTTTCTAACCTTGTGTATAACTATATAAATCATTCTTTCAAAATGAATAATTTATTATTGTGGAGTTCAATTTAAACTACAACATGATCTATGTAACTTCAATCCCTTATTGGATTTCATTGAAGTCACAATGTCTTTATATCCATGACATATATACAAATTCTATAATTTTTCTTCATGAAGAAGGTAGTATTACAATATAAAATTCAAATATTATGATAATTTAATAATTATATTAAAAATATAATTAAAATATAATTTTTTTTATGATTGTATGAATTTATGGTTATTGGATATATATAGATGTTATAAGGCCGTGTAATAATCATTCAATCCACTCTTTACATAAAATTTTGAAACGAATTAATTATTTAATGACAATGAACACTATTAAAAGTACATCATTTGATGAAATTACTAATTCATTAAACGTGATATTAGAATATTTATTCAATTATTTAAATCATATTAATATTTCAATCATAGTAGGTTACCCATGACAACATTACAATGGGATTCATTATTTTTATAATATAACATATCTCTCACCACTGGGAATATAAATTTATCTTACAATTTATATCATTTTTATGTACTATATTTCAATTGAGCAATTACACCCATTAGGACTTGCATTATTTAGTGTTCCTATGATATTTTTCCTATATCAATATTTTTTTTATCAAAGATTTCTTTCCAAAAACAACTATCTCATAAAAGATTTCCTCAATAAAAAGTATTGTTTGTTTTGGGAAGATTTTATGACATTGAAATGTTAATATATATAGGGAATATTGGATCAATAAATTATATCAACTTTATTTGCGATGAAATGTTTTCTATTGAGATATACATAACAATAACATTTCATTCCTAAAATTTTCATTATTGAGCATACATTACCCAAATCATGGCATTTATGTGTATAAGGAAATGGATGTTTAGGAATAAATCCACTGTATATTTCAATTATAAATTAATTATTTATTATAATATTTTTTGAATGACGGTCCTAAAAAATATATATATAATCCAAAACAAAATTTTCAGTAGATCAATAAAACATTCCAAAAACTAAAAAAATTAATATTTTGATGTCATGACCTGTACTCGGGGCATGTGTCGTGACCTTCCCAAGACCGCCTTCCATAAGCCATGGGTTGGCGACTAGCACCAAAGGTGTAAATCTCGAAACTAGGAAGGCATTACCATTATAAAAGTATAAAAACACAACAGAGTACGCAACATGATGTAAAGACTAAGTATTATTAAATACAAAAGAGTGTGATGCAAAGTAAATGGGCCAGTATACAAACCCAACTGAACAACAAGTACAAATAAAAATGGAGAAATAACTAAACGTAAAGAGAACCTCCTGGATCATCCTCCAGGGTTCCTACCTAAAGGGTAGGTACAAATGGCCACCTCAGCAATCACATCTTCCAGTCTCCTTCATGTGCTGACTCGTCGCAAGGTCCACCTCTAGGTACCTTCCATCTCTACAACTCTCTACCTCGATCAGTGTGGTCTATCATCTGCAACCAACACAACGATGTGTGGGCATAACCCCTGCAGGGGTGAGTATAACGATTCTCAGTAGAGGAACTTGATACCCCTGAAGGTCTCACATAATCCATAAAGGATAAACCAAAGTAGAAAGATACAATCACATTGTATCAACCAACCCTACCTCAGTATATAACCATTCATATAACTAAGTTACCAATCTCAATCCGGCTCCAACTCTCGAGCCCAAACACAAACCAAATACACAAAGAAAGTAAAGTAAATCACCATGATGATAATGGTTAAAAGACATGACTCACCCCATACAGGTATTCCACAATAGTAGAGAGATATAGATGATCTGATGTAGCCACTGGATCATCTATGTTGTCAAACCCACACAGAATACAGGACAAGCTAAAATGTAGGAACCAAAAAGGTTACAGGCCAGCTATCTTGTCAAAGATGTCGTACCCACAAGATATAGGCCAGTTATCTCATCTAAGATGTCGGACCCACACAGGATACAAGCCAGCTATCTCGTATATGCTGTCGGACCCACACAGGATATATGCCAGCTATTCTTGAGTAATAGAGATGATCAGATGTAGTCACTAATTTATATAAATTATCAGACACACACAGGATACAGGACCAGCTACTCTGTTATAACTATCAAACCCACATAGGATTCTGGTATAGTTTTTTTCGTCGTCAAACACATGGAGGATTCCAGTATGGTAGTCATCGTCGCAGTCGCAACCAGCTCTAGGGTTCCTTCACACAGCACGCTCGATCCCGGTAGGGTACACTCCTCGAGAAAAGGGGTCGATATGTCAACTATCACAACAACTTGTGTTGATGTATCCTGAAGTTCTGTCTCATTAAAAGAAACACAATGAGATAGATGGCGCGTCGATCATACGCCCGGTCTGAGAGTTATTAGTTTTTCTGTTCAAGGTTTCTGGATGGATTTAAGCTCGATCTAAACCCACCCGTTTTACAAATTTGTCCAAAACTCACTCAGAGTATCGAATAAGGACCACCTCTTCTCAATGGTCCCAGTGCTATAAATGGCACATCGATCGGACATGCGGTCTAGATGATATTCACATTTAAGTGAAATGGGCTCGACCCGTCAAGCCCAGTGGGCTGGTGGGTCGGTCCGACCTGGTTTGGTGGGTCTGACCCAGCTGGGTAATCGTCCCGGCACAGTTTGGCGAATCCTACCCAACTGGGGGGTCATCCCGGCCTGGTGGGGGCGCAGCCCACATGTGGACCCAGCCCGCGGAGCGGGCCAGTCTAGTTTGCCCGGCGTTGCTGAGCAGCGCCGCCTCTCCCTTTGTAGCCGGCCAAAGCCGGCCGGTTCTGTCCGGCACGAGCGTCCCACACAATAGGTCGCAATCTTCCTCTACGCGGTGGCAAGTGGTGTTGAATTCTTCCAGCCTAGCCGGTAGGTGGCCAACTAGTTTTCCCATTAGAGCGACCCGCATAGCGGGCCACTGTCTTCTCCATTGCGTGGCGCTTAGTGGGCACTACAGTCCTCTAGCCCAGCCGGATCGGTTCATCTAAGCCACCCACAGCTGCGGTCCACAGTTTCCTCTACAAGGACAGCGTGGCGACGCCGGTCCACAACCGCCACGTCCTGGCCTGGCCGCGGCCTTCGGTCTCTGCCGCCTCATCTGACTTTCGCGGCCTACATGGTCGTGGCCTCCTTTATCTGGCGCGGTGCGATGACACCGCACCCTTCCGACTCCACCTCTGTTGCCAATAAAACCAACAAGTATGGGACAGGTTCGAGCCATGTTTGTGTGGCCTAAACCCTCTTAGTTACGACATAAAACAGTTGGAAATTTATATTCCACAATTAGAACGATGATGGTCAGAAATATAAACAACTAAATACATTCACCTGCCTCATGTTTCTTCGTCGAACGTTGACGAGTCGTGAAAGATAGATGTCACGGAGGACGGATGTTGTTCCGTCAACGTCGGATGGGATGACATTGTCATTGGCAGCACACATAGCGGACGATGTCTTCTCCCTTGATGCGGAGGAAGAGGAAGTAAGATGGGCGTTCTTCGAGGGCATCTTCGTTCTTCGTCGAGAGAGAATTATCCTCCCAATTCTCACATTGTCCCTAAAGGAATATTATTCCAACCAAATTAAAATAATACATTCTCTTCATTCCAAGTTGGAAAAATAAATTCAGAACACAAAAACTCAAATTAATTAATAAATTGTCGATCTCAATTAATTAATTAAGTGGTGTTGGAAAATTAATGAGGAATGTGGGAGGTAGAGAGTTTTCAAAAATTAAAGAGGAGAGATATGGGTTCCTTAATACAAAGGGGAGTCCAAGATTTACAACGGGGGGTTTAAATGGATTTTAGGGGTTTTTGTATGGGGGGGACCCACCCCTAGTTTTAACCTCCCAAGGGAGGTTAGTGTGCGGTGGGCCCCACCCCTAACCTCCACCAAGAGACATTAACCACCTTTCAAATAAAAATTTGTTGCGCACACATTTTTATTAAATTTCTAATTTTAATTAGCAATCCCAATTTATAACGTCCATCCTGTATAAAACACAACTAGAGTAAAGGTCCCCTTAAACTAATACTGGTGCTGCACGTTCATCGGTGTCCTTGGATTTCAAATCCATGCAATGGTTCAAAAGATAGAAAAACCCGCATGTACGTTTAATGAACCTACCCGAACAAAATATCAGAAAATGATTCCGGACACACCGGGCCTCAGAATCAGGCACTGTCAGAAACCGAGGACTCGTAAAATTCCAAATAATTTACGAAAAAAATTTCCTTGAAATTTACAGGTCTTTAATATACCCTACCTCAGGTATTTATGTTCCTATAAAGCTACAACACACATTAGAGAAACAAATGTGGGTACTGAGCACACATCTTAGCCTTCCGCTCCCATTTTCTCTCCGGGAGGTTCCTGTGATGCCAGCGAACGCACACCAGAGGAATCTACCAACCTTGTAAGACCCGCTCATGTCGACACAAAATCTCTACTAGAACCACTGTTAATTTTACCCTGTCATTTATGTCCATCTCTTCATGGTCGAAGATATGGGATGGGTCATGCATGTATCTCCTCAGTTGAGATATGTGGAAGACGTCTTGCACCCGATGCAACTATGGTGGAAGGGACAGGTGGTAAGCCACCTCACCTGCTATGATAAGGACCTGGAATGGCCCGATAAATCGTGGAGATAACTTGTCGCCTCAACCAAATCTCCCAAGACCTCTTCGAGGTTAGACCCGTAGGAAGACGTAGTTGCCATCCTCGAACACCAGTGGTCTCGGTCTCCTATCAGCATATGACTTATATCTTCTCTGTATAGTATTCATACACTCCTGGATGATATGCACCTTCTCCATCGTAGCCTTCACCATATATGGTCCTTCATGTGATGACTCCCCTGGGTCAGTCAAGCGTAGAGGCGATCTTCAAGGTCGACCGTACAGTGCCTCGTAAGGTTCCATCCTGATGGTGGAGTGCGATCTGTTTTTGTACGCAAACTCCACCAAGGGTAAGTGATCCTCCCAGCTGCGACCACAGTCAATGACACATGCACTAAGCATGTCCTCGAGAGTCTGAATACTCCTCTTAGTCTGACCATCCGTTTGAGGATGGAAGGCGGTGCTCAAGCGAAGTTGCATTCCAAAATCCTCTTGTAACCCATTCCATAGCCAGGAAGTGAAACAAGAATCTCGATCAGAGACGATATTTTATGGAAACCCATGAAGTCGTACAATATCCGGAACATATAGGCCTCCCTAGCTCTCTACTGATCAATTCTCTCTGATCGGTATGAAGTGGTCCAACTAGGTGAGTCGGTCTACGATCACCCAGTTTGAGTCGTGTCCTCTCGATGTACGTGGAATCCCCATCACGAAATCAATAGATATCCCATCCCACTTCCACTCTAGAACCTCTAAGGTATCTACCATTCTTCTTGGAAAATGGTGCTCCACCATCACTTGCTGACAAGTGAGGCATCGAGAAACAAACTCAATTACTGCGTTCTTCATACCTGTACACCAGTGTGGTCGTCTGAGGCCCTGATACATCTTCACCAATCTTGGATGTACCGCTAGAGGTGAGGTGTGAAAATTCTTCAACACCTCATATTGTAGTGAAAATGGTACCATGGTGCTTCCTCTAAAGAGAATGACATGCTCCCCACATTTAGAAAACTCATCAGGTGCCTACACTGATGATATCTGAGAACGTCACACCTCATAGTCAACATCCCCACGTTGCGCCTCTCGGACTCGCTGAAGATGTGGAGGAGTGACTATGAGAGATTGAAGAAAGGCGGCTCCCTCTCTATCCACAAAGGATCTCTGCAATTCAGCCATCTTCTATGTCGCCTCTCATAGCATTTGAATGCATGATCTTTTTCTGAGAGTATCAGCTACAATGTTCCATTTCCCATGAGTATAGATTATCTTGAAGTAATATTACTAGAGGATCTCAAGACATCATCGTTGTCTCATGTTCAGGTCCTTTAGGGAGATGATGTACCTGAGAATATAGTGGTCAGAGTAAACTGTAAAACATTCTCCCATTAGATAGTGCTCCCACATCATCAAGGAGAAGACCACTACTACAAACTCCATGTCATGGGTAGTGTAGTTTTGCTCGTGTTGTCTCAACTGCCATGAACCATAAGCGATCACTGCTCTCTCCTGAATTAGGACACACCCGAGTCTTATCCCTAATGTGTCGTAGTAAACTACGTACTCAATGCCCTCCTCTGGTAGCCTCAATATGGGTGCACTGGTCAACCTCTGCCTCATCTTTTGAAAGCTCTGCTCGCATCTCTCTAACCACACGAAGGGTTTTCCCTTCTTCATCAATGATGATCGCGGTGCTGCATCTCTAGAGAAGTCTGTCACAAAGGTAAATTTGTGCGACTCCTGAGTGATCGACTGCACCCTCTTATGCATGATTCCATCATGTGCTACCTGTGTTTTCCTTTTCAATGACTAAATAAAACCCCATCCCAATGTTGTAGATAAACCAAAAACTTTTTTCCTAATATAGTTAATCTGTGTATGAACTGTGGTTTCGCAGTCTATACCGAAACTAAGGTCTAAGGCCTCGACACAGCCACCACGAGGTTCCAACCGAAAATCTCACCTCAAGGGTCAGATCACTCTGTTGGTGTAAGTGTGATTATTGAGTATCATCCCAAAGGTATCTCTAGATGTGGGGGTCAAGTCAACGGCTTAACCGAAAACACTAGGTCTGGCACAAGATTCGTGGAAGGAAGGGGTGATTGGTACCTATGTCTATCAATATGGAAACTAGTACTAGACACATGTCATACTTCAAATTGTTTCAAGAGCCCTTGGGTCACACTTTTAGATCACATGCAGCTACTCTTTTCCCCTACCATCCAGCTCCATGAACCTAGTAGGGACTACAAAGGCGGGTGGTTGTAACATGTCAAAAATGTTCACCACCTCATGCTGCTCTCCGAGCTCTGTTTCCACGTCTTCTTCCCTTTATATTCATCTGTCATTAACAATTACTCTTCCTAAAACATCTCACATGCCCAAGTCTCTGAGACTGACTCCAGTTTCATGCTTTCCAACTGCTATCATTCACTAGCTGTATCCGCTCAGCCAATGAACATTCAACCACAAAGGTTCTATCTAGCACCCTAAAATAAGTAGCAATGCATAATGGAAAATGTGTTGGATCGTATATCCTTAAATACACATCGCTAAAGTGTCCATCCTCTAAAGAACTAATTGAATTATATTCATGGAGTACCAGGAAATATCAGTATGCCTCGTTGATTACTCAGCTACCATCACTTCGTTCTGCTAAAGCTGTATAAGCTCTAGAAAACTCTCAGCCACCTCCTCAATATAGTCCTCATCCACATGTGGGTTGGGCTCACCTCGGAACTTGAGGGATATCGGGTGCTAAAACACATGTAAGGCACTAAGCCTAGAAGTTTCTTCTACCGATACCGCGAGTAGTGTCTTCTGTTCGAAGGGCAGTGATATATTTGGAACATTTCCCGAAGGTACTATCTCAGAAAAATGGTACAAGTACTGAAACTTCATCATTATGAGGACTATATTCATGGTCTCTCACTAAAAAATATTAGTATCTAAGATTAACTTCTACTCTAATAGTGTCTCAACTAGGCAGAAAATCCTAGTAATCGCCTCCATCCAGTCCTCTGCTACCTGGGAATCAGTCTTTCCTTGAAACCTCATAGGCCTCTACCACTGTAACTCATGCAACGCACTCAGTTGGCATGCACTGAATTCTTGTGTGGCTGGGGGTATCTGCTACCATATGGGTGGTGGTACTGCTGGGACACCACCCGATAGTGCCAACAAAGAAATACGACCCTAAATCAGAGCCTTGTTGCTCGGTGGCCTTCATCGTGTACTTTCTCGAAAACCCTAGATCGTTGTCTTCGCAGCGGCATCCTGATAAATAATAGGTGCTCCATGGTCAATATGTTTTACCAGGTGAGCTGACTCAAAGAGACCACAAAAAGACTCTTGAAACACATATGCAATAAGAGTTTTTCGTGCATAGAGTTGTAAATCAGAGGTTGGGGTCCTAGTGTATGGATACATCGGTAGCCGCACCAACACTGGACTCCCAGGACTGAAAACCACACTCAATACTCATAACACTATTTCATCACAGTAAGACAGATCAGATTCATATATTCTTTAGTAGAACCGACTCATCTATTTCCAATTTGTCACGACCCGTCCTCGAGGCCCATGCCATGACTACCCCAAACCCGCCTTCCATAGTCCAGGGGCTGGCGACTAGCACCAAAGGCATAAATCCCAAAGCTGGGAAGGCATTTCCTTTATAAAAGTAAAAAAATACAACAGAGTACGCAACAAGATGTATACACTAAGTAAAACTGAATCCAAAAGAGTGTGCTGGAAATCAAATGAGTCTGTATACAAACCCAACTGAACAAAAAGTACAAGTAAAAAGGGACAAACTACTGAAATTAAAGAGCAACTCATGGATCGTCCTTCGGGGTTTCTACATTAATTGTAGGTAAAAATGTCCACCTCATCAATAACGTCCACCAGTCTCCTCCTTGTGTTGACATGTCGCAAGTTACACCTTCCGGTACCATCCATCTCTACAACCCTCTACCTCGATCTATACTGTCTGTCATTTTCAACCAACACAATGATGTGTGGGCATAGACCATGCACGGGTGAGTATAACGATACTCAGTAGGGGACCCCGAGACCCCTGAACGTCTCCCAGAATCCATAAAAGATAAACGAAAGTAGAAAGATACAATAACAAAGTATCAACCAACCCTACATAGGTATATACCCATACGTCTAACTAAGTATCCAATCTCAGTTTGGCTCCAACTCTCAAGCCCAAGCACAAACGAAATCTACATAGGGTGTACAGTCAATCACCACGATGATAATGGTTGAAATACATGACTCTTCTCACAAATGTATTCCACAATAGTAGAGAGATATAGATGATCAGATGTAGCCACTGGATCATCTATGTTGTTGGACCCACACCAGATACATGAAAGATAGGCTGTCAGACCCACACGGGATAAATGCCAGCTATCTCATCTAAGCTGTCGAACCATACAAGATACATGCCAACTATCTCGTCTAAGTTGTTGGACCAACAAATGATACATGCCAGATATCTCGTCTAAGATGTTGGACCCACATAGGATACATGCCTACTATTATAGAGTAATATAGATGATTAGATGTAGTCACTGATTCATCTAATCTGTCAGACCCACACGGGATACATGACCAGCTACTATTTCAGAACAGTCAAACCCACATAGGATTCTGGTATAGTTGTTGTCATTGTCAATCCCAAGGAGGATTCTACTATGGTAGTCATCTTCACAGTCGCAGCTAGCTTTAGGGTTCCCACACACAGCACACTCGATCCTGGGTGGTTACTCTCCTCGAGTAACGAGGTAGATAAATCAACTATCACGAAGTTATGTGTTGATGTATCCAAATGTTTTGTCTCATCAAAAGAAACCCCATGCAACAGAAGACACGTTGATCAGTCGCCCGGTCTGAGAGTTATTATATTTTCTATTCCAGTAGCCCGGTTGGATTAACGCTCGATCCAAACCTGGAAGTTTTACAATGCTGTTCAAAACTCACTTAGAATAACTCAAAAGTACCGCTTTGTTTCAAGGGTCCCAGTGCCACAGACGGCGTGTTGATCGGACATGCGGTATAGTAGTTAATCACGTTTAAGGAAAACGGGCTCCGCCCGTCAAACCCAGTGGGCTGGCTAGTCAGCCCGACCTCGTTCGTCGGGTCCAACCCATCTAGGGGATCAGCCCGGACCGTTTTGGCAGGTCCAACCTGGCTAGGTGGTCGGCCTAGCCCGATGGGTCGTGGTCCACGCGCGGACCCGGCCCACGGAGCGGGTCAGTTCTTTTTTCTTGACGGCACCGAGTGGCGCCGCCTCTCCCTACCCAGTAGTCAGTAGCCGGCCGGTTCTGTCCTGCACGAGTGGCCCACACTGCGGGTCGTAATATTCACCGCAATGTGGCGCCAAGTGGGTGTCGCGGTCTTCCAACCAGGCCGGCTACGGCCGGCCGATTCGGTTCGTCTAAGCGGCCCACGGATGCGGGCCACAATTTCCTCCACACGGCCGGCTCTACGACGTCATTCCACCACCACCGCGGCCCGGCCTGGTTGCGACCTTTGGTCACCACCTCCTTCAATCGATGTCTCCTCGTTCGACCACTACATCCTACATGTTCGTGGCCTCCTTTTTCCGGTGCGGTGCGACGACACCACGCCCTTCCGACTCCACCTCCGTCGCCAATAAAACCAGAAAGTATGGGGTTATTGGGGGGGTTTGGATCTTGTTTGTGTAGCCCGAACCCTCCTCGATACGACTTTAACATATAGAAATTTATATTCCTCTATTTGAATGCTGAAGTTCAAAAATATAAACAACAAAAAACATCCCCATACCTCGTATTTCGTCGTCGAACGTTGACGAGTCGTGGAAGATAGATGTCACAGATGACGGACATCGTTCCGTCAATGTCGAAGGGGAATAATTTTTCATTGGCGGAACTCTTAGAAAACAATGTCTTCTCCCTTGACGCAGAGGAAGAGGAAGGAATAAGGGAGTTCTTCATGGGCGTCGCTTTTCTTCGTCGAGAGATTATTATCCTCCCAATTCTCCCAAGCTCCCCAAAGTAAGACTATGCCATCCCAATTAAAAGAATTCATGATATTCTATAAATATTGGAAAAATAAATTCAAAACTCAAACACTCAAATTAATTAATAAATTGTGGAGATTAATTAATTAATTAAATGTTGTTGGAAAATTAATGAGAGAATGTGGGAGGTGGAGAGTTTTGAAAAATAAAAAAGGAGAGAGATGGCTTCATTAATTCAAAGTGGATTCCAAGAGTTGCGAAGTGGGATTTAAAGGGAGTTGATGGGTTTGTGTTTGTGTGGGCCCCACCCCATGTTTTATCCTCCCAAGGGAGGTTAGGGTGTCGTGGGCCCCACCTATAACCTCCACCTAGAGAATTTAACCACCTTTCATATAAAAATGTGTTGCGCACACATTTTTTTACATTTATAATTTTAATTAGTAACCCAAATTAATTACATCCATCCTGTATAAAACACAACTACGGTAAAGGTACCCTTAAGATAATTTTGGCACTGTGAGTTCATCGGTGTCCTCAGATTTCAATTCCGAGCACTGGTTCAAATGGTAGAAAAACCTGCACGTACGTTTACTGAATGTACCTGAAAAACATTAGAAAATGATTATGGACACACCAGGCCTCAGAATCAGGCATCATTAGAAACTACGGACTCAAAAAATTCAAATGAAATTTAAGAAAAAAATTTCTATGAAAATTCTGATTCATTACATTTGATGAATATGAATTTTATACTATATTCCCATTGAAATAATTCAAACCAATAATATTATAAAAGTCATAGATTCATCATGGATAAAATTTATATAAAATTTTTTCTTTCATTTATACATGATATTTATATTTTTTTTATAATACCTATAATTTTCATGTAAAAAATCCTAAAAAAATAAAATTGATATCCCAAATAACTACTTTCATTGTTAGTTTACAATGAATTATCTTCACACAACAGGGTGTTACAGGGTATTACACTATGTTTTCAATATTAATTTTTGATGATTAATGTGTTACTAAATTATTATTTTTATATGAAACACCAAAAATAAATTCATTATAGAATATAGAATGTCTCTTTGTATCAAAAAGAACAATAAGGTAAGTTTTTTTTGTAAAATTTTAACTAAACAAAATTTTTTATTTAGAATCGATCTTCTGGGAAATAAAAAATATTGTTTAAATAACTTATAATATATTAATAGGTATCTCATAGTCTCATTTAGTGTGTAAATTGATCATAGTTACATTTCATTAATCTCATAGAACCCATATTTAAGTAAATATATTGGATATGTAGGTTTTATTTCATAATGATGATGTAATACAAAGGGGAATCATTTATTTAAACATACTTGATGTAGAAATTATGAAATTATTCATCAAAACATTAGTGTTTCTTTTCAAGTGACCTTTCTTCCAATATGCGATGAAAATATATTCATGTTTGATTCTCACCATCATTATCATTTATTTTGTAGATAGGATTTTGAAGGTTCCTTTGGTCTTTTACTTTTCATTTTCCAATTCACATTGTCATTATTTTTTCATAGTAAGAACATTATAATTTTCTTTTTTATGATATCATATACTTTAAAAACCATACCAAATATATATTCGAGTGGTTTATCTATTCAATTTATTTTAGTAATCTCTACATATTTTAGGTACCTAGGTGGAGAGAATGAAAATTATAAATTTAATTTATTTCCATTATCAATAATGAATATAAATAATTAATTTACACATGTTCAATGAAATCATTTATATATTCCTTCATATTCCCATAGAGAAAATCTTTGAGTAGAGACAACGTTGTATAATATCATGGTATTTAGGTTATTGATAAAGATAAATGATCATTGGAGAGTGATATATGACAAATAAATCATATAATTAATCCATGATTATCTTATATTATTTATTTTTACCCCAATATACATAATAAGGTTTCATAATAGGAATTGGGGACTCTATTCAAAACAATTTATTTTTATATCAGACTACATTATGCTAGATTATGTACTAATATTAAAATTTGAATCCAGCTAATACATATTCATTATCATGTAATAATCCTAGTGGTTTGTTTTATTTATTATAATTCCATCATCGAATTAGAACAATACAATATTCATATTTTAAATTTTATTACTATTTATTAGATAATTTATTGTTATTAATATAAAATTCCATTCACTATTTTATCAAATCTTTTTACCCCTAAAATATTAGACATAAATTTCATATTTGATTAATTATTTTAGTAGGAATGATCTCTGAAAACTATCCACATATTACATAAAATATTTAAACCAATACAAGGAGAGTCATAATGTAATATTTTTTATGAAAACCCACATTATCTAATATCACCATGATCTATTGAGTAGATTCCCATATTTTAGAATTCATAGCATTGTTCTACTAAATGATTTGGACCTATAATCAAACTATTCTATAAATGACCAATTATTTTTCTCTATATTTATTTATGAACACCCAACACATTTTTTAAAACACACTAATTTTAGGAGGTTACACACAATTGGTTTCGCATTAACCTCATATGATCCCTAAAAACTCTCCTCATATTATATGTTATGTCTTCACCTATAAATTGAGTATTTTAATGCGTGACTTTTTATAAAACCCCAAATTTAATTATATCAACATGATCCCTTGAGTAACATAAAATTTTGAAAAAATAATATAATTTTTTCTCGATCATTTTCCTCTATAAGTGGACTACAATATCAATGGAAAATTATTTTACTCTAAATTTATTTAAATAGACACATAAATTTTTATATAACTGATTGTTGGAAGGAGGTTACCACAACTAGGATTGAAATTTACCTCATAATATATTATTTCACAATCTCATGTGATGGAAGGGATTTCATGTGTTAATAATTCCATTGAGGGGTTCTATTGTTTTTATATGGAATAAAATACATTTTTAATTTTTCAACATTTCTATATACAATATAACTCGCAAAATATCCATGATTTAAATAGTATAAAATTAATTTAATGTTATCATTTTATCTATAAGATCATGTTTATTATTCTATGTAGTTTTTTGTAAATTTCAAATATATATAAAAAATAGAAAATATATAAATATTTATAAAAAAATAAAGCCAATAATTAGGTGTTATTAGTATTTGTTGTTCCACTTAATGTATAATGAATCAACTACAATACTAGGTGTGACTCGATGTATTCTGTTTGACTTGATTCATAATAATTAACCCATATTAAACAAATATGCCTCATCAGGAACATTTCAATGTCTCAATATACTCTATATATTCTTATAAACTTTTTTCTGTACATAAATACTCAAAATAGGTTAGGGATATCATAAATTATAAATATACATTAATAATATCACTCATTGATACGCATTCCCTTATATATATATATATATATAATTATGGGAGTAAATGATTCACATACATCCATTTATAATTTATTTTTTACAAAGATCAATAATGAAATAAATCAAATTAAGTAATAAATAAATAATGTTTCTTATATTTTCCGGTCTTTCTCATGTTCATTTGAAAAATTTATTAGTACTATAAAGTTAAATTTTTAAATATTTAAACATTAAATGATTAATTTTAAATTAAAATTAAACTAAAATAATTTAAAAAATTAAATAATTTTCTATATAACACTATGAATTTTTAAATAATCCAAAAGTTTGAAGTTAATTTTTATAATATTTTTCCAATTATCAAGGAACATGAGAATCGGAACAACCCAATTGTGGGTTTTCAAGTTATGGGGTATCATAGATGGGGAAGGTGGGTGTGAAAGATCCTTACATGGGACAACCATTGTAGTTATCTAGTGGGGATTCACATAAAGAGACCGCATTCTAGAAGTGGTCTAAAGGGATGTCCCACCTATACATACAATATATATATATATATATAATATTTTGTGCATTCTGGTGATTCAAAAACCTACACCAAAACATGATAGGTGGTTTCTATCATTTGAAGAAAGTGAATTTACACCCCAATATAAATAATTAATTAATTTTAGAACATTCATGTTAAACCATGGATTCAACAACATATAAACGTTTTATGTGATTTTTGTAATAATATACTTTTTAAACAACCTCATTGTATAGTTTTATTTAATATATATATTTATATTAAATATTATATATTGGATTAAAATAATTTCATATCCCAAATAATATTATGGATATTTTAATGGCCAATTATCAATCATCTGACCTCAGATCAAATCATAGTGAGTTGTATTGTGACCATATTGACACCCTCTATTTGAATTAAAGGAAATTAAAAATTTTATTTTTACAAAGGTAAAAATGTTATCTATCTCATAGTAATATATTTTATCGAGTATGTAAAAGAAAAGTAGGTGATTTTAAAATTAAGAAATTTCACTAGAACCAATATTTACTGGTCATGTAGATAAAATAGCAGCGATAACAAAAATAATGTATATCCATTGTCTTAAAAATGCATCAAAATAAAAAATAAAAATATTAACCTATTATATAATGACCAATAGTGTATTATTCTCATTTCCAACAATCAATTTCATAACTAAATATGGTTGGATCTATCAATAGAATCAACATGTGCTTAAAGATCCCATTAATATGATGATCATCGACCTCCTTGTGTATGATTTGAGGTAAAAATATTCTCTTTAAATCACATTAATTGTCGATGAACAATTTTTTCTCTCTAGAATAAATTACACAGATCAAGAATCCCATGTCATCTCTATCCCACAGAATAATTATATATAATATAGACATGATATCAAATTTGTATGAATGAATAGTCCCTTGAATTTGGGCTACTCAACTCTTATATATGACAGTTTAATTTTCAAAAATTTCAAAAAGTCTACATGGTCAAATAATCCTTCTTAACATACATTGTATGATATTAAATGACATAGTAACCATGGCATAAAATTAATTTATATTTTATCACTCACATGTTCTATCAATCATATGTTATGTGATAAAATTAATGCTATAAGATAACACTCTTATTAAATTAATTTCCTAAATATCCTTGAATAATTTTACTCATTTGAAAAATATTTAATCCATATTCACTTAATAATGTATGAAAATCATTATATAGAAATTTTATCACATATTATAATAAAAACCCATAAAAAATAATATATGTATATTTTACATAATATTAAAACTCAAACATCACTCGAACGCTTTTGTTGGGAAACTATATTCCAAAGTATTCCATATTAAAATATTATAGACTCACAAATATGCAGTCTTTGTAAACCACTAGGATATCATATTGTTGGTAGTGAGTACTACACAACGACAATGAGTGGTTCCTAGGAATCTCTTTCCAACACACAACCTGTGAAATAATCTCATATTTATAAGATATCTCATAATGATGGAAGTGTAACTTGTTTTACATTCCTTAAAATTTTTATGTATTATTTATTTGACCTTAAAACTTTTATTTTCACATCTCAAACATGTTTATGGATTTCTTTGAATGAACTTCTATCCTGGTAAATAGGACTAGAGATAATTTTCCCTTAATCAGAAGTGTCCAACACTATCTTTATCATTCAACCAATTCTATACTGCAAATAAATCACCTAATGAAAACCCAGTCAATAAAAAACAATATAGTGATTATATTTCATCAGTATATGTTATTAAATGATAAAAATTGATAATTATCTATGATCAGATACCAAAAAACGTGATAATAGAAAATAGTAACCAATTAAAGTTATAAAATGTCTACTTTCTTTTGGTGGGTCAGTCCTCATGAATTCCCTTACATGAGATCACTAAAAATGTTCATAATGAGAAAATATTTTAGTACGTATAAGCCCCCAACACCCAATATCTTCAATACTTATGATCCCTCAACACCAATCTATCATACATCATTAATGTTCAATTTTGTATGATTTGTATTTATAATTTGGAAGCATTTTATGATTAATTTCAGAATATTTTAAGGATATCAATATAGTTGGGGACTATTATATCATATTGATAAAAAACCATAATATAAGGTTATTTCATAGAATGTTAAATATTTTTAATTTTCAACACTACTATGATAAGAATATATAATGCATTACAAATTTGGTACATGATAAAGAAATTGTAATTTATTTCTAAATATGGGTCTTTGGAATCATATTTATAAATAATGGAGAGTAATAAATCATCATCTTACAATAACCACAAATTGATCCTATAATTATAGATGTCTTTCATCAATTCTATTTCAATAACTATTGAGAAACCATCCCTGCTCAATTTGATACAGATGCATCATTTATAGATGTTTTATACAATGGTATGAGAGTATGATTGGGATGATGTAATCCATAGATGGTCGGTATAATCAGATAATGAAAATGAATCATATATTAAGATGAAACCACTATATTATATGTTCAAAAAGGGTGGTAACCGATAATGTAAATATTAAATTATATATGGAGTCCCTATTTTGAGCATGAAATTAATTTTTCATATCGCATGGAAAATATGAATGATGCACTAAAATTATATGTTAGTACATAATTGTCTCCAAATAATGATAAAACTAATAAAAATAATTACCTATAAATCTCATAAAAATATCCTTCATAGGTTCAATAAGTCACTTTATCCAACATTTAAATAGCATAGGAAACAGAGGGGGGAATCATTGCAG
Source organism: Viscum album (assembly GCA_963277665.1). Lineage (NCBI taxonomy): Eukaryota > Viridiplantae > Streptophyta > Magnoliopsida > Santalales > Viscaceae > Viscum > Viscum album. The sequence goes on along the minus strand of OY728136.1, from coordinate 2,079,055,792 downwards.
GAAATTCAATCCCCTTATCCAATGGTATAGTGATATTTTCATTGTTGTTGAAACCCATATATATATTGGTCAACTTATATTATTTTTTAGATATTTAATAGTTTTAATATTATTATAACAAATAATGATTTGGAACACACATGAAAAAATGAATTTATTACAAGAAACATAAATTTAACACGAGATTGTTAATGAATTGGTAATAAAGGTATAGAAGAAACTATTATATGGTATCATATATATGAATATGGTTATTTAATATGATGATAATAATCAAATACTTATTATACATCATTCTTCAACATGTAAAATCGAATTGATGCCTTAAAGTAAGGTATTTTTATCTCACTTTTTATATCCATGATAGAAATTCCATATTCACCACCTATTTATTTTATGCGTTGTGTATAATACCCATGAATGTTTTTAAAATTTTTATATTTATAATTATTCTAATTTGTATATCTATTAATATATCTATCATTATGAAGTTTTATTGTTAAAACATTACCAAATCGAAGAGATATTTTTTTCTCAATATTCTTTCTTTTATCCTTATAGTATACTATTCAAATATCTTCATTTAGTAGGTGTATATATAGTCCCCTTTAGCAATAAAATCATGAATTTTTTTATGATCATTATATTTTATGTTTCATTAAATTTTATTCTTCAATGGTTCTTATGATTCAATGTTATAAATGTTGTAATTATTTTACATTAAAATCTCGTCATTTATAAGTATTTTTTATAATTAAGATTAAAATGATAAAATATTGTGTTCAATGTATTAATAAAAAATTTAAATTTATTATTCTATGGTTATTTCATGGGAATAAATGTCGTATCATTCATTTTTAACTTTTCATATAGAATAGTGTTATGAATAATTTATTATATTAAATAACCATTTCGATCAGAATATCAATTCCTTCAAAAGCCATGTTTTCATAAATTGTTTTCAAAAAATTATTTATTTTCTTCTTACAAATATGAAATGATACATAACAAAATAACTGTTTAAGATTATTTTAAATTCATTATCTCTATGTTTTATTAGGTATTTTTGGAAATTTCTTTTTCAAAAAAGGTTTTATGTTTTAAAATTTAATTTCTTAATAATTGTTATTTTACTCAAGAAATGATTGAAATGATTTTTATCAAATTCCACTATTATGATTCGATTTTATTTTAAAATATATATATTTTCAATAATATTTAATTCTTTGAAAAAAAAATTTTAATAGAAATGAATTTTCCTCAAAAAATGATTTAGATAATATTATTGTAAACCAATATAAGTATTCAATGTTACATTAAAAAATGTGTTAATTTGTTTTTCATGTATTAACAATGATTATTGAAATTTTTTTAACTAATATATTTTTTAAATGATCGATCAAAATTTATTTCCATTTATGATTACATCGATTAATGTTACCTATGACATAATAGGTATATAATCCAATAATAAAATTATTAATCTTTCTCATAATGGTTTGTGTTTATGATGAAATGATTTTAATGAAATCAATTTCACATAAACTATTTATAGAAATAAAAGATTCATATGAAAACATATTCTTTTTTATAGGTTATTCTATGATGATTACGAAACTTATTTCTTAGCCACAAGTTATGATATGATTAAATGTTTATGAAACCATTTTTATTTCATAAGTTATAACAGGATAATAGATTTGTAAACTTTTGGAACACATATGTTTGACTTAATTTTTCGGTGGTAAAGTTTTAACCAATGATTGTGGTTTCATTATAAACAAAGTGAGTTCGTTGCATTTTGTCCAACCATTTCATTGTGTAAATATTTATATATCATGAGATAAAAATGAGAAAAAATTAAATGATCTTAATGCACTATGAAAAAAAGATGTTCCAATATCCACTATGGGAAACAAGAGTATACATATCCACAATGGGAAGAAAGTGATATGCTTTTATTAATTATGTTTATAGTATTGGTTTTTATCCTTTATTTACGAATATTTTTACTATATCTATAATGGGTAAATACTTTTATGAGATGAGATTTATGTTAATATCTGATTTATGAAGATTTATCAAGCATATGGGACATGTATTTGGAAATGAAGATATTTTATTCCATAAAAACTATTTATGAACAATGAAATTATTGGTCTTACATTCATATTTTCTATTCAGTATCACTTGCATTTTTTTAATCATGAGCATTTATATGATCATAAAATGAATTCCATTTTTTACATTATTGAGAATCTTAGCTCACTGTTTCATAAGATTATTTTCCCTTTGTTATGAAGAATGATTTTATATAAGAAATTTATATACAAGTTATATAATGGGAAGATATATCTTGGAGTCATTGCTGATATTTCATCGGATCATAAGATTTTGTACCACTTTTCCAAAGGCACCAAACTGTAATAGTCCACTAGAGTGTGTTTATTTATTGAAATGAATTTTCATAAAAATAGAAATTACATAAATGTATCATTATCCATTGTTGTTATAGATGATATAACCGGAAATTTGTATCTTCCATGTTGAAGATATGATGAGAAATACTTAGTTATATCCTTATGGATATTATTTAGGATATCTCTATGGATGCCTCCAAGCATATTTATAATGATGAGTTAGAATTTTGAAAAAATTATTAGAATTTTGTTAAATTATATTGATAGTTGTTTCCAAGTAATTAAATCCTTATATATATATAATATAATTCAATGTGTCTCTAGAACTAATGTACCTATGTCCAATAACACTGAAAATTTCACTTGGAGCCAGTCATGGTCGTCGCCTAGTGCCTTATAATGGGCCTTACTACACTCATTGTTTGACACACCAATGGGATATTATTTCAAAATTCAAAAACTATTTATGAACCATCAAGGAAGATTCACATAGATGACTAAAATAAATAAAATATTATGAAATTATGTTTTCATATATTAAAATGAAAGTTTCATTATTTAGACATCATAAATGATTTTTAGAATATATTATTTTCTATTATTATTAGTGTTTATTACACTATTTTTTATGGTCTTAGTCATTCCTTGGAATAAGAAAGAACTGCATTAAAATTTAACGCGACATACGATATTATGACATTTTGAAAAATTTGATTGTGACTAGAGTAATGGATGTTTTGATTATTCCAAATCATTTTTCACTAATAATTATTAACAATTTGTAATGTAACCAACTCTCATAATCACTAAAGAACATATATAATGAATTTGTTGAAAGATCAAGTTATTATAACCATAGGGAGAAGAATAATTATTTTCCTATATGTCTACAATGTTGTGAGAATAACCTATGTGAATATCTCAAAATATTTTGAAGTTGTTTCATCATTGGAGAAGAAGGACACAAAACATGTAAGTTCTAAAGGAAAATTAAAAGTGTTGCAAGTGAAAGAGATGGGAATATTAATCTACATGTGATATCATTATCGCTTGAAATCATAAAATGTGGATTGTATTGGTATTACTGAAATCGATGTAAGAAGGGGAAATATCATGATGAAAATCGATAGTGATGAAAAATTAAATTTTATATTTCATATGACAAAGATACTAATGATGAAATTTGAACAGAAATATGTATTAATGAATAAGATGATGAAACCTAGATAATTTTTTGACAAAGAAGTGGGAGGAGTGAATTATTTATTTATTTCAGTAGAAATATTGTGTTATGAAAATCATGAAATATATAATAATTGATCAGTCTAATTTTTCATTATGGATTTTTATTAATAAGATGAATGATGATGATAGAATAGAAAAATAAATTAATGGAAATTTGATACTTTCAATATAACCTATAATTTTATTTGGATATTGAGATAACAATTTCATGATAACGTGATGTATGAAATGAATATGTAAATTGGATAGAACAGATTATATTTGATCCATTTAATGATTATTTGACAATGTAGTTAATGAAATCATTATTGGAGTTTACAAAAAATTTAAATTTTTTAATGTATCCAATAATAATTGTATTATATATTTAATGAGGAATAATATATTGTTTAAATATGTTTCTATGGTACTTTTGTTTTAATATAATACATGAATAAGGTATTCAAATATTAGTTTTGTGAAAATTTAGAGATATTTCATGTTGTTTGCGGGATTAATGATAAGGCATTTTATGGAATTTCATGAGATTCATTATAATGTTTTGGAATTTACCCTTTCATAATGGTCATAATATTAACCATTTATGGAATGATTTTTTTTATATTTTAATTATGTCCTACATATTAAGGTACTGTTTATTAATTTAATGATTTATTCATAATGGAAAACATGTAATGACCATGTTGTTCTGTTGATGAATAAGATATATGGGATGACATATGATTCTATATATGGATCTTATAATCCTTTAATTCGTAAGTAATAACAAATTCACCTTCATTTCATGTTTCATAAGACGATGTTTAAACTTTTAAGTGGACAATAAAAGGGAGGGATTTATGTTATGAAATGAAATGAAACCACATAAGTATATGATAACATGAATTTTATTTGAAATTAGCGAAATTTTTCAAAAATAAAATGGCATCCTACAATCACTAGTTTGAATTATATTTATGGTTTATTAAATTCTCATTTGTAAATGGATTTATAGATAGTAACCTTCTCTAGATGAGGCACTATCTTATGATCACTGATAATTATCCCTCCCTATATTTATTTTCTATAAGTGTTTTCAGAGTAGAATATTATAATTACTGATGTTATCATGAGGTCAATAGAGGTATGTAAATGTTTAGAAGTGGATTGAAGAGATTTAGAGTTATTAGATACAATCATAGTGTTCCCACATTGCTCAATTATTTGTTGCAAGGCTCATGGGAGTAAGATGATAAAGAAAATATTCAATCATTATCTAGTATCATGTCTAAGAATAAAATCATCAATCTATGTAAATAATAGTTGAAATAATTATTATATAAAGTTATAAAATATAGGTTGTATATTCCACAATTTGTTTTTTTAATCTATATTTCCTTGACACATAATATTAATGTGTTGTATTTATAGGACAAATCATTTTTCCACAGAAATCAATTGATTATTTAAAACATTTTTGTGTGAAGGTTATTGAATAAGGTTGTGATATGTATTATGTTTACTATTTTTGTAATTTCCTGGATGTAATATAACACAACCTATCAGATGTTATATGAGGCTCTTGATTTGCATAAATGTCTTTGGAACATTTGTTTTTTTAGATTGAATTGTTTTCTCTATGAGGGAAACCATTAAATAAAATGTGGTTTGAGAATTATAAATAATTTAGATTTCAAAAAAAATTATCAAAAAAATTAATAATAGATTCGTTTAATTTTTAATATATATAGTTTATACCTTAATGATATGCTGAAACAATGTATCTCCAAACAAAATGTTGTTGTTTTGATATATTTCATGTTTTAATAATGTATAGAACACAATAATATAATTAATTCATTGATTCTTCATTAATTTTAATATTTCCCAGTATTTTTTGGAGTGTCCATTACATTAAAAATTATAATAAAAGGATTATAATGGTTTTTAGAGCCATTGAGGAAGTGAAATTTAAAATAATACTGTGGATTAATTTGGAATATTGGGTTAATGATTTGTAAATAAACAAAGTGTATGATTAGTTATAGATACAATACATGGAATATTGATACATCCAGAAAGTTGTGTGTTAATGTTGTTTTTAGTTGAAATCAGTTAAAAACTGACCTGATAAATGATGAAGAAGAACAATGTCAGAAAAAAATCTATTTTAGTGATTATTATTGTAAATATTATTAAAGAAAATCTATTCAGAGATGTTTTTTATGTCATTAAATTGATGTAGTGAGTGGCTACTGTGACAATGTTAGTGACTGAAAATTAAATTTATATAAGAAAACACATTTGAAGAAAATTGATAAACTGTATAAGTTCATCCTAGATGTCGTACATCATAATAAACCACAAAATCATTTAAATAGAACTTATCATTATTTTAGAGTTCCTCCATAAATAATTTAAAAGAGATAGTGTGCACCTAATTGTTTGGATCAGCGATAATAATGAACTCAATGGGATAATCCACCATCTACCATGTTTAAATTTAATTCTCCTTACTTATATTCCAATCATTGAATCCCCATGTCAGTATAATATCATGGTTTTTAATCCAGACATCCATCTCTTCATAAGTAACCAAAAGAAGCACCATTTTCATCATATTTTCAGCCTCTTCTTGTCTAGAATTGATTCTATGAATCTCATACAACATTTTTTTACTGATTTCATATGTTGTCCTATCTATTTCTTCTTATTGATCTCCTCGACACCAGTATTGACCACACTGGTCCAACCAGAATCGGGCTTCAATTATTCATGGTTCCCCAATTATTTTCGAATTGAAGTAGTCATGCACATTAACTAATTGGATTAAATTTCTTTAACTAACATGTTCTCCATTGTCTTTTGAAGGTATGGGTAATCTTCTCTCCCTTTTCTTTTCTTCCCTTTAGTAATGATGCATCTTCTGGAGTCTCTGTTATATTTTTTGTTCTATATTCTTCATTGCACTGTACAAGCCTTTACTATGAATTCTCTCAATTTATCCATTGAAAAATTTCTGTGATGTGACTCATCATACTATGTACCATATATTTTATGTTCTTCAATGCACGTATCTTAGTCATGAGAAAACCCTTCAGTCACTAGACCATAAAATGTATTACATATTTTTATGGTCTCTTGAGTCTGTTGTTGGTCGGTGACCCACTGGTTCACTAGCTCTACTCGTGTACCCTTCTTTGAGTAATCTTGAGTTAATCAATATACAATTGGACTGCCTTGTTTTAAGGATTCAAGATCCCTATCATATCAAATTTCTTCTATATCCTCTAAATGAAATCCATAATTTTCATGATCTTACTTAGTATGAGGTGAAACCACCATGATGATCAAGGATTCTTCCCCATGAGTCCCCATGGCCTTTTCTATGTCTAGCGGGTCATCCTCAATCTACATGTAATCAACCAAATCCCTATCCAGGAAATAAAATATGTCTAAAACCATCTGATCAATAAATTATTGTTCCACTTTTTAAATACGGGAGTGTGGAATTTATGTGTCACCTCCCACATGAGAAATTATCACATCATACCCCTCATTGAAAACCCCTTGAACTTACTCTTTTGTCGTCAGCTGAACTCCATGTTCCCGAATTTCATAAAAATATTGTAGTGATCCACCCATGATTCAAATAGAACAAGTTATTTTCATTGTAATTCTTTACCGACTATATCCCAGACCCACGCCACCGGTGTCATAGAACCATCGGCTACCAAGGAGATGTATTGATTAACCAAATGGCTGGCAGAGAATTTTCTATTAATAGATCCCAAAAGTATTCCTACCACATTCCCTAACATTATAATTATTAAAGGGTTAAGGAAAGGTGTATGGATCTTGGGAAAACTGAGCTAAATCACGACTGAAGAGGGATCCTTTTTCATGAAATAAATTAATGTTCATTGGAAGAGTAAAAACCTAATACTGAGGCAAATTTACATAGCATTGGACAAAATGTGAATCAATTCATCTTCCAAGCCAATGTGAATCATTATATACCGATTTTCAAGAATATCGACACTCACGCGATGATGAAGCCCCTTGGAATCAGAGATGAACCAGTTTAAATCATTCAATGTGGGTATTAGATGTATTAATAAAGCCACCATAGTTAGATCCATGATATTTAAATCTTCAGAAAACTCCAAAAATTATACTTAATGTTTTTTTAAAAAAAGTGTTCAAGAACCTTCTGACATAGTGAAATATTGAGGAAATGAGGATGAGCAACATGGTTAGAGGTAGTGGATGAAGGATTGAGTGACAAATCTAAGAGATGAAATGTGAGATCCTACACCTTAAAATTGAAGGAAGGGTTTTGGTGGGAGACGATTTCATCTCCATTAGGGAATCACCATAGAGAAGACGCTATATGACTTGCTCAAACCCCCAACTACTATAAGCATCCATTATTTTTTAAATTTGATAGTTACTATTGGACTAATATTGCACCATTATTTGATTTTTAATTATATGGAGTTTGTTGTACACTCTCTATGTATTTCCCTCAAGGAATCCCTTAGTTTTTAACAAAGCTGTATTTCAATGTTTCTGAATTCACTTCAACCATCAAATTTTTTGGTTTTAAATTTTATTATTATTATTATTGAATGAAATTCCTCCCATCATATGAAAAGTATGCATTAATTTTTAATTAATACAATGAAATTAATATAAATTAACCCATCACATAGTGTGTATAGGTATTTTAAGGTTGCAATTCATTTTATATGTGCTTCATGATCCATTATTGTTGGATCATTCAGCAGAAGATCAATTTGATATAGAATCGTACAGAACTAAAATTAATTCTTCTGTTCGATAATATTAATTATCATATATGGGTAAATCATATAATATTACGCATACTATTTAACATACAATTTATCTATCATAATTTTTTTTATATAAATAATTTATATTCTACAAAGATATCAATTACTATAGTGATATTGATGTCTCAACAAACTAATAAATTACTCAAACTTCTTTATTTACAGCTTATTCAAATAAAATTTATATCATGGAAATTATTCATTGATAAAATATATATATATATTGGTTTTTTATAATGTCAATTAATAAAATAGAAATATTAAATATGTAAAGATAAAAAAATTTCACAATGTGTTTTTTTATTATAAAATGATTCTAAAAAATCAACTTTAGTCATTTTGTTTTTTTATAAGAAATTTAAGCGCATAGGGATGTAATAATCCAAATATAAATAATGGAAGAATAATTTTTATAATATTAAATTCCTTGTAATAACAAAATTAAAAGTCCAAGAATTATGTGGTATTGAATTTTGATCCTGCGGGTCGTCATATAATGTTGGTATTTTTTCAAGATATAACAGTTTCAAGGGAGGTTAAATAAATCCATTTCTAAAAATAAATTGTTTACAAATCCTTGGATAATCGTTATTTTCATGAGGAATAATAAATAAATGAATATTTATGTCATTAGTTTTTAAAACTTAGGGTAATGATGTTCTAAATTTATCAAGTGTATTTAATGGACAATTCAAATTGGCATGTTTGAATAACAGAATCTTTTAAATCATTATTTAAATATTTTCAAGGAATTTTCATTATGGATATGTAGGTTAATACCCAAAAAATATCAAAATAATTATCTAATATGTAAAAATATTATATATGTAAATACTTATTGAAAATACCTCAATTAAATGATTGTTGAGAAAATGTGATTTAAAATATTTGTTATGTGATAAAGAGTTATAACTGATGACATTTACGATTAACAAGTTGAAATTATGGAAATGATCAAAAATGGTTAATCTAACACAAATGAAGAAAAGAAACCAAAATCATTTAAATATTTCAAGGTATAATATGAGGTTAATCATGGGGAATTAGATGTTCAACATAAGAAGATAAAGGGGATATAGTGAAAACTGAAAGATTAATCACAGTATCATGACCTAAAAAATTTGTAATAATGCTATTATTGAGGGGGGAGGAAACCATGGGACTTCCAATGAAACATAAAATCCAGATGTTTGTTTTAAATAAAAATTTGATGATTAAAAATTCACATTAATAACCCTATTTATTTTATCACTAAATAGATAAAATGTCAAATACACTCAATAATAAGTGGTATCACATACATGAAATTCTAAATTTGAAATGAAAACACATGGTTTTGAAAATAAGTTGTGTTCATGAATTTGTTATATCACGAGCTAAATGAAATAAATAAATAGGTACTAGAGGTGTCAATAATTTTCTAAATAACAATTATGAATCAATTATATTAAAGGTGGGATTTTTTTCAAAGAAACAAACATGGAAAATTTATGATAAGAAGGGAAAACAAATATTGAATTATAATATTAAAAATAACAATAAATCCATTATGGATTACCAATATAAAATAAAATTTACAAAATAATAATACAATTGGTAGAGATAGAAGTCAAAATCTATTTCCATTTATAAAATTATAATTTTAAGGAAATATTGGTTATAAAATGAAAAACTTTGAATAGGTGTAACAATCTGTGACAAGAGAGTCTACCATGATTCAATAGATGATAAAAAATAATATCATTACGGTTGATAAAGAAACAATTTTTGTGTGTCGTTTTTTTATTTTCAGTATTTGGGATCATAAAGATGTGAAAATATAGCTAATAAATTGGTCATTTTTTCTTTAATGGGTGTTAAAAGAGCATATATGAAATGAAAATGAACAAAAATAATTTGTAAATTATTCTCAACTATTATAGATGAATACAAATATGATTTAAAAATATATGATAAACATAATAATGATAGGAAATCTTTGGTAAAAATACAGTTCATTATATATTATAATGAAAAAATGAATAATAATTAAAGGTATATTCTTGTTAAAATATATCTCAAGGTGGAACCAAATCCTAAAGTGTGATTATTCAATTTTATCATCCAACAAGATTAATAACATGAAATATGGAATGATTTTATTGTGATTGTAAATGAAATGGACAATTTAAAGATGATAGACCAACATATATCTCTGAAAAAAACATGGTTTATTTTCCCGATAAAAAACCTAAAAATTATATGTATATATATGGTATATGAAATAAAAATTTTAGTAAAAAATATTTATAAGACTATAGAATAGAAAAAAATAAAAATAGATTTCTTGGTTTATCATGTGAAAAGTCCCTAATTTATTGATTTAATACTGGAGAAAAAACATCAATTTATAACAAGTTGATAATAATGAGTAAAAATTTCTCCAAATGGAAGAAGTGAAGAATAATAAATGGAATTGAAATATTATAAATATAAATTATCATTGTATGGAAAAAAATTAAATGATTAATTTTATAATAGATATTCAATCATTGATATGTGATCATGAAAATAAATTTTATACTTGGGTTTGATGGAAAATTATGAGAAATATATATCATAAGAACATGAATATGGAATCAAATTTATTTTAGATATTTCATAGGTACGTGTCTGGTACAATAATTTTTTTTGTGAACGTGGTTAGATATATTTCATATTATTCATTTATTATTAATTCTGAACAGAATGTGTCATGATTATGCATGAAAAATTTATTTAACTAAATATAGTATTCAATTTTAGAGGAGAGAACAAAATGATATCTGACAAATGAATAAACTATTATTATCTAAAAATGGAAAACATTACACCCTTATGGATGAAGAATTGATTTTATTGAATCGTGGATTTAAATATGATATCTCACAAATGATGAAATAAAAAAATCATTGTGAATAAATGCCAAATGTTGAACATTATGTTGAAAAATTATATTATCAAAAGTATAATCTCAAAGGATTAATTTAATGAATAATTTAAACTATTTTGTTACATAAAAAACTATGTTTATAAAATATTCTTTCAGAAAAATATGACCTATTAAATATGACATTAGATGAATCCACCACATAATGATATTCATGTTTACAAAGAAATACATATATCTTGTATAAAGAATGAAATTAAGCAATCTGAAAGGATGGGAGGATAAAGATATATTATTAGGATTCACATTTAATTTAATTTTCTGAAATTATTTTTACCATAGGTTGAACAAAATAATTTATAGTTAAAAATGATTTTATTTTATTTGAAATATATATTTATAACTCAATAATTCAGTGATTTTTAGTAAATTTTGATGACTAAGATTATATAAATAAACATTTATGTTATCAAATTAATCCAAAATAACAATAGTGTTCTATAGTTGAATCATAATATGAAAAAGATACATGATTAATTTAATCATCTTATCAATTTATGATTAACATAATTTTTTGTATAAATGAATCATTTTTATATATAATGTTTCTAAAAAATTAATATAGATAAAAAAATGATGAAAAAATTACAATATTATCTAATGTTGAGAAATTTTTATTTGAAGAAGGGAAAAAATGGTAAATAATTGTTCAAGTACATGAATGATGTGTAGAATAATACCAATAAAATCATACTTGGTAGATTTTGAAATGTTCAAAAAATCATAACATCATCAAGGCCATGTGGGTGTTCAAAAACATTATTAATGTATTGGAAAAATTAGTCTCAAATTGGACGTGGTTGTATAAAAAGAATATGAACCCATTAATGGTATTTATATAGAAACATCCCTCAAAGTAGTGGAACAAATCATATCAATATTAATACCTCAATGCCTCATAATATAAGGGGGTTTGAAAACGTAAAAAAATAAATATCAAGACGGAATTTTACAAAAATATTTCTAGATAGGGAATTTTATATTATTAAATAAGATGAAATTATAATTATATATGGTTATATATATTTTATTATATTAAATATAAAAACTTTATTTATTGAAATAAGATCCTCATGATTGGAATGCCTAAATGGAAACCATTGTCAAGATGTTAGAATATAGTTTAGTTTGTAAGAATACTATTAATTATATAAAATATAAATGGATTTATTTATCATTCTAACATATATTAATGACAACATATTCAATGGAACTAATAAAAAATTAGTTGAGGAATAACCACATGTGATGATATTTGAGTTGTTGATTTTTATGATTAGAGTGGTGAACTACATTCATGGGTAGAAATTGAGTCAAATGGTAGGATATAAAATTTTTCCCAAACCAAATATATGAACCATTTTCAAAGAAATTTTAGATTCCTAAAGGTTTAATGGTTTAAAAACTAATTAAATTTGTGGAAAATATTTAAATTATTTATAAATAAATAATGGGTTTTTCAATATTTATTTTTAGAATGAATGTGGGTTCTCTATGTGTAACACAAGTACATAAAATAACCTTTTTACAACATATTTATTTTCCCTTCCTACATCATTATAGAAACTATGTGAATATATCAATTGTAAACTTTTTACCATTTGTAATTAAAAACCAATGTAAAACATTCTTATACAGTAGACTAATATAAAATATTATTTTATAATACCCTTTAATATCGAAATTGATGAAATTTAAATGATGGGTTTTTTATAAATTATATTTTAATATACTAGAATGTTGATATATATAAATATATAAAAACATATTGAAATCCTAACAAAATGTAGATATTTACACTAGACATTCAACATACATTCTGATTGAAATTTGTATGGATTATCCCAAATAAATATCAATATAATGGGACATTAAAAGTGGTTTATTTTAAAAAACAATGTTGATAGAATCTGTCTATTACATCACATGATCATAAATTTATATTTTTTCATTTAAATCTGAAATATGTTAAATATTTAATTTCGTATGAGAAGCTAAAACAAAATGACCTATAGAATATTATATACTTGTTATAATGTAGTCAAAAAGTACATGTTAAATATATATGAAATTTTATTGTCAAATATTTTTAGAAAATAATAAATGGTAATATTAAATACTATGGTATTAATGAAAATTCAATTTTTGTAGCCAAATAATTATTAAGATTGTTTTATTAATTAAAAAGTACCCTTTATCATAAGTTTTTTATGTGAATTTAAATATATTATGGATAAAATATATTGTTTGTACAAGTAAAATATTTACCCAAATTGTATTCATAATTAATAGGAACTCTTAATTTATTTGCTAACATTTAAAAATACTATTTACTTTGGATGACGAGTTTCATTATAATATTAATTTTTAATTTAAAAGATTAGATAATAAATTTTCAAATTTGGAGAACAATTAATTTATTTATTTTTTATTTTTTAAAAAATTTCTATGTTTTTTGATACTATATATCTATAATGATTTTCTAGGTTGATACTGATGATATATCGATACGTGTTAAAACTGATTATTTTTCAATAATTTCAAAATAAAAAATGTTACAAAAAAAATTTAAAAAATATTTTTAAAATTTATATATTTATCATTAAACTACACTAATTATAATTCATATATTTTCATTATGTAACCCATGTATGTAATTTTGTTTCATTCATATGATTTTACTAAAAAACTGATTTATTACTATTTATTCAAAAAATAGTATCTTTCAATTGTAGAAATTAAATAAAAATATATATTTAATATTTTAAATGATAATGATCATTATATATATTATTTTAAATATCATTTTATGGTATAACTTTTTTATTACTCATGAAAAGAGAATTAACCATGATATTGATTGTACTATTTCTTTGAAAGATTTATTGTATTGTTATTTTGTATTTTTTTACAAATAAATTAAATGAATTTGTCATAAAAATTTAAATGAGTAATGTTTTGAAACCAATATTTAAATAAATTATCACTCAATCAATTGATAATCTATAACGAATAAGATTATGAACACATACTTGTAAAAACTATAATTTTCTAAAAAACAATTATTAAATATAAGAAATTATTTACATTAAAATTTAATTATATAATAATCTAAAATAGAATAATAATTTTTTGATAATATATTTAGGATCAAAAAAATAATAATTTGTTAAAACTTGTTTTTTAAATTTATGTTAAAGCATAATATATTTGGTTATAAACTAGTTTCATTGGAAAGTGAAAACCTCTAACTATTATAAAAATAAGAAAAATGAACTTCTATGTTGATTAAAAAAGGGTAAAAATATATGGATGATTCTTTAATAACTAAATGTAATCCAATATTCCATTATTTATCACATTTTCATTCTTATAGCTGTGAATAGTGTCATTCAATTAATTTTAACAAAATTGGTTTTCAAAAAAGTTTTGTTTTCATTGGTTATAATTTGGGCCACTAATAACAATTCACAAATCATTGATTCTATATAAATAACTCTAAATAATCTTCCATTTATTACCTCAAATGTTTCCCTGGTTAAATAGGCATACTGCCTCAATTGTTTTCTAATCCCTTTATTTCAATGTATATTATCAATATAATATTCAATCTCCAAATATAAGTATTACTAAATCCAAATAAAATAATTCTTATTATTATCTTCTAAAACATTCAAAAACATGTTATTATAATATCCAAAATTTAGTTATTATACATTTGTGGAATCATATTAAGAATAATAAATAAATTTTTCAATCAATAATGAAAATCAAAACAACTTTAATTGTGTGTTGTGTATGATGTAGAAACCACGAATTAACATTTTTTTCATATATTTTTTATTTATATAACTAATCAGCTTTTTATATTTACAAAAAAACTAAAAGTATAGAAATAATATAATTATTCTTATATTATAATGATATTATACACATTATTAACCATACTCATACATGGATATATTGAATGCCCGTGTTAATATTAGTTTAACAAACCATCCTAAACGATGAAATAAATCTATATAAGTCTTCACTACAGGAAAAAAATTACTAATTTTATTATAATACAAAAATAAAATAATTAGTGTTTTTATTGATTATATTATGTATACGACTTATTATTAAAATATCATCTTCAAAAACAAAAATTACTGAAATAAGCTAACACAAATTGAAATTTCACCCAAATATTAGAAAAACTACAATTATTATATATTATATGATAACAAATAATATATATTGAAAAAAAAAATTAAGAATAATATATATATGAGAGTATAAAATTATCATATTTTGATTTTCTAGTAGGAAAGGTGCATGAATAGAATGTGTGTGGAATAAGTTAAGGGGTCATTATCTCAAATATTAACTCTTTTTTTCATGTTTATGTTATACATCATGATTTATATTGATGGATATACTTACTAAACCTTATATATTTAATATAATTATTTTATAATTTCTCATTATATATAATATTGTCATTGAAATTCATTCTATTCAAGGTTCATTATTTGTAATTTTTAAATGAATAATTTCTTTTTTACCTCAATTATAACACTTTGAGACATGTTTTTTATTAAAAAAAATTACCATCTATAATGGTGTTATTTATTTTTATTTCCAATTAATTTTAATAGAAAAATTATTAATTTAAATTATGTGAGAAATAATTCCAAATCATGGTACATTCTTAATTCTGTATTCCGTTCATTTCCTCTATATTACATAAGGTTGTTTTTATCTCCAATGCATTTTCATGAAAAATATATCTTTTTTTCACCAAGTTATATTTATTATGGTGTAATTAATACCCAATGAATTTATTTATATCATATAAATATATTTAATTATAAATATCAAGAGTCGTATTGTGTTCATACATTTCATGACATTTGGAACAAAGGATACCAAATCCATAATTCTCTACTCTCAAATTTAATTTTATAAATAATCATTAAATTAAGAGACAATCCATGTTTAGGATTTTATTTCATTTTCTAGCCCCTTTAAATATCATTTTTCATTCATGGGGTTTCATATTTACCCTAATATTGATATTTTCCTTTAACTCATAGTTTAAACATTATAACTTAAATGATATAATATCTACATTTTTATTGGATATCATTTACAAAATTATTTATATTAATTATATTTTTATGTACATAGATGTCACATTTATTTATGATGTAAATTACTAAATTAACCATAAACCCCTCTATCTATATGATGATAGTTCCAGGGATTATCACGAATAATGATACTATATTTATTTATTAGGGGTCTATTGAAAATATGTATATTATTTTATTCTAAAATAAATGATTATTGATTACTTATAAAAGATGATAATTTTTTTAACCATCAAAAATATTTTTCTAGACAGTCAATAATGATTTTTTCCTTTTATAGATATGAGGAACATTATTGGACTTATTTATGTTGTTATCCCAATATGGATTATTTTTTGACAATTTTGAGTATATATTTTTTATTCATTTTCTCATATGATGAATGTGTTAAGGAGAATTAGTGATGGGTGGGTCCTAGTTATAGATTTTACCTCAATCAATATGTCAAATATGTCAAACATGATTGCTTATTTTTTGGTTGTACCAACCTAAAAGATTATATTTCCCTATTATAGAGACTTGAGTGTATGAATATGATGATGTAAATGATTATGACGTCGTTTAATAGAGATTGTAATTATCTATCTAAAAATTTTCGTATTATAAACTAATTATGTAGAAATTTTTATCTTTTAAATACTTTTAATTTTTATTTTATGCATTTATAGGTTATTCTTAGGATTTATCTAAACTATTAAATTATTTTTACTTATCTATTTATGCCATATATTATACTCTTATCTCATTCTCACTTATAATCATAATTTTTTATAGATAATTTTTTTCTTATTCGAGATTTAATCTCACCTATTTTCATGAATATTTCCCATTGTGATGATGAAATTTAGTACACATGTGTTATATAACAAAAAAATCAAATGGAGAAATTTTGAGAGAAATTGTTGATATTATACATATTATGTAATTTCTTATAATATGTAAAATGTTTAACTATTTGCGAATTAAAATTACATTATTAGTGTATGATTTTTCATAATTATAAAAAGATATATTCATAAAAGTTCTATTGGAATGTATGATATGAAATATTTGTTTTATAGTATGGTGTTTGGGGATAGGTGTGTCCACAAATCTATTTATATAAAATATGTTATGTAATAAATGAGTTTTGCAGACACGATCCAATAGTTTATGTTTATTTTATGACATTTTTTAATAGTGGTGTTTGGGAAGCTTTTTAGACTAAATGGTTATCATTTTATTATATAAATATGTTTATCGAGTGATAATTTATATTTTATATTATATAAATGATATTAATTACCATTCAAGTTAGTTGATGTAATTTAGAATAATTTTGGGATTAAAATGACTGAATTTTTTTTAAAAAGTATGGATAAGATAAAGGGATAAATATCAACATATGATAACATCTGAATAAATTTTTAATGCAATTATAGTTGGGTTTTATAGGTAATAACATCTCTATTAGGATATTATAATAATATTTGTTTTATCGAACAAATTTACCTTCCGGTAATAAACCATAAAAGAGAGTTTTTATCATTAACTCATTCACCGCCAGATTTAGGAAAAATAGTCAAAAATGAAAAGTTGATTTGACATTACTGAGTGATATGATGTTGTAAATTCAAATTCTCTTTAGTTCAATATTATAAAGAAATTGAGTTAGATGTCAAATATTTATACATGATATCCAATTAATAAAATAAAACATGATAAAAATTTAAAAATAAAATACTTTCATATGGTGAACTAATTGTATCTTATTTAAATAATGTTTTATTTTTGAAGAAACATTTATATTAATGTTTTTTGATTCACAGTTTTTACATTATAATTAATCAAATATCATTAATTTGGTTGAAACATGATAAAACAATAACCTGATAATGATATATATATATATATATATATACTGAATCCAATATGTATTATAATGGAATAAGGGAGTATTTATAATTGGTAAAAAATTATACTATATTTGATTTCATCAGAAAAGTATGATTTATTGTATTAACTAAGGTTGTGAGGTAAATATCCTTACATAAATTAAATCAAAATATTTTTATATGTTTTCTTATGTTTGTTATACATATTTATGGTTTTATAGAATATTCTAAAAATTTAGAAGGATTCTATGAAATATATAAGGATTCATATTCATTAGTTTTTCAATAATGTAAAGGAAACATATATTATATATTATATATAACTTAGAAAAGTGATATTATGATAGGGTTATATTTCCCCTAACCATATAAGAAGACATTATGGACACAGGGATAAGCCTCAGGGTTAATATAATTTATACATTGATTTAATTTATTTATATTTTATGGGTATCCTTTGATTTTAGATATGTGTTAATTAAAATGTGATCAACGATAATTTTTGTGAAGTTGATACCAATTTTCAATATATATTTACTCATTTTTGAATATTTGAATAGGTGATTGATACTTACTAAGGGTGAAATTTATTCTAATGGGGATTTAAAATTTATTATTTTAAAAAATATAATAAATTAATCAACTAACGTGTATTTGAAATTTAATGTTGATATCGATACCATGAGTATTAGTTGTAAAATACATTACTTAAATAAAAAGGTGATAAATAATAATGAATGGAAAAATAAATTATATGATAATTAAAATAAATATATTGATGATGATAAAAAATGGGGGAGGTAACGAAAAGAATAAACATTCATGTTATAGAAGATCAAGATTCAGGCTATGGTTGTATGTTGGGTAGTGGATTAATTTTTTATTAGAACAGAATGACGTATAATATTATTCTCTGTATGGGTGCGTAATATCTCACTAACAACCCCAATATTTTCAAATTAGAAATGATGTAAAAGTTAATTAGTGAAATAAGAAACCCAAACCTAATTTTTAAATTTACACTACCTCCAATAAGATATTCAAGGATAAAATAATTAAACTACTAATCATTTTTAGAGAAACCCTCCATTATTTTATGTAAATTCTCATTTTTTGAATATCTAATAGATGGATATTAATGAATAACAATCCGACATCTAAAATTATCTATAAAAACCAACACATAATTTTTACAATTCCTATACACATTATTATTTGAAAAAAAATAATGATACCGTCGGGTGATATTTATGAGAGGGAAAATGCATTCTAAAAAAAGTCATGAATCATTAATACAGAGGGGTAGAGATAATATTTTTGAGATTCCAAATATTATAATTCTAGAAGTCATACATTTACCAACATCCCCTAATTTTATAAACAAATCCTTCTATTTATTGAGAGAAAAATCCAAAAAAAATTAAATCCCTAATCCCCTTACTTATATATGTATTTTAGTTATTTTGAAACTTCCAAACACTCCCCATTATCCATGTGTTATGATGCACTTCATATGAAATAGATTATATGTTGAATTATATATGAAATGGGGTTTCAAATTTCCACCATAAATGATAATCATTATATAATATTATTATATATATCAACCCATATCATTAATCATATAACTCACTTTTGATTGTATGAAAGACCCCCTAGGTATCCTTGATTATCAATGTGTAATAATCCATTCCATATATCCCATAAAAAATTAATGTAATCACAAAAATAGCATAAGTCATTCTAATATATTTATATTATTTATATATATATTTCAAACATGTGGTTTAAATTAGGTCGAGAATGGGCTATACCATACATCCAAATTAAGATTTTCATTTTACAACACTTTTAAGGGGAAACATAGAATCCTTACAGAAAAAATAGATCAAACATTAAAGGATACAACTGACTTATTAAACACCAGCCTAAGGCAATTAAATTCTCTTTCCCTAAACAGATTCCTAGGAAAGGAACTAACCTGGCAGTGTGGATTGACATCCAAGATTTGTTCATAATGTCATGCTAGATAATCCCATTATTTCTAATACTCATACTTGGTAATCTTATTCGCATTAAATCCTCTAACAAGTATGCGGTCTTTCTTATCAATCCAATCATCTTGTTCTTTGGTAATTTTTACTTGAATTAATATTCCCATCATTTGATCTATATCGACCCTCGTAGCATTGATCACTAGAAATTCCTCCTTCATTTCTTCACCAGAATGCATGAGTAATTCCATCTGATTATCCACCTCCACATATTTCAAACCCTACAAGACGCCAGGGGGCCCCGCCTCACACTACTTTCTAGGGGGTGTGGTATCTTCCACTACTGTCATTACCTCCTGAGATTGCAATAAATCTCCTCCTATTGGTCCTTTGCCTTAGATGTTTATTCCTCTTGTTCTTGGGGTTGGATTACATTACCTTGCTGACTGTTATCTCCTTCCACTAGAAGGGTCACATGATCATTGTGTTTCCCTTCCTTTTTGGACGACGAGGTCTCCATCGGCCTCGGGAGATATGAGTAATATTTACGCCCCTTTGATTTCTGCTTCTTGGAGACCATGCAGCTCCCCAAGTCTCTGTTGTCTATATTACCTTTCTTCCTTCATTGACTGTACATACCTTTGCTGGCCCATCCGAATACATTACCGTAAAAGGATAACCCAATATCATTAGACTCGATCGTAGAGAGACAATTGATATTTCCTTTAAACTCTCCCTCATTACTCAAACATTCAAACTGGTTGATTAAGTTTAAACAGGACAAGGTTCTCCTTGGGATGGTTTCTTATTTGTAATTAAACGACCTGCCTTTACCAAATGAAGTCTCCTCCCACTCTTTCCCCTCTTTATTTTTATTCTCACTAGTATAATGTTCCCCCTTGTTGATTTTCTTCTACCACCATCACACACTGACATATGTAGGTACACATATTTAGTCTTACCTCATCCTTATAAATTAGACAAACAGATCCCACAGAGCCCCCCAGATCTTGAGACTTGGCACCTAAAACTTGTGTTGTCTGAGCTGCCACCTCCCACACCGACCCCACTAAAGCCCTCTGGCTTCTTGGAATACAAGCTAAATTAGGGCCTGAATCATCTTTCATCTATTTAGGAACACCCAGGTCCTCTTTTAGGTGCTCGAAGATATCTGCAACCAATGGGATGGCCCCGCTCCTCCCTGCCTTGCAGAGGGCTATCTTAGTAGCATCAGTCATCAAACGTGAAATAGAGGAAGGAATGATATCATATATTGAGTATGCATGGTTCTGCTCCCCAACAATTCACAACTGCTCCTTGCCAACTTCAAAACCACCCCCTCCATTGAGGGCTGTGCTTGGGTGGAATGACACCCTCGCCAGAATACAGAATCCAAGTTCCCAAGGCAACCACAAAGATCACAATAATAAGTCCATGTTTCATAGCATACCTTCTTTTTCTATAAGAGCTCACCTTCAGTCTAGATGATAATGTTTCCCATAGGGACCTTCGACACATCAACTACAACACATATCCTCGGAAAGACTGGATAGCAAACAGCATCTGCACGAGAGCGAAAACCCAGTCACTCCATGAAAAATTCAATTGGGCTTTACCATAAACATCCCTTCAATAATGCACCATTTCCATAGCCACATTAATCAATTCACTAAGGCCAAAGGTATTTAATTTTCTTATTCTCTATATCATCCATGACTCATCAACACATTATGGTGATTTTTAACTAGTTTTCCCCATCCACAAAATGAATCATGATCATCATGCAATTTTAGTGATCCTATCATACGCATTAATTCTCTATCACAATGATTTATCTCAACAATGTAGATATGAAGTTTTTTAATCAATCAATTATTGGAGCGACTTGTAGGGTCCTGAAAAATCTGCAATGGTGAATAAGAATCCCCTTTAATCCATGGGAGATTCTTCCCAATTTCCCCCAAAAATAATTGGGGAAGTGTGGAGAATACTCAAAGGATGGAACATGTTAAACCGGTCCACAGACCTGTCCAACGATAACAGTAAATGGCCGGTTCCGTGAAGCGCCCCCTCTGTGGACTGCTGTGGTTCGCGGAACAGAGACATGGATCCTCCGCGGACGCGAAGCAGGACTGGTGCCGAGCCGGTCCAACGTCACGAACCGCCCCAGCCGCAGACCGCATCGACCGGCCCTGGCCCCATCCGCTGTCTTTTGCGGAATAAAATGAAAACCTGCGCGGCCGCGAAGCACTCCTCGAGTTAGTTTGGTTCGCAGAGGAGTTATACTCAATGCCCCCCGTGAATTATGGATTGACCAAGTCATTCGTAAACCGGGTTTTTGGTCATCGGCCTCCGAAAAAGGAGCTGGATGACCATAG
Source organism: Viscum album (assembly GCA_963277665.1). Taxonomy (NCBI): domain Eukaryota; kingdom Viridiplantae; phylum Streptophyta; class Magnoliopsida; order Santalales; family Viscaceae; genus Viscum; species Viscum album. The sequence continues at coordinate 2,079,032,943 of OY728136.1, read as the reverse complement.
ATATATCTCTTTCCCCACTCTATAAACAGAGATCAAGGGGGAAGAGTGAGTAGAGGCAATTGGGAGATCGATCAGATTTGGGTGGAAGGATTTTGAAGGAAGGAGCTTTGGATTTCGCAAAAAGCAAAGTTCTAGTTCGCGAACCAGAACAGGTATGAATTTGGATGAAAATTAATATGGAACCGAAAACACATAACAACTTGGTAAACCGCGAACTAAAAACAACAATGAAAAGAAGACCGCGAACCATAGCCCCTCCGCGGTTGCACTCCCCACGGACCAGGGAGTTTATGCCCCTTTTCTAATCCATCGCACCGCATAGCACACTCTTATGCGGGTAAATCCCTGACCGACGAGCCTCTGACTAGTGTATCCCTCAGTCGCCACTGCTTGTGTGGACCCCTCCGCATACCAACCTGGTACGCGGGTCGAACCTGAAGCCGCGAACCACCCTAGTCCGCGGGATGCCCATCCTTCCATGGACCATCTTGGTTCGCAGACGGCCTCTCCATCCATGTAGAACCTCCCTACACGAAGGTCGCCACCCCTCATACACACGTGTTTTCCGCCAGATCCTTCGGAGTTCCCATTCCAAGAGCCAGATAAAATCCTTCCAATCCGGCCTGATCCTTCAAACCCCCCCCCCCATTTTACTATTCATCGGCCCCGAGTAAAGGACTCCACCAGAGCCACCAGACCTGTGTGATGTAACCATCAAGCGCATCAGCACGCCATTATGAGTTCACATACCCATGGTAAGCGAGGGCGAAGGGGTTTCTCCGGACCTTAATCAGATTCCCATAGCATTCATGGGTTCACATTCCCACAGTAATGCAGAGTCCGCGCCCAGGAGTCCCCTTTCTTCCCCTCTACTGGTTAGGACTGGGACACTTCTCCTCTCCCCAGGGTGTGACAGATTACCCATCAGAAGGAAGCCCCCATGCACCTCTGTACTTCCCCATGGCCATGGCCAAGGAAGGACAAAGTGGGGATGGTTTCTGCTCTGTTCTTCTTTGGGGCCAAGTCCCTCTCCCACTGCGCTTTGTCTCCATGTGATTCTATCTCAAAGTAAGCCCCGTATTTTTGGGCCGCCCCCATGCGTAATCCCCATCACATTTATCATGGATGCACCTTTCGCGATGTGATCGTCTGGTCCCTACTACCTCTTGTTTCTCACACCGAGCATGACTCAAATGGGCATACAGTAAGCATCGACTATGGAATCCTCTCCTGGGCCTCCTCAGATTGTAACCATAGATCCATTACCCCGGGCTACCTCAGAGCATAAGCCCCATGCCAATTCAATCTATGTGGACATTGATTCCCCACCACATGGATACGTAGGAATCCTCCAAGAGGTTCAATACTGATCACCATTAGACCCCCAGGTCCACATTCACGTCGGTTCATTGACACCCACACCTGAACTACACAGACTTTGATCCCGGTCTCCTAGGAAGGCTATGTAGGAAGCCTCCTCGATGATCAATACAAATAACTGGTCGTTCCAACCATCTTCATGTCGGTTCACCGCATCAACCCTGGGATGCCTAAAGTGTAAGGCCATAATAGAATGAACTACGTGGGTTCTGATTCCTCTCATGAGGATACATAGGAAGACCGCATCACGGGTTCGATCAAAACGTTCAAGTCGTTATCTATCCCCTTTGGATGACAATAAACTCGAGAGCACCCAGTTATGAGGATTTAAACTGGCATCGTCTCAGTGAGTCCAGACTCCTCGGGGTCTTTAATCCAACGAGGGATGGTAAACCTGGGGCTAAATGATTCTGAACCCCTGTGTTCAGCTGACCATTTCCAAATAAGAGTTATCCGTGGATACTATGCTTGGGTATAAACCAAAGATTCGTGAACATATGAATACATCTTAAATATATAAGAGGGTCCCGAAATAGGAAATTATTCCCCCCAAAAGGGTGCGATGTGCCCGACTTCCCATCCTCTCGGCCAATGTGAGTTCTTAAGCATCGCTGGTCAAACCACCCAGCGAACGCCTGCCTTTGGAAAGAAGGTCAACATATTACGGTATATGGAACCATTGGGTGTTTCGAGGCGAAAATGTTGCACCCAATATGAGTGATTAAGCAGAACTATATCCTATCTAATCAACCGTTGGGTAGCGTATGTTTCTCCCCCACGACCCCGCTGTGCGCCACGAGACAAAAATGGTGAACCTGACGTGAATCTTTAACCAAGCATGATAGGATTACCCTAATCACACTATGTTCCCCCCTTATACTCACAAGGTGGTCCACGAAAGGTCATTATTTATGCATAGGTTCATGAGATACTTCTTTGATGGTTTTATTGTCTGTATTTGTTAAAATATTTTATAGGTACAACTCAGAACTCCCTTCAATCCAATGGTGTCACAAAAGAACTCACAGGCGCGTGCTTCCAATAATAAAATGACTAGACTTCCTCACCAATGGAGGAACCCGTCACCGACTTATCGTCTTCAACGCTGGTCTCAGATGCGCTGATCCAAGAGTACCACATGAACGGTACTCTCCCAACGGTTGAGGTGTCCATGTATGCCCTCCAAAATGCCATGACCCATTGGTCGCATGCCCAGCAGTGGCCATGAAGGAAAATCCAGACGGCCCTTATTTCCCTATAAAACCATATTGGGAGTCTATCCCTAGAATGAGACAACACGTACCTCCCTTATCGTAGGGAGGTGGCTGACGTCGACGCTGAAGTCTTCATCCCCACTGAATTGGGGTTCCACTCTAAGTCCCCCGCCGGAATATGTCATTGCGGTCACACTGCAACTCAGCATCCTCCCGAGATGGAGAATGTCACCCCGAGGTTCCAGGCCCATGCTCCCCAAGCTCCAGCTCCACAGACCGCCCGATGGGGGCGGAAAGCGTACAACCATGGTCCCTTCATCCCCCTTGTCCCTGAGGAGGAGCTCTGCTACCCAGTCACTGAGACATATCACGAAAAGGCACATACACATGTTCGCTCTTCAAATGCCCTCCATCCAGACATGGCGGGATCATACGAGCAGGCGCGAATCCCCGCCAGGCTCCATCATGCTCGTCGATCACGCAACACGACACCTACCCAACAGACACTTCTCCCTGCCCAGGGTTGTGAAGCACACCAACCCGACGTGGTGGTGACCCAGCGCCTGCAGGACCATCTCCTATAATATGCTCATGACGCCTACCATCCCGATGTAGTGGCGATCAACAAATCCCACCACCCAGTTGTGGAAGAAATCAATAGGCGGGCATGTCTCCCTGCCAACAAAGGCCATCGAATTGATATGTTTGGAAACCAACATATACGGGGCCAGCTCCCTACAAATGCAAGTAAAGTCCTCCACCCTGATGTAGCGGCAAACAGAGATATAAACTAGCATATCCCGACACAGGGGAAGATTCGTTCACCTACCCCGACATAAGATAATTTTCAGTACCTACTCACCACCAGAGGACTGGAGCAAGATATTCCTACTCCGATACCGGAATGGGACTTCATACCTGTTCCAGCCAAAGATGTCTCTCTTCATATCCTGGAAATGATGAAAGAGAAGGTATCGATCCCAGATGCCAAACTCTGTATTATTCCACTAGGAGGGTCTCCGTCCATATTCTGTGATGCAAGGGAAAACGGATCGAGCTGCTTCAGTCATTCCAACTAGGGAACACCCGTCCATCATGGTGGATGTTCCAGAGCAGGCATATATTCCTGCTAAAAGTAAAGATGTTCGTCGTTGTATCCCAGAAACATCGCAGGACCCAATCTGATAGTGACCTAAAGGTGAAGGTTGTTGTCAACTGTAAACGGTCCCCGCTGCCCACAGGAAAGTGCCCTGAATGCTTCGAAGGCTTCCGGAAAATAAAGAGAGGGTTCAGGACTCAGATCTACTAGATGATGGGGTTCCCGATGCCGCTAAGCGCAAATCGGAGGCTCATAACCCTTCCTGCCAATTACCATATAATGGGAGTGGAAGTAACTGTTGAGAAGGTCCTCCCCACAATGTTGCTACCAGCAGCTCTGAAGGTCCTCTATAGTGCACCCACCAGTGCCTCCCCCACGGGCATATAACGATCGATCAAGAGTGATCATCTTTTGATGTGAGTCACTAAACCCTCCACGTGACCATAAGATCGAGCAGCAAGAAGGCCCTCCACTTGCAACGGTCCACCTTGAAGGTCCTCCCGGGGGTATACACTACAGGCACTCTCCATGTAGTGGGACCACAGATTATGATAGTAGTCCATGCTATCATTGTCGCAACTACTAAGGCCCTCCCCGCAGTGATGTATCATCATAACAAGAAGGACCTCCCCTTGTCGTGGCATGCCCTGAAAGTCCTCCCTATGGGATACGTTGCAATCACTCTCCACGCAGTCCGGCATCAGATCACATTGGAAGTCCTCGCCATCCTGATAATGGATGTCCACCCATCGAGACATCATGCAATGGGAAGGCCCTCCCCTCATTGTGGTACATCTTGAAGGCCCTCCCCAGGGAGTACCCCGCAGATATTCTCCCTACGGAAGCTGTAATGCTAGTCCTCGCCTTTGCAGTAGTTGTGATGGTAGTCCTCTCCACCACGACTGCCATTATGATGGTCCTCCCCGTGATGGCCCCATACAACAAAAAGGTCCTCGCCTTATCATAGTGTATCTTGAAGGTCCTCCCCAAGATACACATCAAACATCCAACCATTATGTTCATCCTAACCATGATGACAGTTGTCGCGAAGGCCCTCCCCATAGAAACGCTACGTAGCCAGAAGGTCGTCCCATCGATGCGATATGCCTTGGAGTTCCTCCCCAGGGCGTGCACTACAAATTTCCTCTATGTAGTGAGGATTCAAGCAGTAATGGTAGTCCTCACCATTGCGGCCATCATTGCGAAGGTCCTCCCCGCAATGACATATCATATCGACAGGAAGGTCCTCCCCATGCCGAATCCAGCACAGAAAAACCCTTGTACACTGAGGCACTCAAAATGATGGGATTAAGCATTCCAAATTCCCAACTAGTAACCAACGACACCCATCATCAATCGAGAGACATTCTAGGGCCACGTTCATCTTTTGAACCCCCTCGGAATCACCCACATGAAAATTCATTACCTGTCGGCCCAACTGCACCTGACCAAACTATCGGTGAGCATCTCAGTTGGGTTGACCAGGAAGAGGAATCACATGCGGAGGAGTATGTCGACATGTTGATCCTGGGGAAACGATTGTACAGAGATGATATACCAGTTATGTTTTGGCCCACGTCCACCACTCAATAAGAAATACCCAAGATTTTGTTAGAATAATGTGTGCACGAAATCTTCTCCAATATATGGACAGCCCTCCTCCATCTGAAATCAGGCTTCCTGCCCTACGGTGGGTAAGTAAACCATGTTAAGACAATAGGAGACCTACAGTATCACATCGACCTGGAATCCCTTCCTTTGGCACGGAAAAAATGACCCGAGAGGCGCAATGGGAACATGGAGATAGCCTGCCTCCAAGCACTTCACCAACTGCACCGCCTCATCGGTGACGCTCTGACGGGAGTCCATATTAGTGGATGGGATGAACACGGAGCTCTCCATTTCACTCTGCTCCCCACCTAGAGGAACCCATTTGACATGGTGTCTTGCAACATCATCACTTCAAGACAACAATCGAGTGGTCTCAAGTTCGCAAAAGGTAACACAACCTACAATGTCAGCCCTTGAATATGTCCTAGAAGCGTTAGGACTGATGGGAACAAGCCATTCGAGAACTCCTGAATCAGACCACCAAGAGCATACAACAAGCCTCTCTCCAAAGAGAGGCCAATCAACAGTCATTGCTAGCCTCCCCAGAGATGATTGAGTCGCGAGTGAACTCGACATCATAACCAGTTCACCCTCAAATGGGGGCACACAAGATCTAGAAAGTAGAGATAACATCAGCCGCTGCCGCAATCTTGGGCCCACCCCAGCCTGCAGGGTTCGGGGAATTTTTAACAATATGGTCCCCTGTAAGATCAGTAAAAATAGGAAAAGACCCAACGTCGAGGGAATAGAAACAGCCCCAGCCCACTGGGCTGGGGGCATTTTTACCACCTCAACAACAACCTCCCCCATGAGGACCTGTATTTTCTCATCTAGGGAGGACATTCAGAAGAGGAGGTTCCTGCCTTATCCCATCTTTTGAGTCACCATCCCCTAAATGTGGGAGGAATACCGTAAGGATGCATCAATGGACCCTTCACATCACCCTTCATCAAGGAGTCCAAAAGCAATCCCGATACAGGAGGGGGAGGACCAGAAAAAGGTGTGGGAGATCCTCTTCCTATTAAAAGATGACATCTCCACCACCCCTCTATATAAATCCATCAACGCCATAGAGGCTAACCCCATGGATAACACCGGAGGCGATGCAAACTCTGATGGATCGTTAGATGATGGTTCCAGTCAGGCTGTGACTCACAAAGAACCACCAGGTGTGCACACCCGGAACCCGAGGGCCGCTCTAAAAATGGTCACCCCTTCAACTAAACTTCCTCTTCTCACCCTGTGAGCTCCCAGTAAGGATAAGAAAAAAGGACTGGTTACCTATAACCCGCCTCCTTCTCTCGATAAAAACTAGCCACTTACGCTTGAAGAGAGGTTCACTCGACAGGAATAAGAAATGAAAGAATTGAGGTGACTTAATGCCAAGCTACTCTAGATGAGCCATCTTATTGGAATCGCTTCCAAAGAAGAGCCACACCTTTCACTCCCAGTAAGTGCAACTCAAAGACCATGGTTTTCCCCGGCAAATGAACCACGGTCAGAGATCCCTCCCAATGAGGCACCTGGCCCATCGAACTACCTAAATATGGAGCTGGATGAATACCAAGACTTCCATCCACTTAAGAAGCAACCGGAGCAAGTACGTCTGAACCCTCCGAAGGTGTCACAAATGGAATACACACCCTTGGTGCTGGCCAAGACGAATCCTCAGGAAATGCCTCGGGCTACACCCAACCATTACCGGACCCAATAGAATGTAAAACAGGGACTCACCAGCACCATCGAAGTGCTGACAGCTCGATTAAAAGCAATGGAAGGTCGACGCGCTCTGATACACTAGAGCGGAAGCCCTACCTAGATTGGGTGAAAAACAGGCCACCTCTACCCAATTTTGGGAGCCCTGTATTCCATATTTTCAATGGTTCAGGTGATCCAGAACAACACATGATGCACTACGTGTCTTATTGAGACCTAATGATGGGAACTCTTCAACAACAAGAAGCAGTGAAACTCAGATGCTTCGAATGGACCCTGCAAGGATCTACCTTCATCTGGTATACGAGTCTTCTAGCCTTGTCAATAAAATGATGGGAAGACCATCAGCTGGAGTTCCAGTTCCACTTCATCACAACATTTCCCAAAACAACGGCCATCGACCTCTTGAATTTCAAACATAGGGAGAAAGAGAGATTCTCAGATTTCATCGCCAGATGGAAAGGTCTAACTTACTCTCTGAACAAGACAATGCCTCAAGATGAGATATGTTCCATATGCATCGATAATCTTTGAGATGATCTGTGAAAATCGCTCATACCTGTGGAGTGAACCACTAGCTTATGCCATCTCTCATCCATCGCCCAGTGAATTGAAGACTCCCTATAGCGGTCCAATATAAAGTCATGAATAGACTTACATCCTCATGAAATGTGAACATTTAGAGATGAAGTGTCCTCTATCATGCTCAAGCCAGTCCATGCTTCTGCTCTACTTCATAGGCCTCAACCAAATCATCATGGGCCACCTCTATATCAGTGGCCACCTTCTCCCAAGTGGGATGATCAGGGGGGATCAAAGTGGAACCAGTTCGAGGAATGAAGAAAAAAATTATAATCGTTCTTAGAGGACAATGTCCGTGGTTATTTCATCGCCTCCATGAAATGCAACTTGCTCCGCCTCCCGGATCCAAGGAGGCCCGAAGAAGTTGGTTGCGATGACAGGATGGACTACTATGCCTAACATCAATTATTAGGGCATAGTATCTAGGAATGCTTCATCTTAAAAGACCACCTACAAATGATGGTAGACTTCGAGAAGTTCCAACTGGGACCACCCTCAGCACATGTGACATATATTTGTACCACCGACTCTGAAAAAAAGGAGGGGTGGCCAGATGTCACCAGCAAAGAGGGGTAGAAATTTGATATCTGGAAGACTCGGAATACTATCAACCGAGCCCATGGCATAATCCTAGCTCAATTACAATAGATGATATTGTCGCCAATAGCCCATGATGGCGTACAACTGTCAATATCAACCTCACAAACCTCCTCGATCCGGTCACCCATGTGTAATAGAAAAGGGAGGAGTCAAGATCAGGAGGTGAAGTCCACAATGAGGACAATGTTATCCCTGACACTGTCACATTTTATGACCTCAAACTTGGCACCATGGGCACCGACCCACCAAACGGCACCATCATGGACAACTGACCAGGTTTACCTATCATAGGATGAGGAGCTAATCTTTGGTTCCATCAACATCATCCATCTGATGGAATCATTCCCTGATGAAGGGTATGGTTATGAGCTCGAGTTCCCAACATAAGGGGCTGGGAGGATGAATCACAGAGGCAGGGGATACCGGGGAAGGCACAGTCGATGCCGAAACCAACCCTACGGTTGGACCCCATCCCAAACTATTAATATCGCAGAAACCAGTGGGAGAGCCCTTCAACGGACTCAAATAGAGATATAATATCCCTTCACCTCCACAAGAGGCCACTTTGGACCTGTCATTCTGCGGTACCCATCTGAGGAGGAACAAATGTATAGAAGCCTAGTGCGCAAAAATAGACCGACCAAGCCGATACCCCGAGAACGCGGGAACACCGTCGACATCCGACCCCATGACCGGACCCTCCTCGTCACATGTTCCAGCTCTCAAGCTGCCCGTTAAGACCCCCCCCCCCCCCACCAATGGAGATATGCCAGCCACTGGAGCAGAAATACAATATCCTTAAGCATCTGGCATTAGTACATGCCAATCTGTCTATCCTGGATATGGTGAGTTTGTCAACGGAACTCAGGGAGGGACTTATAGAAGCCTTGCTCAGCCCCATGAGTTTCAAGACGAGGTAACTGCCAACAAGATTTACTGGACGGAGACTGGCTCTGCTGAATGTAATGCAGTGATTTCCTTCACTGATCTGGATGATGATTCCATCATGTAAGGACACATAAAACCACTTTATGTGTCTAGATCACTAGTTGATGTTGAGATCTTCAAAGTCACTATTGACAACAGCTCTGGATTTAACCTCCTTCCACTAAATAAACATCGTATGTTGGGCTACAATGGGGGTGATTTAATACCCTTGGCCACAACTCTTCTAGGTTACGACATGAGTGAATAGAAGCCAAGGGGAAAAATTAAGCTAAAGACACATTTTGGAGACCTTGTGGCATACAAGGAATTTCTAGTGGTCTGGTGGAACACAACATTCAATGCCCTGCTGGGAAGGTCGTGGCTCCATAAGCACATGGTCATTCCATCATCCTACCACAAGTGTATTAAGTATTTTATCAATGGGAAAAGTGGGACATTGCATGCCGACAAGTCCCCTTTCGAGCTCTCTGAGACACATTACATTGGCGCCAGATTATATGAGCAAAATAAGAAGAATCCCTCGGTCGATAGTGTCGAATGGATCCCTGATCCAAATGGTCTGGAAATGGTTCCTGATTACCCCCTCACGCAGCTTGGCGGAGACTATGTACATCCCATCAACCATGTTGAGAGCAGAGATTCATGCCTGGACACACACCCGACTATCTTCATGACTTCAACTATGACGCCCAAGAGTAGTGGTGAATATACAACCACTGACCCTCAAATTAGGGACAAATACTCGAGTGAGGACACCCACGATGCCTCACCTTTGGACTCCCAGGAGCCCGAGTCAAGGGCTCTCCCCTCGCTGGATCAAGAGGATGAGGATTTGGGAGAAGAAGAAGAGGAAGATCTCAGGGATGCACCTCCCAAATTTGAGGAATGTATCTCCACCACAGTGGAAAAGCTCAGAGAAACAAACCTGGGGACTGAGGAAGACCCAAGGCCCATTCTCATTAGTGCAGCCATGTCTCCCGAGGAGCACGAGGTATATAACTCTTTACATAAGAAAAACTAAGATGTTTTTTAATGGAATTACACAGAAATTATGAGACTCGATCTCGAAGTGGAAACCCACCACTTATGTTTTTCATAAGACCACCGGGGATATAAACAATCCACCAGAAGAATGCACCCCTCTTATGCTTCCAAAATAAGGGCTGAAGTCGATAATCTTATTAATGTATGCTTCATACTGGAGGTCCAGTACCCCATTTGGTTGGCCAAAATCGTCCCTATCAAAAACAATTAACAGACACATCCGTGTTTTCATTGATTTCAGATATCTCAATCAGCATTCTCCAAAAGATGATTTCCCGGTCCTGATCACCGAGTTTTTAATCGATGGAACGGCCAGATATGAGGATCTATCGTTCATGGATGGTTATTTTGGGTATAATCAGATCTGGATGGCCCGAGATGTCGAAGAAGCCACTTCCTTCAGAGCCCCTCAAGGAATATTCTGTTACAGGGTCATGCACTTTGGTCTGAAGAACGCTGGCACCACATATCAACACACCATGCATCGTATCCTTAAACCATTCTTGGGTAGATTCGTCGAATTTTACATGGATGACTTGGTGGTCAAATCAAGAAAGATCTCAGATCACCTGTCATACTTTGAAACCGTCTTCAATAAACTCTGATAACATTTCCTAAAGATGAATCCCTTGAAATGCGCCTTCGGGGTTACCTCAGAGAAATTCCTTGGCATCATCGTACGCCATCGTGGCATCGTAGTATACCCTGAAAATACAAAGGCAATCCTTAGTCTTCCACCTCCCCACAATTTCACTGAGTTGAGGGGATTCCATGGACACCTAGCCTATATAAGGAGGTTCATAGCCAACCCAGCAAGAAAATGATTTCCCTTCACTAGGTTAATGAAAAAGGGGGTTACCTACCAATGGACAGATGACTGCCAAGAGGAATTCGACATCCTAAAGAAGTACCTCTTGATCCCACCAGTGCTCATGCCCCTGGTTTATGGAAGACCTATCATCCTATAAGTTATTTCCTTAGAGTGGTCACTAGGAGCCTTCCTCGCGCGGAAAAATGACGCCTGCAGTGAAAACAATCTCTATTATCTCATCCGAACCATGATTGATGCTGAGACTCGATACTCAAACATTGAGAAAAGCTATTTGGCCTTGGTATTCGCAGTTCAAAAGTTACGAAATTATCTTTAGCATCATGATGCCCATTTGGTCTCATGGAGTACCTAGCTCAAGTACATCCTTAGCCGCCCAATGATGATCGGGCACCTATCCCGATGGGGAGTCATCCTGTAACAGTTTGATATCTGGTTTGTGCCTTAAAAAGCCATTAAAGGCTAGGCGTTAGCAGATTTTCTGGAAGAGCACCCCTCAATAGGGACCACCGTAATAAACGTCGAGTTACCTGATGAAGACATATTCTCAGTTCAAGAGGAGCTCTCCAACATGGGAAATGAACTTCGATGGTGCATCCCGAAGACCAAAAGGGAAAAGGATGGAGGATCCCAAATTTAACAAGGTGAGATTGGGGATAATACTCATGTCCCCAGAAAAGGCATTCTTTCCATATTCCTTCCTCCTGTCAGAAGGATGTATGAACAGTGAGGTGGAGTATCAAGCCCTCATTGCAGGCCTCGAGCAGGCACTCCAGGTGCAAGTACAATACCTTAAGGTAAAAGGTTACTTAGAACTGGTCATCAAGGAAGTCAATGGTGACTATTCTATTAAAAAGGAGGAGCTAATTCCCCTATTTGACCATGTCCGAGGGTTAATGGAGGAATTATCCACAGAACCAATATTGACCTATATTCCCCGGTCTTAGAATGCCCAGGCTGATGCATTAGCTTATGCGGCCACAACCCTAGCTAACCCAGACCGGGATGAAACACCTATCAGTATTGCTCATCGTCGAATGGTCCCCTCCGTTTTTTCAAGCCAAGATGGAAGAAATCAACAAAGTCAGTCCTGTCCCTGAGCAATATGCTCTTTCCACCAGCTAGATGAACCTCATTGAAAACTACCTTCAACGGAGAGAACATCCATTAGACAGGGCTGAATGAGAGCAAATATAGATAAGGTAAATAAACATTGTCCTATATGGCGGTGTGGGTCAGCAAGAGGTCCCCTACAAATGAGTCCTCGACAGAAACCTCTTTAGATGCATTGATGGAGAAGAAATTGATGTCGTCGTGACTGAAGTGCATGCCAGAATATTTGGAGCACATCAGTCGAGGTCTAATCATTCCCATCATGTTCGAAGGATTGGGTATTATTCAGTCACTGTGGCATGAGATTTTAGGCACTCTACCGCAAAATGAAACTCATTCAAAATTCATGCCAACTGTATACACCAACCTCTGAAGTTACTTCATCTGGCCAATTACTCCTAGCCATTTGCTGCATGGGGAATGGATGTTGTGGGACCATAACCTCACACCACAACCAAACAGCTGAGGTATATCCTCATGGAAACATACTTCTTTTCCAAATGGGAAGAAGTTGTACCTCTTAAAGAAGCCGGGCCAAGAAACATTTTCAGATTTGTGAAAACCAATATCATCACCAGATTTGGTGTCCCTCATACCATACTGACGGATAAAGGCCCCAAATTCTGCTATGCTGAATTGGAGAAATTATACCATGAATATGGTATCAAGGCTAACCTCTAATCCTGCTACCATGCTGCGGCCAACGGGAAGTTAGAGGCTTTCAACAAGTCTTTTTCCATCATTCCCCAGATAATGGTGGAAAAAGAAAGAATTCATGGCCAGATAAACTCCACCATGCATTGTGGGCTTACCAAACAACAATCGGCACCACTACTCGGTCTACTCCGTACTCATTAATATATGGAACGGAAGCGGTCTTGCCCATTGAGCTCCAATTACCTTCACTCTATGTTTCCATTTGTGATCAGTTATCCAATGATGAGTAATCCGAAAAATGGCTAGGTGAATTTGAACTGCTGGATGAGAAGCAGTTGCACACTTTACTCCATCTGAAGGTATATCAATACTAGATCACACAAGCCTTTAATAAAAAAGATCGTCTTCGGTCTTCATTGGATGGAGAATTGGTGTTGGTCCTCCAGACCCAAATGATACCCCAAATGAAACCTCCAAAGCTTTAGCCAAAGTGGGAGGGACCATATCTTATACACAAGGTCTACCCCAATGGGGCATATTCTCTGATCTCCATGGCTGGGAAGTTCACTACCGTTCCAACAAATGTGATATTTTTGAAGAAGTATTACACATAAATAAAAGCAGTTATCGTCCGAGCTGCAGGATGTTAAATTGCCAAGAACCCAATGGTCCAAACTCTACAACCCTAAACTAAGAGTATTTAATCCTCACTGGCATAACTAAAAGCGGTTATCGTCCGAGCTACATGGCGTTAAACTTCCAAGCACACAACGGTCTAAACTCTCTGACCTTTAACTAATAGTATTTCTTCATCACCAACAAAACTAAAAGTAGTTATCATCGAAGCTGAAGGACGTTAAACTGCCAAGAACCCAACGGTCCATACTCTATGACCTTAAACTAAGAGTATTTCGTCCTCACCGCACGATGTTAAACTACATAGACATCATAGAACTACATAAGGCTTGATTCCTGCCCTCACAGGATATGTAGTGATGCTAGGGTTCCCCATCCTAGACCATCCATCCCCAAATAAAAGTTAATAATGACATTTCCCCCGTATATGGACCAAACCTGCATGGGGCGTATTCCTCGTCCTTACCGCATGATGTTAAACTGCATGGGTAAAAAAATTAAAAATTCCCCTTTCCCCCGTACATGGACCGTACCTGCATAGGGTGTATTCCTCGTCCTTACTGCACAACGTTAAACTGCATGGATATGAAGATTTAAAAATTCTCATTTCCCCCTTGTATGGACCAGACCTGCATGAGGAGTACTCCAAAGAGAACTATGTATGGCTTGATTCCTACCTTCGAATGAAATGTAGCGATGACATGGTTCCAAATCCTAGCCCAGCCATCCCAAATAAAAGTTTAAAATGTCCCCTTCCCCCATGTATGAACCAGACTAGCACGGGGTATACTTATTTCATAGAACTATGTATGGCTTGATTCCTGCCCTTGTAGGATACGTAGTGACGCCAAATTCCACACTCTGGCCCATCCACATCAAATGAAGCCAAAAATACCCCTTCCCCCGTACGGACCAGACCCGCATGGGATGTATTCTCTTAAAAGAACTATGCGAGGCTTGATTCCTGCCCTCGCTAGATGCGTAGCGAAGTCAGGGTTCCCCATCATGGCCCAGCCATTCCCGAATGAAGATTTTTTAAAAAATGACCTCTCCCCCCGTGTACGGACTAGATCTACAACGGGTGTATTCTTCGTCCTCACTGAATGACGTTAAACTGCACGGACTTCAGAGAACTGTGTGAGGCACGATTCCTGCCCTAATAGGATACGTAGTGACACCAGAGTCCGTCACCCAGGCTCAGCCATCCCCAACTGAAAGTTGAAAAAATGCACGTTTTCCCCGTGTACGGACTAACCCTGCACAGGGTGTACCTCTTTTTGGGAACTACACGTGCCTTGATTCCTACACTCACAAGATGCATAGTGACGTCAGGGTAACCCATCTCAGCCCAGCCATTCCCGAATGATGATTACAAAAATTTCCCTCTTCCCCCGTGTACGGACCAGATCTGCAAGATGTGTATTCTTCGTCCTCACTGCACGACATTAGAACTGCACGGACATCGTTCTCACCGAACGAAGTTAAAACTGCATGGACTTCATCATGACCCACCCAAGATATATGGTGAAATGAGAGGGAAATACTCCTTGCGCATTTGGATGCATCCCCTACATACATTAGATTGCACAGCCCGGATAATTATGGATCCTCATAACCATTCACAGCCATCAGAAGCCGAAAGTTATCGACCCATAGACACCTTTGCATGACTATGCATACCATGCCCTTAGTGTCTCTGCATATTGATAGCCCCTGGACCATCTACCAAAAGCTAGATTTCCTTTAGTTGTCCTCTTCCTAGTTTCGTATGCTTACCGACCTCAGATCCCCCATATCATATCTCCCCATCCAGAAATCTATGACATAGTGGATTACGAGTTCATCCCCCTTTTCACATCCAAACATTTCCATGGTATCATTACCCAGTTATCCTATGTATTCGCTCGTTGTTCACATGATGACCTGTATCCATGAACATCAATCTAGGGCTAGGATACTTAGACTCAATGGACAATGGCAGTAAAGATGTTTCTTGTATGCTCAGACACCATTATCCCCACATTCGAAACTCTGTACTGTGAGAAATCTCGGATTTTCAAAATCATTCATGGTCATCAGAAGTGGAAAGCCATCGACCCAGGGACACCTTTTCATGACTATGCATACCATGCCCTCAACAGCTCTTCATATTGATATCCCTTGTCCCGTCTACCAAAGGGAAGATTTCCTTAGGCGGTACTCTTCCTCCGTACGCTTACCTGCCTCAGAGCCCCCACACCACGTCTCCTGATCTGGGAAACCTCAGAGTTACAGTTTGCAAACGTCATCCCCCACCGTGTTCGGAGTATATCAGAGCATGGTAACTCAGTTATCCATCAAGTGTCTTCAGCAATAGTCACCCATTGGTCTATGCTCCATGACCGCTAAACTAGGAGTAAATTGTCCTTACCGCATGACGTCAAAATGCATGGAGTGAAGGTACCCCCCACGCGCAAGATAAATCAGTGCAGGGAGCACTCTAAGGTTTAATAGAAACTATGGATGAACATCCCTAACATGTCCAGATATTTTCTTATGAAATAACAGATTTCTTGGCCCAGATAATCACAGATCCTCATAACCATTCACGGACATCAGAAGTGGAATGTTATCGACCGGTGGACACCTTTGCATGACTATTCATACCATGCCCTCAGTGGCTCTGCATATTGATATCCCCTGGACCGTCTACCAAATTCAAGATTTTCTCAGGCGATACTCTTCCTAGCTCCATACAGTCACTGTCCTTAGAGCCCCCATATCATTTCTCCGGAACTGAGAAGCCCTGGAACAATGATTTACACTAATCAACCCCCCTCCATGTCTTGGGAATGCCGAGATGTTCAATCCTAATTACATTCTTATCAAGAGCAGCCTTCGAAACTATGTCCTTAACACATGACGATTAAAACTACAAGGAACATGTCTTTTCCGATTGGTGAGAAACTACAAAGACCCAGCATTAAGCATTAAGATAAATGCCTCCAATTTTAAGAATTTTCACGGATTTAAATATGCTCCCATGTCTTCTTTGCATGACGTTAAACTGCACATAATTTAAAATTTCCCCCATCCTCGCTACACGACATTAAAGTGCACATCATCATTTAATAACACTCCTCATCTTTAACGCATGACGTTAAACTACATGGACGTTGTCCTTGACGCATGACATTAAACTGAACGGTTAAACCTATCATGGGTTCAATAAGGAACTGAGGATTTTCTCTGTCCATCAGTGCTTGAATCAGCCCTACAAAAACCACCGTCTCACACCAACATGAGAAGGAATGACTTCACCCATTCTTGAGAAATTTAGCCAAGATGTTCCTCCCGTATCCAGGCACCCTCTCCTCATAAATCACACTCTGCACCAAGAAAGAGCTGAACCCTTGTAAACCACCCCTGGTGGTCCCGAATCTCTATCTTCCCTGATGTTTCTCGACACTCGGGAGAATGAAATCATTGACCTAAGGATGCCTTTTCATGACTATGCATACAATTCCCTCAGTGGCACTGTATATTTATCACACCTGGCTAATCAACCAAAGGAAAAATTTCTTTAGGAGATGCTTCTCTCCGTACGCCTCTTGGAGTTTGGGCCCCCATATCCATCCTGGGATTCAGAAATCTTCTAACCAGCAGTTTACCAACCTCATTCATAACCTTTCCTCAATATAGCGGAACGTCTCTGTTGAGATTACGGAGAACCAGGAGAAGCCATTCCACTTTGAAGAATTTCCCAACTGCATGACTTTAAACTGTGCTAAGACTCAATCATCCTCTATGCTTACTAAATTAATAGGATAGGGACCTTGAGTCCACACTCCCGATTAATAATGATGTTCTCAAACCCTTTCAGACATCATACACCCTTTCAGAACCACCCCTAATAGTTTCCATGGTTCTCCAAGCCACCCATGGTGGTTTCCATATGCCAGGATTTCATGAAGTACATAGGCCATAAGAAATGGAGAGTCATTGACTTAAGGACACCTTTTCACAAATATGCATACCATGCCCTTAGTGGCTCGGTATAATGATCGCCCCTGGCCCGTCTACCAAAGTCATGATTTCCTTAGGCGATGCTCTTCCCACCTATGCATGCTAATACGGATCTCATTCCTTCAGGCATGCCATGAATGTTGTTAAAATCTAAACATGATTCCCCCCACACGTGTTTAGAGGATATTGAGACATCTTTTAATCAACCAAACCACTTTGGGGACCTCACACCACCATATCTGGTCAAAGATGTTTGATATAAAACATTTGTAATGATATTCTTGTCAGAGGGACATTAAACCACTCACAAAAAGAGGAACAATGTGTGTTAGGCCGAAAACCCAAAAAGGGATACCTAAGAAAAAGTTGGGCCATACCCTCTGGTTATACACCAAATGGGCCCAGGAAAAATTAGGGTATTAACAGAAAAGGAAAAAAGTTTGTGGGGGTTTTCTACAAATCCCAAGCAATAGTCAAACTATGCTCACTGGATCCCATGATCCAGGAAAAAGTTAGAGCCCATTTCTATTTTTATTTTTTTTCATATTTATGATCAATTCTGATTCAGTGGGTTGTTATTCAGAAAAAACAATTTCTAGTAACAATCAGATTTTACAGCAGCAAAAGATTGACAAAGTGTAACGCCCCGACCCCAGCTACCCAGAGTCGGTGCATTACTTCATAACATTGGCATGATCACAAAAGATCAAGTCTCAAAAGACCGATTAGTTTAGTATCCTTGGAAACACTAGATACATTCATAAATGTTACATTACATCATAAAGTGAAAAACTAATAACAAAGTCTTCATAGTCCACACTCATATCCTCTTCTGAATATCCCTACAGGTCATTCATAAAATACTTCTTCACATCCTGGAAAATATTAAAACATTGAAAGGGGTGAGCTCAGATGCTCAGTAAGGATAACAATATTGCGGAAGCTTTCATAAATAAACATAAACATTTAAGGAAATGTATAACTAAAACAAAAGCATTTTAAAAATGAACATCAACAAAATATGGAAAAAGTAACATGAGATAATGCCATTTACTTTTTCACATGGATATTCTACTGGTTGAATAACCACATGCAATATCAATAACCACTTTCATAATGATGGAATTCATAATGCCAGACTATCATAACCACATAGCCAAGGCCTCGTGCCAAGACTACAAATAAGATTTTTTCAAGGCCTTGTGCCAAGACACTAGTTTGTCTCATGAGACCTACCGATGAAAAAAAAAATTTAGAAGATACTTACATTTAAAATTGCTCAAATATACTCCAGTGTTTTTCTGAAAAAATTATGCAAGCTTCTGAAAACAAAATAACTAATTCTGAGACTGCTCGACTAATTACAGGCCATGATGGGTCCACTCCCAATCCCTTCCTTTCTACCACACTCGAGAGTCGGGTTTTCTGAAAACATTTTTAAGCTTGCGTTAAATACGTATACATTTGCACTGGATATTCATTTTTATAATAAAATAGATCTATTATGTTTATTCACTATAATTACACATAATGAAAGTACAAATACAAGATATTACATAATAATATCATGACATAATTTGAAAGTAGGAGATTAACCCAAATAATGGAAATTGGGTTAAGAAGTTCCCTTACCTCGTGTCTGACTTGAGTGAACCGTTCTTTAACCTCCTTAAAAATACGGTAGATCTTTTTGATTTGAGCCAAAGGCTTCCTTGGGAAGAATTATTCCCAAAGTGAGGCTTCTAGGAGTATGGTAGGGATGTTGGGAGAGTATTTGGGCAGAGGTTGGCCGAGCCAAATGGCTTCAAGGTGTGAATAAGGTGGGAGTGGTGGGGGCCTTTTATAAGTGGAGAGGAGGGGCTCTTTTGGAAAGATTGAAATGTTACATTATTATACAATGATTTTTCGGATTCTAAAGGTCCCACACTTATATAATTCGTGTCTAAGGTGATAAGGGTTCGAAATATCCTCATCCAATAGTCTTTGGACAAGTTTATGCCTTGGATTTTGCATTATCTTCTCATTTTATTTAAATCGTTAAATAATGAGGTCATCACTGCATCATAATAATTTCATAAATACTTTAATTTATTTAATTTCTAAAAATTATAAAAAAAATACTATGATGTAGGAAATCTTTTTAGCTTTATAATGAATATTTATAGTCAAAATTTGGACTTGTTTAACCCCACTTAAAAGCTGTTTTAGTAAAACAACTCATGTTTGTGTCAATTTAATTTTAACATTAAATAAATATATATTAATGTCATTTTCCAACTAAAGTGGCTCCATGGGGTCCCCAAGTTGACCCATGGGTTGTCTTGGTCGGCCATGACTCATCCAATAGTAGTAGGACAAGTGTCATGCTCATCTCATATTATTAAAACATTATTTGTACCTTAAACTACACTAATTACCTCTAATCGCGATTAAGAACTTAAAAGTTACTATTCACAAAAAATTTATTTTCAACTCATTGAACCACATTTTACTTCTTAATGACAACCATGTATGTCGGATTTTTGAAAATCAAATCACAGAAGTGGTAATATTTCATTTAAACGAAAAATCAGTTATTTAACTACCACTTAGTGGTTTCACTATTCATCAAAAATTGATGTTTTTCATAACAAAGCCAAAATTTCACCCTAAGCTATAATTGATATTCTGAATTCAAAAATGATGTCTATTATACAAAATTCCAAACATATAAGTTGCATTAGTTAATTTTATAATTAATTCCCGTTGTCACAACAAATAGCGTGTTTTTAGGAAACAATTTATATCAAAAGATTGGCAATTATTTATGTCCAATTTCAATGTTAAATTAATTCTAATGACCACCATTGGATAAAATGGTAAAAATATATTCTAATTATACTTTAAAACCACTAAATAGTATAATTTATCACTATAAATTATTTTGATTAAAAAAGTTGTTTTTAAGTATTTTTCACTATTCATAAAAAATTGGAAGTTCTCAGAAAATTACAAAAAATTCAACTTTGGATAATTCCAATATTACGAATACAAAAATGAAGTCCATTTTGAAATATAAAATTTATATAATTTTAAAAAGTGGTTATTACTATTCATAACAGCTACTATGATTAGTCGCGGTGTTTTAGAACTCGAAGTTGCGTACAATGCAAGCTATTGCATTATTGAATGAGAAGCGTATCGTGGAAGCTCGGGGTGTTACATTCTCCCCTCCTTCAATAAATTGCGTCCTCGCAATTTGAAATTTTTCTTTGAAAATAAAATGTTGAAAAGATAAAATACCTTTGAGGAAAACCCACATCGGAAATATGATTAATAAAATTTAGCCTTAATAAGAGGGAAGGGGAAATGAAAAAGTCACCATCCAATTATGATCTCGATTAGGAGAACATTGGTGGAAATTAACGACATATAATTGGAGGAAAAACGTAAATATTTGTAGGGAGTGATTGAGGTCATCAATCACAATCAACTGTCAAATTAAGGGCCTCAAAGCCTTCAATCTATGTTGATTTAAAATATCATCAGTTCAACAAGACATAAGGTATTTGGACAACACATTTTTTTTGTTTTAATATCCCTTTACTAAAGTTTAAGAATTAATTTATTCATTGAATAAGAGATAGGTATATATATATTTATGCTTGACAATTAGAGTTTCAACCTTCAACTCATCTTTCACTCAAAAAGATAATAGAACTCAAAAATATTATACTTAAACTAATTGTATAAGGTTCCAAATGTTAACACATACCATTTAGATTAGTAAAATTATTTTGTATTAACCAGGGACTTCCTGTAGGCTAGTGGTAGGAAATAAAGGCCTGTCGCACTATGATTGTTGGTTCGATTCCTGCAGCTTTGTCCGACGCGACGGGTTATGCCCCACCCTGCAGGTTGTCCTTTTCCTAAAACTATAGTACCATAATATTCCAAAAATAATATTCATAAATTTTTTAACCTTAAACAATACTATCCAAAGATCAACTTAATCCACTCCAACCTTTATAGTTTTCCAAAATACCTCGGTCCAGACTTTCTCTAAAAGGTCTCTTAATTCCAAAATCTATTTATCAGATTCCCCAAACAAAGTAAAGTTTCTCTTATTGTCACATACTAAAAATATAATTACATTCATCATATTAAAACCTTACTGAAATCAACAAGTACTACAGTACAATCCTTTTATATATATCACATTATTATAATAACCAGAATATAATCCATGAGTCCAAAAGCACCAATACATTAGTTATTCTGCTTCAACTGTAGTAACAACATAAGATTTTCCTTGATCCCTTGGCCTTTTCTGAGGTAAGTTTCCCTCATGCGTAGGACATTCATTTTCATAATGACCCATTTCTCTACAATTGAAGCATTCAAATTTGATTGCCTCTTTCTTTCCCTTGCAACCACGAGCCTGGTGACCCTTTTCTCCACATTTATAACAAACTCCCATTCCTTTTAGGCAAGTACCAGGGTGATTCTTCCCACAATTATCACATAATGGAAAATCCTTCGTTCCCATTTCCCCTTTATCTGTCTCTTGTTCCACCGTTCTCTTCTTCTCTTGCTTTACTTTGTTGTCATATGACTTAGAGAATTCCTTTTCTGTCTTGATAGCACAAGAGACAATATCTTCGTATGTTGAGAACGATTGTGATACTAAAGCTCGACGAATTAATGGTTTTAACCCATCAAAGAAACGATCAATCTTACCTCTTGGGTTACGTATATAATCTGCAGCATACCTCGCTTACCTTATAATGTTGGCCTCATACTTTGCGACATTCTCATCCTCCTTTTGTCTTAGACTCAAATATTGTCTTTCCATATCTCCTCGATGGTCACGAGGATAGTATTTTTCTAGGAAAATCTCTTTGAACTCCCTCCATTCTATATTTGATACGTCATCATCTTCCTTTGTGTTTTGAATCAGTGACCACCACTGATCGGCATCTCCAGTGAGGCGGTAAACTGCCATGACAACCTTCTCCCTTTCACTACTCTCCAAGGCATGGAATATTTTCTCAAAGGAGTTTATCCATTGCTCAGATACTAATGGATTTGTACCCCCATTAAATGTTGGCGGTTTTGCCTCATGAAGCGGTCTAACATTGATCCTCCACGTTGCGGATCAGGGTGCTCCATACAAGTAATGTTATTATTCATAACCTGAGTGAGTTGTCCCAGTATGGTAATAAGTTGATCAGCACCAGTTGTTTCTCTAGCTCCACAATAATTATCTTGAGCAGGAGGGCAATCCCTGCACGGAGTGCGTGCATTGATACGGTTTCCATTCCTTCCACTAGGCGCCATTTCTAAACAATGGCATAGACTATATTAGTTTATAAATCAAAATACATAATTCCATACTTGTAAGATACTTAACATAAATTGAACTATTTATGGATATAATCCATAAAAATGTTTTCTTTGAGGAAGTATATACTCATAACCCTTCATAGTGGTTTATATAGAAAATGAGAATTATCCAAAGCATATCCCCCGAGAGTGTCGTAACCAAGAGTGCAGCAAGGCTCGTTGTCGTGCGCCAGTTCCCGTTCGAGTCTAGCTCAAAGCGGTGTTTTCGGGTTTTACCCCTAGGTACATATGTGCTAGAGCCGCCTCTACTTGCTCGTATCCAGATAGGGATGTATTTCTCGGAAAACTCACAAAATCTCTACAATAGCAAAATTCTAGGAAGTTATTCTATACTAATCCTCAAAGTCTATCTTTGGGCTATGTGCTCTAATCAGAGTTTATCTAAATCTAGCTTCCAAGGTTAGTACTAAACTGCCTCTGATACCAACTGTAACGCCCCGACCTCAACTACCTAGAGTCGGTGCATTACGTCATAACATTGGAATGATCACAAAAGATCAAGTCTCGAAAGACCGATTAGTTTAGTAGCCTTGGAAACACTAGATACATTCATAAATGTTACATTACATCATAAAGTGAAAAACTAATAACAAAGTCTTCATATTCCACACTCATATCCTCTTCTGACTATCCCTGCAGGTCATTCATAAAATACTTCTTCACATCCTGGAAAATATTAAAACATTGAAAGGGGTGAGCTCAGATGCTCAGTAAGGATAACAATATTGCGGAAGCTTTCATAAATAAACATAAACATTTAAGGCAATGTATAACTAAAACAAAAGCCTTTTAAACATGAACATCAACATAATATGGCAAAAGTAAAATTAGATAATGCCATTTACTTCTTCACATGGATATTCTACTGGTCGAATAACCACATGAAATATCAATAACCACTTTCATAATGATGTAATGCATAATGCCAGACTATCATAACCACATAGCTAAGGCCTCGTGCCAAGACTACAAATAAGATTTTGTCAAGGCCTTGTGCCCAGACACTAGTTTGTCTCATGAGACCTACCGATGCAAAAAAAATTAGAAGATACTTACATTTAAAATTGCTCAAATATACTCCATTGTTTTTCTGAAAACATTAGAAAAGCTTCTGAAAACAAAATAACTAATTCTTAGATTGATCGACTAATTACAGGCCATGATGGGTCCACGCCCAATCCCTTCCTTTCTACCACACTCGAGAGTCGGGTTTTCTGAAAACATTTTTAAGCTTGCGTTAAATACGTATACATTTGCACTGGATTTTCATATATTGGATAGAAATATCTATTTTTTGAAATCATTTAAAAATCACATATTTATAAAATAAAATCTTTTGAATAAACATAAAAGTCAAAGGGGTTTATACACCTTATAAAAGAAAGTTGTCTATAAAACGAAATATGCCTCAATGAAAGGAGATTGAGACGAAGTCCATACAAAGATCATTTTTATAATAAAATAGATCTATTATGTGTATTCACTATAATTACACATAAAGAAAGTACAAATACAAGATAGTACATAATAATATCATGACATAATTTTAATGTAGGAGATTAACCCAAAGAATGGAAATTGGGTTATGAAATTCCCTTACCTCGTGTCTGACTTGACTCAACCGTTCTTTAACCTCCTTAAAAATAGGGTAGATCTTTTTGATTTGAGCCAAAGGCTTCCTTGGGAAGAATTCTGCCCAAAGTGAGGCTTCTAGGAGTAAGGGAGGGATGTTGGGAGAGTATTTGGGCAGAGGTTGGCCGAGCCAAATGGCTTGATGGTGTTAATAAGGTGGGAGTGGTGGGGCCTTATATAAGTGGAGAGGAGGGGCTCTTTTGGAAATATTGAAATGTAACATTATTATACAATGCTTTTTCGGATTCTAAAGGTCCCACACTTATATAATACGTGTCTAAGGTGATAAGGGTTCGAAATATCCTCATCTAATAGGCTTTGGACAAGTGTAAGCCTTGGATTTTGCATTATCTTCTCATTTTATTTAAATCGTTAAATAATGAGGTCATCGCTGCATCATAATGATGTCATAAATAATTTAATTTATTTAATGTCTAAAAATTATAAAAAAAAGACTATGATTTAGGAAATATTTTTAGCTTCTTAATGAATATTTATAGTCAAAATTTATACTTGTGTAACCCCACTTAAAAACTGTTTTAGTAAAACAACTCATGTTTGTGTCAATTTAATTTTAACATTAAATAAATATATATTAATATCATTTTCCAACTAAAGTGGCTCCATGGGGTCCCAAAGTTGACCCATGGGTTGTCTTGGTCGTCCATGACTCATCCAATAGGAGTAGGAAAAGTGTCATGCTCATCTCATATTATTAAAACATTATTTGTACCTTAAACTACACTAATTACCTCTAATCGTGATTAAGAACTTAAAAGTTACTATTCACCAAAAATTTATTTTAATCTCATTGAAACACATTTTACTTCTTAATGACAACCATGTATGTCGGATTTTTGAAAATCAAATCACAGAAGTGGTAATATTTCATTTAAAAGAAAAATCAGTTATTTAACTACCACTTAGTGGTTTCACTATTCATCAAAAATTGATGTTTTTCAGAACAAAGCCAAAATTTCACCCTAAGCTATAATTGATATTCCGAATTCAAAAATAATTTCTATTTTACAAAATTCCAAACATATAAGTTGCATTAGTTAATTTTATAATTAATTCCCGCTGTCACAACAAATAGCGTGTTTTTAAGAAACATTTTATATCAAAAGATTGGCAATTGTTTATGTCTAATTTCAATGTTAAATTAATTCTAATGACCACCATTGGATAAAATGGTAAAAAATATATTCTAATTATACTTTAAAACCACTAAATAGTATAATTTATCACTATAAATTATTTTGATTAAAAAAGTTGTTTTTAAGTATTTTTCACTATTCATAAAAAATTGGAAGTTCTCAGAAAGTTACAAAAAATTCAACTTTGGATAATTCAAATATTACGAATACAAAAATGAAGTCCATTTTGAAATATAAAATTTCTATAATTTTAAAAAGTGGTTATTACTATTCATAACAGCTACTTTGATTAGTCGCTGTGTTTTAGAACTCGAAGTTGCGTACAATGCAAGCTATTTCATTATTGAATGAGAAGCGTATCGTGGAAGCTCGGGGTGTTACACAAAGATTATATTCTGTTTGAAAAAAAATGGAGGATGTACATTGGTTGGGGCCTCTCTCTCAAAGGAACAAAAAAAAAGAGGGTATGAAAAACAGAGTATAGAAGAATGGCTCTGACCGCCACAAAGGAGCCTGGATCTCTCTCTCCATCAGAACAGAAATCGTGAGGAGGAGGCCATTGTGAGTCTGATCTAACAAGGCCTTCTCCCTTGCTCAACCTCGGCCACCGAACGAATATTCCCCACTGTTTTTGGAGATCCTTGATCCCTTTCCTGGTGGCTTCAATATTACCAGTCAAAGTTGACAACTGATCCCTCAGCATCTCTGCCTGTAATTCAAATTTGGGCAACTCAGTAGATAGGGTGGCCGCCTGATCATGAGAGCTCGCCTCCAATTCTATTAGATGATGGCGCTTTATCATGGCTTCCTCCAAGGCTCGGATCCTGCAGTGAGGGGGAGCAGGGTGAGGATGTTTGTGTTCACTACCGGAAGCATCCTCACAAGCCATGACAACCTAGAAACTGAGAAAATGAAACTACCGATAATCAAAGCCACCTGACCCCAAACACAGGAAGAGTTTTCAGAGAGCTTCAGTTTTAGTTGCGATCTTATACAGAGGAGTTTCGACAACAATTTCGAAAATCTATGGCAAGGCCCACCTGCGCACTACTCGGTGGTCCTCCATGACATGAGGATCATTTGTATCCTCACTAGATAGCATGGCTATGAAGTCTGGAATTGCAATCAGCACAAACGAGAGCACGCAAGAAGATGGTTCTGAAGATGGAAGGTCTGAAGATTATAACTCTGGTTTAGGCATGGGAATCAAGTTTCAGTGTCCAGTATCGGCCGGTAAAATTTTAGGAATTGTCTTGCTGGGACCCGAAGCCACAGGGTCGTCCTCATCCACGTCCAAGAAGGATGGGTCCGTCTGAACTTTTTCTACAGAGGGTCTAGGAGAGGAAAATAGCTTGAGTCGCTTTGATCGACGAGCCACCAGTCGATCTTCTCTCAGAGCCTATGGGGAAGGTGTGGTAGGCACAACAGCCACAATAACTCCTGATTTGGGAACCTGCCTGACAACATTCCCCAGGATCCCATCGGGATAATGTTTTACACACATTCGTACATACTCCAAGGATAGGATGGCCGTCCCTCCTATACCAGGCAAGGAAATGCTTGTGTCAGATCCCTCTCATGTTATCATCAACCACCATTGATAGAGATCAGCCAGATGCAGTCCTCGAGCCTGAGGAGGGGGAATGGAAACTTGGACTGGCATACACCCATACTGGAAGAAAAACGATGTGGTGCGTACAAATTGCACAAAGAAACCCCATCAATCTACGCAGATACAAAACAATCCCATCATGAAATCATGTATGTACTCCCCCTTAGGCTACCCATGCGGTTGCCAACCATGAGGCCGGAAGGTGTTGGATAGGGATTGAAAGCAAACTGGGTGAAGTCACTCAGAATCTTGACGACCTCATCAGAGCTGAGGGACTTCAAGCGAACTCTAGCTACATCGAGCAGGGTAGGTCGAAAGGCAGGAAGTGGGATGACCGTGTTTTGGAAATACTCATAACATCAGTAATAATTCACTACCCATCCATATATGAATTGAAATGGCCTCCTTGGACGATTGGGTGACCTTCCCTCCTGCATGTGGATCAGTAGTTTGTAAATCCGAGCCAGTGTCGGCACGACCAAATTCACCGGGCGGCCCTCTTCCAACTCAACTGCCATCATCAAGGTGCAATCCCTGATGCCTGGGTTGATATCTCGAGAAGGGAATAGCCACCCGGTTAAAAACATATCAAACTGACCTACCAGCCTGATCATAGGCGGCACACTAGGGTGCACCTCGTAACCCCATGAAAGGTAGTCGCATGCCTCCAGAACCGCCCAGTAGGAACCTGGGATGGTTCGAGACTGTTGAGAAGGATGAGTCCTAGGGCGCTTGATCTTCAGCCCAAGACCAGTGGTGTACATAAATAACCCTATCCTGGTGCTATAGAGAATAAAAGAGTGGGCGCGCATGGCCTGACCCCGTGACCGCTCCGCCATAACCAGTAGATCACTCACCAATGAAGGCACTTGTTCGACGTCTTCCAATGTGTCGAAAGTGGGAAGAAACTCATCATACATCTCACCAATGAACATAAGCCCTCCCAATTGGTATATGTCCCACAAACTAAGGTCGACTTCACCATGGGAAAGGTGGAAAATATCAGTCCTTGAACACCAGCGAATGTTCAGGTTAGGCAGAATCAAAGATGGTGGGTAAAAAACAAACTGAGAGGCCCACACTGTGGAGTATAGATTAACTACTTCTATAGACTCAAGAGATTACTGGCAATGATTATGGACCCAGAAGGCCCATTCCCAATCATTCAAAAAAAGCTCACCAAAATGAATATCCCACCTAGAAATCCACCCTGCATCAGGTTCCACACGAGCAAGGTTGATTATAGAGGGGTAACTCTTGAGGACAACTTCTTGAGAGAAGTCTATTGTGTACTGACCGCTTAGGGTCTAGATAGAGCCTCTCCAAACGAAAGTATATTTTGGATCAGTATCAGAGATTATCTCCCTCGATTGGACGAGGTTCGCCTAAATGCACTTTGGTGGAGCTTCCAAGCAAGGAGACAGAAGTCCTGAGAATGTAGGGGGTATAGGGACTTCGTCTTGAATACTGAATCCATAAAGAGGAAGTTGATTTGATAGTGGATAACCCAGGAGCTCAGGAAAGTTCAAGTCCTTCAAGACACCATCGTCAGGAATGATGGATCGGTTAGGGTCATGTTTGATGCTCTCCGCTCTATGAATCATAGTTACACGTCTCCCTGAACCAATAAAAAAGGCACACAAGTAGGCATGGGTGCCGGGTGAGGGGGAACCATATTTTCTATCTGCATTATGAAAACAAGGCAGCCAGTTAGTCTGGAATAATAAAATCTGGACAAAAATACCAAGCATATGGAAAAGGAGTCTGGGAGCCTTCATGACGAGGTCCACAAGCATGCCACAAAATGTGGTTCGTGATGACTGCATACTACGAAGCAACCCTGTGTGGAAGAGGTCTGTTGTAATCTAGCCCGCAGATCATTTTCAGAAAAACCGATAACTAGGTAGCTCTGCGGAATATTAATCCCAGATCTAAGTAGATAGTTTCAGAAGACTTAAGAAATTATCAAATTCTGAAAGATTTCAGACCGCGGACCATCAAAACGGAGGAGCAAGTTCATACGCGGCCCGTCATGACATACTTTTTAATTAATTAAAAGTGTTAGTTCGTGTCTGGGATGTTGGTCCGTGAATGACGTAGGACGCGAATGGGGAATGGCTCGCGGAAGTGGCTGCTGGTTCGCAGACGAAGCGTTTCACGAAGGAATGACGACGCGAAGACAAAAATCTAGAGAGCTCTGGTTTGCGAATAATCCGGTAAATGACAAAGCAAGGGCCCCCGTATTTATAGGCATGGTCCCCAACCGATTACACACCTCTACCGCAAAACATCCAAGTTTCAGGACCACTCTACCTCGGAATGACCTCCTCTTCATTCCGATCAGACCCCATTCTGATGGGGGCATTTGTAGGGTCTTGAAAAATCCATAAAGGAGATTGAGAATCCCCTTTAATCTAAGGAAGATTGTATGAAATTTCACCCACAAAGAATTGGGGAAGTGTGGAGAATACTCAAAGGATGGCACAAGCCAAACCGGTCCACAGACTAGTCCAATGATAATGGTACATGGTTGGTTCCGCGAATCGCCCCCTCCGCAGACCGCTGTCATTCGCAAAACAGAGGCAGGGATCCTCCGTGGGTGCGAGCAGGACTGTTGCCAAGCCGGACCACCATCACGAACAACCCCAGATGCGTACCGTGTCGACCAGCCATGGCTGCATCCGCTGTCGTTCACAGAATAGAGGCGGAACCCTGTGAGGCCGCGAAGCACTCCTCGAGTTAGTTTTGATCATGGAGGAGGTAAGCTCAATGCCCCCCGAGAATTGCGGATTGACCAAGTCATCTGTAAACTGGGTTTCCAGTCATGGGTCTCCACAAATGGTGCATCATGAACAAAAATACATCTCTTTACCCGCTCTATAAAAGGAGATCTAGGGGGAAGAGTGAGAAGAGGCAATTGGGAGATCGATCAGATTTGGATGGAAGGATTTCGAAGGAAGGAGCTTAGGATTTCACAAACAATGAAGTTCCAGTTCACGAACCAGAACATGAATGAAGCAGGAAAAAATTAATAAGGAACCAAAAACGCATAACATCTTGGTGAACCACAAACTTAAAATAACAAAGAAATGAAGACCACAAACCATATACCCTTCGCGGATGCACTCCTTGCGGACCATGGTGTTTATGCCCTTTTTTCAATCCATCACACCATGTAACACCATCCTACGTGGGCGAAGCCCTGACCAACGAGCCTCCGCCCGACGTCGCCCTCGGCAACCGCTGCTCGTGTGGACCCCTCCGCATACTATCCTGGTACGTGGGTCGAACCTGAATCCACAAACCAGCCGGGTTTTCAGGATTCCCTTCCATCTTCGGACCATCCTGGATTGCGGACGACCTCTCCAGCCACGTAGCACCTACATAAGCGAAGGGAGACACCCCTCATACACCCATGTGGTCTCGAAAATCCTTCAG
Organism: Viscum album; assembly: GCA_963277665.1. Taxonomy (NCBI): domain Eukaryota; kingdom Viridiplantae; phylum Streptophyta; class Magnoliopsida; order Santalales; family Viscaceae; genus Viscum; species Viscum album. The sequence goes on along the minus strand of OY728136.1, from coordinate 2,079,002,285 downwards.
AGTTCCCATTCCCTAAGCCAGATAAAATCCTTCCAATCCGTCTAATCCTTCTCAACCCCCTCTTTGACCCATTCATCGACCCCGAGTCAAGGACTCCACCAGAGCCGCCAGACTCATGTGATGTATCCTTCAGGTGCATCAACGCTCCATTGTGAATTCACATACCCACGGTAAGCGAGGGCGAAGGGGTTTCTCTAGCCCTTGAGCGGATTCCCGAAGCATTCCTAGGATCACATTCTCACCATAATTCAGAGTCTGAGTTCAGGATTCACCTTTCTGCCCCTCCACTGGTTAGGACTAGAACACTTCTCCCCTCCCTAGGGTGTGGTGGACTAACCATTAGAAGGAAGCCACCATGCACCTCTATACATCCCCATGGCCATGGAAAAGGAAGGTCGTAGTGGGGAATGGCGCTGCTCCGTTCTTCTTTAGGGCCAAGTCCCTCTCCTACTGCACTTTGTCTCTATGGGCGTCCATCTCGGAGTAAGACCTGACTTTTTTGGCCACCCCCATTCTTAAGCCCCATCGCACTTCCCATGGACGCATCTTTCACGACCTGGTTGTCTGGTCCCGACTACCTCTTGTTTCTCAAACCGAGCATGACTCACATGGGCTTATAGTATGAATCGACCATGATATCCTCTCCTAGGCCTCCTTAGAGTGTATTCCATGATCCATTACCCGGGGCTTCCTCAGAGCATAAGCCCCATGCCAGTTCGAACTACGTGGACTTTGATTCCCCACCATAGGGATACGTAGGAATCCTCCAAGAGGTTCAAGCCCGGTCACCATCGGACCCCCATGTCCACATTTACATCGGTTCTCTAACACCCCCACCTGAACTACGTGGACATTGATCCCTGCCTCCTATGAAGGGTACGTAAGAAGCCTCCTCGAGGATTAACCCCAACAACCGGTCGTTCCAACCATCTTCATGTTGGTTCACCGCATCAACCCTGGGAATCCTAGAGTGTAATCCCATACCAGAATAAACCACGTGGGTTCAGATTCCTCTCATGAGGATGCGTAGGAAGCCCGCATCATGGGTACGATCCAAACGCTCAAGTCGTTATCTGTCCCACCTGGATGACAATAAAATCTAGATCACCTAGTTATGAGGCATTAAACCAGCATCATCTCAGTGAGTCCAAACACCTTGGGGTCAATAATCCAACGAGGGATGGTAAACCACAAGCATAAGTGATTCTGAACCCCTACATTCAGTTGACCATTTCCAACCAGGAGTAATCTGTGGATACAATTCTTGGGTATAAACAAAACATTTGTGAACATATTAATACGTCGTAAATCTATAAGAGAGTCTTTGAACATGCAATAATTCCCCCCAAAAGTGTGCGATGAGCCCCACATCCCATCCACTCGACCAATGTGAGTTCTTAAGCATCGCTGGTCAATCAACCCATCGAACGCATGCCTTTGGAAAACAGGTCCACATATTTCTTGATATGGAACCGTTGGGCATTTCGAGGCGAAAACGGTGCACCCGATATGAATGATTAAGCAGAACTCAATCATCTCTAATCAACCGTTGAGTAGCGCATGTTTCTACCCCATGACCCCATCGTGCACCGCGAGGCAGACCTATAATCACAGATTCTATGATTTGAATAGCTATTTGAGCTCTAAACAGTATTCCATGTCATTATCTGGCCTCTAAGTTGCTCATTGGAATGAGGTCATGATATAATAATGGATAAAAATGATTTTTTTTAAAATCCAATATCTTTACATCAATGTTAAAATTCAACAATGGTGGTGGATACATGTCCGGGTAAGGTTGGATGGACTTGAGGTGGATGTTTATTTCTTCAATTGTATAGTCATATTGTAAATATGATTCCCAAATTAAAAAACATGGAATATAGGGAATAATTTATCATACATTATGTTCCATTCATTTTTCATAAATCTGAGTTATATACCACACAATATCCTCATCTACCTCAACTCTTATATGCATGTATAATCCTAACACTTATACATGCAAGGATTTGACCACCAACATTCTTTATTGTACCATGATTTTTATTAAATGCATTATCATAAGTACACCCATTAATTATTTTTTCCATGTTGTCCCATCGTTGAGATTTTCACCATTTTTTACCTTTAAGGGGCATTATTTTAACCAAATCAATGAATAACACTTTGTAAAAAATAGCAGCATCGTTAATTGATTTTTTGTATAAGAAATAATTTAAAATCATATATATGTTTTCACTTCATAAAAGATTAATTAAAATTATAATTTCCCAAAAATGCATAATGTAATGATTTAATTGGATATATAACATTATAAACCACATATATTCTCAACAGAAATTAAAAACAAAATCTCATGTATAAATTTATAGAATAATGTACACCCACATTTAAATTCATACTTTTCCTAAATTAATGAGTATTGATAAGTGTAACACCCAAAGATTTTATGAGAAATATTTTTTTATTTCCTATATTATACTCAAAGGAATCTTTCACTGCACACAACACTAGCTTGGTTTGCGTTACACGCAATCACGACCTTCATCGATAGAATGTGTAGTACGCAATACCGAGTTTCACTAAACAATGATATATTAATATAATATTAAAAACTAGCCATTATGAATAGTATTAACTGAATTTTTAATTTTATAACATTATAATTAATCTTACACATTTTCTAGAATGAGGTATGAAAACAAAAACAATTTTTTCGGATAAAAGAAGTATTTTTAAAAAAATGCAGTTTTACAGCCTTTTGATGGCGCACCCATTTTAAATATAGTTTTTTACATGTTTATAAGTTCAATTTGAAAAAATAAAATTCTTTTTTGGAATAAGGATATAACAATTTACTTTGGATAAAATTTTCATATTAATCTGGTAACATTCATATTTTGATGAATAGTAAAAATAAGCTATATTTTAAATAAAAACATCTTTTTTAATCACAATAATTTATATGGTTAAATTATAATATTTAATGGTTTTAAAGTATAAATAGAATATATTATTACCATTGAATATAATTTATGTCATTAGCATTAATTTTTCATTGAATTCATTGGTAAAATCACTTCAATCTTTTGCAATGTTTTAACTTTTAAAACCCATTTGCTTAACAACGAGATTAATTTTAAATTAATTACTGCAACTTCTGTGTTTTGGATTTTGATAAATGGATTCCATATTTAGAATCCGTGGGTCCAAATTATGTTAATATGTTAATTTTATTTTTTTTTGATATTATGAATAGTAACTACGGTAATTTTTATTTACTATGGTTAAAGGTAAATAGGGAAATTCAAGGTTAAAAGATTATAATAATAATTCAAAATTACCTTGACACTTTTCCTGAACTTACTGGATTAGTAGTGGCCGACCATGGGCATCCTTGGGTCGATTTTGGGACCCCATTGAGCCACTTCGTAGTGATACTGACAATTTGGATTAATTAATTTAATGTAAAGACAAAATTGACATTAACAAAAATCTTTTATTAATTAATTTTTACAAGAGGTTATTTAAATTATATTTCAACTATAAATATTCATTGGAAAGATAAATATATTTTCTATAGGGTGATATTTTTTTTATAATTTCTAGACACCAAATAAATTAAATTATTTATGACACAATAATGGTGATGTATTACCTCATTAATAATTGATTTAAATAAATAAGATTATAATGATTAAAATATTTCCCAAAACATGTCCAAGTATGATTGGATGATATTATTTTGACCATGAGTCATCTTATCTTCATCTTTAATGATTTTTGGACCTTTTGAAACCAAAGATAAGTTTATAATAAAATAATATTTTCACACTTTTCAAAGGTTCCCCTCTCTTCCAATATAAAAGAGAACCTTCTCCCTCTCCTCCTCACACCACATTGTGCCTTTACACTCGGAAAACCCCAGTAAATTTATCTTCTTCACATCTGTAGAAACATCCTAGTGTTCCTGATCTACCTCAGATACCAATCTTATTGCCCTAAGAGGATATTTGAAAGAGGCGTGTCGAAGAAGAGTTAATATCTGTTACCAATTCTTTCAAATTTATTTCTTCATATACATATTCTTCTTTAGTTTATTCATTTTGAAGTAATAACATCAGTATCACTCATATAATTATATGTTATTATGAATATGAAACAACCATATTTCACTGTCTATACATCCTACGGGAAATGAAATCACCGCGTGTGCGTACGTACGGAATACCGTCTCCACGCCATGGTGTAATCTGTTTTCCACCACCACCTTAATTGGATGGGTATAATGGTGTAAATAATAACTATATATGATTATTTTAATTTGATATTTATTCTGAAATAGTATAAATACACTTCAATACATTTCCACGATCATGGGAATGATATCATCGCTCGTGCGTACGTATGTCCTACCGTCCTCACGATGTGATGCGACTCATTCAACATGATCTTCATTGCATAATGATTATATAAATGAATTAAATGAATAAATATGATATATATTACACTAATACCATCCTGGAAATGAGGTATCTATATCCTAAGAAGGTGAATAAGAATTTTTTCGACAAAACACACATAAGAACATAAAGCAATAAACACCCGAATAACAAGTAGCAATGAAATATTACTAATAAGAAGCTAAGAATATGGCCATATATGATATCATAACAACGAGTATGAGTCTGGAATAATCCAATGAAATTATTTAAATCATTATACAGGAGGTTCGGACACGTACAAAGCATATCGGACCTAAGGTAAAGGAAAATCTCACAATCTCATTTTTATCCGAGATTGTTTATACTTTGGTATTTACTGGGGTGTATTTTATCATCCACACCCATGTTTCCTTAATATGTAATATTATTTCTATCCTCCTACAATTGTTTAAATCCAATTTTACACTTCTATGAGTTTTTAGAAAAATATATGAAAGGAATTTTTTGTTGTTTTTCGTACGAGGTACTTTTTGACTTTTCTGGAAAAAGTATGAGAAGAATGTTTTTTTAACTTATACAGAATGAATGGATTTTTAGAAAATTATTTCCAAGAAGCTTCCTTTAAAAGTTTTCATGTTTATTTTTAATCAACTTCTTATAGTTTATAATTTTATGACATGTTAAGAATGGAAAAATATTTTTGAAGTAGAAATGATATTTTCCTCAAGAATGGAGTTCTTGTGTTTTATCAAAATTATTTTCCATCTAAGATAATATAGGGTTCTATTTCTATCCCTATTGTTACATTTATTTTATTATGTTGTGATGGAATTTTTTTTATGAATTCCTTTATCTTATATGAATTCTATTACGATATCGCGATGTTTAAGAATACCATTTTTATTACATGGTTTATGCTATGATGTATGATTTATGATTTTGTGGAACACATAAGAATTGTTTCATTATGAGATGGGTTGGACCTATATCTTCCTCCAATTTATTGGGTAAAGATTTATATGTCATGAGATAGACACGGCTAGAACAGAAAGATAAACCGGTTCAGTGATACAGGACTGAAACGAGGATTGAACTTGGTTCAGTAATGGACTTTGTGCTCTATGATGGTCTTGGAAATAAGCCTTGAATAATATGAAATGATTTTCTATTCTTATGTTGGTAGGCCACAATGTTTCATGTTTTCAGTTATTATTATTTGAGAATACTTTTAACTACTAGGATTTATCCCATGACATGATATTATGACCTCTTTTGCAGGTTAAGATTTTCAAAATGATATGTTCATATGAGTATGATATGACTCATATTTCTTTTTTTACCCTTACTGAGAATTTGAGCTCACCCTTTTGAATGTTTTCTTTTCCCCAGGTTAGGAAGAAGAATATTAAGTATGATATGCCAAAAATGGACTCTAGATATGATGAAATAAATGAGAGACAATGTAGTTGATTTTACGAACCAGTTGATTATGTTTCCCAGTTTCTAAAGACATTATACGTTTATGGTCCTTTAATGGTTTTGTTATATTTTCTAATAAGTATGATTCAAATCTAAATTAATAACAATGTTTGTAATGTATGGGTCTTTATAGTTGGTATCAGAGGAAAGGTATAGTCAACCTTTGGAAACTAGGATGTGAAAGCCCTAGTATGAACCCTAAGGATAAGTCTAAGTGTAGAACACAATCTTAGTGTTTTAGAAATGGCCATGACTAACCTATGATAAGACCATAAGTGTGAAATTTTATTCTTGATTATGTGGTTTTTATTTTATGATTAGTGTTTATCACACTACGCTTATTGATTTTAGTCAATGGCTGGAACCTGAAAGAATCGTGTTATTTCCCAATGCGATGGGCAATGCAATGATTGTCCCCCTGAGAAACCAAACATAATGGGATCTAGAATGAAAAATCATGTAGCCATCCACACACAACTTTCTCAATCTATGAACCATGCAGTACTTCCAAACAAGAAAAGGAATGAGAAACATTCTTTTGAATCCTTCATGAGGTAGCTTCCACCATCATTCAGCGGGTCTTCTGATCCATTAGTGGCTGAACAATGGATTAGTACCACTGAAAAGATATTTTCAGTGCTACAATGTTCTAAACATGACAAAGTCATCTTAGCAGCGTATTTTTTGGAAGGTGATGCTGATCAATGGTGTAATCTTATCAAGAATATGAGGCAAAGAGATGAAATTGAGTCCATATAATGGGACGAGTTCAATAAATTACTTTTCAATAAGTACTTACCTCGTATTATTCGAACAAATATGGAGATGGAGTTTCTTGAACTAATGAAAAAGGATGATGAATCTGTTGGTATCTACGAATCAAATTTTACAAGGATTGCAAGGTACTATTCTGGGATTATTATCCAACCTGAGAGTAAAATAGATCGATTCTTTAGTGGCCTAAAACCAAGTCTTCGAAGGGATTTTTCCATAAGGGACTTCAATAGCTACGAGGAAATTATTCAATGTGCTCTCATGGTTGAGATGGGGATTGGAGTAAACCATTAGTCATATGGGTTTGATAAGAAGAGGAAAATGGAATTCAATGGAAAATATAAAGACCACACTGAAAAGAAGATGGGTTTTCTGTTATGCTCAAATTGTGGAAAGAAACCTGGAGGTAATTTTCTTAAAGTTACAAGAAAATGTTTTATGTGTGGAAAAGAAGGCCATCGGGTAGCTGAATGTTGAAATAATCGGATGAAGGTGATTAATGATGCGAATAAATAAAGGGATACACAGAATGCACCTCCTACACTTCAATGTTTCAAGTTCAAGGAGATGGGGCATTATGCTAATAAATGCCCAAATCCAAGGGTTTTTTATGATGATCGACGTCAACAAAACTCTTAAGGCCAAAGACAAAGGAAAGTCACATACAATTACTATCGGCGATGTGGAGTACGATGATGAAGTGGTGAAAGGTACAATTACCATCCACTCTAAAGTAGAAAATGTTTTTTTTGTTTCTGAATCCACCCACTCTTATATTTCTGAAGAATTTTATAAGGGTATCGCCATATTACCTCAACAATTAGATGTTGAGTTAGCTGTCACAACTTTTAATGGCACAACGGTCGCATCAAAAGTTTATAATTCTTCTCCGATTGAAGTTTGTGGGAAAGTGCTTCCTGCAAATCTTGTGATCCTTCCTATAGTAGAATTTGATGTGATTCATGGCATGTATTGGCTTTATTTATAAGGAGCTCATATCAATTTCCAAAGAAGGGAAATCACATTTAATATTCCAGATGAATCTATGATCGTCTATCGATGCAAGGATGAATATAACCTTTCAGAGAAAATTTCTTCCATCTTATGGGTCTTGATTCCAATAAATAAAGGTTATTTATCTCAAATGGTTGGAGATAAACTCACGATTAAGAATACACCCATTGTATGGGAGTTTGATGATGTCTTTCCAGAGGAATTGCCAGTTCTTCCACCAAATCGTGAAGTTGAGTTTTCAATAGAATTCATACAAGGTGCTATGCCCATTTCAAAGACACCTTATAGAATGTCCCCAATTGAGTTGCAGGAATTGAAGAAGCAACTCCAAGAGAATCAGGATAATGGATTCATACGCCCTATTGCGTCACCATTGGGAGCACCTGTTCTATTTGTTAAGAAGAAAGATAGATCAATGAGACTCTGCATTGATTATCGAGAACATAACAAGATCACTATCAATAAAAAATATCCTCTCCCACGCATTGATGACTTATTTGTTCAACTACGCAGAGCTCAATAATTTTCCATAATTGATCTTTGTTCAGGGTATCATCAATTAAGGGTCAAAATGGAGGATATGCCAAAGATGGTGTTCCGTACAAGGTATGGACACTATTAATTTAGAGTGATTCCATTTGGTCTTACTAATGCCCCTACTATCATCATGGATCTAATGAATAGTGTCTTTAGAGACTATCTTGATCAGTTTTTGGTAGTCTTTATAGATGATATTCTAGTGTATTCAAAGAGCAAGGATGAACATGAAGATCAATTGAGAGTTTTATTGAATACCCTAAGAAAGGAGAAGCTTCATTCCAAATTCACCGAGTCTGAATTTTGGCTTGAAAAAGATACATTTTTGGGTCACATAATATCAAAAGAGGGGATACTTTTCGATCCAGCAAAAATAGAGGTTATCGAAAGATGGTCGAGACCAACAACAATAACTGAGATCCAATGTTTTCTTGGTTTGTAAGGATATTATCGACGTTTTGTGATTTATTTTTCATGATTATCTAATCCAATCCCCAGGTTGACTTGAAACGGAGTTAAGTTTGTGTTGATGGAGGAGTGTGAAGAGAATTTCATGGATTTAAAAATAAGGTTATCCAGTGCACCTGTGCTCACACTGCCTTGTAGTGGATAATGGTTTGTGATCTACAGTGATTAATCCAAGAAGGGATTGGGGTGTGTTCTCATGCGAAACAATATGGTTATATCTTATTCCTCACGACAGTTGAAAATCCATGAGCAAAATTACCCAACTCATGATTTGGAGTTAGCTGCGGTAATCATTGCAATAATGATTTGGAGGCATTATCTTTATGGTGAAAGGTGTGATATTTATAATGATCACAAATGTTTAAAGTATATTTTCACACAAAAGGAGCTAAATATGCATCAATGAAGATGGTTGGAGCTGATTAAGGATTACGACTACTCAATTCATTATCACCCTCGGAAGGAAAACAAGGTGGCAGACGCATTAAGTCGACAATACCGTGCTATCTTATCCATGATGAGGATTACAAAGGATCCAATCATTATGGATTTACAAAGGATGGATCGTGGAATTATAATGGATGCGGAAAAATCATATCTTTCTCAAATGAATGTTCAAACATCTATAAATATGAAGATTAAAGAGGCACAAAAATAATATGTAGAGTTACAAAAGAAGGTGAGAAATGTTCCTGAATTCAACATTGATTGTGATGGGATAATAAGGTTCAGGAATCGAATTGTGTTACTCCAATCCCTGAATTAAATAAGGAGTTTCTAGATGAAGCTCATAGTTCTTCATTCTCTATTCATCCTGGAATCACGAAGATGTATATGGACATGAAAGAGTACTTCTGGTGGGATGGAATTAAAAGAGATGTGGTTGAATATGTCTCTCGATGCTTGGTTTTTCAGTAAGTTAATGCTGAGAGACAGAAGTCTAAAGTGATGTTACAACCATCACCCATACCAGAATGGAAATGTGAAAACATCACTATGGACTTTGTCAGTGGACTTCCTAAAACATCTTAAAGAAATAATGATATCTGGGTTATAGTTGATCGTCTTACGAAGTCGCCACACTTCATTGCTATTATGAAAGATTTCTCTCTGGATTAGCTTACCAGGATATATATATAAATGAAGTGATATGGTTGCTTGGAGTACCACATTACATTATATCTTCTCGGGATATGAGGTTTACCTCGATGTTCTGGCGAAATCATTAGCATACAGTAGACACAGAGTTGTGTTTCAGCACTGCTTATCATCCTCAAACAGATGGTCAGTCTGAGAGGACAATTCAAAATCTAGAAGAAATGTTAAGATCATTCTCTATGGATTTAAAAGGTGGTTGGGATCAACAACTACCTTTGGTGGAATTTTTCTATAATAATAGCTTTCACTCCAGTATTCAGATGGATCCTTATGAAGCTCTCTATGGAAGGAATTGCAGGACTCCAACTTGCTGGGATGAAGATGGGGAAAGAAAGCTAGTAGGACCTGATCTTGTTGATGAGATGGAAAAAAATGTCTATTCTATTCCACAACACATAAGAGCAGCTCAGAGTTGAAAAAAAAGTTATGCCGACAACGGAAGAGAAGACCTAGATTTTGAAGTGGGTGATACAGTGTTCTAACGAATATCTCCTTAGAAGAGAGTAATGATATTTGGAAAGAAGGGGAAGTTGAGCCCTAGGTATATTGGTCCTTTTGAAATACTGGATCATGTTGGGAAGGTAGATTACCGGTTGGTGCTTCCACCGAATCTCTCTCATGTTCACGGGTGTTCCATGTATCTCTCTTGAGAAAGTACATACCTGATCCTTCACATGTTCTAAGCTCAGAAGTTGTACAGCTGAAGCAAGATCTTTTTATGAAGAACATCCGATAGATATTCTGGATCATAGTGAAAAATTCATATGTAACAAGACAACTCGCTGGGTGAATGTTTTAGGGAGGAACCACCAATTAGAAGAAGCTACATTGTAACTTTAAGATATTATGAGGGAGAGGTATCCTCATTTATTTGTTACGAAGTGATGAATTTCGAGGGAAAATTCATTTTTAAGGGGGGTAGAATATAAAACCTGGGTATTTTATGAGAAATATTTTTTTTCATATGTTATACGGAAAGAATCTTTCACTTCACACAACACTAGCTTGGCTTGTGTTACACGCAATCACAGCCTTCCTCGATAGCGTGTGTAGTACGCAATACCAAGTTTCACTAAACAATGATATATTATTATAATATTATAAACTATCAAATATGAATAGTATTAACTAAATTTTAAATTTATAACATTATAATTAATCTTACACATTTTCTAGAATGAGGTATGAAAACAAAATCAGTTTTTTCGGATAAAAGAAGTATTTTTCAAAAAATACAGTTTTACCGCCTTTTGATGGCACACCCATTTTAAATAATGTTTTTGAAATGTATAAAAGTTCAATTTGAAAGAATAAAATTCTTCGTTGGAATCAGGATATAAAAATTTACTTTGGATAAATTTTTCATATTATTCTGGTAACTTTCATATTTTGGTTAATAGTAAAAACACGCTATATTTTAATTAAAAACAACTTTTTTCATCGCAATAATATATATGGTTAAATTATAATATTGAATGGTTTTAAAGTATAAATAGAATATATTTTTACCATTTAATACAATGTATGTTATTAACATTAATTTTACATTGAATTCATGGGTACAAACATTTCAATCATTGGCAATGTTTTAACTTTTAAAACCCGTTTGCTTAACAACGAGATTAATTTTAAATTAATTACTGCAACTTCTGTGTTATGAATTTTAAAAAATGGATTCCATATTTGGAATCATATAGTCCAAAATATGTTAATATATTACTTTTATATATTTTTTTATATTATGAATTGTAACTACTGTAATTTTTATTTACTGCAGTTAAAGGTAAATAGGGTAATTCAAGGTTAAAAGAATATTATAATAATTAAAATTTACCTTTACACTTTTCTTAACCTTATTATATGAGTAGTTTCTGACCATGGGCATCCATGGGTCGATTTTGGAACACCATTGAGCCACTTGGTAGTGATAAAGACAATTTGGATTAATTAATTTAATGTAAAGACAAAATTGACATTAAAAAAAATATTTTAGTATGTAATTTTTATAAGGGGTTATATAAATTATATTTTCGACTATAAATATTAATTTCAAAGATAAAAAGATTTCCTACATGATCATATTTTATTTATAATTTTTAGACACCAAATAAATTAAATTATATATGACGCAATAATAATGAAGTATTTACCTCATTAATAAATGATTTAAATAAATAAGATTATAATGATTAAAATATGTTCCAAAACATGTCCATTTCTGATTGGATGATTTTATTTAGACCATGAGTCATCTTATATTCATCTTTATGGATTTTGGGAACTTAGGATACCGAATATAAGTTTATAATGAAATAATATTTTCACACATTCCAAAGGTGCCCCTCTCCTCCATTATAAAAGGGCACCTCCTCCCTCTCCTCCTCACAACACATTGAGCCTTCAAGCAAGGAAAAACCCTAAAAATTTATATTCTTCACCTCCCTAGAAACATCTTATAGTTATTGGTCTACTTCAAAGACCAATCTTAGTGCCCTAAGATGAGATTTCAAAGAGGCGTGTCGAAGAAGAGGTAATATCCGTTTCCAATTTTTTCAAATTTATTTCTTCTTCTACTTCTTCTTCTTTAGTTGTTTCATTATGAAGTAATAACATTAGTATAAATAATATACTGATATGTTATTATAAATATGAAAAAACCCTATTTCACTTTCCATCCATCCTTAGGAAAATGAAATCACCGCGCGTGCGTACGTATGGAATAAAGTCTCCACGTCGTGGTGTAATCTGTTTTCCACCGCCACCTTACTTGGATGGCTATAATGGTGTAAATAATAACTATATATGATTATTTTAATTTTATATTGATTCTTAAATAGTATACATACACTTCAATACAATTCCACGATCATGGGACCGATATCATCGCTCATGCGTACGTACATCCTACCATCTCCACGATGTGATGCGACTCGTTCTACATGATCTTCCTTGCATAATGATTATATAAATGAATTGAATGAATAAATATTATATATATTACACAAATACAATTCTGGATATGAGGTATCTATAACCTAAAAATAAGAATAATAATTTATTCGACAAAAACACATAAGAACATAAAGCAATAAATACCCGAATAACAAATAGCAATGAAATATTACCAATAAGAAGCTAAGAATATAGCCATATATGATATAGTAACAATGAGTATGATTATGGAATAAGTCAATGACATTATTTAAATCATTATACAGGTGGTTCGGACACGTACAAATCATATCAGACCAAAGGTAAGGGAAAATATCAAAATCTAATTTATATCTGAGATTGTTTATACTTTGGTATTTATTGGGGTGTATTTTATCATCAACAACATGTTTCCTAAATATTTAATATTATTTCTATCCTCATATATTAGTATAAATCCAATTTTACCCTTTGGTGAGTTATTAGTAAAATATTTGAAAGGAATCCTTTGTCGTTTTTCATACGAGGTACTTTTTGACTTTTCCGTCCGAAGTACGAGAATGATGTTTTTTTTAACTTATACGGCATGAATGGATTTTTAGAAAATTATTTCCAAGAAGATTCCTTTATATGTTTTCTAGTTTATTTTTAATAAACTTCGTTTAGTTTAACATTGTATGACATGTTCAGAAACAAAAAAATTTTTTAAGTAGAAAGGATATTTTCCTAAAGAATGGAGTTCAAGTGTTTTATCAAAATTATTTTCCATCTATGAAAATATAGGGTGTTGTTTCTATCCCTATTATTACATTTATTTGATTATGTTGTGATGGAATTATTTTTATGAATTCCTTTATCTTATATGAATTGTTTTATGATGTCATGATGTTTAGGAATCCCATTTTTATTACATGGGTTATGCTATGATGTATGATTTATGATTTTGTGTCACACATAAGAATGTTTTCATTATGAGATGGTTGGGACCTATATATCCATTCAATTCATTGGGTAATGATTTATATCACATTAAATAGACATGTCTAGAAAGGGATGTTAAACTGGTTCAGTGATACATGACCGGAACGAGGAGTGAACTCGGTTCAGTAGTGGACTTTGTCCTCTATGATGGTCTTGGCAATAAGCCTTGACTAATATGAAATGATTTTCTATGATTATTTGTGTATGCCACAAAGTTTCATGTTTTATTTTATGATTATTTGGGATTACTTTTCATTACTATGATTTATCCCAATACATGATATTATGACCTCTTTTGCTGGTTAATATTTTAAAAATGTTATGTTCTTATGAGTATGATATGACTCATATTTATTTTGATTACCCTTACTGAGAATTTGAGCTCACCCTTTTGTATGTTTCATTTCCCTAGTCCAGGAAGAAGAATATTACGTATGATATTCCAAAAATGGACTCTAGATATGATGAAATAAACGGGAGACAATGTAGTTGATTTTATGAACCTGTTGTTTATGTTTCCCAGTTTCTAAATACTCTATACCAATACTGTCCTTTCATGGTTTTGTTATATGTTGTAATAAGTATGCTTCAACTATGAATTAGTAACAATGTATGTAAATTATGGTTTGTTATAATAATATTTAATAATGAAACATCTTGATACAAATATTTATTTCTGAATTCTATAATAAAAATATTGATTAATATGGAGACCAAGCATTCAAAATTCATAGTGAAATGTAAATCCATTTCATCTTTTTTAAAGAAATAGGCTAAGAAAACTATATTAATATTTTTCATTTAAAAATTTATGGATCTTATACTTTCACCAATTAAATAATCTTAGTATATTATTCATATAAAATCTAATCCATATTCACCTCACACAGATTTCTCCTCCCTTATTCATGGTAACATATTAATGTAGAGTTATTCTCATACCAGGAGTACGTGTGACTTTTTATAAGCTTCCAATAGACCCACATCCTCCTCTACATGAATAAAAATATCATAAATAATCATGTGGTGATTGAATTAATGTTAAAATAACTCTACAGATTACAATAGTAAAGTAATTATGAAAAAGTATTAATTTATTAAAATCAAGGAGAAACTCTAAAGAAAGATTAATCATATTAAAATTTAAGGATAAATTTAAATATATATATTATGTTTTTAAAATTAGATTCCCATTCTCAATATACCACGATGAAGTTGAAACATAATGATGGATTTACATCTACTTTTTTTCATTTATAGTTTTCAAAAACCAATTTTTTTAAAGAAAAGTTATTCTTGGAAAAAGTGTCACATTTACCACCAAACCATATATGATAATTTAATTAGTTAAGAAAATTTTGATTTTTTTCTCCCAACACACAACCCATTTTATTTATTTTCAAGAAGTATAAAAATTTAACAGAAAAGATTAATATCATCATCCATTTTACCAAATACCATGAATTTACACACAAATTTTTTTAATCAATAGAGTGAATCCCATCACCCATTTAATTATTATGCTATAAATAACCAATTGTGAATATAATATAAAAAAGATAGTGTAATCGAATGAAATGATATAATTCACATGAAAAATATCTCTTCCAAAAATATATAAGTGAAGGAGTCAATATGGTTAAAAATTATCAAAGTAAAAGTTGGATCTATGGTAATGGTATTATAAATAATTCCTCAGTAATTTTAAATATATATTTGTAAAATATTATCTCAAAAAAGATTAAATGAAATTTATTTTAGGTTATATGTACAATGATTTACCCATGAGATATTCTCATGAATAAATATTAATTAGTATATTAAAATCCTAATTGGAATGGAATCTTATAATATAATAAAACAACTATTGGAATGTAGAAAAAAGAAAAATCAATCAACATGAAGCTAAGAAAATTGATACATGAAAACTGTATGGAAATTTGTTTTTCATGACCTAATTAAGCTATTGAAATCATGATTCAACATATTAATACTCATATGATTAACTAGAATCATTTAAACATAATTATTTCTAATTTAATTTGGATAGAATTTACATATAATACATGAAATCATGTGTATAATTAAAATATTATATCCCATTTGATAAATTTATCATTATTAAAACTATGGGGTATGCAATTATCTTTACGATCACAATAGAATCTTATAAAAAATGTAGCAATAAAAAGATATTAAATTCACAAAACCCCCTTTCCACATGTATGTATTTGTATTTATTATCCTCATTCTAATGGGATGCCTTATTCAGTATTTATAGAAATTTTACTAAATGAAATCATATCATTAATTTTTAAGGATAATGAAATTATAACAAAAAATTATTGGGTAATTGAAAACTACAACCTAAATAAATCATAAAATATTTTTTATGATACTTTTTTAAATGAAATCATTCAAGATAAATTCCCAATTGGGATGCCTCTGAATATTTCATTTCTTTTAGTTGTAATGAAAAACTATAGCTCATTCTGTCATGTTATTAGAGTATTATAAATTGATAAATTTTGTAGATATTCATAATATTGAATTTTTTTCCTATTTAAGGTGGAATTACCCCACATATTAATTCCATATTAACTAATTATTGTAGTAGATAACCATTTAATGATCATCTCTTATGATTGGAAAATAACATCATGTGTTTTCTGTACATGATAGAGCACATCTTTAAATTCAATGGTCATTATATTTTTTTAATATATCCATGATCCCCACATTTTAAAAAATAATATCTTCTTCATATTAAATCATAGGATATTTTTATAAAATTTATGATATATTCATCAGTTCTATTTCATATAGATATATTAATTATAAAAATTTTAGATAATTTTTATGGAAAATAAAATTGATTTATTCTAACCAAATTGGGCTTTACACATTATATTTCGTTTTTTAAAATCTTTATTTTTAAATTATAGAAATTTAATTTAATATATTAATTTAAATTTTTATTTAATTATATTGAAATTACATTATAATAAATTTTTGAGATTTTTCTAAAAATTATGATTTATAATTAAATAGTGGAAATACCGGTTTTTATTGAAAATTATGTTATCTATAAATGGATTAATAAAAAAAATTATATTTTATTTTTCTGTTAATATTTAATTATATTATTATAATTTAAATTGAAACAATTACTATTATATAATTATTTTTATACTTCAATTTAGTATAAATTTCTTTTATAATAAAAACATTTTTTATGAAAAAATATATTATATTGTTTTATAGAAAATTAATTAAATATTACATTATGAGACATATATAATATCTATTTTGATAAATTCATTTAATATTTGAAATCGTGACATAAAATTTATTAAATGGATTCCTTTTATATTTTTGTCAATATGAATATTAACATTAGTAATTTTGATACAACATGAATGGATAATTATAGAATTATAGAAAAAAATGAAAAATACTATGAAATTATTCAGAAAAATTCCTTAATTAGGTTTTCTAATTCCATTTCATACAAAATCATCAAATATAATGTTATATGAGCCTTTTCATCCATTTAGAACTGATTATAAACATTATTATATTATATTTTTTGAAGGGTAAATATTTTTACACTCACGTTTCTATTAACAATATAATTATTAACATAATGATAAATAAAGGATATGTTTTGATCTAAATATTATTTATAAATACAAATTTTTTGTATTCATTTGCATTTATATTTAATTATTTATTAAAGTAAAAATACCTTAAATGTGTACACAACTCTAACGTGGTAATTATTCAATTGATGGGAAAAGAAGATAAATTATATTAAAAATAGGAAATTTTATATAATATGAAATAATTAATTATA
The DNA here is from genome assembly GCA_963277665.1 of Viscum album. Lineage (NCBI taxonomy): Eukaryota > Viridiplantae > Streptophyta > Magnoliopsida > Santalales > Viscaceae > Viscum > Viscum album. The sequence goes on along the minus strand of OY728136.1, from coordinate 2,078,984,639 downwards.
TAAAGTATTTTTTAAAATAATTATAAAATTAAAATGATATGGAAATTTATTGTACTATTTTTAAATATTTGACTAATTTTTATAAAATTAAATGTATATAAATAGTTCTAATATATATGTTATTTATAATCAATAAAAACAATATGTAAAAAAATTATATAAAATTTCGAAAAAATATTATAAAAATAAATGGTTTATAGTTACTGAAATAAAAAATGTTACAATTAAAGGACTTTTATTAATTTATAGTTACATTATATTCCCATTATTTGAAAAATCATAATATATATTGGTATTTATTAATATTATTAACTATGGGGTAAACAAAATTGTATGGTTAAAAATATGATCCAAAAATCCGACATTCACTCTAGGACCTCTAGTGGTTGCTATATTCCTACTCAAACATGATGCTCGACCTTCACTTTCTGACAAATGAGGCATCATGAAAGAAACTCTTCCACTGACTTCTTCATCTCTAGCCACTAGTGCTAACACTAGTGGTCCGGGTACATCTTCACCACACAAGGATGTATCAACATAGGGGATGAATGGAACTCTATTACCACCTCCTACCGTAGTGCCGTAAGGACCATGCTACATCTTATAAGTAGGATTACATGCTCCCCACATTCATAAAATATTTCAGGTTCTTGTCCTATGGATATCTGAGCATGTTGAGCCTCCCAGTCAATGGGCCCATATTGTGCCTCCTGAACTTGCTGAAAAAGTGGGGGAGTGATAGTCAGAGAAAGAAGGAATGTTTCTCCATCTCTATCCACCAAATGTATATGTAATGAAGTTAGCTGCTATGTTGCCTCACTCATCAAATGTACACCAAACCTCATGTTGAGTGCATCTGCTACCACTTTCCCCATCCCAAGTGTACAAACTAACACAAATTCATCATCCTAGAGAATCTCTTTCCATTGTCGTTGTCTCATGTTCAGGATCTTCTGTGAGAAGATATACCTAAGTCTCTTGTTATCTGAGTAAAATGTAAAATGTTCTCCTATCATGTAGTGTCGCCACATCTTTAAGGAGAAGACCACTACTACTAACTCTTGGGAGTGGGGTAGAATTGTTCTTCTCATGTTGCCTTAGGTTTTTTGAACAAAAAGATATTTACTTCTCACTCCTACATCAGGAAACATCCATGTCAGGTCCCTAACGCGTCACAGTAGACTTAATACCCAACACCCTCTTCTAGTAGCCTTAATAAGGTGGAAATTGTCAGTATCATACTCAGCTCATGAAAACTATTAAAGCATCTCTCCAGGTATTCGAAGGCTTTTCCCTTTTTCATCAATGATGATTAGGGTGCCACTTCTCTAGAACAGTTAAGTAAGAATCTCTGTTAGTACCCTTCTAACCCTAGGAAACATCGCACTCTGTCACACTTTTGAGTGGCTTCTAAGAAAACAAAACCTCTATCATTCCCGGATCCACTACAATGTTATCCATCGAGATAACATATCCAAGAAAGAGGAAATCACATATCCAAAACTAGCACTTATAGAGTTTACTATAAATATGGTGCTCTCGGAGTGTATCTAATACTATCTACGGATTATAGGCAAATTCCTCCTCTGTCTCTGAGTACACCAATATTTCGTCGATGAAGACCGCCACAAAGCGATCATGGTATGGCTGGAAGATCCTCTTAATGAGTACCATGAACACTCTAGGGGAATTTGTCGCATAGAATGACAAAACCAAGAACTCATAGTGGCCATACCAACATCGGAAGGTTGTATTATGAACCTCCTCATCTTGTACCCTGAGATGATGATAACCTGATCTAAGGTCTATCTTCGATTACCAACTAGCTCCCTTCAGTTGATTAGAAATATCATCAATCCTTGGAAGTGGATACATGTATTTCATGCTCCCCTAGTTCTGGCATTGATCATCCACACAGATCCGCAATCTCCCATATGCCTTATTGGAGAACAATATCGGGGCTACCCATGGAGAAACACTAGGCCTTTTGAACCCCTTCCTCTATAAGTCCTCAATCTGTACCCATAACTCATTATGTTACATGGGAAATATCCATTATTTTGGTGAACATATTGATGTGGCCATGGGGTACATGTTGATTTTGACGTCAACCTCTCTATGAGGAGGTAGTCTTGAAACATAATTAGGGAAGACATCATAATATTAGTCCACCACTACAGGATAGCTCGGACTCTCAACATCATCTGCATTGAGGTTAAGGCTAGCCAAATTGTATGTGATCAGCTACTCCCTCATTCGGGTAAGTCCATCCTATTTTTTAAAGGATCCATTTTTTCTGGTGAAAGAAAAAATGGTCCCATCCTCGCGGACACATGCCACATTGCATCTAAAATAGTCAATATGGGCATTGTATATGGATAACCATCCCATACCCAAGATGACGTCGTAAGGCCACGAAGCCGCTACTAGAAGATCCAAGCCGAACCTCTCACCTTATAGAGTAAGATTACTCAGACAACACTAGTGTGTAATCATCAAATCTTCTCATGTAGGAGTCTCAAATCATAAGGATCGAGCCAACGACTCCACCAGAATCGTCTAGCTCCTAATGAGAGTCATGGAAATGAAAGAGTGACTGGGACCTATGTTTATAAACAATGAAAATAATGTGGATTAGACACATATCATACCACGAATAATCTATTAAGTTTCGTGGTAAAAGGCCTTAGCTTCTTAGAGCTGAGATCTTCCCTGTCCACATGCTCCATGTGGATGGGACGGACCACCATCAGGTGACGACATTGGAACCTAGAATTCTCGATCACCGCCTACTATATGACCATCACCTCTACCACATCTTCCACCCTATGGGCCTTCTCTCTCTATACACTACCTCTTCCTTGGAATTCCCTCCACTGTCTACTAGTGGTTAGTGTGGCTTGTCGGGAAGTCGCGAGCCATGTGACCCAGTCCGCTGCATTTGAAGAACATTATGCTCCTATGGTGGCCTGCTCTACGTCGTGAGCCTCACACCTCTTACCCTAAAAACATGGGTCATACACTAGAAGGTCTAGTTCGGTTGGACCTATGTGCCATCTTCCAACTACTAGCCTCAGATAACTCTTCTACCTTTTTCCATGTGGTGGGTCTCAACGTCAGTTCCTACTCAGCAAGTGAGATCTTCCCCAAGAGTTCTCTCTCCAGTAATCAAGCTTTCATAAGGAAGCTGGGAGATACCGTCGATGCTCTTATCTCCCCTTAGAGTCCCTTATCAAAGGTCCAGTCAAAGATTAAAGGGTCTGGCTCCATGTCGGTAGATTAGTAGGAGAGGTCGGTGGACCTCACTCAGTACTGTGCCACAATTGGGCTGCCTTTCTCTAAGTGTAGTAGATCATGTATATGCACATAGCGTATATTCGCTTGGATGAACTCTTCCATGAATAGGCTCTGAAAATTTTCCCATGTGAGGGCCACCTCGTCATGTGTCTAGAGTATCATTCTGGACTATATCCCAACTACTAACGAGAAATGACAGGCATTTGGGATATCCATTGGGTAAGTTGGGGTCCCACCCAGGAAAAAAACTCTTACCATAGCCTCCATCCAGTACTTATCCACAAGTCGATCCATCTGACCATAGAACCCATGAGTCCTATACTGTTGGGACTCGTGCAACACACTCAATCAGTGAGCACCTTTTATATGCGGGGATAGTGGCAACAGTTGTCCATTGGATAATGGTTCCACCTAAAGATACTCTCTCTATAATAGGTCCATGCACCAAAGCCTCATCACTCAGTGGGCCATCATCGAGTACTCTCATAGAAATATTATACAGATATCTACGAGGCGACATCCTAAATGAAAACAGTTTCTCCATCGTCAACAAGTTATACCTATTGAGGTGACCCAATGTGATCAAAAAATAAAACACTTTCAAAACACACACAATCTGTGTTTTCGTGCACCGAGTCAAAAATCAAAAATCAGGGTCCTGGTGCACGGATTCGTTGTCCACCACCCCAACATTGTACTCCCTAAACTGAATAACACACTCAAAACACATAACAATATTTCTCAAATAAAATATCATATTCCTAGTTGTTCGATAAAACTGACTTCCTTTGATAACGAATTGTCAAGACCTGTCACCCACGACCCCTGTCGTGACTACCCCAAGCCCACCATCCATAGGCTAGGGGTTGACAACTAGCACCAAAAAAGGATATTACAATAACAATAAGGAATTTACTTTAAATATGTACAAACACACAAACCATGAACACAACACAAAGAAACAATGATGTATGTTGCGGTAGTAAAAATAGTACTAAAAATAATGGGGCAAGAATACAAGAGAAACTAAATAGTAGATGTACTACTGAAAGGAGAAAAACACTATTGGATCATCCAATGAGGATCCCAGAAGAAGGGTAGGTACAAATCACCACCACAACACTCGACATCAACCCCTCTAGCATGTGTACCTCTTGATCCACGATCCCTCAAGTCTTAGCCCAGCTTCTCGTCATCTGCAAAAGACATAACGAGGTGCAGGTGAATCCTTTTCAGGGGGGGGGGGGGTTAATAATACTCATTAGGGACCCCATGATCTCCAAGGGTCTCCTAGAGTTCCAAAATGTAAAAAAACAATGAAAGTCCTCAAGCAAAAATCACGAAGAAAATGTTAGCTCACACCAGGTTTACAACTCAGATATTAGGAATATAGATTAATACTCAAAGGCTATGTCATCTTATTCAATTTAGAAGTCCCATAGCTTATCCACGATAAGTTGTTCCCTTATCAATACCCTCTTGGATGTAAGTCGTTTTTCCATGAAGAACCACTATAAGGTGGGTCCCTGTTAGGTCATGCAATTGCTGATCCACACAGGTTCTCTATATGCTAATCCACATAGGGTCACTAGAATGTGAATTCAAAGAAGGTATCTAGAACATTTATCCACATAGGGTCTCTATGATGATAATCCACATAGGGTCTCCATGATGGTGATCCACACATGGTCGCTATGTTTCTGATCCAATAAGGGTCACCAAATGCTGATACACATAGGTTAGCTAGCACATAGGTAGAGATGATTATTCATATAGGTAGATCATACCAATCTCGATTTTTTATGCTTAACTGAATTGGTTTCACTTTTTCCTCATGTCACAGCCGGAAACTGGATTCCCACTCATACCATGATTGATTCTGGTGGAACCACTCCTAAGGCTATCAGTCATATTTCGACTGGTATGAAGTCCCACAAAAAAATATACCCAAGGGCCTGCACTGTCATAGGGTTTCCAATGTGATAGACGGTGAATCGTTATGACGCTTGGTCTGTGAGATATGAGAACTTTTGTGAAAAGTGGTCGGTTGGATTAAAGCCTGATCCAACCCAGTATGCACAACAGACTCCATCGAAACTCACATAGTGTATCTAAAAAGGATCACTGTGTCTCAAGGGATCTTATACCATAGACGGTGTGGCAATAGGATGCCTTGTCTGTTAGTTACATCCCATTCTATGAAATAGGGGATGGGGGGAATTGCACCTAAATTCGGTCCGACTCGGTTAGGCACACCTATTTATGTCGAAGGGACCACTTACTAAAATGAGTCCCAACTCTACTGAAGGTGGTCAAACAGAAACATATTTCGTCAATTAAGGGAATTTATTGATTCGGGGGCTGGTTAGGTCTGGGCCTGGTCCGACTCGGTCTGACCGGACCGACGCAACACTTCCCAGGGTATAAGAGAACCCACCCAGTTTCGGCCCATTAATGGTTGGCCAGGTTTTGTGGATCCATCCCATCATGGTCGGCCAGGTTTGGTTTGCAGGCGTGGGCCACATTTTTCCTGAAGCACAATTTCGGGATTAGCCCATCTGCGGTAGCCTCTTAGCGGGTATGGTCCGCTGGGCAGGTTCGGTATTATTGGCTGACCCATGTGTGGCTCGATCCCCTTGAAGGCTGATCGTTGTGTCCCACTGGCCCCACTATTTTGGGGCCGTTTCGCCAAATAGTGGGGTACTGACCCACTGCATCAAGGGTCAGTCATTTTGCCGATCTAGATCTGCCAATGCAGCACAGTGCGGGGAAGCATCGTTTCTTCCTATTGCGGCACACTGGTCGTCGTTGCTTCACGCCACCGATGGTTCCAGTTGGTACCATCATTGTCCCATGCAGCCAGCTCGGGCCAGCTGTCTTCGGCCACTACAGAGAACCGTCATGTGCCACCTTCGAAAATTGGCCGCCCTGGACAAGGCATGATGGCGATATACTTCGTGGGTCACCTAACATAGTCTATTGTCCATTCGTGGGGATGTATGCACCTATGGTTCTCTCGCTCTACTATTGTCATTGCATGACCTGATATTTCATGTTTCCATCAATATGAGTTATTGTTCCGTGAAGAATGGGGCATGCGCGAAGTTGTAGAGGGTTCGAGCCTTATTTTTTTATCCCTCTCCCTCCGCGTTAAAGTGATTTCAATCAGAAGCAAGTTAAATCATCAAATATAACTTTTAAACAATCTCCCTACATGAAAGAGACATTTTTTTTGATGATCGATGGATCTTCTTTGTCATTGTCATTAGTTTATGATTTTATGGTGCTCGTCAAAACATGATGAAATCGGTCTCATATTCCAAGTTGCTGGCATTGTAGTGCTTTTACATAGCTTTGTTTCTTGGTGAAGAAGTCCCAAAACTCCTCGTCGGGCTCCATATAAATAAAAAGGGGAAGGTTGATTAATACCAATACAATTAATGGGGTTCATTTTATTAATGAACCTTCCAAATTCCAATGATCATTTTACAAGAATAAAGGGGTGTCAAGCCATTGAATGTCTTGACCTATCGTTGGTCGTCCACCAGTGCTCATCCACAGGAGAAAAATAAAAGAAATAAAATAATATAACATTTTATTTTTATAATATTTTTAATTTTTGAAAGATTAACTTTTTCACCTGACCTACTATGGTCAAAGTGAATCCTCCCTTAAGGGAATCTCAGTTCTAAAGAATAAACGGTGCCCTCAAATTTTTAATATGAGCACCAGTTCAAAAGATAGATGTAACACCAGGAAATTTTATTCTTTTAAATTTAATTGATGTCTTGTGTTGTATGCTACACCAAAAAGAGTTTCCACTACACGCATTTCTGACTTGTATTTCATTACACACAATTGCAACCTTCCACGATAGCATTTGTTGTACGCAATACCGAGTTTCACTAAACGACGATATGTTATATAAACTGGCTGTTATGAATAGTAATACCCACTTTTTGAAATTTTATAATTTTTATCTTTTGAAATGGACTTAATTTTTGGATTTGGAATATCGAAATTAGCCTAGGTTGAATTTTTTGTATTTTTCTGAAAGCATTCAATTTTTGATGAATAGTGAAAACACTGGGTTACGATTTAAAAACCGAAATTTTATTTAAATAATTGTTTATTTTATTTAAATTTATTTTAGGTCAAAATTTATACATAATACCTATATAAGTTAAATTTAATTAATTGGAGTCATTTTTTAATAATTTTAGATATATAAAAATTTTATTGAACATTTCACTGTCTTTTATCCACCTCCAAGGAGAATTTGAAAATTTACAAAAAAAACTTAATTTTACCACTTCTATGAGTGTAATTTCAAAAATACTAGAGATATGGTTAATATGAAGGAGTAAAATGTGGTTTAATACTATAAAAATTATTTTTGCTGAATAGTACTTTTTTACTTGTATTTACCATGGTTAAAAGTAAATCGGGTAGTTTAGGGTAAAAATGATATTATTATTACCCTAACACATGTCCTAATTCTATTGGATAAGTTTAATTCAACCAAAAACAAACATAGGACTAAAATAATTCCCTTTAGGACCACTTGGATTAGATAAGGACATTTATTATTGTTTTACTTAAAGAAGAGTTAAAATAGTTAAAATCAAAGTTTAATAACTAAAACTTTTTTAATAAAAGGTTATACATATGGTAAATTCGACTATAAATATTCATTAGAAATTTGAAAAGATTTCCTACCTAATGGTATTTTATATATAATTTTTAGACAATAAATAATTTAATTTATTTATGACAGAATGGTGATGCAGTAATTACCTAAATAATACAATATTAAATTAATGGATATTAAAAATACCCAAATAAATGTAATTTTAGACTTTTTATGAATTCCAATAATTTAATAGGTTAATAGGACATGTTAGTATTGATATAATCCACTGTTATTGAACTAATCATGCTGTTATGATTTTCAAAAAAATCAATTACCAAATAGTGTCAAATTGACATAAAATAGTTTTTTAAACAAATATTATATTATTAATAGTTATTTTATACCTAAAAAATCTAAAGTTCGGAAAATTGACTTAGATAAAGTTATATATATTAATAATTAACAACTTGGGGTTCATTTATCTTGTTATAGTATGTTTATTAACCATATTGTTTAAGAAAACAAGAATACATAGTAAAAGTAAATTTTTTTAACATAAAGTTAAATGTAAATGATAAGTTTAAAACAGTAACCTAGACTTTTCTAAATTCTATTGGTTGAGAGGATCTTTACCCATCCCCACTTTAGCTTGGAAATAAATCAATTTGAAACTATAATAAACCGAATATGACTTTAATATAAAATAATATTTTATGTTTTTTCAAAGGTGCCCCTCTCCTCCCTTATAAAAAGGGCACCTCTTCCCTATTCTCTTCACAACCTTTTGAGTATTGAATCTCGGCCAAAACCTGCCAATTTACCTTCTCATCTTCCCTAGAAACATTATAGATGTTCTTGTATCCTAAAAATACCAACCCTAGTGCCTTATGAGGAGGATAAGAAGAAGCGCGTCAAAGAAGAGGTAATATCATTTACAGATTCATTCCAATTTATTTTTTCTTCTACTTCTTCTTCTCTATTTGTTTCATCATAAATTAATATCATCAATATCACTCATATACGGATATGTTATTATCAATATGAAACAACCCAATTTAATCTTCTATCTATCCTATGGAAAATGAAATCACCGCACGTGCGTACGTACGGAATACTATCTCCACACCGTGGTGTAATCTGTCTTCCACCACCACCTTACGTGGATGGGTATAATGGTGTAAAAAAATACCTATATATTATTATTGTAATGTTATATTTATTTTGAAATATTATACATAATCTTCAATACAATTCCACGATCATGGGAATGATATCATCACTCGTGCGTACGTACGGACTACCGTCTCCATGAACGCGATGAGATTCATTTTCCATGATTAACCATTCAAGAATAATTATAAAGTATATATAATGAATAATAATGAAATATATGATATAATGAAGCTACTGGATTTATTTATACATATATATATATATATATATATATATACTTCATCTACTTACTTCCATTCATGTCAATAAGGAAATGAAAACATTGTTCATGCGTATGTACGGCCTACCGTATCCATGAACGGTGTATTTCATTTCATTTATCTATCTATTATATATATATACTGAATATATATGATATATAAATCCTAATATACATTCTTGAAGTAATTAAATCATGATACAAGTAATAATAATATCAAGAACAACAAGTCCAAACACATATGATAAATAAAACGTTTTACCCAAAATGCTGCTTTAACATGGAATTTACAAAAGAACGGGTAATATAAAGTCATAAGTGAACCATATATGATATCATAACAATGAATACGATTTTTTTAATTAGTAAATGACATTATTTAAATCATTATACATGAGGTTTGGATAATTACAAAGCATATCGGACCTAAGGTAAGGGATAACTATTCGAATATCGCTCTTATCCAAGATTGTTTATTCGTATGTATTTAATTGGGTTTTTGTTATCATAAATGTCCATGTTTTCTAAAAATGTTTTCATGTATTTTTATTGTCATTTTTACCCATTTTTTAATTTTACCACATGTTATGAAAGGAATCTTACTTTTTTTACCAGATGTGAAACTTTTGACTTTTCCAACAAATGTATGAGGAGAATGTTATTTTTAACTTATACAGCTTGAACGGATTTTTACGGTTTCATAACACCTCATTTTCATGAAGCTTCCTCTACAAGATTGCAATATTATTTTCAAAAAACCATTTTTTTTTAAAATTTCATGGAATTTTTTGAAATGAAAATGATTTTGATGAATAAATGATATTTTCCTCAAGAATTCTTTTCAAGTGTTTTATCAAAACCATTTTCCATCTAAGATGACATTATTTCATATGTGTATGTTTCAAATATGATATCTATTTGATTTACAAGGTTTCAATTTTCCTATGATTAAATTATATCCATTTGTTTTATATGGATTATGTTATGATGGGATGATGTTTATGAAACCCATTTTTATTCTTTGGTTTATGATGAATCAATTATGCTTATGTTGTTGCATAAGTAAGAATGATTTCATTATGAGATGAGTGCGACCTATATCTCCCTCCAATGCCTTGGGTAAAGATTTATATCTCAAGAGATAGACATGGCTGGAATGGTAAGTTAATCTGGTTCAGTGTTATAGGACCAGAATGAGGATTGAACTCAATTCAGAAAGGGTCTTTTTCCACTAAGATGGTCTTGGAAGCAATTCCTTGGCTACTATGGAAATAATAACATGTGATTAATGGTTCCCACAATTACATGTTTTATTCCCTTGCTATTTTATCATGATTAATGTTTTTTATGATCTATGCCTTACGTACTACCATGTTATATTTCATTTCTCAGGATTTTTATGTTTAAATATTATGTTCATGTTTTGAAGTTAAAATGTATATGGTTTGATTTATTTTATCCATGCTTACCCTTACTGAGAATTTGATCTCACCCATTATATATTTTCACTTCCCCATGATATAAATAAAGGTTTTAGGTAATAAATCAAAAGAGGAATATATTTATGGGAGATGTTGAAGATGATTCACCACGATTAGAAGATTATGTTCCGACTTCCCAAAGACACTAAAATATTATGGTCCTTGTGTTTCTATTTTTGTTATCTATTAAGTATTACACCAAAGTAATTTAATGTCTATGTAAGTTAGGTTTGAGGTCTCTACAGTTGGTATCAGAGGAAAGGTTTAGTTAACCATTGAAAACAAGGATGCGAAAACTTTGGTGAAATCCCTATAGATATTTATATGGTATGTCTAGGGATGTATATAAGGATAACTATACGTACAGGTTATAGTCCTTGAATTATGGAAACAATATTATAATTATCCCTAATATTTTATATATTGAAGATAATCCCCCTTTATTATGTTTTTTTACGTAGTATGATTTTTTTCCTCTCACACTATTATTTTTGGGTTTTAGATGATGGCTGGAACCCGAAGGAACCGTGTTGATCAATGTAATGGACAATGTAATGATTGTCCTCCTGAACAAACCATTGTTATGGGAGATTGAGTGCAGAATCATATTGTTATATTTACACAAGCTACAAATCAGTCTATATTTCCAAATGATCAGAGAAGGGAACAATATTCTATTGAGTCCTTCATGAGGAAACTCCCACCTTCATTCAATGGGTATTCTGATCCACTTGTTACTGAACAATGGATCAGTACCATTGAAAAGATATTTTCCATACATCTCTGTTCGGAACATGAAAAATTCATTTTCGATGTTTACCGTTTAGAAGGTGAAGCAGGACATTGGTGGAATCTAATTAATAATACAAGGCCCCAAGATAAAATTGAATCCATGGAAAAGGACGAGTTACAGAACATGTTTTTTAGTATGTTCTTCCCTCGTATTCTTAGAAAAAAATGGAAAAGGATTTATTTGAGCTTAAGCAGAAGGATGATGAATATGTTGGTATATACAAAGAAAATTTTACAAGACTTGCAAGGTATGCATCTGGTTTTATCATCCAACCTGAATGTAAAGTTGATTGATTCTTCAGTGGCTTAAAACCAAGTCTTTTATGGTAAATAGATATAAGAGACTTCAGTAGTTATGAAGAAATTGAGCGTTGTGATATCAATGTAGAAATGGAAGTTGGCGTTACATATCCATCTCATGGTTTTGACAATAAATGAAAGATGGAGTTCAAGGAGAAATATCAGAATAATGGTGAAAAGAAGATGAATGTTTCTTTATGCTCAATGTGTGGAAAGACTAATGGTGGATATTGTCTTAAAGGGAATAGAAAATGTTTTAAGTGTGGAAAATAAGGTCATCGAGCAGATGAGTGTCGAAGTAATGGAAAAAGGGTTGCTAATGATGTGAAAAAATAAAAGACTACAGAGAACGCTCCACCAACACATCAATTGATTCAAGTGCAAGGAAATGGGGTATTATGCTAACCAATTCCCTAATATAAGGGATAATGATGATTGATGTGAGAAACCACTTAAGGAAAACAAAAAAATGGAAGTCACATGCGATCAATATTGGCGATGTTGAGTATGACAACGATGTAGTAGAATGATTATGTGTTTATGTAACAGGATTCCAAAATAATGTTTGGGAATCTAATTTATAGTACTGTGGAATATTGGAATATATATGTATTGGTATTCAATAATTTTATGGTACCTCTAACCATGAAAATAAATTGAAATATTTTTGGAAAATATGCGCATAATGAAGGGATAAAGAGAAAATGAAATGAGCTCATAACTGATATAAGGACAATGTTATATCACGGTTTGAGTATATAGAAATTCTGGTATTTTGGTATGTGTAATGAGTATAATTTTGATAGAATTAATGTTTTCACTAAGGTTCTATGGTAAATCATGTTTCAAAAGAATGCATGATTAAGGTATTCACATGTTTGGAATATGAACAACAAGATATATCTTATGATATATGGGAGATAAATGATGATATTCACATGCTTTGTATATGACCTCTCTAGTATTCATTTTCTTTATACTATGAGATTGGACAGATGCATTTTGTATAAGCCTAAAGATTGGAATGGACTAAGTTGGACATAAGATAGTATTATTTAAAGATAGAACATGTATTTCGATATTATTTCTGGAATGTTATAATAGTATAGTTTTAGAAAAAGGACAACCCATAGAACGAGCGACAACCCATCACGTCAGACAAGGCTATGGGAATCAAACCCAAAACTGACGTATGACAATCCTTTATCACATACCACTGGCCTACAGGTGGTCCCTTGTTAGTAGATTATAGTTTTATTATATTAAGAGGTATGATATATGATGTATTAGTCCATTTTAGGAACCATATATGATTAATATCACTATAGATGGACTTATGTATATTTAATAACTTTTAATATTCATTTTTTTGAGACATATGGAATGACATATCATTCTATCGCATGAGCATCTAACACTTCACGGAAGACAAATTCAACTTCATTTCTTTAAGAGATAATATGGAAATTGTTCAAGGCACAAACAACAGTAATATTGTACCAAAATCAATTAAGTATTTCTTTTAATTCAATAATTCTTAAAAATTAGGGAGATTATATTGAATTCAAAAAAATGTTGTCATAGTGTCTTATATCCGATGAATCCGATGGTACATTAAATCATCACAAATTTATGGCATTGTGATTGTTGGATTTTTCATAGCCATGTTCTCTACCACTCACCATCCGAACTTGATGGTTAGATTTCTCTTCCATATCCATATTTTCACCAATGTTCTTCAATGTGGAAAACCAATGATTAGTTAATTTGGGTAACCATTACATTTCATACTTTTGTTTTTAAATTTATGTTTTGGTATTCCTTTTTACGATGTGGGTTTCAATTAAAGAAACTTCTCAGTAGTAAACCATTTATAACCTCGACGAAATTGAAGGACGAAATTCATTTTAAGGGGGGTATAATATAACACCCCGAGATTTTATTATCTTTTATTTCATTGATGTATTATGTTTTACGCTACACCAAAAGGAGTTTTCACTACACATAGCCCTAACTTGTCTTTCATTACACGCAATCACGACCTTCCACGATAGCGTGTGTTGTACGCAATACCGAGTTTCACTAAACAATGATATGTTATATAAACTACCCGTTATGAATAATAATAACCACCTTTTGAAATTTTATAAATTTTATCTTTAGAAATGTAATTCAATTTTGGATTCAGAATATCAAAATTATCCTAGAGTGAATTTTTGGTATTTTTCTCAAATCTTTCAATTTTTAATAAATTGTGAAAACACATGGTTACGATTTAAAAACCGACTTTCTATTTAAATAATTATTTCTTTTATTTAAATTTATTTTATGTCTAAATTGGTACATAATACCTATATAAGTTCAATTTAATTCATTGGAGTCTTTTTATAATAATTTTAGATATATAAAAATTTTATTGAACTTTTCACCGTCTTTTACCCTCCTCATAGGAGAATTTGATAATTTACATAAAAATTAATTTTACCGCTTCATGTGAGAGAATTTCAAAAATATGATAGACACGGTTAATATCAAGGAGTAAAATGTGGTTCAAGAAGATAATTTTTTTGGTGAATAGTAAATTTTTTCTTTTATTTAACACAGTTAAAATTAAATAGGGTTATTAAGGGTAAAAATGATATTATTATTACCCTAAAACATGTACAAATTCTATTGGACAAGTGTAATTCGACAGATAAAACCTTAGGAATAAAATATTGCACATTAGTTCCACCTGGATTAGATTAGGACATTTATTATTATTTAATTTAAAGAAGAGTTAAAATAGTTAAAATCAATATTTAATAACTAAAACATTTTTAATATAGGGTTATAGATAAGATAAATTTGACTATAAATATTCATTAGAAAGATAAAAAGATTTCAAACCAAATGGTATTTTATTTATAATTTTTAGACATAAAATAATTTAATTTATTTATGACACAATGGTGATGCAGTAATTACCTAAATAATGAAATATTAAAATAATTGATATTATAAAACGCAAATAAATTAAATTTGAGACTATTTATTAAATAAACTAATTTTATATGTTAATATTACATGATATTATTGATTTAATTAACTTTTTTCTAACTAATCATTCTGTTATGATTTTCACCAAAATCAATTACCAAATTGTGTCAAAATTTACATAAAATAGTTTTTTAAAAAAATATTATATTATTAATTTTTTTTATTCTTGAAAATATAAGGTTCTTCCAAATGACATAGAAAAGGTTATATGTTTTAATAATTAACATCTTGTGGTTCTTTTGGCTTGTTAGAGTATGTTTATTAACCATATAGTGTAAAAAAACAAGAAGACACGGTAAAAGTAAAATTATGTAACTTAAAGTTAAATCTAAATGATAAGGTTAAAATAGTAACCTAAACTTCTCTAAATTCTATTTTTTGAGAGGATTTCGACCCATCCCCACTTTAGCTTCGAAATTAATCAATTTGGAGCTATTATAAACCAAATATGATTTTATTATAAAATAATATTTTAAGTTTTTACAAAGGTGCCCCTCTCCTCCCTTATAAAAAGGGCACCTCTTCCATCTTCTCTTCACACCCTTTTGAGACTTGAAGCTTAGACAACCCCTACCCATTTCCCTTCTCATATTCCCTAGAAACATTATAGTGGTTCTGGTCTCCTCAATAGACCATCCCTAGTTCCTTATGAGGAGGATAAGAAGAGGTACGTCAAGGAAGAGGTAATATCATTTACCAATTCATTCCAATTTATTTCTTATTTTACTTCATCTTCTATATTTGTATCATAATAAATTAGTAACATATGTATCACTCATATACTGATTTATTATTATAAATATTAATCAACCCAATTTCATCTTATATCCATCCTACGGAAAACGAAATCACCGCACGTGGGTACGTACGGAATACGGTCTCCACACCGTGGTGTAATCTATTTTCCACCACAACCATACATGGATGGATATAATGGTGTAAAAAAATAACTATATATGATTATTTTAAAGTGATATTGATTCTGAAATATTATACACACACTTCAATACAATTTCACGATCATGGGAATGATATCATCGCTCGTTCGTACGTATGGACTACCGTCTCCACGAACGCGATCAGAATCATTTTCCATTATTAACCATTAAAGAATGATTATAAAGTATATATAATGAATAATAATGAAATATATTACATAATGAAGCTACTGGATTTATTTATTAATATATAAATGTGTCATCTACTTACTTTCATTCAAGTCAATAAGGAAAAGAAAACATCGTTAATGCGTACATACGGCCTACCGTCTCCATGAACAATGTATTTTATTTCATTTATATGTCTTTTATATATATATATATACTAAATATATATGATATATAAATCATGATTTAAATTCTGGAAGTAATTAAATCATGATATAAGTAATAATAATATCAATAACAACAAGTCCAAAAACGTACAATAAATAAAACGTTTTACCCAAAATGTTGCTTTAACATGGAATTTATAAAAGAACGGGTAATATAAAGTCATAAGTGAACCATATATGATATTGTAAAAATAAATATGAATCTGTAATAAGTAAATGACATTATTTAAATCATTATACACGAGGTTCGGATATGTATGAATCATATCAAACCTATGGTAAGGGATAACTATTACAATCTCGCTCTTATCCAGGATTGTTTATTCGTAAGTATTTTCTGGGTTTTTTATCATCCATGTCCATGTTTCCTAAAAATGTTTTCATATATGTTTAATGTACTTTTTATCCATTTTTAAATTTTACCACATTTTATGAAATTAATCTTAATTTTTTTACCACATGAGAAACTTTTTGACTTTTCTGACAAAAGTACGAGGAGAATGTTATTTTTAACTTATACGGCGTGAACGGATTTTTACGGTTTCATAACACCTAATTTTAATGATGATTCCTCTACAATATTTCATGATTATTTTAAAAAAAACCTTTTCTTTTAAAATTTCATTTCATTTTGTAAAAAGAAAATTATTTTGAAGAAGAAAGGATACTTTCCTCAATAATTATTTTCATGTGTTTTATCAAAACCATTTTCTATCTAAGATGACATTATTCAATATGTGTATGTTTCAAGTATGATATCTCTATGATTTACATGGTTTCACTTTTCTTATGAAGAAATGATATCCATTTGTTTTATATAGATTATGTTATGATGGGATGATGTTTATGAAACCCATTTTTATTCTTTGGGTTATGATGAATGATTTATGCTAATGTTGTGGCACAAGTAAGAATGATTTCATTATGAGATGTGTGGGACCTATATCTACCACTAATTCATTGGGTAAAGATTTATATATCATGATATTAACATGGATAGAATGGTAAGTTAATCCGGTTCAGTGTTACAGGACTGGAACGAGGAGTGAACTCGATTCAGAAAGGGACTTTGTACATTAATATGGTCTTGGCAGCAATTCCTTAGCTACTATGGAAATCATAACATGTGCTTAATAGTTTCCAAAATTACATGTTTTATTCCCATTATATTTTATCATTATGAATGTTTCTTTATGATCTATGCCTTATGTACTGCCATGTTTTATGTAATTACTCATGATTTTGATGTTTAAATATTATGTTCATGTTTTGAAGTTCAAATGTATATGCATTGTTTTATTTTCTCCATGATTACCCTTACTGATCATTTGAGCTCACCCTTTATATGTTTTATTTTCCCCAGGATATAAATAATGGTTTTAGGTAAGAAAACAAAAGAGGAAGATCTTGATGGGAGATGTTGAAGATCTTCACCAAGATTAGAAGAGTATATTCCGAATTTCAAAAGACACAAAACTATTACGGTCCTTGTGTGTCTGTTTTTTTAGTGTATTAAGTATTCCACAAAAGTAAGGTAATGCCTATGTACGTCATGTTTGGGGTATCTACAATAGAAAACACTACCCTCATGATTACTGAGCATGATTTAAACAATTTTCATAAACACTTTCTGGGAACACCTGGCCTCAGAATCACACGTCGTCAATTTTCACAGAACCGTAATAATTCAATATATTTAAAATATTTTATGGAAAACCTAGGTCATTGATTTTTGGAACAATTACTACCAACCAAAACCAATTAATAAAATCTATTCTCTCCTTATATAATAAATTGTTTTTTCACAATACCAAACATAGAGAGATAAATATGAAAATCTATCGACACTTTCCAAAGAAGAATTATATTTTTTAATAAAATGTTTTAAATATAATTTTTCTTACACATCATTGAAGTAATTTTCATCCAAGATGAAATAATAGAATTTATATCATACATATAAAATAATATATTTTTTTAAATATCGTGATCTAGATGCCATCAATCTTTCATGAAGTGGGATACAAATCCATAATTTTTGGGTATGTAAGAAAACATCATCACTAATAATTGTAATTCATTTATCATATGTGTCCCTCGCAGATGGATTATGTCGATGTGATTAATATTATAATAAAATTTCAATTAAAAGTTTTCCATTCCTACAAATATAATATATAATTAATCTTATTATAATTCCTTTAACTAAAAAATGTTAATAATGTTCATCCATAAGTGTGAAATTCCATATTCATGAATAGATATGATAATTCTTTAATCCCTACATGACATGGATGATTTATAAATGTATATTTTATGAATTAATATGATATTTATGATATTTTGAAAATCTTATAGGGATAAAATAACAATTACATTCTTTCTATAAAAAATATTGAAAAAATTGAAACATTACACATGCAAACAAATAACCTACTATCTTCATGATTGTAATGTTATTCATTTTTTATCATCGTATTATAATGGATGCATTTAAAATTATGATATTTAAATAATAATGATAATTGTAATATTATTGATATTCCATATAGGATAATATAATGATCACTAGAGTCATTTCAAACCAACCCTGTTAATTTTTTGTTAATGTTATGAGTATCAACAAAATGTCTGATGTGAACATAATTTATTAATTAATTGAATAGAATGTGTTAATATTTGATATAAATTAAATAAAAATAATAAAAAATCTAGTAATAATGTAAATAATTAACAAAAGTTTTTTATTTATGAATATATTAAATGTGAGTGATGACTCAAAATCAATATGAGGGTGATTATTTTTAAAAAACAACATTTAATTATTCACATAAAATAATCATTTCTTCAATCTTAATAAATTTTTCACTATTTTATTCTTTTAATTTTTATAAAAATAATTTAATAAAAAATAAAATTTTATATATCGTTTCAATTTATTTATATGATTTAGAAATAGATTAATTTTATAAATGATTGTGACATTATTTAAAAAATACAGTAGTAATATTATTTTTTTACACATCTAGTGAAAATCATTTTGATGATTGTAACCATCAATTGATTTTTACTAAATAATAATTTTTCATGTTTTATCTAATGAAAATCATCAAATTTTAGTTTTGAATACTGGTTTTAATGGAATGGGGTATATCAATATGTTAAATATATTCTAATGGGTGAAAAGTAAATTTTTTAGGTAGATTATTATATATATATCATTTTAATCTTCATGGTAAATTTTTTATAAGGATGTGTTTTTTTACTATAAACTAGGGTATGGAGAGCTATTATAGCTCCATAATTCATTGTTTAATGGTACACATTTAACTAATAATTATACTCTAAAAATATTATGGGATTATATGATGAATGATACTCTAAAATTAATATTCATATGAAAATGATTCCCCATGTTACCAATATGATTTAGCTATGCTTTATTTAGGGATTTATAGATGTATTACGATTTTATAAGGCTATTGAATTTATATATATCTTCATACATTTAAAATGTATAACATTGTGAATAAAATTATAATTATATTTTTATGACTTATATGAAACGTTATATGTTTTTTTTTTGATTTCATATTAACTGTTTTATGAAAATATGTTGGAAGAGATGGTGATATCCTATGTAATTTTTTATTCATAAATCTTATTTAGCAAAAAGAAAATATTTCTTTTGTATTCATTGGATTATTGTTTTTTTCTTTATTTTTAGGCCCCTTAATATCATTTATATTATCATAAAATTTTTTAAAATGTTTTTCAATGGTTTTATTGATGGGTTACTGAAATTAAAATTTAATGATGAAAGGAATCATGTTTATTCATTAAATTAAATCATTATTTATTTTAAATATTATATATTGTAGTGAAAATGATTAATTATTATATTATTTTCATTGTACATATATTGGTTTGATTAATAATAATAATGGTTATGATATCTATAAATATAAAATAAAAATCATTCAGAATGTAAAAATGTGAATTCGAGGTAAAATCACTAAAAAATGATGTGTGTATGGATGGATTGTAATTGTTTTTATTGAAAAACGTTTTAAATAAAATTTGAGGATAATATAATGTTAATATAATTGTGTTAAAATATTTTACTTTATTGTCATGTTGAAATGATATTTCATTTAAAAATTACCATGTTTCTATTCTTAAACTACGTCGATTCAGAATGGTTTTTCATATAAGAAATAAGGAAAAAGAATTAATAATGCACCAAGGGGAATATATCCATCTAAATAAATATCATGGTATGGTCATAATTATAATACATTAGTTTTATCCTATTATATCTTTGTTGAAACAATATATAAATAGTTCTCGTATCGATACCAATGATCAGTTAGTGATACACAATATAACATGTAAAAAGTGGAAAATTTTATAAGGAGACACCATCCTGCTTGAAGTTGATCTTATGAATAAATTATAGATGAGGGGTGGATTAGAAATGTAAAAAATATAAAATATTTCATGGAATTATTATATTATCAAATGAAAAATGTTTTATTATTCACAATTTTTAGGTGAAACCGATTAGTAGTGGTCAAAGGTTATGAATTTCCGGGGTAAAATGTAATTGTGTCCCTAGAATGGGATGTATTTAATAATAGTTTCCTTTATAAATGTTTTTATATGTAGTTTTAACAAGGAATATAAATGAAAATTTGGTAATTTAAACAAAAGGATGAGTATTTAGTGGAATTGTGTGAAACATATATCATTTAATTACCAAGGAACACATTATATTTTATCCATGATCTTTATAGAAAAATATTTATCTGTTTTGATTGGAATTGCAGACAATATATCAATTTGACTGGGCATCGTATCATCTAAATGACTATTAAAATCGTGTTTTCTGAGTATAGAATTTTGAAATTGAGCATTCCAATTATCATGTTTACTTCAAAAGCATGTTTAAAAAAGGTCCAACTTGCTTGAAAAGGGTTGAACAAAGAATATGTATGTATATAAATCAAGTGTTTAGTATGTTGTAATTACCCTAAAAATAAAAAATGGAATTCTATATGATGTATGATATGATTCTCCAACGTGGTAACATTATTTATATGTATTCTAATCAAATATAAAAATATTATGGTTTTTGTAAGAAAAATTAAGATAAAAATTCTATATAATATTTTAAATATCATTGTATAAAAAATTATGGACATGAATTTTTGATGATGAACCCAAATGATTTGATGGATCAGGATTATAATATGAACAGATTTTTGGAATTCTTTGCAACCAATTCAACATATTTTTTTACATAAAATGATTTTTTATTAGGTAATATTTTCTCAATTTAGATTATGAAAATGTTATTTTCGATTCTTGGACTACACATTCATTCATTTCAATGAAATTTTCTGGTTAATTTTAAATAACAACTCATAAAAAGAATCTAGAACATATTTTAAAAACATTTTTTATGTATTTAGTGAAAAATAAATTATAAAAATATTTATTACATTGTTTATGTAAATATATTACATTAAAACCATGTTTCCATTAACATAGTAGTGTTTGATATTATTATGGGATTGGATTAGATTTATTTTTACCATTCTATGATATAATATTTAGATAATGTAGCTATTTTTTAGAAATGTGTTAACACTGTTTATAATAATGAACCCATTTATTTGATAACATATCAAAAGGATAAGAAATTATTAGAATGTTTCATGAATATAATATTTAAAATAAATGACCAATTCTGATTAAAGATGTTATGATATTATAAGAATACATGGAATTTATAAATGATTATTTAATCGGTGGCATACTTGATCAGGAAGTTAAATTTAAAATTTAATTAGTTCATTAAGCTAAGACACTTTTATTAACCCCATATAAAATTGTTGTAGTGAGATTTATGAAATTTAAAAAAAGTTACCAGTGTAACATGATAATGTATTAATTCATCCTATAACATCAATATGGGGTGCTCATATTTTTTAAGAAAGATGGTTCCATGAGTCTTTTCACATATTATATATATTTCAATAACATTACTGTTAATAACTTGTTTTCATTACCAATATATATATGATTTATTTTATTTATTTTATGGAGATCAGTTTTTACAATTACTAACCTATAGTCTGTGTAATATCACATGAAGGTGAAGGATCATGACATTTTCAAAATAACATTTCATACTTTATATGGAAATTTAGTTCTTGTGGTTATGACGTTTTGCATAAAAAAATCGCTATTCTATAATTATTGATCTTATAAATATTTAAATCCATGATTATATATATATGTTAGTGGATTTTGTTTATAAATTATATATTTATTAATTTAAAAAAAATTAAATACAAAACATTGTTCTATAAACATAAAATAAAATTATATATATGGAAAATTTCTAAAATGTGACTTTTGTATAAAATAGATTTGATTCTATGGAAATTTATTAAATTAATATGGTATATCTGTTGATCCCTCTAAAAAATTGTTTTATATTAAATTCGAATACCTACAAATGTTAATGATATTAATATTTTTCTGGGGTTATTATGATAACACCCATGGTTTTTGTAAAAATAATACATCATCATCTATAACATTAACTAATTTGTCTCAAAATTGTGTTAGTGTCATACAGATACAACATTCTGATGATTTTTAGTAACTAAAAATGATTGGTGAATGATCTAGTTTTTACTTACCCATCTAAAAACTCTCAATTATTTCATCTATAGTGACATATCATTGATGGATAGTGGTTGTGTTCTAAATTATAATAAATAGTAAATTGATTATGCTTAACCAAATTATAATCCTCATGAGTTAATTTTTTTATAACTGGTATCGAATTAGCTTCTATTTTTTATCTTTCAAAATGTTATGATATAAATTATATAGATTAATATGTCAAATATATATTTATCATAAATATTTCAAATAAATAATAACATAAAAATAGTTGAACATGAGACATATGATATGAATTTAATTGATAATGTATTATTATAGTACTATAAATTATCATTGTGGAAATGTAAAAAACATAGTTGATTCCATGAGTTGTAAAAAAATAATTATCAACCGTGCTACAATTCAAACATGACCCATCTTCAATTTCTCTTTTAATTTGTGTACAATCAACGTTATTTGGATGTTATAATCAAAATCATAAGGAGGAATTTGAGTGATCAAAAATTGTTTTATTGATTAATAATGGAATGTTTTATGACAATAACATTGATTGAAGATGTATTTTGATATATGTAATGTGGTTTTTTCCACCAAAGGATTCCTAGTTCATGTGATATTTTTTATTTATACATATTTTCCCTATATTCAATTCATCTTTGGTGTATTATGATATTTAGAGACTTTCAGGTTTATTACAAGTGATATGCAATGAAAATATGTATTGATGATTTTCCTATGATAATTTTGACTTTTAAAAAGAATATGGAAAAAATTGATGAATCGTATGCTTCATCCATTTACTAAATTGGAGTGGAAATGGGAAAATATATCCATGGATATTTTAGGGCTATTTTGAAAGACGCATTGAGGTAATAATGGAATTGAATCATTATCGATAAGATAATTAAAGATTGAAATTTCCAAAAAATTTGAGATACATTTTCATTAGACAAGATGTATCAAATTTATTATTAATAAATAGTAAGGATTCGTGTAGTAAATTGCTCCATTTTATTTGAATATGAACTATTAATTTTGTTAATTTTTTTGAAAGGTCTTATGATGTAATTGGGTAATTAAAAAAATATTAATACATATATTCATCCTAAATTTTATGTATAGTATGAATGAATGATTGATACATTTGAATATATTATTCATTATAGTTCAATGTATTCTAAAAGAATTTGTTTTTTTATACTTATATAGTTTATTTTTCATAAAAACACTCGAAGCACAATATAGAAAGACATTATGGACTATTGAATTTTAGGTTGAAGTATGTGAAAGGATGTTTACACAATGATAATTATTAGATAAAATGTTTGAGATGGTGATGGTGATTTAGAAAAATTTGAGGAAAAATCAAATAAGTTTGAAATGGTATGTGGATAACCATATAAAAGATATTTATTTCTGGGTAGGTGATCATGTTATTATAAAATATATACATGGATAAGAGTTTTTTTTTGGGGAAAAATGATTATGATAATTAAATGGTTTATTAGAATATATAAAGTTATATTAAAAGACACATCTTTTCCAACTTAGTGGAATTTACTAAATTTTATTCTTGGTACAGAATGTTTTTTATTGTTTGATGTTAAGAAACAATGTCCCAGCTTCATATAATGTGTTCATTCCTAAGGCAGTTCAGTTTGAAGAGAACATATATAATGACGAGAAACCTATTTAGATTATTGATCATAGAGAAAAATTAATGAAGAACCAATTGCTTTACCAGGTTAAGGTTCTATAGAAAAATCATATTATTGAAGAAGCAACATGGGAGTCTGAAAATGATTTAATGGAAATGTATCCCTACTTGGTTAATAAGTGAAAAAAATTGTGCAGACAGAGTATAGAAAATAGGGGAAGAATGTGACATTGTAATTAATTATTATATATAACATTTTATTATATTAATTATTAATATTTGTTAGAGTTATATTCATTATAATAACATTAGAACATTTTTTATCAAATGGAAAAGGAATTATTATAACTGAATTTGTCTTATTACATCGTATATTTATTTAGATCATGATTATAATATTATAGAATTTTAATTTGAGAATATTAATTTTATTTTTAAATATATCATTTCAATATAATTTTAGGATTATATGTTAATAATATTTTGAAAATATTCTATTGTCAATGAATAGTTAAAACAACCACTTTTTATTGAAAACACGATTTATATTCAAATTTGATTCAATGCAATATTATATTTTTATTTATATTTATAATATAATTAGTTAGACTACATTCATATTATTATAATTATTATTTTAACATAATTTTTATAATCTAAGGTATTATAAATACTTATAATATTTAAAAATGTGTGTTTTTAAGGAAAAAATGATTTCATTATATTTTAGTGTGAAATTATAATTTAACTCAACCACAATTATTTATTGATTTTGGAAAAAATGATTCAATAAATTGAATCAAGAAGACTAAATTTAATAAATATTTCAATTTAATTTTTTGTGAATATTAATAGTCTCCTTTGTGATTTTTTTACAAAAATGAAAGGAAAATCATGTAATAAATGTTAAAAAAAATTATAATGATAATAATATGAAATTAATAAAGTATGTAATATTATTTTATTTGTCTATTTTTTTCCATGATAATTTTATAGTTTGTAAAATATCTTTTTTTCATTTGGATTTGATTATAATACTTATAATATTTAATTTAAAAATAGTAAAAAAATTACCTTCTGTTTTTAATGACTATAATATTTTTTTGATGGTGATAAATAGTTGATACATTTTGTTAAGAATTAAAATTCAAAATATCAATTATATATCATTATTATGTAAATTTATTTTTATTTTTTTGTTAAGAAGTAACATCCTTAAATTATGAAATAAAGTCGTCACAATAATAATTAAATTTTTTAAAAAAATTAAATGATATTAAACATTTTTAGAAAAAATATGTTTTTTTAAAATGTTTTTCAATTAATTTTTAAATAATTATAAAATATTTTAAAATATTTTTTTTATTATATTGTATATTCTTGATTTTAATTACATTATAAAAATCAATGAACATTTATAGTTTTAAATTTTATATTATTCAAATTGTATTGAAATAATATTATATGAAATGATAAAAAATTAATAAAAATCATATATTAATCCAAATTAATGGTAGGTGGTTAATTAGATCACCCATGTTTTTTTGTGTAACTTTTTAATTTATAGTAATATTATTAACACATAAAGAGTATATTTTTTAGTATATTATTTTAATTTATGGAATGGATAATGAATACTAAAAACAAACCCATTAGGTTAAAAATTTGATCCAATCTTTTCGAAATATTGTTTTTTTTTTCAAATAATATTTATTCTTAAACATATTATATTATAGTATTATTATATTTGATAAATTTAAATATTAAAATTCACTTATATAAATATAATATTATTATAATTTCCAATGTACCCTCATCTCTCTAATAAATAGAAACCACTTATTGTGACTTTAATATTTATAAAAACCGATTTTTCTCATCCAATACCTTCCCAAATACATTCATACCCCCCAATATAGGGTTATTTTTTAGGAAAAATTACATCATTATAGAGACTAGTTTTGTTACAAATGAGTACATTCCAATGAATATATATTGATTTTAAGAACATGTTTTAGTTTTATTTAAACATCCAATTCGTTAAATTATTATTCAACCATTATAAATTGCAATTTTTTTTAATATATCAAATTATATGTTATTATTTTAATTTAACAACCTATATCAATATCCACATAAATTAAATTGGAAAGGAATCAAAAATTAATTTGTATGATCGACTACTGAATCATGAACTAATGCAATTGATTTTCTTATTACTTCATATATCATATTTAGATTATAATCATGGAATTCATAATTTTTTTATGAGATATTTTTCACTTATAAATTTTAATATATAATTCACCTTCGTAATGGAATATATATTCTTATAGAATCCCTGACTGAAATTACCACTCAAATAGAACTTTCGGGATAGGTGCCTCTAGCCTTAGGCGCTCCTCTTTAAAAATCAAATACATCTAACTACTAGTTATCGTGTAAATAGGGACCATTAGAGAGAATATACCCTCAATGTTTGATATTATAAAGGACCATGTATATGTAAATAACATCCAGTAGAAAAAAACGAATCCAAATACTGATATTATACCTTTTAAGGGAGGAATCACAATCAACAACACACAATAGTGAAATCATTACAAAAAACAATGGAAATAAATAAACATGATAGAGTATTGTTTCTGAAGCCTTCACGGTCATGCGTGCATCCGCCTTTAGGAGGACGTACAGCTGTTTCCACACATTCCATCTTTCCAAAGGTGAGAATAATCCATCTCTTATTCAGGGAAGTTTTCTCCTTGATTGAAATATGATGATGGTATTTTGGTTCCCCCTTCTGTGGATTCCTTCTCAGAACACGTCAACTAGTTCGTGCCTCCCTTATAGACTAAGACATTGTTTGTGAAACTCTTCCTAGTGCCATATTTTCATTGACACAGGTAAATTACACTACTTATTTTGGGACATTCCAAGGGGTCCGGTTAGGGAAGAAACCATTAGTTAGGGGAGTAGTCACGTTGAACATCAATGTATTGTATAGACGTTGGAACAACAGATCATTTGTGTTTCATCTCCATATTATAGGGCTTCTCCTGGGCAGGGAAGCCAGAGGCATCCCCCGATGAATCCGGGGAATTATATTACATAGGCATGAATCTGAAATTTTCTTCAACTTAATATATTTAACACATGGTATGTTGCAGGATTAATGTCTAGTATAGATAGATCAGACTAATAAAAACATAGACTAGAGTGGATCGGATGGGTGCAACTCTTTGAGGTAATAATGATGTTGAGGCTAAAGAGTTGATATCTACCAGATTGTTTTAAAAGGGAATGGGTAATGAGGAGGCATGATTCCACTACGATGTGGAGGCCCAGGTAAGAATCATGATGGATAATGGATGTTTAAGTGGAGTGGATGGAGAATGATATGGAGTCAAAATGAGGATGACAGTGATGTTGGTCTTGAGCCTCGAAGAGACCCCTTCTGTATCCTCATGGTAGGGAATACAAATCCACGTAGTTCAGGATGGGTGTATTGAATTAGTGTGCATGAATGGGACTTAGACTTGATGATATACTAGGGATTACATTTGGTTATTATCCCAAGGTTCATCTTACACTAGTTGGATATACCTGGGATATAGGCCCCAACCAAAGGGACGATG
Organism: Viscum album; assembly: GCA_963277665.1. Classification (NCBI taxonomy): domain Eukaryota; kingdom Viridiplantae; phylum Streptophyta; class Magnoliopsida; order Santalales; family Viscaceae; genus Viscum; species Viscum album. The sequence goes on along the minus strand of OY728136.1, from coordinate 2,078,956,335 downwards.
AAGACTTACCCCTTCATTTGTGTTGACAATGGATTACCACTGAATAGGGTTCACCACGGCTCACTGCTAGATGTGGTAAAAAAAATTACCAATGTATTGGGTCACAACGGCTTACCGCTAGTTGGGGTCCAATGGCTCACTGATGGATGGGGTCATAACGACTTATCGCTAGATGTGGCACAACATCTTACCGATGGATGGGGTCACAATGGCTTACTACATGATGGGGTCACATCGGCTTATCGCTGGATTGAGTCGAACCTCATGGAGGCTTCTTATGTAAATTATCTTGGTAATATTCAATGTCCACATAGTTCGGGATGGTGGATTCTTTTTAACATCATGCAGAACGAAAAGGGGGCATGCTGTTAAACGTCATGTCGGATGAAGGTTGTTTGACATGAAGGGGGTCAGAACCAATGGTTGTTTGGATTGAACCTCAAGGAAGATTCCAAAGAACCTTTCCTTATAAAGGATCAATGAAAACATATTTTAGAAGAAAAGATGGTCAGGACCAATGGATGGTGGGCTTCAACCTCAGGGAGGCTTCCTACATACCATACCTTGGCATGGATCAAAGACCTTGTAGTTCAGGTGTTGTGGACGGACGTGAAATGGTCGGAACCAATAGATGGTGGGCTTGAAACACAAGGAGGCTTCTTATGTACCTTGTAATGGAAGGGATAAAAGACCAAAAAATTTAGCAATGGTGGATTGATGTGAAATTTTCGGAACTAATGGATTGTGGGATTGACCCTCAGGGAGGCTTCCTACGTAAATTTCCTCGGCAAGGATCAATGAAAACGTTGTTCTGGTGGGGTGTTTGGGGCTTACACTCTAGGTGGACCAAAGAGGATGTCATGGTCGATTCTCACTCTAAGCCCATATGAGTTATGTTCAGTGTGATAAACAAGAGGCAATATAGACCTAACTATCATGTCACAAAAGGTGCGTTCATGGGAAGTGGAGTGAGCCACACACGTATATAAAGGCCCAAATGGAAACAGGGGATTATTCATGGTTAGCAGCCTGAGGGGGATAGATATTGGGAAATACTCTAGGGTTGAGGATGAGGTGCTGACAAAACCCAAAGTGAGAGGGATTTGGCACCGTGGAAGAGAGGGGGAGCAAGGGTGCTACCTCCTGCAAGAAAATATAGGGGCTAACACCAAGGTGGTTGCCCTTTTCCCACAGACAAACTCTACTCCAATAAAGAAGATATGATTCAATGTAAGGAATGATATCACTCTTCTAGAGACCAGTGTGCATAGGGAATTTTGAATATGTGGCACCCTGCATATAATGCATGGGTCGAGGCCACAGTTTATCATCTTTTTCTGAGGATGATGGTGCTTGGCAGTTTAACATCATACAACTAGGATGAGGTGGGTTCACTCCAAACCCCTTAGTACATACATAACTGAAACCCCCCCCCCCATGGGGAAGGGAAGGCATCAGCAATTCCGTAGTTAGGGGGTGTTGTGGAGTGATCCATTGGGGGTATATGATAGTGTGTCTATGCGAAGAGGTAATAACCATTAGTATTCCATTGAAAAGATTCATGAGGCCATGCGACGAAATGAGAAGCACTGGCCAAGGGACACTGAAGTTACTTTATATGAGCCAGGATGTCAATATGATAGAATGGTGTGTAATGTAGATTCTTTGGGAATAATAAGCACCGGAGATGATGTATGGGTGACGGACATCGAACACATGCCAAAGAGTAATCACAAGGAGGCAGGCATGCACGCAAATAGACTAGCTACATAGAAAAGGTAGTGGTGGGTGGAACCATTTGTTTGCGAGAAATTGAATGTTTTTGGGAACAATAAAGGTGAAATTGGATCAATTGTTTGGGAAAGACTGGGTGTGTGCATAATTGGAGTGGTTTTCATGAAATCGGCGCGCAATAGGCACAATTGTGTGGGAAAGACAGAGTGTGAGCGCAATTTTAGGGGTTTGCGTGCAATGTGGTGAAAAGCTTTTGAGAGAAAATTGATTGCATTACATGCATGGATGGGCGCATTTTTTAGAGAAGTCACGTGAAATGACTGCACAGGGTAAACTCACAGGATGAAGGGCTTGTGCACAACGGCCCCTACCTTAAGGGACTTGGGTGAGGGTGAAGATCGAGTGGTCCCATGTGAAGGCGGACCCCTTGGAGACGCATTGAAAAACATTTAGTACCATAAAGCCATATTTTTCGCCCATAGGAGATGATTTCCGCGTAAGGGAGACAGTTCAGATTCCTCCATTATCATGATCTAAAGGGGAGGCCTTCTATTTATAGGCTCTCAGGGCCATCTGTTCTACGCAGATGTCGGTCGTTGAAAAACATTCCGCGCCTTGGGTGGAAGTGTGGTGGATTCAACTCAAGGAGATGACTGAGTGCATAATTACATACGCAGTGTCGTCTACGTGGAAGTTTCTACACCAGTGTGGAAAACTCCCTCGTATCCCGCGGTTTTTTTCGTGCAAGAGAAGTTTTTGGTACACCTTTTGGATATTTTGGGCGGCCCTTCCATTCCTCCTGGAATTGAAAGTCGATTCAGAATATGACTTACCTTTATCTCCAAATACTCTCTTTCTACCTTGAGCATTTTTCAACGCCTACAAATTCCCCCCACATGAATCAGATAGACAAGGGCACACAATGGTCCGATTCTAAGGGAATCACCGAGATTTCTAACCATCGAGGGTCGGTGGACTCAAAAAACTACAGTCGCTGGTCTCACAGTCCATACAGATATTCTTGCATGATAAGTTCCGAGCACTCGTGTGAGAAAAACATTAATTTCTTAGTATGTAATCGCACTATAATTGCACATAATTCTCCATGTTCGGTCATGCTTTTTCACACAGAATAAGGGGTTTTCATGCCACTGCCTACGTTTGTCATGCTGATTCTTGATATTTCGTGCGATGTAGCAGCCTTTTCGCACAGGCTCTTTTGGACATCAACGAATGAAGTGGGATTATAATAAAGCTGATGCTGAGATAGAGGCTGTGTACGCTTCTTGGAGGACCGAGATGGTTGTGAACCCTGATGTTTACAGAGCCAATAAGGTTAAGTCCAAACACCCAAATATTTTCAACATATTTTATCATACCCAAAAGTTGTATGTGTTGTCTGATATCCGACCGATATGATATTTCGGTATTGTAGATGAGGTTTATGTTCCAGGATTTGATGTCGATACCCCATGATCATGGGTGAATAGTGAAGTTGACCTTCCTGGGTATAATATCACTAACAATGGCCATCCTTCCAGAGAAACTAGACACGTAGATGTTTACTTCATGAACCCTTGGACCAGAACCATCTTGGGAACTGACTTGGTCATAGAGGACTCTCTAGCCCATTATGCATGTACATTCCCATATAGTATCATGGTTGGCACCGAAGGCTGGCTGCAGAATTGAGACTGGAGGTCTGGAGGAAATTTCAGAAGTGAGTGGGCTCGGGCATATTAAGTATGCCAAACGTGCGATCAATTTGGGGTAGAACTGTGGCACATTGGGTTGTTCGAGGTAGTTTGGACCACGCAGTTCCATTTCTACCGCCATCATGAACTTGTGCATGAGCTGTTTACCCGGTGGTCCCCCGATACCAACACCATTTATCTCCACTATTTGGCGGTTGATATTAGCCTTTGGTATGTTCATTGCATCAAGGGTATCCCTTTTGAAGGGAACTAGTGTGATGAACTCATTCCCATGGGGAACATATAGGGAGACATATCACGAACTCCAATCCTGACAAGGATTCTGTTAGAGTTGGCCAAAGAGAGGCTGGAGGTCAAGGACTTTCTGAAGGACATTTCCTATAAAAAATGGTTTATCCTTATTCTTCAAAGATATATGGAAGTCAATATGTCGGGATGAGGAAGACAGTGTCTGACCGTGATATAGAGGATAAAAATTGGATCATACTAGAGGACTCTAGAGTTGGGTTAATATCAATCATGGTTCTTTAGTATAAATGAGAGTCTGGACCCGAATGTCATGTATGACAGATTTCTTGCAGATTTCCTCTATGGGAAGCTACTGATAGGGAGGGAAATAAGGATGATAGTTTCTCTAGCGACATTGGTAATGGCTGATATCCTGGATGCTAATTATATTTTTAACTTTGGCGGTCCCAGTGTTTTCCAATTTTTATGCCATCCTTGGGTGTCTCTTGATAGGGATATCACCAAGGAGGATATATGGCCCTTTAGAAATCCTTCACAACTAGATTGGGGATATATATGGCGTGTACATCTTCTCAAATGCCATTTCGCTCCCAGGTAATGGTTCAATTCCTTCCTTGTTGAATATTTTCGAGGTAATTCCATTGACGCTCAACGAAGAGGGGTTAAGGATCAAGATTGGAAATCATGAAAATTTTACCTTTAGTATTTTCCTTACTCTTACTGGCCAAATGATAGACAACAGGAAAGGCTCGCTAGTGCAAAGGGATTACTTCCAGTGCATCAGAGGTGGGGTTCTTGTGGCCTGGGTAGATAGGAAGATCATTAGTGATCCCTAAGTAGTGTCATGATTTTCCAAGTAGTTCGGATGCGTCCAATGGATGCTTAATAAAGTGCATACAGAGGCTCGGGAGTAGACGCATCCATGTGTTCTTCTCCAAATGTTGTTGATGTTTATGGGTTATGGCTCTGGCGAATTTATTATTTTCCATGCACCATAGCTGACACTATCCTTACGATTAAATACACCAAACATAGGGTTGTGGAATACCCTAAGGGAATTCTATCGAAGTGGTTCACATAGCTCATGGTGGCTAGTGTATAGCCTGTACAGCGAGAGAGTAGACAAGGAGCCATCGGGAAGGAAAGGGCACGAGCAAGTTAGGTGACTAGTCCAGGGCGCACCGGGGATACAGATGTGGGAACATTGCATGGTGTGGTTGAACCTTCGACGTCTTGGGGGAGAGGGGATCACGAATAATCTCGTGGAGTAGTCAGAGAGATTCTTGGGAATCAGATAAGGTACCTGATTCAACATTCTGATGATGCAATTTACCCCGCATTGTGGTTGGCCTAGTTGACCTTGCGGTAATTGATGGGTACTGAAACTATTTGAAAAAATATTTTACGTATGGAATATAATTTCTAGAGGTTAGAATCATTCAGAATGTGTATAGGGTGAACATCTATCGTCGTCACTCGTACATGACAGGCAAGGACGTGAATGCATGCTAGTGTGGTCGGCGTGAGTATTCACCTCTCCTGGTGAAGGTAATTCTCATCCAGGAGCATGATACTGGAATGATGCCATCTGGGGACGGTGACATCAATGATGAGTTAGAGGGCAGTGAGTCAAAAGAGGAGGAGGGAGATGGATAGGTTGAAGGAGACGGAGATGATGTTGGGGAAGATGAAGAGGATCTCGGAGGTTGAGGGTCTCAAGGGGTAGCCCACCTAGGGAGTCTTCGGGAGAGTGGAGAGATTTTTGGCTCTGATGCTGACATAACAGAGCTACAGTAGGTTTTCCTCAACCCTTATCCACCCCCCTTTTTTGAATCTCGTAATCATCAATCATATTTCTTAATCATGATCAGGTGCATATTGGCACATACCAAGAAGCTCTATCCATAGGGGGTGGTGAGATTCCAACTGAACAAGGTAGGGTGACGACGCCCATTATTGAGCTAACGTGTGATGAGGGATCTCTTATAATGATAGATCTTATAGAAACGTGAACACCAGAGGCCGATTAATTGTTGTCTTATAAGTTAATCACGTAGACACTGGTATTTATCATCAAAGAGATCAACTGATCAAGGTGATCATCTTTTGTGGAGTAATCGCATCCTTGGAGGCTTGTCAGGCTGTCGAATCCAGGTCATCCGTGGACGTGTATATGGCGAGCGCATAGACCCACTTGAGACCCACTCCACTATCCGAGATGACATGAGAACTTATTGACCAAGGATATGTGGATACCAGTGATATCAATGTCAGAGCGAGGATCAAAGATGGCAGGTGAGAAGATATTAGAGATGAGGTGAGAGAGGATGTCCTACCACATGTCGAGGTATCAGATCTCTCAGGAGTACTGGAAAACACATGGTTGTTGATCTCATGGCAACATTCCCCAACTATCAACCTGCAAACACCGAGGATATTGATGACTCTGATTTAAATGAAGATAATGAGAGCTAGATGACACGTCATAAGTGGTGGAAGTGCATCAAACAATTTCTAAGTCAGCCACAAGAAGAATGGATAATGCGGATTGGATCACACTACACATGGCTGAGAATCCTCATTACTAGAGTGGTTGATGCTGAATGTCTTCATTTAACAATCTATGACTACATGGACAAGAAGCTACATGAGAGAAGCCAATGATCAACGTTGCCTGGTGCTAGAAGGTGTTAGGGAATACCCAAGAATTGTTGAAGGTAGAGCCGGAGGTCCAACACCATGAAGAGAAGATGAAGGAAAGGGAGGTATTCATTACAATCTGCTCCAAGATCATTGAGCAATTGACGGCTCAACTGGAGGACACCCAAGAGAAGATAGTGGAAGCGAGTCACAAAATGACTGAACATAAAACTGAATAGATGTGAGAATGTCTAGGGCCAATGAGCTGCGATTCGCATCCACTGATGAAGAGAGGGTTCTGAGGGGACAGACAGCGATGCAAGAGGCCACAAACCAGAGGTTGGAAACATTGGATCAATTCATCCAAAATGACGATCCTTAAGATTTCTATATTGGTCGAACTCATAAACTTATTTCTCTTTACTACCACTTGTTCGAAATTACATTTATGGAATGATTATTTACCTGTTTTTTTGGTTTAAAGGGTTCAACCACAATCATGAAATAAATATAAATTCATTCTTAAACTCATGTGGGTCATACCAGATGTGAGAAACTAGGGATGCTCTCACTATTTCATCATGTTTATGTAGGAGTGCCAACCATGTTTCGGTCATCCTAGGATCAAACAACAAATCCCAGTTTCTGGGAATAAAAGGTAGAGGCCCCATTAGAGGATGAGGACCTCAGAACAATTCATTTTATGTCTTCCAAATGTGTTCTAGTGCACAATTGGGATAAAGCTTGAGGCGTTTGAAATTAATCCAAACATAGGTGAGTGGATGGTGTGAATCATGATAACCAGAATTCAGAACTCTGTAGGGATGGTGTGACAATGAAGAATAATTGTTGACTGTGTATGAAACATTGTATCCTTATTGTGTTATCATGAAATGGGGAAAACAAATGAGGGCTGATCGCTTACCCTATTCAAAACATGGAGCATGACACTAAATTTCATCCACTGGTCATCCAAAAATTGGATCAGGATATTAGGAAAGGCATAGGCCGAACAACCATACTATTAGGGGATTACTTTATACCTAAAAGTGGATAAGGGTCCGAATATAGGGAACACAAATTGTGGAGTCTTGGGTGATGGTTTGTTCGAATGGAGTCCAAAACCCTTAAAATTACACCCCCCGGGTTGAAGGCACTTTAGGTGGGTGCATCAGTATGATCTGGGATCATACCACGTTCTGAAAAATACCCCTCTGGTATGGACCTAGATTGAAATGTAGTATTACCTCATAAAATGAGTATAGTGCACATAGTTTATTCGTCATAATTCATGGACCATGATTAGGGATGAGGTCTAGATGGGTTAATGACCCTGCGGTTGGGCCCATGTAGAAATGGCTGGACATCTATACGTATCCATTATGGATGATAATCATTCCATACATAGTTCTTAATCACAGTGCAGTTAGAGACCAATGCTAGCAGTGAGAACCCTCTCTAGAGAGGAAACCAATTCATCCCATTATTAATGTAGGGAATCCTATACTTTTTCTGGGATGAACTGGAGTTTAATGTCATGCATTGAGGAAATGTGGGATCTTGTAGTTTAATGTCATGCAATAGGACAAAGAGTGAATGGAAAGAACCCAAGAGGAGATTATGTGGTTCATTAGCTGTAAACATGACGTTAATGAGGAAATAAAGAGTCTGCACCACACCATGTATCCCTGGAAGAAGTTATTTTGGTAAAGGGCCAAAGGTGAAAGATATGCTACGACTGAGGCACAGCTGTCGGGCATTTCTCTATACCCCATGAGGATGGGAATCAGGACATACATAGTTCTGAGGGTGATGTTTAACATCATGCGTGATAATGAAAGGCATGTGAGGCATGACTGCGCTAGTACATGTCTTACCAGAACTAATAATCCCACATGAGTCATGCTCTATGTGGGAAACAAAGAGTAGTGAAGGGAATTTTCCAGCACATTGGGGCACATGGAGGGGTGATGGGATGCTAGGTGAATGACATCCCAATAATGCTGACCCTCCTACTTGACTCACCTAGATACACGAAGGGGTAAATCCGAATTTGTTGGAATTCCACTTGAACATAAGTAAGCAGAAATGTGTGAATCATGATGCTCAATATCTGGACCACAATGATAGTAGTGTGACAATGGAGAAATAATCGTGGCCATGATCGAAACACATCATCTTTTTCATGCTATCCAAGAATGAAGACAAATAAATGAGGGTCGAACATTGACCACAATCGAAATACGGGACCTGTCGCAAATGTCATCTGATGTCCTCAGAGAAGTTGGCCCAAGATGGCCCGTGAATTAATGTAGCATGAGACCCGGCCGTAATGGTGGTCCCGTCAGAAATGTAAGAGGATGAGGATCCAAATAACAGGATCAATATTCCTGGACATGTAATGGGGGAATTTCCCAATGAAACTCCACACTCCGGCCTTTTAGTGACAAAAAATCAAATTACGATAGAAAAGACGTATCAGATAAAGGGGGTCAAGTCCCTTTCCAAGGGAAAGGATCCTAGGGTTTCATGCTTAAAACCTAATGGTCATAGGATGTCCTCTATGGGGGAGGGTAATTAATTTAATGGAATGTGTGTAGGGTGGCGATGTATCCAAACATGAAACACAATTCCCATAAGGATATCTTAGTTTAGATTCATAGAACTCAGACGAGGTTGGGAAAAATCGTGGGAGGCACATGGTACAAAAATTTCAAAACCCGATGTGAATGAGGATGATATCCACGTCACATGTTCCCAAAACGGGTTCAGTTCTATGGGACAAAAGAGAGTGGATTGGATTTTAGAGTTTTGGGACTGGACCTGGAGACAATGAGTCTGGGAGTTCTGATGTATCCCATGATGGTGGGAATCAACACATACATAGTCTGGAAGATGTCGTTTAGTTTAACGTCTTGCAGCATGGAGGTAGAGTGGTCTTAGTTTATAGTCACAGAGCTCAGACTAGAGATGATAGGGAATGTGGGGGAAACATGGTGAATGAGGACATGGAGTCCAGATCACCACGTGTTCTTTGGGGATGTTTTAGGTCATGGGACTAAAAACAAAAGTTAGGGTGGGACCGTGGCAAAGTGTACGAGCATTCCTACATATCCCATGAGGTTGTATATCATGCCACATCTAGTTCTAGTGATGTCACAGTAAGATACCGGTGATGATGTTAATAAAGTTCTGCATGTCTAGACCTTGCACCAAAAGAAGCAGAATTTGATAGATCTTTCTTGTCCATTAAGATGAGTTAATGTGTTTTTTCTGAAGTGATGAACCTAGGATAGAATTTATAGGAATCCCCACAAGAATCATGTCGTGTGTAGGCATTAAGAATGGAATTGTGTGTGATCGATACCAAACATGATGTCCCCTCGAATTTGGACACCATTACGTAGTGGCGTTTTTTCTTCGTGCATCCACGATAATAATGTCACAGTTTGGGGTCATGTAATGGGATAAAAAATTCATTTTAACATCATGCAGTATAGATTCAATAGTTAAAAGTCATGTGAGACTAGGTGGAATAGTTTAAATCCATATGTCTCAATCATATATGGGAAAGATGAGGTTCAATAGGGAATGGGAACTCCGTGATAAAGCATACCCAACTTGAAGGAGAACGAGGTCCACACCACACCGTGCACGATTCCAAATGATAAAACATGGGACGAGGGGGCTAGAAAAGGTATGAAAATATGGCACAAAATGTTGGAGGGAGTATCTCCATGAATGGAAGTACGTGATGCGACAATTGTAAACCCGACTTGAAGGAAGGAAAAACCCCACACATGCCACATCACACGATCCTATAAGAGGTGGGGAATAGAAAGAAGAATATAAGAGTTAAATTACTGGAACTCAAGATGGACCCAAAGAAGAGATGTATGGGTGTTCCTATGTATTCCATGGGAATGGGAAACAATTAATACGTATATCTAAAAGATATCATAGTTTAGGGTCTTAGAGCTCGGACCATGGATAAACAGAACTCTTCCATGTAGGCACATACCTCAAACCAATTTCTAAGCCCACGTGAGTCATACTCGTTGTGGGAAATAGGGGAAGAAGAGGTTTTTTCAACACCTATAATTCATCCTAAAGGAAAGTTGGTTTCGGGCCCCGAATGACGCCTTACAGCAGATTTTTCCTCATAACATGAAAATGCGCACTGAGGGATGGTTCCAGGAGTGTATAAATTCTAGATGGACATGATGGGGTGGAAAATAATGTGAATCACGTTACTAACATTCAAGGCCTGAAGGAGTTGGCATGACGATGGAGGATAACTACTGACCATGTTCAAAACACATCTTCCATATCATGTATCCTGAAATGGGAACAACAAATTAGCATCAACCGCTGACCATGTTCGCAACGCGGGACTTGTATCTATTTTTGTCTGAAACCCTCGAGGATGTTGTCCCGTAATGGTAAGAGATCCCTTAGGCCTAGAATTCATGTCATTGGGGGGACCCTTCCGATGTGAATGATAATGGAAGACCAATTTAAGGATAACACGAATCTAGAAAAATCAGTGAATGCTTGTCCAGGTCGAATATGACACTCCAGGTTCAAAACTAAAGTACTCTTGGGCACATTGGTGGATCACCGAAGAGGATCGAGGGACACGACATAAGAGCATCCAACATGAAGAGACGTGTGTATGGAAAGTGACTGAGGGGGGGTTTCAAGAGAGAGGTACGCAGCGTGGTTGTTACAAAGCCAACATGAATGGGGACAAAATCCCATACCACACCATATACCCTTATCCAAAAAAAATCAGGCCAATGGGACAAGATGATAGGAAGGATGCTATGAGGTGAAGATGGACCCGAAGACTAGACATTTGGGAATTCCTATGTATCCCATGAGGATACAAATCAATCCATACATAGTTCTGATTAGGATGTTGTGTATTTTATTGCCATGTAGCCTGGAAACAAATAGGGAAAATGTATCTTAATGATGTATGTGTATGGAACATCGATAAATATGGCATGAATGGGGGCATAATCTCCTGCCATACTGTAAAATCCTATATGAGGTCTTGGTCCCAGTGCCCGAAAAGGTCAAGGGATCTGAGGCCAGGCCATAGACAGAGTGTAACAGCTAACATGCAATTTAACGTCTTGTAGTGAGGATGATATTGATCATAGTTTGTGGTCATAGATCTTGGATCGTAGATGCCCTGATTAATTTCATATGCATGGGAAAACCATGTGTAGAAGGAAAACCACCACGCCTTTGGAAGACCACAAAGATGAAATGATGATAGGGGACAACTGTTGACCAGGTTCGCAATACGGTATTTTCCCTTGTGTGACCAGAGTTCAGGGGAATGTAATTAAGCATCGACTATTGACCACATTCACAATAAGGGACTTGTATCAATTTTGTTCTTCAAATCATCGACCGCGTTGGCCAGAAATGGTAGGAGAGCCCTTAGGCCTAGAATCCATGCCATTTAAGGGTCCTTTTAATGGTATGAGGTTATGAAATCTCATATTATGGGGCTCGTGAATCATGGAAGGGCTTGCACTCACGTGAAGGGTGATAAATTGAGGGATGTATCAAGGGGATATGTGTGGAATGGTAAAATATCATGACATGAATGAGGGCGTGAGTCCACATCACACCATAGAATCCTAAATGAAAACACAGACCATGGGGATGAAAAGGCGGAGGGACCCGAGGCCAGGCATCCCAGCAAGGTGTATCTATATGGACACTAATGCTGGTATTGCCTTATCATAGCTCCTAATCCCACAAGAGCAATTCCCTATGGGGAAAACATGGAGGAGGATTCGACCCTCCCCATCACATATTGGACCACTAGATAGAATCACAATATTGCTTGAGGGAGAACGAGGTTTGATGATACAGAGGAGAAGAACAAACTACTACACTCATGTTTAAGAAAAAATGTAGTAGTGATAACGACAAAGGATGGTTGTTGAACAAATTTAAAACACAACATCTATATCCTCGGACCTGAAATGGGAACAAAAATTGAGCATCGATCGATGACCTTATTCGCATCGCAAGACTTATAGCAATTTTTCATTCAAAATCCTTAATGGCATTGGCCCGAACGGAACGAAGATCCCTTAGGGAATGTATCCATATCATTCTAGGGGTCCATTAGGATGTCAAAGGTAATGGAAAACCAAAATTCAAGGGATTTATAAAGCATTAATATGCCTTTGTGGGATGAGAATCAAGGTGAGATATCAGAGTTTGGGGCATGGCCTACGAAAAAAATGTCTGGGCGGTCATATGTATCCCACGAGGATGGGAATCAAGCTGTATGTAGTTCGTAAAGAGCTATGCAGTTTAATGTTATGCGGTAAGGATGTGGGAGTAGAGAAGAATGAGGGCGGGCACTTTGTTTAATAATCATAACCTGGACATGTGTGTGGCCATAGAAGCCTATACGTTGCCATGTGGGATCCTATAAAAGAATTATTCCTAGTATGGGATAATCAAAGTGGTAATTGGGGATGGACTCAAGATGAGATGTATGAGAGTTCATACGTATCCCATGAGGATGAGAATCAATACATGCGTAGATCTTGATATGCGGATTAACATCTTGCGGGACGATGCCCTGTTTAATGTCATGTTGTACTTGACTATTTATGTTCTTGTAGGACCCTAATGTAATTTAGGGTTGTGATGGACTAACACATTGAGGTCATGCAAGACCGTACAGTTTATGTTTGTGATGGACCATACATACAATACAATATATTTCATGAGGAACGTGGCATTGGTGGTAGGAGTTATACACCCAACATCCATGGTAACTATGGAGTATGCTCCATTGGAGTAAATATTGTGAACAATGTAAGGTTCTTCACATTTGGACTCCAAAATGAGTGGTATCTAACCTGGTATCATTTTTGTCACTGGGGCCAATACCAGGACTCCTTGCAATAAAGAACAGAGGCGGACATTTTTGGATAAAGCTATATATATATTAGTCAGAGGCCTTTCTAAATTTTGTAGGGAAAGAATCATGTTCTATTCGAGTGATTCCAGCTCAGCCAGATGAATTTTAGCTACTTTACTTGGCACTTTATGGTCATAGACTATTTTCCACAATGAGGGTGACTGAATCTCAATGGGTCGGACAACCATTGTTCTGTGCACTAGGGAATATGTGGTTAGATGGGTGGAATTAGGAGTCGTCGCCCAATATTCCCAAAGGTCATTGGGGAGATTGTCAGGACAAATCTTCTTATTTTGAACAATATTTTTCTTTAGAATGATAGAGAGGGTTTGGTTGAATGCCTCGACTTGTTCATATTCTTTCACATGATAGTGAGATGTATGGTTAGAAAAGATGTTGTACATAATGCACAGATTCTTCTACTTAACTGCCTGAATGTTCATGATGTTTTCAGTGAGGATGGAGTGAGGGAATCCAAATCCGTAGATGATATTGGAGCTCAGAAATTCAATGATGGAATGGGCCTTGACCTCCTTGAGCAGAGCTGATCTTACCAACTTGGAGATGAAATCCATAGTAGTCAGGATGAACCTACACTTCTGAGATGTCGTCGGTGGATATGGTCCCACGACATCAAGTACCCATACAACGTTTGGCCAAGAGTACATGGTAGAGTGGAGAGGCTATGGTGGCTGATGCATCATGATAGCATGAAGTTGGAATTCATGGAACCTCTTGTGATCTTGATTCAGTCATGGGTCATAGAGGGCTAATGGTACCCCAGTTTATGGATCCGGTGAGATAGTTTTGTCTATGCCTGATTCCCCCCAAGAACTGACATGAACCTCCTGCATGACATGGGAAATCTCGAATACTTGAATGAAACAATGTAGAACCCCATCAAACCCATGATAGTAGAGTATCTTCTCAATACTAAAACCTTCATGGAGGGTAAATTGTAATGTGCCACGTTGAATTTTCTTGTTCTCTTCCCGATCTACTGGGAGACTACCATTATGGAAATACTCAACAAAGGGGGCTCCCCAGCCGGGAGTCACTTCAATCACAACATCAAGGGAACTTGGGGGGTCCTGATGAGGAGGCTCCGGTGGTGAGGTGGCTCACTTGCAAGACGTCATCTTCATCTGTAGTGACATTAGCAATGAATCTTTGGTGTGAAAAGTGGATAATCATATAATCCTTCTCGGGCGTTGCAATTGTTGATGCTAGGCTAACTAGGTCGTCATCCCGACCATTCTTATATTGGGGGACATGAGTAACATACGGCCGAGATGGGAACATGGACATTATTTGGAGAGTGTGTTCCAACAATTGTACATGCCCTAACTTTCTAACAATGTAGACACCGTTGATCTACTTGATGACTAGTTCAGAGACCCCTTTCACATGTAAATGGGGATTTTCTATCTCAAGGGCCATCTTGAGACTAGTAATGAGAGCATGATACTCTGACTCATTATTGGTGAATCTTTTTTACAAAAGGAATGAATATGTTAGAATGGATTGTGTCGAGTTAATTAAGATGACACCCAAGACTACTCTATTGAGTCTGGGTTCATTGAGACTCTTTCTAGTGGGGCTTTATGAAGGGCCTTCAAAGTGTTTTTTCCAGAATGACATGACCTGGTCCACCCAGAGAGTCGCTTCATCTGTGAAATCGAGCTATAGTGACTGGTTCATAGGAGCTGCATGGAAGGAAAAAAACCATCCAATGATTTCCCTTTGATAGCCTTCTAAAGGATGAACCTGATATCAAACTTCTGATGATTACTTCCCACCGATCTAGTCATCCTGTCAACATGGGGTGGTTCATGATGTACTTCATGGGATCTACCAAGGACTCCAGATGTAACTCATGATGTTGGAGTTAATGGCACAATTTCGGTACTACAAATACCAGTGCAAGGAATCTCTTCTCAATAGAGGAGTATATAGTCTCTGTATTGGGGAGCATGCAACTGAGGTTGTATAGGTTGTTCTTTGTCCCCTAGCTGTTCTTAGGGGTGATAAGTATGCTGAGAGATTATTCCTGGGTAGTCACAAAAATGGACCAATAGATTTCTATAGATGGGTGGAATTATGACCAGAGGCTAGAGTAGACACCACTTGATTTCCTCAAAAGTAGTGTGGAGCTCTTAGTCCCACTCATAGATGGTGTTTATCATCCAGAGCTGAGAAAAGGGCATACAGTTTCCAGTAAATTTTATGAAGAACCAGTATATGCAGGCTATGTGTCCTTGGATGCCTCAAATCTCTAGTATATTTCTCTGGGTAGACATATGAGTGATGGATTAAATCTTCTTCGATTCGATATGAATGTTCGTGTATCTGACAATGAAGCCGAGAAACATTCCATAAGTGAACCTCTGGCACACTTCAACGGGTTCATCTTCAGGTGGTGAGAGCAGAGGAATCACAACACTTGCTCAAGGTCATTGAGATGGTCCTGTGACTGGCAAGATTTGACCACCATGTCATCCACGTAACATTCCACCAACATTCTGAGGATCAACTTAAATATGTTATAAATAGCCCGTTGAAAGGCGGCACTTTCATCCATTAAACCTATGGGCATGACTATGTAGCTGAAAGTACCATGTGGTGCATTAAAGTCTATATATATTTCTTCCTAAGGGTTCATTTGGACTTGGTTATACCTGTATAACCCATCCATGAAGGTGAGGGCTTGAATCCTAAATTCAGTGTTTATCAATAATTCGTTCATAGGAAGAAAAAATCATCCTACAGATACTGTTGAATGAGATCCCAAAAGTTGATGCTGTCACTTATGTATTCGATAATATTTTTGACCAATACAATGATGGCTGTACATTTTTGGTACTGGACCTCCTTATCTAAATTGGCTCTGATTAGATTTTCAACATCAGCCATGACCATGGCACCGTGGGAAGAGTTCATCTTCCAGGGAGGTTTAATGAACCCGTCGTGATTTACTGGGAGACTAAGGTGGTAGACGAATACAGGAAGATCTAGTCTTGGAATTTCATCATAACTATAAGTGAATACATCATGGAGTTTTTTAAATAATTCTATGTTTTACTATTGCTCCTTGGGGGCATTGAAGCACTGATCTGTGTGGGTTTCGGGTCTCCCTTACTAGTGAGGTTCACCTGTACCAATTCATCAATCGTGGAAGAGACTCCCACTTCAATGGTGTGGGTAGAATCCTCCAAATTCTATTCATAAATTATGATGTAGGGATTCTCTATGGGTGGAGTGTTTTTTACTCAAAAGCTCTTGATGGGAGTTCAGTACCAGCCTAAGCGGCATAGGACACTACATTGTGGGACTTCTGTACTACCACAACCATAGGGGTGGATGTTGTTGATGTAATCCCATCTGGTCTTTGGCCCTAGGGTCCAGGCATGATTATATTAAGGAAAAAGTGGCATGTCATCTTGAGCAGGTTAATTCCAGCCTAGCTAAACAAGAAAGTATGACATATTGTCATTGCAATGGGGTGGACATCCCGATAACATATGGGAGTAAGAGGCTCTTGGATCACCTGAGCCTGATTCGTATAAGAGTACGAGGTGATATTCTGACATCACATATGCCTTGGAATGTGTTTCCCCCTTGTTCAAGAAAAAATGGAGGATTTTCTCTTTTCCGGGCTTGTAACCTGCAGTCGGTGGATTGAATAAATGTAGGCATCATCTAGATCTGTCTTTGGGCCTGTAACAGTTGTGGAATTCTCAACCTTGTTAGCCTAAATATTCATGACTTTTTCTCTTGTAGTAGTCGGCATCCAGATAGTGGGATTTATAAGAGGAAAAGGGAGATGTTTCACCTTGATGCATTCCTACTCGAAAAATATGAGAGTACATGAGGCACTGGTGATATGATAAGGGATATTTCTCTTGCAGGTGGAGACATTCCCTTCCCATAAATGCATTATAATTGTTGTCCCGGGAGACAACCCTAAATTCGGTGCTGGCAAGTAGGCCACTAAAATAGGACTTCAAGTGGATCTTGGTGACCAGGGTCTGTTCCATCATATTATAACCTTGAATTCTTAGGCTAGAGAGACATAGTTCATCCTCATACAACCCTAGTTTTTTAGTGTCCGAATCGGGATTAGATTTATCCCAGAGTTGGTGTCGACAAGATAGTGTCAAACCTCCATTCCATTGAACTGGCTGACGATGTACAGTTGTATAATGTTTCCCTGAATAGGAGAGCCTTCATCTCCACTTGAGAACGATATGATGGTATGACGTTCATCATTATCGATCGCCTCAGCATGAAAATCCTATGAGGCTCCAACATCCATTTAAAACTGGAGGGGGATTCAAAAAGACTCGGAGAGGGACTCATGCATATCTAATAATAGGAAAAGTGCCTCCAGGATTGAGAGATTTGATGGAATGATGGAATGATTTTTGAGAACATCATACTTCTTTGTCAGGCGTGAACATCTGCATATATGACGTTGTACTATGACAGGATGTATGGTGGGTCCTGCCGACTAGACCGGTGTCTGACTGGTACTGTGAATATCCCGCAGCTCACTAGTCGAAGCATGTATAGTGACTACCAGATGAGGGCCAAATGACTGAGACCTACTTGTAGTAGGGTGTGGATGGTCACGGTGTAGCCGTGGTGGTTCTTCCTGATCCAACTACATGAACGACATCATAGACAGGCCAGATGTCATTAGATGAGAAGGTTTCATATGTTGAGCTGTGCGCTTGGCCTGCTACCATATTTTGGTAGCATGCCTAGCCTGGCTAGAATAATGGAATGAATCACTTAAACTGCCCATATAGTCATGGCTCCATAGATGATGACGATAGATAGGGGTGTTGGGAGGATCTTCTTAGCTCTCCTCATCATCTAGAATCATGTAAGGGTTTACCGTATCTTTGGTATTAACTATGTCATACCCTTGAACATCACTCTAAGACTCTTCCAATACTAGATGGATTCTTGGGGGGGGATCTCCATCTTAGGGGGCCTGAAGTCACCGAGAGTTTGGGATAACAATGACATCAGTGGGGGACTTTGATTTCCATTACGCCGACACTGTTTTATCTTATGGGAAGAGGGTGGCTAAGACGACGATGCAAAAGTAGTAGTTACAGCTTTTGAAGGTTCTTTTCAATTAAGTTATGCACCGATAACACCATGGGTGTGGGGTACTGCTTTATGAGCCATCCAGTCATCATAATTCTGGGACCCGCGATTAGAAACATTATGCCATTCGCCTTCGTTGTCACTGTTGTTGTCTGGCCTCATGAAGACACATTCCACTTGTGTTGTAGCTGGGCCCAAATGGATGATGTTGTTATCAACCTAGCCTTGAAACCAGTATTTTAACACATAACAATATTTGAGGCTGTTCCCCATAATCTGGTTGTAGGGCCAATAATTTTTGTGATCAGTGAGGTTTGCCTCTTCTGGCCTCCTACTCTCTGGAAAACGTACAATCCTATGATCTAGG
Organism: Viscum album; assembly: GCA_963277665.1. Lineage (NCBI taxonomy): Eukaryota > Viridiplantae > Streptophyta > Magnoliopsida > Santalales > Viscaceae > Viscum > Viscum album. The sequence continues at coordinate 2,078,937,548 of OY728136.1, read as the reverse complement.
GGTATTTGAAAATAACTCTGGACATATTACAAACTAATGAGTAGGTTAGGTTCCTCTTATCAAGGAAGGGGGACCTCAGAGCCAGACCCTAACGAAGGGCTGGAGGATCAGGCCAAGGATATGGATCTTTGTTATCTCGCCTATGCGGTGGTGGTGCATTGCGTGGGGGAATCTGGTTATATTTTTTGAGGTGTTTCTTGGCCAGAGGATGTTCCTGTGGTAGAGGACCTCTATGAGGCTGTGTAGGCCTCTCCACTGGTAACAACTCTAGTTTCTTGGGTGCCTCTATTTGAGCCACTAAAGTGGGCTCATCCCCAGTGTCCCGTCTCACGAAGATCATAGGAGGAAGCATACCTGCCTTCTTAGCCTACTGTATGGCTTCCTCTCAGTGATGGGCCTTATCAGAGAAGTATCAGAATCCCCCAATTATTTTTTGGGTGATTTGTGATCAGGATAGTTTCGTATTTACATTACCTATCTACATCATAATCAATTTATTCTGAGTCAGGGGAATGTCAAGATAGTATGTCAGTTCTTTTCACAAGGTGACAATGTCTGCAATGCGCTAATCGGGCCTCTGTATGCACATATAGAGGTATAAAGTACTTGTCTTCTGAGTGGTGAAACTGAACTAGTAGATAAATTTCTTACGAAATTTATACCATCTAGATACTAAGATAATTTGGAGCTGGATATACCAGATGAGCGCTGACACTTCTATTGTATGTACAAAACAATAGAGATTAGCGGCTTCCTACTGTGCTGGAGTTCCTAACATAGGTCCACACCATGATATGTATTGGTCCAACTACTGTGGCGGGTCCCATGTTGCTTTGAAAGAGGAAAAGGTGGGATTAGAAAAACCCAGGGGTGCTAGTATATAATCCACCCAAGTAGGATATGGCCTGACATTAGGTGTAAGTTCCACCTATCATGTCTCTAATGCCCCGAGATGGGTGATGAATGAAGCCATTGGATCATCTGGGTGGGTCCCTCTATGTTGAAGGGGGTCCTAGTCCACCAAAGAGTTGGCAGGTTCGTCAACACAATAAAAAGACCCAGCTACTCAAGGAGAGGATGATGGTATGACATGTGGAGCAGTTGGGGGAATCTGAATTGGGTCTTCAGGATTGTTACGCCGTTCGAGAGCAATTAGAAACACAAACTGCACCCTCATGTTGTATGTCCCAACATCAACCCTGCCTGTGTGGTCAGGATGGTCAGGGGAACCTTGGGGTAGTATTCCAATGGGATGGTGTGCCTGTCCTTACTTCCCAAGATAAAGATCACCGTAGTCTGGCTTTCGGTATGCAGTGCGTTCAGTATGGAGGTCTCCGACCACCTTCTTCTGTTCGGCGAGTTTCTGGCACAACAAGGATTTTTTGGGGTCTTCTTCCGCCTTCTGCCCTGTTCCAGATGGTTTTTAGGGTTTGATGGATCCAAAGAGTTCCTAGCCCTTATTGGGATTCCAGCTAAGGACTAGTGCCTCTGTGGGCACGAGAAGACCTAGAAGATTTCTCTTCTAGAAATTAACTCATTCTAACAGATCCAATAGATGTGGAACACCCTCAAGTGGTAAGTCCACATCAAATATCTCCAATTAATTCTTTCCCTATGATAGGTCATCCATGTTAACCATGACTCTGCCTGGAGGCATGTCCTCTATGTCACCTGGAAAATCTGGCTGGCGCCGGATGGAACTAAAATGCATTTCCACATGCTGCCCCCAACCAAGAATTCGATCATGGGGAGAAGCCACCTTGATTATCCTATGGAGAAGGTTAATGCTCTGGACACTTTGTTTTTGGAGAGTCTTATGGTGGCCTGGTGACTCAGGGCGTTGGGCCTTGGGGAGTGCGGCTAAATCGACCAAATGACATTGTTGGCCTATTTTTTTCTAAGTGTGTCTGACTCATGGGGTATGTCACTCATCGATGACGAAAGTATAAATGAGTCGTCCATAAGGTCTATAAAAATAAACCAACCCCCCCCCCCCCTGGGTGAGTGCTTCTGGTGCCCTAAAATATGGCACTACAACTGTCCGTAACATCTCAGGGAAATGGTCTGCTACGAGGATATCTCACAAGACGCTTGGTCCAGAATCAGGGTTTGGCCCATCATTTCTCCACTCATCTACTAGATGTGTCAGGGGAAATGGTAGTGGTAAAAATGAATACTACTGAGATGGTTGGATGGACGGTGGAGAATACAGAGAGCGAGCTAACAAGCCACTCCATCATGGGATATCCTATTAAGAGTTTAGTGACTTAGCCACCACATCACTGTAAAACGAACTGATGACCGTAGTTTTTGGCGCATGGACTATGACAACTGGAGATGGGTTATGCTACTTCCCATCCACTATTAGTCCGCAGAATAGCTCTATGTGATATCTAATCGAGGTAGAGAGTGATTCTTGTGATTATGGATGTGATGTAATGGTTGTAACCCATGGGGTTTCAAAATATTAATTTTCCAGGATATGCCTACATAGGGAGTCAGGAATACGATGGACATAACATTATAAAATATTGAGGCTAATATTCCATATTCCTACCTCGGCCCTTGACATAGAGGATCTAGGCGAGGTCTCCATCGCTGAGTTGTATTCCTCTTAATAATCTGAGAAGAAAACCAGTTTGATCTCAGTCTGAAAAATATCGACATTCTTTTTGTGGCGGTGATGACCCACCCTCCTTCCCAATGATTTATCTTAGGGACAGGGTCGGTTTCCTAAATGTGGAGGTCCTTCAGCATTTCTATGGTTATGGTGGGGAGTACTTCCACCATAGTGAGATGGGGAGCGGGGAGAACCCAGAAAAATATCAAAGGGAACATGGGGAGGAATGATGTGCCCATCGATTGAAAAGAAAAGGGAATATATTGAGGAAATTCTAGAGCATGATGGACCTCTACTAGAGCTGATAGGATCACAGGAATGAGCTCCATGCTTGTTTCCCATGTCGAGGCCATTGCAAGGAGGGTCCTCATACTGGACATGCCGAACACTACTGGGATCTTCGTGTTTGGTGCTGGTGAAGTGACGTTTTCCTTCACTTATATGATTTTTGAGGTGAGGAGGATAGTCGCCAGCTACATCCGGAACATGAAGAATCCTTCCATATTAGAGATTAACTGTTTCCATATCATCATCACATTGGTATTCTGTGGTAGGATGAAATATCACATACACAATGTAATGAGTGTGGAAGAGGCTTCTGTACTAAGTGTCACTATCATGGGGAGGACCCTCGTTCAGAATGAAGGTAGCACATGGTGGACCATTGTTATAAGCATGGAAGAAGGGAGGACCCACGTCCTCCATTGTGTTAGTATGTGTATAACCTCTACACTAGGTGTCGCTGTTGTGGATCAGTCCGTGGTGGGTGATCCATATGTCGGCGGCCGAGAGAGTTGACCTTGATTTCTCATGGGGCAGTTGGGGAGTCTATCTAGACTTGATATATAATGTACCATGCATAGTGTGCACAGGAGGCTGATGATACATGTTAGTTGTGTCCTGGGCAACAACAGTTGCTGACATCAACGCACCATGGCCAGTGTCCTCTTCGACCTGTGCCCAATGATGGCGTCGAGTCAGCCAGACCGGTATTGGTGGTGTAGTTATATAGCTTAAATACACTTCATATATTGGTATTTGGTGGCAGTGATGGAACATACTAGTGGAAAACCTCCTTGGGGGCCACTGAAATGGTTTCTCGACCGGGCTAACCCAGACATCCCCATCCTCATTGGAGTTGGGGAGGGAGTCATCGAGACAATCCATGGAGAGGTTCCTGAAATGATTTTATTTTGGGGTGGGGAGAAGTGGCTCCCTACGCGGCACTTGGTGGTGGCAGTGGTGATGAGGTGTAGATGCCTCTAAATCCAAGTGGCCCATATCTTGTGTCAGGATGATCCCCTCCTCCTCAAATCAGTGTATGTGATCGCATATTAGCATTCATTGTACTAATTCAAAAGGGGAGGTGGGGAATGGGAACCCAGTGGATGTTGCATCATATTGGTTCCTGAAAAATGGAGAAATTAATCCATTAGTGATGAAACAATGAAATTTACATCCAGTTCTCTAGAGCTATTCCACTCCCATGGATGGTAAGAAGGATCCTCGCTGACAACATCGCATGTCTGGGATGTTCAACATTCTGACTGCCCGAACATCTGGTGAGTTTAATTTTAGGCCTGCTATTTTCTTGGAGGGACCCGGTGCTAGATAACCAGATCTGGTGACTTTCTAATCCAATGATTTCTCTAATTCTACCAATATACACATTGAGAAAAATATGTTCACACCGGGTTCACCTTACATGTTTCTCACTCTTTCCCTGAGGCGCGTGCATCATCCTGTGTAGGGAACACAACTATTTCCCCTTATTCTCGCTTTCCAAAGGCATGAGTCATCTGTCTCTTATTCATGGATTTTTTCCCCATTGATCTAAATGGGATGATGGGATTTTAGTTTCTCATTCCATGAACTCCTCCTCAGAACTCATCACCTAGTCCAGGTCTCCCTTATTGACTAAGAATTTGTTCATAAAACTCTTCCCAATGACCTTTCTTCATGGATTTCATTTAAATACACTACTTATGTCAGGAAATTCCATGGGGTCCAGTCAGTGAAGCAACCTTTGGTCAGGTGAGTAGTCACATTGTACATTACTAGTGTGTCTGGACATTTCAACACAAGGGCATCAGGGTTTCTTCCCATTATTATAGGTCTTCTTGAGAGGGCGGAAGCCTGAGGCATCCCACGTCGAATGTAGGGAATTATATTCCATAGGCATTAATATGAGGTTTTCATCATCATTCTATGTTTAACAAAGTGTATTCCACATTTTTAACATCTAGAGGAGACAAATCAAACAGATCAGGAAGCTGACAAGAGTAGATCGGATGGGTGAAACCCCTTGTGGAAACACAAATGTTGGAGTTATCATGTGGTTAGATTCTTGATTCTCGATAAAGGGAATGGGGAATTTGGTGGCATGATCCCACTAGTATGTGGTATCCCATGTATGAATGAATATGTATAAATGATGGTTAAGTGGAGTGGATGGAAAATTATATGGAGTCGACTCGAGGATGACGATGATGTTAGACTTCATCCTCGAATAGACCTTCTACGTATCCTAGTGGAAGGGAATGAAAGTCCATGTAGTCCAGGATGAGATTATATTATCTGGGTGCACACAAGAGACAATGAATTGATGATATACTAGGGCTTACACATGGTTAGCAGCCCATGTTTGGTCTTACGCCACTAGGAAGGACCAATGATATGGGCCCCAACAGATGGGACGACATCAAATTACATCTAGGATTGGGTTGACAAAGGATTACTGTTGACTGGGGTTCACAATGGCTCACTATAGGATGTGATCACAATGGAGTACCACTAGATGGGGTCACTACGACATACCACATTATGGGGTTAAAAAGGCTTAGCACTGGATGGGGTCACAACGGCTTACCGTTGGATGTGGTCACAATAGCATAACACTGGCTAGGGTCATGACGAATTAAAATTGGATGGGGTTTCAAAGGCTTACTGCTGGATGTGTTTAAACCTCATGGAGGCTTCCTACATACCTTGCCTTCACAAGGATAAAATTCTATATAGTTTGGGATGGTTTATGTAGTTTAACATCGTGCAAGATGAAAAGGGGGCATGCAGTTTAACGTCATGCGGGACGAAGGTGGTCCAACGTGAAGGGGTTTGGAACCAATTGTTGTTTGGATGGAACCTCAGGGAAGCTTCCAAAGTACATTTCCTTGGAATTGATCAATGACCATGTAGTTCAGAAGAAAAAATGGTCGGGAAAAATGGATGGTGGGCTTGAACATCAGGGAGGCTTCCTACGTACCATGCCTTGGAAATGATCAAAGACCACGTAGTTCAAGTGTTGTAGACTGATGTGAAATGGTTAGAACCAATGTATTGTGGGATTGAACCTCAATGAGGCTTCCTATATACCAGGCCGTGGAAAGGATCCAATGCCATGTAGTTTTTGTGTAGCAGACCGATGTGAAATGGTTGGAACAAATAGTTGGTGGGCTTGGAACAAATAGAGGATTCTTACATACCATGCCCTGGCATGGATCGAAGACCACATAGTTTAGGTGGGGTGTTTGGGGATTACACTCTAGGTGGCCCAGAGGGGATTTCATGGTTTATGCTCACTCTAAGTCCATGTGAGTAATGCTCGGTGTGTGAAACAACATGCAGTACAGATCTGACAATCACGTCGCAAAAGGTGCATCCGTGGGAAGTGGAGGGGGGATTACATGTATTTAGCGGCCCAAAGAGAAAACTGGGGATTATGTGTGGTTAGAAAACTAGGGGGATGGAATTTGGGACTTACTCTATGATGGAGTCCTGGGTGGGGAAAAATCCGAAAGGGAGAGGGATTTGGCACCGAGGAAGAGAGGGAGAGCAGGGGTGCTACTTCCTACAAGAAAAACATGGGGCTTACACCAAGGTGTTTTCCTTTTCCCCACAGACAAATGCCTCTCCAATAAAGAGGACCTCATTTCATGTGAGGAATTATATCACCTCCATAGAGACCAGTGGGCATAAAGAATGTCCGAAATGGGGCACCCTGTGTATAATGCATGGGGTAAGGCCATTTTTTAATGTCATGTGATGATGACGATGGAGTTGGGTTGTTTAACATCATGCAGCTCGGACGAGGTGGGTTCAATCAACACCCATTAGGTCTTACATAACTGATTCCTCCTACCCCTTGGGGAAACAAATTAATAATCAATGCTGTGGTGGGGGTTTTTATGGAGTGATTCATTGAGGGGTCCACATTAGTGTGGCTATGTGAAGAATCAATTGTCATTATTGTGCATATGTGAAGAATCATGAGGTGAACCAATAAAATGGGAAGAACAGCCCAAGGGGATTTGAAGCTACTTCATACGAGCCTAGAGGTCCATATGAGAGAAGGGTGTGTAATGTAGATGCATTGGGAGTAAGAAGTGCCTAAATATTATGTTTGGAAGAGGTAAATAGAACACATACTAAAGAGTACATACTAGGACGGAGGCCTATGCACAAATGGAGCAGCTGTGTGGAAAAGGCCTGGTTGGGAGGACCTGAAGGATTGCGCACAATTGGAGGGGGTTGCGTGGTATCGACATGAAATATGTAAAATTTCGTGGGAAAGAATAGATGTATGAACAGTTGGAGGGGTATGTGCACATTTGGAACGCAATTGGAACAATTTTGTGGGAATGACTGGGTGTGCACGAAATATGTAGGGGATTGCAGTCAAAGGGGAGAAGAGGTTTTGTGCCCAAATCGAAGGTATTGCACACATGGTTGGGTGTGCAAGTCATAAAAATTGGTAAAAAGACATCTTTGGTTTTTCTAAATAGGAGGAAGGGAATGTGCGCATAAGCCCCGACCATAATGGACATGGGTGAGGGTCCAGCCTGAGGGGTCCCATGCAAAGGCAGACCGCTGGGAGACGTGTCACAGAAAGTCATGTACCTGAAAGACATATTTTTAGCATAGATGAGATAAATTTCACACATTGGAGAGGGTTTGAATTCTTCATCCATCAGAAGCTGAAGGGGTGTCCTTCTATTTATTTTTTCTCGGGGCCATCGAGTCCGCACAGAAGTCGGTCGGCACGAAATATTCTCCACCCAAAGGTAGCGGCACAAAGGATTCAATTCCGGGTTCGAGGGCATATAGGTTTCTGCACACAATGTCAGCTGTGCAGAAGTTTCCACACATGCGCGGAAAAATCCCTCAGAACCCACATTTTTCCGCACACAATATATGTTTTTCGCTCACCTTTGACATATTTTTTGCGGCCCATCCATTCCTCCTAGATTTGATCACTGAGATAGAATATTCCTTCAATCTTTCTGCAAATACCCTCTTTTGGCCTTGATGGTAATACTAAAAATTACCATGAATCTAATAGATTTAAAATAGTTTAATATATAAATTGCTACTCTAAAGGATTACTATTGTATAAATATCTATTGAAAGAATTCTTATTAAATAAATGAATGAAAAGATGAAAATAAAATTGGGGAAAAACCATCGAGGACCCCTTCTATCCGTCCATGCCATGCCAAACAGTATCCATCTTTAAAGCCTGAATCCTTACCTAGATCTAGGATAATAATTTCAACAAGAATCTCAAAGTACCCATGAATGGTGTGAGAATGAGTCCCAGTTGGGTACCACCCATGTAGGTATACTCAACATATGTGTTTAAGTAAATGTATAATATAATAAGGATAACATCAAATGAAATTAAAATGAAAAAAACATATTTCCCTAGTGCTCTAGAGCTACTACGAACCTATCACATTCATCGTCCAATGTCGAAATCCCTAAAAATGAGGGGATCCTTTTTCCTTGGTCCGTGATATCCTATGATGTTAAATACGCCCAGTTGAACCATCAGGCTTCACCGCTAATAAAATAATCTAACATATCATTCCAAACAACACCTCATGTTACAAATCATGTAATCCAATTTCTTAAAGGCATGCCCAAAAATTTATCTGATCCCATATACCCCTACTCAAAAGCACCCTTCGTCTCTATGCTCGATTATGGGAGGATCATTGATATATATCTGCAATGTGAAATCAATGTCAGCTCATAGCATTGTCTTGTATAACAATGTTGTACAACCTTTGTATTTAGCCCCGACCCAATGACCTCTATATGGAGATCCACATCTACAATCGATAGCCGCAACACAAACAAAAGAAAGTTAGTAAACTTTTTCATGGATTTCTATAACATGTCCCCCCCAAACCAATTTACATTAGCCACAATATCATGGTAATTTACACACATAACTATTTAAAATCACCTCATCATATATTCAACCTATGTCCATGAAACACCCAAAATGGTTTTTCCAATCCCACATGAGCGTTAATCTCCAAAATAGTTCCAAAGACACACTGAAAATGGAACCTCAGGCCCCTGTGACCATGTCAATGTAATCTGAAGGAAATTCCCTCAAATATCACAGGTCATGACATCAATTATGTCATATCCCATAGTGAGCACAATAGTGTGGTCAAATCCATACCCACCAACATCGTAGAAATCATGAACAATGATATACACCCCCTACCTTGAAGACATAGACATATAGCCGTAAAATATTAGCATCTACCACCAATTAGATTCAGAGAACTTAATGTTTCTAATTAACACCCAAAAAATTGTAATTAAAAAAATCACATAGAGTTAATGGTCTATTAGGAGTGAGAAAATTGGAAAAGTGGAATGGGTGAAGAGGTCCATAATAATGCGAATCCATCACAACTAATTGAAGAATAATAAGTGCTCAGATGAATGATAAACCTCACACCTTATTCATTAGAAGAAAATGAAGAGGTATCCATGATGTGTGCGACCCATAGGGGATGATAAATGACAAATAAGAGATGAAAAAATAAAATAAAAATAGTGGAAAAATATAACATTCACAAATTTAATAGTAAATATGTTTATCCAAATCGTTCGGTAGTTATGCAATATATAATGTAGAGGAACATCCTAAGGGGCACAACCCATGCCACTTACATATGATTTCAAAAACAGCTCACAAAACAAATTAAAAACCTCTATAAAAATATAGTGATTCATTCATGTAAGACCAATAAAATGCTAATTAATTGAAAAAAATATCTCACAATACAAAATTTGGCTACATAGTTATTTGGGAGAGGCTGAATGGTTAACCCAAACAATGCCCCTTAACATAAAAAAATGCGTATTATTTGGGAAAAATGTCTGAAAATACAAATTTGGGCTACATAATAATGTTATAATGACTAAAAAATACATTAGTGTATCCTTAAAATATCAAAATTCAAAAATGATGAGGTTTTTGACCTTTTAGGAAAAACTGGGACATTAAAATATCCCCACCATAACATAGCTCATCCATGATAAAAAAAACAATAAATGGTACTAAACATATTAGTCACAGAAAAAATTACATGGAATACCCTAGATCAAAGGGTAAATGACAACTACCTCTAGGGGTTCCCAACATTATGAGTGACCAAACTGGTCAAATCCGAACCAAAAACACAATTCATCTAAATAGTCCATCGACCAATATTCAAACTTAAAATTCCATTTATGATGCATCATCACTCTTGAACCACATTTGGTGATCCCATGTTATATCTGACACTCATCTAAACCCCACACAACATCGATGTCCACATCATTCTTATGTAACACCTAGCACAAACGTTGTCTCTCATATCATCAAATGCTCATATATTTCATGGTACCTCAGACCTCTATAAAGTAATGCATCATATCAATTCCTAGATTCTGATGCACCTCAAGTAAAATTAATCTCCCCATTTCACTAATTCCAACACACCACAATAAATTTTCATCCATCGATGCTCACATACATTTGGTAGTCCCATGATCCTTATATATATATATATATATATATCTAGCAACTGAACTAGTTTTAAACTACTAAAAACATCATTTAAATGGATATAAATAGTCAGTGCACATCATGCTCTCAAAATAGACATGGCTCGAAAGTCCATTCCATATAAAACAATACCCATGTTTATTACTGTGACTTACCTCTAACCATTGTCTCTTCACTACCCAACTCATCCCCTGACATATCCGCAACATGCACCGGTCATGATGGCCAAATTTTTAATACATGACCTCCCAGTATTTCTACACAATCCACCAGCAACTGACCCCACTACTAGGTACCACTATCTCTTCCACAACATCCACATGTGGCTAACTCTCATCTCTTTCACCCGATATTTATCTCGGTCCAATCACTCCCACAGGAGTGTACCATAGTCTCTGACTAACTATAGTCCGAGACTATTTCCTATAGAATATATTGAGATACTGACCTACTCACATGCTTGAAACTATTTTCGAGGCAACTCATACTAATATCAGACATGTCTTAGATACCATCACTAGACTAAAACCATTGATGAACCACTCTGAGGTTGTCTTGTCACTTCATTGTCTTCAATAACCTATTATAAATCATATCTACATTCTTTATTCATATATAATGAATCACCACTAAAATCATGTGGAGGTATCAACCTTCATAATGATTATTAGTCTGAAAATTTTCCCTCTCTTATGAGTTCTTGGTTCACTTCCTCTGAGAATAAGACCAAGATAATTATTTTAATCTATACCAGAATGGCGTGCCATAAAATATCAATGATTTTCCATTCCATATAGGTTCTATCTCTCACCATAATAGTTGAAAAGAGTGAAAATTCATTGAATTTAATTTCATAGTCCATGAAAAATATGTATCCCAACATAAGTCTCATGAAATCCTGAACCATTTTATCCCACAACCTCTTCATAAAGAAGTTCACAATGAACCAGTCCTGAAAATAATTCCATGATAGTCCCTCTTCTCTGTGTACATAAACCTGCATTTAGTAGAAGTTATTTTCCAGTAATCTATGCATATAAGTTCCAACATTCACTCAATCCTCTAGAATCATATATAACTACTCGAAAATATTCTTTATTAACACGACCAAGTTCTTAACCACCTATGGACTACCATAAGCCTAAAATAATGGCATATACTATGACTATAAAACCTGAGTCACCTATGAAATCAAAGGCATTACTCCCAAGTCTCTTATAGAGATACCCAAAAAACAGTTACCAAGGTTGATTTGAGATGAACATCAATCTATGGACCAATGTTTGTCCATTATAGAGGAAATCCCACCAATACAGGTATATGTACATGAATATGTACCTACAACTCATGATTTGCTTGACCCTCGTTGGTCTCATCCTAATGATTCCTAGATGACACTAAACCTTCACCCATGTGAAACTCTATATAATCCATCTAAGAAGAAACCCACTATATATCATTACATGGTTAGACATCCCATGTCGTATATATATATTTATCATATATTGAAAAAGTAGTAACATTTTGTATCAACTCCCTACCCATACACTCCACATTAATAATCATTCCACTCAATATCCATTACTCATGGAATTCTAACCCTACCCCAATACATTCATGTATCAAAAATCCAGCGTGCCATTAATGTCATGGAAAACATAATCACCTAAAATGGATGACTATGTCATCCAACCTGGTCATCAAAAACTCCCCAAATCACTATATTTTCATGATTTTAGATGATCTAGGAACACACATATATTTATATCACATATCAAAAATATATTCCATCTGGTCTACATAACTTTGATAATTGATTAAGATGCCACAAAGGGGAAGACATTCATTATAACACCGATTAGTTACATTTTTTTGTCAATTTAGACAACCAACCAAATTTTTGAACATCATATGTCTATAATGGGAATTGAAAGTATCTTATATAATAAGAAAATTTATATATAATTTAAAATGTCATATGTGTCTATTAAAAAAAATAAACATGTACAAAAAATACCTCAATCTATACATGGACATAGTTTTAATTCATATTAGAAAAAAATTTACATTCCAAATAAATATTCAAGTTTTAAATCATAAAAAATAGAAAAAATAGAAATAGAACATCTATTTAAAACCATGATAAATTGGTTTTTCGATCATACAATAGATTATAGGCATCCAAGTACAAGATATGAATCGAGTTTTGAAAATACCATGTCCCTAGTCTTCCATAGTCCAATGAGTAATAACAAAAGAAAGGAAAATAATTATTGACAACATTAGTAGCCCTTGGAATTCTATTACTAATTCCCTATCAAGAATTTCTATGATACCACTAATATCATCCCAAACTAATTATCCACCATAATAGTTATTTTGGGCTGGGTTCTACTAGCCTTAGCCACACCTCCCTAAAACGCAATCAATGTATACCTATAGCGAGGTTGTATTGAGGGAATTATTTTGATCTTATACCCTCATTGGATTATAATATAATGGTATGAATACAAATATATAACATGTATATGAAATTAGAAATTATTAGAGTCGAACCTAAACCATCAATGGAGGAAGCACAATCAATAACATATAATAGCATAATCATAATGAACAATATTAGATGAAATAACTAATCATGCAAGGATACCACTTACAACTACTATAACAGAGCACTTATTCAATAAAATTCATACAATAATGTATACATAATGGATCACAAATGGCTGACCAAAGTATATAGACCTATCAAAATGATTCTAATATAATAAATTAATAAAATGAAACATCAATTGGGGCATGAAATTCATGCCCACATCCCATCCATCCATGAAAACACAACCCGTATCCAACACCAAATAGTTCAACATATCATGAATGTAAAATAATAATTTCGACACACATCCCAAATGACCATGTTATGTGTGCTAATAGGCCTCACTATGGTTCCACCCACATGTTCATAACCAACATTTCTATTTAAGAATATATTTAAAATAAAATTAAAAAAACGCATATATTCTCAATAAAATAAACAAGATTAAATATTTCTCAATAGATACCGAAAATCTCTCACCTAAATTGGCCAATGATAGAATCACGTAAGAGGATATGATCCCTCAAAAATGTACCATGACATCTCCTGATGTCAAATAGCCCATGTGAAACCTCATGTCCCACCTCCATTATTTAACCCAACACCTCATGCCAATCGACACCTTGAGTCCAAAATCATGTAATATTAGGTCATTAAAGAATAGAAAACATAAGTATCATGTCCCTCAAACCCCACTCGAAATCAATTGTCGGAGTGAAGATCAATGTCTGGAAGAACATTAATATAAGCTCTAAATGTGAAATCGCTATTAACACATATAAATATGTATTGGGGACCAAAGATATTCATTATATTTAAATAGTCCAAGACTAATAGCTTCAATACAGAGATCATCAACCCCAACCTATGGCCTCAACACTATCGTCTGATGGATTCTCACCTTCCATGTGGCATTAGATGACTAACTCCCCCAAACCAATTTATCTAAGGAGCACTAAAAGGGGTATCAACCTATTTGAGTGGTCAAAACCACCAAATCCCAATGTTTAACTATGTTTACAAGACTCCAATATAAATTTAAACTATTATGGGTAAGATGAAATCACCAAAGAAGTACAGAAGACAAAACAATACTTGCACCTCATGACCTTGCGACCATGTCTCTAAAATTGGATGGCCATACCAACCAATATCATAGGTCATGACCTCATCCTAATGGAATTTCCATCTCATCAAAATATTTGTGATTACTAATCCAATGATAAACAACACTCAAAATTTAAATTACAATCCCTACTAGACGATAATAATCACCTCAACCCAGATTGTCATTCCACCTCCATCATTCATGTCGAGCTTGTCAAAAACTGATGGATCTAGAATGGACATCATAAGAATTTCAATGATATATAATTTGATTCAAATCAATAAACTATTCAATTAAAATTAGAAAAAACATATATCCCAACAATCCATTTGGTCAACAACCTTTAACCGAACCACCCACATAGAAATATGTATAGGGAATTTCCACTAGAATCTGAAAACGATCATTATATTAATTCAATGGAAATAATATCATTTATTTGGGTACACATAGTAAACCCAATGAGACACTAAATTAACCCCACTAAAAGTATAAAAAAACCATAATATGTTTATTCAATGCCAACCATTGTGTCTTAGACACCGGAACACCGATATTAGCCTCTAACATTGATCGATAAGAATGAAATCAGAAATTCAGAAGATCATAATGAAAATATGGAAATATGAATAACACAAATTTTTTGGTCTGTAAAGAAATATGAATGATTAAAATAAAAATTGGGTTGATATACTTATTGATGTGGATATAACAGAAGTCATAGAGGATAAATTTGAGATCATATGAAGGAGATACCTCACACACTATCTGGATGATGAAAAGGGATATGCCTCCATACTATGAGTGACCATTGAAGGAATAAGGATTAGATTTAAGGGAGAAAATAAGAAATAAAGATTGGGAAAACCATATTTTTACCCATTGGATATGTTTCAGATTTTGTGTTAAGATTTATCCAAACTATGCAGAAACTGTGTATGCTCTACTGTTTAGGTACTTACTAATTAGAACTACATGTGTGGCATGAACATATTTTGGGAAACCATGTGTAAGACCTATAGAATTCCTCTATAAAACTACAGATTATCACGTACAGACTTGGTTCCCAACCAAAATGGTATGTGTGACTATGAATCGTTACAAAACCGGGCTTCGTGATTAGCTGGTTGAGGTCACACTGTTTACCGAAATTGTGTGACATGACTTGCAACATCTAAAATATTGAATTCAAGCCTTTCAATCACCTAAAACATCTTTGAATACATAAAGAAGATTCCCAGATTCTATATCTAGCCAATATTATGATATTAGTTTTGAGAAATACTCATTTTTATGTTCTCATGATAAAAAAAATTACATAGCCACTATTTCAAAAAATAAAAAAACAGAGTGTTTTTCAACCTCGTCTATGAAAATAAAAAGTTACAGTGCTACATTGTTAAGAGGAATGTATAAAAATGTGGAAAAAACTATATTATATGTTTTTAATTTTTTCCATTATCATTTTTTAATTAATGTTTTATTAATTTTTATGCGAGGATAATGTGATTTCATTGGTCAAAAAATGATAATTTGGAGCCCAATATTTATTTGTCAAAAGGATAATTTTTTATCAATTCATAGACTAATAGTTTCATTATTTATTTTTTTGTCTTTTACTTTTAATTTAAAACTAAAAAAAATTTTACAAATATTTCAAAAATCGTATGCATTTAGAGGGAAATAAAGAAATCTTGATTATATTCATGAAGGTTATTAATAAAAAGGGCACATGTTTCATTCAAAAAAATTATTTTCTGCTAAAAGTTGAGTCTTATTTTAATTATACCTTTTGTATATATATGATATTTTAAGGAATAATTTGTCACCTTACACTATAAAAATATAATCCCAATGTCATTTTGGAATGTAAGATGGTTAATTATAGATTTGAATCACTATAACATGGAATGTATAACTTTGCATCCATATATTTTAGTATCTTTTTTGAAAATTTTATAGGAAACTAACATTAAGATATTTGAAAATATAACGATAATACTGCTTTATCTATCTATATTTTAATAAATTAACATTTAATTTCACTTATTGATATTATTTATATCTTGGGATATTTTATTCTTTTTATCGAGGAGTGTTCCTCTTCTCGAATGTTTTTGATATTTAAAAGGATTAATTTTATAAAATTATTATTTTTCCACTCATTCACCTTTTTCTCTTCCAACCGAGTTTTATATATTTTTTTTATTTTTTCCAATAAAATGTTTTTCATCTTTTGTTATTACATATTCACCTTATAGCTTAGTTGTTCCCATATTCATGGACTTTTCATAGGATTCATCAATTATTTGCTATATTTTGTACATCTCGATGTGAGACCATTAACCAGAAATATATCATGTAGAGTATTTCCCAAAATCCACTATGTTATGGATGCTGGAAAATTTATATTTTCTTAATATCAACCACATGACTTGGTGGTTTTCACGTGATAGATCCTATATTTTACAAGATAAGTTGAAAGGTTTTACTATCCGGGTTTGAATCAAATAAATTTTAATACACAAGAGAACCAATATATAATAATATAAAACTAATGAAACAAAATAAACCTATAAAAAATATCATATAAACATAAAATATAAGGATAAAATTATATCTTAAACTGTAAAAATTAATTATCCCCTACCCCATGTCCCCAAAAATAGTGTAATTGTATTAATACTACTAATGGGACACATTAATTCTCTTGGGAATTTAAAAAAAAATTTATAAAACAAAAAACAATGTAAAATAAAATATTAGGTGGTATATGAATTAAATGTTTTTGTATTATCCCATATTGTCGAGGTGGATTATATGATAAAAAATAGTTGAGTAATAATAATATTGACTAAAACAACTATATTTCGTGATAATTAAAAGAGATTGAAAATTTTTTATGAGAGAGTGGATAATAAATATAAAAAACATATTAATCATAAAATATAATGTATCATTAACTATTAATAAGATTTATAATGGATTAAATAATGATATCATGATAATAAAGACAAGTAGGACCCTTATTAATGGTGAATAATCATTATCTCACTAAAAACCTTTTTCCAAATTATCACGAGCCGTAATTTAATTAGAGAATGATGAAATAAAACCCATGATTAAAAAAATAATTAAACTCATACAATCATAATTGTTTAAATAAAGAAACTATTAATTACATTTAAATAACTCCCTTTCTCAAAATAAAATGATCATGTATGAATAATTGTAGTATTGATATAGATGAGTAAAAAATCAAAAAGGAAAAAAATAAATTGACTATTAAATCATACATATACTAGTTATGATTCCCCAATTATTCATTTATGGAAGCAATTTAAGCTAACATACAATTATTTTCATTGGTGGAAATAATTATGAAAAACAAAATGTATTGTAATAGAAGAGATAATGAATGTGGTCATGCTTCCCAATAGTAGTAATATTCATTTCTTCTGTCCATATGAGATCCTCTCATTGGGTAAAAAATCCAATTATATGTTGATTATTTTATCAAATATATAACATTTAAATCCATGTTCCTATCCTATATCTATATATTATATTCTTTTTTAATTATCTAAACTCTCTTTCATATACATTCTTGATTTCCCTCATCGTCGAAAAAATATATTTTGAATTAACCATGAGATGTGTTAGGTTATGGCCAACAAGAATAATAGCCAATATATTTATCTTATTGACCACATAATTTTTTATATTCAACCTTAAAATGACCACTCAATTGTCAGTAAAACAACATATATTTTCATCCTTATATGCGTGGAATAATCCATTCAATATATCCCTTTGAAAATTTTGAATATAAATCCATTTGGTACAGTATAAAAATATGTTCTTCATTTATACTTCTATATCTCTTTTATTGTTTAAATCTAGTGAATTATGGGAGTCAAAAAACCATATCCAACATTCATTCATATCTTTTCTAGGAGCATCCATTAACATGCCAAATCTTAAGGATTTTCGTGGTTAGATTATTCCATCCATCGAACGTTCTTCAACACAACATAGGGATTATTAATTAATTTCTACTATAAAATAAATTCAATATGATAAAAATGAAATTTAGGTGGATTTTTTCAAACTTAGGACCTTTGAGTGAAATATATCTTATCTCATCATGGTAGGGAAAAATTTATCCCATCAATCCTTTTATCTACTATATTTAATTCATTTTTTTCTTTAATGTAATTATATAAACTCTTAGTGGTATTATATAGAATATCATATCCATATAGTGGTTATTTCGATAAGGCATGAACATTAATTATGATGAAAATAGTATTTTCTAGACCCACAACCAATATTATAATTTTTATTTACTTTGGTAGAGATTGAGGGAAAATGTCGATGTGAGTGAACGGTGAGGACTAGATCAACACATTGATGATTTTTCAATTACACAATGCCTTTATAAATGGATGTTCTATATTAAAAATATCATTATCTAGGGCCTCCATTATAGAACTAGATGAAACATACATATTTTAGAAATATGAACGAGGTCCATACCCATTCGATGTACTACATTGACTATTTCTAGATTTTATAGGACTAATTCATATACACAAACAAGACAAGGTCAACCATGTGAGACCAATGTCAATAATTTATCATTATTGCAGGATCAAATTTTAAAATATTCATGAATGCTTCCATAGTAGGATTTATTGGGAAATTCCTTGTTTATATATATAATGATATGAGTTTGAACTTAAATAAATAAAAATAACTTCTTACAAATCCCATGAAAAAATAATTATATTTAATATATGAAAATTACTCTAAAATCATATATTAAATTTATTCTTTAAATTTTTTTATTTTAAATATATATTCACATAAATGAATTAATTTGGCATGAAACATTAAAACCTAAAAAAATTGTCATGATAAATTGAAAAAAATTAAATTATAAATAGTGTCCCACCAATTTTTTTTATATTTGATCAAATAAATGGAGAAAATATCAGGATAAATATAAAATTTTATTTTTGAATTATTATATTTGATAAAACAAGTTTTTTTAACAATGAAATATTTGGAGAATGTACGTATTGAGTCTACAAATACTTGAGTATATGATTTTATAAAAGAATAGTTTTCTTCAAGAAAATATATTTCACCTAATATAGTATTATAGAGTTGGTTATATTTTAAATTTTATGATATAAATCATATATATAATATTATATTAAAATCATATTTTTAATTCCTAAAACCAAATAACCTAGTTTTATCCAGAGTGTAAACTATCATGATGAACACATCCCTACATAAGGGAAGCTAGAGGCTAACAGAAAGGGTATTGTAATGTAGTGGAATATTATACACTAAATATTAAAAACCATGAATAATAAATATAAATAAAAAATTAATAATATCCCATGAAGAAATAAATAGAAATTCTATAATATATTTCACATCATAACATAGAATTATCATGAAATTCGTGAGTAGTAGTTCGGAAAAATTTTATATGGTAGGGACAAAATATACAAACTATGGTATTCATCAGGATTTCATTTTTGTTACATAAAATACTTTCCCCATTAGCTAATCTATCTGATGGGGGTCATTTCCATTACTTAGATCATAAATTCAGATGTATTCTCAAGTACCAAGACTCTATCGTATTGTGTGAATAATGAAACCGAATTTAAAAAAACCTCATCCTTAACACAGATTCACAAGAACCATAATTATATATAATGATAGTAGAATATACTAAAAAATGTATTATAGAAAAATCATTCTTATTCCTTTATTATATATTCTCACAAAACATCCATGATCCCCAACTATAGTCACATTGGATCAGTGCTAAAGGGATAGTCAACCCGATTTCAAATAATAGATTAGGAACATGGACATGGTATATCTTTATGTAGTAAAATGTATTATGATTCTGGGAAAACTATAAAATTAACATAACCTGTCTTTATCAAGAACTAGGTTACAATGAAATCACAATCTTTGTCACATTAGGGCCATTATAGATGGTTTATATACCTTTTTTGTTCCCCATAATAGTCCAAAAAACAACCATTGCACAATGTTGTCATCACGAGTCTAGATTCAAGGACTTTGTGAACCTACCCTAACATCTATGTCCATCATTGTGTTTATCAATGGTTACACACACTACCACTATAAGGGGTATTCAAATTAATATTGTCCATATATATTCATATAAAAGAACAATATGTTTTTAGGAAAAATAAAATACATCACAAAAGATAAGAGCATGCATATGAGGGATGAATAAAATAACATCAATTTTCATAGTAACTATATATTCAAACCTGTGATTGAAAGTTGAAATCATTCTAACAAGTTACCAAATAACTCGGATTTCATCTATGTTCATACAGTTTTATCATTGACTTTTCACAAAAACTTATATGACCATAATAAATAACTATAAATGAGATCTTTTGATGCAAAAATCATCTCAATAAAAGAAGTATTATAAAAATTCCTATTGGCTATAGAGCATAAAACCCCATCCATGTTGATGATGTACTCAATCATTAATCAATAGATCATTTCCTAATACACATTTTCTAACCATATGAAACTAGTTTTCACATCATGGAATGATATCTGATGTTCTAGTTCATCACAGAAAAGGGTTAGAAAAGAGTACTAAAGATATTCAATTCAAGGAAGGATGTTTCTAGTATTACATTCCACATAATGTCCATTAATGGAACCATTTGTGATATTTCATGATGAATATCATGTTAATCGGCTAAATATATTTGAAACAAATGAGTATATCATCAATTCCATATCATCTATAAAATATTTCCTTCGGTCTAGTCATGAAATGTTCATAAAAATCAATACATTATCAGAAAATAGATCCATTGTGAGATTTAATAATACTATAGTCTAGAGAAGATAAAATTATAATAATATTAAAAAAAATTACAATGTAAATGAGAGATCTTTCTCGGGTCAACGAGAAGTAGTTAACCCATAAATAAATGTCATTATTAATGTAATGATCTATGAATTCATCATTATATAGAATATAATTACATATAACAGGAGTCTATATAACATATTTGTTATTTTTTTCAAGGGAAAATTATATATAAATAATAAACATTTAGAATAATGATTTTAGATAAAAAAATTTAACTACTGGTCAACAAAACTATTAGATTCCACAAAATCAATCATGAGAGGAGATGACAAACTTGAGTAATCCTAATAGAGTATCAGGCATTGATATAGATTCGTAAACATGGAATAATATTTCAAAATGAGATGTTTATATCTATTTATAGGTATATATGATAAATTAGTAAATTTGAATATGGTTGGGTTATATGGGTAATAAATATGTTTACTATGGTTACTATAATGACTCTCCTTGGATCCTCTATAGTATGGTAGCATGTTTTATCAAACCATGTCTCAACTGTGTGTTTTACCTCTAGACAATGTTACTTGGATTTTATGGGGAGCCCCTAGGTATTGATTACTATAAAAAATTAAATATTTTCCTTCCCATGAAAAATTGGATGTTACCTTTTGCTTTACTAGAGGATCATCATAATTTTCAAAAATTGTGAATAATCGATGAGCTGTCAATAAGGGAACCCTAACTCTAAAACACCATTTTGTAAAACCCCATAATTGATGAAAATCAATTAATAATTCAAAAACACAGGTATAATTGTTTTAATTTGATAATATAACACCTAAAAAATTATTCCTATATATATACCCCCTCTAAAGACTGCCAAACCCTTAAAATTCTGACATGGAACATGCTTGAATAACATGGTCAACTCGGACTGGATATCATACTGAAAATAAAAATGTTCCACCATGAAATAACCACTCAACAAAATCATCATGAAATGTGGTACTGTATTTTATCATTGGGATTTATTTATACCACTTACTATTTGTGTTGTTGTATCATAATATGGTGTTTAAATATCTCGCTAAACATTTTGGTAGTCGATAACATGTTATTTATCAGGTACGTTTCTCAATATCTAGGAAACATTAAAAAATCCTTTATAACATTACTATGAGTGAATTTCAATATTTTAGACTTATATTTTAATCAAAAATGTTATCTCAAAGTTTCCAACAGACCACAGTGGTAACTTCCAATGCATCAACTACTTTTGATGATGTAATAACTGAGTCACTCATAGAAAAACCTATAAGACAATAGAATAGACTAATGGTTTCCTCCTAATTGTTTCATATGTTTTACCCTACTAATTGATTTGATCTTCCAAATTTTAATCAATTGTACTATCTTAGATGTATCTAAATCTAGAATATGTCACATACCTTCTGTATTAATATTTGGATTCCTATAAAGGGATGAACAATAGAGACTCCCACAAATATGAGTCACATGGTTCCATTTGAATTTATTCATAGAAAAAAATGTAAGTAAACTCCCAAAAAATGGCCATCCACCCAATATCTACATAATAAAAAACATAGAGGAAGTGACCATTCTATAATATATAAATCATCCACATTAACTATTAATCTATTTGCAGGAGATACATTGTGCCAAATTTAAATTATGTGCTTTGGAACATATATAAAACATGTAAAGAAACAAGACATAAAATGTGTTTATCATTTGGATTTAATGCTTCTGGAAACACCTTGTAAGTGCTAAATATCCCTAATATACATAACTCCCTATTATTTTGTAAAAAGGGCTCTTTTATCTATATGAAATTTCCAACCTTAGTGAACCTACACACAACTATCCAAAAAGCATCATATATCCCCATTGTCTATTTTTTCACCATAAAAAATTACATCTTCATGTCCTCCTACATCATTCTGAGTAGAAGATGTATCTATATAAAACCACCATGAAACCAGTGATTAGAATTTTTCCAATAGATGGTAAGGAATTGGGAAACAAGTCCAACAATATATCTCTCCATCCAAGGCCACAAAAAAATCCCATTAAAAATGATATGTATTATTTAGTTATAAATGCACCATTGAAATTTATGTATATAATTTTTTCCTAAATTAATCGCTAATTGAAGTATAAAATTAAACCCTCCCTTATATTATGATAACATTATCATTTTTGAACAACCACCCAGTCATTATGCCTCCAAATTCCAGTTTTTTCACATCACATCCCATTATGGATAAAAATACAGTATTGTATTAACCCAGTCCACCAAAGAATATGAAATCATTGTTGTGACATATTGTATCCCACATTGGTCCCCAAAACCATCCATCCTACTGTCAGAAAATATATTCACCATGTACCATTGTTCCTAAATGTTCTATTCTTCAATCAACAGATATATATATATATATATTGTTGGATAAGAAAAAATATATTGATGTTACAATGTAATATTGAAAGGATATAAAAAAATGAATTTCAACACATATTATACCCAATGCTATTACTACAAATTATGAACTCACTATGAGATACATAATGACAGCACTTCTGGACCATTTTAAAAACAAACGTCTCAAAAAAGTGAGAGTGTTTTCAACACATCAATGTGTATAAATATTTTTGTAGATCCATGTATTAGAAATTGTGGTTCAAATAATGTAGTGACAACTAATATAACAAATAATATACTACTTTACCCCCCCCCCCCCCCCCCGCATCAATTCTTCTCCCATGACCAGTCATTCGACATCACAATTTATAGCATATCATATCATTGGATCAGGATGAATTAATAATGGTGTTTTAGTAAAAAATCATCTTTTTTCTCAATAATATCCTCATAATATAGTTCAACCCCAAAAACAACACATATTTCTTCACCATAATAGTCATGTGTGCAATTAAATTAGATAAGACTAGGATAAAACAACAATATTTCAACACTAAAATTAGAAAAATCATAATTTAAACGATATTACATGGAATTATGTAGAACATAACGACAAAAAAAGTCTCCATGTAGACTAATATAATAATTTAAAAACTAAATTCTTTGAGAATTGAAACTATAAATACAAAATAGACACTTATAAATCATTGAGTAATGATATTTTATTTGAAATATGCTTTGGATTATTAGGACATGTGTAGAATATGTATTTGAGGTTAGTTAAAAAAATAAGGAAATCATCAATGAACATTATAAAAAATGAGTAAATTTATTGGTAGAAGATGTAGATCGTAAAATACATTAGAATAGAACAGATATATTTATTCTATATGGAATCACCATTCACATATGTAATCAATATAAAACCCTAAATATTTTCGTTGGCATATCCTACCTTTTCATTTAAAATAGGTTATATCCTGATAGAAAAATCAATCATAGAAAAAATATAATCTCACTAAAACACTTCAATGATATATTCTATCTTGGAAAGCATATATATTCTTCCCAATAACCTAATTCATATTCTAATAATCTAGGAATTATTGAATACTACCATACAACTTCTTGGGGAAAATTTTGACCGTAAAACGATGCAATCATCCAAATAAAACATATCTATTATAAGACCTTGAGTAATAAATTGTTCTCCATGTACTCATTAGGTGTTTTTTGATAATGGTGTATCAAAATTGGATTCACACTAGGGAAAAGCATTATCACAGTCATTACACCTCTATCATGTGGAATACCTATGAACTCATCAATGAAGACATCTAGATAGTGAATCAACATAAGAATAAAAGGGGTGATAGTTTCCATTGATCCTATTGAAAGCGACATATATATAATATTTATTATAATCATCACAAAAATTTCAATGTCTGCACTAACTCAACCAACTCCAAACATCCACTCACAAGCTATTACAAACATCTATCACTATTCTGATGAAACTATTACTCTCCATTGTTATATATCAATTTGGGTTGAATAACATGTAACAAATTGAATTCCAAGATCCACATCAAAGAAAATCATATCCAAAGTCATACTTTATATCTTATTTTCATAAATAAAAATTAATATAAGACATTTATATTATCATTTAATAGGATATACCTTATTTACCAATGTTATATTAATTAAAATGAACATATAATAATACTTTCTCAATAAGTATTCTCTAAAAAATAGTTGTTGATACAATTTAGTTGGAAGAACCATTATCAAAAAATTGTATTCATTGTAGATGAAATCATGAATTTAAATAGAAAAATAGTCTCCCCCTACTCACGATAAGATGGATACTTATAAACTTGTTATTCATAGCCACCCTCAGCTACAGGACCCAGTACCTCTGGTACATGAATCATATTAGTTTTCATTTTTAGATAATATAATTGAGGACCAATTTTATATCCTTATTTAAATCATATGACTCAATCCCAAATGAAGGCCCACCAACTTTCTCTATAATAATACTGTAATGGCCTGATGTTTTTAAATTTTTTTTTTAAATAATTTTTATTATTCAATAGCATTCTTTAAATGAAATCGTGATTTTAAATGAACTACAATATGACATTATTATTAAATTACTATTATAGCTTAGTTTTTAGGTTAACAGAAATAAATTTGACTAATTATGAAAATTCTTTATGAATTAATTGGTTATCATTTATTTAAGAAAAATATATATCAATTAGATATTTTTATTTGAAGTAAATTGCTATTGGTAATTAAATTAATGAGATATATATGTGTTTCATATTTAAAAATGTTTTTTAGTATTCATCTAATTGATATTGTAGTCATAGGTTATGAATAAAACCATATTTGATGTATAAAACCATTTTTTAGGAGGTCAATTTTATGCCTTTGAATGGAGAACCCATTTTAATTTAATATTTTGACACATTAATATTTTTTATATGTAAACATAATATTATTATTTTAATGTTTGATATAAAAATTTACTTTGGATAAATTTCTGAAATTTTTCTAATAAAATTATTATTTTGATGAATTGTTGAAATACAATACATTTAAATTAAAAAACAAAAATTCTCATCAAAAAAATTTATATGGTTAACTTATAATATTGAATGGTTTTAAATTAAAAATAGAATATATTTTTACCGTTTAATATAATGATGGTCATTGTAAATAATTATACTTTCAATTCATATGTAAAAACATTTCAATCTTTTATAATGTTTTAACATTTAAATGATAGGTCCTCTCATTCCGACAACAAGATTGATAATAAATTATTCAATGAAAATTATGTATTTTGAAATTTTATAAATGTATTCCACTATTGAAATCAGTCTTCCCAAATTATGTTAATAGGATACTTTTATTATTTTGGCCTTATGAATAGTAACATTGGTAATTATTTTTATTACCATAGTTAAATGTAAATCTGGTAATTATGTGTGAAAATATTATAACAAAATTACCTTAACACTAGTAAAAATCCTATTAGATGACCAAATTCGGCCCTTATCATCTATTTTTTTTAAATGGAATCACTTTGTAGCCACTTAGCACCGAATATTAGATAAATGTAATATAGGTAAATGAATGTGACAAAATGTCAGAATTTCATTTTATATAAGTATATTAATTATAATATATGGATAACTAGGAGATACAATCGACAATATATAGTCTAAAAAAAACTAAAAGAATTACCTATATCATATAAATATATTTATAGTTTTTAAAGATTAAATAATTACCATTAATGATGAAAAAATGGTGATGTAGAAATTATTTTATTAATAGAAACATCAAATAAATGGATTTAAAAATATTCAAATAAATATCATACAAAATAATTAAAGTCAACCATGAATTATCTAGGTGACTATGAAATTTTATGAGTGTATTTAATAATTTGGATCAAATTTATCTTCTATATGAATTTTATTAAAATTCATATAAATGAATACATTCAAAATTGACACTATTGGCATTTTATTAAAATAAAATTATATTAAATTATATAAAAATAATAAAAATAGTTAAAAATTACATAATTTTAAGGTTTAATATTTCGTAAAATATCCCAGTATGTTTGATTAATACCATATATGTACATATTTATAACAATTTAATATTTAAATTCTTATTACCTAGATTAAAATTAAATTTAACAACAAAGTGTTAATTAAAATGATAATGCTTAAATTGAAATAAACACTTCTCTAAAATTTATTAGTTGATGAAATTACCACCATATGAAATATCATCATCCAAATTGGGTTATTTTGGATGATTTTACGTGGGCTTTTATTTTATTATATATTAATATTTTTTAGCCTTTCAAAAGTACCCATCACGACAATTATAAAATGGCACCACCTCCCACAACCATTCACATCATTTTGAGACTCCACGATCATTCAACATTCATTATTTCATTATAATATCCCATATTATAACTCTAGAGATTATGGTCTTCTTCAAGGATCAACTGCAGTTCCCTATGGGGAAATTTAAAGGAGGCACGTCAATGAAGACGTAATCTATTATACCGGTTCATTTAAAAATAATTCTTCTACAACATCTTTTTCATTAGTTGTTTAATTATAAATTAATAACATAAGTATAAATAATATACTAATATGTTATTATAAACATGAAACAACCCTATTTCACCTTCTATCAATCCTATAGAAAAATGAAATCATAGCGTGTGCGTACGTACGATTGACCATCCCCACATTGTGGTTTGATCTTTTTTTCACCAACAACATACCTGGATAGATATAATGGTGTAATTAATAACCATATAGTAATATTTTAAATTGATACTAAAAATGAGATATTTTAAACCATCCACTTACAAACCATTCAACAATTATTAGAATGATATAGTCACTCGTGCGTACATACGACTTATTGTCTCCGCTGTGCAATGTGATTCGTTCTACATAATCATCATTAAAACATGTTATATAAATTAATTTAATGAATAAATATGATAAATATTATACTAATACTATTATGTAAATTATATTACTATAACCTAAAAATAGGAATAAGTACTTATCTGACAAAATATGCATAAGAACATATATCAGTTAATATGTGAATAACGAATAATAATGAAATGTTACTAAAAAAAGATTAAAAAATGATAATAATAAAATTTATTATGATTCTAGAATAAATCAGTAACATTATTAAAATCATTATATTTTAGGTTTGGATACATAAAATTTATTTCATACCTAAGGTATGAGATAAATTTGAAAATCACATTTTTATCCGAGATTTTTTATTCATAAGTATTTTTGGAGAGTTTTATCATCTGCATCAATGTTTTATAGATGCTTAATTCAAAATTTTATTTATATCCTTCAATATTTTTTTAAAGTCAATTTTAGAATTTTTAAAATTTTACTAAATGGTATAAATGGAATATTTTTTTGTTTTCGGTAACAGGCACTTTTTGAATTTGTTGGGACAATGTAATGGAAGAATGTTTGTTTTATTATACAACATAAATATATTTTGAAACATTAATAATTCTTTATTTCCATTAATCATATACTGAGATATTACATTGTTAATTTTACATAAAATCATTTCTTCTAAATTGTGTGGTATTTTGAATAAGGAAAACATTTGGGAAGAAGAAATGGTTCTTTTTTCCAAAATGAAGCTCAAGTGTTTTATCAAAATTAATTTTCAAGAATATATAGGTTTATGTTTATAACTATATTATTACATTGATATAATTGAGTAAATTATGGAATTATTTTTGTGAAAAGAATTCATGAATTATGTTATGATGGAAAGATGTTTAATAAACCCATATTATTTCATGGGATCTGCTATGATAAATGTTTTTATATTTTTTTGGGAAAACCTAAGAATAGTTTCATTATGAGATGGTTGGGAACACCATCTCCCAACAATGAATTAGGTAATGATTTATATCTCGTTAGATATACATGATTGGAATGGTAAGTAAATATGGTTCGGTAATACAGGGCTGGAATGAGGAGTGAACTCGGTTCAGTAATGGACATTTTCCTCTATGGTGGTCATGGAAATGAGCCTTGAAAAATATGAAATGATTTTCTATGATTATGTTTTTATGAACCTAATTTTTTTGACTATGGGGAACACATTTCACTTTCATGATTTATCTTATGACAAGATATTATAATTTTTTATATGAAGGAATAGAATTTTAAATTTTATGTTCTTATGATTATGATATGAATGATATTTCCATTATTTACACTTATTGAGTATTTGAGATCACCCATTTCATTGTTTCTAATCCCCAGGTCATGAAAAATGGTATTAAGTATGAAATTTTATAAAGAATTCCAGTTATGATGAAATAAATGGGAGGTAATTTAGATGTTTTTTGAATAAGTTTTTTATGTTTCCTAGTTTATAAAGACACTATACATATTAGGTGCTGGAATGGTTTTCTAATATGTTGTAATGAATAAAATTAAATTCTAAAGTAATATAAATTTATGTAATATATGGGTTGATATAGCTGGTATCATAGAAAAATTTATAGTTATCCTTTGGAAATTAGAATGATAAAGCCTTAGTAAGAACCTTAGAGATATGTATTAGTATAGGATACATTCCTAGTGTTATAGAAATGACCATGAATAATTGAGGATAAAACCAAAAGTGTCCTAAATTGAAATTTTATTCTTGATAATGTGGTTTTCCTATTATGATTAGTGTTTCTCACAATATACTTCATGGTTTTATTAAATGGTTGGAACCCGAAGGAACCATGTTAATGCTAAATACGATGGGAAATGAAATGATTATACCTATGAGAAACAAAATGTTATGGGAGTTGGAATTAAATACATTGTATCCATGATCAAATAACAATATCAAGTTATGAATCATATATTAAATCCAATCAAGAAAATAAGGGAGAAACATTGTATTGTGTCTTTCCTGAGACATTGTCTTCCTTTATTCAGTGGCTCTTCTGATCATTAGTTGATGAACAATGGACTAGTACCATTGAAAATATATTTTCAATACTATCATATTATGAATACGATATATTCATCTTAATAGTATATCATTTGGATGGAAAATCTAATCAATGGTTTAATCTTATCATGAATACATGGAAAATAGGTGAAATTGAGTTTCATTAATGGGACGAGTCATGAAGTAATTTTTTAAAAAGTTCGTTTCTTGTATTATTGGAAAAAATATATATAATGAGTTCCTTGAATGTAAGAATAAGGATGATGATTTTGTTTGTACCCAAAAAGAAAATTTTAGAGGACATGCAACGTTATATTGTGTATTTATTATCCAACCTAAGAGTAAGATTGATTTATTTTATATAGGCTTAAAAAATGTCTTTGAAGATAATTATCCATGTGGGAGATTAATAGCTACAAGGAAATTGTTCAATGTTATCTCATGGTTGAGATGGAAATTTGAGTAATCCACCGGTCATATGGGTTTTATATGAAAAGAAAAATGGAATTAAATGGAAAATATAAATACCATACTAAAAAGAAGATTATTTTTCCCTTATGCTCAATGTTTGGAATGAAACATGGAGTGAATTTTCATAACGGGACTAGTAAGTGTTTTATGTTTGTAAAAAAGGTTATTGTGAAATTGAATGCCGAAGTGATGGGATAAAGTTTTCTAATGATGAAAAACAGATAATGATACATAGAATGCACCTTCAACATTTCAATGATACATGTGCTATGAAATGGGGCATTATTCCAACGAATTTTTTAATCCATATTTTATTGATTATTATCAACATCCAAAAACATTTAAGTCTAAGGAAAATGAAATGTCACATGAAATCACTATCAGTGATGTGGAGTATGCTAATGAAGTGGTGAAACGTAAACATACCAACCAATCTAATGTAAAAAATGTTTTATTTAATTATATATCCACCCAATGTTTTAATTATGGTTTATCTTCTAAGGGTATGACCATATTTACTCAGCAATTAGATGTTGAGTTAGATAAGGAAACTCTTAATGGAAGAACGACCGAATAAAAAGTTTATAATTATTTGACCAACTAAGTTGGGATATATACTTTTACAAGATTGAACATCGTTTCTGATATCATTAACTAAGGGTCAATAAGTAAGATATCCCAAATACACCATTCTGCACAAGGTATAGACACTATGAATTTATAGTGATGCCTTTTAGTCTTAATAATTTCCCTGCTATCTTCATGGATCTATTGAATAAATCCTGTAGAGACTATCGTGATTAGTTTGTGGCAGTCATTATAGAAGATATTCTTGTACATTCAACGAACAATGAATACCAGTAATATCAATTGATAATTCTACTAAATACCCTAATAATGGAAAATCATTATGCCAACTTTAAAAAGTATGAATTTTGGCATTAGAATGATTCATTTTTTGGTCACATAATATAAAGAGAGGGGATATCTTTTGATCTAGCAATAAAAATGTTAATTCAGAGATGGTCAAGACCAACAACAGTAAGTGATATGTGATTTTATCTTTTTTTGGAAGGATATTATATATATTTTTTAAAAATAATTTTTATGATTATCTAATCCACTCACCAATTTGACTCATAAAGTAATTATGTTCGTTTAGATGGAGGAATGTGAAGAGAATTCCAAAGAGATTAAAAAGGTTATCTCGTACACATTTTCTCACACTTCCTTTTAGTAGAGAATGTTTTGTGATCTATTGTGGTTCATACAATAAGGGGATGGTATGCATTCTCATGAAAAATGTTATAATGTTATCTTATGCCTTACGACACTTGAAAATCTGTGTGAAAATTTACCTAACTCATGATATGGTTTTTCCTACAATAATCATTGCTTTATAGGTATGGATACATTATCTTTTTTTTCTGAAAGGTGTGGTATTTATAATGATAAGAAAAGTATAATGTGTATTTTCACAAAAATGGAGATGAATATGAGACAAAGATGATGGTTGGAGTTGATTAACGATTATTATTTCTCCATAAATTTCCACCATAGGAATGTGAACAGGGTGTGAGGTTATTTGAGTCAAAAAGACCATGTTAGATTATCCATGATGAGTATCACGAGAGATCTAATATTTATGGATTTTAAAATGACGGTTCATGAAATTTTATTGAAAGGGGAGAAATAATAGTTTTCTCTAATGAATTTTCAACCATCTATACAAGTAAATATTAAATAGGTATAGAATGAAAATGTAGTGATAAAACAGATGGGGGGAAATTTTCTTAAATTCATCCTTGATTGTGATGAAATAATATTGGGTAATAACAAGGGTTGTATTCCTCCCATACTAGTATTATAGAAGAATCTATCGGATGACGTTCATAATTAATCAATCTCAATTCAAC
This sequence comes from Viscum album, assembly GCA_963277665.1. Lineage (NCBI taxonomy): Eukaryota > Viridiplantae > Streptophyta > Magnoliopsida > Santalales > Viscaceae > Viscum > Viscum album. The sequence continues at coordinate 2,078,905,074 of OY728136.1, read as the reverse complement.
CTGGAATCATATATATGTACATGGATATGAAAGTGTACTATTGGTGGGATGGAATGAAAAGAGATGTTGTCAAATATACTTTCGATGCTTGTTTTTTAGCAAGTTAATGATGATAGATAGAAGACTAAGGGGGATATAAAAATCATTACCCATAATAGAATGGATATGAAAAAATATCATTGTGTTCTTTGTTATTAGACATCCAAAAACATCAAAAGGAAATAAAGTTATCTTGGTAATTTTTGATCAACATAAAATGTAATCCCACTTAATTCCTATTAGAGAGGTTTTACCTCTTGAAATACTTTCTAATATATATGTAAAAGAAGTGGTATGATTTCATGGAGTACCGATGTCTAATATATTTGACCGAGATCCAGGGTTTACCTCAATGTTCTGGGGAATTAATCAGGATGCACTAGATATAGAGTTATGTTTCATTGTTTATTAACATCCTTAGATAAATGGTTAGTCAGAGAGAAAAATTCAAACTCTGGATGTCATGTTGAGAGAATGATCTTTCAATTTGAAAGGTGGTTGGGATCAACCCCTTCCATTGGTGGATTTTTTTACAAAAATATCTTTTACTCTAGTATTTAGATGGATCTTCATGAATCACTGTATAAAAAGAAGTACATAAATCCATCATTTTTGGGGTTATGATAGGGATATAAACCTATTATGACCTGATCATGTTGATTAAATGGTAAAAAAGGTCAATCCTACTCAACAACACATAAGAGCAGCTCAATGTTGTGATGGTAGCATACTGATTGGAACTTTCACCAAATCCCTCTCATGTTCATGATGTGTTTCAAATATCTCTCCAATGAAAGTACATACCTAATCCTTCACATTTACTATGCTACGATGTTGTAAAGCTGGATCAAGGTCTTTCTTATGATGAACAACCAATATAGATTATGGATTGTAGCGAAAAATTTATACAAAAGAAGACCAATCGCTTGGTTAATGTTCTATGGAAGATCCACCAATTTTAATAATCTAAATGGAAACTTGAGGATATAATGAGGGATAGTTTTTATAATATTTTTTTTTCATTGGAATATTTGTAGACTGAAATTCAGATTACAAGGGGTAGAATGTAACACTCAAATGTTTTATATAAAATAGTTTCTTTAATAAAATTTATTCTTTTATAGCTTGCTTTGAAATAAATTGTGAGTTTAAATGATCCAATAGATGACCTTGTTATAAAGTAACTATTATATACTATCAATTTGGTTAGTAGTAGTAATTACAACTGACTTATGAAAATGCATTATGAATTCACTGGCTATCAATTATTTATGAAAAATATAAATAAATTATATATTTTTATTTTGAGTGAATTACTTTCTTAAATTGAATAAATGAGAAATCTATGTGTTATATATTTAATTTAATTTTAAAAGTAGTCATCCAATGGATATTTTAGTCATAGATTATGAATAAAATTCTATTTGATGTATAAAAACCTATTTTTTTAAAAAGTTTAATTTTATACATTTGAATGGAGAAGCAATATTAAATTATTATTTTTTACACATTAATAATTTTTATATGAAAACATAGACAAGTTATTTCTAAGTGGGATATAATAATTTACTGTGGATAAATTTCTGTTATTTTTCTGATAACATTCATTTTTTGATGAATAGTATAAATATGCTAATTTTTAATTAAAAACAATTATTTATTTGAGATAATTTATATTCATTAATTATAATATTTAATAGATTTAATGTAAAAACCGAATATATTTTTACCATTTACTATAATTAAGCCCATTTTAATTAATTTTACATTTAATTCATATTTAAAAACATTTAAAAATTTTACAGTGTTAAAAATTTTAAAATACTTATTCTCTCACTCTGAAAAAGAAATTGATTTTAAATTAATCACCAAGTCATATATGTTTTCAAATTTTAAACATAGACTCCTTATTTAGAATCAGTTTGTATAAATTTTGTTAATAGTCTACTTTTATTTTCAGGCATTATGAATAGTAACATTGGTAATTATTTTTATTATCAATGTAAAAGGTAAATCATGTAATTATAGAAAAAATTATTTAAAAAAATTATTTTAACACATGTAAAAAAGAAATTGGATTAATAAATTATACCCTTATCATATATTTCTTGAAATGGAAGTACTTTATGTCCAATTACTTATTAATATGACACACATGTAATAAAAACTAATGAATGTGACCAAATTTCACAATCTCATATTATGTATGTATATTAATTTTAATATATGGATTTCTAAGAAATAATATCAACTATAGATAGTTTCTAAAATCTAAAAAAATTGTACTAAGTCATAAATATTTATTTTTAATATTTTGAGATTAAATAATTACCAATAATGATTACACAATGGTGATATAGAAATTATTTTATTTATAAAAACAAAAAATAAATGCTAAAAAATATTAAAAGAAATATCATATGAAATAATAAAAGTTATGGACCAATTTTTTATTTAAATATGAAATTTTCGAATTTTATTCAAAAGTTTGGTTCAAATTTAATTTTTGTTTCAAATTTATTTTTATTCAAATAAATGATTAGTTTGTAAATTTACAAGATAGTCAATTTATAAAAAAGATATTTTAATAAATTATTTAAAACCCATTAATGTATTTAAAAATTACAAACCGATAAAGTGAAAAATTTCATAAAATGTACATTTGTTTTCAATTAATACCATATAAGTAAATATTTATAACAATTAAATATTTAGAATGTTATAACAATAATTGAAATTAAATAGAATAACCAAGTGTTAATTAAAATTAAAATCCTTAAATTAAAATAAGAACATGTCTAAAAATTATTAGGTGATGAAATTAAAACCTTATATCATCTCATATTCTTAATTGGGAAATTTTAGTGGATTATATGTGGGGTTTGATTTTGTTATAATTTAATATTTTGAACTTTCAAAATGTTCCCCTCACCTCAACTATAAAAGGTCACCTCCTCCCTCTCCTCTTCACTTAATTTTGAGAGATCATGGTCGGACAATCCGTACCATTTTTACTTCCCAACGTCCCTATTTTCATTTTATTGGTTCTATTATTCTTTATAGTCCAACTCTTGGTCCCTAAGAATAAATTTAAAGGACACACATCGAGTAAGAGGTTATCTCTTCTACCCATTCATTCAAATTTATTTCATCTTATACATACTCTTCATCATTTTGATTCAATATATAGTAATAAAATTAGTATCACTCATACACTGATATGTTATTATAAATATGTAACAACCATATTTTACCTTATATCCATAATACAAAAAATGAAGTCACCGCACATGCGTATGTATGACTTACCGTCTCCACATTATGGTGTAATCTATTTTTCACCATCACCTCACTTGGATGAATATTATAGCAGAAAAAATAAATATATATGATTATTATAACTTGAAACTAATCCCGAGTTGGTTTATAGCTTCCAATTCAATACCATTCAACAATTATGGGAATGATATCGTCGCTCGTGTGTACGTATGGCTTACCATCTCTATGGTGTGATGTGATTTGTTCTACATAATATTCAATATAGAATGATTACAAAAATGCATTGAATGAATAAATATGATACATATTATACTATTACCATTCTTTAAATGATATAAATATAACCTAAAAATAGAAATAAGAACATATCCAAAAAAAATTCATAAGAAAATAGTGAGTTTAACACTCGAATTATTAGTGATAATGAATTGTTACTAAAAATGGAAAATAATTATCATCATAAAAATGATTATTATTCTAGAATAAATCAGTAACATTATTTAAATTACTATATTAGAGGTTTTGATAAATTGAAATAATATTTTATCTATGGTGTATGGTAAATTTACAAATCTCGTTTTTATCATAAATGGTTTTTTGTAAGTATTTAATGGTGGTTATTTATCATCCATGTCCATATTTTATAAATATATATTTAAAAATATTCTTTATATACATAAATATTTTTTAATGACTATTTTAACATTTGGTAAATTTTACTAAATGGTATGAATTTATTCTTTTGTCATTTTTGGTAGGCGGTACTTTTTGGCATTTTCAGAAAAAGATTGACAAGAATGTTTTTTTTACTTATACGAGATGAATTAGTTCTTACATATTTAAAATTATTTATTTCATTAAAGCATCCGCTACAATATTAAAAGGTTAAATTCCAATAAAATTATCTCATCTAAAATAGTTTGGTATTTCGAAGAAGGAAAATGTTTTGAAGATGAAAGAATATTTTCCTCATGAATGAAGTTGAATGGATTTATCACCATAATTTTCTATCAATGAATACATATGTTTATGTTTCTATCCCTGTTATTACATTGATTTTATTTTAAAAATTAAGGAATTGTTTTTTTGAAAACCCTTATTGATTATGTTATTATGTAATGATGTTTATGAAACCCATTTTATTTCATGGGATATGCTATAGTAAATGATTTTATGTTTTTTAGAACACATAAGAATGGTTTCATTATGAGATGGGTGGGGACCTATATATCCCTCAAATTCATTAGGTATGGATTTTTATCTCATGAAATTATTATGACCTGAACATCATTTAAATTTGGTTCAGTAATATAGGTCTGGAAGAAAGAGTAAACTCTATTCAGTAATGGACATTGTCCGTTATGATGGACTTAGCAACGAGCCATGAGTAATATGAAATGATTTTTTGTTCTTATCTATGTAGGCCCCAGAAATTTATTATTTTATTACTAATGGAATTAAATTTCACATTTATGATTTATCCAATGAAAATATATTAAGATCTTTTACATGTTGGATATGATTTTTTAATGTTATGTTCTTATGATTAGGATATTTTTGATATTACCATTTTTTACCCACACTGAGCATTTGATCTCACCATTTCATATGTTTCTTTTCTCCATGTCATGAATAAATTTATTAATTATGATATGAAAAAAATGTATTCTAGTAATGATGAAATAAATGAGAGACAATGTCGATGTTTTCTGAAACAGTTGTTTACGATTACCAGTTTCTAATGTCACTGTACCAATATAGTTCTGTCATTGTTTTGTTATATATTTTAATGAATAAACATCAATTATAATGTAATATCAATTTATGTAATGTATGAGTAACTATAAGAACTATAATTGAATTAAAATTATTACACATTGTTGATACTCTATCTATGATGCATTGATATATATGTATGGATCAGACCAACCTACCCATCATGGATGCGCAATGTGTCACATCTTGAAGGGGTATATGAAACTATTCTATACTTTTCCATTTCCCTTATAACCAATATCATATATTCAAACATCCTCTTCGTTATAAATGAATATATTCTCATTGAAACTATCATATATTACCTCTTATTTTCACTAAATAGGGGAAATATTTATTTAGCATGAACCTCATCTATTAAATTTTTTATAATCATTTCCATGGAATCTACTATGAATTGTTTTCTATATCAGTTCCACCGACTAAGAAATTTATCATTAGATTAAGTAAAATATAGTACTTCATTTTCATCTATGACTCATTCCTAGATATGTGGTGACCGAATCAATGATTCAAGAAACACATAGAGTACAATAACAACATCATAAATCATTTTTTTTTATTTATGAACTAATGTGCCTAGTAAATATTTAATGTGAGGGGTAATAATTACACAAATAATAGGCTTGTTGGTCGGAGTGGACACTCAAGAGTGGGGTGAATTGAGTTCCAATTAAAATTTCGGTTTTAAAACATTGTCTTTAAAACCCCCAAATAAGATACTGAATTAAACTGTAGTGAATTTATATCAATGTAATGGTTATGTTGGGTTCTCAAGGGATTGATTATTTCCCATTTAATCAAAACATAAAGGTTGATTAACCTTTGATACCAACTTACTAATTTACAACTAATATAAACACTTGCGAATTTAATTATCAAAGCGGCTTTAAAACAGTTTTGGTTTTAAAGTAATTAGCAGCGGAATAAAAGAATAGCTTTGAAAATAAATAATCACATAATATTAAACCAAGAGGTTCAGTATCAAGCTGAGACTTAGTCCTCTCAAAAAATTATATAAAAGTGATCCACACCCTGGATCGGGGATAAACAACAGTATACAACTGTCCAGGTCACACGACCTCTACCACTATTATCTGTGGGAAACAAAAACAACAGCAACCAGCTGTCCAGGTCACACGACCTCTACAACTATCCCAGTGGGATATAAAATATGTAAGAGTATAGAGTGAGGATTTACAAATCCTCCAGTTAAAGAACAGGAGAAAGTGTGCGTGAAAAATATAGCAGATAACAGACACTACTCAATATGTAAAAAGATAAATCACAGAGTCAAAGATTTAGAGTTTTGAAATGGCTCTAGTGATTGTCGTGCAGTTCTGGACTCCTTTGATTGATCAGAATTCTCTCTAAGTCCAATTCTGGTTTTTTTCTGGAAAACAGAGTATCATCTGATTCCTTGACTTCCAGGTGTAGAGACAGGGAGATAGTAGTCAATGAAGTTCTTGTGTTATGTTCTCGTTCTCAGCTCTTCGCTGGTATCCGGTAATGAGTTCTTCATGTGTGTTCTGTCGTCTCTTTGAATTCAGGCTCTTTTGTTCTTCCAGCACACCTTGTGTATGTATATATCTATTTGTAGTATTCTATCTTCTTCTTTGTAGTAGCACATCCTTCCTTTATTTAAAGCACGTGCTCCGGTAAAAGATGATTTACTTTTTGCAGGTACGAGGTATGGTTTCCTGACATCCAACAGCACACATTAAATAAATGTCAGTGTATTAAAATATACTTGATATGACTATTGGTTAGATTAAACAAAGATAATGAAATTAAAGCATTGTCGGGTTCAGTCTCTGGAAAGTTAGTTCTTGATATCGGTAGACTTGTGGTGCAGTAGGTGTCTATATCGGTAGATTTCATTTGTAATGGTAGAATTTGTATCGGTAGCTGCAATAGTATACTTGATCGCATCAGTAGCGGTGGACTAGTAACGGTAGCTGTGGCTCTGCCTTGTATCGGTAGCGGTAAGTCCCCATCGGTAGCTTCCTTGATGTATCAGTAGACTTTGCGTATCGGTGGACTTCAGCATATCGGTAGACTTCAACATATCGGTAGACTAGAGCATATCAGTAGCTCTGTATCGGTAGCTATCGACTTCGATGTAGCAGTATGTTTGAGTACAGGTGAGCTTGTAACTGTAACACTATCGGTAGACTTTGATGTAGCGGTGAACTTTGAGTACCGGTGAACTTGATGTATCGGTGAACTCTGTATCGGTAGCTCTATTCGATATCGGTAACTCTAATCCATAACGGTGGTATCAGTATCTCTATTTGATATTGGTAGCTCTAATCCATAACGGTGGCTACTGTTCTGTATCTGTAGCTCTAATCCATAACGGTGGCTACTGTTCTGTATTGGTAGCGATAAACTGTTTAAGCATTCTATTGGGAGAATGAGTTAGGTCAGAGTACATATCTCCAAAAGACTTATATTAAGCATAATTGAAAGTAACAACATATAATAAAGCATATTTGAGATGTATCAAACATAATTAAGATATAAATAATATATAGTTGGGATTATCAAAATATAGTAAAGCAACTCAATTCCCAGAGGGTTCAACAATCTCCCCCCTTTTGATAATCACAACTTATACCAAAAAAATAGTATCAGAGATAACATATATCATAAAAAAATGATATCAAAAAAATATTATCAGAGAAAACAAGAAAATATGGAAATGAACATGAGGTTTCTTTTTTTAAAAAAAATTTCCATATTCCTCAAGTCTCAGTTTCTCATTCCCCCTTTGTATATTTCTCCCCCTTTGTTAACTCTTAGGACTCATATCTTATTTTCTCTCATTTTATCATGTTCTCATTTTCTCCCCCTTTGTGATTAACAAAAAGAAGGGTAGAAAGGAAAAGATAAAGATTAGCAGAGAATAAATGACAAGGTACTAGAAACACAGTAAAGTAGATAATGAAAAGGAATTTCATTAATATAAAAAAGATACATTGATAAAATCAGAACAAAAAAACAAAAACAAAATTAATCCTATTAGAATGTTCTAGAAACACTCAACCCTCCTCTGGAACATGTGTATTTCCCTTAGGATCAGTAGAGGTTGCAGGTGCAGGGTCAGCATAGGGTTTCGAAATAGCTGAAGGCACAACTGGTGGTTCAGCTACAGAAACTATACTGGATCTGAAATCTGAGATCCTCTGAGTGATCATCCGTGTCAAGCTCCAGATGGCTTGAATTGGAGTAAATTTAGGAGTACTCCCAGAGGCAGAAGCAGGAAGTGCAGGAGGTAGAATCACTGGTCTGGCAGCCACATGCAGGAAGGGCAGCAACAGGTTTCTGAAATCCATTATAATGCTTCCTCCTCTCTCCATTGCAGACACAAAAATCATCTCTATTCTCTATAAAATTATCCAAAGCAGGAGTAAGCTCCCTGAGCTTACTAACTTGTTCCCTTAAGGCTTGGGTAACTGGAGGTAACATCATATTTTCCAACAAGAGCATGAAATGGTTTGTCATTTGGTGCTTGGTATAAACCTTTTCAAAATAAACATCCACCTTATTTTTGATTTCTTATTGAGAAGCAATAGCTACCCGCAGGTGATCACAAACAAAACTACTAACTAACCTAGTGGTAACAAGAATCTAAGTATCTGATGCACCAATGGGACTGGCCTTAGACAATTCTTCCTGAACAATAGTGCGGATCTGGTAAAGGTTCACACTGGAGCTAGTTGAGGGAAGAGGTTTCATTGAGAAGGCCACTGTCTCCTTGAATGATTGAGTCAGACTACTAACTACCTTCTCAACATGTTCATCCGGACTGTTCAGATGTTCTTTGACTGACTTCTTAAAGGACTCAAAAACATCCACAAACTATTTGACCATTTCTTTGATATAACGAAAGTTAGTGTGCACTTGGGTTTGAGAACTATTCAAGGCAGTCAATGAAGCAATTGATTGTCTAAGAGCAACAAGAGCTCATGTCCAACTCTCAATCTGAGTGTGTCACACCTTAAGTTCATCCACCATTTCTTTCATAGGACTGGACACACCACATCCAATGGATAACTCAAGGGATTTCTCTACGCTTTTCATCTCTTAAACCATACTTTTATTTATATCTTACTCTGACTCCTTTATTGCTTCTTTCAATTCAGCTTTTAAGGACTCAAGGTCCTCCTTGGTTGCCACATTTTCAGCCACACTGGGTAAGGTAACTAATTCCTTTTAGGGTTGGTCGTCCTCATCCGAATCTCTGTAAGAAATTCCAAGAATCATATATCCGGGATCTGATGTCCAACCTTTAATGTCATATAACACTGATACTAAGCCAAGATTCTCCCCCTCACTTGGAACATTCTCCTGAGGTATCTCTTCTAACTGTTCTTCCTGTGGTAATTCTGCAATTTCCTCTACAACCACAGCAGATTCAATATCCATTTGTTATGAGTCATTAATGACTCTTTCATCAATAAGTGATGCTGCTACTTCTTCCTGATCAGCCACTGTCATGACTGTACTGACTATTAGAGGACTCAAACTGAGCTCTTTTTCAAAATTTTCCTCATAATCTTCTTCACCATCATCCTCCTTTTCTCCATTAACATTATGATCAGATTTGGTTGTCTCATCCTCTTCAGAGGTATCCTTGACAACATAATGGCATGCTTCTTCTTCTTCTTCTTCTGTAGTCTCGGTATCATTGTACTTCAAGACAGTTTCTCTTTTATGTAGTTCTTTTGGAGGGCTAGCTTCTCCATAAGAAATAACATGATGCACAGGACAAGGGGGTAAGTTGGGGTCTCCGGCTTCCTCAACTGATGTCTCTTCCTCTATAGCTTCATCATCACTATAGACCGGTTATGGATCATCGGGTCCAAGTCCAGGATCCCTCAGATCCTTCGGTCTAGAAGGACGATCCATAGGAGTATACATGTCATAAATTTTTCCATCATCATTCACCCATGATTTCTTCCAAGTATTCCAACTGACTTTCATGTTTTTACAGACAGTTCTTGTAATATAGAAGTTGTCCTTAATAACTACCAGCTCATCCTGAGGTCTAGCAACCTCTTTCAATTTTAGCATTAGAGAAATCAGCTTTGAGAAAAACAGTGCATTTGATTTGGACTTTGGTCTAGTCATCTCTTCCACTTGAATCATAATAAATCTACATAGATTTATTCTCACACTGTGCTCCAGCAAGTATAACATATATATGTCTTGGAATCTCAAAGTGGAAAAGTCTTCTCTTCTCGGACTAACAACATGCTAAATAAATTTAAACAACAGCTTATCTTCTCCTACCATCTCTGCATCAATCACCTTTCTAGGGGTCTAATTCCCTGTAAACTCTAACAAAGAATCTTCATATTGAAACACATCACTGGTTGAAGGTACATACATTGAGTAGAGCGCATAATCTCCTTCATGTGGAACTCATAAGTTCCTAGCCCATTCCTCTGAAGTAAAATATACTTCCTGACCATTTAACATAGAAATCATTCTACTTTCTTCTTCAGACTTTTCAAAATGAATGAATTTGTAGAACTGTTTCACCAGTCCTGGATAATAAGGTCCGTTGTTGTTCGTGAATCATTCTAGCCAACCTTGCTCTTATAGCACTCCAAGAAACATGTAATTTCTCTCCATAATCCATTCTTCACACACATCTTTTTCAACAACAATCTCTCTCCTTGAGAGATGCGGGTTTATTGGATTCCTTCGAGATACAATTCCACTTGCACTGGTACTAGCATTAGATACATTCTTCCTTTTCTCTTGCGGCTCATCACTCCCATCTGTGACATGGGGTCTCTTGATGCGGGCCATTACAGATTCGAGGCTTAGGGTTTTGTGGCTTGAGAGGGTTAGGTTTGAGGGATTCGAACAGACGATTTCGCGGTGAGATTGAGAGAAATCTAGACTCAGTTTAATATCATTTAGGATCCATAAATAAAATAAATCATATATATAAAATATATCGATGTCTCGGCTATAAAGAAGTTTAAAACAGCGCGAGATGTACCGAAAAAGTCTCCTAACAGTGAGTTCTTTAAACGGTGAGGATTCTAACGGTTAGGTTTTCTAACGGTGAGGTTTTTCTAATGGTGAGGATTCTCTAACGGTGAGGATTCTCTAACGGTGATGATTCTCTAACGGTGAGGTTTCTCTAAAGGTGAGGATAAGTTATCATTCCTAATTCGTGTCTAATGAAACTTAATCTTTCTGAAATTAAAGGCTTAGTGAATATATCAGCTAATTTAAGTTCAGTACCTATAAATTCAAGTGTTATATCACCTCTTTGATAATGATCTCTTAAAAAGTGGTGTCTAACATCAATGTGTTTGGTTCTAGAGTGAAACACCAGATTTTTAGAGATGTTGATCGCACTAGTTTTGTCACAATTGATTGATACATGTTTAAAAACAAATCCATAGTCTAATAAAGTGTGTTTCATCCTCAGAATCTGTGCACAACAACTACCAGCAGCTATATATTCTGCTTCAGCAGTAGACAATGCAACTGAGTTCTGTTTCTTACTACAGCATGATACTAGGTACTTTCCAGGTGAATGACATGTTCCAGATGTTCTCGTCATATCTAACTTACATCCAGCAAAGTCAACATATGAATAACTATTTAGGTCAAATTATTGTACTTTTGGATAAAAACAACCCAAATTAGCAGTACTTTTATGATATTTGAAAATCTTTTTAACAGTAACTAAGTGTGATTCTTTAGGGTTATCTTGAAATCTAGCACACAAACATACACTAAACATAATATCAGGTCGATTAGCAGTAAGATAAACTAAAATCCCAATCATACCTCTATAATTAGTTTGATCAACTGGTTTACCAGTTTCATCAATATCCAATTTACAAGTGGTACTCATAGGTGTATCACTTCCCTTAATACTGTCCAAAACAAAACGATTTAATAAATCCTTATTATATTACTCTGATTTAAAATAATACCATCTTTAGTTTGAAAAATTTGAAATCCAAGAATGTAATTAAGCTCTCCCATTAGGCTCATTTCAAATTCATTTTGCATAACCTTTGAAAAATCAGTACATAAAGAATTTTTTGATGATCCAAAAATAATATCATCAACATAGATTTGTACTATTAATATATCTTTTGAAATTCTTTTTATAAAAAGAGTGGGATCACCAATTCCTTTTGAAAATACTTTTGAAATAAGAAAGTTTGAAATCCTTTCATACCAAGCTCTTGGAGCTTGTCTTAAACCATATAAAGCTTTAGAAAGTTTGAAAACATGATTCTAAAAATGAGGATTGGAAAAACCAGGTGGTTGTTCTACAAAAACATCTTCAACAATAAAACCATTTAGAAAAGCACTTTTCACATCCATTTGATATAACATAAAATTCAGCTATGATGCAAAAGAAAGTAAGATTCTAATATCCTCTAATCTAGCTATAGTTGCAAATGTTTCCACATAGTCAATTCCTTCTTCTTGATTGTAACCTTGTGCAACTATCCTAGCTTTGTTTCTAATGATGTTTCCAGATTCATCAAATTTGTTTCTAAACACCCATTTTGTGCCTACGGTTATAGTGTCCTTAGGTCTTTCTACTAATTTCCTGACTATGTTTCTTTCAAATTGATTTAGTTCTTCTTGCATAGCCATTACCCAAAATTCATCATTGATAGAATCATTGGTATTGTTAGGTTCTAACTGTGATAGAAAAGATGGATGTTCAACCTGATTTCATAGAGAAGCTCTAGTCTGTGTTCTTCTATCTAAATTACCTACAACAGCATCTAAAGGATGGTTCTTTAGAATCCAAGTTTGTCTTGAAAAGGTCGGACTCGAGATTTTAGGTTCATATACAGGTTGAGGTTCAACAGAAGCAGGTTCTGGAAGATTTCCAGAACTGGATGTTTTTACTACAGGTCCAATGTCCTTATCATTAAGGTTCAAAACAGATAGACCATCTTTAAGATTTTCAAGATAGGTCTTAGGTTCATGTGGATCAGTTTCATCAAATTTGATGTGAACAGATTCTTCCAAACATTTGGTTCTCTTATGGAAAACTCTATAGGCTTTACTAGAAATGGAGTAACCTAGGAATATTCCTTCATCACTCTTGGATGAAAATTTGTCGAGATTGTCTTTAGTATTAAGAATAAAGACTTTTCAGCCAAAAACATTGAATTAGTTAACCATATGTTTCCTATGGTTCCACAACTCATAAGGGTTCTTCTTAAGAACAGGTCTGATCAAGACTCTATTGATAACATAACAAGCTGTATTGACAGCTTCAGCCCAAAAGTAAACAGTTATTTCATATTCATTAAGCATAGTCCTATCAATTTCTTGCAGGGTTCTATTCCTTCTTTCTACTACACCATTCTGTTGAGGTGTCCTAGGGGAAGAGAAATTGTGACTATAGCCACTGTGTGAGCAGTAGGATTCAAACTCATGATTCTCAAATTCACGACCATGATCACTTTTCAGGGGTTTAATCTTATGTCAACTAAGGTTCTCTACAGACTTGGAGTATTTTACAAAGCAAGAACATGCTTCACTTTTGTGAGCTAGAAAATATACCCAAGTAAATCTAGAAAATTCATCTACAAGAACATAGACATAATGCTTCCCATTTAAACTAGAATCTTTAGAAGGTCCAAATATATCCATGTGAACCAAATCGAGAGGTTGAGAAGTTGAAACTTCTTTCATTGATTCAAAGGAAACATTATGTTGCTTTCCCTTTTGACAGGGATTACAAACTTTGTCTACTGGAAATTCTTGTTTGGGTAGGTCTCTAACTAAGTTCTTCCTAGAAAGTTTTCTATGTGAATGCACATTGCAGTGTCCTAATCTTCTGTTCCAAAGACAGTACTCTTTATGAAAAGCATTTAAACAAGTAATATTTTTCTTTGCTAATGAATTTAAATCAACAGAGTAAACATTTTCATTTCTCAAAGAAGCAAACACTAAAACATTTTTATAATTAAAGACATTGCAAGAATAATTTTCAAATTTAACATAAAAACCATCATCACATTACTGAGAAATACATAACAAATTGTATTTAAGTCCATGAAAAAATAAAACTTTGGAAATTAATACTGAGTCAGTGTTACCAATCTGGCCTATGCCGATGATTTTTCCTTTTGAGTTATCACCAAAAGTGAATAAACCTCCATCAACTCTGACTAAGATTTTAAAGCATGAGATGTCTCCTAACATATGTCTTGAACATCCACTGTCCAAATACCAAGTCTTTCTACAGGAGCTCATTAAACAGGTTCTCTACAAAACAGATTTAAATAGGAAATGATTTTGGTACCCAAATCTTCTTGGGTCCAGACAGGTTAGCCAATAAAACTTTAGGTACCCATATTTGTCTAATGGGTCTCATAAACATTGTAGAATCAAGAGATTTTGAAAGGTAAACCATATTAGATCCATAACTATGAATATAACTAGTAGAAACATATGAAGTTCCAAAGCTAGCTTTATTCTGTCCAGATTTAGGAATGAATCTAGTTTTGGTAATTTTCCTTTGTCCAGGTTGGTATCCTATACCAGTAGTGTATCTAGGTTCTATTTGTTTTCCTAGCATCCGAGTAAGAGTATCTTTATCATTTGTAAACTTTTCTAAGTATTTCTTAAGTTGATCATTAGAAAATTTCAGTTCATTGTTCTCTTTAAGAAACTGAGCATTCTTTTCTACTTCAATATCCAGATCAGATTTATGTTTAACAGTTAAAGCATACTGTTTCTTTAAACCTTTGTATTTTTCTTTCAACTCATTACAGGTTTCTTCTAACATATCACAATATTCAAATAGTTCAGATTTTGACATGTGTTCTGAGTCAGAATCATCTCCAAGTTAATGTGAATTTAAAGTAGGAGTATCAGATGTTACCTCAGACGTGTTTGTCATAAAACACATGTTTTCCTTATTTCTGTGTTTAGTTTCAGAAACTTCTGATTCAGTGGAGCTGCCCTCAGAAGCACTCCATGTGACCTTCATAGCTTTCTTGTAATTATTGTCCTTGTATTTATATTTCTTCTTGTACTTCAACTTTTGACAGTCTGCTATTATATGTCCTTTTCTTTTGCACTCATAGTAGACAACCTCATCTATTTTGTCAGATTTCTTCCAATACTTTTTCCAATGACCCTTAGTGTCATACTTATTTTTGTAATTTGATTTTTTGATAAACTTCTTTTTCCTATAAAACTTTTTAAATCTTCTGGAAATGTAAGCCATATCAGCAACACTATGAGAAGTACTTTCAATGTCTTCACAGCTTGAACTTTCATTTATAGCTTGAAGCTTATTCTTATCCTTGTTCTTTCAAGTTGAAGTCTTGAAAACAACAAACTTACTTCTAGGTTCATCTTCTTATTCTTTGTTCACCTTGAGTTCCTCTTCATACATCATCAGTTTCCCAATTAATTCTTTGACGGGAAGTTCTCCAATGTCACACAATTATCTAATTGAGACAGAAGTTCCTCTCCATCTTTTAGGTGGACATCTCAGAATTCTCAAGATTTGTTCCTTTGCTGGAACATCCTTTCCCAGATAAGTCATTGTGTTGAAAATTTCGTTGAACCTGAGATACATGTCAGAAATGGGTTCATCAAGCTTCATCATAAAATTATCATACTTAATAGTATAGGTGTTCAATCTCATTTCCATAACATTAGTTGTTCCTTCAAGAGAAACAGTTAAGGTATCCCATATTTCATATGTAGTTTTACAAGCAGATATTCTATTAAATTTCTCATCTCCAAAAGCACAGTACAAAGCATTCATAGCTTTACAATTGTTATTGTACGCTGTCTTAGTAGCTTCATTCCAAGTAGTTCTAACAATATTAGGAATTTTATATTCTGACTCTATAGCTGTCCAAATATCGAAACCCATGCTTTCTAAATGAACTTTCATCTGTATTTTCCACTGAACATAATTGGTTCCATTGAAAAATGGCGGTCTATTGGTAGAAACACCTTCATGTCTATTATCCATGAAAGCTTACTTAAAGTAATGATTTTAAAGAGATAAAAATTTAGAAATAACAGAAATTTGAAGAACATTAAAATACAACTAAAATCACAGTTGAAAAATAGAGTACAAAATATTTTAAACATCCTCTGATACCAAATTTTGGTCAGAGTGGACACTCAAGAGGGGGGTGAATTGAGTTCCAATTAAAATCTCTGTTTTAAAACTTTGTCTTAAAAACCCCCAAATAAGATACTAAATTAAACTGTAGTGAATTTATATCAAATTAAAGGTTCTGTTGGGTTCTCAAGGGATTGATTATTTCCCTGTTAATCAAAACAGAAAGGTGTATTAACCTTTCAAACCAACTTACTAATTTACAACTAATATAAACACTTGCGAATTTAATTATGAAAGTGACTTTAAAACAGTTTTGGTTTTAAATTAATTAGCAGCGGAATAAAATAATAGATTTGAAAATAAATAATCACAGCATATTTAACCAAGAGGTTCAGTCTCAAGCTGAGACTTAGTCCTCTAAAAACTTTATATAAAAGTGATCCACACCCTGGATCAAGGATAAACAACAGTATACAACTGTCCAGGTCACACGACATCTACCACTGTTATCCATGGGAAACAAAAACAACATCAACCTGTTGTCCAGGTCACACGACCTCTACCACAATCCCAGTGGGAAATAAAAGATGTAAGAGTATTGTGTGAGGATTTACAAATCCTCCAGTTAAAGAACAGGAGACAGTGTGTGTGTAAAATACAGCAGATAACACACACTACTCAATATGTAAAAAGATAAATCACAGAGGCAATGATTTAGAGTTTAGAAATGGCTCTAGTGATTTTCGTGCAGTTTTGGACTCCTTTGATTGATCAGAATTCTCTCTAAGTCCTCTTATGGTTTTTGTCTGGAAAACAGAGTATCGTCTGTTTCCTTGACTTCCAGGTGTAGAAACAGGGAGATAGTAGTCGATGAAGTTCTTGTGTTATGTTCTCATTCTCAGCTCTTCACTGGTATGTAGTAATGAGTTCGTCATGTAAGTTCTGTCATCTCTTTGCATTCACGCTCTGTTGATCTTCCAGCACACCTTGTGTATGTATATTTCTATTTGTATTCTTCTATATTTTTCTTTGTAGTAGCACATCCTTCCTTTATTTAAAGCACGTGCTCTGGCAAAAGATGATTTACTTTTTACAGGTACGAGGTACGGTTTCCTGATATCCAACAGCACATATTAAAAAAATGTCAGTGTATTAAAATATACCTGATATGACCGTTGGTTAGATTAAACAAAGATAAAGAAATTAAAGCAGTGTCAGGTTCTGTCTCTAGAACAGTAGTTCTTGATATCGGTAGACTTGTGTTGCAGTAGGTGTCTGTATCAGTAGATTTCATTTTTAACGGTAGACTTTGTATCTGTAGCTGCAACAGTAGACTTCATCGCATCAGTAGCGGTGGACTTGTAACGGTAGTTGTGGCTCTGCCTTATATCAGTAGCGGTAAGTCCCTATCAGTAGCTTCCTTGATGTATCGGTATACTTTGTGTATCGGTGGACTTCAGCATATCGGTAGACTTCAGCATATTGGTAGACTTCAGCATATCGTTAGCTCTGTATCGGTAGCTGTCAACTTCGATGTAGCGGTAGGCTTGAGTACCAGTGAGCTTGTAACTGTAACTCTATCGGTAGACTTTGATGTAGCGGTGAACTTTGAATAACATTGAACGTGATGTATCAGTGAACTTCGTATCATTATCTCTATTCGATATTGGTAACTCTAATCCATAACGGTGGTATCGGTAGCTCTATTTGATATCGATATCTCTAATCCATAATAGTGGCTACTGTTCTGTATCTGTAGCTCTAATCCATAATGGTGGCTACTGTTCTGTATCGGTAGCTATAAACTATTTAAGCATTATATTTGCAGAATGAGTTAGGTTAGAGTAAATATCTCCAAAAGACTTATATTAAGCATAATTGAAAGAAACAACATATAATAAATCATATTTGAGATGTATCAAACATTATTAAGATATAAATAATATATAGTTGGGATTATCAAAATATAGTAAAGCAATTCAATTCCCAGAGGGTTCAACAAGGCTCTTTAATGGATCAAGATGATAATTTCACATATTATATCATATCCTATTATACCAAAAACAACTCTTTATGTCCCTGAAGAATGAATATGTCAAGTTAAAACATTTAATCACTAGGAATATCAAAGAGTTCAAATATTTCTTCACTAATTTATATATAATCATCTACAACCTAATTTCATCCAATTCTATGAGTAGATGATGGATTATATAGATGGTTGTATTTTTTATACTCTTCAATGGATCTCATAGCCCCAATAATTGAAGAAGCAACATGTATATGGAATATCACCTAGGGTGTGACCACTAACTAGGAAACTATAGTTTTTGAAAGATCATGATCTATTTCACCATTATGTACTATGAGTGTCGGAAAAGGGGATTCCTCCAACTATAGATTATTTTGTCCCTTGTTCGATGGTGGTCCCATAAGTCTCATTCAAGTAGGAATCTTATGATATATGAAGCAATCATTTGGAACATCTATTTAAAATTTATTTATGAATTAACCTATTAATAAAATATGAATAATTAATTTTCTTTCTACATGGGAATTACACATATGATACATCCAATTACCATATGAATAACCAATTAAGAACTATTAGTGTCAAAATATAGTTTTTCTATTCAAAAACATTATCCACTTTCAAACATATCACAAACAATAATAATGTTATAACACAAATAATTATAATTCCAATAGTAATGAATCATAATAGTATGGATATACCATGAAACCAAACATACACATATATCATGGAAGAAGAGATCATGAAATTAATATTTATTTCTATATGAATGAATAAAAAAATATTTATTTATAAATATAGTACATTATAAAATAAGTGTATAGAAATTATGAATAAACAAACTCCAATTTCTGAAATCAATAAAAACAACCATTCACAGGTATGATGGTGTTCTATTATATGTAATCTTTCACAAAACAGGGAAGCTCTATTGCTGGATTTAAAAATTACCCAAATCATTAAATTTATGTAATAAAATTACTAACAATGAAATAATGGAATCATGGAACTAATTACATTTTTATATAAACTAAATCATAATATATTTCATACCTTTTCATATAACCTAATGTTAACTTAAATTAATTAATGTATATTATGAATCTTGGTGATATTGTAAGTATTTAGTGGGGGAGACCAAATGATGATTAATCACATGAAAAAATAATAATAATATAACCAGTATATATAATAGATGGAGGAACTGTATGTCATGAATGTATAATAGAAGTCATATAACAATAAATAATTATGAATAACCCCTAGAATGGTAGGTCAAAAAATAGTATTCAATGTCTAGTATATGGAAATCATCATGGGAGTCATCCATATTCAATCATATTACAACTATAAAGCCTTCCTATAATAGTTCATATATCTTTCAGGGGACCATTTTGATTAATTGTATCACTTAATGTGATATCTATATTCACACCAAGATTCCCATGAAGGGTATCATTAATGACACCTAGTTGGACACCCCCAATGTGTCCTTAACATTAATCCACCTCTACAAGAAGTGTATAAAAAGATAATATTAAATGCATAATATTGTGTTATAATACAATAAATCTTCAACTATAAACCAATGATCTAACCATGATTCCATGAATCCCAATTATAAATACACTAGTTTAGTTTTAGAAAGTGTATTTATAAGGGTATCGAATGATGGGATTTCTAAATGATATAATAATATGCGAGGTGTGTCACTTGGTATATGTGGCAAGAAGGTTTTTAAATTCAACATAACTTGTCTCCATCATGGATCAAGATAAGAAGAAATCTTAATATGTGTTCTCCAAAGGGTAAGAGACTTGTATTTGTTATCATTTTTGTGCACTAGGTGAGGACACATGACCATTATTCCACCATATTATCATTGCATATATAGCCACAAGTATATTATAACCATTCCCTCTTTATCATTCCATCATCGTCATTGTCACAATCCATGTAAGCTATTCTAATTTTGGGTATCCATGTAATAATATCCCACCTATAATCAAATACGGGTACAATACCTTCAATGGTAATATGATATATTTCACAATAGGGTAGATCATGCATATAAACATGATATAGAATATCATCATGAATAATAATAGTTATATTTACATTCGTGTGACTAAAATATAAACACATCTTAAAAGGAAAATTAATCAAACAGGTGGAATCAGACAAAATACAATAGAATTATGTGTAAACCAACCCCACATATGAAATTATGGTAGAGTATATAAAATTATAAAGTCTTATACAAGAACCACATAAATGAAATAATGGTTGGACAAGGTCCTGTATAGTGAAATAATTATTAGCACATGATTTTTGATAAATTACACCAATATTCATCAATCTATCCAATGTTTATGATGAAAAGTATAATAATTCACTTGATCCATTGTCGATTGAAAAAAAATATCATGAATTCATCATAAAATATATAAGAGAAGGTTGGGTTTAATAAAAGGTAATATATCTCAATAATTAATTTATTAAATCTAGATATATAATTAGAATTATGAAAAATATGGTCTCAATATGATCAATATATGTTAACATAAAAAACATGTACTGTTAATGGGTGATTTTCTCCAGACAGGGGGATATAATAGACACATCAAACCACCTAAATTATTGAAAAAACCACTAAATTAAATAATAGGATTCATGGTAATATATGGATTAAGAAATAGAATGTTGAGTTTCATATTTAATTCACGAGAAAATTTGTAGATTTAAAAGTGGCATGACAAAAATAGATTTTAGACCACATAAATTAATTTCTGATAAATGACATTGCTAGATCAACCAAAATCAATCATTGGATGAGATTAAAATGACAATTAATCCTAGATGAGTATAAATAATTTGGGCACATTCATGTAAAAGGATGACTGGATCAAAACATGCAATTAATATACATTAAATATCAATTTTTTTATAATTATTTTACATGCCTAGAAATTTTTCAATCCATTTTATAACAAGGAGAGGATTACATCAACTC
Organism: Viscum album; assembly: GCA_963277665.1. Lineage (NCBI taxonomy): Eukaryota > Viridiplantae > Streptophyta > Magnoliopsida > Santalales > Viscaceae > Viscum > Viscum album. Next base: position 2,078,883,825 of record OY728136.1, on the reverse strand, counting down.
TTTATTACACACATAGTTTCATAACATGTTTTTTCAAACCATAATATCACCATGAGTTTTTATTTAAGACATTTCAAATATTGGGGGGGAGTTATATTAAGAACTATGCAATATATTTATACACCACCTCATGTTTTTATTCCACAGGTAAAATTGTTTCCCAGATGGTTATCATGAATTTAGAAAACCCAACCCAATCCATCATCTAGAAAATAAGGATTAAAACTATAAAGAACCATCGAGAAAACACACGAAACAAAATAATATCAATTCACAGATAAAAAATAATATTCATGTCTAAAATTAACTCATAACATAACTATAGAACAAGGGGTTGTTGAATGCACATAATTTCATAAGTGAATGATGATTAACATTGTGATGATATACCTCGTGATGGGGAAAATGCGACTCCCCGAGATTAGAAAATAAATATTTCCTCTATAAAACTTATATTGTTCAATGGAATGGTTCCCACATAACACCAAACAAAAATGTTCAAAAAAAATTTAAACAGTTATATTTATCTATTGAAATTGTGGATAAATATGCATAAAACTTATTTTTGAAATATATGTACAAATATATTAAAATATTTGTATCAATACAAAGGGGTTTATGAAAATTCAATATTTTTATAAAAGTAACTAATGTGATTTATTTTTTTCATTAAAATGATTCCTAAAAAATTATATTCTGACTAAATATATATATTCTAAAATATATTTTTATATTAATAAAATATTTTTAAAAAATTTATCAATAATGTATAAAAAATATAATAAGAATATTAAATATTTTCAAATGTTATTATACATTGAAAACCATTTTAAATATATATTTTTATTTTTGGTTAAATTGAAATATATGAAATTTTATAATTTTAATATGATCATATTAAATATATTTAATTATTTAGAATAAAAATATTATAATATTGTGAATTTTTGGGATTTATTTCAAATAAATTTAATGTAAATTTTGAAAAAATACTATTATTTCCATAACCATCCAATTTACGACTCTATCATACTACAATAAATAAATGAAGTTTTTATAATTTTTATATTAATTATATATATATATTACTAAATAAAATAAAAAATTTATAATAATTTTCTAAATTTATCTCATTTTCGAATCATATGTAATATTTTACCCAATATACTAATTTATTCTATTATATTATATTATTCTAAAGAATTAAATAATGTAATTCCAATAATGGATTTCATATTTTAGATAAAGAGGTTCATATAATGTAATATGTTCAATTTTTTTATTGGGAATTAAATATTTAATAGAATTGTAAATTTTAATGATCTTGATAATGAGAAAATTTTTATTTTCATCGAACAATTTTATTAATATTGTGTCACTTTATTCTAACAAAATAAAATTATAAATTGTATCAAATTTACTAATTTTAATTTTTGAAAATATATTTATATAATATATTATTTATTAAATATTAAATAAATAATAAAAATGAAGAAAAATTATTAACAATGAACTTTTTAACAATACAATATATTTATTAATAATTTTATAATTTGAATGTAAATTTTAATATAAAAAATTAAATTACATTATTTGGATATTAAATTTAGGTTTAATCTACCCCATTGATCTAATATGGGGTTTTTAATATTTTTCTAGAAACATATGTTACATTTTTAAATAATATCTACCCTCGTAAACAAATATAGGTATAAGTAAAAATAATAGAATAAATGACTTCCAAAATATTTAAAAAACGATTGAAAATAATTATTTACGGCTTGATTGGCCCAATATCACCACACAACACATCATTTCACAATTTTTGTGACATCGATTCCAAAAATATTTCATTCTATTATTGAAAAATAATGGTTTTCCACAAATGTTATATTTCCAATACATATAAAATTTAACACTTTTAGATCATCATTAAAATATCATTAATTAGAATGTCATAATAAAAAACTTATTTCTATATATATAATACTCTTCAATTTTTTATTCTTTTGTTCTAAATTCTTTATCACAATATTTTAACATCCAATGAGGCTTTGCAGAGAAATTTAAATGTCCAAACATTAGTATTACATATTCCATAACATTTTGTTCTAAATAATTTCTTTGTTAACATATCCATAACATTGAAATATAATAACACCGATATAATAAATAAATTAAATTATTTTTATAATAATGGATAAACAATACTGTTTCATTTTAATATCATTCGATAAATGAAATGAACTAAATTGTTTACTATATGGACCAACACCACCATGAATTTACATTATTCATTTTTCATTATTTATCAAAATCATATCAAATTGGAATAATTAACATAGTTATTTTTATTAATATCATCATTATTATATTTTACTAATATCATCAATATTCATAAAAATACTCTCTCATTGAGATTTAGTTTGTTTAGGTGTTAGTTGTATTAATTACGTATATGACAAGTGCTATAAAACCATATCCTTGATAATAATGGGATCAACAGCTAATAATTTTATTATAATTTAATAATAAAAAACAATTTTTAAAAGTTTTTATAAATGAAAAATTTTATATTTAAATTAATAGTAACACATCTTCTTTTATTTATAAAATTAACTAAATAAGATGATAAATATTAACTTTTTATATAAATGGAAGAAAAATATACCATTAGTAGATAGAATATGATAATAAAATCAATATAAAATATTAAATAAATAATTATATGTTTTTTAATAAAGAATAAAATTAAAATAATTTTATAATTTAATAATTTAGACGCATATAAAGATTTAATAAAAATCATTTTAAGGTTCCTTTATCTCAAATGTCAGTTCCTTGGGACATGTTTATATAATACACAAGGGTTTCTACTGAAATTCTCCCATAATAATATTATTTTATTATATATATTTATCTAATAATTATTGAAATTATTTACGGATACATTTTATACTCTATTCTCTTTGGTTAATAGAGTCCTAAATTTATTCAGACTTAAACATTTCATGGTTTCAATTTTGACTCATTCTAAAATATTATATTTTATGCATAATTTATCATTTAATAAGGTGTTATATTGATATTATATACACGATTCTCTTGTATAATATTATATAATTTATTTTATGGTATATATAGTTCCAATATCATTTCACTATATTAATTCATCTTCTAATTCTTGTGACACTTATTCCATTAGGTGAATCATGTCATACATTTTTTTTGTGGGGACTTATTTCATATTGGACATCATGATATCTTTATTAATGTGGGGTTATATAATAATAAATTTAATTTGGAAATCAAGTTAATTATTTGTGTTTATATGGTCCATATCATATTTATTATATAATTGTATTATTTATACGAATAAAAAATCCATAAAAGTTTCTTCCACAATTTCATTTAATGTCAAATATTTTTATGGATAGATAATCCATATGTTTAATTTGAATCATTTCTCAAGACCCCAGCATTTTCATTGGTTAATAATATATATTTACCTTTCCCTTAAACATTTCAATTCCCAAAGGATCATATTTTTCTCTTTATAAGAGAAACCGATCATATTTCTCTATTTTTTAGGAATCACATCTATTCTAGTTAATTTTAATTAAATTACTATATTGAATGTAATTAAATTTACTATGTGATGAATTTATAAATTCAAACATATACCCATTATATACATGATGTTATTTTGAGGTAAGATTACAAATAATGACAATAAATTTAATTATTTTGGAACTATTGGAAATCATTATATATTTTATTCTGATGTCGATGTTGATTTATTACTCATGGAAATTGATTATGCATTGTTTAAATTCCCTATTATTTCTTTGGATTGGTTATAATAATATTTACCCTTTTATTGACATGAGAAAATTTTTTAGTTTTATGTTAAATTTGACTCAAAGACATATGGTTTTTGAAAAACTGGATTATATAACATTTATTCATTATTTCACATAATGAATAAATTATACAAAATTAGTGATCGGTAAAACCAAGTTATAGATATACACATGGTGAGTTGATATGTATCATGAGACATAATGTCTTGGTTATTTTGGTGTATGATTACATGAAATAAGATATTTCCAATAAATACTTACTTAATGGTATGATCATGATTTCAAAGGATATGATTTTATGGACTATGGTATGAAATTTACCATCTATCATTAAGTAAATTAAATTCAATAAACCTCTTGTTGTTTTCAATCTAATATTTTTAATTTACATTATTATCCTTGACAATGTTAATAATTAATTTCAATTCTATGGCATGTTGTTTCTTTCTATATTTCTTCCATAATATTAATTATCCTTTACTGATCACTTACAATAATTTATATTTACGAATTACATTTAACCATACTAAGTGTTTTTCTCACCCATTAATTTTTATCATTTTACCTAACTGATGGAGAAATGTATTAGACATGATATTTAAAAAATATTTGATTTTTTGAGAAATTTTATTGTGATGTTGAGGAAATGTTATTGATTAATTATATATATATATAATGGTAAATAATTTTCATTACATAATAAATACCTGAGAAATATTATTTATTTTTTTATAGATTTTATAATATTACAAATGTAAATGATATTTGGATTGTATGTAATAGAATATTTTCTTCTATTAATGTAATTATTAGATAATTATGATTATAAATTTCATATTATCGAATTCAATATGTAAATTATATATTTTATGCCTCAAATATGGTAGTTCCTATCCAGTCTTATACACAATGAACTTATTTTCTTGAGATAAATAATGTTAAAAAATAAAAATAATTATTAAAAATATAATAAAATACAACAACTAGAGATTCATAATAGGAATTATAGTTGTAATTGAAAATAAAGAAGAATATTTTATAGTTTCAAAAAGGTACCAAAATAATCAATATAAACATTCATATACCATCATTTACCAAAATATAAAGTATACATACATAAAAATGTATTTTTCAAATATATATATAGTTATCATATATTTTAGAAAATAGTCGATTAATCTCAAATATGGTTCAATCCATGATAATTATTCTATGAAACAACATTAAAATCCTCGAAAACAATAACTATATAAAATTAACTATATAATTTTTTTTAATAATATGTGTTATAATTGAATTCACTTTTTATTCATTTCATAATTATGATACTAATGATTGAAAAAGAAATTATAAAACATAATAACAATATTCAACATTTCATTTGTGACAATGACTCTATATTTATGAAATATAATATTGAAAAAATGGAATGAATTATATGTAATCTAAAATATCTATTAAATAATAAAATGTTTATCGAGCATTACATTCTCATATTTAAATTTAGTTTACTTCTTTATTGATAAGTAATAATTGATAGAATTATTCCATGACCAATACATCAATATTTTAATACCAAAAAACACATATAATTATAAAAATTACTGATTTAATTTAAAAAAGAATAAAGTTTTACAATAAATTTGAATTCAAAACTCATTTTATTACCATGAACTACACCTAGTTAAAGAATATTTAATATGTCTTGAATTCATGTGTCAACAGTACACATAACATCAAAATTATTCTAATATACACAAAATTTAACATGATTACCATTATTATCAATATTAATTCATAATTACATATGTATTCTTACTAGTCATGGAATAGACGAACCCAATAACTAATATATTTTTGGGATATTCCATCATAAAGATATATATATATATATACATATATATTGAATCATCATCCACTTATTTTTTAATTATTATAATGAATTATAAATCAATAAATATAAAAACCATGGTGCTCTCAATATGAATAGATAGGTAAAAATAGAATTAGTAAAAAATTATGTGATAATAATTTATTTTATTTAATGTAATTAAAATTTAAATTTAAAAACAATTAGAAAAAATGTAACATGAGTGTTGAGAAATTATCCCTAATAACAATACAAATTATTTAAATTTTTCATGTTTACAACACATAGTCTCTCACATTTATTTTTTAATTCATTATATACTCATAATGAAATTACTATATAAAATAATTCATGGATGGGAATTTAGACCATCAAAAATCAAGTAAGATACTAATAGTGGTGGAATATGAATCTATTATATCAATTTCAGTGAATCCTTGGATTTTAAATAATCTTTTATAAAGTAAATAGACAAAAAAATTACAAAAAAATTTAAATCAAAATTTAATAAAAATATAAAAAATAAAAATCTCATATGACATCTCATGAAAAAGTTTTTTTTGAAGTCAAAATGATCAACTCATTCTACCATTATCTGTGGTAAAATTTTTATAAAAAAAATTACATAACTAGTTTGATGAAAAATTTCATGTACAACTAGAGATACATGATCAAACTAAATATGGTGATGATTTATATTGTTCCTGATGTTATCTACGATCAAATACAATGAGACATGTAAATGAAAATTCCCAACATTCTATTCATTATACGTAGTCAAATTTGACTGATGAGGTGGAGGATCTGGGTAAACATGTCATGAAGGGTGAGTCCATCACCCAATTCTAAAAAAAATTCTTGTACAAATGATTTAATTTGATCATATATGGATGGATACATAACTTAATGATTAACATCCCAGGAATTTGGTTCTCTTATTTATTCTATCATAGTTAATGACATATTTGGTTAGCAAAAAGGTATTCTACTGATAATTGAACAATATAAAATTACAAATATAGAGTATTATTTATTTCCAAACGAAAAATAAAAAATTTACATCGTACCATTAGTTATGAATTTACACTATATTAGAATTATTTTAACAAAGATTATGAAATGATATAAGTATTTTTATATTAGTATGATGAATTTATATTACTAATAATCAATAAAATAAATTGTTAATTTCCATAATCCAACCACCAAAATATATTGATTGATCTATAATATTATTCCTCTATTTATTTTTTTCAGATTTTCCCATTTCCAATTAACATTGTGAGTAGATGGAGATAAAGTTATAAACTGGTCCTATCTAGATCCACTACTAGATCTCGACCCCATTTCTGAAATATTTGGGGAAATTATTTCCTCCATAATATACTGATACCCACCAAATTTTAAATAACTATGTTATATATTATATGATTGGATTTATTATTGACATCTTATATTGTCCCAATAAATTATAATAAATTAATTAATCATAACGTAATTTAAAAATAATTTTTAAAATTTAATTTATAAACAATTTGCATCATACTAGAAATGATTCTTCCAATATTATGGTGAATGAGTTATCCCATGTCTCTGTATATAATATCCCACAATTGACTGATGATCTTTCATTCATTTATTCCAAAAAATTATAAATAGAAATATTCATTATAAATAATTATCACTATCTAATTATCGAAAAATATTTCCATAAAATAATATTAATTTTAATAATTACTTTTGAAATGAATTTTTTTGAATAGATTAAATATTATTCATTTGAATAAAGTAATTTTTTTGAATAAGAAAAATAAATTGGTTGGTATATATTACAATTAACAATGACCATAATTGATATTTTTCCATATAGTGGATTATCCACAAATCATGATATAAAATTAAAATTTTATAGTGGCCATACATGGCCATATAACTCCTAAAAAGAATAATATTATTAATAAATGTTTTATTATTACCATCAAATTCATTTTTGATCCCCTAATCCCAAACAGAATGTTAATATTTTTTTAAAAATTTCATATAATGTCTACCAAATCTGGGTATCATTCAATTAGGGGATGAATATTAATATGATATAGTTGGATCCCATGTATAGTTGTAAATTATTAATTACAAAAAAAATACCAATTTCATTAAATAATTTAATTACTATACATATATAAATTACAATACACATGCACATTTCATGGTAAAGGTTACCCGTCATCAGTGTACATCATTAAAATAGTTGAATTAATGAATTATAGGTACTTTTATTTTATTTTAAATTAATTAATTTTTAGATTATAAAAATTAATTTTTAATAACATAAAATAAAATCCATGTCCCCCATTTAAGGCATCACTATATATCACAAATCTATTAATTCCAAATTCTAATGTCAATATTAGTTCCTTGAATACTCTTTAGTTTAATTAATAAAAAAAATAATCAAACTAATCTGAGTATATGATAAAAAACAATTATCCATAAAAATGGTTTACAGGTTAGATAATTAAAAAATATTTTGGAAAGATCATCAGTTGTAACAAATTTTTAAACTGAAAAAACAAATTTCAGTTAATTTTTTTCCAATTTCCATAATGTTCATTCTATTTGATGTATCTACTAATATTTTATCTCTATGTAAAAATTGTTAAAAATAATCTTCATAAATTAAAATTCAATTTTTCATTATTTTCTACATATATCCACTTATTTATGAATGCTATAAATTAATAAAAAATTACAGATATTATTATAATGAATTTTATAGTATGGCATGATATCATCAATAAAAATAATAAATATATTTTTTGTAATAATGTAGGTATACTCTAAAAATATTTTCCATTAAAGGATAAGATTCATTATTTAATCCAAATCAAATCAATATAAATTCAAAATTTATATAAGTTATACAAAAGGTTGTATTTGTATTATCTTAATTATTTACATGATGTTGATGATACACAAAATGAAAATTAACCTTTGAAAAATTTCTACCTCCCTATAGTTATTGTAATATGTTATAAATACGGGAATAAGATATATGTTCATTATATATTTTGGATGTATTTACCTATAATTGTTGCACAACCACATTGAATCATATTTATTTAAAAAAAGAAAATGGTAATTAAATTGAAAAAATCAGGGAATTTAAATCCATTTTCAAATGAATCATTTTATGGGTTATTTAGGTCAAAAAACTTAGATATAGGCTTAGAGAAATAAATGAGATCAACAGTAAACTCATTATTATTATCAGGTGGATGTTAATGTAGTTATTTATAAAAAACATCAATTTATTATGAAAAAATAGGTGCCTCATTTATTCTTATGATTCCATTACCATTCAAATGATATTTCTTCTATGATTATCCAATAATTTTATTAATACAAGATATAGTAGGTGGATCCTGACATTATTTAGACAACGCAGTACAACTTATGATGATAAATAATTCCATAACTCTATCATAGATTGTAATCTAATTCTATTTATAATAATTTTGCTAATTATAATTTGAGTTCCAATATATACCAATTATTATCAAAGACTCATCATTCAGTATAATAATAATTTTTTTAAATTGTCTTGGTATATGTGTCATAATGGTAACTAACTAATATTTTCTTATTTCAATATGATTTTCAGTTTGACTCATTATTAATAGTGCACTTCTAATGGTGCTAGGAAAATATATATTATTATGTAAAAATATATAAGATATAAAATAGTTTAAAGATCTAGATTAAAATAAATAATTAGATTAATTTGTGGTTACAACCATGTCACATTATATGAAAACATTTTTTCGACTGTGTATACGACACACATCACCAATCACACAATGTAATATAAAATCATGCAAGTCTACTATATATTTACCATATTAAATAAATTCAATACATGATATAACTTGTAATGCACACATCACTGAGTTAGATTATGTACTATGTGAGAGTGATCTTTATCAATATATTTTGTTACGTGAAAAAAATTCCTTTTTAGTTATCTTGAGTTAAGAACATGAGTGACTTTCCATGACATCTTCTCTTACTCACAAAATCAACTTTCATCGATTGCTTCTGTTATACACAAGACTGAGTTTCACCAAATAAAATATATTGTTAAAATATTATTGAAATATGATATATAATAGCCATAATGTTAGAATTTATTTTTAGTATTAAATACCATATGAAAAGTCACGGTTTATATTAATATAAAATGAATTCATTGATACCAATTAATTAGAAAATTAAGGAAGAACAAATTGGATATAAAAAATTAAATTTTTTATTCCAAATAAGTTTTACCTTAATTGACATAATCAATCACAATTATTGAATATTTGTAGTTAAATATATATATGTTAACAATTGAATCATATTTTTTGGATGTTCATCCATTTGGTTTAATTTTAATAATATAAGAATTATCCTAATTTATCACATAAAACCGTATATTTTTATTAGCACAATTTTATTATATTTTATTTGGAAACCCTCTTTAAATATGAATTTTCACACATTAATTTATTCAATATGTGAAAATAAATTTCATCATTAATATATAATCTAAATATGTTGGTGACGGTGAATTTTTGTTATTTGTTGAAGACAAATAATTTTTTCATGAATAGTTAAAAATCCATACTTTTAGTTATAAAACATTATTTTCATATATGATATTTATATGGTTAAATTAAAATTTTAATCTATTTTAAATGAAAATTAACCCAATTTTTTTATATTTTAATAATATTTATTTTGGTTGGAATCAATTTCACATTTAAATTTATTATAAAAGCATAGAAAACACTCATATATTTTTACATTAAGTATTTGCAATGTTGTCTCGCATATGGGATTAAATTTAAATCAATTTAAGACACTTATAAAATTGGAATTTGTAAAAACCGATTCCATATTTCTATTCATAATAATTTTTTATTTCCAATAATAATAACCTTTTATTTTATGAAATTATTTTTGAATGTGAATAAGATTAATTACAAAGATTATGGTAAAATAAATCCTAGTAAGGGACCAAACCATAACATAAGGCTAAAAAAGTCATAAAACATTATCTGAGAGATGTGTTAGGGACATTTATAGGTCCTATACTCTCTTATAGGTCAATTTTAACATTATTGGATACACTTAAAATATGAAAACGTCCATGTAATTCCTTTTTCTGAATATTACATGAGTACCTATCATTTTATACTATCAAAGGCTTTATATCCTCGCACTTCCTCACACCTGTAAAAAATAAATTTATTAACCATTATCAAAAAAATAGATCCTAAAAATAACCCCCTAATATTATAAGCCTCACCTTAGACCTAAATCTATTTGAATAAGTTTTTTTACAATCCAAAACAAGTTACCTAAGTTAATGGTTACATCTTTCTTTAAACTATTTAGTTTTATTCCATTCTCCCACCCCAAAACAAGTTTTTATACCATGATTGGAATTAAAAACAAAATTATAAATGTACTAATTTTTTGATATGAAATGTGCTTGATCTACCCTTACACACACTTCCATCTAATGGGCAACGAACATACAATTCATATATTGAGCGAAGATCTTCCATGCAGACTGATGAGTGTTCATTTTTTCTATAAAACCATTAATGGTGTCCATTATGATGTAAAATATTTTTTATATATTATATTTATGATATTTATTATGTATTACTGCTTATTATTTCTATTAAAATATATACCCTTATATATTCTATTTTTTACCAATACAATAATATCGTCTGTTGGATGTGTGGACTACCGTGTTCTCAAAGCGTTGTGATTCATTTATATAATAAATGGAATGTATAAAGTGTGGTTTTAAATAATAATATGTGAATTAAAAAATATATTATATACATGAAATAATTGAAATTATATTATTATAATATATATCATTTTCATTATTACTATTTCACACACTTAAATAGTGAAAATGTTGGTTATGGATGTGTGGACTACCGTATCCTCAACATGATGTGATTCCTTTTACATATCAAAAATTATATAAATAATAATATATGGTTACAAAATTTGTTATTTATTATGTAATGATAATTCTGAAAAAAATATTCTGGATACCGTCTTTCAATAATGCCCGATTAAAATTAAAACGTTACCCTTGCGTACGTACGACCGACCATCTCCATGATTGTATCGTTGAAACATTATTTCATAACCATATCTATTTTTTTAAAATTATAATTAATTTATAAATATAATAATAATGTAATTTAAATTATTATTTATATTTCATATAATTACCCCATTGTCCAGAGTTAAAATAACAATGTTGTTTTTGACACATAAACCAAATTTGGTCAAAAAACTCACCTTAAACATAATTGTTAATGTGGGTGTATAAAACGAAATAATAAGTGAAATAAATGTAATTATAATCCTGGAAACGTTCATAAAGAATGCAAATAATTAACATATGTTTATAATAGATGAATTTAAAGGATGCTCACCCAAATGGAAACCCAATGTAAGGGATATCATCACAATTTACATTCCATTGAGACTTATTAGTTGATATACTCCTAGAATATTTTATATGGGGTATATAATTCCATTTTACATCTTATATCATGAATATTATTACTCTCATGATATATAACATTCGTTTAATATTATTTCATCAAGATTTATGTGGATTTAAAATGATTCAATGTGGTATGGGACACATTGAAATGTTTAGACATTATTTTCTTTAATAATAAATATAATGATCATTCAATTGTAGTTAAATTAGAGGAAAGTAAATGTACATTGTTCGTTAAACATTTTAATTTTCCTATACACTAGTATTTTATGACCATTTTCATGTATTAGTACCATTTTTCAATTCTTTGGTACTTAAGGTGTTTTAGAAAATGTATTTATGGAAAACTAGAATTCATTTATCTATATAGTTGGATATCCATTTTTATTAAAAAATCAATGTTTTTATTAAAAAAATTTAAATTTTATTTTATATTATTTGGTGAATTCATTTTTACACTTTTTATATTATACCCATGTATTCAATAGAATATATTTTTCACTTTTTGATTAAGGCATTTTCTACCGGTTTATCGTGAAAAAGAATGGTTCTTTTTAACTGGTATGGAATTTATGGATTTACCCACAGTCATTCCATTGAATGTAACATTTCATGTTTAAAAATTAAATTTTAAAGGAAAATGTTTTTAAAAAAAATTTAAACGAAAAGTTTTTTCAAAATTGTTAAAAAAAGTTATTTGCCTCAATAATTTTTAAAGAATGTTTTTTATAATATTTTTTTTCATCAATGAAAAAATAATTGAATTTTACAATACATGGGGTTTGTTGTATTAATACTATATTTATACTTGATTTGGATGGTTTTTTATTGATTTTTCCAACTACAATATTCCAATTCGCTTCCATGATTTCATTGTTATTCACCCTTGAAATATTTAATTTTCTATGATTATTGAAAATTTAATTTCCCTGAATTATCATTATTATTTATGAAGTCTATGTTTATTTAATAAATCATATTCCATTTTTCACATGGTCCAGACATTGATTTTCTTTTGATTATTTGGATACATAATGAAAATGTGTACCATATAATCCATATGGATACTTGATACGACACATTGTCATGTAGATTATTACATTTATGAGGAATCTTGTAGAGTTGTATAACAATGGTGGGCTCAGTAAGACATAACCCCTATATGCATCGGTAGATTAGTGAGAAGATTAATTTTTTTATCCACAATATATTCCTTTTTCAAGATATGTTATAAACCGTATTGTGAAAGATCTAGATGGTAAATGTATTATATAACTATGAAACATGGAACTCGAAAATAAAGTCTTTTCCTAATTTGGATTGAGTTATTACTCAACCATGAGATTTTGTGTCAACATATCTATGTATAAATTTCATTTTCCTCCCATTTATTAAATTTCATGTCTATCATTTTCTTACCATGACAAATTAATTTTTCCATATCTTGTTAATTTAATGGAATGTGATTCCAGTTATTACCTTTCCATATATTTTATGCATTAAATTATTTATTTTTAGATTAAATTGTATGTGTTATTAGTTGTTTTTCATATCACGATTCTTATTCTCATTGATTGACTATTCCTTCCACTTTATATTACCCTTATTAAGCATTTGAGCTCACTCTTATTATTTTTCTGTTCCCAAGGAATCCAAGAACTATAAAAAAATTATATATAGGGATATACTAGAAGGAATAAAGTTACCCATTATGTATTTTATTTATAAATAAGAAAATATATATTAATTAGTGTATTAATTTTTAATATAAAACTTTTTGGTGTTTCTAGTTTACTAAGTCTACTAACTCTAAAACCTTCGGTATTTGATTTCTTATAATATTTACAATATAATGGATAAAACACACTAGATATAGGATTTCTGGGGTTGGATATTTATATTTCTTTTCATTGAAATTTTAGTAGAAACAATAGGATCTATATTTCTAAAAACATTTATTTGATAAAATATACCTAATTTAGAATTTGACCATAAGTATAAAATAACATCTTATGGTTTCTTTTATATAAAGATACTATTGTTGAAATTTCAACACATCCCTTATAGAATACTATAATTATAAATGGTTCTATAAAATATGTACTAATGAGTAACAACTCTGAAAATGTTAGACAATCCAAACATAATGTAACCTGTTAGACAACAACGGGCCTTACTGCGCTTCTCATTTTACACTCTTAATGGATATGCTTATGATAATTCAAATTTTATTTACAAACCACTATGAAAGATTTTGAAAATGAATAACCTAGGTAAAATCAAATTTTATATATATTGATGAAAATATATCATTTTTTAGAAATCATTGAAATGATATTATGTATAAACATTAAATCATGGAAAGTGCTATGTTAAAATAAAATTGTTTAAGTGTTTATGTTTTGAAGTTTAATTGAATAACATATTTAAAACGATATTCACTCATTAAAAAATATCAAGTATTTACATAAAATTTATTATGGATACTATATTAAATTTTTATTAGAATAAGATAACATGTATATCAGGTGACAACCCTCAAGTTTGGAAAAACCGCAGGTCTTGAACCCATGACTGAATGATGATTAGGGTCTCACGACAACCACCGACCTATGAAATACCTAGGATAAATTTTTTTTGTAATTAGTAAAAAATTTGGATGAATAAATTTTGATAATGAACATAGAATATTAAATTATAGGATTTCATATTAATATGTTAAACATATTTGTTTTGGAAGATAGTTCGAGACAAATATTTAAGCATGTAACTGTTTTATATGACATACAAATCCTTAAATGTTTCTTTCAGTGCAATAGGCCTAAAAAGTAATTATTCTGAACTAATTTAATTTAAAAAATAGATAAATTTTAATTTTAATTAATCACAACTCTATGTTATGATTGTTCATATGAAATTGAATCCTATAAAGTATGAATATTTCTTTATATTTACGGTATGTAAATGAACATCCAAACAGGACTTCAAACTAAACATTTATCCAAATAGATTAATTTCTATAAATCTAAGGGCCTCTTAAATCATCAATTATTTATTGCTTGTAGGCCCTCAAATTCATCTCTATCATTCACTTATTATTTATTGATGAACTCATTCACTACCTACACATGTTTATTTTTTTCTCCATACCCATAATTACACTTTCTACTAATGTTCTCCTACATAGAGACCTAGTTACATGGTTTTCCATGTGGCCTTTTTAAATATCATTATCTCTTTTCTAAAGGATGTTTTTAAACCCTTCTCATGATCTGGGATTTGAATGTATGAAATATCAAACTATCTATTAACAAGAATGAGTTTAAATTATGAAGACTGTATTAATTTAATATGGAGAGAATGTAACACAAATAAATTATAAGGTAAAACTTCTTATTCAATATTTTATAGACACATATCACAAATCCAGTAATGAAATATAATATCCCATGACTCTACAATATATTTACTATTTAAGATAAATTCAAAACATAATATAGATTATAATGAATAGAACCCTGATTGACCTTAAATTATATGCTAGTGTGATATTCTGTGAATTCTCATGTTACACACAATAGTGACCATCCCTATTATCCTTCTTTAAATAAATGTTAATCAATCCTTGAGAGATTGTTTTATATATAAATGTGACCTTAAATGATAGATTGTATTAAAAGCAAGAACGATTATCACCTAATAACAGCGTATTATTAAAATATTTTTATTATATAAAATAACCAAGATTTTATGATAACAGTTATGCATAGTATTAAATAACTTGTCATAATGTATGGTTTATATAAATATAAAATTATGTCATTAGTTTCTAATATTGAGAAATGTAAATAAGAACAAAGTGGATATAAAGATAACTATTATTATTATTATGATTCCAAAAGAGATTTTCATTAAGAAACATAATTAATTACAATTACTGAATGATTTTTTAATGAAATATAGTTGTTATATATTTAATCAAATATTTTTTATATTCATCCATTAGGTTTGATACGCATTAGAAATGAACAAACCACATTTCACATATAAAAACATATATTTTTTGTATTGAAAATTCAACTCCCTTTTAATGGATATCCCATATTAAATATATATTTTAACACATTAATTAATTCTATTTTTTTCCAATAAACACATTATTTGAAATATAAACATAAAAATTCCCCTAGGAGGCATTTTTATATTTTTCATAAACATATCATTTTTTATTAAATTTTTTAAAATTTATAATTTTATATCGAAATTGCATTTTAATATATTTTTATTATAAAGAAAAATTTTACATTAAATTAGGCTAAAAAAATTATTTAGAACAATTTTTATCACCTAATATAATTTAATTTATTATAATCAATTTCACTTTGATATTTTTTAAAGAATCATATCAATATTTTAGATATTTTTACTTTAAATAGTTGTATTTTAATCCCACCTACAATGTAAAATTTAAATCATTTTCAACAACTTATATAATTGAAATTTGTAAAAATGTATTCCATATTTGGAATCAGAAAACTTATAATTTTTAATAAGACTATATTTTTGACCAAGAAGATCAATTAATGTGAATAAAATTAATTACAATAATTAAGGTGATATTAACCTTAATAAGGGACTAAACATGACCTTTTGGCCCAATATGATCTATACACATTACAAATATCTATTTTATGGAATGTTATTAAATATATACTCTATTTCTTCTATATTTTACAATTATTGGAGAAACATTGAATATAAGAAACGTGAATGAAATTTCATTTTCAAAATATTACAGGAGTGCATGTCCTCCTCCAATGTAAAAAATTCCTCAAATCCTCCGACATCCGAATACATGTGAGGCCACAATGGGATTTAAAATCTTTTAAAAATATCTAAATAACATCTCAATTATAATCTATGAATTATTTGAGTGGGTATAAATCAATACCTAGAATTATTTTGGGATATACCAAAATAAGTAACCCGATTAAGAAGAATCATATTTCCTTAATCTATATAGTTTTATTTCTATTCACCAAACCAACAAATAATTTTATTATTTTTTATAAAAAAAAGTATAAAAAATATACCATTAATTTTTATTCTTTGGGTTCTATCAATAATTACACACACTTTCTCCTAATAGTTAACGAATATATTGTATCTACGTTTGGCGAACATCTGCCTCATGAAACAATGATTTTTCATTTTACATTACCACCTCTCATGCTATAAATTTTGATATAAATTATATTTATGTATGATATATTTGTTTTTTATTATGAATTTATTCTTCATAAAATATTTTAAAACATATACACTTATAATGTCTATTTTTTAAAAATACGATAACATCATTTCTGGATGTGTGGACTACCACCTCCTCAAAGCGATGTGATTCATTGACACTCTAAATGAAACATATAAATTATGGGTTAAATTAAACATATAAAAAAATATCTTATAAATATAACATAATTAAATTTATGGGAATATAATAAATATCATTTTCTTTATTACCCATTTAGACACATATAATGTGATAATGTCATTCGTGGACGTGTAAACTACTCCCTCCTTGACAAAGTGTTATTCTTTTCAAATAAAATTATTATACATATAAGTGTATAAGATTATATAAGATTATATTATGATATAATTATCAGAATAGAAATATATTATTCTACTTAAATTATTTCTATAATGATCATTAAAAAATGAAATTTTTACTAATGTGTACATAGGACCTACCATATCATTGATGGTAACGTTGATTCATTTCTAATCACAATATATAATTATTTTTTAAAAAAATGTAATTAATGTATTTATATAATAATTATTTCATTAATATTATTTTATATATGTTATATATATTACATTGACCATATTTGACCTACCAATGTAGTTTATGACACAGAAACCAAATTTGTTTAAAACAGTGAATGTAAATTTAATTATTTAGGTAGTTGATACAACATAGTAATAAGAGAATTAAATGTTATTATAAATATGAAAATGGTTGGTAATAATGTAAATATTCAACATATGTTTATTATATAATATTTAAAAGTATTATCACATGAAATTAAAAGCTATATAAGGGATATCATCTCAATTTAAATTTCATTGATTCTTATATGTTTTTAGGCACCTAGATTCTTTTATATTGTGTATATATTGAAAATTTATATGACATATACTTACAATCATTACTCTATTGATAATATAACATTCATTTAATATTATTCCTTCACGAGACTTATGATTTAAAATGATTCAATATGGTATGAGAAACTATGAAATATTGAAATATAATTTTTCCCAACAATAAAAATAGAAATCTTTCAATTGAATTTCCATTAGTTATATATAAGATTTTTTTTCATAAAACAACTAATATTACTCTTTTATATTTGTTAATTTCATTATTAATTTATTAGTATTATTTTTTATCTCTATGGTATTCTGGGTGTTTTAGAATTTTTTATGAATACCAGACATCATTTCTCTCTTTAATTAGAGAAGTAAATTTCCTCTAAAAAATATTTTTTATTAAAATGTTTTCTGAAATTTATTTTATAATGATTCAGTAAAAAATTCATTTTTATTAATTTACCAATTTTTTTAAAATATTCCTCTAGTCACTTTATGAATAAGTAATTTTTTTAACATTTCATCGTTAAAAACAAATATTTTTTGACCTTATATAGAATGTATAGAGTTACCTATAATTACTCCATTTAGTATTCCAATAGAGGTTTAAAAGGTTAATTTCTATATAAAATGTTAATACAATTTATTTTTAATGATATTTTTTTTCAAATGAGTTTTCAAAACAAAATGATATTTTCCTCAACAATGATTCTAAAAGATAGTTTTATAATATTTATATTTATCAAGAACAATAATCCTTTATTTTACTTTAAATGAGGTATGTTTTATAGATACCATCCTTAATACTCTTTTAGATGGGTTATTATTGAATTTTCCAACGGTAGTATTCACTTTAACTACCTTGATTTCATTTTTAGTATCCATTGAAATATTTTATTTCATATTGTAATTAAACATTGTGTATCCCCTTATTATATATATCATTTATCATGGATATGTCCATTTGTTGGATTTTATTTCCATTTTTCATATTGTTTTTACTTTTAAAGTCATATAATTATATGGTTTAATATTGAAAATTCCATTCCTTCTACTCCATCCATATATTTGATAAGAAGAATTTTCAAATCAATTATTCAATATGAGGGGAATTTTTTGAATAGTATGATATGGGTGAGCCTAGTTACTAATAGCCACATCATGCATTGGTAGTCCCATAAGAAGATTTATTTCCCCAGCCACCTTAGAAGAGTAATTTAGAGATATGTTGAAAACTATCTTATGAAAGGTTTGTTTGGTATATGTACCATGTACATAAGAAACAAATAGTCTAACAATATATAGTTTCCCTAATTTAGTTTTAGTTATTATTAATTTGGGAGATTTTTCATTGACATATCTACGGATAAATTTCATTTTAAGTTCATTAATTAAATGAATTGTGTTTTAGTTTCTTACTATGAGAAGTTGATTTTTTTCCTTATCAATTAATTTTAATGGTATTTGATTCTAGTTATTTACTTCCCAAATTTTCTATTCATTTCGTTCTATGATTTTGTATTTCATGGTATGTGTGTTTATTCCTTTACTATTGCATGATTATAATTCTCATTGATTCATTATTTCTTCTGTTATACATTACCCTTACAGAGCATTTGAGATCACCCTTATTATGTTTCCTTTAAAAAAGAATCCATGAATCATAGTATGAATGATAAGAAGGGATATAATAGATGGAATAAAGTCACTCATGATATTATTATGCTCAATTTTTTTAATTATAAAGAAGAAGAAAATTATGTTTCAATTAGTGTGTAAATTTTCAATAAAATACTCATTTATATATCTTGTTTACCATGACTACTGAACTCTCTATCCTTGGAGATTCGATTAATTGTAATAATGAAAATATAATGGATAAAAGAAACATACTCTAGGTTTTATGGTTTCGGGTCTCTACATTTAAATTTATTAATACCATAATTTCAATTATATTAAACACTTTAGTGTTACGGATCAATGCCCATTATTAATCGAAATATTCCATTAGGCGACACAATTCTAGAAAAAACTTATCTTTTTTATTTCATCAAAAGGATAGAAATATATTTTTTAAGATCTTAATACTTTTTTCTTATAAAAATAGATTAGTATTTCTATTAATGTATGGTGTTTTTCTATTCAAAATTTCTTCCCACATAATTGAATCATCTTTTGGAACAACATATTGATCAATATATGAAGAATAATTCATTAAAAGTTGAGTTATATAAACTAATTTGGATTTTATATTCTTATGACTAATAGTTATTGTATTGAATTTCAAAGCATATGAATACATAAATTGACTATTGGTGTTAATAACCTTAATTCATCAATGATCCATATAAATATAATGAAACCCCCTAAATTAACTCATGATCATTATGAATATTGAACAACAAAATAAAAAAAAATTAGATGATAGTTTACATTCTCAAATACATAAGGAATTATCATATTTCTCTTGATGTTTATATTTATTTAAAATATTGATCCTAAGGATCCTATAAAATTAAACAATATACAAATTATAAAACCATTAATCTTAAAACCTATATATGGTTGTTACTTAATTAAATTGGTACAAGATATAATGGATCACATGATGCTCCAATGATTAGTTTAGTAGTCTATTAAAATATAAAATTGTTCTTGATCCCCATATTACATTATAAATATTAAAACATTCCTCTAATTCAATATTGGATCCATGAAATCATTAATAATATCATTCGTCATATCATGGGGATGTCAAGACATATAATGGGTGACCTCAAATCCTCGATAAGTTTTATGTATCGTGGATGTTTTCAAGAATAAAATTATAATAATTAATATGGAAATGTGTATAATCAAATAACATTTTATTCAAAAAACTATTATATATAAATGTACATCCATGTATAATTTCAACATAGAGATAACATGGATAATAACACCCAAATTAATGATTATTTCAATTCATAAATCCATAAATTCATGATATTTACATAAATTTATAGATAAGGTTATAAATAATATTAATGAAATGGATTTTTATATGAAAACATTCTTAACTAATTGGTAGGTTTCTAACCTATACCCAACTAATTTGACAAGAATGATGATTTCTATTAAGATAGTGTTCGATGTGTCGATGGTGAATTGATAAATGTTCCCAACACATCACATTCAAATATAATTCATTCCTCATATATTTTATGATAAACATACAGAATTATAAAAACGAATTATAAATCTAAAATATTCCACATTGAATAAAGAATATGGAATATGTTCGCACTTAACGAAATAAATTTCATACTAAACATCCCTAAATTGATACCATATCTAGATATCGTATACGATTGAGACATAAATAATATGGTTTAAATTAATACATATAAATCTTTTATAATATAAATATTTACATGAATGATAAATATAAATTTTAATTACTAATGGTGTTTTATAGAATACATGACCATATAAATTTTATTTATTTCAAAATATGATGAAATCCGTTATTAAAAACATATAATAGAAGAAAATTAATCCTATAGAAAATACGATTTTATATTATAATCTAATGATTATAAATAAAAATATATTTAATTAATTAATAATTACAGACATAAAAATTTATTTAATAATAGAGTTATAAATTATTTTCTGAAATAATGTATATTCAGTTTAGAAAGTAATTCTTTTTTAGTTTGATTTAAATTTAAATATAATTTCCTAAAATAAAAAGAAACAAATTTCATTAAAATTAACTATTTAATTATATAATGTAATCATAAAATTTAATAAAATTTAAGAATGTAATAAATTCAATTCATGTGGTAAATGTTAAAAAAAATATCTTTCAAAATATTAGTTTAATGTCTAAAAAACATTCAGTATTAAAATATAAGAAAATTGATTGTTACAATTTTCCTTCATATTTAATGATATATTAAAACTACTATAAATAATTATGGATTATTAAATAATATTATTATTTAATTAATTTAAAATAAACATGACATGAATAAAAAAGGGTTTAAAGGTATTCAATAATTTAGTTATTCTAAAAATGAAATTATCATGAATGTGAATGAATAATTGATTATTGATCAAGATCGATAATAAATGAATTAAAAACTTATTGAAAACATTATAACCATTAGATAATAAAATCATTATGATTTCAAGGTATATGTCCATATAATTTTACAAATTTAAATATAAACAAAAAAACTGAATAAAAAATGACATATAACCAAAATTCCTAACATTGATACTATAAGTAGTTATACATGTTTGTTACAGTGATATAATGAATTCACATTTTTTAAATATGTTACTGTTACAATTTTTCATTTATATTAATATTTTTACTGTACTTTTATATGAATTTAATATTTATTCATAAAATTGTTATTTATTACATCGATTACATAAGGTTGTTCTGTTAATTTATCTAAAGTTACATCGACATATTTTATGTCGTTACATGTTATATAACACAGTTACATAATTTAAAAAAGTTATTAATGTTTCTAATTTATTTATAATTAATTATATATAATTCTATAATAAAATAGTTCAGGATTTATAATAAAACATTATTACATCACATTCTATTATTGGTAGCCCACACCTAAAAAAGAACTATCATTATCATATTCTGATTAATTTTAGGGTAATTTGTAATATCATATATTATATTTCTATAATAATAATTATTTTCAAAAATCACATATATTTATGATTTCATGATTTTATTCAAAACATGTATTGAGGTGTTGAAAAATGAATTTTAGTGTCATGTGGAGATTGTAGGTCGTACCTACACACTAGTGGTGTTTTCATTTTTCATATGATATAAACAAAAATAATTATGTTATTAACATGAACCTAATTACATGTAAAATAATTTTCAATTCCAAAATAATTATTTTATGATGAAAACAATATATATAAATGATGTATAAGAAAAAAAACATAAAATTGTTGGTTATGATAATTACATCCTTTTTGAGAGACTTATGTTGGATTATACAATAAAACCTCTATGTATGATCATATGATAATAAAAAGAGATAGAAATTAATTCAATTAATATGGTATCATTTTTGGGAATTTTTTGATAGATATTTCTGAATGAATTATTTTTAACAAGAAATGATATGTGGTTCTCTTTTATATGAGAGTCTAAGGAGACAGATGATGTTACATACATGAATAAAATAATTTAATGAATTTTTATTCTGAAAATGTCACTAAATTGTCATCATTTTTATTATTTTATATTTTTTTAATAAATCCACAAATTATATTAAATCAACTTTTTTGTGTTATCTTAAATCATTATACATTTATTTTTATCCTTTTCATGTCGTTTTACCATTAATTAAGGTCACAAATAATTACCATTGTAATAATTTCATAGGATTAATAATCAATATGACCTTATTATAGAGTATTATTAATAATCAATAAATTCTCGGAATCAATTTAAAATTATACAAAAAATCTATATAGAATTAATTTTATTTAATATATGTACACAAAATACATCAAACATAGCTTTTTGAAAATTTATTTTCATTAGAATTAGTTATATTTTACAAAAAAAATTTGTATAATGTTGATTAAAAAGGGATTATTGGAAAATGTTAATTATAATTACAAACATATGTTTTTCATACAAAATAAATTTAATCTAGCTTATATATAATGGATTAATATTGAATGTATAAAAATAATATTTATTTTCACAATACCATTAAAATAATTTAAAAAATGATACGAATAAATTTAAATGAAAAACAATATATTTTTATTGTAATTTTAATTCGTAGTAAGTATATGTTTTTTCTAGGAATTCTTAATTCTCTATTGTTAATGATTATCATATCAAATTATAATGTTGTAAAAATGATTGATTTTTTTTAAAATCAATTTTTTTCACCATTCCAGAAAATCAAAAACCATATATCAGAGATAATTTTGTCATTTTGAATATAAAAATTTATTAATTATCATCTAATAAAATTTAAAAACATTGGAAATCCTAGTTTTAATCCAATTATCCATAATAGTTACATAAATTATTTGATACTTTCATTAAAAAGAAAATTATACATATGATAATTGATTATATGTTCTTACAACTACAATCCTTTTTATCCATAGGTAATCATGTAATAAATTAATGATCCTTGAAAATTTACAAAGCATCATCAATATCATCCTCAACCAAATGAATTTTTTACCATTCAGAATGATTGAAAAATGTGGATTTCTTGGGTTAATATTATATCTTATATGCCTCCCAAACATCCACATGATAAATATTACTCATTGAACCTATATAAATTCCAATAAATATGTATAAATCCATAATTATCATTATGAACAACAATTTTACTATCAACAAATATATAATTGAACACTAGTACAAGAAATTTATCATTATCCATTTAACATACATCATCAATAGCTCCAATAGTTTTTATTATCATATAAATTAGTTTTTTATATTAATCACTTGAAAATTTTATTGCATTAGTGAACAAAGTTAATCATTAATTTTGAATGTTACTCTTTCTCTGTGGATTTTTTTTTGTAAAATTTGATACCATTTAAATTATATACATATCATGTGTTTTCATTAACCCATTTTCTACTGAAAAAGAATTTCATTGTTTCTAATGCATAACAGTCTGTGTAAAATTACACCTTAATCTATGAAAAAATTTATTTTAATTATCATTTATGAAAAATGTTTCATTTGATTTTGGATTCCATACCATAAATCTAAAAACATGTGATGAAATATATGATAAAAAATGACCTATATTTTATAAAAATGTATAAATATTCTAACATAACAATATGAAGTGAAATTATCATTAAATTTAAGAAACAAATATACCAAAATTGGTAATTGAATCCACAGGGTTGATATACATGGAGAAATATATGATCCACTTTAAAAAAATTCATTATTAAACATAATCACCTCCCAAGTCAAATATATTTTTGAGCAATTGTGTTGAATTTATAATTCCAAATTTTACCATGTCTTTATAATATTATAATTTATCATTTCATAAAATGGATCATATATATATATATAGTATAACATATTAATATTTTATACCCCAAATGAATAAAATAATATCCATTATATCATAAAATGATTATCCAAAACACATCGCTCATTAAAAAATGCAATGGAATAGAATTATTCTCTAACTCAATTAATATCTGTGTATCTAGGACTTTGAAATAAATTTTATTGAATATTATCACAATTTTATGATGTACATTATGATTGGTTTCAGTAATCCACTATGGAGCGATGTTGAGAGAATATGATCCAATAATACATGACATCCATGTGATTCCATCCTAATTAATTTCAAATCATTCATTGGAATACGATTTTTTTCACATCTGATGAATACTAACTGGTACATTAGTACCAAAGATACATTTCCATGAATTCATATCCTCACTCATTCATAACATGTGAAATTCCTCATGTGAATATTTACTTTTTACAATTCACAATGTGATATTAATCCAATCATAGTGCTATATATATTAAGTAAAATATTACATTAAGTCCATCTTGTTTCTATAATATTTTAAAGAAATGTTATGATAAAAAATTCAAATTCATTTATCTCAAAATTTATAATATAAATCATATTATTCACCCTTAAAAATATATAATAAATTAAATCAAATATGAAGGACTATATTTTCCATGAATTTAATTGATGGTCAGAAATATTTTTCATCCAAAATGTGGTGTTGTCATGGTAATATTATTTAGTTCAAAATGATTATAAAATAATATACACATAATAATAATAAATAAATAGCTTTTTAAATATATTATATGAGTGATTCATTCACAAAATACATGGTGACGAATTTAAACTATTGTAATCTGATTCAAAAAAAAAATCATTTAAAGTCCCATCATTGTAATTAACACGTTCTTATTTCCATTATTAATATATGAAGATAATATTCCACATACAATGAAGTCATATGTAATGATAATTACAATTAAACACCAAATATAATACTATATACTTTACAAATTAAAAAATATTTAATTTCCATATAAATTTCAAACAATCAATCTATGGTGTAAAATAATCTCTAATAGCATTTTTTGGATATTATGATGTTGAAATAATCCCTATTTTAATAATATATTTTTTAATAATTCATATATAAGGATACTAGTTTAAATCTAACCACATAATAATCCTTAAATTATATTCTCTACTAAGAATCTAATATAGATCATGTCTATATCTTCATAGAACCATTTTGACATTTTTAACTGTATTTTTGTAATCATGAAACTGTTAATGAAATTACATTCATTGTGGGGAATCAACTAGGTGATGTAGGCATCCATCATGGATTTATTTATCTATATGAATATTCTTCCTCATTTCAACATTTTAATTTGAAAATTAATGTTTAAAATTTGTAATTTTTAAATGATACCAAATTCCCATAAATGGATGTATGTTTCAGGTCTATAATAATTAATGAAAATTTAATATCCTGTCCATTTCATATTAATAAGTCTTAAATTTTGGTTTTTCTAAAAAATATTCATATTTCATTTGATACATTAGAAAAACATTCAAGATATATATTAGTTACTTATACCCTTCTCCCAATGTACATAATATTTTCTCACAATAACTAGATTTCAAAATCACATTTCATTATGAATTTATCTCTTTAAGATTTATAATTAATTCAATAAAAAAATGTGTCTCCAACTTTATCATTCGTTTATTTTAACCAATATCGGAACTAATTATAACATAATAAATTTAGTTTAATCTATGGATAATTTATTTTCTACCACTTCACACAATATTTTAATGTTTTTTGTTTTTTCAATGGTACTATAAAAAATATCGTTATTTAATTCTAGAAGATAATTATAATTGTTATAATGAACATCAACATCGAAATTATATTTTGATATTTTTTTGTTTAGATATATCAAATCCATTTTTTATAACATTGATAGAAAATATTGTATATAATACTATATTGAGATTATCTGAAACCAAATTCTTATATATACAAGTTCAACATGTAAGAATTTAAATACATATCTATATTTTCAATATATTATTTTAAAAAATTAT